>JAQPPZ010003090.1:0-2400000 GCA_028583015.1 Wollemia nobilis | reverse complement strand
TTTTGGAAAGAAACAAGAAAAGGCAAAGTCTACTTCAAGTCTTGAAGAAGAAGAAACAACATCAGAAGAAGATACTTCAGAAGAGGGATTCTCAGATGTAAGTGAAAGTGAAACTTCTAAGGATGAGTCAGATTGTAGTGGGTCCAACAGGGACAATGGGCAAAGAAGATACAAATGGAACAACAATCATAACAGGAGACCAATGAGGTCTAGGCAAGGAAGCTTCAATGGGAGATGCTTCTCATGTCACAGGTTTGGGCACATGGCTTCATAGTGCAGGACACATGAAAGACAGGTATATGGAAGAGAACAACTTTTCCAAGGATATTGTTATTCATGTAATGAGTTTGGTCATAAGGCAATAAATTGCAGGATTCATGATAGAAGAGGATATGGCTTCACCAGGAGAAATCCTAAGACTATTGCACATCCAAGGAATAATAACATTAAGTGTTATAAGTGCAATAATGATGGTCACATAGCAAGATGGTGTAGAGAAAATATTCCAAAAATAGGTATGAACAGGAATAGGAATATGAACATGAACAAGAATATGAACATGAACAGGAATAGGAATATGAACAGAAACAAGAAGATGAACAGGAATAGAGACTCAAAAAATAATGAGAACAAGAACAGGTACAAGAATAGGAACATGGATGAGAACAAGAATAACTACAAGAATAAGAACATGGATGAGAACAAGAACAGGAACATGAACAGGGATGATGACTCGAAAAGAAACAATGAGAGAATTCAGCAAAAAGAAAAAGGAAAAGACAAAGGCAGAGAACAGTGCTTTCGAGGAGTAGAAATACTCCCACCCCAAAATTAACCACCTCATGTGGAGGTGGGGGAGGGGCTAAGCTAAGAGGCTTAATTCTTAGCCCCGAGCCCCAAAGGTGACCCTTTGCCATTGATGTCAAAGGGGGAGAGATTTGTGTATTATGGGGAGAGTTTTTGGATATGAGGAGAGATTTGATATCTAAGAGAGCATTGAGCCAGGGGGAGCAAAGCCCCAGGGGAGCAAAAAAGAAGGTCAAAATTCAGTAAAAGGATTTGGGTTGCCATCAATGACAAAGGGGGAGATTGTTGGACATTTTGAGTCCCTAAGCTGAAATGTTGTCATTGATGTCAATAGAGCAATAAATGTCAAAAGGATCTATGAAGGGTTTTTGTGAAAACCAAGGCAGGGAAAATAAAAGGTTTTATTTAAAACCATGGACAACATATTTGATCTGGGTTTTTCTTAAAACCCACATTGGGCTTTCGTTTCATCGAAAAAGGTGCCCCGGTGATGGAGTTATTTGAGTTTTAATGTTTGGTTTAAATTTTAATTATTTAAAATTTAAATTCAAATTTAATATAATAAATAAATGGAAAGTTTCCTTCGACGTCATCATGCAAATACAATTTTAATATTTTCTTTCGACGTCTTCAAAGTGTTATTAAACACTATATAAAGGGGTGGCAATTAAACCAAATAATCATCCTTGCTCTCGTGTGTTAATTGCCTTGGAATTCGAAAGAGCTCGTGCGAATTGTTGAAAAGGAAGCAGTGAAGAAAGTGCAATGATTTGGAAATCTCAAACATGGTATGAGGCGTGGTGCATTGGCGTATCGATTTTGCTAAGACTATGGGTAGCACAAATATCAAGGATCGAATCCCCTTGACGACAACGTGTGGGAAGCGCTTTGGTGCTTTGTCCTTTACGGCAGGCAGAGGAAGATTAAAGGCCCTTTTGGCCTTTGCTTTTCCAACGAGCACTTTGGCTCGGTTGGAATCTTAGCCATGGCTAAGACGCTCATGGTGTGTGGTGGACGGGGGTTCGAATCCCCTTGAGAGGTATTTACGTTTTTGCCTTTAATAATTTTTATTAGCCCTAAAGTTTGGAGTTATAAGGTATTTAATGGGAATTAAATTTTATCATTAGGGCTGTGATTATTATTGCAAAAGCATATTTGATTTATGTTTTATTTTTATGGAAATGGAGAATTGATTTTAGGAGAAATAAGGAGTTGTTAAAGTGATTTTGAGAGATTTATTGTGGGTTATTCTTAATAAGGGTTTTTATTAAAATAGACTTTGGTGGATGTGTTTATGAAGTTGGAGTGAAAAGGGTGTAAATTAAGTTATGCTTTTATTGTGATTATTTAAAAGACCACTAACCCTTATTAATATTGAAAAGGAAAGTTGTGATTAAGTGTGGCAGATTTTGTGGACAACTTATTGGCATCAAAAAGGTATGGGCACATTCTCCTATTGATTGTTTGTGGTGGTTGATTTCTGAAATATCATTGGAGTGAAAAGGATTAATTGAAGTTTCCTTTGTGAAGATGGTTGGTTGAATGCTTCAAGGTTTTTTGGTTTGTGAGTTGTATTTAAACCTTGTTTCATTAGCATTGTTGTTGAAGCCCATTGATGATGAAATGAACTTGAACATGATCTAGAAAAGAACATGAGTATCATTGTTATGTGAGACTTGAGATAAAGCATTGTTGGAAACATTTTGAGTTGGTTGATACATGCTTGAACTAGGGTTTGTGAGAAAGGGTTGTTCCTTGATGTGATTGGTTGAGTTGAGTTGGTTAAGCCTAGTCAAGTGGATGTGTGAAATGGTTGTTCAAGTTCCATAAAATAAACTATTCTATATTCTGATTTGAGTTGAGATTGAGATTGAAGAATAGGACATATTGAGTCTCTAACAATTCTCTTTATGCTTCTATTGAGTTGAGATTGGGATTTGAGTATAGAACATATAGAGTCTCTAACAATTCTCTTTATGCTTCTATGAGATTGAGATTTAAGAATAGGACATATTGAGTCTCTAACAATTCTCTTTATGCTTCTATTAAGTTGAGATTGGGATTTGAGTATAGAACATATAGAGTCTCTAACAATTCTCTTTATGCTTCTATGAGATTGAATTGAGATATTGATTGTACTTTGAGCTTAGAACATATTGAGTCTCTAACAATTCTCTTTATGATTCTATGAGATTGAACAAGTTCTGTGTAAGCTTGTTAAGCAGATTTGAGACAAGTCTTTGAGAAGGCTTGTGGATTGTTTTGAGTTAAGCTTTTGTGAAAGCTTGCTTGAGCAGATTTGAGCAAGTCCAAGAGAGGACTTATTGAGCAGATTTGAGCAAGTCCAAGAGAGGACTTATTGAGCAGATTTGAGCAAGTCCAAGAGAGGACTTATTGAGCAGATTTGAGCAAGTCCTAGAGAGGATTTGTTGAGCAGATTTAGACAGGTTTTGTGTGAACCTGTTGAGCAGATTTAGATAGGTTTTGTGTGAACTTGTTGAGCAGATTTAGATAGGTTTTGTGTGAACCTGTTGAGCATATTTGAGTAGGTTCTGAGTGAACCTATTGAGCAAAATTGTACTAGACCGACTGTACTATGTTTAGTGCAAGAGATTGAGTAGAATTGTGCTAGACCGACTGAACTATGTTTGGTACAGTATTGAGACAGAGCTTTGGAGGTGACAGAGTATAGAGGATAGAGTCTCAGTGGATAGAGATCCAGTAGCCAGGACAATTGAAGATAGATCTGAGTGAGAAGTCTTCAAGTGGAGAGAGATCCACCAGTCAGAGTAGCATAGAGACAGAGTCTTCTAGAAGATCACTAGCCAGAGTAGAAGGGGAAAGAGTTCTCCTATGGAAGAGATCCATGAACTTGAGATTAGGGGATCAACATCTCCTTTGGATCGAGGTCCATAAACATTGTAATTTGGGAAGGATTCCCAAGAGATCATTTGAGAAATATTTAGAAGAAATATTTTCTCTGTGGAGGTAGCCCACATTGGGTGAACCACGTTAAATCTGTGTCTCTATTGTGTGTGGTGTTTTGTGCATTGCTTTGATTACTACTATTGATACTGCTATCTATACACTGCATAATATTGATTTGAGAAGAAAAGTAAAAAGTGGTCTTATATTGTTCACCCCCCTCTCAGTATAAGCTTGTGTTCTTCAAAATTCAACCTTGATTACAATACAAATCATCAAACAAGAAGTGCCATAGAGAAATATATTTGCATGTCATAGAATGATATATGAGAAAAGAACTTTGAAAGATTCTATTCACCATAGGCCATTTGATTCTAGATTTCAAGTATTTAGGATCAAATACATAAGAAGTCATCGAAGATGGAAAGAATGGTTGTAAAGTCACTTGCTTACATACATCACGATGTTGGTTGCTTCATTGACATTGGCATAATTTAATAACACAATACAAGATATGGTGAAGTAGTGTATAAAGAAATGGAAAGAGGATCTATATGGATTACTTTTAGATAACATGGCTACAAGAACAAAAGTGGCACTAAGTATGAGCCTACAAGCCCAATCAAAGGCATAATGGCACTTTAGGAAGGAAAAAATCCATTAAAAATTTATCTTATCCTAGTGTATGTCATTGAAGAACAATGGAGGCCACTTTATTCCATTATCATCAATGTAGAAAATGAAGAGCTCAAGGCACATAAAAATGTTTTTTGAAACCAAAATTCCAAAACAAATTTGTTATAGAAGTCATCATTGATGCTGAGAAGGAGAAATAACATCTAAACAAATCTATAAGATAAATCAGTGTTTCTTATACTCTTCATCCCCCCTCTCATAATGAATCTCCTCATACCCTTTATTCTCCCTTGAATTCTATTCTCACATCTTCTCCCCCTACTTATTTAATTTTCACCTCTCAAGTCCCTCTAGTTCCTCTACTAAAGTACCTTCCCCTGATATAAGTGCAACCACTAGTTCTCTAGAAGGAAAACTACCTCGCACATTTTGTCAAGTATTCAATGTATTCACCTCACCTATAACATAATTTTTATTTCCCATGATTAATGCCACTACAACCAATACATTGATCTCCTACATTTAAAATTCGTCTTTATCTCCATTGGTGTCATTATTGTTCACCCGGAAAACTGCTTCACCATTCAAAGTCATATCCATTCAATTTGCCCCACCAATTATGTCATCTTGTCCACCTCTTCCACAAAGCATCTCAATCCAAAGACCCCTTAAGGGACAATGATATTGTAAGCATATGCTTTTATGATTGAGTTTTTCTATACCATCCAAGAGCAACAAACTACTATAATACCTAGTCATATATTAATCTAACAACTCATTGATGCACTAAAGGTTCAAGACACCAAATAAGTGTTCAATTGGATATGAGGAAGAGAGGGTTAAAGATTTTTTTTGTAAGAAGTTAACTCCTAGATTAGTAATGGCCCTACAGTCATAAATAATGGAAGGTGGTAAAAGGATCATTAGCACATATGTGCTTAGAAAGGACCTTACAAACCTTGTATAGCTTCAACTACATTTATCACTAGGGTGTCCAAGTTGAATTTAACCGACATAGATCCACTATAAATGCTACTATTTGTAGGCTAGCTACAACTTAGGTCAATAATAAAATACATTGAAATGTGATAAATAATTAAGCCACCAAGAAGTAGGTACAAGAAAATGCATAAGCAATGACTTAACTAATGATATAAAATTAATACTTCAACAATAAAAATAATCCTTGAAGAATGATGTGGTTGAAGGATCATAGTTTTAGAAATAAGCATATGAGCTACAAAGCAAACTCATTGAAAGTGAGAAACAAATGAATTAGTTGGAGGACCTATTAGTACAACTTTCTCAAGATCTAAGTCACTTTAGGCATCAGTTTAAGCCAGAGAAAAAAATAGAGCTACATATGGAGCAAAAGAAGGTTGTGTGACAAGCAAAGGATCAAGATATTGCTTGACTCTAAGAATAAAATAAAATAACTAAATAAATGTGTAACACAAGGGAGAGGGCATATCTTGAATATTGAAGTGAAGTCTCTATGGGATGATACCTATACTAATATGTTAAATGCCAAGGTCTATTTTGACTTTATTTTTGGAGCAAGATCCATCCTAGATCAAACTACTAATATCATTCAACAAGTAGAGGATGAGCTCATTAAAAATGAGAGATATCAAGAAGTAATAAAACAATCAACTTCCATGACAACAAGATAAGTGTAATAGTTAAGGGTGACAAATAGAAAGAAGACAATCAAGTAGCTCAAGGTGATTCCTAATGCTAAGTGATACCTATAAGTATGTAAGGATATGCTTACCACCTTACAAATTCTTATTCAATATATGATAGAGTTGGTGATTGATGGTTTCTTGAATGTATTTGATGATAAAAAGAATCTCCTTAGTGAATACCAATTATAGAATATATTTGATGAGAATGCACAATCTAAGACTCATACATAACCAAAATAGATAAAAATATTGAAGTCATTAGTAGAGCAGCAAAAAAGGCTCTTTGAGAATATGTATGAAGATCTTGCACAAGAGATTGACATATTGATGATTTGAAATTACCTTGAGATAACATATGACAAGTTTTGTTAAAGGTATTGCCATAGTGACATAGGATGACCAGCAAAATTTTGTTGTTTTTTTGTAGATAAATCCTAATTTTATAGACTCTACACTCAAGGATAGATGTAGGAACTGAGATCTCTTTCCAATTTATTTTGATACCTTGTGAAGTCGCCAAACATGTAATAACTTGATTACTACCTTGGGAGGCTTATAAAACTAAGAAATTGAGCAATTAAATCATGTTAGCTTTTGATGCAGTATGCAATGGGAGATAACAATCTCAAGATGCAGAATAATATGAAATAAAGTAAGTCTACAAAATGACTAAAATATGCTATAAATAGAAATTATAGAAATGAATACAATGTAGCTATGGAGGAAATGAACACTCCATTAACAAAGCTACTGGGCTACATTTTATCCATAACCAATATAAGGTGATTTACATAGCACTAATCTACTATCTATCTATCTATATGTTTATGTATGTCTGCTTGTTACAATGAATTCTTTATATATAGGAAGATAGATTTCTTGGCCAATACTCTACCTAGTTGTACAAGGGACAACTTGCACATATACATCTTTCATATTGACACTTGTGCATTTATTACATTGCATGAAGTAACTAGATAACTTCTCCCTAAAGTAATCTAATGTCCTAAGTATGTACCTAGGAAGGTACATTTACATGACCAAATAATGTAATATAATCTATTTCTAAAAAATCCCTTGTGGGATCTATTGTGTAAAGTGTAAGCAAAAGATATGATCCATTTTAGGGATGTGATTGGATCACATAGGAGCTAATTTCTCATTAATAGGAAAAGTGAGACAAATATAGAAAATTTACTTTAATCTCTCACATCCTTACCTTCAAATATTTTAAATTTTGGTATTAATTTTCTATAATTAGATTATATTAGATTAGTTTAATGAGGACAATGAGGAACTAGCCTAAATTTAGAGGTTCAAGGAGGCATGATATCTTGTCTTTCAATACTATTGATGGATTTGTGACACACATAAGAAGAGAGACAATTCCCCAGTCATAGAAAGAGAAGGGTGAATATTATTGTGCATTGCCTTAACTGACTACCAGTTGTCATGCTCACCAACGTATTTGATGTAGGTTGTCATAATACTTCCAATTGGTCTCGCTTTTATGATTTAAACCCTAATGTTTCTAGTAATCATCAGACACTGCCATCAAATAAAGGAATTTCTAACTTTTATCTACTTAGAACACATCTAGTAACAATAAGTGAAATATAAACATCTAGGAAGCAAATTATAATCAAACTATAGGGCTCTTTGGATATTTCAAGATACCAACTATTCTAAAAAGGTATCTTTATTGACCCAAAGCTTCACCATGATGTCCATAGGTATATTAAATAATTCATAACCTATGTAATTTTCATATCCTCGAATAAGAATTTGTGAGTGTACATGTTATCTACATTTGAAAAGTATTAGAAATTATTCTTAGTGGAATTCATGTTAGGAATTCCAACCAATCACAATGGAAATGATCATGTATGTTGTTATTGGTTAATATTCAAAAAATGGCTATCCTTATACCCCATTGAAAGAATATCCCAAGGAAATAAATGATCAAAATCTTCTTCAAATATATACAAGTTCATTTTGTATTACCATGGATAATTGTGTCTAACAAGGTATTAAACTCCTCAACATATTCTAGTCAAGTTTTGGTCCTACATGGATATCAAACTTCTTAGGATAACTACTTTTCATCCTAATACAAATGGCTAGACAAAGGTGGTAAACAATATGATTGTGCATTTGCTTAGAATATACAATTCCAAGCATCTACACACATGGCATGAGAACCTACCATATTTTTATAACAACTACAACAAGGTTGCTCACAACTCTATAGGCTATAGTCCTTTTTAGGCTTGTCTCAGGTTCCAACCATTAGCACCAATTGATCTTGCTTTCTATTTAGCCATGGTACGATACACTTCTTATGCAAAAATAAAGATTGATAAGGCAACAAATTTTTTGAATAGATTCACCAAATTAAATGTTGACTAGATCTACAAGATCCTTCAAAAGGCTAATGGAAAGTACAAATAGCACCATGACAAACATTGTGTAAGTTGGGAATAATGTTTAGATTCATCTTCAAAAAGAATGTCTCAAGGGTGTCTATTGCAAGCTTAGGCCTCTAACGTATGGACCATATGCTATTGTCAAATAGGTAGAAGATAATGCCTTTCAACTATGTCTTCCTCCATCTTTAGGCCTCCACATTGTTTTCAATGTGAAGCTTTTGCACCCATACTATCCTCCTTTGTTGGATACTTCAAAATTTATGCAGAAGCTTCATCATTTAGAACTAAATCATGATTGCACCTCTCGAACAACAATAAATTAGATCATGGATACACAAGTCAAATGCACCAGAACTTAGGGGATTATTATTTACCAAGTTGTTAAGACAAGTCAGCTTGTTCACTAGGGGAAATGGATTACTCACAATCAAATTGAGTAGAATTTTCCTCACCTGATCTCAAGTTTAGAATAAATTGGACCCATTTCTTATTTAGGAGGGGTGACTTATCCAGAATAAATCATGACAAGTCTTAATTTCAACCCAAGTCCTTTTGCCACTTCATAGACTTGGCTCCAGTTTCAACTTTTGTATTTGAGAAGTTGCAAATTTACCATGGCACCATTCCATATGGTACCAATTCCAACCTTAGCACGAAGATAGTTGGCATAATCTCGGTTATGGTGCCACCAAAAAAATGCCAATATAGTTGATGTCATATTAACTATGACATCATCATCAACATACTAATAACTATGACTATTTTCTCAAATTATCATTTGACGTTATAACCATTGGGAGATGAGTATTTTGGCCTTCTCTAATGTCTCTTTGTATCTTGTCTATATATAAGCATGTAGTCATGTCTTTCTATGGTAACTAAGATATAGCACTGCTACACATCTCTCCCACAAAGATCTTAGTATAGTTTAATAAACTACATACAATTTATTCCCAGATATCATTTATATATAAAGTTTCTTTCTTGCACATGTTTGTTTATTCATTTTATTTGTTTCATTAGAGTGATAACAAATCAAGCTACCCCATAGAACTAGATCAATATTTTAAGCAGACTAATAATAGAAAATGGTATTTATATCAAGAATATGCATGTAAAAAATCAAGTGGCATTAGCTCAACCGGTTAGATTTCTCAATATTTAAGGAGGAGACCAAGGTTAAAATATTGCCAAGTAATACATGGATAATATCCAAGCTTTGTTGTAATACCACTATGTGGTGACAATGTAATTCAAGTGGGGCCCATTTCGATCCCATATAACCAATTGATAAATAAGAATAAACATGTAAAAGGAAATTGGATGAAAAACAACTAGGCTTCTAAGAAGAGATAAGTTTCATCATGACATATTGGCATGACCATTCAAGACATTCTTAACATCATAAGAAAGTTTGAGAATTTCAACTCAACACATAATCTTAAAGAAAGGAATGGTATGTTAATGATGCCTTGGCAAGTAAAGACTTTTATTTGAAAGCATTAGAGAATGTTTATATTAGGGGATCCTTTTTATAAAAAATAATAATAATTAATAAAATTGTGAGTATAGGCAAACAAATTGTCCTAGTAGGAGTGATAAGTCAAATGCAGGTCTTATTACATAGTGTGTTGTGCATAATATGATTTGTGTTTATGACATATATATTGTAATACAATATCATATAATGTACTATGAGGTGCTTCTCATGTTTTATTTGTCCTTAGGTAGTTTAGTGGGTGTGATTACACTTGTATACTTCGATCTATCTTGGTCAATGTAAGTAGTTCTCAAGATATTATAGATGTCATATTGTGTATGCTTGACTAGGTTGATATGTACTACAAACTATTAGAGGAATGGTACATGCTAATGTTGTTATTGTGTTCTACTTATTGTTTTGAATTGCTTTTGGTGTTGTATTATGTTTCTATGGATTAAACTATTATTGCAATTTACCTTATATTATATTTTACTGCATTGTATTTATTTGTGTATGATTGAAATACTTCTTGATAGTACATTTTTACATCATTGTTAAAACAAAGTTAGATCAATAACATAAGTTGATGAGAAAGAATCTAAACTTTTTTTGGTTGATGAAGATAACAACGATAGTGATGTGATCCCACAAGTGTATCATAGAGAGTTACATATAGAGCACCTATCAAAGCTAAAGATAAAAAATGTGGAACTAAATATGGAGCACAAATGGAGGAATTATAATACAATCAAAGTTTACCATGTGATTTTCCACTTCTTCAACGAGAAGGATATAAGGTGATACTTCTAGATGCCCCTCACAACAAGGGATCAAAGGGAATGCATACACATATCTTTATTTAAAGTGAATGAATAATAAAAATCCAAGCAATAAAGTCATCCCAAGGAATAACCAATAGGAGGGAATTTTATTTCTAATTAATGAACATAGGTATCCCCTTAAGATGAGGAAAGTCCTAAATTAGAGGAATGTTTTTTTGATGAGGAATAAAGTATGTAATATTTGTATTTGGCTCAACTAAAGTTGCTTTTGTTGATGGAAAATAAGTAAGAGGAACAAATGGATTACAAACAATAAGAATAAGCAACCAAGATTACCAAGATTTAGATCCATGGGAGACAACCAATGGGCTATAATCTACATAAAAAAGTATATGGGAACAAATGCAACAAGTTGCATTTCATAGTGTAGACGATGGGAGTCCAATATAGGAGAAATTACAAGAAAGGGCATGTGACAATGGATGGAATAAAAAACCAAAGACCACAATTGTCTATATCTAACCTAATGACAATTATGATATCTTAGTGGACAAGTGAATGAGAGAAGGCATGAAGAAACTCAAGAACAATAAGTTGTTAGTCGATAAATCATCCTCTTGGCTTAATAATTGAGTTTGCAAAGGCCAGTGCCATCAATAAGCATTCAAATTTATCAAGGATATCCACATAATCAAGTGAATTAGACACAAACATCTATAATCATGGAAGCAAGAATAACATAAAAAGTAGGTTTGATGAAAGCTTTCTTGCAATATTGAGCATGGTAATGGATCAAATCATGAGGTGTCCCAATCCATCTAACACTTAGGAGAAGTTGTGGGACACACTTGAGGAGTATAGACCTTTATGAAATTATAATGAGATCGTAGCTCAATAACATGATTCAAGGGAAGACCATGAAAATATGTTCCTATGGATAAGGAAATAGAGTCTTGGAACCTATAGTAGTATAGGGATATTCGTGGCATTGATGTTTGGGAGGAGGTAATAATAATAATATAACCCCATTATGAAGAATGAGACTTAGTGTTTCATCTCAAGTATCAAAATGTAAACAACAAAAGAGTCTACAAACTCAAGTACATTATAAACTGTCATTGAAAAAACTTGGATCAACTTATGACTAAGTGTACTCTCAAGAAGAAAGTATTGACTATACTCAGACTTTTCTCTTGTTGAAAAAATAGGTAATGTTAAGTGGATCTCCTTCTAATGACTATATTTTTATGGAATATTCATTAAGGTGTGTGAAAATGCATTCTTGAATGGATGCCCTAGAAAGGAAATCTATATGGTATTCCCTCTTTTCCCAATATTTCCACCCCCCTTCAATTTGTCAATATAAAGGCCAAATAAAGTATGTGACAATGGACAACCCTATTTTACCCCAACATTGCTTCCAAAACACTAGCAATCCTTCTAGAATCCTAATGTTTGCTACAACTTTCTCATAAAGTCTATGTGCAACTGCTTTATACTTGGTTGGTATGCCAAATTCTTCCATTTTTTTCATAATTTACCTTTAGATATTATGTCCATAACCTTTTTAAAATCCACAAAACAATAATAAAATTCTCTTTTTTCATTCCATATCCTCTCAATGAGGTGTCTTAAAGCAATACAATGATCTATTGTTGACTGCTTTGTCTTAAATCTTGCTTGTCCAATTGTCCTCTTTCATTGATTTTCTGTTCACTTATTAATTCTACTTTTTACTATATTCTTAAACAATTTTGTAAAAAGAGGATTAATCATGAAGTTGCAATACTTTGAAGGACCATTAATGTCTCCATTTTTATATAATAGTACAACTATGTTGGTTGCCCATTCCAATGGAAAATCTCCTTTAATAATATTATTAAAAATATCTTGGATGTCTAGTGCTAAGATGTCAACCCCACATTTGAAATGTTCAACCTATAAACCATTGTTAATACCCTTATCATGAGTTTTACCTTCTACTAATCTCTTAATGCCCTCCACATCTTTGAAAAAACAAATCCTTAATTGTATTAATTACAAGATAGGTATCTTTTTCTTGGTCTCTTTCATATAATTACTTAACATACTATAATCATTGTTCACTTATGATATTTATTATTTTTTTATCTTTTGTTTTATAACTCTTTTCAAAATTGTCTTGAACGATGCCTTAAAAAATTAAATAAATAGATAATTATATTAATCTTGTGTATTTGTTTGTCTTCTCTTATCTAGTTCTTAGAAGGTTTCCTTAATGCTTTGATTTTTTCATCATATATAATCTTACAAGAGTGCTTTCTTTTTCAATTTAACATTTTAGGATAAACATCAATTTTATATACTTTATAATATTTTGATAATAAATTTTAAAACTGTTTAAATATATTAAACTTTGAAGAATAATAATTATAAAAATTTAAGATTTTCCATTAGTTGTTATCTTTCCTCTTGAACAAGACTAGCTCCATTACCAAATCAAAACCCTCTAATTCTACTACTTGAAGAGAGTTCACGGAAATACTTAAGCACCAAATTTTTTAATAGATAATTCTAAATTAAAAGATTTGCATTTGCATGTTTCCATCCTATTTCATTCAAACCGGTGACCCTGGAAATGCAATTCAGATTAAATTGCCTTCCAAGTCATATTCATTCAATACAATCTGCACTACTCAAAAATAAAATAAAAGAACGCCAACAGCAGAATTCTTTAATTGATGAAGTATAATCCCCAACAATACTTGGAAGATAACGCAATAAAGTGTTGTCACAGAATTGAAGTAAAATAGAAATCATTTGTTTTACTCATTTTTTTTTTGCTATCAGAGAGAACTATCAAACTAATAGTACATAGCATCTGGATGGTTTTAGCAAATAAATTGGATTGGAGAATCACCCAAAACCCAAAAAGGCTTTGGATTTGTCATTTAAGAGATTAAGCAGATCATTGAAAGTGAAGCATCCTAAATACAATCTCTGACGAAAACAACTAAGCTAAAGAACACATCAAAAGACAGGGTATCTAAGATCATCATGCCACATCACATACTAGGAATGCAAATTCTCTTCAAATAAATGAAAAGCCAGTGCATATAAATTGATCACTGGAGAACGTGGAACGAACTCATAATCTAGATGTTAGTCCTTGACACCATCTTTCAATTTAAGTTCAGTTCCATTGATACAAGTGCTTGACAACATTAGAACCCATGGTGCCACAAGAGCTCCTAGTTAGGGAAACTTACTTCCCAAGAATCAATTTTTACTATATAGTGTACGACCAGTAAGTTTACTGTATAATTTTAGCAGATTTCCACAAGCAATCTTTCCACCTCTAGATTGTTCCCCTGACATCAATTACATTCAAATTTTCGTGAAGAATTTCTTTATGCTACTGTTCATCTGAGGCAAGTTTTTACTGCCTGATTTGTTGCCTCTGGTGCTACTCTTGGACTTGAGACGAGCTGATCTTTGACAGGATGCAGCAGATGGTGATGAGGAAACTAAACGAGCTTCAACGTTCTGAGGACTTTTTGTTCCATGGTTGGGTTGGGAGGTTAGTGTGATTACTGTCTGTTCCATCACTTGGATGATGGATGAAGCATCTGATGGTGAAATTGGAGTGGCAGAAATAGAATGCGAAACAACTTCAGGACCACCCAAGTTCCCTGGAGATGAAAATTCCCGATTATCAATGACCAATCGTGGGTTGCTTGGGTCCTTATTTTTGGATTTTGATGTTTGGGCGAGAATGCTTTCCGGGGTGAAGTCTGTTCCAGTTGTTTCTTCCCCTTGAATTTTACTGTTTTTGTCTGTTTTGCACAAATGGGTGACAGCAGACTCAGTCTGGGAAGATTTCTCAGGCAAAGATTTGCTGAGACTCTGCCCCACAGAAACAGAATCATCTGGTTTAGATCTCTTGAAAGGATTGTTGTTGGGAGTGGGAGGGAAAACCCTCTTCTGTCCTCTGACATCCAAAACACCACCATTGTTATCCATCTCGTTAGCATTTGGATAATCTATAGAAAGGGATGACCTTTTCAAGGATGAATGTTCAGCCATTGCTCGAAAATGTGTGGTTATAGCTTTGTCAAGAGAGCAATCCTCTTGGCTCAGTAAAACGCAATCAGTCTCTGCAACTTCCTCAAGCAGTAATTCTGATTCCTGTTTCTTGGACACTGCATCAAAACATCAAGCATGTCATGGACACAATGGAAATTTCTATGGAACCTAACTTTTATTACCTTAAAAAACTCAAAATCCGATATATATTAAACAAAGTTCGATAAGTCTAAAAGATATTATGTAAAATTGCCTTGCTTCTTTTGTATGGCATGATTTAGATTCTGTGAACTTTTTTCTTCAGCTCTGATATAAAAATCATCCTGAAAATCACCAAGAAAAAAAAAATGGGAAAGAAAAGATCAGTAATATTAAACTACCAAAATATTAGATCTAGGGGGCATTCATAAGAAGTGTCTCCCATGTTAGCATGCATTTCCTACAGCATATTGCCTATAGGATGGACTATGTCTTATTTATATAAAAATCAGCATGTAGTTGGGTTAGCTCAAGTATTTAAAAATATGGGCTTTCAATAAGGAGACTTACATTTAAATTTTGTTAAAAAATATAATATTACCATAGTTTTTTTTGGTCATAAGAATAACATAACAATCTAATACAAATAGAATTTGTTTCAATTTTATATAATCAATCTCAATAGATCTGGATCCATGCAATGTAAACTAAACTTTTAAATACGAGAATGAAACATGAAAACAACTCAAATATTGGATTGGACAGCTTGACATGAAATTATACAATGCTGTATCTACAAATGAAACAAACTTGTACCAATTTGTATGCTGGAAATAGATTAGATGCTCCATTAACGAAACACTTACTTTGGCTTTCTGAGAGAACAAGACAAATGGGCTGGGATCATTTTCAGTCTGAAATCCCCTTGGCTGCTTGTGGGAGGCAACCCTATCATTTAAAGGGAGTACCTGATGTCTCTGTGAAGGAACTTGCGGGAACTCCTCAAAAGCTTCCATTGATATTGGATCCATTCTCCCTTCAGCAATGGCAATTACCATTGAAGGAGGCAATTCTCTGAACGCTTGTTATGGAAAACTTAGAAAATGTTGTTGTTGTGAAAGGCTTATGCAGGCCACTAATAGTTCAGATCCTTCAGCATTTCAATTTGGGATAAATATTGTTCATACATGTTGAAGCTAGAAAAAGAGTAATGAAAGCAAACCAGATTAAGGATACGGACCAAGGAAGTCAAGATTGCCCTTAAATGCTTCTAAAAATCCTTCTGGTAGAGGCGTCAGAAATGACAGACATCTCATATTTGCATCATACCTGTCACATCAGCAACATAGCTTTAATATTGTGCTAACAACTATGGCTTCTTTAAATCAAAAGAAAACCCATGCAAAAATTCTTATGAACTATAAAGAGTAGACGGCTATATTGAAAATAAATTTCTGCTTAAAAAACTTACACCCTTGCATAACGAAATAGAGCATTAGCCTCTTTGAAAGAATTGACATATCCTTCAGGTATCTGGTGCTTTTTGTCAAGCTGCAAGACAGAAAGAACCTGTACAGGAGGATTTATGCATAGGTTAAAAAAAATTAACTATCCTTCTCTTGCATAATACTTCAACTCTATAAATAGAGCAATACTTCTGATTCCACTCTAATATCTTCATTTAAACCTATTCAAAGTACCTAATCATAGATTAAACAAATATGCTAGATTGACAGTACTTAGCATCCTACTCAAAACCTTTAAATATATAACACACGGAGTGTGACAAAATAATATATATATATATATATATATATATATATATATATATATATAACATATTAATGTTGATATTTGGGAAGGAAAGCACAAGAGCTCAAGTTCCAACATTTCTCTGGAACTATGACTTTCAAGTTTCGAGATTCCATTGAAGCAGTAAGACCAACCCGATCTAGATTTTTATACTTGGACACCAAAGAATGTGCTCGCTTAATCCCAATGCCATAGATTGACGAAAGAAAGTCGCAACCTGCAAGGATACACATGCCTGCAAGGAACAAAAATGAAACAACCGTCACTACAGAAATATTTTTAGTTCTGAGTATGCTGATTTTATCCTACATCATTCAGGCATGAAACACAATGTTATTAACGAAGGGGAAGCTGATTTCTTAACTTAAACAGGACCTTAGGTCCTAACACAACTCAAACAAACAGTAGCAAAAGCAATTCTGCAAACCAATTAAAAAGGGCTGAAGAGGAGCACCCTTAAAAATGACTCTAATATGGGAAATTAGAAGACAAGACCAATCAGCCTAATGATAAACAACCATCTTGAATTGTTGTGTGGATACTATTGACTTCTTTACCTAAAACTTGTGATGGGTTGGTTGCTAGAAATAACCTGTGAATAATTCCTGAGTAAAACATCTGAAAGAAAGTTGACCAGCAGGCACATTTGTGCAATTGAAAACATTGTCCATTACAACTTCTTCACCATCTCCGTACTGATCCATTTTGTAAATAACCTATTTACAACACCTTCAAAGGACACGATCGTTAAATTCATCAGAGCAGAAATCTTAGTTCATAATGAAGAAATCCACAAAAGAATTACAACAGCAATCAAATATGCTTTCTGATCTTGATCAACTCTAAGCATAATAACAGAACATATAATCTCACAAACTATACAAACCACATTGCAACCATATGCCATTAGATCACTGTCCTCGCTTATGATAGCTGCTAATCCGCCTTTCTCCGGGTCCAAGATGGACAAGTAAGCCAGTTGAGCGTCTGCTTCATAAGGTGCAACAAAATACTCCACACCTTCCATTTTAAGGATCTGAAATCAATTAGTTTCACAAAATGCTTGTCAGCATCAAGATACATAATGGCAAGCACCCAGATAAGACTAGAACAGACAACAACCCATAAAGTCAGTTAATGAAAAAGAAGCACTACCTGGATAAGCTCATATGCGATGAATGGTGTAATATCTATTGCTCTCTGCATAATATGGTATTGTTAAGAGTAGAAAACTAAGGATTCATGACAAGCAGGCTAAATTTCATATGCAATAAACTTACGTGGGAACCAGATGGTTTAAAAACAATCAAATCTAGAAACATTACCTGGAAAAATTCAATAGCACCATTAACATCTCCCTCTGATAGCTTGGTCCGTGCTTGATCGAGATTGGCATCTCTTTTCCTGCAATAAGAAAGTTGTCAAGAATTTAAACATTCCTTAGAAGCATTACTCTAACCTTCCATTTCATAAATGGTGCTGAGGACCTTTATTCCACAATGCTTCTCGAGTAAATCACCTAACATTATAACTCTCATTCCTTGCAGTTACAAATCAAGTTGAAATAATTGAGTCTATTCATTAGCAGAATTTTGGTAAATCTCAGATTGAGCACTTATAGCACAGAACAAATGAGCAATTTAGTTATCTTGCAAACCTTACTCCATGAAGAAAGTGTAAAACATGTACAGCACAATTTTCCAGTTTCCTATTATTGTTTGCAGGTACAAACATATAAACTGATTAGAATTATATTAGCATATCTTGCAATAGACAGTTGAGTTACATGAAGTTCAATGGTTAAAATTTGTCTTTAATTTGCAACTTTGCTTTCACTTATGTTGAAGATCCTATCATTTATACTATTCAGTCACGTCTTTTGACTTCTATTTTTTCAATTGTTGTAGAGATGTTTGCAGATCTTTGATTATTAGTTTGGTTTAACAAGCATTGATTGACCTTGCAAGCTATCATCCAATGGATGATGCCTATTGAAGAAAAGTCCTTACAAACAAGAACACAACAGCAATAAGTCACAGCAAACTTGGGCGTATGTTGCAAGTTAAACTCTGTGAGGATTTTAGTGTTTGAAACCAGTACCAAAGCAAGATTAATTACAAATAACATATAGGGAGAACATGATAACCTTTTTCTCTTTTTGCCCTCTGTGATCACACAGAGTTCATCTTATATGATTGACTCATTTTCATAATAGTAGCAACAGGTCCATGAGGAGTGGGGAGGGTTTCAATCATTTACACATTGTACCTATCCAGTGAAAAACAATGCGCAAAATAATAATCACAAATGACAGATTTGAAGTCAACCACATGGCAAAATCAGGGAAAGAGGAAAACTGTTGCAAAACAATATTGACACACTTGACATTAAATAGTATGAGCTCAAGTGGTTAAAAGGTGGACTTTCAAGGTGGATACCTAAGTTCAATTCTTGCTAGGTAATACACAAATAATTATCAAAGTGTTATTGTATTACTGCCACCATGTGGTTTGTTGAAATAGCATGGTAATATGGTTATGATGCCTATAGGTGGGACGAGTTCCAATCCCATATAACTAATTTTAAAAAAATATTGATGCACATGCCAGACCTATAAGTGGCTGAAAACCCTAATCAATTCCATGTAAAGACAGTGGAGTTAGCACCTCATGTGAGGTATCAAAGTAAAACTAAATCCCCCAATAAATTGGATTTTCAGACACACACATATGCATCCACAGCATCCATGAATGCAATTACAAAGGTTCCCACAACGGGAAAAAGATTGCAGTTGGCTAAAACTTTCACGAATTGGAACTTTGACAACATTTATTGTTGAAGACCACATACATTTCCTCCTCTTTGGAAAAACTTGGCGATGACCTGTGGAGCAATCCCCTTCCATGTGAATGAATGAAAGTGCTGAAAAGACAAGGCCCTGCAACCAGTTCCTTGGGTGTTTTTGTGGCTGTTTGTTCCAATTAAAGTGCATCATATCAGTGAAAAGCAAATCAAACAAAAAATTAAAATTCCAAAGCAAGGCCATTGCCTTGCAGTAAGATTCAGAACCCGACACAACCATGACAGAAGATCAGAACCTCGTGAGCACCCCTTGATGTTAAAATGGTTGTGATAATGCAAAGCGAAAAACAGACAACACTAGATCCATTTGTCATGTAATTTGTGCCAGGCAAATTACATTTTTCATTCATTGGTAAGAGAGCACCAATTCAACACAGAAATAAATTCATTACCATTTTTTCATGGATATGGGTCCTTATCCAAATCTAGTGGTAAAATACCAATTCATTGCAAAACAATAAACTCAACCTCATTTTCTTGGACATGGGTCCTTATCTAAAATGTATGGGCAAGTACCAATTTAATGCTAAGACTTAAACTTGTAACCTTGTTATCATGGATAGGCTTCAGCAGAGCACCCACTTTCCAAATTATATATATATATTCACATCTAAGACTAATTACTGGCAATGCAGCAACATAGGTCTACCAGGCCATTGTTTGATCATAAGGAATATGATGTTGTTGGAAGGTTAATCTACACTTCAAAAGATGCTCAGTTTTTTTGGGGCTGATAAATCTATGGTGGATCACCTAGAGTCTTGGATTTGAGTCTTAGCTGGTCCATTTTCTACAGACGGTTTGAAATGGCAGGTGCTAGAGTTTACCAAAATATGATAGGAAAAGCATTCTAAGACCAAAATTTCAAGCAATGACAAGTACATGAATCTTACCAATGCAATATGCATTTTGTACAAGAATGAAAACCCATTAACATTTGATATGTTTTTTGATAGCAAACCTCTGGCGCTCTTCTTCTGTGGCAGACTTTGATGGGAGGCGGCCACCATCAAAAACAACAACTGGAATGACATTGTAGTACCGAAGCATATTGACCCTATTCATGCAGTACTGCAAATAGGGAAGCCTATCATTTCTTTTATTGGGATCTCGCTGGCAAATCTCCATACTGCACGAATAGGCTGATTCAAGACAACATCGGCCCATCAGAATATTCAAAAAATAAATAAATAAATAAATAACTACACTTCTGATTTATTAAAGACAACGAAGCTTCCTACCTCCTTTATGAAGCCATGAATAAGCATCAATGCCCACCTGTCAAAGAACATCAAAACGTTTGTGTGCGTAAGCAAAAGCTCCATCTAAGGCAACAACAAGACGTTGGGGAAGGCAGAAACTTTTTTCTGTGGGGTTAGGATTGTATTGCTTACTCGTTTCCCTGCATATTTCTTGACATGAACTCGTTCGATGTAAGGCTTCATCACTTTGAGAAGCTCCTTAATTCCCATGGTTTTCAATATTAGATTTTACAGACGGATTAGAAGATGTAAGAGGAATATTGCGTTGTGGCACAAGCATTCTCTGTAACAAGGAAAACATTTATACTTGTGGTTTGGGAGTATTAACATTGAGGTGCTTGCTTGTTTGTCCAATACGTCCATTTTCAAAGTTTGGCGGGAAATTTTATTCTACGCGCGAAGTTATTAATGCGAAAACTATTAATTTTGTTTTTTTTTTTATTTGGCTTGAACTTTGGCCTATAGCGCATGAATAAGAGAGAAGTAGTGTTTAAGTGGGAGCAATTAAAAGTAGTGTTAAGTTTTCTAGTAGTCCTATCTTAGTCCATTAAGCTTTCCATGCAATTGCAATGGCTTCTTGTGGTAGCGGTGTTATTATAGTTGTATAGAGTCATCAAATGGTATTTATTTGGTATTTAATTTAATTAGTCAAATTTTTAATTTGTATGGATAAGGTTAAATTTTAAATTTTGTGAAAAGATATGTTAAATTGTTGTAATACTATTATTTAGTTTTTTTATGTGAAATAAAATAATGAAATTATTTTTATTACGTTTAGAGACTAAAATAGTCTATGAGATCAAGAGTTTTAATATAAGATGGAGTATGGTGTACAACCCTATTCTCTTTTGAATTCAAATTTTGGGCCTTCTATTGAAAGTTCCAAAATTTAATAACATTCAAGAAAGAAAATTGTTCAACAAAGTCAAAAAGTTCTACATCCTTTAATCATCTTTTAAAGTGTATTTTTTTTGTTATTAGTTTTGATGAGATGTTTCTTCATTTTTCTATTCTCAATTCTTTAAAAAGTTCTATTAGTGAGTTTACTTTAAGGCTTCACATATCATGCCAAAGTATTTTTTGGTCTTCACTACTCCTCTTGTACAAAAGACACATATTCATTCTGACCATTCCTCCTTGAGAATTGTCCATCTCCTCATTTCGCATTAAAGATGGTGTGAACTAAATCTTAGTTGGGCTATAAGCATTTTTTTCCTTTGTTCTTATAGGCTTCACATTCCATGATAAAATATTTTTTGGTCTCCATTACTTCAATTGTACAAAAGATGCATATTCATTCTAGCCATGCCTCATGAGGAACTGTCCATTTTCTAGCTTCACATCTAAGATTGGTGTGAACTATAACTTAGTTGGACTATAAGAATTTTTTCTTCCTTTTGTTATTTACATCTATGCACTTATTTTATTTGTATTAATGGTTTGGGTTGAACTTGTTGATGTATAACTATTTTTTCCTTCTTAAATTTTTTAGTCCACATGACAAGTCTAAAGTTTTCCCTTGCATACCATTTAATTTCTTTGCTGAAATTTAGGATCTCATGAAATTTAATGCTCCATATGTCCATTCGTTTGTTGTTTTGTTTTATTCATGTGTGTTTTCTTCTCTTCAATGTTTATTTGATTAGTTGTTTTGGCAGCCTACTATCTTTCATTCTTTGTCGGTGTTTCACGAGATAGGGATAGAGGGGCCGCAATATAGGGGAAAAACCAAATCGATGAAATACTCTAATGGGACGTGCACTCCTCATTTTTCCACTAAGTGGCTTAGCTTATGAACTGAGCAGTTATATAGGTAGGGCCCCTCCCTCTCAAATCTGGATCCGAGAACCAGCGTTGCTTGCACGACTTGAATAGATACTTTCTTGCACTAATAAGAAATATTGGTCCCCCCACCAATAGATCGAGTAATCCATTATGTGTAGGTGGACCCGCCCTATCATCTCTATCTATAGTGAATCACTCCACTTGTTCTTCATTTTTAAGTATCCTAATATCCTTATCATAGCTTTTGCTTCTAGTGGAAAACTCCTTGCTTCAGCAAGTAGAATCTCATATAGGACTAACACTTTAATTCTAAAATTATTTATAATTAGTTGCTTTTAAATTCTTTCCATTTATCTCTATTTAACATTTGATGTATTACTAGCCCACACGTCATACTCTTATATCACCACTATAATAACTAATAATCCAAAAAGGACCTTAATGGTTTTCTAATCCCACAACTCTGCTTATCTACCCCATTTAGCAGTGAGTAGAGTACCTTCCATCTTGCTTGTATTTGTTTCATCTTGTATATTCCCTAATTAAGTTTACTTTGAAAATTTAATCCAAGGCATTTGTATTTTGTTACTATCTCTAAATGATTTCCTTCAAATATAATTATCAATTTATTTGTATACCATTGTGTGGTCATGATGTAATACAGACGAAACTCGTTTCAATCCTATATAACCAATTAAAATGATATGATTTAACCTTATTTTTAGGTCTTGAAAATTATACAAGTGACTTGTCAATAATAAACCTAGTTTTTGCATCACATCTTCTTCATGAGGGGAAGAAAATTATGAATCAATAGAGCTAGGGCAATTTTTTTTTTAAATAACTCATCTTTCAAGAGCCATATCTTTGCATACAGTTATCTAATTCAAATGATTATTGTGTCATTTGTGTAAAATTTAAAGATATTTGAAATAAGTGGTTATACAAAAAAATCCAAGCAATATTAAGGGAGCTATGAGCATGTGAAGATAGTCATCCGAAATAAGGGTAACATTAGGGTAATATTTTTCAAAAAATAATGTCTCATCTTTCAAGAACCATATATTTGTGAAAAGTTGTCTGATTCAGATGATTCTTGAACCAATTTGTGTAAAATGTAAAGAGCTTTAAAACGAGTGATCATATGAAGGAATCCAAGTAGTATTGAGGAAAATATGACCCTTAGAAGTTAGTCATCCAGAACAAAGGTAATGATAAATTTTTAAGCCATGAAAAATAAATTTATAGATATCTGTCAGCCAGGGTTTGGATGATGGGAGGAGCAATGGAGGGCTAGGGTATTAGTGAGGCAAGACATTATGTTTGGGTATAAACCTTTACCAAAATCAATCATTCTTAAGTATGGGGGTAATTCCCAAACCATGGATTATGAAAACATATATTTCAAATGTAGAAGATGTCATGCTCTAATAAAAGTACAATAGAAACATACATAGGAAACCGTAAGATAAACTTACAAATGGATATAGATGATGATGAATTTCAACTTCTAAAAAATAGGTCTAGATAGATGAAAGTAAATAAATAATGGAGACCATTAAGGATATTAGAAGAAATACCAATTGTTTTGAGGCTTTAGCCCATAAAAAAATTATATCAGAGTTTAGAGGACACAGTACAACAAGATTAAAATATTAACGAGGAACCATGTACTTAGTATGGTCATAATTTAGGGATGACCATTTCTATTGAATCTAAAGAATGCATCTCATCAGATTTTGAATACTCTCTTGAAGTACCATGTACAATTTAGGAGAATAAAAGTGATAGAGAAAAAGCAATAATAGATGTTAATACCTCTATCATTAACAAGAAAATACCATAAAATGAGCAGGATAAGTCAAAAGCTTCCTTAGTAGAGCCAACATAGGATAAATCTAATAAAAAGGAGAGTTGTGAAAGAATATCGAGGAATAGAATAATAAGACCTACTCTAGCAAGGTAAAAAAAGAGAAAACCCAGGTGTTGTAGGTGAGTTGGAGAGGAGAGGGAAATCCTCCAAGAGAGGTCCCAGGTTCAAATCTCCACCCTACCAAAAAGCTAAATTGGATATCCAAAATCCAATTGATAATTTTGGTGCAAGTAGGGTCGGGTGCGACTCTCGGGTGACTTTGACGGTGTAGAACCCCCTATTCATGGTCTCTCAGACCAAGGCGGCCCCACAAGGGGTTTTTCGCTTAATAAAAAAAAAGAAAAAAAAAAGAGAAAAATCTTTAAATTATCAAGCGAGAGCTAAGGAAGCAAGAACAAACATAGATAAAGGAACATAATCTAAGTTGGTTGAACTTCTCTTTACCAAAAAATAAAATAATATTGGTAATTCATAGGCAGGGCCAACAAACCCTAATGAGACATGATTACCATCTCATGGAATATAAGGGGTGCTAATGCCTTCTCAAAGTAGAGGTGTATTAGGGACACTTGTTTAAGTAATAAAACACAATATTCTTTGTATCCAAAAAATGAAAATGACAAAGGAAGAAGTTTCTAAAACTATGAAAGCAGTATGGTCAAGATGTGAATGGAGTACTGTGGATTTAGAAGGAGCAATAGGGGGAATTCTAACATGTTGGAATCTAGTTAGAACCTCTTGTGAAACCATTCATAAAATTAGGATTGGATAGCCTTATTAGTCATATGTTACTTTATAGATATTCATTTCATCCTTATCAATGTCTATGGATCTACAACTCAGTCAGGCATATCAAAAGTATGGAGTGAGATTGAAGCCTTTACGAGAAGTAAAGACCAAGAAACCCAATTCATGATCATAGGATATCTAAATGCCATAACCAAATTTGATGAATAAATAGGGGGAATTAGAAAAATAACCCAAAGTATAAGGGAATTTTTAGCTTTTATTCAAAACAATAATCTTTTGGAGGTTGAGTTTAAAGAGGACAACTTTACATGGACAAACAATAGGACAGGCCATAACCTAATAGTAGAAAAATTAGATAAATGTATACTCTTAAATCATTAGTTATATGAAGAGACTTGTGCTATAATTAATACCTTGACAAGTATTGGTTCAAATCATTATCCAATAAGAGTGCAAGTGGTCATAAGTGAATTAAAAACATATAATATTTTAAATATGAATAAATATGGGAATGCCATCCCTAATTTTTTGATACGATAGCACGAACAAGGAAATCTTCAAGAAATTGTGGGTTGTATACACTTTCAAAACAAATTAAGTCAATGACATCAAGATTAAAAGAATGGGTAGTTGCAAGCTTACTATAATGGTAAGGGCTTTGGCCTCTCTTTGAGAGGTCTAAGGTTCAAACTCCACTCAGTATGAGGGGACTGAGACCCTTCATAAAAACCCATATAAACTCGTTGAAAAAAAAATTAAAAAATGGAACAAAAACACTTTCAGATACATTTTTGAGAAGAAAGAACTAAAAGAGAAACTTTCAAAATTCCAAAAAAGGTGAGCATAATAATCTAATATTGGAGTAAATGTAGTTTCTTAGTGAATATCATAATATTTTGAGTAAGGAAGATAAATTATAGAGATTAAAATTGAGATAAATTTTGTTAAAAGAAGGTGATACAAACACAATTTTTCATAGGATGAATATAGTACAAAGATCAACATTTAAAATTAGTAAAATTAAATCAATAGAAGGGGTTGGACTGAAGACCAAAGAAAAATCATAAAGGAGGCAAGACTTTTTTACCAAAATATTATAGGATCAAAGGAAATTGAAGTTCTGAATGATAAACTACTCCAATAAGTACCTTTAGTTATAACATATGAAGGCAATAACAAATTGATGGAACCTATTACTCTATAAGAAGTTCATTCAACTATTTTCTCTTTTAATAAGGATCAATCCCGAGGTTTATATGGGCTCTCAACAATATTCTATTAGCATAACTAGGAAATAGTGAATATTGGTGGCAGTGGAACAATATAGGGTCAAACAATACATACCTTCTAAAATAATTACAACAGATTACCCTAATTCTAAAAAAGAAGCATACAAAATTGTTTGATTCATTTAGGTCCATAAGCCTATGTAATATGGCATATAAGGTAATCTCCAGAGTAAAGGCAGTTGGTTAAGACCACTTTTAGACATTGTTATTTCAGAAGAGCAAGGAGGATTTGTGAAAGGAGACAAATTATGAATAGGATCATAGTAGCTCATGAACTAATGCATTCAACAACTTCAAGAAAAGAGAGAGCAATGATATTAAAACTTGATATGAATAAAGCCTATGATAGGGTTAGCTAGAATTTTTTTTTGTAGTATTAGAAAATTTTAAATTTGGGAAGACATGTATCAAATGGATTAAAGCTCGTGTCTCTACCATATCATATTCAGTGTTGGTGAATGAGCTAGTAACATAATCTTTTAAATCCAAGAGGAGTCTCAGACAGGGAGATCTTCTATCACCATATTTGTTCATTATTATGGCAAAGGTATTAGGAAGGAACTTGAATAAGACATACAAAGAAAGGCTAACAAATGGACTTAAGGTTAGTAATAACATTGACAACATCACCTACAGTTTGTAGATGATATAACCCTTTTTGGGAGGGAAGGGATAAATAAGGCCAAAAATTTGAATATTTTATTAAAGGAATATGAAATAGCATTAGGGCAAAAATTCAATAGAAAAAAAATCCAAAATTTACTTCCTAAACACCATAGGTAGAGTCAAAGCAGGGTTATGTAGGTTACTTCAAATGGTAGAGGTAAATTTGCCAAAATATATAGGGATGTCCTTATTTAAGGGGAGAATGAGGATAGGATAATGGAATCTAGTTATAAGTAAAGTTCAAAATAAACTACCAACATGTAAAGGTAGATGGTTATCGTTAATAGGAAGAGTGCAAAAAATTAAATCGGTCTTATAAGACATTCCAACATATTATATGTCTTTGTATATTATGCCAAAATAGATAGAAAATAGTTTAATCTATATTATATGATCATTTTTTAGATTAGGTTTACATGATAAAAGGAAATTTTCTTTGGTGAAATGGAGCAAGGTGTGATAATAAAACTAGGGAAGATCTCGATTTAAGATTTTTTACAGATGCAAACTTAGCTCTAAGGGGGAAAGTCATTTGAAGATTATACAAAGAGAGTCAAAGACAATGGGAAATATTGATGCCAATGACCCAAGCTTAATCTTTATTATATTCTCACTTCCATATGGTTCTACATTTTGGAACAATTTAAAAAAATTAATTGATCTAGTGATTAAAGGTCTAAAAGTTTTTACAGATGCGAACCTATAACTGAGGGGGAAAGTCATTTGAAGAATATACAAAGAGAGTCAAATATAATGGGAAATAATTATTCCAAGTATGTTGATCCCAATTACCCAAGCTTAATCTTTATTATATTCTCACTTCCATATGGTTCTACACTTTGGAACAGTTTTCAAAAATCAATTGATCTAGTGATTAAAGGTCTAATATGGGTGGTGGGACCTAAAGAAGTAAATTCTATTTGGTTGGGTGCTTGGTGTGATTAAAAACCACTCAATCTAGATCTAATTTTGAAACCATGGATGAGATTACTTAAAGATAACTATGGTTATAGAGTTTCAAACATTATGTACAAGGATAAAGAAGGAAGATACAAATTGAAAGAAGGTTTTGTTACAAGTATACAAGACATTGTTTTACGAGGCAAATAAGCAGAAATATAACAATGATTATTCAAATGGAAGCCAAGGATAAGCTAATTTTGGAGTTGAATAGCTTAGGATAATACACAACAAGAAGCAAATATAATGTAAAGCACCAACAAAATAGGAATACCATAAGAATATGGAGAGATATTTGGGATAGCCCGAGCATTCCAAAAGTTAAAATGTTTGTATGGTTAGTAGGTCATAGGAAAATTTTATCTTGGGATAACCTAATGAAAAGGGGTTTTCATGGCCCCTCACAATGTGTTCTATGTAAAAAGGAGGAAGAAAGTATAAACCATCTCTTAGGACATTACTCACTCCTTTGGAAACTATGACAATGTATTCTTAATATGTTTGGTAAATACATGGTGATGAATGGAAAAATTGAAGATTGGTTAGAGTAATGGCAAAGAACTTATAAAAGTGAGGTGTTATAGACAATCTAGGATATATCAAAAGATACAATACTTTGGACTATATGGATGGAAAGGAATCAATTAATAATTAAAGGAAGGGAAAGCAATTTAGAGGTAACAAAAAGAAATATTTTTTTAGCCATAGAGGAGTCTAAACCAACTCTATCAACTCACTCAATCCCTAATCTTGAAGCAAAGAGCCTTGATAGATGGATTCAAGTCATCAAATATAATTATGATGTTGGGTACAAGAGAAACAAAAGGAATATAAAGAATATAAAGTGGAAACCATTGGAAGTAGAGTTAGTCAAATTGAATTTTGATGGAGCATCTAAAGGAAATCTAGGACTAGTAGGAGGAGGAGGAATAATTAGAAATAATAAGGGTGATATTGGTCACATTACGATTTCAATAGTGGTTTTATGACAAATAATGAAGCTAAAGCTAAAGAATATTTGGAAGGGTTAAAAATATGTAGACAAATGAAATAGAACAAAGTATGGATGAAAGGCAATTCACTAATAGTAATAAATGTAATTTTGAGGAAAGTAAAGGCTCCATGGAACATACATAAGATTATTATGGAAATACAAGACCTTGTAGTAGAGGTTGAAGAAATCAAGTTAACATGTATGTTAAGAAAAGGAAACAAATGTGCAAATAGTCTAGCCAATAGAAGGGTTTTAATAGAGGATTGTGAATTTAAATTCTCTTTTTCATGGTTAGAGAAAGCATTAAGTTTAGCTAAAGTTAACAAGAAAATGTTGATTGCCTATATTTGATAATGATTAAGATTTTCTTTAATGTTTTTCATTGGTAATATTTTTTGTATTATATAACATTAACATGATTTTATATAAACTATTTATTACAATTTTTGCGGTTGCACTTATGCTTCAGGAAGGAAACTAGCAATCTAGATCTAGTAAAATGGACTATGATATCATAGAAGTGGAGTTTTGGTATTGTGAAGGCTACTACAGAAAAATGTCAAGAAGAAGGATGCTAAATTTTGGAATATTTATATTTACAAAGAAAATTGAAGATCCAAAAAATGAAAATCAAGAATTCAAACTTATTATGAAAAATATGCAGGTATCTAGATATAGTCACTTAATTGAGATGAGAATTGCATTTGTTCTTAAAATCTCAATCTCTAAATAAGAGAGTTGTGATTTGTCGAGGGTGGGGGACCCGAGTGCAACCCCTTTTTCTCCAACACAAAAAAATTCCTATATAACCAATCAAAAAGAAATATGATATCAATAAGTTTTTTTAATTGGTTGTATTGAATTGAAAGTGGGTATTCTCCTTGAAAGTTGAGGAATATAAGTGGTTGAGCTAATGTCATTTGATTCCTTAAGGTTCACCGATGAGAATTGAACTTTGGTTGGAAGTATGAAACTCTTCATTCCCTACCAATTGTTCTAACCCCATGGGCATTAATAATGTTTCAACAAGGTTTGATATGTCAATGTTTTTACAATAATTTAATGGTATTTTAGAGATGAGTGAAATAGTAATTTCTTGTTAGGATGTTCATTCAATTTTTATTTTGACTTTTCAAAGCATTTTAAATAATGGTGAAAAAAAAGGTACTTTTTGGATGTCAAAACTTGGTACACCATTTATTTGGAGTATTAAGTCTTTACTTCATGTTATAAAGAAAATCCAAGTCCATCTATGTGATAATGTAGAAAAAAATGCTAAAATATATTTTTAAATATTATATTTATTTTTATGGGTCATATGGGATTGAAACACGCCTCACCTATATTATATCATGACTACAATATGGTATTATAACAACTTGAAAATTATGCATGTATCAGCTGATAATATTTGAACATTGGTCTCCTCCTTGGAAGTCCAAGAATTTAATCAATTGAACTAATGTTTATTTGATAATTGACATAAATTGTTTTTAATAAGTTATATGTGGCTTTTATTGGGGCCACTCTCATCAAAATACCAAAATATTACATTTGTTGCAACATACCTTTTTATCACAATTTTTTTATTTCTTTTCCTATTAAATATATTCTTCAACTTCCTCGAATTGCTATGTTTCCACAATCAACTCCTTGACATCATTTTTATTAAGAGATAAAATCTCACTTGTCCAGTTGTCTTATAAAATTTAAATTTCACTAGGATGAAGATCAACACCACAATTCATTGTTTTATCTGCTATCCAATTTCCTTCTATATAAATATGCTCACAATTTCAAGATATTATCTTTAGTAATAGATGATGAATATCGATAATTATATTAATGTGTATCCAGTCTCCACATCCATTTTTTTTGATAGCATTGATGGTAATTTGTAAATCCCCCTCAATTGAAATATCTTTCCATCATTTTTCTAGTGAAATTTTAATCCTTGTAAGAAGTGCCCTAGCCTCTACATAGTTTTTAGTTGAATTTCCATATGATTTTGAATAAGTGAGGAAAATTTTGCCTTCATTATTTCTAAAAATACCACCTCAACCAACTTTTCCTAGATTTCCTTTAAAAGCACCATCAAAATTAATTTTGATAAACCCAATTTTTAGACATTTTCATTTTACCATAGATGAAAGTAGATCTTTTTATTTGGTTTCCCATATCAATATCCTTTGAGTTTCTTTTTCTCTTTGTTCCTACTTTGATGGCCTTCCTCTCCTTCTTCCATTCCTGCCAACACTCTCATCTTCATCAATTTCTTCTATTTTTTCATGTTGTTCATAATGAGACTTATCTTCTCAAGATTTATGTTGCCATAAAGAGTTGAAAGTGCAAGGAGTAGACTCATTAGTGTTTTCTTATTTATATTTCCATAAAAACTCTAAACTGCATAGATGATCCTCCATAGTCATTAATTTCTTATATTGGCCTAGAAACCCTAAATTTCCTTGAATATCCTCCATAACATTTTCTTTACTGTATTGCTCTTGAAACTCTAAAGTGCGAGGAACACACTTCGTACTAGTTTCATTTTTATTGTAAGGAGAAGATTGTATGTTGCTTGAAGAAAATAAAGGTGATTTACTTGGATTAAGCTTGATATCCTTCACCTCATTTGCTTTAAAATTTACCTTCTTGTCTTTCATTGCTTTATAATCTACCTTCCCCTTTTCCTTCGCACATTTAGCTCCTTCTATATTTGAACTTGTGCATTGTACTTCCTTGTCCTTCATCATTTTTTCTTTTAATGATTGATTCAAGTGAATTGTAATGGTCTTTACCATCTAATGATGTAGAGGATTTTTTCTTGTCACTTTCTTAGGAGTGGAAAATCCTTGATTTGACCTAGCTTCTCCTATGATATGATATCCTTGTTTCAAATTGAAGCTACCTTCATGCCCAAAAATTTCCATATCTTCCTCTATTTTTGCTTTGCAGTCTCTTACCATGTGTCTGGTTTTATGATATTTGCGCAATTAGAATGTAATGTTCTCATAATCCACTTGTTGATCTTATTATCTTGATTTAGATTTAATCGTAATTGAATGTTTTAAAGGTTTTGAAATATCCATGGCAACACATATTTGATTGTAAACAACATGCATTCTCTCCTTAGTAGTTGGTCCCTCCTAGATGAATTCAACTAGAGTATTACTAATATCCTTTAAAACCTTTTTATTGATGAGTTGATAAGAAATTCCAAAAATCCTAATCCATATCGGAAGCCTTTTAATAGTTTTTTCATCCATAAAAAAATTCTCACTCCAAGGTCTTAAATATAATGCATCTTTACCCCTAAATCACGAACCTCCATCAATTATTTTATCCCTTATTTATAAACTAGAAAAAATAATGAGGAAAAATCCTTTTGGAAGAAAATTCATGGAGTAATTTGAATTCAATCCCCACTTCCACTTGATCCAATTTTGAATCTAAAAAAAACCTAGCCAGTATCCATAGAACTTGCATATTAACCCTCTGGTATCTACTACCTGGACAAGGTTTGTCATAGATTTGCTTTTCCTATTATTTCTAGCTATGACATCCATACTTCTAACTAGGCCATTCTTAATTTTTTTAAGGACTTTAAAAATTGACTTTCTTTCCATGTTACCTGGATTTTCTTTAATTGAATCCCTTAAATTCTCCTAAGATTTGAAACAAGAAGAGGCACTTGTTCCTTGATCACACTTTTCTTTCTCACCCCCAACTTGTGCTTGCACTCACTTCTAACTGTACTCACTCTCAGCTTGCACTCACTTTTGGGTCACACTCGCACTCACTTCTAGCTACACACACTCTTGGCTCGTGCTCACACTTGCTTTTGGTTACACTCACTCTTAGCTCATGCTCACATTTGCTTCCAATTGCACTCACTTTTGGCTACACTCGCTTTTGACTACAATAACTCTTGGCTCACGATTGCACTCACTTTTAGCTGCACTCACTCCTAGCTTGTGGTTGCACTCGCTTTTGACTATACTCACTCTTGACTATAATTGACATAACTTTTGATATGTATGATATTCTATTAAAAAATCTAAATTTACAACAAATTTTATATTATTTATTATATTCTAATTGAGATATGATTCATTTTTTTTAACTATGGTAAAGGCTAGATTTGAAAGGACTCAGATCCTTTTACACTTTTCAACCACAACAATCCTATTGCTCAAAATATCTTCTCATAAGGATACATAGTTTTGGATTATTTCCATTAGTTTTCAAACATTTTCGATTGATTTCAAACTACCATCACAACTCCATAAACATATCTGACATGTCTTTTGGTCCTTACCCAAATGTCAAAAGGATTGCAAACTTCCTTCATGTACAAACCATTAATCTACCCCCTAATCCAAATTTTTATCAGACCACACTTGCTACCAACCCTCAACACTGTTCCTAAGTTCGGTTTTCATAGAGACTTCCCTCAACTAGTTAATTATTGAAAAATTTATGCCCTCAAAATATTTTCTAACCATTGATAATTGCACTTTGGTATTTTGTGCAGGTCTTTGATGTGGTTACCACTTGTTTATATGGGATAGTTCATGGGCCTATTGTTCATTGAGAGGTATCTTAAGTAGATTACCACTACATATATCATGTTGAAAATTACATCTAATGATGAGACTTTCTACTAGAAAATCCATCACTAGGATTTTGTAGTTGCACAAGTCATAGAATAGCTAGATCAAAAAAATATATCTCAATGCATTACCCATAATCATGTACCTACCAATAGCAAGGCTTACTCTTAGGAGTCTACTTTGTGGGCTTGTGAAAAAATATAGTCCATTGAATTAACCTTTGATTGTATCATAAAAAACCTATTTATGTCCATTCCATTTATACTAACTCTTTTACATCTGGGTAAACATTATTTGAGGGAATCCACCCCTAGTCCTCTTCACAAAGAGCCCTCTAATTATCTAGTTAGTCCTCCACCCTATTACCTTCTCTAAAAACATGAGTCATCTCTACGTGCTTTAGTGAGTTAAGGATATTTAGAGTTTTTGTTATTATACTCAACACCTGCCAACTCTTTATAGCTCTCTTGTTAAGGTAATTAACAATGTTGAGAGAATCTCCTTCCACTATCAGCTTCCTTACACTCAACTGCCTTTCCTATTTTGCTCTAGCTGGAGCTTCTCTAGATTTTTCTTGACGACTCATCATAGATCCTAGAAACTCATTGACAACACTAAATAGGATCCCTTTGCTATCTCTTATCATTTCTCCCCCTGCCTTCATAGGGTTCCCCTCAGAAGCTCCATCAAAATTGAGATTTAGCCACCCCTCCCTAGGTGGATGTTATTTTATGCTTCTTCTTGGATTTTCTTGGGGGGATTTATCCATATAAACCAAGCTAAGGTCCTATTGTTTACTAAAATTAATCTCCTCTATTGATTTCATAAATTCTTTCATACTCAAGACTTCAACATTTTCCACTATAGCTACCCAAATTGTCTTCTTGATTCTTAATGAGGCTCTATTTCTTCAAATATTATTTTGTTACACTAGCTAAACCCCCCAAGCATAGTATAAAGGAATAAAATACCGTATATTATTCAACCTTGCACTCCTAAAGGGAATTTTCCACTATTTTATTCAATCCACCATTTTATTTGGTAGTACCCAAATTACCCTCATATTTTAAATTAAACCTTGAAGAATCGAAAGGGAATAGATACATCGTAAAATTAAGTGATCCACTAAATCTTCTTGTTCTTCACATATATGACATCTATTAGGGAATTGAAGCCCTATTTTATGTAAGTTTTTGGTGTGCATCGGGACCCTCAACCTCATTTCCTAGACTTTGACCTTCATGAAATGCGCCCTCACCACAAGTTTGATATTTTGGCATAGTGGTAGTGTCATATCATGTCAATAAAATGACATACCTAGTGGGATAGGGTTCATTTACCACCCTTTCCAACATGAGTTCGATCGTGTCCACTATACATAGTGGTCAAACATCTTGACTTGGGGGCTAAATTGTTGGTGTACGATCGAGACCCTTAACCCTATTCCTAGACTTTGACCTTCATGGAATTTGCCCTCATCATAAGTTTGAGATTTTGGCATAGTGGTAGTGTCGTGTTGTGTCGTGTCAATGTAGGTTAAAATTAGTAAGAATATTATCCTACATAGCTAACCAAAGGAACATTGCTATCTTCAATATTGCCTTATTTTTCCAGAGCCTCCTCCATTGAAATCCATCTTCTAGCTCAATTGATAGAATCTCATAGGTTGATTTTACACTAAAGGATCCATCAAGAGTAACTCCCCATACTATAGAGTCTTCACCCATATTTACACCTACATGGAAGACTCTTAGTTTAATTTTGATCTTATTTAAAGCTTCTTAATTATGGTTACTGCTATGTAAGTCCTTCCACCTTACCACTTCTTCCTAGTCCAAGTAGTCTACAACCATACTCCCGTAACTTTGTTTCAAATCTTCCTATACTTAAAATAACTTCTCATCCAAGCTTAGGGGATGGTTTTGTAGCCATGCACCCTCCCAAAAGTGAATTGAACTACCATTCCCAATTTTTTATTGAACTCATTTTCATAACGTCTTCTTCCCTCCATCATATAATTATATATAGATAAGCCTTTATAAAGATTTAATACGTTTAACAATCTTATATCTTATTGGCTATTTGAGTACTTGTTATTTAAATTATGTCCCATAGAGAATGTCCTTCCTTCTTTAGCCTCCATATTAATTTATCAATTAAGATCTTTTTTCAGTGAGTTTAAACATGTTTTTATGAAGGGTCCTAGTCCCCTCTGAACCTTGGACCTCTCAAAGAGAAGCCAAAGCCCTTACCACTGTAGTAAGCTTACAACTTAGCAACTAAGATCTTATTAAGAGACGATTCTTACAAAAGATAATTATTTAGATAACTAATATGTAACAAAAGCTTGTTTTAGTGATGATTTCTCAAATCACAAAAAATAAAATTGCAAAGTGCAAATGATTAGGGTTTTTCCTAAAAATATCTTATCTTTTAGGAGCTATATCTTCATAAAGCATTATTCGATTTAGCTGATTCTTGGACCAACTTGTGCATAATTTGGATAGCTTTAAAATAAGTGGTCATATGCAAAAATTTGAGCAATATTGAGTGAGATACGACCTTGTGAAGTTAACCATTTGGAACACGGGCAGTGAAAAATTTTCAAATCGTAAAAAATAAAATTGCAAAGTGCAAAGGATTAGGATTTTTCATGAAAAATATCTCATATTTTAGGAGCCATGTCTTCACAAAGTGTTATCTGATTCAGCTGTTTCTTGGATCAACTTGTAAAAAAATTAAATAGCTTTAAAATGAGTGGTCATATGCAAAAATCCAAGCAATATTGAGGTAGATACAACCCTGTGAAGTCAACCATTCGAAACAAGGTAAGACATTCTATTTGGAAAAAGAATTTTTCAGCTAAGTTTTTTTTCCCTTTCTTTATCTTAGAAATTGTGCATGAAAATTTTATAATTTTTTTTATCAAATATTATATTTGTTATAGAACTTTCAAATAAATTTTATTAGATTTTGAGTTTTAGTTTCCTTTCCATGGATCTATTTATAGTTAAATCCTTAGAATCATCCCTAGTGGTAGAGGTTAGTGAGCGCACATTAGAGAGATCCTCATTGCTCCAAGATAGGGCAGTTTTTGGTAAATTTAATGGGTGTTGGCTAGGGGCTTCAACCTTGAGAAAATGGATTGATAGAAGTTGGAAGTCTCCAGGAGTGATTCTATCATTTATTCCCAAAGGTTTATTCCTAGCAATTTTTTATTCTAGGGAAGAAAGAGAAATAATCCTAAAAGGTGATCCTTGGTTTATGGGAAGAGCAAGGCTCCTCCTTACCCATTCGTATGAAGGCTTTTCACTTGAAAATGTAAATCTATTCCTATTTATAGTTTGGGTTAGGATGTTTGGATTACCCATTGAATTTTGGGAAATAGATACCTTCAAGGCAATAGGAAACACTCTAGGAGAATTCCTTGAAATTTTAGATACAACAAAAGATGGATTTTTGGCTATTTATGCTCGAATATTGGTCATGATTGATATAAGTAAATATTTACCATAATCAATAATTTTTAAGTATGGGGATAAGATGTGGACCCAAACTATAGATTATGAAAACATATATTTTAGATGTAGAATATGTCATGAGGTGGGGCATATTGAGATATCATGCCCTAAGAAGAACCCAACAAAATCATTTGTAGAAAATTGTAAGAGAAATGTACAAATGTTTAAGGATAAATATGGTTTTCAACTTCCAAAAAATAGATCTATAAAAATAAAATAAAATGAATAGTGGATACCAATAAGAAAGGATACTGGAAGAAATTCCAACTTTTTGAGGCTTTAGCCTATGAAGAAAAATTAGATCAAAACTTAGAGGACACAAGACAACAATTTCAACATATTAGTAAGGAATCGTCTATTCAATATGATCCTAATTTAAGGAAGAACATTCTCGATGAACCCAAGGAATGTGTTTCATAAGATTTTGAAGACTCTCTTGAAGTACCATGCACCATTCAAGAGAAAATAATTGGTAAATAAAATGTAGTTTTAGAAGGTAATACCTTTACCATTAATAAGGAAATACTAGAAAATGAGCAGGATAAATCAAAAGCTTCTATAGATCCAAGAGAGGATAAATATGTTGAAAAATAAAATGGTGAAAGAATATTGAGGAATAGAATAATAAGACCTACTCCTGATATAGGTAAGGCAAAAAGAGGAAATCCCTCAAATTATAAAGCAATCCAAGGAAGTAAGGTCTAACATAGAGAAAGGAACACAAACTAAGTTGGTTGAAATTCTCTTTACCAAACAATAAAATGATATTGGCAATACGTAAGAGGGACCAAAAGCCCCTAATGAGACATGATTATCATATCATGGAATATAAGGGCTGCTAATAACCCCTCAAAGCATAGGTGTATTTGGGACCTATGTTTAAGTAATAAACCTGATATTCTATGTATACAGGAAACTAAAATGACTAAAGAAGAAGTTTCAAAAACTATAAAAGCAGTTTGGGCAAGATGTGAATGGGATGCTATGGATTCTGAAGGAGGATCAGGGGGAATTCTAACTTGTTGGAATCCTTCTAGAACCTCTTGTGCAACCATTCATAAAACTAGGCATTGGATAGCCTCTTTAGTCACTTGCTTCTTTGTTGATATTCACTTCATCCTTATCAATGTGTATGGTCCTACAAATCAGTCAGGTAGATTAGAATTTTGGAGTGGGATTGAGGCCTTTATGAGAAGTAAAGACCAAGAAACCCTTTTTATGATCATTGGATATTTTAATGCCATTACCAAGTTGAAGGAAACATTTGGGAGAATTAGGAAATTGACCCAAAGTATGAAATATTTCTCAGCTTTTATTTAAAACAAAAATCTATGGGAAGTTGAATTTGAAGAAGACAACTATACTTGGACCAACAATATGAGAGACCAAAACCTAATTGTAGAAAAATTACATAGATGCATTCTTTTAGATTATTGACTAGATGAAGGAACTTGTGCTATAATTAATAATTTAGCAAGGATTGATTCAGATCATTGGCCAATAAGAGTTAAAATGGTGGTTAGTGAATTCAAAAAATATCATATTTTAAATATGAACATATGTGGGAAGACCTTCCTCAATTTGTTGATATGATAGCTCAAACATGGAATTATTTAGGTAATGGTGGGTTGTATGCTCTTCCAAACCAAATTAAAGCTATAACATCTAGATTAAAAGAATGGAACAAGAACACCTTTGGAAATATTTTTGAGAAGAAAGAAGAACTAAAAGATAAACTTTCAAAATTTCAAAAAGTTTATGAAAATAATACAAGATCAGAGGAAAGGGAGTTGCTTAGTGAATATCATAATATTTTGAGTAAGGAAGAGAAATTCTGGAGATTAAAATCAAGACAAACTTGGTTAAAATAAGGAGATAAAAATACAAAGTTTTTCATAGGATGGCTATAGTACATAGATCTTCTTCTAGAATTGGTAGAATTAAATCAATAGAAAGGGTTTGGATTGAATATCATAGTGAAATTAGAAAATAGGCTAAGTCATTTTATCAGAATATTCTAGGTTCAAAGGAGACTGAAGTTCTTAATGATAAACTTCTTCAAGATGTTCCTTTAGTTATAACAAATGAAGACAATAGAAAATTGGAGCCTATTACTCTAGAAGAAGTTCATTTAGCTCTTTTCTCTTTTAATAAGAATAAATCCCCTAGTCCAGATGGGTTCTCTATGACCTTTTACCAACATAATTGGGATATAGTGAAGGAATTTTTATTGGTAGCAATGGAACATTCTAGGGTAAAACAATACATTCCTTATAAAATAAATGCTACTTATCTTACCCTAATTCCAAAAAAGAAGGATGTTGAATTGTTTGATTATTTTAGACACATAAGCCTATGTAATATGGCTTATAATATTATTTCCAAAGTGATGGCAAATATATTAAGGCCATTGTTAGACAAAATCATTTTAGAAGAGCAAGGAGGTTTTGTGAAAGGGAGACAAATTTTGGATGGGATCATAGTAGCTCATGAAGTTATACATTTAGCAGCTTCAAGAAAAGAGAAAGTTATGATCTTAAAACTTGATATGAGTAAAGCCTATGATAGGATTAAATGGAATTTTTTTTTACCGTTTTAGATAAGTTTGGTTTTGGGAAGAAATGGGTTAGATGGATTAAAGCTTGTGTCTCTATAGTTTCTTATTCAGTGTTAGTCAATGGGTTAGTGACAAAATATTTTAAAGCCAAGAGAGGCATTAGATAAGGAGATCCTATATCTCCTTATTTATTCATTATTATGGCATAATTTTTGAGTAGGAACTTAAAGAAGGCTTACAAATATGGGTTTATAAGTGGACTTAAGGTTAGTAATAACATAGATAACATCACCCATCAACAGTTTGTAGATGATACAACCCTTTTTGGAAAGGAAAGGATAATGAGGCAAGAGCTTTGAATAAATTTTCAAAAGAGTACAAAAGAGCTTTAGGGCAAATATTTAATAGGACTAAATCTAGAATTTACTTTCTTAACACTCCTGCTAATATCAAAGAAAAAATTTGTAGGTTGCTTCAAATGGAGGAGGCAAATTTGCTAACAACTTATCTAGGTATGTCTTTATTTGAGGGGAGGAGGAGGATAGATTTATGGAATCTGATTATTAGTAAAGTCCAAAATAAACTTCCAACTTGGAAAGGTAGATGGTGATCATTAGCAGGAAGAGTGCAGTTAATTTAGTATTACAAGCCATTCCAACATATTATATGTCTTTGTATTCTATGCCAAAATCAGTTGAAAAAAGTTTAATATTTATTATGCGATCCTTTTTATGGTCAGGTTTACATGATAAAAGGAAATTTTATTTGGTGAAAGGGAGCAATTTATGTGATGATAAAACTAGGGGAGGTCTTGGTTTAAGAACTCTTACAGATGCAAACATAGCTCTTAGGGGAAAAGTAATCTAGAGATTGTACAAAGAGAGTCAAAGACAATGGCAAGAATTCTTCTAAGTAAGTATGTTGATCCTAATGACCCAAGTTTAATATTTACTACATTCTCTCTTCCAAATGGTTCTGTTATTTGGAATGGTTTAAAAAATCTATTGATATTATGATTAAAGGTTTAATATGGGTGGTGGGAACTGGAGAAAAAAATTCTATTTGGATGGATACTTGGTGTGATAAAAATCACTCAATTTAGATCCAGTTTTGAAACCTTGGATGATATTGCTTCAAGAAAAATACGGTGATCAAGTTTCAAACATTTTGTACAAGGATAAATAAGGAAGATACAAATGGAAAGAAGATTTTTTTACAAGTATACAAGACATTGATTCTAGGAGGCAATTGAGTAGAAAGATAACAATTGTAATTATTTTAAGGGGTGCCAAGGATAAATTGATTTAGGAGTTGAATAACTAAGGATAATACACAAAAAGAAGTGGATATAATGTTCAACACCAACATAATAATAATATCACTAGAATTTGGAGAGATATTTGGGATAGCCCAAGCATTCCTAAAATTAAAATGTTTGGTTAGCTAGTAGCTCGTAGAAGAATTTTATCCTGGGATAACCTTATGAAAGGGGGTTTTCATGGCCTCTATAAATGTGTTTTTTGTAATAAGGAGAAGGATATGGAATCTATGGCAATGGATTCTTAATATGTTTGGTAAATTCATGGTGATGAATAGTAGAATTGAATATTGGTTAAAGCAATGACAAAGCACTTATAAAAGTGAGACTTTACAGACAATATGGGATATATCAAAAGATACAATACTTTGGACTATATGGCTAGAAAGGAATAGAATAATTTTTAAAGGAAAGGAAAGCAGTTTAGAGGTAATGAAAATAAGATATGTTTAGCCATAGAGGAGTCTAAAACAACCCTATCAACTCACCCAATCCCTAATTTGGAAGTAGAGAGTCTTGATAGATGGAGTCAAGTCATTAAATGGAATTATGATGTTGGGTACAAGAGAAGCAAAAATCAGGTAAAGAATATATAGTGAAAACCACCATATGTAGAGTGGGTTAAGTTGAATTTTGATGGAGCATCTAAAGGAAACCCAGGACTAGTAGGAGGAGGAGGAATAACTAGAAATAATAGAGGAGAGATTTTGTCTCATTATGCTTTCAATTGTGGATTTAAGACAAATAATGAAGCTGAAGCTTGGGAAGCTTTAGAAGGGTTAAAAATATGTAAACAAATGAAATGTAATAGAGTTTGGATGGAAGGTGATTCTCTCATAGTAATAAATGCAATTTTGAGGAAAGCAAAGGCTCCATGGAACATACAAGAGATAATTGTGGAAATTCAAGATCTTGCTAAAGAGTTTGAAGAAATAAGGTTTATACATATATTAAGGGAAGGAAACAAATGTGCATATAAGCTAGCCAATAGAGGGGTTTTGGTTGAGGATCATGAAGTTAACATCTCCTTTCCATGGTTAGAGGAAGTAGAAAGTTTAGTTGAAGAAAAAAAAAATTGTTGATTGCCTAAATCAATTAATGATTAAGATTTACTTTAATGTTTTCCATTGGTAATATATATTTTATTTTGTAACAATAATGTGTGTTCATTTAGACTATTTATTATAATTTTTGTGGTTACACTTGTGTTTCAGGAAGGAAAATAGCAATCCAGATTTGGTAAAGCATACTATGTTAGTGCGATGTTTTGGAAATATTACTCTACTAAGATGCAAGGCATAGATAGTAGAGGTGAAGTTTTGGCATTGTGAAGGATGCTATAGGAAAATGTCAAGAAAGATGCTAAATTATGGAGTAATTGTATTCATACAAAGATTTGAAAAGATCCAGAAAATGAAAATCAAGAATTCAGACATTTTATGTAAAATGATGTAGGTTTCTAACTATAGCATCTCAATTGAGATGAGAAGTGTATCTATTTGTAAAATCTCAAGATCTAAAGAAAAGAGATGTAATTTGTTAAGGGTGGGGGACCCGAGTACAACCCCTTTTTATCAAGAAAAAAACAAAAGCTTGTTATGACTTTTTATGGATTTTTTGAACCACATGTAATAAGGTGTTTTTGTCCATTTATTTTTAAGTTGTGGTAAACAAAAGGAGAACGTCAACACATATTTGTAGATACATTTTAGCATTTACTTTTAAATTAACAAAGCTTTTGATATACATAAAGTTCTATAAACGTATTTCAAAATCCATTATATTATAATTGAGAAAGTTGGTTTTCACACAAGTTACGTATTTAGATAAATAATATTTCATGAAAATTCACATATTTTATTATAGTAGCTCAACTAATTCCTTTAAATTCCCTAAGGAATTAGCCACAAAGAACAAAAGAAAAGTATTTTTTAACCCTAGAAGTGGTAGTGCAAAAAAATAAAATTTAGGAAAAAATTGGCTAAGTCCCAAAAGTATGGTTGGTCCCAAAAATATGATTTGTAATAATAATGGATTGATCCCAAAAATGGTAAATTACAATTTTGTTAAATTGTAAATAACAAATCACAAATTTTATGAATCCTAAATTATAGACTAAACAAGATAGAGATAACCCAAGACCCAAGGAAAACCACAAAAAAATTATATTTTATCTCCATATGGGGTTAATTAAGAGTTAGAATTTTACTAAGCATGTTAGAAATCAATTTGGAGGCTTTTTAACTTTAGTGGTGCACCATTTTCTCAAATATGCTCCTAAAATAGATATTTTACTAGGAATAGAAAGGATTTACCTCTGGTAACCATTAGGAAATAATCAACTATAAATAAGAGCTTTGGATCCATTATAAGAATCTTTCACCCAATAGAGAAAGTTAGAGCTATGCTTTTAATACTCCATTTGTACTTATGAAATCATTTTGATAATAATATAAAGACTATGTAGGACGTCTACTTACATTGTGTCACCGAGCTTTCGATTTGTGGATGCATAGTAATTGGGACACCACCCTTTAACTTTTGTTATTTATTTATTCTAGTATTGTAAATTTTTTCTATGTTAGAGCACATTGATGTTATTTGATTCCCTCCAAATGTATTGATTACTCAACACTAATAATATTATGGTTATAGTCATATTTCTTCTATTGTATTTACTTTATATTTCTTGCACCCTTTGCATTTGAAATTTACTTCTATGCACTAAGATTAGTTTAGTTTAACATGATTAGTGGAAATCTAGGTTGAATTCAAGGTTCAAAGGGAACATGATTTCCTTCCTTGTAATTGTTGAAATGTGATCATAAGTGCATGTTGCATTAAATGTTTTCAATAGATCGATAAATTTTGGCATGCCTAGTGGCACCAAAGGCTTGACTTCCATGGGAATCAGGTGTATTCCATTTTTTCTAAATTTTCAAATATGGGAAGATCAAATTAAAATATTTCTAAATCTATTAGAAGGTTTATTTAATATGCTAATTCATACATAACCCATAATTATTTTGTCAGAGTTGCTTACCACAACTTCAAATCTATTTGTTTCATATATTTTGGATTTGTAGGTATTTTGGGAAATGGTGACTCCATTATGAACACCTAGTTTTTCAAAATCATAATTTAAAATCAACATTATATAGAACTTTGTATGAATTCTTAATTAGATCAATATTTCCATGTAAAATTTTCATTGATCTTGGTTATAGATGCAAAATAGAAATTTATCCTTGAAATTGTTTTGCTAAATGTAAAATTTGTGCTTTGCCATTTTATAGATTTTGATTTAATCTTTGAAGAGTTTCAAAATCTTCCACAATTTGCACTTGGGACATCAAAAAGCACATATTTCAACTAAAATTGTAATTTACCTATTTTTTCAATTAGTTTACATAGGTTTTTATAAGGGATCCTAGTCCCCTCATACTAAATGGGTCTTAACCTTGGACCTCTCAAAGAGAGGCCAAAGCCCTTACCACTACAGTAAGCCTGCATCTATGACTTGTAATTTACCTATTAACAACTTGTGATCCATCAATTTCTAGATATCATTAAGATTTTCAAGTTCAAAATTTATGATTTGCTATTTCAAAGGTTGAAATTTACCATTTACTCTTTAGAAAGGAAAAAATTTACTAAGTATAAAAAATGCAATTCATAATTATGGTAAAATTATGATTCATTCTAAGAAGTACAATTCATCATTTTTAAAAATTTTGATTCACCATTTTTGTCAAATTGCTACTTTTGAAGGTTTTTTCAACTAATTTTTGCATATGTAGGTACAATTGAGATAAAAAACACAACAATATTGATAGAAATTCAACTAGTTAAACTTAATTTTTAATAGCAAAAATATACCAAGGGGAGAAAGCCAACAATTGTTGTGTGCATACAAGAGTTTGGTGAACAAAGTTTGAGCCCACCAAAAGGTGACCAATCTATGGTGACTCTAAATGAAACTAATATCAATCTAGATAATTATTTTTCATCTTCATCATTTGAGTCTACAATTTGGTCAACCCAAGTAGGGCAACTTAGTGGATACACCTTGTTAGATATTGTTCAAAATATTCAAACCTGGGCTTATTCCAGTCTTATTGTCTAGACTTTGATCACCAAATTATTGTATAATAATGCAGGCCCTACATCAAATGGAATTAACTCATTTGGTTAAATTCCTTAACTTTCAATGAGAGTACCAAATTTCAAATCTTGCCAAGATACAAATGCATAATTGCCACGTTGTTGTAGTACCACTATGTGATCATGGCATAATATGGGTGGGGCCCATTTCAATCCTATATAAGTAATTAAAAATTAAAAGTAGGTTATATCAGAGGTTAATAACCCACAACCCTTTGGGATAGGTCGTACTATATAATAATACAATATAGTCTAACCCTAAATTCAATTGCATTAGAAATCAACTAGTCAAATGCTCAAACAAAAGGTATACCCATTTTATAGATTGGTCAATATCACGTCAAAATCTGCAAATTGGGTTCAATTTGCAAGCTAGTACTAGTCAAAGACTATTGTGTTGGAGTATATTACATTAATTGATACATGCTAATGTATCCCCATGATACCTCCATGGTATATTTGTAAATAATATATTATGATTAAGCCATAGTTTAGAGTGTGAGTTACATTTCCCCTTCTTATGTAAGTGTGCATATGCAGGGAATGCACAAGTGTTATGTAAAGTTGTAATGTGTAGGAAATGCACAAGTATTATGTAAAGTTGTAATGTGCAGGAAATACACAAGTATCATGTTTGCTACTATGCAAGTGTAAGTTGAGTCTATGTGCACAAGTGTCTTATAAGTAAGTGTGTAAATATGTAATGTAAAGAGTCCATTATCCAAAGAGTCATTATGTTATGGCTATATAGCTCTCCATAGGAGAACAATTTGAATATCATATGAAGATACATCACATTACAAAGAAGAGAAAGTTCTTATCATATTTATAAGAGAAAGAGGAGTAACAAAGATTGCATAAATTTTGAGCAATTAATATTGTAATTTTTTATACATACTTAGCACATGTATGATTCAGGTTATTTACATTCATATTTTTGCTTATTATTGAAATTTATTCGATAAATTATAAGCCTTGATATACATATTAATTTGTTCATATTATTCTAATTATATCATTATACTTGACCTTATTATATTGTGGCTACATTATATTCAATCATGTGATATTTGTGATAGTATTAAGGCTTAAAAATCCATGGAGAGGTAATCCAAAGTCCTATCATAAGGACACTTAGAAGTTAAGCAACAACATTTTGACTTTATGCAGTTTTAATTTTTGTGTTCCAGTTGTATACCCTATCTAGGTAACTAAAGTTAATTTTAGGGTTTCTCTTATGCATTTAGTGTTCCTTATTATCATATTTATGTACTCATTTTTAAAATATAGGTCATTCACTTATGAACTGATACATATATATTTTTAGGTCACCATGACCCTATTAATGAGAAGTATCAACTGTTTTTATTTTCAATGTTATTTTCTAAATGTGTGAATGCTAAGGGACCTGTAACAAACACAAGGTAAACCAAATCAATCAACCAACCTCCAAAATACCACTAGTCAATCTTAGCCAAGACCAATTCAATAAGTTAATATCCTAAATCCATATCTTGTAGTCAAGTACTAGGACAAGTACAAAAAATGTCAAATCCTAATGTTGTCATCTCAAAATATTATGATCACCCATTACGGTGGCCAGATGCACCCAACACTCACACCTCACACAGAGCGACACAACAGGAAGTCGAAAGAGCATGGGACATGACTCTAAGGACAACCTCCAAGATTTTTTACAAGGTTGGCTCCTTATTGGATGTGATATTCAATACTCACATATCTAAACTACTTTCATACACAAAGGAAAATGGGAGAGAAATAACAAGAAAATAAATAATATAAAGTAAAGTACTAAGTTAACGGAGGTGATGAACAAAGATCATGAGATTCTTTTTCATATCAATGGGATGAATGAACACATGTATCATTTATTAATACCACAAAGTGAACACGATTTCATTCAAGCATGGACATTCACACACAAACATATATAAGAACAAGGATATAAGTCAAGTAGTCACAACTTCTCATATATATTATAAATTTGATTACAATCATTCCAGATAAAAAGTCTTAGATGTTGCTAACAAAATGACTCAAGGTTTGAGTCTAGACTAATACACAAATACAAATGAAAGGATTATTACATATAAGACCATATATTAGGCACAAATAGATAAAATTTTAATGCCTTACAATGCATATCGACCTACTATTTATAAGTAAAATTGGGGATAATTTCCCTCTACACTTGTGCAAAATTGAATTGCTTATTTTTGATGTTGCCTTAGAATTCTATCCATACTTGGATTTTTGATATGCTTGAGGTCTCTAGATCTAGAATCATCAATGCTAAAGGGTTTTGGACCTCTAGATATGCAACTACCACTGTTATTGTCAACCACCCTTCCTAGGGATCCTAAAATATTGGGCATGGGGACTCTCTACAATTAATGCTCTAGGCTTGATATTGTTACATTATAGCTCACATGTTGTTGCTTTTAATATGTTAACCACTTTCCTAGATTATCGCATGCCCGAATGATGTTGGTAGGTGGATTTGGAACCTTTGCAACTATAAACTTGATGAACTAACTACTTTTCTATAATCTTGTGCATCTACAATAAAGTGTTTGGAGGTTTCTTATTGTAAACTTTGATTGGTCACCCTTATCACTTTTAAGCCTTGACTTTTGCTAAATCAAACTACCTTTGGATTATTGATCTTTGTTGGGTAACCTCTTTCATATATTGTTGGAGTATTTGCCGCATATATCAAGGTTGGCTATCCTTGGAGTTTTTATTTTTCTTCTCCATCATTTTCTCTAAAGAAATGTGGGCCATTAATATCGACTCAAATGATTTGCAAAACTTTTATTGATTATATTTCATTGAGAATCTCCTAAAACTCCTCAAGTCATTAATCATTGATTGGACGAACCACAAAATATTTCTCATTAGTCTTTCATCAGATCCTCTCATCCCTAAAAATAATTCTCTACCATATCTCCTTGGAAATATTTTGGAACTTTATGGACCATTGATCTTGAATCTACCGGTTCATGGAACGTTTTCCACTTCCTCTATTGGACATTTTTTGAAACTCTACAGGTTATTGATCTTCTTATCAAATGGTTTGTGAAACCTTTTTCCTTTATTATTCATTGAAGTTCCCCTAAAATTGCACAAGACATTAATCATTGTGATTGGATCATTTGTGAAACTTGTGCCTCACCATCTTCCATCAAATTTTTTTGAAATAACATAGGCTATTGATTTTTGTGACTAGATGAATTGTGAAAATTTTCCTCATCATTCACTATCATACTTCTAAAACTTTGCGGGTTGTTGACCTTTCATCATACGGTTCGTACATCCTTTCTTTGCTAATATTTCATAAAAGAATTTTAGAGGTTTCACCCCTCATACATTTTCTCTGTTATCTACCATTAGAGCCTTCTAGAAACAACACAAGTTGTCGATATGAGATCAGATGGTCCGTAAAACTTTTTTACTTCACCATTTGTCAAATTTTTTCAAAACAATGTAGAATGTTGATCATTGTAATATAACGATTCATGGAACTTTAGGGATGTTCGTTAAGCTTTTAAAATAGTGCCAACCATTGATTGGGATGATTTGACAACATATGAAGCCCTTGCATTTGTTCAATAATTTTTATTCACTTTCCATTGTCTTGCCTCCATTGGAGTCACGTTTCAAAATTTGACTAAGGCAAACATATGTCTAAGTGTAGTGAAATCACTATAGGTTTGGTGACTCATAGGGTCTTTCTTGCTTGTTGAAAGATCGAATTAGAATCACCACCTTATCCAGGTGTGTAGAGTCAAAGAATGAAAATCATTGAAATATTGTAGAGGGATCATTGGGCAAATAAACCATTAAGTGCACTCTTAATCTTCTCCCACTCTTATTTTGACAACAACTTGATTTGTTTTAAGTGTCTATAGCCCATCTAGATCTCTAACTAGTCATTGTAGGATAAATCTCTTGTGACATTCATAACCCCATGTATTTTAATATTAAGCTCTTATAATGGCCTGATTACCCAAGCAACATCATCTACAGTGGGAAGGTTTGACCATGTTATGAAAGGGGTGAGATCTTCTTTGCATTGCTAGAGATTCTAAAAATAAATTTGCTTTGATAAAAGCTTATTGTCAACATACCAAGGTGAGGAAAGATATTTTTGAAATAATGAGTCAATATGACTCTTGAGATTCACAATGGTAGAGGCCAAGGTAACTATTTGAGCTTTGCATCACTATGCAATTTACTCATTTTGAATAAGGTCATTCATCTTCTATGTCATTGCCTCTTTGTCTTGAATTCTATTAGCAATTAACTTAGAGTTTGATGTGGTGTCCAATTAATCCCTATAGGTTCTTACTTCCACCAACCTCGTGAAGGCCTCAACAAGGCTTTGCCTAAATTTTTGGCTTATCTAAGAGCTTTGTCTAGTAGCATCATCAATAAATTTGTATACCTAGGAGAGATCAAGTATAGTCTTTGCAATATCCTCCTAGTGTATTTCACAAAACTCCTTAATTATGCTCTTGATCTCTAGTCACTGCTCAAGCTCTATAGGTTTTTTCTTCAACTCCTCAAGCTTCTTCTAAAAATCTACTCTATCCTAGTTGAGCTAAACTTCTTGGGCAACAAGATTATCCATAAGGCTTATAAATTTTCTCTTTTACCTCCAAGAGAGATGGATAAATTTTCATCACAAAGCATTGGTGATCTGGCAATTTTGTCTTGCAACACTTTGGCTTCTGCTTGGGAGTTCTTTGGGGTAACCTTGATGTTTTCAATATTTATTTTCCTTCTTTAGCTTTATACTAACTAAAAGATAATCATAAGAAATAACCTTTCTGGTTTGTTCCATGAATTGCACCCTGTCTTTGGATCAAATATTATTTTATACTGAATCCCCTTGTAGATACCCAATAATAATATTATGTCATTTGGCTTTCTAGCTTTGATATGAGTAGGTCCTTCTATACAAAGTATATTGCCCCACTCTAAGGAGCATACTGGCTCAACATTCTCATTAAAGCAGGTTACTCAACTAATTTGGCTTATTGATTTAGATCATACAACATTGTTTGCTGCTGAATGACTTGATATCATTGTAGCATAAAAATTTGTAGATGTGCTTGTGAGCCCATCGGTTAATCCAATGGATTCAAAATTGAAGGCAATGACCTTAATAATGGAAGAGGTGAGAAGGGAGGAATTGGAATGATGAAATCAGATGAAAGTGGAGTAATGGAGGTAGGATGAACTTATGAATATACCTCCTAAATAGAGAAGGCTAAAAAAATGGTGGGAGGGGTATCAACCAATGTGGATACAATACTAGGCATTGGGGCCACTAGGGCCAAAAAAATTGTAGAGGTTGGGGGTCTTTGGCTAGTGATAGATGTGGAGGAAGCAACAAGTGGAGGGATTTTGATGGTCGATGACTCAATATTTGAGGTGTCATCCTCCTTTACTAGTGAAGAATTGGTTATCAAGGATACTTTTTGCTTATTTCACAAAAATTCCTGGTGCAAAGTTTCTTATCGAGGTGGTTGTTGTGTTGGTGATGGTGGGATTGGAAATATTTGGGAATAAACAAAAATTAAGGTTTATTTTATATATTTTGATGCATATTCTTCAACCTGCACAAAGTCCCTGACCATTGTTTCTACCCTTTTGATTGTCTAAATTGATTTGGCATTTATTTCCTCCAAGCTCCATTATGAAAGGAATGATAATCAGATCATTCCAAGTTGCAAGGATCTCAAGTGTTAATAGAAACACCACATTCAACCAAAACAAGAATCTAAAAGCAAATTGATAGCATAAGCTTACAAATGGATATGCAAAACAATGAGCAACAATATCATATATTATACATGAATAATGAACTTCCTCCTCCTTCATGAGTACAATGAAGGTGCCTTGCTTATATAGGCAAGGATGATCAACCATAGCGGTAGGATCAAGCTAAGGACAAATATCCACCGTACAAAAGGAATAAGTGATATGGTCCATAGATCTGTAACCGCTATGGGGAGAAAGAATATCAACCCTCCAAATATACCTAAAGATATCCCCATAACTCCTAGGAATAGTCAAACCTAAAAATATCCCCATAATATCTAAGAAATAAATATGTAACATCTCATAATATCTAAATAAGATAAATGAAATATCCACACATAAGTGGGTGGGGAAAACACATGGAATAACTAAATAAAAGGAAAATAAATTACCTAGGTGAACATGAGCTAAGGTAAACAACCTACTCTAACACCCCCCTCAAGTGAAGCTAGGTGCCAAAAAGTAAAGTGGCATATCCACAATATGAGTCCCGACAACAAGGCCTGATTAGGTACTCATGTACAATGTGTATCCAAAAGCTCCTAAACTAGAAGGTGGAAAACCATGTGGAAAAAAACCATCCAGCTAGAAAGAGAGAAGAAAAAATTAGGAATGGAGCCAAGGAGTGCTCCCAACACCCCCTAGGACGACGAGCTCCATGAAGAAGTCCTATGAAGAAGTGGATGCCTCTGCGATGAACAATGTGTCTCCCACGAGGAAGAAAGTAGCCATGAAGCATCCGTCGAATGTCTTCCCACTCCAAGTGAGTGTGAGAAGATGGGAATAAAATGTAGAATGATGACGTAGAATCCTTCAAACTGAGCTGAAGTGAATAAGATGTCATCAATGAATTATGAAATGAATCTCCAAGAATGTAGAAGCCCAAACCAACACCAAAATAGGGTAGAATATAGTCCCAATCAACATCCAAAATATCAATATGCACAAAACCATGAGTGTGCAAAAGTGGAAGAGATGTTTGAAGAGCATCCATCAAGGAAGAATCACCAATGTCCTGCTGCATAAGTGATGATGAGCCCATGGAAGCAACAAGAGAAAGAAGTGGAGGCTTAGAAGCCTCAAAAGAATCAACATGGTCTTTAGGATCTCCAAGTGAGAGTCCAATTGAAGACAAAATATTTGTATCCAACTCTTGTAGAAGTACATCATCCAATGTGAAAGAAACAGGAGAAGAAAATGGTGGACAAGGTGGCTCACTCAAAGAGGGAGGGCACACCAAAAAAGAGTCCACAAAGGAAGTACATGGAGGAGATACAATGTATACATCATCATCAAATAAATGAGTGAGGTCCTCATACATGTCAAGAAAATCACATGTGTGACTCTCAATGAAGAGAGAGGCAACACCATCCAAGAAGTCATTTGTATGTAAGGATGTAACATGCCATGAAATCTCTGTTGTATATGCTGCAACATCAACATGATCATCCACATAAGACAAGTGTGGAGATGTATCCTGTAAAATATCTGAAGCAGGTACTATAGCATCAACCTCATCATCCAAAACATCATGAGATAGTGACTCCAAAAACAAAGGTGCAATATCACAAATGATGTCCTCCATGCAAGCAATTGTAAGAGAAGGTGCCTTGGGAAAAAAATTTTTTTAACATATGATAAGCAAGGTGAGGTGTGTTCTTGTGAACTCCAATAAAATTTTGAAGCTCTCCACAAACTGAATAATAAAGCATGCTAGAGATCCTTAAATTGTTCATGAACCATGTCCTATACTCCTTATCCTTCACCATTGGTTTGGGTTTTGGAGTTATGAACAAAGGATCCAAACCTTCACTTTGACATAATGAACAAAGTACCTTAAACCATGCTTCAAAATTTTCAGCATTTGCCTCTATGCTAAGTGTAAAAAAAGAAGTTTCCAAGATGTCCTCAAAAGTAGAAGAGGCCCCCCAAAATCAAATGCCATTATAATGTGAGAGGTCTAGTGTGATGTCACAAGATGATGAAAAATACCATAAAATCACACCAATGCACAAATGAATCCTCTAAACTCTAAAAAATCTCCAAAGGAATTCCCCAAAGAATCCCCTCCTTCAAACTAAGTGCCTCAATGAGGAAGATTAGCACAAGAGGATGCACCACAACAAAGCAAGGGAAGTCAAAGACAAAGGACTCCTCAAGAACAACAATGTGTAGGCTCCACCAATACTTAACACCAAGTAAGCTGATCACAAAGTTTCAAACTAAGTGGACAAACATCAAATGAAGGAAGATGGGACTTTATAACAGTAGTCCATATACCGGTTCAAGTGCAAAAACCTTTTTCACAATGCAATATTGAGAGTGCAGTCATAAAATCATTGTAAATGTCTAAATATAGATCCAAAAAATCTGAAATTTTATAGACATATCAGAAAAATGATTTTATAGGCCTAAAAAAATTTCGTTGAGCAACTCCCAATATTTCTCCTGAAATGATGAGTTTACTAAAAATAGTAAAATCACTGTAACTATCAAAATACAGCTCCAAATGCTCTGAAATTTTATGGGACGGTCTATAATATGATTTTACACATTCTGTAAAAAAATATGCAAAAACTCAGAATTTTTGATGAAGATATATGCAGATTACTAAAAAATTGTAGGTTTTCGTAAAATCAAGATATCTTGAAGAATACTGATCCAAATGAGCTGAAATTTTGGGCACAACTCAAATAAATGCATCTACAGACCTCCAAAAAAATTTCATGGAAAAATGGCATTTCTATCAGGAGATACATGCAAAATATAAAAATGGGTTGGGTTGGTGACCCTGCTAAAAAGGGAAATGCTCAAGAAAAAAATGCTTAGGACAGATCCAAGGGAATGAGGCTATTGCAGTATGGGCAGAAGAGATTTTAGGAGGCTGGTGATGATCTTAAAATGGAAGGAGTGACTCAAACTTGGCCAAAAAACTCCACCAAGGACCCGATCACAAAAACCGAAGCTTCCACACCATTCTTCGAACCTGCAAGAGAAACAACTGCACAACACTCACAAATGGATGACTGCAACACCTATCGCTCTGATGCCATGAAAGGAATGATAATCAGATCATTCCAAGCTACAAGGATCTCAAGTGTTAACAGAACACCACATTCAACCAAAACAAGAATCTGAAAGCAAATTGATAGCATAAGCTTACAAATGGATATGCAAAACAATGAGCAACAATATCATATATTATACATGAATAATGAACTTCCTCTTCTCAATGAGTACAATGAAGGTGCCTTGCTTATATAGGCAAGGATGATCAACCATAGCGGTAGGATCAAGCTAAGGACAAATATCCACCGTACAAAAGGAATAAGTGATATGGTCCATAGATCTGTAACCGCTATGGGGAGAAAGAATATCAACCCTCCAAATATACCTAAAGATATCCCCATAACTCCTAGGAATAGTCAAACCTAAAAATATCCCCATAATATCTAAGAAATAAATATGTAACATCTCATAATATCTAAATAAGATAAATGAAATATCCACACATAAGTGGGTGGGGAAAACACATGGAATAACTAAATAAAAGGAAAATAAATTACCTAGGTGAACATGAGCTAAGGTAAACAACCTACTCTAACACATTGCCCTAGCCTAAGCTCTCGATATTAGGATGCTCTTGATTATACAATTAGCTAAATTTATTATTTGTAACCAAATCACCATATGGTGTCATTGTATCCCTGATGTATTGCCATATTTTCCACCATACATTGAGTTTGGCCTTCTTCCAATACCCTCATATTAGGAAATCCTTCTTATTCGATAGACTTTACCTTATCTTTCGCCTCATAAAAGGTCTCATAAGACATTTACTTTGGTGGTAGATTAATAATCATGCTTAAGGGATGCACACTAGTCTCATCCAATAGTTCTTTAAAGCCTCTATGTTGGGTTTAGGCTCATGTATAAATTTTGGGCCCTTAGTATTTGCCAACCACTTGGCAAACAACCCCTCTGGATCATAGTTCTAACAATCTTCTACCTTTTTTTATCTCTAACTCCTTCAACTTGTTTTCTAAAAGAGTGGGAACTTTTCTCCTCATCAAGGTTATTTTGCCTAGGTTAAGGGGAGGCTTGTAATAGCCTATTTTAGATCTTCCATTCCCAAGCATCTTATCAACCAGATCCAATTCTCTAAATACCTCTAAGACAAATATTCTATTTGATACAAACATGGGGAGCATGTATACTAACAAATTGAACTTGAGCAGTCTAAAAATTATGGTCTCTTCCAAAAAAACCAATCTTTGTGATATGTTTCTTAAAAGTACAAAAATCAAGACTCTTGTAGGCGTTTAGGATTGCATTCATCTAAAATTGCATGAATTATGCTGAAAAATGTTCAACGAAAAAATATTATAAAGAACTTCTACTTAGGTGCTTTGTTTAGAAATTTATGAGTAGCTCATGGCCCTCATTGTCTACCCACCTTAGATTCAGACCTAAGAATCATCCAAGGTTCTGGAATATGATCAAGTGTGCCAAAAATGAAGAGTAATTGAATGTTTGGGTGGCTAAAAATTGGCACAGACGTACATGAATTTGTTCAATGATCAGTTCATTGAAATCAAATATCACCCTCTCATCTTTGCGTGTTTGCTTCATTATATAAATTACGTCTTATTAGGTAGAAATTATAGCCTTTTTTATCTCTAGTATAAGTTCAGGGATGAAGGAAAGAAAAGAGGACTTGACAGTGAGTATCCAATAGTGGTGGATCCTTTATTTTGGAGCTAGAACGAGTGTTATTGGGCGGACAAGATTTTACCTCTAATAAACTCCACTCTCTGGTTTGGTTTGCTCTACCCTTGGTTTTTTACTAATTATTATTTTGTGAGCTACATGTTGTATCTAGTATTCTCAATGGGATTGGAGATGATATGAGGGCTTCACTAAGTCCTAATACTCATGATTCTGAGTCCACCTAGAAAACATCAATCATTATTTGTACCAACAATCAAAGCATTAGAAGGAAATATGACATGCTTGATCCTGTTGAGTAATAAGTTTCCACAAGAGTCTCGTACCTACCAGCAATATTCCTTCTATTTTTTATGGAAGGGATAGAGGTAACTCAACAGTCTAGAAGTTTGATTTTGAGTTTGGAAGCATTATAGAAGGTGACAATCTATGACTAGAGCCTTGAATAAGGGACTAGAACTGCATACTGAAAGACCTACGTACTGAACTACATTTTGAAAGACCTACATATTGAACTGCATTTTGAAAGACCTTATTGACTCGTCAAAATGTTTGCTCCAATTGTTCTTGGGAAATGAAAGAAGCAAAAAATCACTTGGAGAACCTGAAGAGGAGGATCTTGATGGTCAAGGCCCAACAGAAAACACTAGACAATAAAGGGATGGTTTATCCCAAAGTCAGTTTTTAGTCTCTCTTGGTTTAAGGTTTGTTTGAGTTTGTTGATTGTTACTTTTTTTGTAATCTTAAATGATTTTGAAGTCAAAAAAATTTAAATAGTATAGATGTTTGATCTTCTTATAAAAGATCTAAAACCATTTTTGGAGTGTAAATGTTATTCCTTAATGTTTATTGTAGAAGGTTTGAGGTCCCTTTTAAAACCCCTTCTTCTACCGTAGTTAAAAAATAAAAAAAGTATCGATCTCCTGAATGAAAACTCAAAACATACCACTATCATATCCCTCACAAGACCTAAAAATTTTGAGTAAAAAATGCCAGTTTTTTTAGAGGGTCCTAGTCTCTTGGTACTAGGGTCGAAAATCCAAAAACTTATCACTATGATATCTCTCAAGTTTATAAGAAGACTCGTACCAAGATTTAAACTTGAGGATACGATGAAAAGGCAAAGAAGGTTCAAATCGTTGTATATTGGTTTGAACCTGGTAACCTAGATGAAAACCCAAAGTAAACTCCTGATCAATGGATATGTAGTTCAGCGTGTTTTGTCAGTGGTCTCACAACGGGTTTAACTCTTTGGCGGAGATTAAAACGTCCAATGGTTCTTTGGGTTAGCCGCAGACTTTGGCAGATGAAGATGTAGACGCTTCCCGCCTCAAACGGAATCTGTCTTCGATGAGCGGCATGTAATCAAAGACGCCACTCAGAACCTGACTAAGATGAGCGGCATGCAATCAAAGACGCCACTTAGAACCGGATTCAGAGTTACTGTCTTCTTCTACTCGTCCATCCAAGCAAGTTCTTCGAAAATACAGTTGATCCGTGGATGACACTTTAGCCACAGCATTCCTTCCTCTTTTAAAAACACACTGCCTGCCTGTTGATTCCTCATGTCCAGTTCGCGTAAATGAAGACTCCCCAACATCTGAATGCAGAAACGAAATGTTCAGGTAGATTTTATGTGCAGGTAGATTTTAGAAAATGTTAAACCCGTTGGGTTTCGCTGCCAAAACCTTTCGGTAGGCAGATGTACTGCATTGGTATCTAAAATTAATTGTTACAGACAATACAGCCCTTTCAACCTGGATCTGCACGGGAATGTGAGTATGGATCGTCTAAAGATGGAGCAAACTGCCAAGTTGGGGCAGTATTATGGGCCAACAAAAAAAAAATTACTATTTTAATTTGAATTACAGTTTGTTTTGTACAAACTACAATTTTATTATTTCTTATAATTTTACTATTAAAAAGAAATTAAATTAAAGAGGTTATGTTAAACCTCCTACTTCCTTCATAGTATTAGGTTAAAGAGGAAAAAGTTTGTTAAAGAGTTCAAGGTTTTTATTTTTTATTATTTTTTAGATTATTATTAAATTAACAGTTAAGATTATAGTTTTATTGAGTTAAGTCTTTTTTTATTTGGTTGTTGTGAGAAATTTTTATGATGATGTATAAGGTTGAGTAATTTTCTTCTAACCATGACCCCTCCTAAATTTGAGATCTATACTTATCAATAGGGAATTTAACACAAAGCCACCACACCCATCCCCTCACACACTCGCCCACGCCGCGGTTTGAATCTTGGACCTCTCGAAGAAGATCCTAAGCCCAAATCGTTGCGCTACACCCCTAGGTGCTATTTTATTGAGTTAAGTCATTTTATTAGTGTCAAAATTTAATTAAAAATGTATTTTCAATTATACTTGACACCTTTATAAATTATTTTTTGATTAAAAGAGGGATTATTTTATATTCTCTCAATACTCATGGACAAGACAATGGTGATTTTGAAGCAACAAATTCAAGAAGCGTTTAAGATGAAGCAACTCAATGTTGAAGAGGTTCATTTTGAATGTGAATCCTCTTCATTCATAGATTCTAGTCTAAATAGGTTGGAAATGAAGGCCAACAAGAAGGACTAGGAGTCTCCACATTAGGCACTCAACATTCAATCACTTTCATCAACGATACATTGTGTCACCAAACAAAAGAAGCATGAATACATTGCTTATCATAAACAATGACTTATGTAGATAAAATGTTAGCGTATATTATAATTTAGCATAGTTTGGTTATTCCATTCTTTTGTTACAAAGTTGTTAGCTAGTTGTTGAGCGAAATATTGTTGGGATCCGCTTCTCCCGGGCTAATTGAAGCATGCTATGTAATACTTATATGATCAATACATTGTTTTGAATGTTGATTGCTCTAATATGGTATCAGAGCTAGTCCCGCTAGCCTCAAATTGAAGGCTCAATTTTGATTGCCCCACCTGAGATAGCACGCCACCCGAGGTGACACGACGACTGGACAAGCATGCATGAATCCTGAGGTTCGAAGACCTAGAAAACCTGACTCGACCTGACTCAAGGTCCAAAGACCTTGGAAGCCTATCAAAGCAGACCAAACCAAACATGGACAACTCGACTCGATGGACCAAAACTGGGCAACAAATGACTCGATGGACAAAACTGACTCGATAATACTGGATAGAGTCGACTGACTCGACAGACGCGACGTGGCCACCTAAGAGTGGCACATAACCTAGGCCTCACGCGAACGAAGGCCTCACCGCCCTCTCAAGTAGTGTCTCCCCGAGAGGAGACACAAGGCTAAGTGTTGGTTTTAGCCTTTAAACCACACTTGCCTCTCCCTTCCCACACATGTGGGATAAATCTTGTAAATCTCGAACACCAGTGCGTCACCTTTGCGAGGGAACACCGATTTTTCCTTACCTTCTCTGATGCTGGATCAAAATTTTGATGCTTTGGATCGACATAGCAACCTTTTTTAGTGGATTTGGTCGGATTAAAATTCCTTTTTAGCCCTCAGATTCTCCATGAGAGCTCTAGCTCATCCTCTCTGGCCGTCATAGAAGGTCGCCACCTAAGTTGCAGAGGAGGTTTGAGGAGGAGAAGCCGCCAACGGATTGATTAAGCAGATCTATTTTTTTGTTTGCCATGGAGGAGTGGCCACTAGGTGACGAGTAGCATTCCAGTTGTTGCTATAGAGGAGGTGATGTTCACGTAGCAGGGCCAGTGCCAGGGGCACCACCCGAGTGGTGCCACCAAAAAGCCACCTGAGCGATGCCACCAGAGCGGCGCCGCTTCTAAGGAAGGGCCCATCGCAGCAATTTCAAATAAATGGTCATGCCCTTTATATCCCAACTGAGGCGGTAGCTCGGCTGGTTAGCGACAGAGCCTTGGAAGCTCTAGGTCGAGGGTTCAAACCCCGTCGACCCCCCTGGGTATATTTTTTCCTAATGTTTTTTTTAATATTCTTTAGTTTAATTAAATTTTTTTATTTTTTCTTAAAAAAGAAAATTATTTTCTTTTTTTTTTTTAGAAAAATCATTTAATTAAACTTTAGAATATTTTTTTAGACATTGGAAGGAAATTTTTCAAACTTAAAAAGGGGAGCATTTTTTGCTGCATAAGTGAAGGGGGGATTTTTTTTCTCTCAAAAGCACAATTTTTTCAAAAACTGAAACAAGGGGGGAAGAGTGAGAAATTTTTTTAGCATTTCTTCAAAATTGGAAAATTGTAAAAGGTGCATTTTTGGTGGAAACCGACACCTTAGTTTCATTTTTGGATGCTTTCTGATGTATGATGCACTTTCCTTTACATCTACACTACCTCATTAAGTAAAAACAAAGCACTCCTAAGTTCCAAAAATTGAAACCCATCCGTGCAATTCACTTGCACCGCAGTGTTCGATATTTACGATACCTCTGGCCCACACTTACAGGTAATGATGTCGTGCTTTGGGCTACTGTATCTGCCGCCTAACATAGATGCAACAACGATGTCTGAGCTTGTTATCTATTAATCATTGGGGAGATACAAGTCTGCCAATTTTTCCTATTTTTTACTCCATTCCACTACCCTAATCGTTCTTGTTTTTAGACGTAAATCCTGACGAATATTCTGATATTCGAAGTGTTTAGGGGAAGTTACGTCCCACACATGAGGATTGGCGACTTTCTATGGTAGGTGTCATCAAAAATATGATTACTTTTCAATACCGCCTATGTTCCATTTATCGTTATGATCTCTAAAAATACCTATAGTCTCCCTCACATAAAGGCGAGTATTTTCTTTTTGAAAAGTTTGGTATAAAGGCCTGGCAAAGGTATAAAGAAAGGGGGATCAAAGTTGGTGATATAAGGAACCCTCACTATGGCTACAAAGTTAATTACTGATGCTCATCAGTTATTGAAAGGTCCTAATTACACACCATGGAAAAACAAGATGAAGACTATCCTTGTCATGGAAAACTTATGGGATGTTGTTTTTGGAACACCAATAAGACCTTCACCAAAAGCTGGATCCACAACAACTACACCTTCAACTGCTGATCAAATAGCATTTGACAAGAAAGACAGCAGGGCAAAAGTGCTCATCCTACTTGCTATTTCGGATGAAGTTCAACCTCACATAGCTAACAAATAACATGGTAAAGAGGCATGGGATGCCCTTCAAACCATTTATGAGGGAAATAATGATTCCACTATTCTTTACCTTCAATCTCAACTTCACAGTTTGAGTATGAAGCAGAGTGATACAGTTGAACTCTTTCTTTGCAGAGTGTTTGAGTTGAAAGGAAAATTGAATTCTTTGGGAGAACCTGTAGAAGATAAGCTTCTTTAGTGGTAATGAGATTTTTACCTAATTATTACAAGATTTTGATCACATCCCTTCAGGTGTCACAGATAAAAGTTACTTTTTTTGAGTTGGTCAATATGCTCGCCAACTTTAGAGAGATGATTCTTCTAATACTACCCTCTATTCCAACAAGAAGGGTTCTAAGAAGGAGGATAATTTTCAAAAGGGAGGAAATTATCACAAATATTCAAAGGGAAAACAACCTCAATAGATGAAAAGATATTGCAAAATTTGTGACAAAGACACCCATGACACAAATAGGTGTTGGCACAAGAATAAGCAACCTAAGAACAAGGGCCCTAACAAACCACAAAACAAGAAAAAGCAACCCAAGGTGAATGTTGTTGTTGAAGAATCTGACTCTGATTCTAGGTGGGCACACAAGGTGCTCATGACTACCACAACCTCTAAGCAGAAGGATCTTGTATGGTATGTTGATTCTGGCACCAGTAAGCACATTACTAGGGATAAATCATGGTTTGAAACATATGAGGCCAAGGAGGGCAAACCTTTCACTATTGATAATGATAAAACCTACAAGTTTTAGGGAGAGGGTACAATTTTAGTCACTCTTCCTAATGGTAAGTTTTAGATTGAAAAAGTCCTCTATGTTCTAGGATTGACGAACAATTTGTTGTTAGTCACACAAATTCTGGATAAAGATATGGTTGTGAATTTTTTGTGTTGAGGATGACAAGAAGTGTTGTTCTATTACCTGGACGGGTAAAAACATTACAAAAAATTCCTATAAGCATGACTTATTTGCCTTAGATGCTATCTCTACTCCTCATGTTGCCATGATAGCCTCTACAAAGAAGGAAAATTCCCTATGGCACAAGAGATATGGGTATCTTAGTTCTGGATACTTACTTGAGCTAAGTAAGTATGAGATGATAAAGGGTCTTCCTTCCCTTTCTTCCACACTGCCAGTGTGCTTTGACTACTTGGAAGGAAAGCAACATAGAGTACCTTTTGAGAAGAGCTCTACACGAGCAAAGAAATCTCTAGAGTTAATTCACATCGATCTGTGCGGTCCTTTCACACCACATAGTTGTGGGGAAAAGAGGTATTTTCAATTGTTTGTGGATTACTACTCACAAAATATGTGGGTTTTCTTTCTTTATCTAAAATTTGAGCCTTTAGTTTCTTATAGCAATTCAAGAAATTTGTTGAGGAGTCAGGGACTTCTATAAAGACCCTCCGCTCAGATCGAGGGGGAGTTCACCTCTAATATGAAATAACAACAATAAATTTTCAAGATAAGAAGTGACGACAAATTATTAAGATCAACAACACAATATCTATGGTAGGATGTATGACATCACATGTCAAAGACCCTCCCAAAAAATATAGTGATGAGGAATATGTTTATTGAATTGCGTCAAGATTTATCTTTATGAATAATAATGTGTGTCCTTATTTACAAGGGAATGTTCAGTGTGGTTGTAATTCCCACTAAAATTGTATCTGATGTATTAAGTGGAGGACCATACCACACTTTTCTATGATTGGTTGTGTGTGTCCTCAATCATAATTGTTTGATATAATAAGTGAAGGCATGCGTCATACTTAAGGTGATTGGTTGAGTTTATCCCATTCACAAGATGATGTAAATTAGTAAGGCCCAACAGGGTTATGCATAAGGGGTCAAAACCAAAATCTAATTATAAAAAAAGGTAAATCAATTTCAAAATCCATTACAAAACAAGGAGATATGGTGAATTACCTTTATTTTTCACCAAAAATTATAAAATGGTGGTGAATTTGATAGTTTTGAGAACCTTCACAATAAATTCAATTGTTGCAATAAATACGACCATCGCAAAATAGTTTTCAATCATAAATCGACTATAAAACAGGATATGACCATGGACCGGGTGCAAAATAAGGTCGAAATGTGGATCAGGTGTAAAATAAGATCCAACCGTAAACCGGTTAAAAAAAAAGATCCGATCATAAATTAGTTGCAAAATAGGGCCCAACCATAAATCGGTTATAAACAGGGCCCGATGTAGATCAGATGCAAAACAAGGATAGGATTTAGGTTGGGTGCAAAATAAGGTTTGGTCATAAATTGGTTACAAAACAGGGTCTGTGGGTAGACCAGTTGCAAAACATGATCTAGGGGTAAACAGATTTCAAAAAAGGATTCAATCATTGTTTAGGTGCAAAAGAGTTCAAATTTTGACCAAGTAAAAAAATAATTTGGATGCTCATCGGGTAAAAAAAGGTCTAGATATAGACTGTGTAAAGCAAATTTGGGTGTGGATAAAATACAAAATTGTGTCTAGATTTAGGTCGAGTGCACAAGGGTTTACGTTGCCACGTGTCACACAATCGATCACTGCATATGCATGTAAAATAACATGACATGTCCACCCTAGTCAATTATGTCTACAAAAAGGCATCAACAATTTTTTTAGGTTTTTTTCTTCTACACGATATCAGAGCAAATATTTCCCTCCCCAAGCGACCATTACCCTACACTTTCCAAAGTAAATTTTCCCCTGCTACCACAACTTATAGCAATGTTCATCATTTCCAAAACCTCTCAAAGAATTGTATTCAAAAACCAAAATTACCTTAAAATTTTAGACTTGTTAACCACCCTTGGTTACGACCTTTCATGGGTCACTGACGTAAGTTTATAGGGTTTGATTTCAATGCCATTTTTTAGGATAGATAAAAATGTTCTACACAATATCATTAATGGTTACGATAATGATATTATGATCATCAATCTCACAATACAGAATAGAAAAATCTATTTTACCATCAAACCCACTGACATCCAAAGATTGACAGGTCTTCCCCATAAGGGTTTTGATCTTGTTTCACTGAAGTTCATGCTCTCTGCCAATGATAAAGCTTACCTAGAGACCAGCTACAATCTCTCTTTAGAATTATTGTCAGGTATAATTCTTGTCACTTGATTCTCTTAAAGTTCACAATTTAAAATTTGTGATTTGTCATCTAATTTTTTTTGCAACTTTTATAGCTAAGTCCAAAAGAGGGTTAACAAATACCTCTATTACAAACCCAAAACTAAAAGTAATTCTTGAGTTCTTCAAAGCAAGATTGTTTTTGCATGGAAGAACAAAGATTCCATTATGGGTATTGTTTCTATGACATCAAATCTTACTTTATCCACAAAATTATCACCAAAAGCAAAATTCAAGGTGCAAGTGTGTGTGATGTTAGATGTGAAGTCTACATACTTCCACCCAAGTGCATAGGGTTGGTGATGTGGCTTTATGGGAAGCTTTAACTTCTCTATAACAAAATTCACAATGACGTTCTTTTGCAAGCCATTATCTATGATACAATCCACATAAAAATCATGTGTAAGATGGGTTCTAGTGAAAAATAAATGGTCATGACCTCCTTGTAATAAAACATTCATCATAAGGGGAACTTTGTTTAGTATACCCTTTAAAGTTGGATATTATTCTTTTGTCCCTATAGTCACAATGTGACCATCATGTGGTTCCTCCTTTGTAGGCTTTACAATTAGAGACTTATTCTTCTTCATTCTTTCAAAAGTAAAGCATTTAGATCTTACATGACCTTGATTTTTATAAAAATTATAATACATTGAAGAAGAAGGATATTTAGAGTGAGAAGAAGAAGAATGTGCTTTAGGAGAAGTGGAAGGATAAGAAGAATGAGGGGAATAATGAGAAGTGTTCTTCACCTTGTATTGATGCTAATTTGCTCCTTTGGAACTGTTGTCCTATCACAATATTTAAGAAGCACCAAGTTTCCCCTCTGCTAGAATGTCATGCTTGAATGCCACATCCAAAGTAAGGAAATCAATGAACTTGATTTCCCTAAAAATCTGATCTTGTAATCCACATGTGAACTTGTTAATAGCAATACCTATGAAAAAGATGTTTATTTCTAAAGTTCCCATATTTATGTCTTTCATGCGTCCTACACTATGAAGCCTTGTGCCAAAATCTATGAAATTAGAAACATCATCCATTGAAATTTCCTTGTCTTGATATCATTGATCTCCTAGTCTCTTTTACCCTATGCTGGTTCCTATTCCATCTATTCCTCACACCAAGAAGCACCCTTAGCCTATTGAATTGGAGAATGTAGTAATAAACTGACATACTATAGGCTTACCTCAATCTATACCACTTGGTTGTGAGGTCATTTTGGTAATTTGGTGGAAAAAATATGTTTTTCAAAATCTAGATCAATTCTTTCCAAGTCATGGCAACATTATGGCTTTATCTTTATACAATTAAAACTTTTTCTAAGCCTGTGAGTTTGAATGTATCAAATACAACTTGTTTATCTTCAAAAATTTCAACATAAGTGAACTAAGTTTGCATATCTAAAATCCATGTAGATAATACATCATGATCCCTAGATCCTTCATACAATTTGACCTCACTTTTATCTTTTTTATCATGATTATGATGAATTTTGATATCACCAGGAGTCAATTACACAAAAATATCTTTAACCTTATCTACCAAAATGTCTACTGCAATAGTAAGGTTTTCCATGTTTGTTTTGAGGTATTGAGCCATTTGGTTTTGTGTATATGCCAGACTACAAGGATTACACAATGGTTTTGCAATAACTATCTAGGATTTAGGAAAAATTTGCAGTTTTTCTAATGCAAAAATTTGCCTAGATTACAAAAATTTGCCTTCCAATGGGCTACTATAGTGCTTTTTACAAAATTAAAATCAAATTTGCAATTACAAAAAATAGCACTAAAAATGATAATTTAGCCCTTAAAAATGCAAAAATTGATGTTGGAGGCAATAAATTTTGATAATTTGCAAAAATTCTTTGCTGAACTTCCAATTTTGGGTGGCAAGTTCGAATTCGAATTTTTGATTTTGTTGCAAAATTTTATGGGAAGACTATTTTCTGCAGTAAAAAAAAAATTATTTTAATATGCGATCAGTGAACGACATGCAAGTCAAATTCAACGAGAAACATGCACCAAACAATCGATGCCAACTAGCTAGTCAAATCAGTGTACGATGGACAAGTCAACATGCGTAGTCAAACTGTGCATCCAACGACCACAATGCACATCCAAAATTGGTGTCCACAACTGGCGCATTGGCGTGTGTGAACACAGCCAACTGGTGACCACCATAAGGTGGTCACACCACTATCTGCGTGTAGGTGGATATAAACCAAACTCTCGCCCCTTCACTGCAAATGTAGGACTAATGTCCCTCAGAGAGAAAATTTTAAAATTCTCTTCTAATCCTGGGATCCCAAAAACCACTGTTGTAAAACAATTTGTAATTGTCAAAAAATCTCAAATCCCATTGAAAAGTGTTGGACCATCAGTAATCTAAAAATTGTGCCTTCGTTTTATCAAAAAATGAAATTCTACTAGAATTTGACTTTGCCAGAGTGTAACAATCGATCGAAAAACATGTTGCAATAGTTGTCAAGATTCGATTACTCATGGAGAATTTGATGGCAATGATCAATAAACTGGGTTTCATAAAAAATTTGGTGCACGTTGGGATCACCAAACTACCAAAAATGGATGTACTATCAGAAATAGATAGTCATCGAAAACAAAAATCCAAGGTGATTTCTCTCTATCGGGTGCTATGTCGATCATCGATGAATTTATTTTTCAAATTAACTATTATCACCAAACATTGCCAAAAAATGTCAATTCACCACTCGATCATGCAAACACCAAGTGTTCAGAGATGATTGTACGTTTTTTTGATTCTCACTGAGTCTGCCACAACCACCATGTGTTAGATTGCAATTAGAGTTTGGATTCTATGTTGTGATTGGTTATTGTAAACCTTAGGATGCACTTTTACTTTTTCACTATGATTTTCGTTAGCAATATCATCGTCGATGCGTAACAACTTCTCTACAACTTCTATTTTGATGCCTGTGCTAGATCGTGGAGGAGGATGAAAATCGATTTCCTATGGATCAATTACCCCTTGTGTCCCTGGTATTCCCAATCCACTTGCATATTTTACTGTGTGCAACTTTGTGAATCATGACCTCAGTTAGTTCATCATCGTTGTGATCGTCTGAGTAATCATATACCTACAATCATCATCATAGGAGTTTGCAAGGCAGTGCCCTACCACTTGCCACTGGGGGTGGTCCGTTGTGTCTCTTTGTTCGTCAACTGAGAGCTAGTCGTACGTGCCTATGTGACGGTTGGTAATGGCCCACGTGTAGGTAACCGTGGGTCAAGGAGTTGGTTACCAAGAAGAAGACCAAAGACTGGTCATAGGCTAATGCGGGGCCAAGGACACCGATTGGTGAAAACATGTTGATCGATAAACCCTTCAACCTGATTAATAAGTCCGATCACTGATCGTCAAGAAGGTCGATGTGAAAAGGTCATTGGTCGATATGAAAGAGCCCGATAGTGTACCCTCTAGTGAGTCGTTGGTGGTAAAAAATTAAAACCACCTTAGAATAGGCTAATAACCTATTCTTAATATTAAAAAGGTTAAATTAAATATTAATATTTGGCTTAAAATAACCAATTCTCATGCAAACTCAAGGAGGAAATTTTCTTTCTTCGACAACCTTTCTGGCAATCTGGTGCTATCACGGTAAGGAGTGTCAAAGTCTCCTCTTGGAAAAAAATTGATCTCCAAATTGATGGAACTGCTTCTCAAATATATCCTTTCTTCTAATCTTCAAAGCAGACAAATTTCTCCAAATAGGAATATTTTTCCTTGCCCTCACAAAGGTAAGTCTAGTTACCCTCTAGTTTCTGCCAAGGGTATTGGGTGCAGGGATAATTTATATCCTCTACCACCTCTTGAGCTTCATAAACTGATGTTGTGGCTGGCCTCAAGCTAATTTCACACAAGCACCTACCTAGGATATGATGAACTAGTTGTAAAACTCAACTAGAAACCTAGCAATGAAGTGGCAAACTTGCCCTCCTTACAAAAATTTATCCTCGGCTCTGATTACCACTAATGTAGAACTCAAATGTGAAGTTGATTATTCATTAGGAATAGTAAAATATATAAGCTTACAAAGAATCTCACGTAGGTTAAGTGGTTGCAAAAATTTGCCAAACATGGCCAACCACTTAACTAAAAAATAACAATTTGCTAATCTAGGATGACAACTAACTGCTAGAAGATAAATGACCACTCTAACAACTAACTAAACATCCAACCACTTAACAACCTATTTCCAACATGGGCATACTATGCCTCACGTGAATACAAAGTGCAAGAAATAGGAAATAATAAAATAATAACTTAGGCTTATAATTAAGCCTAAGGTACAACAATCATATCCTCAACATATAATTTGAAAAATAACGTTGTGATATAAATCATAAAAATACAATTTAGGTAGGTGAAATAATGTCGTGATAATAAATAAAATCAAATTTATTGTTGGAAATGATAACTAATAAATTTAAATTTATGAATGTTGTGAAATATTAGAAAATTTACAATTTAGGTAGCTAAAACAAACACTTCTTAGCCTGTCCAAAATCACTTTTAAGCATAGTGGATATCTGTGTCTCCACTATATGATCACTGCAAGCATCATTATCCTCATTATCATGCATATTAGTGATGTCTCTTCTATATGCTAGGGATTTCTAGTATGCCAATGCTCTGTCATAGGAAAATTTATCCAACTCATATGATGACACATAAATTCTCAAACAATTTTCCAAATTTGTATCCAACCTGTTATGAAGCTTAGATTTAACAAAATATAGTGTGCTAAAAACCCTCTCATCTTCCATAGATCCCAAAATCATTGTTTGGCATAATTCATAAAAACAAAAACATTCACAAATTGTATCTTGTAAGATACTACTTGGATACAATTTTTTTTCGTAAATGTGTAATAGAACCAGGCTCATGGAAGTTACTCAAAAGTAGCATTTGATCAACCATTATCATTCCAAAATGTGATGATTGTTGTATTAAAATTTCTTTGTTGAGAATACCTTTGATTTCAACACCATTGACTTCCACACTTTTACTGAAATGTTTAGAAAGTGTGCTCATATATTTAACAAACAACTCATTTGTAGATTTGTAGTCATTAGAAGGATCCCAAAACATGGGGTTAACCACACCCATGGCCTCAAGTAACTAATCTCTTTGAAATCAATCTATTATTTCTTTTGTCAATGATTCTGTTATTTTTAACAATTTAATCTTAGTATTTTGTAAAATTATTTCAAATCCATTGCGTATTATGGAAATTTATTCAACATCATTCGTAACTATATTTAACCATATTTCAAAACAATAAAGTGGTATCATCTTTCCATGAACATTAATACCGAGATGATCATTGATGTCAAAATTTAAAGATATTTTTAGATCATTCATGTTAGTTAATGTTTTCCAACTATCAAACAAAGGATCTCTAAAATTTCCTTAAGACTTGTATATCCTGTCAATACACATACATATTTGTCTTCTCAACTTGATGAAATCAACAATATATTGATATTTCTTATGCATTTTTAATAAATCTATTCATTTCTTACAACATTAGAAGAATACCACATAACGTTATAAGTTTTTCCAAGTCAGTGAAACAGTATAGCAAATATTTTTGCCTTATCAACTACCTTATGATTTTTATACATAAACCTATAAAAGATATATTTTTTGTAAAAACTTTGTATGCAGGTTGGTACATTGAAATCCACCTTGTATCCACATCTCTTAACAATTTTATTCCTTCTATAACTCCTAGTGCAAACTGTTGAAACTCTAAAAACCTTTTTGGACTGCACAAAAAATAAAAATGTATTTTGTGAATGAGTCCCTTCACTCTTGCAACATTATCAAAAGTGCTCACAATTTTGTATGCAATATTTATTCTATGAGTCATGCAATGAATAGGTAACAAATACGGGGTAATTTATGTCTTAAATCAAACATAAAGACCACTTATGTGTCCTTACATTGTAGCAGCACCGTCAGTCCCAACACATATTAACTTTGAGGCTATTTTTATATCATTTATTCCTGCAATATCTTTTAAACTAGTTACAACAATATTATAGAGGTTTAGCGAACTAGGATGCCTTACATGATTTTAGAATATGTACACATACATACAAATCCAAGAGATGTTGCTAATATCCATAACCTCATCAAATGAAAGTAAAATAAATTTAGCGAGTTTTACTTTCTTCCTCAAGTCCTCATGCTCAACGAATGATAGACATTTTATAATTTTCCAACCACTTCGATCTGACCAATGGGAACTAGGAAGGTTTTGCACATCAGCTAGCCTAAATAGGTGTTTATAATCAATAAAAAAAGATATCAATCTACCCTTTTAAAAATACTATATACAACAACAAACTGCAAACTTTTTGAAGCTAAAGTGGTCTTATGAATTTTATGAAATTGGGCTTGAATCGTTCCACCTTTCTCAACAAGAGATTGTTGTAGCTTCAATTCCTTTTCATATTATTTTACATATCTAACATGCATGCATTTCGATGCATCCTTCAATCTAACTATTTTCTTAAGAGTTCAATCACTTTCTTTAACTGTTGAATAAAATTTCCCACAATGTTTTTTTATTGTATCTAACTTTAATTGCATCTTATGATCCTTACCAAGTTTCCAACTACAAATATGCATTTACATTCTATTGGAATGTCATTTTTATTCTTTGGCTAGATTGGCTCTATAAAGTATTAAGTTGATGACCATTCAACCTTAAATGACTTATCAATAGTCCATCTAGTTAACTTTCTACGTTTAGTTTTTTGGCTTGAAGATTCTCCAAAGTTTGTATTGTATTTGATTTATCACTTTATTTTTCAAGTGGCATGTCATTTTGAAGAATATATTCAAGTATTTGTTGGATGTCATTGTTAAGAAAATTTTCATGTGAAAGCATCTCTTCATGAGAAATATCTTCAAGTGGAGGCATATCAAGGTCAATAGTGTATTCTACATACAATGATATTCTTTATCACTATTGTATGTAAGAGACCATATTTTTACAAATAGAAAAAATATTCATATCAACATTCAATATGGCCAAAGCCATATACTAAAAATTAATTTCTTGATGAAAAAATAATAGATAGAATACAAAAATAATTGTTTAGAAGGTAAAAATCATTTGTACCTTTAATTTTTACAAATGTCAATGGTTCATTGGATTTTGATATATGGCTAAAATATTTGAGGATACTCTTTTCAATAAAATATATGCTTCCCTTATTTCTATCGCTAGTAGGTGCCATTTTACTTATAAAGAAAATATTTTTAATTTTAGAAAATTAATAAAATGTTGAACATATATTACTATTATAAGGCCTCAAAATAATATTGTAACTAGAATAAACAGAGGGATGGTTGGTAGAAAATACATACCAATTTCCAATCAAGATTTATCATGATATTTTTAGTGCTTGCCACTACTATGTTTTCTGAAGATAGATAATATTCTGCACTTCTATTAATTCAGAGGACAAACAAAATCAGTATACAAATTCAAATTAGTAGACACATATTGGAATTTCTAAAATCCAAGAAAAAGAATGTTTATAGATATGAAATATAATTACAGATTCAAATGCAAAAAATACTAAATTATAGTATCAAATGGCATAAAAACTCATAGTCTTAGTGGAATAGATAGAGGATGACAATGTATTAAGAGATGGTCACCTAGCTGAAAAATCTTTGAAAACACTCACTTGTGGAACAAAGAAAAATAGGGAAAAATATGGAAAATAGAGAATTTACCTATTTGTAATATTATGATAAAAAATAGATCTTACTACTACAACTCCTTGAACTCATTCTTAAAAAAAAAGAGAAATTAAGAATCACGATGTCTTAAGAGAAATATAAAATCATAATATCTTAAGAGAAATTGAGAATCAAATTCTCTTAAGAGAAGGTTAGCTAGCTAAAAAGTCCTAAGGAAAAAATAGAGTATTACCTATTTGTAATTTTATGATAAAAAATAGATCTTACTACTACAACTCCAACTCATTTTCTCTAAAAATCAAAAGAAACAAAGAATCACAGTGTCTTAAGAGACACAAAGAATCAATGTCTTAAGATAAGGACAACTAGTTGAAAAATGTATCAAAACACTCACATGTGGAATAGAGGAATACAGAGCAAAACATGAGAAATAGATTATGACCTAATTGCAATAAATGATAGAAAAAAAAAAAAAAAAAACCTATAATTTTATGATAAAAATAGATATTATTACAACTCCTTAAACTCATATTCTCTAAAAAACAAGAGAAATAGAGAATCATGGTGTCTTAAAAGAAAAAGAGAATAACAATGTCTTAAGAGGATAACTAGTTGAAAAATGCATCAAAACACTCATATGTGGAATAGAGAAAAATAGGGAAAAAAAGGAAAACAATAAAATAAAAACCTACAATTTTTTTTTTTTTTTTTTTAATTTACATGGTGGAATCGGTAACCGCCACGAATCCGGGCAGGCTATCTAGCTTTTATGGCCGCCACAGTATTTTGCGTTGTCCACCCTAGAAGCCGCCACACAGATCTTCGCACAGTCCGCCCCTATAACCACCATGCCACAATCATTTTTAAACATTTTATGCCGTTGAAAGCACTAGGAAAGGGACAAGCGTTCAGTCCGACGAGGCCCGAGATTTGAACCTTGGACCTCCGCCCCTTATGGGGTTTGGATGAACCAATTGGTCTACAACTCGGACCCTTAAAAAAAAAAAAAACCTACAATTTTATAATAGAAAAATAGATGTTACTACTACAACTCTTTGAACTCATATTCTCTAAAAAGAATAAAGAGATAAAATTTTGTACCTTTATTTTTTACGATCGATGTATCGTCAGAATCAGGTTTGGGTGCAAAACTAGTTTCGGATCCTTTTCAAATGCAAATCAGGGTCTGATCCTATTCAGGTGTAAAGTAGGGTCCGATAGTCATTCAGGTGGAAAACTAGGTCTAGATCCAGTTAGGGTGAAAGTTGGGTTCGATAGTCGTTCAAGTGGAAAATAAGATCCAAATCTGGTTTGGGTCCAAAGCGACATTTGACAACCATCTAGGTGGAAAACTAGGTCCAAATTTGGTTATGGTGCCTAGCAAGGTCTGACCTTGTATGGGTGCAAAGCAGATTCTGTATCTGGTTCGAGTGGAAAACTTTGTTCAACTTCTATCCGGATGAAAAATGGTTCCAAATGAGGTACAAGTGGAAAAAGGTTTTGGATACGGTCTGAGTGCAAATACAGTCAATGAAAGTTGGCAAAATTTTACAATAGATCGAATCTTTCAAGTCATATTTTTTGTTGGAAGGGTTTACTTTTCGCTGTTGTTGATCATTTTTCGAATAGTTTGAATATTTTACATGAATAAGTATCATTTTTGCATTAAATATATATATTGTTGGCATAAGAGATAAATTTGGTAGGATAATTAAAATATATATAATTTCAAGGTAAAAATGATCCTCAATTTAGGTGGGAGTGCTAGCGATTTCAAAAAATAGTAATATTATTATTACCGTGTGGTGAGCAAACCCCTAAAAATTTGTTTGACCCAAAATTTTTGGACAAATGGGCCGATATCTAGGGTCTCCAAATTCACCAATTTTCCATTTTTTAAAATGTTAATATTCGTTAATTAACGAATATTTGCCACTATGCATAACCTTGAGGTTTAGTTTGACTGATTATTTATCATTAGTTGTGAGTGTTTCCAATCATAATTGTTGTGAGTAGTAGTGTGTTTCCATGTTTGTACTTTGATATTGGATAGTGGTATCCTTATCTAGTTGTGTTGAAGAATCATAGATAGTTGAGCCTATTACTATCTATGATTAAGAGTTCAATGAGGCCATTCACACCGAAAGAACATAGTGAGATCATTCCCATTATTGCTTGTTGTAAATAGTTGTGTATCCCTATTCATACTCTAAGTGTATTTGATGAACTATTAAGTGTTTCCTAGTTCATCATATGGTTATTTATATTGTTGTGAGTATCCCTACCCATGCTTGGTTTATGATGTAATAAGGGGGAATGTTGGAATTTATTACATATGATCAAATTTAGTTGAGTGGTTAAAACCATTCATACAAAAAATATGTTGGTAGTTGTGATTTTTATCATTAGAAAATCACATGATATGTAATGTTGCTCTATATTTGGACAACAAAATATGTATAGTCAACTCATGATCAATGAAATATAGTGTAGCATGTTTTATTAGGTTAATGTAATTGTAATTGTAATTTTAGAACAAGTATCTACCATAAATAACCCTAACCATTAATCCATTGAATCAGTTTATGAGTGAGTGATTTATGATATTGTGGGGTACCTATAGGCACCCACCCCCATTCTTATGTCTATTTTTGTATACTTGATCTTTCTACTTTGGTTATTTATTCTCTTTTATATGGCTTGTGGTGAATGTCACACTTCATATGATTTTTACAAAGTATTATAAAATCCAACATGGTATTAGAGCAGGTATGGAGTGGTTTCCCTTGGTTATAGAGAGATTTATTATGAAGTAGTTTTGGTGAAGATCTTGTTCCACAAATTTTAGTATTTTTCTTAAAAATTATAGTGAGAGCATAGATCACAAGGATATCTTTTGCACCAATGGATGATGACCTCAAGAGAAATATTCATTGATAAGTTCACCACATTTTTTCTCTTTTAACATTAAATCCATTTTGTTGAATAATTAATTTTTATGGATGACCAATGATGCCCTAAAAAAGTAGTTTCCATTGAAATTGGTGGATTGAGATTTTGAGGTTTATCAAAAATTATAGTTATATTTTATGGATTTTTATAAAAGAATTCATATCCTTCTATATTATAGATTTTTGGCATTGGTGTAGCACAAATAAGAGGGGAATCTACATGGTATCTAAAGTTGTGAAGAAGAGTAGACATTTAATAGATCACTTCTAATTGCTAGATAAGTTATGGGTAGGCTTTAATGCATGGAAAATACCTTTGAGCCACTTGATAGGTTGTTTTTTTATTTTAGAGATATTTTATATTGCTTTGGTAGGAGAGGATTGCTTGACAAGTTGCAATCTAGAAAATGGTTATATAGGTAAATTATGCTAGACATAGATGAACCATTAGCATTTTTAGGTTCTTTGTAAAAATTTAGAGGTATTGTAATTCAGAACTTTTGATTATTTCACCATTTTATTTCCTATTATTTGTGTCCAATAAAGATGTTTCTCTCCAAACTTTGACATTTTAAATTTTCAAAAATATAGAATATTCTTCCAAATATTCCCTTCTAGTGGAAAGAAGGGTGCACATAAAAGGGATATGCATAAGCAAATATGGGTACCTAAGACATATAATTTTTTTTTTAAATGTTGGGGAAATTTTGATTTTCAATTTATAGCAACAAAATAGTGGTAATGCACCCCACTAGAAAGCTTGTTGTCAAGAGTTTGAGTTATCGAGTGACACTTATTTTTGACATTTTTTGAAGAATCACTTTGTCATCCTCACACAATATTTGACTTTGTTAGGGGTAGTTATTGTCACTATTGGGCATAGTAGTGGATTGTCAAGATGTTTGACTAGGCTCAACTTGGGTAGTTTTAATTGACATTTATATTTGCTTGGAGGTGATTGCTCAATGGACTTGTGTGAAGATATGTTTTATGATAGTCGAATTGTCCCATTGATACATTGAATGTGGTAAAGGACTTGTCTATCTTGAGTTTGAGCCCTGATGATTATTTTTCTTACTAGAAGTGTGACACAAGGATTATGTGAATGGTGAACTATGTGTCACATTTTCCTAGGATTCATGCAAATACCTAATGGTGTGGAATTAATTTGCTTTTGTCTCAAGTGGAAGGTCCATAGTTTAAAACATATCTATGGTCTTTTTTTCTTTCATGGCCTTGATCTTGAGGAGGTTTATCTATTGTTTTTTGGTATGCATATTTGATAATTTTGATCCTTGAAATTACTATTATGGAAAAATCTTCTAGCTAGTGGGATTTAGTAGAGTGGTAAGTAGTCCAACTTGGGAAGGTGAGATCTTGAATTTAAAACCAGATATTACATTTTAGTATGCACATGCATGAATGCAATAGATGATAAAAAACATCAGAATATTGTGGATCTAGGACACATGTTGGCTTTTTGTACGACATTCAACTATGTTGCATGAGGTCAAGGGTTCAACCCCTTAGAAATATTTAGTTTATTAAATCATGAGGTCAATTCCATTAGCTAATATGGCAATAAATTTAACAACTAATGTGATGCTCAAGTGGTTGCGTATAAATTATTTTGCTACTTACGATTATTTGACCAATCAAAATATGATAAGTGAAAAAATCATTTATTGCATGTCCATCCACTAGTCTATTCAACAATAGATATAGTAGGTAGGTGGTATTTTTCCTAGAACAAGTGGTGCTCACAAATCCATCATGAACATTTGTTTATAAATTAAAAAATATATTTTTTTTAGTTTTTGGTGGCTCTATCAATGTGTGAAGTATCAAACTTCTAACAGTCATAACTTTTGCATGTAAATTCATTTTGAGCTCTTTTCTTTCCAAATAGAGAATATTTTTGAGATCTTTGCAAGGGTTGCAGTAGTTTTGTTCTATTTTATCAATAAAATTTGGCAAATTTGTAAGAGCATTATGGATTATTTATGTCATATTTGTTCATGGACCTATTATAGTTTTGTAGAGGTTCATTTGGCTACAAGAGGAGTAGGTTGTGGATTATTAGAAGAAGGTATGCCTTGTTCCTACATGTCCCTTTCTAACCATAGGGATTGATTATTTAGAAATCTAAATATACTTATAGCTTGATGATTCAACCATTTTATTTTTGAGATTAGAGGATAGATTGTGGTCACTATATTACATGTTAAAAATCTTTGCATGGGAAGATCAACAACTTGGATCCAAAATATGAGTTCATGGCTTCATATTCAAAGAAGTGTTGATCTAATTCATATACATTTTGCAAGAAAAGATAACAAGCTTTATTTATCCTATTTTGTGGGTAACCATGACCTAAATCATGCCTTATCTGACATAACAATGATTGTGGTCTTAGATTCAATAGTATATTTCTTACATGGAAATTAGTAGTCTTCTAGATGTATATGGAGGCTCACTTTTTTAAACTTTTGATGGTCTTTTAATTAGTGATGGAGGCTCATTTCTTGGTAACTTGATAGTATTTTAGAAGATGTGGTAGGTTAAGCAATTCAAATAATCTCTAGTCAAATTGATTATGCATTATGGATGGGAGATGATAGCATCCCTAATTTCTTCTCTCCTTGGCCCCAATCTTAGATTATGGGGTGGTTTTAGAAGATATGGTATTGGTCAAGTTTCATAGATGATGATGTAAGCCTACAAGCAATATTATTGTATTCATCCTTTGTGAATTTTGTTAATCCATGTGGATGGTTATGTATTTACCCCTTGTGGAATTGGTTAAGCCATATCGATGGTTAATCTTAACTAAAAATTAGTTAAAATTTTAGAAGACCTGGATTAACCTTGAGACTTATGTTAGCCTTGGCTAATGTAATTATGAATATAATTTAGGTATTAGGTATATACTATAAATAAGACCAACTACTTTATGAGTGAGTGATTTATTATATTACGAGGATCCTATGGTCACCCACCCCTATTCTTTCATTCTCTTTGGTGCACTTGATATTTCTATTTTTCTTCTCCATTCTCTTGTATATGGCTTGTGGTAAATGTTCTACTTCATGTGATTTCTAGACAATATTATATAAGTCAACACCATTATCTAGAATAGATTAATTTTAAACTAACGATGAGCCAATGATAGGGTTTATGAATTAGATGACTCTCCTAATGGCCCAACAATAGTGTTTGGTAGTTAGTTGTAGGATTATTTAATTTCAAAGCATGATACTAAAAATTACATCATGTAAGCATGTAAATATTAAAAAATGACAACTTATATAAATGCAAAAACTTAAGAGCACCATCATTACCTAGAAATATATGATTTTAAAATTCAAGAATAGGATTTATGGGCTTGAATAACCCCACTCTTGATGGCCAAAAAACTTGGGTTGGGTAGCTAGTGGCATGAATAACTAATTTTTAAGCATGATTATGTCAAACCTTGATAAATATTTAACCAATATATTATTAGTTTAAATAATAATTGTTCACTTTACAATATCAATATTTATCCCATAAGCTATACAATAGACCTCATCTTATGCTATACAATGTCAACCGATACCCTTGCATACTAAATTGTATTATACAATATCATCATTAACCAATGAGGATAGATTACAAAATTCAAAATCCCCATAAGCTAAATTTAGCTAAGGAAAGAATACATTATACATAAACCCACCCATACCCTCTAATGGAATCTCTAATGCATTGGTTCACTTTTATATGAAAAGAACTCATCATCATGTAGAATACTTCTATTATATACATCATTCTTAAAATCTATTTTAATCTTCTATAATTTCATAAGGTAATTCTTGGTAGGATGATCTTTCCTATATTATATTGCATAGGATCCTTCTCTCTTGGATTATATTTGATTGTGTGGCTACCTCTTGGACAATACCATAAAGACTCATACCTTTATATATTTATTGTTGTGCATTTTTGTGCACTTTTATTTCTTTTTATTTCATTTTTTATTGTATTTTTTTTTTCTGCTTGGGAATACTTCTCTTGAATAATATATTGAGAACATAATTTGCATTAAATAATTACCTTAAAATATGAATTTAAAAATATGAATTTGTGGATTTAAATCTAATAGGATGTTTTCCATTCAGAGTGAAATCTAATAGCATCCAATATGTTTTTAAACTTTTACTATGATTTTTATGTATGCACCCAAAACATGTTTATTACTAATAAAAGTAGAATTGATAAGCAATTTGATCTCTTTGTAGGGTTAGTAGTCTATGGTAAAATTTTCACCCCAAACTATCACCTAACTTTTTGTGTATATAAAAATGCTAGAACTCAATATTGTAGATCCATGATTGCTAGGTGTCATTTATTATCACATTCCTGATCTACGAAAACCTGAAGTTGTAAAAATAATGTGCCTACTTGGTCTAGGTGTCAAATCAACTTTGAATCTTATTCATATAGAGAAAAGCTAAATTTACACTATTCTAAACTTCAAAGTAAATATTCATAAAGATCTATTCTTATTTTCAAAAGATAAAGGTGTTAATAAGGTATAGATTAATATTAGTATTCTATTTGATTGACCATATAAAACTAGACTATTGTGAAGAATTTGTGACCCAAAGAGTAACCATTAAAAATGTTAAAATATCAATTTTTGACCATAATATCTTTTATAATAAAAAGATAATGAATTCTTTCATTTTATTTATTTATTTTTTCTTGAGTTAATACTTCTTATACATATACATATCCGCCGTGGGGATTGAACCCGAGTCACATCACCGATAATGCAAGTGGCATCCTTGCCGTAGACCACATCACGCGAATTCTTTCATTTTTTATTGATGTCTTAGTTTCTTATTTTAAATATAGATTTTTTACAAGAAAAAATCGTAATTTTATTTCAAGAATGAAAGAAAATTACACTTCTTAGGTGCCTTGGCACAAACAAAAACCTAGATAAAAATAGATTATTGAGAGTCAAAATATAATTACAGTCAAGCAGATCATAGAGGAAAAATCATCTTTAAAATAGCATGGGGATAATAAGGATAAAGATCCTTATATATCAATAACTAATCATCAAAATAACCTCCATGTCCAAAACTTGGATAGAAACCAACAAAAAGAAGAAAACAACAAAAAGAAAAGAAACAATTAAAATCTACCATAAAGCTCTAATCAAATGAAAATACCCATAATAAAAACCCATATCTAGCATAGAAACTAGGGGTATGATATGTGGGTGAAAGAAGAAACCCCATCCTTGATCTCTTCCATTTGCAAGAAACCTTCTTAAATCCGTTGACCTTCTTTTGATAACCTGTCTGCTTCTTGATTTAATTCCCTATAAACATGAGTAAAAGAGATATTTAAAAAAAGATAAATTGCCTCCAATAGTTCATCTCCCACTGGTCTAAACATATTATTTTGTAATTGAGTATATCTATTCATCCAATTGATGATCTGAGTAGAATCTCCAAAAATTTATAATTTTTCACATTTCTCTTCGAAACACACTTCATTAGCAATATCAATGCCTAAAACTCAGTAAAATTGTTCGAACATGTCCCAAGACCAACTTTGAATTTGATATAGTGGGTATCCTAGAAATATAGAATGCCTCCTATGCTACTAAAATTGATTGTCTCTAACTAATCCATAAAAAAACCCATGGTTGAGACTTTTCAATGAATAAATTATCTACTCATCAAGGTTTCTTACATTTGCAAGGCACTTTGTTGATAGAGACCAAATTTCTCACATGAAATATGACATGAAATGGGGGTATTAACCTCCCTTCAAAAATAGTTGTATTTTGTGCCAACCATATACGCCAACATATAAAACATGGTAAAGAAAGAAATTGTTTTAGCTCATTTTTCAAAAACCATTGTTTTAAGCATACCTCCACTATTCCTTCTTTCCAAATATTTTAAACTCCAATTATTTTTTTAGCTTATAACCAAACTTGTCAAGAAAAAGGATATTTTATTAACAAATGTGTGATGTTTTCCTCTTCTAACTGACACAACATACAAATAATTGGACCTTTTCTGCTTCTCCTCTGTAAAAATTCCCAAGTCAAAGCCTTATTTCTCAAAGCTAACCACATGAAAATAATTATATTTTTTGGGGTAGATAATTTCTAAATTTGCTTCCACCACCAAGTAGGCCCTTGAGGATCAAGGTCAAAATTTGCTTTGCATCCAAGTCTAGCCATATACTGACCCCTAGATTTATTGTATACCGAAGCAATCATATATGGTTCAGCTCTCAGCTTGATATGAATCTTATTAAGACCATCATTGTAAGCCTTTCACAAAACAACCTACTTGTCAAAAATACCCAAGACCTGAACTTACTTCCAACCTTGGGTCCAAATACTAGAAGAATCTGATTTTCCCACCTAATGAAGAAAGTAAAAACCATTGTCTTGTAAAGAACATATCATAGCTTTCGACAAGAAAATATTTTCTCCACAACCCAAAATAGAATAAACCCCTATTCTAACTTGTTCACCATTACCCACTTTCTAGACCATATGTTTTCCAATCATAGGAAAGGCTTGTACTAGTTCCTTCCATTGAATAGAAATATTTTTATGTTTTTGGTGAACTTCTAATCCAATCCAAAAAGGTCCTTGGAAGAATATACTTCTGTTCAATAATAATCTTCCATAATTCTTCTCTCGTAAAAATCCTCCACAAGTTATTTGATACCAAAGAAGAACCAAAAATATGAATATTTTTAAGTCCCTAGCCACCTTCCTCCTTTGGCCTAGCAATACTCTACCACTTAACTAAAGGAATGCCTTCATGTTCCTTGCATCAATCCAAATAAATCTAAAGCAATATTTTCTTATTTTATCTAGAACTTTGGGAATGAAGTCCAAGGAATGCCAAAACACAGGAATTGTCTCAAGAAATGACTTTACAAGTGCTAATATCCCACCAATAGACAACCATATATTACACCAATGGTTAATCCTAAATTCAATCTTCTCTAAAAGTCATCCCCAATATCTCTTCCTGTAATTATTCAACTTCAATACAAAACCTAAATACTTAAAGTCTTCCTAGAAATCTAAGAGACTAAAAGAAAAAAGTATGATCAGACCCTATTCAGTATCCTACTCTAGACCATTAAAGCAAATAGAGGATTTTTGATCATTTATCTCCATTTCAGTAGCTATACTATAAGTGTCGACTAATATTTCCTTCAACTTTTTAGCTTCCTTTAAACTACCATTTGTGAACAACAATACATCATCAACAAATAATAAATGAGATAAATAAATGACCCTCACTTTTATCTTGAACATGGATCATGCCTTCTTTGCATCCAAAATAGATCTACTCAATCCTATAGCAACTAGAAAAAAATTAACGGAGATAAAGGACATTCCTATCTCAATCCTCTCGAGGTTCTAAAAACTTTGGAAGCTGATCCATTGATAAGAAAAACAAAATATATGGAAGAAATACATTCCCATAATCCACTTTACTATCAGATAGCTAAAACCCACATGTAAGAGCATCTATCTAAGATACAACCAGCTAGTCCTATCATAAGATTTAGATAGATCTAATTTAAGGACCATTGCAAGAAGACTTTTACCTTTAATAGAGTGAAGGACCTCTTGTGCAACTCCTATGGCTTCAAAAATCTGTCTACTTGCTATAAACCCAAACTGCTCCTAGGAAATAACTTTAGAGAAAATCTTCTTCAATCTAACAACTAGAATCTTTGCAATAATTTTATATATACAATTACATAATGAAATATGTCTAAATTCATCAAATATTTTAGGCTTCTAGTATTTGGGAATCAAAGCTAAAAATATGGAGTTAAAAGCCCCCAAACCCTGACCACTCAACCTAACTTCCTCCATTACTCTAAGAATATCCTCCTCAACAAGATCATAGAAAACTAGGAAAATCTCCACATGCCATCCATCAGGCCCTAGATTTTTATTCTTTTTGAAAGAAGTCAGGATAGCTTTCAGTTCTTCCTTGGTGACCGCATTCATAAGTAACCAATTATCCTCCACAACAAAATTGGGGAAGAAAATAGTTAACTTTAAAATTTCCCCAATATTGACTCTATCAAGTTCTTTATAGATAAATTAAAAATGTTTTACTCCCAAATCTTCTAACTCATACAAACTCCTAAGGAGGACCCCTTCTACATCTCCCAAATAGTGTTAACCTTCTTCTTATGATTAGCAAAATTATGAAAAAACTTAGTATTTTCATCATTTTTTTTCCATATAAATCTACTTTTCATTCTCTATTCAACTTCCCTCCACTCTAAGAATTTATTCTTCTTAATTTCTAGTTCAACAAGTCTTATTTTCTCCTCCTCTTTAAACAAACCAGCCTCATTGTTTTATGAATTTCTATAATTTCCTTCTCCACCAACTTAAGATCTCTATCCATACTCTTCTTTTTAACTACAATCCAATATGCAACAACTATTTTTAATATTTTTAAAGCAACAAAAATTAAAAACTCATCAATAACCTAGAACTTTGGTCATGACCAATTCATTCTTTTGTAATCAATTGTTGAAAATATTCTTCCTCCAACCAAATTGGATTAAGATTAAAAGGATCGGTAGATTTTGCCTCCTGAATTTCTAATTGAAGTATGGGAGAATGATCTGAGCCACCTCCAATCTCAACCCATGACTGTTTTCTATCTATTTCATTGTATAATGATTCTAATATCAAAAATTTGTTGAACCTCTTTGAGATCCCAGCTTCCCCAACTCTATTATTTCTCCACGTAGGCAATAAATTTATTGGTTCTAAATCAATTAAACTAGCTTCTTCAATATTATGTCTAAAGTAATCTACAAGTCTATCAAGTCTTGCAAATTCTCCCCATACCTCACTTCTATTCATAGTAAAATTTAAGTCCCCACCAGTGATAACTCTTTCATCCCTAACACACCTCTAGGAGAAAAATCATCTTAGAAGACCTGCTTATATTCATAGAGACCATAACAATTAATAACCGATAACCTTAAACCCAAGTCTTTAAAAAATAATTATGTCCACAAGATTGAAACCATAAAGGAAGAATTAATTAAGGATACAATTTTTTTAATATAGTTGTATAAATATATGTTACCAAACTATGAGGAACAACTATCATAGTCTTACACCCTTGTTAGAAATTTTAAATTATTCTATGGAGTTATATTATGCATGATTATTTTATTCAAAATATTATTTTCTCTTTATGCTCCTTTATCCTTTTCTTTATTTTCTAATGAATTATTTATGTTATTAGATTTACTAATTTGACTATTGTTAACATCACTTCTAAAATCCATTGCAACAATAATTTATTACTATCAAGCAATGTTAAATCTTGCATAATTGGTACTTATAAACCTACACAAATATGACATTTTATATAGTGATTTAATCATTATTCAATCTATCGATAACTAGGTAGTATGCCTTGTCTCTCCATTTGTTTTAACAATAAATTCTATGCATCTTATAAATGGTGTTCATATTTGACCATAATTTGAATTTAAACTAAATATATGGTATCATCATCTACGTGTTGCTTTTGTTGGTCTTGTTTGTTGTGTACAACAAATAATTTAAATTATTCACTTATTATCAAAGATCTTAAATTATGGTAATGAAGACATTTATAAGTTATTTAGAATTTGTTAAATTTGATAAACACTTATGGATCCTTAAAACCAAGTTGCATGATAGGTAATAAACTCTAGTAGGAATAGTAGAATAAACCAAGAAATTCAAATGCATAACTCAAGGGAAGTGTGTATTTGTTATGTTGAAGTGGTAATGATCAATTGTGAAGAACTTGCGAGACATATAAAAGGCATAGGAACTATAAAATACTATAGAGTTTATCTAGACACAAATATAAATATAATAAGTGGTGCAATTTTTTCTTGCAATATTAGAGGTAGTTATCAAATGTGATTATGAAAACAAGGAGCATGTAAAACTAGTGCAATAACATAAAATATGGGGTGAGTAAAAATTATTGAACAATCATTTGATAGAGGGATCATTAGTGAAGTTAAAATTAATACTAAAGTTTTACGTCTAAAACAAATTGTATTATCATGTTTTTGTTTTGATATTTGCATCTTCTCCACTTCATTGATACTTTGATATTCTCCATGCTAATCTTCAAAGGAATAACCAACAACATCGCAAAGACATAGGTTAACTTATAAAATATTAAAATATTCTAGGTAAGGGCACATAAGGACAATAATCACCTAACAAAATATAGTCATTACAATACTAGCTAACATCAAAGCTTATGCAAAAACACTAAGATATCTGAAGAAAATATGTACATTGATAAATAAAGTACCTTTACATGAAAAAATGTAGGTATCTAATTTGATAAATCTTATGTTTATTTGAGGATATTAATATATATGGACATTTGGGATTCAACTATTACTAAATTATTTATGCAATGACAATGGCCTCTAATCTAAGAAGAGGGGTGGGTTGAATATGAGTACAAAATCTAAGTTAATGTTTAGTCCTAACTATATATGAAACCATGAAATCCTTTGGATTAGTCACAAAATATCATTGATATAAGACTAATTTTATACTTCTAAGGATTCTATAATGTGCTTACAACCACAAAAGATATAGAATTGACTTCAATACTACTTATAATGTGTCTACAACCAAAATGAAGATATAATTACACAATTGGATCTAGTACCAAATGTAGTGTCTCTACAACCACAAGGAGACACAACTGTACAATGCAATAAGGCTAGGTTGCATTATAATCCCAAAACATAAAGGAAGAACATATTTCTATACTCTCAATTGACAGAAATGCATATCTTTTAATATATTAAAAATAAAGAATAATTATAAGAGGAGGTAAAATCCTTTTATAGAAATATCAGTTTTCTCCTTAAGCTATTATAGTAGATCTAGGTACATTGAACTTAAATAGTTGTTCTTTAAGCCACTAAAATTAGCATAGGCACATTGAATCTAACCACTAATAAACACCATGGGCTTGACACAAAAGTTACCATAACCATAAATATCAAAATGTTACATTTTGATATGCAACATATCCTCTCCTTTAAGGACATATATCCTCAAAGCATCTAAGGCAAATAATTAGTATGACCTTCACAATCCTCCAAAGAATAAATGTGCTACATCAAGATCAAACCACTCTAGAAATATCTTTGCTATCATTGAGTCTCCTTTGATGCCAATCCATGATTGCCATTTATATGAAATAATTTTATATTATCCTTTGTTAAATACTTGAATTAATGATTTATTGATATTGTGGATGTTGATAGGGATTATCTATTGGAGAGTCTTAATATTGCTTGATGTTTAATTTATTTTTATTACAAGCAAGGAAACTTTCTATAACTTTTTTGGTTAACCTCTATTGAATATTTTTTTAAAGCTATTGGTAATCTTGAGTTTCTATATCTTTATCCTCAAGATAATTTGTTGAACCTTCTTTTCCTTCTTCAATTAATTAAAGTTTAGATAACAATACTTGATTATGATCTTAAACTGAATGGAAATTGCCATTCTTTTTCTTTGGTTTCTCCTCTAATAATTCGAAATCCCACCTTAAGAAAAATATCTCTTGCCCCTTTTTGGACCATCTAGCTAAAAATACATGTTTCTTTCTATTAAAATAACTCAAATATAATCAAATGACATGAGATCAATTGGTTAAATTTCTTGATTGTCATGGAGGAGACCTAGGTTTAAATCTTGCCAAGCAATATATGCATAATTGCCAAGTTATTATAATACCACTATGTGGTTATGATGTAATATGGGAGGGGAGCATTTCAATAACCAATAAAAAAAACCAAAAAAATTTCCAAGGCTTTTCCACAAATCCTCTATTTTACCCTCAAAGTAAAATATTATCTGTGGTGCCAAAATTTTGAATCACAAAGCCCTCTCCCAAATCTTATAAAACAATTTTCTATCATATTTTTCAAAAGTGTTTTAAAATTATCTTGTGATCTATTTTGATTATCCACCATTATTAATGTTATTTTCCTATTAGGGATTTGAGATTTGAAATAAAAAAAAAAATTATATCATGTTTATACACCAAAACATCCTAAACAATCTTTGGACTATATCTTACTTTAAAAAATTTTAAATTTACTTTTTAACAAAATTGGTGTTGAAATCCAATACTTCAATTAGGAGTTATATGCATTTGAAGTTAGACTATGGGCATGGATTTACATTTTTGCACTAATCACATGTAGCCATATATCACAACAATAGATTTATATATGTTTCAAAAATTAACAAACATTTACTTAATCAAGGTGGATTTGAAGTCTACTTCCAATTAAAATATTGATATAAATGCTCTAATACAAAGCTATGCCTTCTACACTAACTTGCATTGTTTCTATATGAATATGTGAAACTTAGTTTTGATACCATTTAAAGCATACATACAACCATAGGGATACAAATAAATAAAATGAAAAAAACAAAGTCACTTACAATCTAGAGATGGATTGTTCTTACACTTACAAGCCCTGGGTGAGAGAAACAAATCCTCCTTGAGAAGATGTGTTCAAACACAAATCATTTTGACACAACTACATAATTGGATTTGATACCACCTATAGCATGTTTACAACCAAAAGGGAGATACAACTACACAATTGACTCTAATACTACATGCAAGGTCCCTACAACCACATGGATACACAACACAGTAAGGATAGATTAGAAAAACCTCTCTTATACTCTCAATTGAAAGAATTGATATCTTTTGATATATAAAGAAACAAGGGATAATTATAAAAAATAATATTTAAACTTTTATTTACAACTATAATTGCTTACTCCTTAAGATACTATAGTAGGTCAATATAAATGGAATCTAATCACTTACTTATTAAGCTCCCTAAGTAAGTCTAAATGCATTTAATATAACCACTTAAAAGAACCATAGGCTTAGGAATAACATTTTTCTATAAACATAAATATCAAGTTGTTGCATTTTGGTATGCGATATCTTTATACAAATTCCTTAAAACTTGATTGTTCTAAAATGTGAAGCTTGGAAATTCACCTAAGCATTAAATTATCTCAGTCAAACTTTAGATTTTTATTTGAGGTGTTATGAAGCTAAGATAACTTATAAATTTCATAGATGGAACCTTCAACTTTTACATTTATTCTTAATAAATATAAACTTATAATATAAATATAACATTTTCTTAAATTTTAATATTATGACAAATAAAAAAAGTCCCTATGCCCATGTAACCTATTATACCTATAATTCTCAAGCCTTATACTAAGATTTAATTCTCAACCCAAATTATATAGCTACATATGATTTAACTCACCTATTCATAGTACTAGGGATTTCTTGTTGGAATTCACACCTATATCTAAAAACAAATAAAAGTAATCCATCCACTCAAATATTATAAAAAAAACACTAAAAAGGACAAAAGCGAGATAAATATGGTGGACACTCACAGGTACCATAAATAATATCTAACATATCCATAGATAAGATACACAACACTTTGATACAATGGATGGACATTTATATTAATACCAAAACACCAATTACATATATTAAGTTAACCTAAACTAACATAACAATTTAGGTTAATTAAAATTAATAAAGTGGGATAAACCATAACACGGCCCAACATGAACCATAATGAAATAATACAATAAACTAAATTATTTGTACAACAATTACCAATGTGCCTATACAATATTGCAACATGCAATGTAGGGGCTATAAGTCATGCTACACTTTCAACACCTTTTCATAATTTGAATAGAGGGTCCAAGGAGAGAAAAAATTAGTAACAATAATATCTTCCATCCATAATGGATGTTCTTGTAGGCCTCCACACTTGAGAAAGACTCATTTAGATTCCTCTCATCATATGGAAATTAGATGATGTAAAAACACCTCAAAACAAGAATCTCTTTAGGCTAGATTGTAGTCATGGCCACCAATATCAGATATTGCTATGCATATACAAAGAAAATCTTTGCTATGACTTTATATGAGGAAGAGAAGTCAATAATACTTCCTCTAAGAATTTGCATAAATCTTCTTAGTCACATGAGATGAGTCTTGTAAGCATAGCTTTACCTTATACAACATACATCACTTTGTTTAGAAATTTCAACTTGCCCTTAGGCCACTTGATTTTCATCACAAAAGAGGCTTTGCATGGGCCTATTTATGAGAAAAACCATTATAAAATTCCAAGAGCACTTGGAAATATAATATAAGAAAGAAGAGATCATGAGGAATTAATTTTCATAAATAAGATGAATCAATAGCCCAACGGGGGAAGATGGATTGAGTAAAGCATATTCTAAGTCCTTTTCTTATATACCTCCAAAAGACTCAAATATTGTAACTATCATACATCGAACTATATCTCCCATAAATATAGACCAAATATTCTAATTGCATAAAATATAGTAAAATTTTCCTTTCAAAATAGGGTAATAGGCTTTGAGGACTATCTTGTAGAATTTGACCTCTAGCATTGTGATAGGTCCTTGAATTGATGTCACCAATGTAAAGAGATCAAAAAACCATGTGATATGAAAAAAATGCTCAAAACGCTTTTGTATGCAAAAGTTATGGCCTCTAGAAGTTTACCCAAATAGCCCTAAAAAATGAAAAATTAACCCTCTAAACCTTAGGAAAGGAGCGTCCAATCATAGTGCACCACTTGCATTCCACTAATTTATTGAAGATAGTCATTAATTTTGTACCACTTGGTCACCAATGGATTATTGGGTGCATTGTAAACCTAACACATATTATATTTTGATTGGTTGAGAGGTACTATAAGCATAAAATGATTGCTCTTTGTTCCATTAAAATGCCACATCAAAATTCAGCTTAATTAATCATTGTGTGAAAAATGGCAATGATTGTATAAAGGAGAGTACGAGATTTGAACAGTTGACCTTTGGATGGTGAATTATCTAAAAAAATTGGGCTACCCACAATTCTATGCCTTTACGTTGAAAATAAAATTATGGACTCACCCTTTAGGATGAGCTTGAATTGTACTTGACAATGTGTACAATTTATTACAAGAAAAAAATTAAGTTTACAACCCTACATATTGTTGTTATCAACCCTTGCCAATGCTTGTCTACCACAACACCAATAGCTTTGGATGAGGCGATGGGATGAATGCCTTTTTGAAGATATTTTATGGTGATAGAGAGCACAAAAAAGAACTCCATGTCATATCAAAAGTGAGAAGGAAGTTAGGATCAATCCCCTGACTTCTCTAAGCATCGACCTATGCATGCTTCCATTGTCCACCTCAACTCACAACACATTTGTGACCAGAAGTAATTTTGAATATACATAAAGCTTTACTTTTTTCTTGAGAATAGCACGTGCAAGCCTGCACAATGTTTCCAAAACAATAAGGATATGCCTTGATCAAAACCTTGCATGTAGTAAATCCAATGACTATTTTGGCTTCAAAAGTTCCCTCAAATTCATAAAATCGAAAGCCTCAAAAAATTTTCAACCTAGGATTTATTTTATACATTTAGCCAAGACCAAATTTGTTGCAATGGGAAATATGAAATAGAGGGAAAATAAATATTAACACCCTTTTTCAAAAATTCAAAAAGTTCTTTCTATAGGATTTCCCTCTATAGAAGCACCCACATAAGTGGTTATCAAAAGAAGGGAGAAAATTTGTGTTCCGCTAATTATTCTTATGCCATATTTGATTTATGAAGCTTAAGAGGATAATTCATCCATAAGATTGAAAGAAGGATCCAAGGCTTTGGATTATGACCAAAAAATGCTACTTCATACCTGTTCTAATACCATGTTGAGATCTACACTTATTTTAAAAAACGAATAGAAGCAATCCATCCACTCAAAATTTGTATAGAAAAGCATAAAATGAAAAAAGCACCATAAATAATCGCTATAGTATCCATAGATAAGATACATAATAGTCTGACACAATGGATGGAGTATTAGGGGTACTTATACTGATACCAAAACCTCAATTACATAAATTAAACTGACCTAAGCCAACATAACAAGAGTGCTTTAGGTTCATTACAAGTTATAAGGTGGGTTTAACTATAATAAGGTTAACCACAGTCATAATAAAAATATTATAATAAATTAAATACATTTGTACAATGATTACTCGTGTGCCTATACAATATTACATCATAAAATGTTGATCTTGGTCATAAATCAAAATACACTTTCAATATTTCTCATATTAGGCAATCAAATTTAAATAGGATTCAACAATCACTTGGATTAGGAACCCCCATCAAGTTTCATAAGTGGAAGTCATTAACACCAATGGCATCTTTGTCAACACAAACACTCCATATTGCTAAGTACATTAACTTCTCTACTTTACTTTCCATTCAAGATTGTTTTATAGATCACATGTATTTTGGAACATGATACACTTATATCATGTTTGTATATTTTTTATATTATCAAATTTAATTTAGGCAACCACCCTTAAAATCTATCTTTCGTTGGCTCTTTAGCTTCATTTGAATATACTCAATAGGATTAATCTATTCTTAAATGATATTGTACTGTTAGGGAATCTCATTTCTCCATGATTAGAAATGTTGATAGTGATACAATGAACTAATAAACAAGAACTCGAGCACAAAAATAAAACCTTACATGGTGGCAATATTTTTATTTTTCACCATGTGAGATCACTTGATGGCATGTTTTTTTTTTTTGGTAAATAAAAGTCTTCATTAATTACCGGGTTTTGCAGGTTAACCCAAAACCTATTACAATATCCAACCTTCTACTGAGATTGTAGATCCTAGTCATCCTTGAAACTTTCTTACCAGAAATTGTGTTGAATCCCCTACAACACCTTACTAACAAAGCACACCCATACCAAAACATAATCGTAAACATTACTTACATTGACAGGAATTGAAGTTTGGAACTTTGCACTTGTGAAACCTATTGCTTGCCCATTTCCTATTCTCTGTTGAAATCTTCCAAGGCTTACACCCTGCTACCTTCATTTCCAATTTGGTATGATTTAAAGGGAAACCCCATAGTTATTACCAACTCCATGGGGAAAGAACACCCATTCATCTTTCTCCTTAATGGGTAGGTTTCTTTTCATGAGTAATAATGTTTTCCACTTCACGTGGCACACCTTGTGTCTATGTCACCAAACTACCACCATCAACACCTATGTTGGCTAATTTTTTAGCTAACCTGTTGGCCTCATGGTACACGTGACGAGCCCACTTGTTCTGTCTTGCCGCAAAAAGGATCCTCACTTCATGGATGACTCACTTGATGGCATGTTGCCCCATAATTAATTCTCTTATTTTCTAGATCAAATATGCTCAAATTCTTATAAAGTCAAGGTTCTTGTGATAAAAAGTGATCTTAATTGAGTTTTAATTACCAAAATTATAGGAGTGGCGTATAAAGACTTCCCTTATTTATATTTACTATTTTTTTGTAATTATTAGTAGACATGGATAGGAGCTTTCTCTATTATATTTTTTTTATCAAAGTGTTTAATATTACATCCATACCAATTTGCTCATGTTATAAATTCACATATTTAGTTTCATTATGTGCCACTCTTCAAAACTCTTCTTTCTTTATAATGGAATTTCTTCCAATAGACCTATAGCATCCTTAGTATTCAAAAAATCAATATAATATATATTATAACAATTAACCAATTACTCTCTAATTGGTCAATTACCAACAAGAAAAAAAGATGTTGTCTACCTTAACTATATTCCAATATAAACAAACTTAATAAAAATTATTAATATACACTATGCATAACTCAATAAAACATAGCAATGCATTTGTAAAATGGACATGTTGAGGTTAGAATTACAATAATACAAATGTACAAGTCATCTTCTACCAAATATAATCCATCTTGTTGATATACAAGGATCTGCATACACATGCACAAATGAATGTTGCATCATACAAAATAAAGAATTGGGAGAACAAATGATCAACAAACAAAATATACCTTGAATTACAAAAAAAAATTAGAATATTAAATGTAAAACATATAAAATGAGGTAAGGTCTATGAGATTTTTATATTCTTGTATGTGGTAGGAAGGGAAGTTTCAATTATATCAATGGTACATTTAATATTAAATGTTATAATAATAAATTTGATATTTTATTTATTAATGTTTTTAAATTTAATCCATCATTTGATACCAAGCATCTTTAAAATTCAAAATAGTAGTGCATTGCAACACTAAACATTTTTTGTCGACATTACAATATATATGGGTTCATATTAGGATAATTAAAATGAAATATGAAATATAAATTTAAGTGATACGTATTATGGGGGAGGATGGTTGATATAAAACCCCTTCTTTATCATCTTTCATGTATTTGTGTGTGGGGATGACAAATATAACCATGAAGAGTTTGTTAATCAATAAAAATTATGTCCATGATCTACCATTGTCTTTGTTTTAATAACATTGATGGTTATAATGAGGCACTTATATAATCATATATAGATAATCTTACTTGTCTTCTCACGTATAGTTGATTGTATTTAGTTGTACTATGTTCAGAGTCTACAAACTCTTTGATATTGATTAGGAAATACTTTTTTTTTTTTCAATTATTTTCATGAGGGAACCACTCATATATGGTTGATTGTAATTAGCTTTACTTTGTTCAAATTCTACAAACTCTTTGATCTTGATTAGGAAATATATTTTCACATTATTTTCATGAGGGAACCATGATATTTGTTTTCGTAAAAGGTGGCATTGTTATGATTTATATTGTCATTTTGATTACAATAAAAGATTAAAAAAAATAATACATAGGGGAATTGGCAACACCATTGGGTGTTGCCATTATAAACCCTAGCTTGCTAGGTTAAATGAAGTCAACAAGACCCCAACCCTCAGGGACATAAACACTCGACCACTACCATCTAACCTATCCATGTCTGGGTACATCGTGGTTTGAATCTTGGACCTCCCCAAAGAGTAGTCAAAGACCTAACCATTATTTTATCCTTGGACTGGAAAAAATATTAAGTTAGAGTTTGAATTATATTCAAGTTAATATGGCTATTGAAAAAACTACCATTCTCATAAAGAAGATGGAAATAAAAAAGAGTATAAGAAATTTTATTTACCAAAAACAATATGATTTATGGTAAAACTAAGGAGACATCAGAGTGCGAGCCAAAAGTGAGCCTCAATATGTAGCATGGAAGGAAAGTCATATTTGAAAGCCCTAATGGAAAATTAGGATGCCCTAGCTAGAAATTAAGATGTCCCAGTTGGATATAAGTGAAAGAGTAAATATATGGCAAGTTCAATCCAAGTAGCAAACATTACACTAAAAGTGATTATAAGGATAATATGATCCAACATGATATAATGGTTCTTAAAGTACAAGGTTAATATGTAAGTTCCATGGATAGTGGCTACGTTTTTGAAGATTCAAAATTGGATCAAGTGAAAGTGGGGATTGAATTCAAATTTCTCTATAACTTTTTTCCTAAAGGTTTTTAAATATTTTCAAGTTTAGAAATCAAAGATGAAATAATGGGTGGTGTCCCTTGGTTTAGGGGGAGGGATACCCTTTATTTAAGACCATGGAATGGATTTTTTCAATTAAGATAAACTATTAACAAGATTCTAGTGTGGGTTACGCTTTCTGGACTTCCATATCAGATTATCAATAAGGATTCTTTGAAGAATATTGAAAATATGCTAAGAGAATTCACCAAGGAGGGACTAACTATTAAGGAGTGAAAGCATGCTATATATAGTCAAATGCGTTGCTATGGATATTTCAAAATATTTTCCACAATCCATTAAGATTAGATTTGTATCAAAAAAAGGATCAGCAAGTGGATTATGAAATTATTTTATTTCGATGCCACAATTGTTATGAGACTAGACACATGACAAGAGATTGCAAAGTGAAAACTATGAAGAAAAATACTAATTTTTTTTATCATGATATAAACTTCAAGAGAAAGTGAGGAAATCATATAGCATATTGTAATAGAAGCTTGGATTAGATCAAGAATATTGCACTCCAAAACAAGAGGTGAAGAATTCCTATCCACATCACATGGCAAAGGCCAACATAGCTCACTTGGATCAATTATTAGAAAAACAAAGGATATAAGGAATGAGAAAATACAATGTGCAAGTTCAAGTTTAGATGGAATTAAAGATGCAAAGAAAGATGTGGAGAAAAATTCTAAAACAAAAACAAGAAGTGGATATAATGTTCAACACCAACATAATAATAATATCACTAGAATTTGGAGAGATATTTGGGATAGCCAAGCATTCCTAAAGTCAAAGTGTTTGTTTGGCTAGTAGGTTATAGAAGAATTTTATCCTGGTATAACCTTACGAAAAGGGACTTTCATGGCCCCTCTAAGTGTGTTTTCTGTAATAAGGAGGAGAGTATTGATCATCTCTTAGAACATTGCTCAATAGTCTAGAGTCTATGACAATCAATTCTTAAAAATGTTTGGTAAATGCATGGTGATGAATAGCAGAATTGAAGATTGGTTAAAGCAATGGTAGAGCACTTATAAAAGTGAGGCTTTATAGACAATATGGGATATATCAAAAGATACAATACTTTGGACTATATGGCTAGAAAGGAATATAAGAATATTTAAAGGAAAGAAAAGCAGTTTAGAGGTAATAAAAAATAAGATATGTTTAGCCATAGAGGAGTCTAAACCAACCCTATCAACTCACTCAATCCCTAATTTGGAAGCAGAGAGTCTTGATAGATGGAATCAAGTCATTAAATGGAATTATGATGTTGGGTACAAGAGAAGCAAAAATAAGGTAAATATTATAAAGTGGAAACCATCAGATGTGGAGTGGGTTAAGTTGAATTTTAATGGAGCATTTAAAGGAAACCTAGGAACATAAGGAGGAGGAGGAATAATTATAAATAATAGAGAGATTTTGTCTCATTATGCTTTCAATTGTGGATTTAAGACAAATAATGAAGTTGAAGCTTGGGCAGCTTTAGAAGGGTTAAAAATTTGTAAACAAATTAAATGGAATAGAGTTTGTATGGAAAGTGATTCTCTCATAGTAATAAATACAATTTTGAGGAAAGCAAATGCTCCATCGAACATACAAGAGATAATTATGGAAATTCAAGATCTTGCTAAAGAGTTTGAAGAAATTGGGTTTACACATATATTAAGGGAAGGAAATAAATGTGCAGATAAGCTAGAAAATAGAGGGGTTTTGGTTGAAGATCGTGAAGTTAACATCTCCTTTCCATGGTTAGAGAAAGTAGAAAGTTTAGTTGAAGCTGACAAAAATTGTTGATTGCCCAAATCAAGTAATGTAAAAGATTTACTTTATTGGTAATATCTATTTTATTTTGTAAAAATAATGTGTGTTCATTTCGATTATGTATTATAATTTTTGTGGTTGCACTTGTGTTTCAGGAAGAAAACTAGCAATCTTAATTTGGTAAAGCGGACTATGTTAGTGCGATGTTTTGGAAATATTACTCTACTAATATGCAAGGCATAGATAGTAGAGGTGAAGTTTTGGCATTGTGAATGCCGCTATAAAAAAATATCAAGAAAGTTGCTAAATTATGGAGTAATTATATTCATATAGAGATTTAAAAAGATTCAAAAAATGAAAATCAAGAATTCGGACATTTTATGTAAAATGATGTAGTTTTCTAACTACAACATCTCAATTGAGATGAGAAGTGTATCTATTTGTAAAATCTCAAGCTCTAAAGAAGAGAGGTGTAATTTTTTAAGGGTGGGAGACCCAAGTACAACCCCTTTTTATCAAGCAATTTTTTTTTTTAAAACAAATACAATAGAAGAGGTCAAGTTTATTTCAAGTAAATCATCTTCATTTTCCTCAAGTAAAATAGAATCCTCTCCTGGTAATAAAAATGAAAGTGGTGTAGAGGTTATTCCTTACACTTTAGGGTTTCAAGGGAAATATAATAAAGAAATGAGCATGGAGGAAATCCATAGCAATTTAGGATTTTTAGGGCAGCATAAGAAGGTAATTGCTATGGAAGAGCGTTCTTGCATTTTAGGGTTTCTAGGACAAATAAAGGAGCTTTTGAGGTTATTCCTTGCACTTAAAATATTTTATAACAAGACAAACCTATAGATGATAAGTATCACTAGGGTTTCCAAGGCAAATAAATAAGAACGTGCTTTTGAGGTTATTCATTGCATTTTGTATCCTTTAGAGCAAGATAAACCTATAGATGATAAGTATCACTATGAGCAATGTGTGAAGATTTAAGAGAATGATGAAGATGAAAGTGTTGATGGAAATAAAAAAATAGAGGAAGACCAAAGAAGTAAAAATAAAGAAACAAAGAAACTTAGAGGGATATTGATATGGGGAAACAAAAGCAAATATCACAATTTTTAACAAGAAGTGGGGCTAAACCCACAAATAAAAGCAAAAAGTGACAATGAAAATGATACCTTGAAATATTAAAAGTATGAATAAGATCCCTAAAAAAAGGTATCAGAAAGTATTTAGGTTGTTACAAAAAATATATTTATAGATATGGAAACCAGGTAGCAAATATTTTAGCCATTCAAGGTGTTGAATTTCAGCTTGGTAAATTTTTAATTTCAAAAGGTAACTATATAAGTGAGATTTTATCTTTTAATAAAAATGATATCAAGAACTTCATCGTGGAAATTGAATAATATCCTTGATAACAAGATGGTGCATATATTTGATAGAAAGGCAAAGAGAGAATATATTTCATAAAAAGGAAATTTGGATATGGTTTAATTAATTTGATAGCAATGTAATGTTTTACTTTTTTTCATAAAAAGAGTGATTATATTTTATTTATCATCAAATCATATCACATATTTGGCCTTTCTAGGCCATTAGGATTTTCACCATGTTTTGACATTGGATACATTAATTTTATCTATCTCTATCATTGTACTAAGAACAAAAATTCCCTTCAATAAAAAGGTGTCACAAAATATTGAATCTCTATACATTACCAAGAATTTTATCATCAATATACTATATATGCAGAAGCTCTTACCTTATTTCCTATGCCCACCACTTAGGAGGGTGCCCATAGAAAATGAGGCCTCCTTTATCCAAAGCCGAGTTTCCCAAACCATCAACTTCCTTATTCTGCTCTCTTGGTACATGCGTGTATATCACCTCTACAAAATTGCTTTGCATTCATATGATTTTCTCTACAATCATTTGAACTCTCCAACTGGTATTTTTTATTCTCAATGGGGATTTAAGGTAGTTGATCAATAACTGAGACTCTGGCTTCACTACCACTCTATTCCATCCGGTCTTGAGAGCCTCCTACATTCCTCTCAAAATGCCATATCCCTCAATAATGTTTTTGGAAAGTGTGTCTAAGTTTATTATAAATGTGAATGTTAGGGTATCATCTGGTAGTTTACCTATTTTCCCTTCACTGGATCTACCTAGGTTACCCCTTAATACCCCATCTATATTTACCTTTCCAAATACCAATGGTGGTCACTACCATTTTTAGGTTCTATCCATCCTTTTATCCCATGGTTTGACTCTTCTATCTATCTGGAGATTGATCTTGAGTCATGCCACTATTTTCTCCCATCGCTAATGTGATTTTTATGGTTGCTTCAACACGAATTGGATAGTCTTCGTTATATTGGATATGGTCTTCACCCACATACAATGGATATCTCTAATCTCTTGTTTGAAGATCCTTCTATTCCGCTCATTCCAGATGTTCCAAGGTAGGATCATCATCCCCATCCACACTATCTGCCCCACATAACCATCTACTCCTTGTTGATTCTTCCATCCTCTCTAGATCTCTTCTATAGACTGATTGTTGGTCCAATGTAGACCTAGCAAAGATGCTAGCATTTTCCACAACTTCATCATTGTGGGGCATTCTATAAAAAGGTGGTTGAAATTTTCATTCTCCTCCATACATAATGTACATCTAAAAGGTCCATAGACTCCCCTCTTCATTAAGTTATCCCTTATGAGTACCCTTTTGTGGAGTAACCAATTGAAGAACCTAACCTTTGGCCATAAATTTTGCATCTAAAGTTGTGTGAATAGATCCCAATTTGGATGAGCGATGCTAGGGCATAATGCTTTGTATCCTTGTGCTACTATATACACCCCCTTAGTCCTACTATTCCATCCAAATTGATCCTCCTCATAGGACCATGATAATGATCTCATTTGTATGATTTGGTCAATCTCTTTTGCTAGTCTCTCTGGAAGTTGGATTGGCCATTATTTTAGTGGAATCTAGTATCTTCCAACTTTTGGTCCTCATGTTTGGTCCCTAGAGTATTTTTTTACTTTTATCCATTGCTTTCTATGTAGCTCCTCCATCACTAGGGTCCACTCTAGATATTGAGTCACCAAAGGTTGATGTCCATCCCATGAGTCTAACAAAAAATCTGTGTATTTTCCATTATTAACTATCCAAAACAACCTTTCTTTGATCATTTTCTCTCTTATTTTGAGTACTGCTAAAATAGGGGAACCTTTGTTAGACAACTAATATCAGATAATCTCTGTTGGGGTCTTGTTCTCTGCATACTTCGCTCATAGATTTTTGGCCCATAATGCATTGGGACTATTTATCATTCTCTAGTACAATTTTGCAGCCAATACCTTGTTATTTTTTACTGCAGATCTAAAACCTAGTCCCCCTTCCTGTTTCAACAAACATAGAGTTTCCCACTTTACCAAGGTCCATTTCCTTTCCTCCCTGGCACTCGTCCAAAGGAATCTATGACTTATGTGATCAAGCTCTCAAAGCACTGCCTTTGGGATATCTAGAACCAATGACACATAGATGGGGATAGATTGTAACACTGACTTGATTAAGGTAATACACCCTCCTGATGATAGCCACCTGTTTGTCCATTTGCCAATTTTACCCTTGATTTTATCTATCAACCATGCCCAATCCTCCTTTTATCTACTAGTTTTTATTGGGACCCCCAAATAGATAACTAGGAGTGAGGTTTTCCAAAAACCAAGTCTATCCAGTACTAGGGTCTCCTATCAAGGTGAACAATGGAAGAAGATTACTTTGGATTTATCATTATTCACCATCTGGCATGTTGCCTTGGTAAAGCAGTTCAGGATTTGCTTTATTCTAGCTATTTTTTAATTGTTTTTCCTAACAACATGGAATCATCAACAAATTGTAAATGGGTGATCAGGCTAGCTCTATTAGCAACTAAAACTCCCTCCAGTCTCTTATTATCTTTATTCTTAGCCAATGTTCTCCCTAGACATTCAACTAGAATAATGAATAGGTACGAGGAGAGGGGATCCCCTTGCCTAATACCTCTTGATGCTGGGAATAACTTTGTGGGGCATCCATTGATGATAACTGAGTATGAGATCGATGATATGCAGCCTTTGATCCAGTTTGTCCACTCCTCAGAGAACCCAAATTTCCTCATAACCTAGATTAAGAAGTGCCAATCCACTCTATCATAGGCTTTAGATAGGTCTAGTCGGATGAACATAGTGGGGGATTTTTGTGCTTCCATAGAATGTATTGCTTCTTGGGCAAGCACTATCTCATCCACTATTTGTCTACCCTCTATGAATCCACCTTGTTTGGGGGAGATTATTTTGTGCAAAAGTGGTTTTAGCCTCTTAGCCATGACCTTGGTGATAATATTCAATAAAACATTACATAATGCTATTGGTCGGTATCCACTTATATTTTCTACTTCCCTTGCCTTTGGTATTAGTGCTATGTAAGTTTTGTTGATTTCCTTCAATATTTCCTTGGCTTTTCTCACCTCTTCTACCACCTCCAGAAGGTCTTCCTACATAATATCCTAAAATTCTTGATAGAATTCAATAGGGATAGAATTCAATAGGGAATCCATCCAGACCTAGAGTTTTCCCCTTTTGCATTTTGAACACTACCTCCTGCAATTCTTGCATTATTATTGTTGCACCTAGTATATCATTTTCTTCTCCTATAATGAGTGTGGGTATCCCATAGCATTTATTGTTGGGCTTATGGATCCAGGGTCTTAGCCATGAATAAATTTGTAAAATAGTTCATTGCTATCGATTTCATGCCCTCCCATGTGTGAATCGTCTCCCTCTTCATTTTTCATAGAAGAGATGAAGTTATATGTCCTCCAGGCTAAAAGGGACTTGTGGAAGAATCTTGTGTTTATCTTCTTCTCTTAGCCACTTGATTCTGGATTTTTATTTCCACAATAGCTCCTCCCTTCTTTCCCATTCCTCCTTTTGGTTTGTGAGATCCAGTTCTATTTTGGCCCTAGTTTTTGTGAGCCCCTCCTTTCTTATATGATCATTCAACTCCTCCAGTCATTCAATAAATTCCTTTTTCTTTTTTTGACATCCCCAAATTCCTCCCAATTCCAGCTCTTAATCTTATTTTTGATATACTATAGTCGTTTGGCAAAACAAAACATTTGTGTGTCATGTCTTGGTTTTCCTTCCTGCCACCATTATTGCATTCATGGTCTGAATGATTTGTCTCTAAGCCACATGAGTTGGAACCAAAAGGGTGCTTGTTTTGGATTAGTTTTCTAGACTTCTATCATTATAGGCCAATGATCTGACCCTACATTATTTAAGATTTTGACCTTCGGGATATGTCCCTGTATCAAGAGATTTTCTAATACCAAGAACTTGTCCAATCTTTCCAAAATGCAAGTTGGGCCCAGTCTCCTATTGGACCAAGTCATCAAACCATTATCAGGTTTGATATCTATGAGGTGTAGGTGTCCCATGTACTCACTCATGATATTCGTACCTCCATCTAGAGCCCGGTTTCCTCCCACCTTCTCTTCTAGAGAGAGAATGGTGTTGAAATCCCTCCCAACAATATCCATGCTCCAAAAAATTGTGAAGAGATATAGTCTATGTCCCTCCATAACTTCCTCTTTTCTTCAACGGTGTTTGGGGCATATACATTCAAACAGAGAATTTGTTGGTCATATTGTCTATTTTTTGCTACCACACCAATCAATCCTTTGTTACCAACTATATAGTGTACCACTAGTTCTTTGGGGTCCCAAAAGCATGTAACTCCCCTTGAAGCTCCTTGGGCACTCAAGGATACTACTTTACTGGGTTGCCATATCCTTATTTTTATTATATCCATTTCCTTGAAAGATACCTTCATCTCTTGGAGGAAGACCATTTGTGGCTGGTTTATCTAAATCATTCTTTTTATCTCATTTTGTTTAGGACTTCCTTTCAGTCCTCTAATATTCCATGTAATGACTTTCATTAGTAACAAGGGTTAAAAATATGGGTAAGTATCGTAACCTTACCTTCCTCAATTAATTTTTGACCTTCCTTCGCCACGTGATGCTGGTTGGACTTTCTTCCCACCTTCTGATTCGTGTCCACCTTCATATTTTTACTAGGTTCCTAGTTCACCCCCATAGCTTCTGATGTTTGTGTATAGGGTACCAATGCATTATTGGTGGTTCCATCTAATGAAGTACTTTTTCCATTTATTTTATTTTCTTCTTTATTCTTTCTTTGATAGCTCATTGCCATCTGGTTTAGTTCTCCCTTGTTACTGCTTTGCCCCATCAATGTTTTCTCCATTGATCTTTTAACTTCTTGCATATTTGTTTCTCCTCGTACTTCCTCAAACTGTGTTTCCAAAATCTCTATTTCAGCTCCATCTTCTTCTTCATATGGGAGGTCATCCATGGCTAGGCTTCCAAACATGTTTGTTGAAAGCACTTCCTTCTCCTTAGTTACAGGTTTTCTTTGTGTTTTTTTTCTTTGGTATTTGGAATCCCACCTTTTCCTTATCTTCTTTATTTTGCTCCTAAAATTTATGTGGGCAATCCTTAGCTAGATGGCCATATTCATGGCAAATTTTGCATCTAAAGGGGACATTCTCGTAGTCCACTTGTTGTTCCCATGTATCCTCCCCAAATTGTAATGTGACCTTTTTCAGGAGGGGTTTGTCAAAATCTATCAACACACAGATTCGTGCATAAATAAAATATTCAAAATTTTGAGTACTATCGACTATCATCATGAAAGTGCCTAGGGTGTTACCAATTGCAGCTAGGACTTGAGGGTTCCAAAATTTCTATCAGGAGACCAAAAATTCTGACCCAAATGGGTCCAGTTGAGGGCATTTCCTCCTCCGCTTTAAATTTTGTATGCCAGGGCTTCATGAAGAGCCCTAATCTACCAAAGAACCATGGCCCTCCTTGAAATATGTCTTCTCTATCCTCTTCTATAGCAAACATGACTAGAAAATACCCATTGGGATAATAAAAAATTTGAAACTCACCTTTGGTTCTCCACTGTTTGGAAGCCCATAGCTTGAAAGCCAATAGGATCGAATAAAAACCCATAAATCGACAAATTAGACCCCTTCTTTCCATGGCATCTATGCCATCCTAGATATTGTTTGGTTCCAATTTTACTATCAAGGACCCATCTGCTGCTCTCATGCATCCCACTTTTGTTTTCCTTGGATCCACCTTTGGCATCCTCAATGTTCTTCTTGGCATTCTTGGATTGTTAATGCCTCTTGCCTAGGCTTGGCCTCCTTAGAGGGCATCTTTGAAGCTCATTTTTTGGGGTATCTCCCCATTATATTTCTCTTTCATAGGTGTTACTATGGCTGGTCCTTTCGAGTGAGCTTGGATATCAGGTTTGGAGAGCTTTGCTTCCATTTGGGTTTTTTGTACGATCTCCCTTTTCCTTTGATCTACTCCTTGGATCTGGGTCCTTGGTCTCTTCTACCCTTGGGGTTGTTTCTTTGTTGGTTGGGACTTTTCCCCATTGGATTGTGTTGTAAACTAAAAATTGTTGTGATCCTCTATGCAAAAGTGGTCCTATTGGTTTGTAATCACTTTCCCTAGATATTGATGATCTAATTGCATAAGATTGACATTATTTCCATCCTCTTTTGTTTGTGTCTAAAACTGCTTAGCAAAAAGGGTTTCCGTGCCAGTTTCTCCTCTCATCATCCCACCATCATCCTATGTAGGGTTATGCATAAGGGGTAGTACCAAAAAACTAATTATAAAATCGAGGTGAATCTAGGCTAACGGTGTATAAACATCGAGGCAAATTTTTGAAAATTTTGCAAAACATTTATCAAAATATATTGAATTTTTGAAAATTTTGCATAAAAATTTTCAAATTTTTTAAATGACGACTATCACAAGGCGATTGGCAGAAGCGACTAATATAAGGCGATTGGCAGAAGCGACTAATATAAGGCGACTGGCAAAAGCGAATGACACAAGGCAACTGGCACAAGGCGACTGGCACAAGGCAACTGACACAAGGCAACTGACACAAGGCGACTATCATAAGGCGACTATCACAAGGTGACTGGTACAAGGTGCCTGACACAAGACGACTGGCACAAGGCAACTATCACAAGGCGACTGGCACAAAGCAATTGTCACAAGGCGACTATCACAAGGCAACTGTCACAAGGTGACTATCACAAGGTGATTGATATATGACGATTAGAAGATGGTGACTATCATAAGATGACTGGCATATGATGACTAGTCTGTTAGGATCCTATCCTAACACCATGTTGTAATTCTCATTTACCTATGTAATAACCCACTTCCAACGTGGGGATCCTATTTTAATGTTATTATGCAATACTTAGTAATGTAGGTGGCAATAAAGGTACCTCGCCAAGTGGTACCATCTCATGTAACCATTTTTATCAATATTGTAACCGATGTAGTAAGATACCTCGCCAAGTGGTACCATTTCATGTAACCATTTTTATCAAGATTGTAACCACCATTTGGTGGGAGATTCTAGCTCGAGTGGCATTTTGCATGTAAGCCACCTCTTGAGCATTTAGGTAGGGTTGCATGTAGTTTTCCTTTAAAAATATATGAAGCCATGTACGAGATTATCCTTTTGCAAGCTAATGAAATATTGAAGGAGGTTGCCCCCTCGAAGAGGCCCGACGATTCAATGTTACTGTGAGATTGTTTCATTTCTGTAATTGATTTCTGCATAGTGATATTGCGTTATTTGATGTATGTGAGTTATTTTTCAGTATTTTGTGTGAGTGTGCTTTATTTTAATAGTAGGTTCCTAACAAGTGGTATCAAAGCGCTTTCCAGGGCCAAGTTCTACTGCAACTGAGATGATTCTTGCCAGTCATTCCGCTTGTTAGGTATAATTTTCCTATGTGTTTTTATTTCTGTTTTTCCTTTATAAAAAAAAATCCAAAAAAATAGTCATTTTTTTCGTAGAAAATCAAAAAATACCAAAAAAAATACAGTAGTTGTGTAGGTTAGAAACCCTGTGCCGGGGGTTTTAAAATATCGTGAAGGAGCTGTCATTATTGGCTAAGCTAGATAGCCCATAAAGCGTCTAGTGAAGTGAGGGGCGATCAGGCTCCAATACCCAGGCCTCAGACAACACTCGCGCACGGAATTGAGCTCCCACGTATCTTCGGGTATATCGGGAGACAATCTAGGTTTAAACAAGATTTTATCCATTAGGAAGCTTTTTGGCCTTGTATTATCCATAGTCCATGGGACACAACATCCCGGACGATTACCCTCCCGTACTGTTAGAGAGGCAGATAGTGTGCTCAAGGGTATGTGTGGAATCCTCCTTGAGTAGTGGCCTAAAATATTGGTCCGAGCACTATTGTTCATCACTGCGGTATAACAGAGGGCCTATGGGTATTACATACTCCCTTGCTTAGCATACCCTGGTTCTACAAAACATAACTTCCACCTGCAAATCAACACCATCCCTATTCTGTTAACCTGCATTCACAACCCCAAAAGTGAGCATACGGAGAAGGCATTCCTTATCACAGAAAACAAACTTGCATGCACCAACAGTCAAGATAGATCTTGCAAGTGTCTGCAACAACCCGTGGTCAGAAATAGAATAGTCAGGATAGTGACAAAAATAGTCTAGTCAGTAATAGAGATAGTCAGGTCGATAGTAACAACCCTCTGTAATAGTCCAGAATTACAGACTTCTAGTGTCAAAAATAGTACTATCAATGTCAGAGAATCCCCAGGGTCAGTGACAGGAACAGTGTCAGTAACCGCAATACAGGTGACAGAGGAAAGAACATGATAGTGACAGGGTGGTCAGGGTGCAGTATACAGGTCCGAAACAGTTGATCCCAGGTCCCAAATTTTGAACTGTAACTCCAAATAAGAAACCGAAAACACAAAAAAAAAAGATTGAAATTTTATTAAAATATGGATATCTCTTCACACAGAGCTCAGATTGACTCAAAAATTTAGCAAAAAATTCTACACTCTATTCCAGACAAAATTGTCCTTGGCAACTCCTGGTCAAATTTTGCACCAAATTTCTAAAAATAGCAAATTTTGATTTTTCTTGCTAAGGCCATAACTTTTCATCGGTCCATCAAATTGATCCAAATTTTTGGGAATAGAATCTACTTGTTATTCTGCACAAAAGACCCTCAAGGACTCATTGGTGAAATTTTAAGTACAAGTGGAAGAAATTACCTTGACATCGACTTGCAACCAACAGGAGATCACAAAAAGTCAAGAAATTCAGTATATCTCCTCATTGAGCGCTCAGATCAAACAACCACCGGAGTGGACCCTATCCTAAAATCAGTGTTGCAACTCATTTCCCAAATTAAATTTTGGACCCTTACTAAAAATAGTAACTCCTAAAAATTTGAGGTCTATTTTTAGTAAATCAGCACAAGAGGGACCGCAATGGCAAGCGACACTCGAGGACAACAACAAAAGGATTTAGACTTGGGCACATTATTGGCCGACCTACAAAAATCCATTGCTGACTTGACCTCTGCAAACAAGAACATAGGCACAGAGATTCGAGAGCTTCGACTGGATCAGGATAACACTAGAATCCGCTTAGAAGAACAACTCATAGAGATGGAGACCAAATTGCAAGGTAGTACCAAAACTGAACACCATGCTGAAAACTCTGAACGAGGTCGACGAACACTAGATAACAATCACGCTGATCGGGATCCAACCTTCAGAATGCCTAAATTAGACTTCCCTAAGTTCAGTGGAAAGGATGTCGATGGGTGGTTATGTCAGGTTGATCAATTCTTCCGACTCCATAATGTCCCTGTATATCATCGAGTTCAGATGGCTTCCTTCAACCTAGAATCTGAGGCCTTACATTGGTTCCAATGGCTACGGGTTGCTAACCCTGATCTATCTTGGGAGGACTTTGAGTCCCAACTACTCACCCGATTTGGCCCCAATGACTATGATGACTTTACAGGTGCACTGACAAAGCTGAAACAAACCACCTCAGTTCGTGATTACTAGACCCAATTTGAGAAATTGGCCAATAAAACTAAGGGTTTGAATGAGGGATTCTTTATGAGCTATTTTGTTAGTGGGTTATGAGATGATCTCCAGGCTGAAGTCAAGATGTTCAAACCCCACACCATGATGGAGGCTATCAGTTTAGCCCGATTGGTCGAATCTAAACTCTCAGCTCAAAGGCGAACACCATGATTTTTGCATAACCGACCTTCTTTCCCTCCTCGAGTCCAAAACAATACTGATAATAAACCTCCTGCTCCCAAGCGGCTGACTACAGAGGAAATGGATGCGCGTCGCGCCCAAGGGTTATGTTATAATTGTGATGAAAAGTTTATGAAGGGGCATAGATGTGCAAATAAGAGATTGTTTTTAATAGATGTGGAGGAACCAGAAGACAATGACCATAGTGATGAGGAGAGTGATACAACTGAGGCACCAACTCCACAAGAAGAGGAACCATCAGAAACACCAGCAGAAATTTTAGTCCATGCTCTTGCCGGGATTACCACCCCACAAACCATGAGAGTTGTGGGTTATTTCAAGGGCCAACGTCTCACAATTCTTATTGATTCAGGTAGTACGCACAACTTTATTGATCCTCAGGTGGCCAAACGGACCAACTGCTATATACACTCATGCAATTCTTTTGAAGTCATGGTGGCCAATGGAGGCACCTTACCTTGTAAAGGTAAATGTCGAAATGTCAAAATTCAGATAGGGGATTATGAACTCAAGCAAGATATGTTCGCCCTCCAATTGGGAGGATGTGATGTTGTGTTAGGATCCCAATGGATGAGCACCTTGGGCACTTTCTCCTGCAACCTTGTAGAACTATGGCTGCAATTTTCACAAAATGGACAAACATATACCCTCAAGGGTATCAAGGCTGGCCCTACACAAATTATTAGTTCCAATCGCATGGAGAAGTTGTTGAAAAAGTCCTCCCGTGGGGTCATTGCACAACTATTTTCAATTCAGCCACCCACTTCTACAACAGATCCACTTCCAACAGATTTGCAACTTGTTCTAACCAAGCACAATGGCATTTTTTCAGAACCAACTACACTGCCACCTCGTCGCTCTCATGACCATGCTATTCCACTACTTTCGAGTAGTGCACCCCGAACATCAGACCGTACCGGTATCCTCATGCTCTCAAGTCATAAATCGAGAATATGGTACAGGAATTGCTCAAGGCAGGTGTCATTCGACCCAGTACCAGTCCCTATTCTTCTCCAGTTTTGCTAGTTCGCAAGAAATATGGCTCGTGGCGATTGTGCATAGACTACCGTGAGCTCAATAAGATCACCATCAAGGATAAATTTCCCATTCCGGTAGTGGATGAATTGTTGGATGAATTACATGGAGCTATGTACTTCTCCAAGTTGGACCTTCGTTCGGGGTACCATCAAATCGAGGCTCAAGGATGAGGATATTCCAAAAACTGCTTTTCGTACTCATGAAGGTCACTATGAGTTCTTGGTAATGCCATTTGGTTTGACAAATGCACCATCCACATTTCAAAGCCTTATGAACAACATCTTCCATCCCTTCATGCGAAAGTTCATCCTGGTTTTCTTTGATGATATATTGGTTTATAGCCGCTCGTGGGAAGAACACCTTACCCATGTGGATCAGACATTACAGTTATTGGCCCAACATCAACTTTTTGCTAAGCGGTCTAAGTGCTCCTTTGGTCTGATTGAAGTGGAGTATTTAGGACACATTGTTTCCAAAGATGGTGTCAAGGTCGACCCCAAGAAGATTCAAGCAGTTCAAGACTGGGCAAAACCCCGCACTCTCAAAGGACTTCGAGGATTCTTAGGACTTACAGGTTATTACAGGAAATTTATTCGTAATTATGGGAAAATAGCAGCTCCCCTCACATCTATGTTAAAGGACTCTTTCACTTGGACAGGGCCCGTTGATCACGCCTTTCTTGAATTAAAGCATGCCATGACCACCACACCTATTCTAGCCATGCCAGATTTCTCTAAACCATTCATCATTGAAAGTGACGCTTCCGGACGTGGCATTGGGGTAGTATTGATGCAAGAAGGGAGACCCTTGGCCTTCACTAGTAAGGCACTCTCTGAGCGTAATTTGGGAAAATCTACATATGCCAAGGAGATGTTGGCCATCTTACATGTTGTCACCCATTGGAGACCATATCTCATTGGGCGCCATTTCTCCATTAAAACAGACCATCAAAGTCTCAAATATTTCTTAGAACAATGGGTTGCTACCCCAGAACAACAAAAATGGGTTTCTAAACTCATGGGCTATGATTATGATATCACCTATAAGAAGGGCAAAGAAAATCTTGTGGTTGATGCTCTCTCTCGCCAATTTGAGGCCCTCAGTATGCTATGTGCTATCTCCGCACCTGTCCCCCAATGGATAGATTCCTTACGATAGGAGGTACTTCAAGATGCAGACCTGCAAGCTTTGATGGCTTCACTTCAAGCTGATCCGACTTCATACCCAGGCTACAATTGGGATGGCCAGGATTTGCGTTATCGCCAACGCCTTGTTATTCCCCGTGCCTCGCCACTCCGTGACCTCTTCATGAAGGAACTACACACTGCTCCCTCTGCAGGTCATTCTGGATTTCTCAAAACATATGAACGCCTCAAGCGCACATTCTTCTGGAAAGGGATGAAACAGGACATCCGTGACTTCGTGGCAGCTTGTGATACCTGCCAACGGATGAAAGGTGAAACAGTTCATTCTTTGGGTACTCTTCAACCATTGCCCATTCCAGATCAGGTTTGGACTGATATTTCTATGGATTTTATCGAAGGGTTACCTAAATCGGGCGGTAAGTCTATTATTCTCGTGGTAGTGGATCGCCTTTCGAAGTATGCTCATTTTTGTCCCCTTGCCCATCCTTACACAACCTCCACCATTGCCCAAATATTCCTTGATTCTATTTTTTGCCTTCATGGTATGCCCACCTCCATTGTGTCCGATCGAGACCCAACCTTCACTAGTCATTTTTGGCAAGAGTTGTTTAAGTTGCAGGGAACGAAGCTCAAAATGAGTTCAGCTTATCATCCACAAACGGATGGTCAAACTGAGATTGTCAACAAATGTTTGGAGACCTATCTTCGTTGCTTTGCATCAGATCATCCTTCTCAATGGGCGAAGTGGCTTCCTCTGGCCGAATGGTGGTACAACACGTCCTATCATACAACTACCAAACTCACTCCTTTTGAGGTTGTTTATGGGCGCCCTCCACCCACGCCTTCTTCATACATTCCAGGCAGCTCCAGGGTCCAGGCAGTCGACATTACTCTTCGCCAGCAGACCGATGTCCTTCACCAGCTGAAGCATAATTTGGACATGGCCCAGAACCGGATGCGACAACAGGCCGACCAACATCGATCCGAGCGTAGCTTTGATGTGGGTGATATGGTTTTCCTTCGCTTGCAGTCGTACAAACAGTCATCCCTCCAACTCCGTCGGTGCCAAAAACTTGCTACAAAATTCTATGGGCCCTACCAAGTTCTACAGCGGATTGGTTCCACTGCTTACAAATTGGCTCTTCCGCCCACCTCCAAGCTCCATCCTGTTTTCCATGTTTCATCTCTCAAGAAAGTTGTGGGCACACAGGTACAGGTTCAATCAACATTACCAGAATTGGATGAGGAAGGGTCCATCTTACTTGAACCAGAACAGTTGTTGGATCGCCGCACCCGCACTCTCCGCAATCGTACCATCACAGATGTCCTTGTCCAGTGGCGTGGGCTCCAGCCAAAAGATGCTACATGGGAGCCTCTCCATCAACTCCAACACCAGTTTCCTCAATTTCAGCTTTGAGGACAAAGCTTTTCGAAGGGGAAGGACATGTTAGGATCCTATCCTAACACCATGTTGTAATTCTCATTTACCTATGTAATAACCCACTTCCAACGTGGGGATCCTATTTTAATGTTATTATGCAATACTTAGTAATGTAGGTGGCAATAAAGGTACCTCGCCAAGTGGTACCATCTCATGTAACCATTTTTATCAATATTGTAACCGATGTAGTAAGATACCTCGCCAAGTGGTACCATTTCATGTAACCATTTTTATCAAGATTGTAACCGCCATTTGGTGGGAGATTCTAGCTCGAGTGGCATTTTGCATGTAAGCCACCTCTTGAGCATTTAGGTAGGGTTGCATGTAGTTTTCCTTTAAAAATATATGAAGCCATGTACGAGATTATCCTTTTGCAAGCTAATGAAATATTGAAGGAGGTTGCCCCCTCGAAGAGGCCCGCGATTCAGTGTTACTCGTGAGATTGTTTCATTTCTGTAATTGATTTCTGCATAGTGATATTGCGTTATTTGATGTATGTGAGTTATTTTTCAGTATTTTATGTGAGTGTGCTTTATTTTAATAGTAGGTTCCTAACACTAGCAGATGGTGAGTGGCATAGAGCGACTGGCATATGATGACTAGCATATGGCGATTGTCACAAGACGACTGGTAGATGGCAAGTGGTATAGAGCAACTGGCATATGGAAATTGGTAGATGGCGAGTGGCGTAGAGCGACTGGAAGATGGTGATTGATAAAGGGCGGGTGACATATCGTCAATAAGATGCTGCCATGTGTGCTCACCTCTGCCATGTGTCATGCATCCATCAACTTTAGCTATGCAGAATTATATAAATAAAAATGTAGGGTCATTTTTCACCTTTTCCACAACGTTTTCTAGAGCATTTTTTACAATGTTTTCATAGCTTTTTCAAACCGTTTTCGAATCATTTTCAGAGGGTTTTTGCAGGGTTTTCAGAGGATTTTCTCAATGTTTCAGATAATTTTTAGAGCATTTTCCAGGGTTTTTCAAAGCATTTTCTAATGCGTTTCAGAGCATTTTCCATGGTATTTCCAGACCATTTAAAGACTATTTTTAGAGCTTTTTTTAGATCGTTTCAGTGTAAAAATGGCTAGCTCTTTCTCTCCTCTGCCTTCCAAAGTGAAATTCAAGAACTACTATTGCCCCAACATCAAGAAAATTTTTAGAACTCCTGGGAGAGATTCTGAATGGCTTTACACCTTTGAAGTTACTGGAGTAATGAATATGCCATAGTTGAACATTAACATCCCCCTAATGCAATAGATAGTTGCTACAACCATGATGTATCCATTATTTAGATCAAAGTGGATAACAAGGATACTGTTTTTATTGTAAACCCCTCAAATGTGCAGTGACTAACAGGGCTACCATTTTCATATGGTCACCTAGTGAACAACCAGTATGCCTTGATCGAGGATGACAAATCAACGCTAGCATCCAAATTTGCTGTGAATTCAGACCATTTGAAATGTATATTTTTAAAATTTAGTTTTTATTTATCTTAAATTTTGATGTATTGTAGTTTCCATTCTCTAATAATGTTCTCCCTTTTGTAATTTTTGTTTTCTAATAATTTTCTCTCTTTTTTCAATTAATTCTTCTAAGTCAAAAAGAGGTTTAAACATTTCCAATGTTGCAGATAAATTTCTTTATGCCTGCATTAAATTTTTCTTGGCAAGGTTTATTTTGCAGGGTTGACCTACAGAAATACCATTTTGGGTATTGTCATTATTGATTCGATGTATTGATGGAGGCAGATATGAGTGGTCCATGCACATTTCCAACCGCCTGAAACAAGACCTTCTTAGTGCCCAGAAAATTTAAATTGCATATACAGTAACAACCAACAACTTTATTCTTTGTCTTTTTAATGAAGAATACTTCAATATTCATAAAATAATCCTCCAACTGCATTGCACCCAAGTTTCTTGGCTATTGGCATGATTGAGAATGAAATACAGGTAAAATTATTTATTGGAATAATCTCTCTTTTCTTTCTTTTCAATCAATCTTATTTTCTAATTTTCTTTTGAAAACAGAGAAGAGCAGCTCATTCTTCCAATAAAAGGGATGCCACCATTAGGATTCACAAATCATCTGCCGATTCTGACACGCGGTCACAATCATCACCAATAAATCTCATCGATAAATGCAAAAGGTCTCCTATTCAAAAACATACACGTACGACTCCTGTTATTTTTAGATATGCATATTTTACAGTTGACGTTGAAGAAGTATCCTCCAGCTCACAAGGTAACCTTATTATTCAAAAGTACTATTTCAAATAATGTATTTTAACAATATAAAATTATATTTAGTTTGAGAAAATATTTTAAATGTTTTCAAAGCAAAGGCAAATGGATTTATCATCAACGACAACGGTTGCAGAGTCTGAGTCTGTTATGTCTAGTTAAAATTAATCTCTTTTAATGACATTATTTTTAACACTAGTTTTAATTTATATTTTCATGTGAAATTTTACAAATGGACCAGCTAGATTTAAAATACTGAGAAAATATATACCTACATCGATTGCACAACCGCAAACGTAGCAACAAGTGTCAGTGCCACCACAAGTCCATCCAACTCCACACTCACAGCAGGTACCATCGGTAAGGAGCCAATCTCGCATGTGTAGGAAACAGTTCCTCACAACACCGCCTCCGGGAACCAAAAGTCAGGCTGAGACAGAGACTCATACTGTATCTTAGTCTCTTGTTTCTGCGTTCCCAATGTTAAACATTGATAATTTATCTTGTTTCATGTTGCTCCATTTCATTAAGAAAATTTTCATTTGTTGACTTTTTATTATCGTGGATATGTGGAAGTGGAGGCATACCAGGGTCAACAGTGTTTTCTGTAGAGATAATACTAGGGTCAATACCAGGGTCATTATGATTATTCCATTTAAAAACATTTCGTCCTGTTAAAAAGTACAGGTAAACAATGGACAAAGCCAACAACCAAAAAACACTCTTCTTAATGGATGAAGACATTATATATAAAATTAACAATGTACAAAAATTAACTGGTTAGTAAGTAAAGGCATTCATACCTTCAATTTGTGCAGATGATGGCTAACTGGATTTTGAAATATTATGAAAGTATTTGAGGATACTCGTTTTATCGAAAGACTGGCCTCCCTTCTTTCCACTGCCAACAGGTGACATTTTACTTATATAAACAAAAGAATAACATGAACATCATTTTGAAAAATTAAAATAACTGGTAAAAGAACTATTGTTCAAGACAACAGAATATTTGACCCAAGCAAGCTTGATATTGGTGTCCAAATAATAGGAAAACCTCTTTATTGAGTGTCCATGAAAAAAAATGTTTAAAAAATGAATATTAGTGGTAAAAGAAACTTACCGGTAAATGGTTGTTGTATGCAAGTCACCTTGTGCCAGTCGCCTTGTGTCGATCACCTTGTGTCAATCACCTTATGTCAGTCGCCTTGTGTCAGTCGCCTTGTGTCAATCACCTTGTGTCAATCACATTGAAAATTACACATCTCTATGATCCACCTTTGGCATCCTCAATGTTCTTGGCATTCTTGGATTGCTAATGCCTCTTGCCTAGGCTTGGCCTCCTCAAAGGGCATCTTGAAGCTCATTTTTTGAGGTATCTCCCCATTACTTTTCTCTTTCATAGGTGTTACTATGGCTAGTTCTTTTGAGTGAGCTTGGATATCAGGTTTGAAGAGCTTCGCTTCAATTTGGGTTTTTTCGTACGATCCCCCTTTTCCTTTGATCTACCCCTGGGATCTGGATCCTTGGTCTTTTTTGTCCTTGGGGTTGTTTCTTTGTTGGTTGGGACTTTTTCCCATTGGATTGCATTGTAAATTAAAAATTGTTGTGATCCTCTATGCAAAAGTGGTCCTGTTGGTTTGTAATCATTTTTCCTAGATATTGACGATCTAATTGCATAAGATTGACATTTTTCCATTCTCTTTTGTTTGTCTAAAACTACTTACTGAAAAGGGTTTCTATATCATTTTCTCCTCTCATCATCTCACCATCATCCTATGTAGGGCTATGCATAAGGGGTAGTACCGAAAAAATAATTATAAAATCGAGCTGAATCTAGGCTAACAATGTATAAACATCGGGGAATTTTTTTCAAAATTTTGCAAAAAATTTATCAAAATATGGTGAATTTTTGAAAATTTTGCACAAAAATTTTCAAAATTTTTAAATGGCGACTATCACAAGGCGATGGCAGAAGCGACTGATATAAGATGACTGGCAGAAGCGAATGGCACAAGGCGACTGGCACAAGGCGACTATCACAAGGCAACTGGTACAATGTGCCTGACACAAGACGACTAGCACAAGGCGACTGGCACAAGGCGATTGGCACAAAACAATTGTCACAAGGCGACTATCACAAGGCAACTGTCACAATGTGACTGTCACAAGGCGATTGTCACAAGGCGATTGACATATGACAATTGGCAACTGGTGACTGTCACAAGATGATTGGCATATGACGAGTAATATATGGCGAGTGGCATAGAGTGACTGACATATGATGACTAGCATATGGCGATTGTCACAAGATGACTGGAAGATGGCAAGTGGTATAGAGCAACTGGAATATGGCAATTGGTAGATGGCGAGTGGCATAGAGCGACTAGAAGATGGTTACTGATAAAGGACGGGTGACAAGATCATCAATAAGATGCTACCATGTGTGCTCACCTCTACCATGTGTCACGCATCCATCGACTTCAGCCATGCAGACTTCTATAAATAGAAATGCAGGGTCATTTTTCACCTTTCCCACAACGTTTTCCAGAGCAATTTTAGAGCGTTTTCAGAGCCTTTTCAAACAGTTTTCGAAGCATTTTCAGAGGGTTTTCGCAAGATTTTTAGAGGGTTTTCTCAATGTTTCAGATGGTTTTTAGAGCATTTTCTAGGGCATTTCAGAGCATTTTCTAGGGCATTTCAGAGCATTTTCCAGGGTGTTTCTAGACCATTTAAAGACTATTTTTAGAGCCTTTTTAGACCGTTTCAGTGTAGAAATGGCTAGCTCTTCCTCTCCTCTGCCTTCCAAAGTGACATTCAAGAACTACTATTGCCCCAACATCAAGAATATTTTTAGCACTCCTGGGAGAGATTTTGAATGGCTTTACACCTTCGAAGTTGCTGGAGTAATGAAGATGCCACAGTTGAACATCAACGTCCCCCTGATGCAATGGATAGTTAGTTGCTACAACCATGATGTGTCCACTATTCAGATCAAAGTGGATAACAAGGATATTGTTTTTACTGTGAACCCCTCGGATGTGCAGCGACTAACAGGGCTACCATTTTTGGATGGTCACCTAGTGAACAACCAGTATGCCTTGATCGAGGATGACAAATCAATGCTAGCATCCAAATATGTTGTGAATTCAGACCATTTGAAAGGTATGTTTTTAAAATTTAGTTTTTATTTATCTTAAATTTTGATGTATTGTAGTTTCCATTCTCTAATAATGTTCTCCCTATTGTAATTTTTGTTTTCTAATAATGTTCTCTCTTTTTTTAGTTAATTCTTCTAAGTCGAAAAGGGGTTTAAACATTTCCAACATTGTAGACAAATTTCTTTATGCCTGCATTGAATTTTTCTTGGCAAGGCTTATTTTGCAGGGGTGACCTACAAAAATACCATTTTGGGCATTGTCATTATTGATTCGATGTATTGATGGAGGCAGATATGATTGGTCCACCCACATTTCCAACCGCCTGAAACAGGACCTTCTTAGTGCCCAGAAAATTCAATCTGCATATACAGTGACAACCAACAACTTTATTCTTTGTCTTTTTAATGAAGCATACTTCAATCTTCAAAAAAGCAATCCTCCAACTACATTGCACCCAAGTTTGTTGGCTATTGGCATGATTGAGAATGAAATACAGGTAAAATTATTTATTGGAATAATCTCTCTTTTCTTTCTTTTCAATCAATCTTCTTATTTTCTAATTTTCTTTTGAAAATAGAGAAGAGCAACTCATTCTTCCAGTAAAAGGGATGCCATCATTAGGATTCAAGAAGCATCTGCCGATTCTAACATGCAATCACAATCATCACCAGTAACTCCCATCGGTAAATGTAGGAGGTCTCCTGTTCAACAACATACACGTACGACTCCTGTTACTTCTGGACATGCATATTTTGTAGTCGACGTTGAAGAAGTAACCTCCAACTCACAAGGTAACCTTATTATTCAAAAGTACTATTTCAAATAATGTATTTTAATGATATAAAATTATATTTAGTTTGAGAAAATATTTTAAATGTTTTTAGAGCAAAGGCAAATGGATGCATCATCAATGACAATGGTTGCAGAGTCTGAGTCTGGTATGTTTAGTTAAAATTAATCTCTTTTAATGGCATTGTTTTTAACACTAGTTTTAATTTATATTTTCACGTGAAATTTTGTAGATGGACCGACTAGATTTAAAATATTGAGAAAATAGATGCCTCCACCGGTTGCACAACCACAAACAGCAACAACAAGTGCCAGTGCCACCTCAAGTCCATCCACAACAAGTCCATCCAACTCCACACTACACAGTAGGTACCACCGATGAGGAACCAATATCGCATGCATGGGAAATAGTTCCTCACACCACCACCTCCAGGAACCAAAATTCAGGTTGAGACATAGACTCAGACTGTGTCTCAGTCTCTTGTTTTAGCGTTCCCAATGTTAAACCTTGAGAATTTATCAAATGTAGAGAGCGCATCTCAGATGCCCTCTGGGAATCTCGATGACGATTTTCTTTATCAGGATATGAATAATTTCCCACTAAAGGTAAGTGATGTGCTTCAGGTTCTAGATATCGATGATGAAGTAGAGGAGAATGTTGAAGTAGATGCCACTGAAGTTTCCTCTTCCCCCCACCAGTAAGTCGACACCCATCATCATCTGAACGATGATGATAAAGTTAATTTTTTAGAAACTATTTTATTAGCTAATAGATGTAAGGCTACAGTTAAGAATAGTCTACTTGTAGATATTGATACATTAAAATAATGGGAATATCAGGCCAAGGTTTTGATAAAAGCAATAAATGGTCGATACAAGAATTTTGCACATAGAAAGGAGTTGTTTTCAAAGGTAGAGAATGAGCCACAAAAGCTCGATGCTCTATTACGTAAAGCTGAATCTAGCACCGTGCAGGTCGAGTCTACATACAGTGATGAAGTTCTGGCCATTATGCTGGATCGATTAGAGAACCTCAATGTCGAGGCCCAGACATATTTCAATGAATGGGAACTAGATAAGAAAAAAGTAGCAGTTGCAAAAACTGCAAGACTTACCATTGATGTAAGTTTTACATATAACTGAAAATCATTTTTTCTTAAATATATTTTGTTTATAAATATTAACCTTTTTCTCTTCTATTTTATAGTCTAATTATCAACACTTAAAGCAACAAGTCACTGCCATGAAAATGTTGATCAAGACTACAAAAATTAGTGTGAATAATGTTATTGAAGTGAAGAAAATATTACAATACACTGTTAGAGAAAACAATTGGCTGAAGAAGTTTATCAAAGATAAGGGCCTGGATGTGGAGGTTGTATTAAAATAAAATGAGAAAGTATTGAATGCACCGTTTAGAGAAGATCCAATGAAGGAAGAAGGTTTATTGCTATCGGGGATAAACACTACAATTGAAATTTTGGTAAGGGTTGGTGCATTGGAAGCAAAGGATATTGAGGTAGATGCAGCTGAAACTTCAGGCACTATGTAGGAAGAAAAGTAGAACTGTTGCTTTTTTATTTGAGGAGAAACCAAACATGTTGCATAGTTTTTTTTAAATTGTAAAAGAATCGTATCTTTTTGAAATCAATAAAAGAGACAATTTCCATAAATTTTGTATTACTTTTTGATATTTTGTTTTCAATATTGTGATGTTTTGATTAGTTGTGTGGATGCAATAAATAATTTTGAATTATGTGGATGCAATAAAATGTTCTTTTATGTTTTATGAAATAATTTGAAATGACTGAAATGCAACACAAATATTGTAGTTTGCCATACATGGTTTATTCAATACAAATCTTCTAAATAATTTGAATATCATAGACTAATAATCCAATAACAAGACTTAAATAACATGATATACAAAATATCCAATAACACATCTATAAAAATAATTGTGTTCCATAATCAACATGTTTGTAATCAATATTCTCTTGAAAAATGATAGCATAATATGTGAAATCAAAATATATGTGAAAATCAATAATATTTGTAATCAATATTTAAATTGATTATATGTGAATTCAAAATAATGTAATATTATTAAAATATTTTTAAAATATATAATATATCAAAATATATAATAATAATTAATATTCTATTGAAAACTGATAGCATAATATGTGAAATCAAAATACATGTGAAAATCAATAATATCTGTAATCAATATTCTATTGAAAATTGATAGCAGATCTGTAATCAATATTCTATTGAAAATTGATAGCATAATATGTGAATTTGAAATCAAAATATCATGTTCCAAAATACATGTCTCAAAATATAATCAAATCTCAATATTCTATTGAAAACTGATAGCATAATATGTGAAATCAAATCAAATGAAAGAATCAAATCTCAATATTCTATTGAAAACTGATAGCATAATATGTGAAATCAAATCAAATGAAAGCATATTTGCATCATAATGTTGGAAGCTGGAACAAACTCTTTTCAGATTGTACAAAATCTTCTGCACTCATACCCAAAATTTCTGTCATCATAGTCTGATCAGTGTTACCATTATCCTCATCATCCTGAGTATTCATGACACCTCTTCTCTCTGCCAGAGATTTCCAATATGACAAAGCTCTTTCATAAGGAAACTTCTCTACCTCATAGGTCGACACATATACTCTCAAACAATTTTCCAAATTTTTGTCCAACCTATTTCGAACTTTAGATTTTACATATGATAATGCACTAAATACCCTTTCATCTTCCACAGATCCTAAAATCATCATTTGACATAATTCATATAAATTAAAATATTCACTCATAGTATGTTGTAAGATACTACTGGGATGTAATTGTTTCCACAAACGTGAAATAGAACCTGTTTCATGATGGTTAGTGAGTTGTGAAACTTGAGCAGACATTGTTGTTCCAAAATAGTTTGATTGTTTTGTCAAGAGATCTTTGTTGAGAATGCCATTGATTTCAATACCATTGACTACCACACGTTTAGTGAAATGGCTAGCAAGAGTGCCCATGTATTTGAGAAACAAACCATTTATAATCTGGTATTCATTACAAGGATCCCAAAACATCGGGTTAACCACACCCATAGCCTCAAGCAATTCATCTCTTTCAAAACGGTCTCTGATTTCTTTTGTCAATGATTCTGCTATTTGTTTCAGTTTAATTTTTGTATCTGTTACAACTACATGAAATTTGTTGTATGTTATGGGCATTTTTTCAACTTCATTTGTAGCTATATCCATTCACTGACCAAAACAATATAAAGGAATTTCCTTTCCATGGACATTAATACATAGATGATCGTTTATATTGAACTTCAAAAAGTTCTTAGGATCATTCACGTTTGTCAATGCTCTCCAACTCTCAAACATGGGATCCATAAAACTTTGACCAGATGCGTACATCGTATCAATATGTATGCAAATTTGTTTTCTCACCTTGATGAAATCCACAATATAAATCGATCTTTCTTGTGCAATTTTGATCAAAGTATTCATTTCTTCCAACATTGGAAGAATACCACACAATGTGAGAAGTGTTTCAAAGTCACTCATTCGAAATAGCAAATATTTAGCCTTATCAACTACCCTACGATTTGCATACATAAACCCTGCCAAGGATTGATATTCTTTGAAAACTCTATATGTCGGTTGATACATCGAAATCCACCTAGTATCTACATATTTTAAGAGTTTTTTACCTTCAGTAACTCCTAGTGCAAACTATTGAAACTCTAAAAATATTTTTGGACTACGCAAAAAATAATCATGAATTTCACGGACAAGCTCTTCCACTCTTGCTACATTTGTAAATGTATCCACAATTTTGTATGCAAGATTCATTCTATGAGCCATGCAATGAATAGGGATCAAATATGGGGCAACAGATGTTTGTAGTCTAACACAAAGACCATTCTTGTGTCCTTGCATTGTAGCAGCACCATCAACTCCGACACATATTAACTTAGTGGCTATTTCCATTTCATTCATTCCTGCTATTTCCTTTAAACTAGATACAACAACATTGTAAATGTTTTCTGCATTGCAATTTTCCACCATCTTGCGTAATCCAAGTAAATGAGGTTGCCTTAAATGATTTTCCAATGTGTAAACATGCATGCAAATCCAAGATGTGTTGTCAATAACAATCACCTCATCAATTGAAAGTGAAATGAATTTGGCCTTTTTTACTTTCTCTTTGAGGTCATCCTGCTCAACCAATGATAGATATTTTACCATTTCCCAACCACTTCGATCTGACCAATGGGCGTTGGGTAAGTTCTACACATCAGCTAGTCAAAATAGAGATTTATAATCAATGAAATCAGACATAGGTCTACCCTTTTTAAGAATAGTGAGTACAACAACAAACTATAAACTTTTTGAAGCTAAAGTGCACTTATTCATTTTTTGAAATTGGGCTTGAATCGTTGCACCTTTCTCAACCAAAGTTTGCTTTTGTTTCATTTCTTTATCATATTCTTGTGCATATCTGATATGTGCACACTCTGATGCATCCTTCCACCTATAATTTTTTGGTTTTTTTCCATCACCATCACTTTCTTTTGTTTTTATATAAACCTTTCCAATATGTTTTTCTATTGTATCTTTCTTAACTTGCAATCTATGATCCTTTTCATGTTTCCAACTGCAAATTACGCATCTCAATTCTGTTATTACCTCATTACTATTCTCTGGCAACACTGGCTCAATAAATGGAAATTTTGAAACCCAATCAGGCTGAAATGATCTGTTAATTGTCCACCTAGATAACCTTGCACGTTTATGTTTTTTAGAAGAAGATTCTTTGGAAGTAGGGACTGCATAAGAACTATTATTTTGTTTTCCATTTGGCGTGTTAGTTTTAGGAATCTCTTCATGTTGTTGTTCCATTTCATTAAGAAAATTTTCATCTGTGGACTTTTCATTATCGTGGATATGTGGAAGTGGAGGCATACCAGGGTCAATAGTGTTTTATGTAGAGATAATACTAGGGTCAATACCAGGGTCATTATGATTATTCCATTTAAAAGCATACCTTCTATTAAAAAATACAGATAAACAATGGACAAAGCCATCAACCAAAAAGCACCCTTCTTAATGAATGAAGACATTATATATAAAATTAACAATGTTCATACCTTCAATTTGTGCAGATGTTGATGGTTGACTAGATTTTAAAATATTATGAAAGTATTTGAGGATACTCCTTTTATCGAAAGACTAGCCTCCCTTCTTTCCACTGCTAGTAAGTGATATTTTACCTGTATAAATAGAAGAGTAACATGAACATCATTTTGAAAAATGAAAATAATTAGTAAAAGAGAGAACTATTATTCAAGACAACAGAATATCTGACCCAAGCAGGCTTGAGATTGGTGCCCAAATAATAGGAAAACCTCCTTATTGAGTGTCCATGAACAAAAATGTTTAAAAAAGAACATTAATGGTAAAAGAAACTTACCGGTAAATGGCTTGTTGTATGCTAGTCACCTTGTGCCAGTCACCTTGTGTTGATCACCTTGTGTCAGTCACCTTGTGTTAGTCACCTTATGTCAGTCACCTTGTGTCAATCACCTTGTGTCAATCACCTTGTGTCAGTCACCTTGTGCCAATTGTGTCCTGCCAGTCGTCTATGTCAGTCGCGTTCTGCCAGTCGTCTGTGTCAATCACGTTGTGTTAGTCGCCTGCTTTGTATCGTTCGCTATCGAAGAAAATTAATGTTTTAATTGTATGAGTGTCGTTGTCAGGGTTACCTATATATAATGGGGTACAAGAGGCGAATTGGGTGGGATAATTTTTTTTAATAATTTTAAGGCAAAAATTAGGTGGGAAACCTTATGGTACCGAGGCGAATTTACCCTAAAAAAATTGATCCCAAAATTTTTGGGCGAATGGGCCGACCTCTAGGGTCCCAAAATTCGCAAAATTAAAATTGTGAAAATCTGAATATTCGCGCTAAATTGCAAAATTTGCCCGTTCATAACCTTGATCCTATGGTTTTCCCATGTTTTGACTCCGCAAGCCCGCAAGCCCTAGCTGATTTCTCTTGTCCATTGCTTGTATGCCATGTGCACTTGCTTCACCTGCGCTAAGGCTTCTACATGCAATCACAATATAATGTTTTGTTATTTTAATGGAAGTAGCTCCCTATAGAAGCCACACATAGCTTATTAAAAAATAGAGAGATTATATTTTCAAATACATTAGGTAAGAGTATTAATAATATAGGACTGATCAAATGATATTAACTCAACTCGTTAGATTCCTCAACTTTCAAGGAGGTGATCTAGTTTGGAATCTTACCAAACAATACATGCATAGTAGCCAAGTTGTTGTAATACCACTATGTGATTGTGATGTAATATGGGTGGGGCCTATTTGAATCCAATATAACCAATTTAAAAAAAACAACAAAAAATAATAATATAGGACTAATAGGTAAAAATGAAATTCAAGGGTTTTTTTTTTTTTTTTGAAGTATCCTATGAATGCACATGCTATGCCATAGTTGAGTTAACCCCTATGATTTTTAATATATTCATATCCACATTATTAACTTGTTTTTATTTTAGCAAATTAATGAAAAATAAATCTCTTGAATAACTTTATAACACCTAATAAATAGAATGTTTCCTTGTAAACCTAGGTATATCTTAAACCCCTTGAAAACAATCAAATAAAAATGAATCATGCACAACCTTTGAAATTTATTTACTACAGTTCTGTTGTGAAGGCCTTGTTCCATGAATCTTGCAACATGTTGCTCTCTCTATGCACCAACACCAATCTTCCTGGACCTGCCCATACATTCATCAACATATCCATGAAGAAAATTATGGCATGCTATTAAGAAGAAAATTTTCAATTTTACAGTAACATTGGAAATCTCCAACACAAACTTCTACTCTTAACAAATATTCTTGAATCTTCCCGTCTTGGTGTCTTTGTACAACTTTAGCGAAATAATTTCTTGACTATAATTCTTTCAGCATTCTCCACACTGAGTTGGCTATTTTAGGTCCTACAAAGCAACCAGTTAGCTGATTATTATTATTTATTTATTTGGTTTGTATTTTGAAACATACCTAAAAATGGTTTTAGGTGTAAGCTTTGTATTATGTCACATAACCAAAAAAGACATTCAAGAATTCCAATTGCTCTTTTTTGTTTATTATATTTCCTTAATGCAATTAATAACTTACATGCTGAAACTTGGCTTGAGAAAATAACAATACCCAAAAGGTGTATTTTATCCACTTATTGAGAGTGTTACAGGATGTTTTATCTCAATGCTTCAATGCTTCTAATTGAGAGGGCAATCATGCAAGAGGAGGTACCATGTAAAGATAACAAAAAATAATACAAAATGCCAGAAATATGACCTCTAGGGATACTGTAATTTTAGATTGATAATATATAATACACCACATATAATAGAGAAAAACAAACTCTTCCAATTGTTTCAGATATTGCTGAGTTCAGTTGTTTAACTAATAAATGGTGGCTAAAAAAATGCATTCGAAAACAATTAGCATAAAAAAAATTTGAGATTCACTCATCATCAATATTTATCCTGGATGCTTTTGCTTTCAGGAGCTTTCTTTTAATCAATACAATCCTACAATCTATTACGTCAACTCTCCCCATGGTACAATCTGAAAACTTTATTTGATTCTAGAAGCAATTAAAATTTTGATTCCAGTAATTGAAGCATACTTAATGGTTTAGCTTACAATGAAACTGAAGCACTACAAATTGTTGCTGAATACCCTGCTTCTAGATATAAAATATTTAACAAATGTGCCTAATATCTCTCCCGAGCCTTGCCACCCATATTACCTTAGTGGAGGAGCCTGTATTTTGTATTGAAAGCAATCAGTAGCCTTCAAAATGATGCTGTAGTTCATTGAGAATTTTATGCTACAAATTTCTACCCCATAAGCACAGGACTCTGGGAAGTGTAGGACTTCCATAAGACCAAAAATTATCAAGACTAATAAAACAATCCAGTTTCTCAAATACATGGAATGAATAAGGCCCTAGTGCCTGACAACTGATGGATAACTCCCAAAAGAATTGAACTAATGATTTGCGGCATGTAGCCAATCATTGTTATAATATGAAAACATTGCTACAAGATTCACACAAATTTATCTGCCCTTGGATACTAATTGCAAAGGTTGCAGGAAATCAATATACATAGCTTGTTTGGTAGGTAAACAATGAGGGCAACCTGCTGGGCTTTGGACCCTGGTCTCTCTGCTGTGAAGGTCCCATCTTTGCCACATCATTAAGCCCAATTGTACTTCACATATTTCTGGACAGACATTGCATAACTGCTTTCACGTTAGACACATGAGATTTGTTACACTGGAACCAATCACATCCTGATTTGATGAACCACGCATCTTGTTCCTTTCCAATTGAACCTTCAAACTAACTGGTAGAGAACAATGATGGGATATATTTGATGTACAAGAATTTTGGGTCATTTGGGGTACCAATAAGGGGCATAAGATCAATACTCTTCATAATCATACTCATAATCATCTTCATGTCCATACTGGAGCTTGTAAGGTTGGAATTGTTGATTATCCACTCCATCCTGATCTATGTCAAAGTCTTCACCTTCTGCTTCCTCTTCCATGTTTGGATCAGTTCCCTCTTCTTTGAACTCTATTTCTCCTTGATTCAATTCACCCCCAAGTGCTTGTCTTTTTGAGCTTTTACAGTCAGTAGAATCACCATCTGCCCATGATATGGAACGGGTTCTTTTCCCATTTTCAACTGGTGAGTGATCCTTTGTATCTTTGGTTGCATTTGACATCTCTATGCCATCCTTTTTCTGTTTATCAGCAGGACAGCAAAACAATGTTAGAAATATGTCAAACTGAAAAGATTATCTAACTGGAGCATCCATTGATCTGAAGAACATACGTTGTCTTCAAACAGCTTATCAAGTACATCGTAGTTGACTTTTGAACTGAGCTTCTGTAATGCACATAACAAAGAGGCTGTCAGTAAATTGGACAGAAAATGTTGCTGAATCAGCCCAGTTGAAAAAATAGTTCAGAATATGGAAGCATGCAAATATTGAAAATAAAGATTTACACCTCAATAAATGAAACAGCAAGTTCCAAATTTTGAATTGCCTAACAGTACATATTTCATTTAAGTCTTGCTCTACATTCTTGTGATTTTGTCTTCTTGTTTGAATCGCAAACTTTTGCCCTCCTAAGACCAAACATCATCACTAATTGCTGACAATCTTCGTGGAAAGGCTTAATATTGCATTTATTTACTAACAACATAGCATGCTTCCTCATTAACTAAAAATATGATCGTCTTGCTAGAATATTGATCTTTGCAGATATTCTGAACCTCACGGAAGATGAAATACTATTCACAAAACTAATAGTTGAAACATTAATCCCACAATAGACTGCACCATAGGAGTATATTAAAAACGTGTATGCATCTAAAACATGGATAGGGTTATATTTGTAAACTTCTTCCAAAGGACCTTCTGATTGAGGAATTAATAACTGTCTACTTTTGCAAGCTCAACTGTCTGCTAAGGGTCAATGTCACATTTTCGCTTGGCAGCTGGAATAGGTGTATGAATGTCACTAGATTTCCCTAAATTTATTTTACATGCTATTATGCTCACCATTGGACTAACACCCTATTAGCTGTTCAGTGGGTGACTTTTTAATGGAACATGTTTATTGTCCATTTTTCAACTCCAAACTACCTTATAGTTATCATACTCGCTTCTCATTGCAGGCATTCGACATCTAAAATACAAAAGGGAAACCTCTTAGATTTATCAAATTTAGACCCAAAATACAATGTAAAAACAGTCATTGCATCTGAAAGTAGCTAATCAAAAACTAAAAGATCTAGACCAAAACCTCTTGCCTTTTTTTGAAGCATTTGACGAGTCGCTTCAGCTGCGGACTGAGGCGGCACTTTGTTTTTTGCTTCTTCAGCTCTTTTGCGCTGTTTTTCCTGCATAACAAATTTTACAAATTTATTTTTTGCCAAAGTATGTACTGTACTGAAGTCTCAGACAACATTTATGAAAAAGAGTCTGAAATTAAGAATGCAATCACATCGAGGAAATGATGCAACAAACCTATTCCAATTGCTTCTGTCCTGAATAACATTAAAATATAAATCACATCTGCACCATTTGCAGTGGATGGCAAAGAATGATGTCCAAAGGATATGGATATGCAATACATCTCAAGACTTAAAACTATGTTAACACTGAACAGGTGTAGAGAAATGGAAGCAAAAAAGAAAAATTTACCATTTCAATATTTAGTCTCAGTTTCACTTATAATTGCAACAACCGTGTTGGATATAATTGTCACTTTCATGTGTAGTTTAAGCTTGTATCACTTACAGTATTAATTTTTTATTTGTATAATGTTAATTAATTGTGATATACATGAAAAAAACTTTTAATACGTTACGTTACTATGCTTCATACGTTATTATTGTAGCTATCATGGCTCATGGTAATGCTTCACTGCCCATCCCAGAATTTAAAGGAGAAAATTATGATTATTGGTGCATAAAGATGAGGACTTTGTTGATTGCCAAGGAAGTGTGGAGTGTTGTGGAAAATGGATGCGAGGAACCTGCAGATTGGAGTATTTTATCAGCCACAGGAAAAAAGAATATGGAGGAAGCACAAAGAAAAGATGCCTTAGCTTTGTATCACATACAAGCAGCTCTTGATACAAACATTTTTCCAAGAATTGCAAGTGTCAAGACTGCCAAAGGAGCTTGGGACACCTTGAAGACAGCCTATCAAGGGTCTGCTCAAGTGAAATTAGTGAAGTTATAGACATTGAAGAGAGAATATGAAAATCTGAGAATGAAGGACAATGAGAATGTGGGAGATTATTGTGTAAGGGTGCATGACATTGTGCACAAAATGGGTATCTATGGTGAAGAACCAACACAAGGAGATGTTGTCAAAAAGGTGTTGAGAACATTGACACCAAAGTGGAACAATTGTGCAATGATTATTGAAGAAAGTAAAGATTTGAAGAAGTTGGAGTTTGATGAATTGGTGGGATCACTTATGTCCCATGAAGAAAGAATTAAAAATAGTGAAGAAGAAAACTTGGAGCAAGCTTTTGCTTCCAAGGCAAGAGTGTCAAACAATAATGGGGCTAGCTCAAGCTCCAATTCCCAAGGTCAAAGAGGGGAGCAGCAAAATCAGCATTCTACAAGAGGAAGAGGCCATGGTAGAAGAGGAGGCTATAGTGGAAGAGGTAGAGGCAGATTTGTGGATAAGAGGAATGTTCAATGTCACTATTGCAAAAGGTATGGCCACTATGAAAGAGAATGTAGAATAAAGGCAAGCAATGAAGGAGGAAAAAAGACAAACTTTTCACATGAAGAAGGTGAGAGCTCAAAAAATATGTTCTTGTCATGTAATGTGGCAGAAGTTTCAACTAAAGAGTCTTGGTACTTAGATTCCAGTTGTTCAAATCATATGACCAGTAATAAGGAGTTGTTTGTGGAGTTGGATGACTCATACAAGAGCAAGGTGAAATTTGGAGACAACAAAGCATTGGAGGTTGAAGGAAAAGGAACCTTACAAATTGACACAAAAGATGGAAAGAAAAATATCCAAAATACTTACTTCATACCAGGCTTGAAGCACAATTTGTTGAGTGTGGGGCAGCTTGTAGAGAAAAACTACAAAGTGGTGTTTGAGAATAAGGAGTGCATCATCTATGACAAAGCAAATGGGAACCAAGCAGTGGCTGTTGTACCTATGACAAAGAATAGAATGTTTCCTTTGAAGCTTGGAGGAGAAGAGAGCAATTTGTGTCATACAGCCATTGAGGACAACAGCTGGTTATGGCACCAAAGGTATGGTCACCTGAATTTTCGAAGCTTGTATTTGTTGAATGCTAAAGGAATGGTCCATGGACTGCCTTGTGTAGAAGCAAGAAGTGAAGTGTGTGAAGGTTGCACAATGGGAAAACATCATAGAGAGAGCTTTCCAAAAGGAAGAGCATGGAGAGCATCATATCCATTGCAGCTGATTCATTCAGATATTTGTGGTCCAATGCACACACCAAGTGTTGGTAAATCCTTCTACTTTATCACTTTCATTGATGATCATACTAGAAAAACTTGGGTATATTTTTTGAAGAATAAGAGTGATGCTTTTGAAGTATTCAAGAGCTTCAAAGCCATAGTAGAGAATGAAAGTGGATATAGAATCAAAACATTAAGGACTGATCATGGTGGTGAGTATTATTCCAAGAAATTCAATCAATTTTGTGATGAGCATGGGATAAGAAGACAATTGACAGCAGCCTATACACCTCAGCAAAATGGAGTGGCAGAAAGGAAGAATAGGACAATCATGGAGATGGCAAGAAGCATGGTACTAGCAAAAGGTTTGGGCAATCATTTGTGGGCTGAAGCAGTTGCAACAGCAGTGTACATCCTCAATAGAAGTCCCACAATTGCAGTAAAGAATATGACTCCTCATGAGGCATGGTATGGAAAGAAGCCTTCGGTAAGTCACTTGAGAGTGTTTGGTTGTTTGGCTTATGTTCATGTTGAAGATAAGAAAAGGAAGAAGTTAGATCCAAAGAGTCAAGCATGCATTTTTGTTGGTTATTCTGAAGAAAGCAAGGCATATAGATGTTATGACCCCAAATCTAGACAATGCATTGTGTCTAGAGATGTGATTTTTGATGAAGGGGGAGTACATGGACAGCAAGCAGAAAATAAATTGAAGATTTTGGTGTGTCACAAACATCAAGTGGAGACAAGCATTTCTCCAAAGACAAGCATAAAAGGGAAGAGAACATTACAATCACATCCAAGCTGCCAAATGTTGGATCAGAATTTTGATAGGAGGTTCACAAGAAGCCAAGCACAAGCCCAAGAACAAAGGCAAAAGGAACAAGAAGATAATATGGTGAACTATGCACTATTGTCCAAGATTGAAGTGGAGCCCTCAAGTTTTGAAGAAGCAACCCAAAGCAAGGTATGGACCAAAGCCATGAAAGAAGAATTGAATGCAATTGAAAAGAATGATACTTGGGAGTTGTGTGAACTTCCAAAGAACAAGGAGGTAATTGGAGTGAAGTGGGTGTTCAAGACCAAGTACAATAATAAACAAAAAAAAGGGGTCAAAATAAATGATGAGACATATGCACCTGTTGCAAGGCAAGACACAATAAAAATGGTCTTAGCCTTGGCAGCCCAAAAAAGATGGACTGTACATCAACTTGATGTAAAGAGTGCATTCTTGAATGGCAAGATTGAAGAAGTGTTTGTGGAACAGCCACAAGGATTTGAAGTGGAAGGTAAAGAAGGACATGTCTACAAGTTAAAAAAAACATTATATGGACTGAAACAAGCACCAAGGGCATGGTATTCAAGAATTGATGCATACTTCTTGAAGTGTGGATTTGTGAGAAGTATGAATGAGCCCACATTGTACTACAAAAGGGAAGGTGATGATATTTTGATTGTTTGCTTGTATGTTGATGATCTAATTTTCATAGGAAGTTCATCAAGAATGAAGAGAGAGTTCAAGCAAGCCATGATGCAAGAATTTGAAATGAGCGATTTGGGTTTGATGCATTATTTTCTTGGCATGGAGGTACATCAAACACATGATGGGATCTTCATTTGCCAATCTAAATATGCACATGATATGTTGAAGAAGTTTGGCATGGAAAGTTGCAAAGATGTTGCTACCCCACTTGCACAAGGTGAAAGAATGTGCAAGGATGATGGAAGTGGAAGAGTGGATGAGAGGAAGTATAGAAGTTTGATTGGCAGCCTTATGTACTTGACAATAACAAGACCAGATATTGCATATGCAGTCTCTTTGGTTTCAAGATTCATGAGTGAGCCATCAGAAGATCATATGAGAGCAGCTAAGAGAATTTTGAGGTATGTGAAAGGAACTTTAAATTATGGAATCCATTATACTTCAGCCAATAAGATTGAGTTGGTTGGATACAGTGATTCAGATTGGGGAGGCTCAATTGATGATAGGAAATCTACATCAGGAAATTGTTTTTCATTGGGAAATGGATTGGTAACTTGGAGTTCAAAGAAACAAGCAATAGTTGCACTCTCAACAGCAGGCTACATCAGCAAGCACACAAGCAGTGTGGTTGAGGCAGATCCTAGAAGACCTTGGTGAAAAGCAAGAAAGACCAACTACCATTTTTTGTGACAACATGAGTGCAATTCAAATGACTAAAAATCCTGTTTTTCATACAAAATCAAAGCACATTGATTTGAAGCATCATTTTATTAGACTTAGTTCAGGAAAAGGAAGTTGAATTGAAACACTGCAATTCAAAAGATCAGTATGCAGACATTTTTACAAAGATAGTGGCAAAGAATCAGTTTATTTCACTTAGAGATGGAACAGAATTTTTTCCATTCAATCTCAAGGAGGAGAATGTTGGAAATTGTGATACTGAATGAGACAAAAAACAGAATAGGACAAGAATAAGACAAATCCAGAATAGAACAAGAATAAGACAAAATTCAGAACTGAAATTGTAAGTGAAGGAAAAAAAAGATATTAATGGGTTATATCCAAGGTTACCAGGTGCGCGGGTGCGGGTGCGGGTGCTGTGCGGAGGGAATTGCGGGTGCCGGGGCGGGGGTGGGTGCTGGGGCGGCCCACACCAATAACAAGGTTCGTCGGGTGCGGATATGGCTAGTTTTTAATATATATATATATATAAAATAAACCATATACATTATAATTTAGTGCGCCCCTTTATTATCTATGTGGAAGCCACTTTATAAATTATAATTTATTATAAAAAAATTTAAAAACTTTACACAAACTTTTTTGGTAGAGAAGATACTATAGCATTAATACCAGGTTTTACAGGTTGACCCAAAACCTTTTACAAAAATCAGCCCAGGGTTGTTGATGAACATGTCCTTACTAAGGATCCTATATATGTAAAATCTACATGCCGCCAAAGCCATTACATCGTAAGACACATAGCCTGTTATAAAAAAGAAACTTCCCATACAACATTTTGGGTATACCCCGAGAAAACACACCTGCATCATAATTACAAAAAAATAAACAGACACGGATCCCTTCCTTGAAACAGTGGAGAAACAAAAAGCTATAGACACACATAACAGAGTACTGAAAAAAACTCCCACAAGCTCCGTATTGGCAGTTACTCTTAATAATTCTTTGGTAATTGTTTTCTTCCGTATATGACATGCTTTGGGATCACATCCCGTCTTGGCCAATCAGCCTTGGAGAAGTGAACCTGCTGGCTAGATTTATGGTGGTGGCTATCTGGTGGTCCACGTGGCTCTGGTTCGAAGTCTTATATTGTCGTTTCTTTCCTGCCCTGTGATTATCAACCAACCTCAAATTACTAAGACGACTAGGAGCCATGTTATCTAACATGTGACTGTCCCCATTAGTCTTTGTGGTATTTCCAAGCAGCATCCACCAAGACTGACAGCTCGGATAATTTTTATTGTGAGTCCATTTCAAAAAAGAGACGGGAATACTCATAGCCTTCGAACTTACAGTGCCTTCCCTGTTGGTAAATTCGACTATCATTCTTGGCATTCTTGTTGAATAAGCTCCTCTACTTCGCTCGGGACACCATGTTCCCATTTGAAAAGTCCGTCACCATCGACACCCAAATTGGCCAGCTTATCAACAACTTTGTTAGCTTCCCGAATGACATGTTGGGTTTTTTTGTCCTGTTTTTCCTGGAAAAGGATCCTAGCCTCTTCAACAATTGTTTTAATCCTCCAAGGAGGTGTTTTCCAATTATTGAGGAGATTTATAACATGCATAGAGTCTCCTACGATCAAATTGCCTTCTAAATCTTGAGTCATTTGAAGGCCTCTCCACATAGCTCTAAGCTTCAGCTTCGTTGTTCGTCCTTGTTCCCAAATTTTCGGAAAACGCAAGCATCATATTCTGTAATGTTCCACCCCCAAATCTGGATTAACTTTTTTTTTACTATGGTTTTGGTTTATCTTTGCAATAACTATGGATTAATTTGAACATGCAATAATACCCAAATGAAAGAAGCCAATACCAGCAGCATGCAATGATACCCAGATGGATTTAACACTTGAATAATCGATTTTTATGCAGCACCCATAATCAAAAATAGCTTATTAATTCATATCAGCAAATTAACAACAATGTTTAGAAATTCCAGGATGGATAAATGTCTTTAGAATATCATTATAAACATACCAATTTGCTATTATCTCAAACTGATGGACTATAAACCTCTGAATCTTTGATTGAATCACATAAGCGTGAATCCTGAGTGAATTCACCAGCCAAGAACTAGGTTTTCGTCCAGCTCCCTTCTCCAATACTGAGGGTTTCCGTCCTCAAAAATTCAACAATCTGCACACTGTCGATCCCTGAAATGGAACCGATCTGCCCTTCGGGGTTTCGTCCGTCGGGTTATCGATTGGGGTTTGCGTCCCTTTCGATGAAGAAATATCAACCGCCGACCTTAATCTCCAAGAGAAGAAATAACATAAACCGAAATGTCTAAAATGAGACCAAGTCACTAAATAAATAGGCTCCTCCTTGGCAAACTCTTTTTTTCGCGCTCAATGTGGGATAAACATATTTCTTCCCCTTTAATTATAATATAAAGTTTTAACTTTATAAAATGAATTTAATAATTCACTTAATAAAGCCAAGCTTTGCGCTTTAAAAACTCTGCCTTATGAAACTCCGAATGACCAACTGAAACCTGTTACGGATACCCATTTCGTTGTAGAACAACATCCCCCTGTCCGCTCGGCAAGAAACCCTAAAACCCGACACTGCTAAAAATAGCAATTCCAGCATCCTAGCTCCGTTTGACCCCAAATGACCACCAAAACTGAGCTCTAAGAATCCAAAAGCTGTCTCAAATATCTCCAAAGGCTCTCATCCATATGACATAGCCTACGGGAACCCGTGTATAGGCTAGTCTCTATGTGCTCCCACTAGCTGATTAGAAGGGAACATTACAGTCTGCTCTTCCCAAATATTGCTTGTCCTCAAGCAATATGATCTGTATGCCAGGATCCCACAAGAATCTGAAAAATATCCCACGATGGAGACATTGCCATGAACTGCCATCCCAAAAACTGGCAACACTGTCAAGCTTAATCACCAAGCTGATACGGTTGAACCCTGTAATCCTGACCATCCTAGTCATCAAACTGAAGAACGATCCATCACTGAAACTAAATAGAATCCCAGGGTCCCAAACCAAAATCAGAACAATACTACCATGCTGACGTTGTGCCACTCTGATCATAACTATAAAGTCCATGTGCCACAGCTGAACTCTCCTTATCAACAACTCAGTAATGAATCCATTATAACCATCCAAACTGCCATACCTATGAGAGCCGGAATCTGAAACATGAAGGACCCCCTGCCATGGCATCTCTATGTGGTACATATATGTAATCTCTCTGTCAATAACGATCCTGGGCAACAGAAAACCCAATATGCTCAACCAATCACCATTAGTCAGCTCTGAAAGATGAACATCATGCCAAGTGATAACATCACCATCACTAATCTGATATCTCCTAATCCTACAAGGTTCACTGCTAAACACCTGTATGATTGGTTGGTGATCCCTGTCATGCATAGATGATATTGTATTAGCTGCATTCATACCCTTGTGAGGCTCACCAGGATCCCATACCTTGTGACTGTCACCAAACATGCTACTGGAATCAGGAAGCTCTCCACCATCCAACTCAAAGAGTGGATTGTCAAAAGTAACCTCTACATCCCACTCAAAAAGAGGATTATCAACAAACTGAAAATTACCTCCATTTTCTTGATGTTCACCTGTAGTCTTTGGAAACTGATCTAAATCAAAATTTGTATGGAGTCTATCTAGCTCATCAATCACCTGCTGGATTTCCTTAGCTCTTTCCTCATTTTCATACTCCCTAAATTGTTCAGCAATAGCAAGGTGATTTTCTGCTTCTTGTAGAGCCATTTGAGTATTCTCCAATGAATCCTTAGTAGACTTAAGCTCAAAGGTGAGCTTATCAACTTCGTCTTCTTTTTCCTTCAATGCAATAAGAGTCCTTTCTGCAAGCTTGATGGAATAATCTGTGTCTGTAAGTAACTCCAAGAAACCTGATTTCAAATTTTCTAAAGCTTCTATGACTGTCTGCAACTCAACAATAGAGGTTACTCCTTCAACACCCTTCTGTCTCTTCTCAATTTGAGCCTTCCAACAAAGTTTTTCAATGAGCTTGTAGGTGTTATCAAAATGTGTTAAGGCAGCAACAATCTTATCTTCACTAAGCATTTGATAAAAATCAGCTTCATGTAATAAATTTTCTAATTTGCCTTCTAAATCTTGACTCATAAAATCAGCTTCTTCTATGTTATCCACTTTGCATATTTCATGTTTTGAAGTTTGGGCAGCAACTATTTCAAAAGGAAATTCATCTCCACTTCCCAAAACTATAATAGTCTCAGGTTCATTTTCTAGGCCAGCACTCTGCTCAAGAGGAAAAACATCATCAATTGCAGCTTCATCTTTTAAATCTGTAATAGTTTCCATCACTTTGGAAAAATCTCCTTCCAAAAACCTATTGATTTTGTCTACTTCAGATTTCAGCTGAGACTCATCCTCAACAACGTTGATTTCTTCATCAAATTTGGGGTTTATAGAAACTTCATCATGAAAAACATCAACATGCATTAATGAACCGATGCTAGGAGATTCATCATACCTCATATAAAAAATCTCACAATCCTCACTGGATTGTTTTGAATGCATTTCCACAGCGGTTATTTTGTCTTTCTCATCATCACTAAAATCATCCTGATTCTTGGTTATGCATGATACCTGAAATGAAGCATCTTCTCCAAACTCTAAGGTCTCAACTTTACTGCTGTCCTCAACTTGATTTGGCCGCAAAAAATCATTGTGTGTGTTGTTTCCACAGATGTGACCAAGAGTCCAAGACTCTTGACATGTGAAACAACCTTGCTCTCTCCTTAGCTGATTCTTGCTGATTCGTGGATGACCTGCACCCTGTAAACCATAAGAATCAACTTCCTTTTCTGTCAACTGCTTTTCCAACCTTTCTAGGGCAGCAAGCTCATCTGTTCCAGATTTTACTTCAGTTGATGAGTGTGGTCTCAACCACTCAGGATGCTCTAACAAAGTTGTTAGATTTTTCTGGTATGCCATAAAATTTTGCTTAAATTCATTCAGAGCTTTTTCAATTTTCACACTGAACTCATCATCAAGTGACCTCACAGGTACCTTCGGAAGGAAAGTAGGAAACTGCCTGTACATCCCTGAACGCGGGCAATATGTTATTGGATTATTCATCTCTGGACTCTGATAGTCGCTTTTCCCCTTGAACACAAATACAAGCCGATTTTTACCAGATGAAGCAATACAATTAAACAAGTTGCAGAATAAGCTGAGCTCTGAATTAACAATACCCAGAACTCTTAAAGCCCAAATCAACCAAATGGGTATTCAAATCACCAATACCCAGAAACTGAAAACCCTAGATTTGAAAACGACAACCAAACCCTAACTTCCAGTCTGCAAAATACTCACGGTTGCTTCTTTTTTTTTTTCACACAAAACCCTATCGTCTGCTAATCTTCTATACTCCGCAAATTTCAAGCAATATAATTTCAGACAAAGAATTATTTCCACCAAATCAAACCTGAGAATTTTGTCTTCGATAGAAGACTTCACAAAATTCGCAATGAAACCCTGAACAGGCTAGCAGGAAAAACCAGCTCTGATACCACTGTAATGTTCTACCCCCAATCGGATATTTTTTGTTCTGTGTTTGGTTTTTTTGCAATAACTATGGATTAATTTGAACATGCAATAATACCCAAATGAAAGAAGCCAATAACAGCAGCATGCAATGATACCCAAATGGATTTAACACTGAATAATCGATTTTTATGCAGCACCCATAATCAAAAATAGCTTATTAATTCATATCAGCAAATTAACAACAATGTTTAGAAATTCCAGATGGATAAATGTCTTCAGAATATCATTATAAACATACCAATTTGCTATTATCTCAAACTGATGGACTATAAACCTCTAAATCTTTGATTGAATCACATAAGCGTGAATCTTGAGTGAATTCACCAGCCAAGAACTGGGTTTTCGTCCAACTCCCTTCTCCAATACTGAGGGTTTCCGTCCTCAAAAATTCAACAATCTGCACACTGTCGATCCCTGAAATGGAACCGATCTGCCCTTCGGGGTTTCATCCGTCGGGTTATCGATTGGGGTTTGCGTCCCTTTCGATGAAGAAATATCAGCTGCCGGCCTTAATCTCCAAGAGAAGAAATAACATAAACCAAAATGTCTAAAATGAGACCAAGTCACTGAATAAATAGGCTCCTCCTTGGCAAACTCTTTTTTTCGCGCTCAATGTGGGATAAACATATTTCTTCCCCTTTAATTATAATATAAAGTTTTAACTTTATAAAATGAATTTAATAATTCACTTAATAAAGCCAAGCTTTGCGCTTTAAAAACTCTACCTTATGAAACTCCGAATGACCAACTGAAACCTGTTCCGGATACCCATTTCGTTGTAGAACAACATCCCCCTGTCCGCTCGGCAAGAAACCCTAAAACCCGACACTGCTAAAAATAGCAATTCCAAGCATCCTAGCTCCGTTTGACCCCGAACGACCACCAAAACTGAGCTCTAAGAATCCAAAATTTGTCTCAAATATCTCCAAAGGCTCTCATCCATATGACATAGCCTACGGGAACCCGTGTATAGGCTAGTCTCTATGTGCTCCCACTAGCTGATTAGAAGGGAACATTACATATTCCCATTATGATCTCGCACAATGCCGCCAGCGCCTGCTCTGCCAGGATTGTCCTTAGCCACTCCATCAAAATTAAGCTTAAACCAACCCGTAGGAGGTGGGGACCACTTAACATTGGCTCTGGGGTTGACTACCCTAGGCACAGACTCATCTAACAAGGTTAAGCTTAAAAATTGAGCAATCGTGGTCTCCTGCAGATGAGGTTTATAGCTATCAAAAGGGATAAGGTTCACATTCTCGTTGGCAAAGGATAGGATCCTGGCAATGATAGTTTGATGATCATGAATAGACTCATTAAAGACTCTATGGTTCCTTTCTAACCACACCTGCCAAAGATAGTGATTGAGACAAATTTTCCACATGTATTTAAGTCGGCTTGAAAAGGGGCAAGGCCACTAGACGAACAAATCAAGTACGGTGGCTGGTTTAACCCAGGAAATATTGAAGGCCTGAAAAACCCCACTTAGAACAATCAAGGAAAAAGGGCACTCAAGGAAAATGTGATAAATGGTCTCCCAATTAGCCCTGCACAGATAACAACGATTAGTGATACAAATACCTTTACGCATCATATTATCAATGGTTAGAATTCTTCCTTGGATAACCAGCCATGAAAAGACTGCAATTTTTGGAATTAATTTTTTTATCCAAACTAAGTCCTTTTGGAGGACAAAATCCTCGTCATCAAGCAGAAGCTTGTAAGCTGATTTAACAATGAACTGCCCGTTTTCCGTAGGAGCCCAGGTCACTTGATCTTCCTTGGGTCTCATGGGGATAAACCGTTGCCCGAGAATGTTACAAAGATCATTTGATTCCGCTTGAAATCCCTGAATCCTTATTTGTTTCCACTTCATTCTGCCTCTGTCCTCAACCATATAATCGGAGACTTTTCTGCCAATGAGTTCTTCCTTAGCCCAACTGTCATTCCAACAATTTATCCTCTCACCATTGCCTAAAACCCATCTTAAACCTTTTTTGATGATTTCCTTACAATTGAGAATTGCTTTCCAAAAAGCAGAACCTCTGATTGGAACTGAGTCACTTAGAAATTCCATATTTTGAAGATACTTTCGTTTGATGATAGCTGTCCATTCATTTTCTTCACCAAAACTGAGGCGCCATGCCTGCTTAGCTAGTAAACTTTACACAAACTTATTATAAAGTTTAAAGTTTAAATTTATAAAAACTTTAAAATTTTAAAAACTTTATAATAAATTATAAAAACTTCTAAGAGGAAGAAGGCCGTCTAAAGATGGCATTCTTTATTGAATGGAGGAGGGAGAAGGCAATAGTTGCTTTCACCTACCCTCTTCTAGGAATGCTTCTTCCTCTTCCTGCTACTGCCGTCACCATTTGATGTTGCAGATTTTACACACTCAGAGTTGTAATTAAGTAGAGAAGCTTAGAGAAGCTTAGACTCAACCAGATGATTTCAATGTGGAGAAGAGTGTCGACGATTGTATTTAAAGTAAGACTTGGAGACCATGTGATATGGTTTAGAATTGATGGTCTAAAATCGAGATTCCCCACTATTGTTGGCTCAGGAATATAATACGGTGATAATATGTCCTTTGGTGAGAGTTTGTTTGTGACATCAGAAGGCAAACGTCACCAAAACCACTTTCTTCACATTTTTATTGAACGATATTCATGCAAGATATTTTGCAGATTTGTTCATTTTCTAAAATATAAATGGCCACAACTAAAGTGACGAATTAGAAACATCACGTTTCACCTAGTATGTGTGTTACTTGACATTCTAAATCACCTATTATATAACTTCAATAATTAATAATAATAAAAGCACCGTGCTTATTACAAATGATGCCCGTTTCTACTAACCCAGCCGAACCCGTCCTCACACCCACGCACTGGATACGGATGCGGGTACAGATTCACGCAACCCAATTGCACTGTTTATATCTGATTGAAACAAGCCCCACTCGTATTACATCATGACCACATAGTGGTATTACAATAGCTTGGCAATTATAGATATATCTCTTGGCAAGATTCAAACTTTAGTCTCTCCTTTTGAAAGTTAAGGAATTTAACTAGTTGAGCAAATGCCATTTGATAAATTCCAAGTGAAAATTAAAAAAGGGGGAAAAGAATCTTCTCACCCAGATTTGGAGAGAATGTGAAACACCAAGAGATTCTTGAGACAACCAAGAGACATCCTTTTGTTCATACATATATATACATGGCAATGTATTGAAGTAATGTTTATAGGAGGGTTTTTGTACAATTTTGCTTTCTGTGCATTTTCTTTTTTCTATGCTCTGTTAATCTCTTTACCAATAGGGCAGTAGGCTTAAAGGTGGAAGCCCTTGGTCCCGATTATGTGGGACTCCCCACACCTATTAACATCGAGTCACGGTATGTGTGTGGGGGTAGTTGGCCCTCTTGCTTTCTAACTCGTTTATGTGATGTTGTTCCCATACAAGCTGTTTATTTCCAGTGGCATATTCCTATGTTGGAATTTCGTTCCACTTTAATACCTCTTTTTAATAAAATTATACTATTTATAAATTATATTTTTGTACACTTTTTTATGTTATAATTTTTAAATTTTTATTAAACATATAAATATATGCACTTCTTATAATGTCATATCCAGCCATATTCCTATCAAGGGGTCTTAATATTTTTTCATCTTCATATCTGATACCGTATCTATTGAGATGCAACACTGTAATATGTATATTGTCCTCATAAATACAACTTGATGCTGCCTTGGGCATCCGTTATCTATTCAAATAATTCAAGGTTCAAAAAATCCTTGAGGTTATATTGATCACTGTACACATAGTTCTTATACAACCTCTTCCCAATATGAACATTATACTCCATTAGCTGCATCCTTTCCTATTGCCAATCCACACAAACATCATTCTTGCTTCAGCCTCTTCACTGTAGTAGACTCCTTGACAATAGGCTTGGAGGAATGCTTATCCTTTTGATTTGGTTAATAATTCAAACAATATCTTCACTCATGAGACTGTTTGAGTATATCACATTATTTGGTACATCAACATGCTAATGTACCCCCATGGTACCTTCATGGTACATTTGTAAATAATAAATTAGGGTTGAGTCATAGTTTAGAGTGTGAGTTATAGTTCCCCTTTTATGTAAGTGTGAATGTGTAGGAAATGCACAAGTTTCATATGAGTTAGAGTGCAAGTGTAAGTTGAGTCTATGTGCACAAGTGTCTTAGGTTAGAGTGTGCAAGTTATAGAAGTGCAAGAGTCATGTATAGGTGTGCATACAATATAGAGTCAAGTGTTCATCAAGTATGCAAGTGTCAAGTAGATAAGCCAAGAGTCATGAGACTTGGCATATGGAAATGAATAGTCAAGTATCCAAAGAGTCATATTACTATGGCTATATTATGGAGACAATACTGCAAAGCAAGAATCACAAACAGTCACGATCATTACTATCATATTTGTAAGAGAAAAAGGAGTAATAAAGATTGCATACATTTTGAGCAATTAATATTGTAAGTTGTTCTTCATGCATAGTTCATGAATGATTCAGGCTATTTACATTCATATTGTTGTTTATTATTGAATGTTATTTGAGTTATTATAAGCCTTGATATACATATTAATTTGCTCATATTATTCTACTCTTATCATTATCTTGACCTTATTATATTGTGGCTATATTATATTCAATATTGTGATATTTGTGTTAGTATTAAGGCTTAAAAGGCATCAGAGACACAACTCTGTAACCATGTTAATGACTTTGGAAACAAATAAAAATAAAAGTCCTTGTCGACAGCTTGGTCTATTCAACACAAAAGAAATAACATTATAGGTATTGACACATCCAACTTAATGTACTATGGAACAATGATCTCTTTAAGAAGAAAATTACTATGGAACAAACCACAGACATATTAGACTAGATCTAATTCATAAAGCCAACTGACAATACATACTGAACAATGATATAATCTCAGGGACAATATTTCCATCACAAAGGTCACTTCCCTAAGATGTATGTTGTATTAGACTGCTGTTTGAATATATTTAATTTTTAAGAATCGAGACAGACCATTTCTACCAGCAATGTTTGTCAGAAAATGAAAGTGACAGAACAAAAGAAAGGAGGACCTTTTTTAGTTTTGCCACAGCAGCTGCTGCTGCTGCTGCAAGCTCAACAGCACCAGGTGCACCTTCAGCTGCAGCAGCCAGAGCTGCAGCATGAGTTTCCTCTGCAGCTGCAATTGCTTCCTCTTTTGCTGCCTGTTCCTGAATTCAAAAGTTGATCATTATACTAAGTGAGCATCCAGTGGCATGATTATGTTAAAAGCATGTTAGTCCTATCCAAAAGGGAACCTAGTTACCTCAAGATACTCCTTATTCATTTCTGACCAAATTAATGTTTTCAACCGTACTTCTTCCTCGTTATGAAGGTATCGCTCAACCTACAAATGCAGCAGCAACTTTAATATTACATGCTTATTGTTCTAAAAATAATCTTTTTGCATAGACAATTGTATACCCTGAATGTTTAAGTGCCACCATATACGTTGATCAATTTCAGGCAATTTCAATAGAAACAAGATTTCCATCCAGTCAACATAAGAATTTTCCAAGAAAAGCTGGCATTTACAAAACCTTCTACAAGAAAGGGACATTCAGGTGAGATTATTAAGAAAGAAAACTATGATAAGCACATGAATATCAATGTGAAAGTTCAAATTCCTGCAACAAAGAAAATGCAGATACAAGAAAACAATTAGAGACTAAAATAGCGTAACATGCATCTGAAATAATTGGCATGTTATGTACCTCGTCATCGTCGATGTCAGAGAGAGTTTCTAATTCCTCATCCATGCCATCTCCTGCTTTATCGCTTGTCTCAGATTGTAATTGAGTCCAATCATCTGTTTCTGTCCGGCATCCAAAGCCAGCCTCTGATATGTTACTCTGCATGGTACCATCTTGGCTATCATTAATTTGACTTTTCTCATCTCCACCTATTGAAGCTGTTGCTTCTCTATCCTCAATCTTTTTACCAGTTATTAGCTTTATTTTCTCCCTTGTCTTTGTTGCCTGTCAAGATACACAGATAGAATTAAATTGTTATGTTACTCAATAAATAAGAAATATCTAATACTGTATCGCCCTCTTATCAACCGAGACAAAACTTTATTGCTTTACTTATTTAAACAACTTTCTTGGGCAGCAGAAAAGAAATAACTCTACTCACTCAGCAACTTGGAATACAAGATCAACATGAAAATCAAATTACAAGGAAGAATATAAAAAGACATGGCATCAAAAATAAAATCTTATTGGAAATGTGATGCTGAGAAAAAGCATATAAAGATAAATGTCAGTTTTCTTCAGCTAGATAGCTGTGCATATTCTCTGTCATGTCAGTTTTCTACAGGTAGGTAGTTGTGCATATTCTCTTTCTTGTCAGTTAGGTAGTGGAATTTGTAACTAAAGGAAAGCGAAAACTATAGCTGTACATATTAACTTCAACATTGTAATGACTGTAATGTGTATGTGTAATTTTATTTTATTTTATTTTATTTTATAATTCTGCTCTTTCCTGTAAAAATATTCTGTGAGGCATCCATCCTGTTGAAGCTCCTTAGTATTGTTTGGTTGTAAAAATTTGCTGACTGTGCAAAATTGTTGGCTATGTAAAATTTCTTAGGAAATAAAACTGCAGTTTTCACATTGGTTTCAAAGCTGCAGTTTCCACATTTTGTATCAGAAACATTGCTGGTCTTGGGATGGAGTGAGGTTGAGTGCCTGATATTTCTAAGCATTGACCATGGCCAACAATAACTCTCTTCCTATTCCAAAGTTTAGTGGGCAAGATTATGACTACTGGAGCATTAATATGAGGACGTTGTTGACTGCAAAAGATCTTTGGGATATTGTTGAGGCTGGATATTAACTCCAAAATGGAATCATGTTGCCATCATTATTGAAGAGAGTAAAGATTTGACAACATTGGAGTTCGATCATCTTGTTGGTTTTCTTATGTCACATGAAGAAAGACTAAGAGACACCTTCGGTGAAGAGAAGAGAAGGCTTTTGCCTCAAAAATAAGTCTCAAAGATGATGGTGCTAGTACAAGCAACCAAGGACTAGGGCAAGGACAAGGTAGAGGGCAGAATCAGAATTTTTCAAGAGGAAAAGGAGGAAGAAGAGGCAAACCTGCTGCTAGAGGAAGAGGAAGAGGAAGACTTGACAAGAGAAATGTCCAATGCTACCACTGCAAAAGGTATGGACATTTTGAAAAAGAATGTAGAGTAAAAGCTGCAAATGAAGGAAAAAGAGTAAATTATGCAAATGAGAATGAGGATGCTTCAAGCAACTTGTTCTTATCCTATGACAAGGCTGAAAAGACTCTTCAAGAGACTTGGTATCTTGATTTTGGCTGTTCCAACCATATAAAAGACAACAAAGAATTGTATGCTACTATGGATGAGAAATTCAAGACCAAGATCAAGCTTGGTGATAACACATTTTTGGAGGTGGCAGCAAAAGGCGTAATGGGCATAAATACTAAGTAAGGTAAAAAGCAAATTCATGATATTTATTACACTCATAATCTTAAGCATAATTTGTTGAGTGTTGGGCAGCTTTTTGAAAAGAATTACAGATTAGTTTTTGATGATAAGCAATGTATTATATATGATAAGAACCATGGGAACAAAGTTGTTACTATTGTTCCCATGTCAAGCAATCAAATGTTTCCTTTGAAGTTTGGAGGTAATGGCAGCAGCTTGTCAAATGTTGCTATTGAAAATAAGGGTTGGTTGTTGCCTTTGAGGTATGGCCACTTAAACTTTCAAAGTTTAAAGTAGTTGACTTCTCAAGAGCTAGTTTTTGGTTTGCCCAAAGTTGAAGATCACAGAGAAGTTTGTGAGGGATGTGCCAAAGGTAAGCATGCTAGAGAAAGGTTTCCAAGAGGAAAGGCATGGAGGGACTAACATCCACTCCAATTAGTTCATTCTGATATTTTTGGCCCAATTCAAACCAAAAGCTGAGGTAAGTCATCTTATTTTATTACTTTTATTGATGATTTTTCTAGAAAGTATTAGGTATATTTTTTGAAGAATAAATATGAGGCTTTATATGTTTTCAAGAGCTTTAAAGCCTCTAGAAAGTGTTGGGTATATTTTTTGAAGAATAAATATGAGGCTTTATATGTTTTCAAGAGCTTTAAAGCCTTTGTAGAAAATTAAAGTGGATATAGAATTAAGTGTTTAAGGATTGATCACGGTAGTCAATATTGTTCATAGGCTGTTCACACAGTTTTGTGATAAGAATGGAATCAAAAGGTAGCTCACAACCACCTACACTCCTCAACAAAATCGGGTGGCTGAAAGAAAGAACTGGACTAAAGTTGAGATGGCATGAAGTATGCTTCGAACCAAGGGGCTAAGCAATTCTTTTTGGGCTGATGCGGTTGCTACAGCAGTATGCATTCTTAATAGGAGTCCCACAAGTGCTCCTGATAAGATAACTCCTTATGAAGAATGGGATGAAAAGAAACCCAATGTTAATCATTTTAAAGTTTTTGATTGTTTAGCCTATGTTCATGTTGTTGATGAGAAAAGTAAGAAGCTTATCCAAAAAGTGAGCCTTGCATTTTTGTTGGATATTGTGCAAATAGCAAAGCTCATAGGCTCTACAATTCAAACTAGTGGTTTATAGAGATGTGATTTTTGATGAAGGGAGGGTATAAAGTCATCAAAGAGGCCAAGCTTGTAAGACAATCAATGTCAGTAACGGTAGTGTTGCTGGTGAACAACCACTAGTGTGTCTACTCCATTAAGTCCGCCAAGCAGTCCTTCAAGTAGTTCTTCAAGCAGTCCTAAGAAGAGTTCATCAAATTCTTCAAGTAATTCATCATCCATTATTGATCTTTTGAAGACTACGAAGGGGAAGAGAACTCTTCAAGCTCATCCACCAAGTCAAATGTTTGATAGCAATTTTGAAAGGAGGCTTCCAAGAGGCCAAGCTCAAGAAGTTGATCAAGTTGTTTCAAGATTGTTAAGGCTGCACATATATGGAGATGATGAAGAAGATCCTAAAGGTGAGTCGGTCAATTATGCTTTGATGTCTCAAGCTGAGTTTGAACCTTCTTGTTTTGGAGATGCTTGTACTAATGATATGGGGGTGCAAGCAATGCAAGAAGAGATCAATTCCATTCAAAAGAATGATACTTGAGAGCTTGCGAGACTTCCCAATGGTAAGAAATGTGTGTGTTCCAAGTGGGTCTACAAGACCAAGTATAACAGTGATGGCAGTATTGAAAGAAATGAGGCTAGACCTGTTGCTACAGGATTCACACAAAGGTATGGAATTGATTATGAAGAAATGTTTGCACCTGTAGCAAGGCAAGAAACAATCAGATTGGTCATTGCTATGAAAGCCCAAAGGAGATGGAGTGTGCATCACTTGTTTGTGAACAGTGCCTTCTTGAATGGATACTTAGAAGAAGAAGTGTATGTACAACAACTGCAAAGTTTTGAGGTTAAAGGTAAAGAAGACTTTGTATACAAGTTGAAAAAAGGCCTTGTATGGCCTCAAGCAAGCACCAAGGGCTTGGTATGCCCAGATAGATGGATACTTACAACAAAGTGGCTTTAAAAGGAGCAAGAATAAGCCTACCCTCTACTCCAAGAAAGAAGGTAATGATATTATTCTTGTATGTTTGTATGTATATGATCTGATTTATATGGGCAGCAACTCAAAAATGAAATATAAACTCAAAAATGCTATGATGAATGATTTTGAAATGGAAGATTTGGGGTTGATGCATTACTTCCTTGGAAAGGAGGTTCATCAACGTGAACATGAAATTTTTATTTTCCAAACAAGGTATACTAAATATATGTTGAAGTTCATCCAAACCCCATAAGGGGGGAGGAGGTCCAAGGTTCAAATCTCGGGCCTCGCCGGACTGAATGCTTGTCCCTTTCCTGGTGCTTTCAGCGGCGTAAAAGGTTTAAAATGATTGTGGCATGGTGGTTATAGGGGCGGACTGCGCGAAGATCTGTGTGGCGGCTTCCGGGGCGGACAGCGCAGAATACTGTGGCGGCCATAAAAGCTGGACAGCCTGCCCGGATTTGTGGCGGCTACCGATTCCACCATGTAAATACAAAAAATATATATATATATATATATATATATATATGTTGAAGCATGTATAGACAAATGTAAACCAATTCCCACTCCGATTGCTCATGGAGTAGTGTTGTGCAAGGACGATGGAGCTAAAAAGGTACATGAGACAGGTTATAGTAACATTGTGGGAAGTTTGATGTTTCTCATTAACACTAGACCGGACATTGCTTATGTCATTTCTCTTGTTTCAAGGTACATGAATGAACCATCTCAAATTCATTTGAAGGCTTCCAAGAGAATCTTGAGGTATGTGAAAGGTACTCTTGATTTTGGCATTCATTATTATGCAACTAAGGAGATGAAGCTTTTTGGTTTTAGTGATTCTAATTGGGGCGGCAGCTTGGGTGACCGGAAGTCTGCTTCTGGCAATTGTTTTTCTCTTGGTTCTAGACAGATCACATGGAGCTCAAAGAAGAAAGGATCAGTTGCTCTTTCCTCCACAGAAGCTGATTATAATGCAGTCACTTCAACTAGTGCACAAGCCTTGTGGCTTAGGAAGGTATTGGAGGCAATTGGTGAGAACTGAGAAGCAATGTCATCCTAGAAGGGTACAATTCAATTGGCAAAGAATCCCATCCATCATTGCAGGTCAAAACACTTTGATTTCAAGTATCATTTCATTTGGGACATGGTACAAAAGTAAAGAATAGAGTTGAAGTACTGTAGCACTCAAGAGCAGCTTGTTGATGCATTCACAAAAGGAGTTGTCAAAGCTCAGTTCTTAAAACTTGGAGACTGTCTTATGAGACCTCTCAACATCAAGGGGGAAAATGTTGGAAATGTGATGCTGAGAAAAAACGTATAAGGATAAATGTCAGTTTTCTACGGTTTGATAGTTGTGCATATTCTCTTTCATGTCAGTTTTCTACAGTTAGGTAGTTGTGCGTAATCTCTTTCTTGTCAGTTAGGTAGTGAAATTTTTGACTGAAGGGAAGTAAAAACTGTAGCTGTGCATATTCACTTCAAGATTGTAATGGCTGTTATGTGTGTGTAATTTTGTTTTTATTCTTCTTCTTTTTTCAAATCTGTTTTTTTCCTGTAAAAAAATTCTGTAAGGCATCCATCCTTTTGAAGCTCCTAAGTATTGCTTGGCTATGTAATTGCTAGCTATGTATAATTGATAGCTGTTTAAAAATTCTGGTTGTGTAATTGCTGACTATGTAAAATTCTTGGCTGTATAAATTTTTTGAGGAAATAAAACTGCAGTTTTCACATTTGATATCAAAGCTACAGTTTTCACATTTGGTATCAGAGCTGCAGTTTCACAAATCTCATCTATAAAACTGAGAAAATACACAAAATGGTGCTCACATAAAACATGCTGAAAGAAATAAATGACTATCTGTTTCAGGACAAAGCACAACCCTATTAAGAGGAAAAAAAATGAAAGCTCTATAGCATACAGTGACTAAAATGAACCAAGAGAAATAGTATACAGAAACATAAAACACATTTAACCCAGTGATGTAATTTCTTGTAACAGTCTTAGATTATCAGTACCAGGATATACATAATTGGGATGACTATATGTCAAATATTGCATTAACATGTAGTGGCTGAATAATGAAGATAACCTATGTTCCACAAGGAAGCATCCCTATACCCTAGGGTCTCGTTGTGCTGTCCCCTGTGTTTTGGGTACAAGGTGAGAGGGTCGAAGAGTCCCAGGAAGATTCCCATCTTTGGGCACTTGAGGGCGGCCGTCCCTGAAATAGGGTGTCCCCAGGACAGAATCTCTAAAACGCCCAAGTGTCCTGGAGCACATGGGCATCTCCAGGATGCATGGACCAGGCCGCGGGTGGGACACACAAGACATCCCCCAGCCATCCCCGAAATGGTTAGGCATCCCGGATGGCATCCATCCCCTTGGGGCAAAAGGGAGGCGGGAAAAAACAAACAAAAAAAACATTAGAAAAATAAATGGATGGGCCCCACCATGCCCCTTTTCCCCACGGAAAAGGAGCCATAAATGCATGTGGCTGGCCTGTCAAACAAGTACAACTCATGTACAGATCTTCCAAAAGATATAGTTGCAAATATAGGTATGCAAAAAGCAACACATTTAACAAGACTTTCAACCAAGCATAAACACATTTAACAGGCCTGCAATATCATAAATTATCTCTAAAATGCCCCTGACAGCATTGTCAAGCCTGTAACATGTCTAACTATGACTCATAACAAATCTTCTATTTGTTGTTTTGCAAGTAGAGTAACTAATTTAAGGCATTCCCTTTGACTACAATCCATAGATTACTTAATAATTAATATACTTCACCTCTATTGCCTCATAGGTGTAGGAAACTTATAGTTCCTAGAAGCAACTTTTACAGGCAAGTTAACACACTTTCACATTGAATCCATATAAAGTCCAACACAACCTTACTCCAAAACCAATAAAAGAGTGCATACAACCATTTACAGTTCCATAATCAAAGGAGAGAGTTGATCAAGTCTTTCATTCAAGCAAATAAGTCTTTTGTTCAAGCAATACCACAAAAGCTCACTTTTCATATGCCCTTGCAAAAACACTAAGAACTTGGTTTCACTTTCATTTTGCTTATGTAGTTGGAACTTGAACTATGGTTGAATTGAAAATCCTCCTATGGTTTTCAAATTTTATTGTTACATGAATGATAGATGTTTGATGGATATTTGATGTTCATTCTCTATGCTTTTACATTATTCCTAATTCCTAAAGTCTTTATACTTTTACAATATCTTATGTTACATGTTTATACTTTCTGCTTAAAAAATTCAATCTAGGACTCAAATATACTTTTTATACATACTTATGTAATTCGTCCCACTACTGTCCCAAATTTGGGACCAAACCCCCACATTTCTAGACACATGACAGAAAATAGCTTAAAACGTGACAGAATAGGAGATTATAATGCACCACTCAACACTAATCTTGATCTTATATCCTTTCAGGCTTTCCAAAATCAATGAGATTTTTTATTTTTTCCAACTGACACAAAACTGGACATTCTTTTTGCAATCACCCATTTGGGTGTAGTTGATGATAAAAATTGCACTATATGATCATATACATTGTCATTTATATTAATAGACCATAATATTTTGCCTACTGATATTTATCCAAAGATTCTTTATAATTCAGAGACCATAAGACTGAAATGTATGCTATACATTCTTTAAGTCTAAACTTTATATAGCTCACAAAGTTCATAGATCCCATCTCCCTACTAGCAACACCCTTGTAAACATTTATATCAATACAACATGCCTTATTTGCAAATTAATAAGCAGCTTGAGGAAAGAACATACACCACTTTCTACACCTTCTTGGGCTTCTATCTGAGAGGGACTCACTCCATATTCATCATCTTCCAAAAACATTTTGTCCTGTTTTAATCGTAAGGATTCCTTTCTTCTTTGTTCTTCAGCACGCTGGAATGCAGGTGGAGCAGATCCTCCCTGGATACCTCCAGAGAGTTTGACAAACTGTTGCAAAGGAAAGTTTAGTTTTTATTACTCTAAAATACCAAAACAGGAACGTGAGTCTTGATAATATAAACTAGATCAACTATCCCTCAAAAGTACACAAGAAGAAAATGCAACTCTTCCATACTTCCTCATGACATTTACAGCAAAGTCCATGAGCAAAATGCATCACTGCCTTTTCCTCCTTGTGCTCACAAAGTAATTTTGTAATTCCTTTTATTCCTTTAATCTCTGGGTTTAGTGCTGGAACTTTTGTTGAATTCATTTCTGCTTCTAACTCCTTTGCCTTGGCTTCAAACTCCTCTGCCTGTAAGAAAGAAAGAAGATGAAATTTCAAGAATTAGTTAATATTTTTTTACAAAGCAACTAGATAATATGAAGTGTGCAGTTTCACGAGTTGTGTTAAGTATATTGGAATAGAGCTTATGAATAACAAGATCTCAAACTTGAACAATGAAAGCAAAACTTTTGGATCCAAATGTGTCATAGCTTATATGTATATAACCCCACTCTATAAAATTTCGTTTGAACAAATAAACTTGCCACTTTGAGAAAAGTGTCATCATCCAAAATGATCCATTGTGCTTCAAATGCAACAACTCAGACACCCACAATGATTGCCTTCATCTATTGGATATTGGTTACAATTATAATGCACCATAGAACATATTACCAAGTTGATGTCTTCCTGAAGATGATAACACTCCCTTAAGTCCCTGCAGTATGAGCCACAGAGGAGCTAAAGAATAAAGGAGTCCTTACCAAAAACCAAAGGCAGTACCAACGAGAAAGCACGTCTTATCAGACACATATCTGAAGTGTACCATGCACTCTAGACATGCATTTTGGTACCCAACTATTCGTAATTGAATTTCAAACCAAAATCTGCTAATAAGATTATTGATCATACAAAATGATTTATGTTTTCCACTAATCTCACTTTAAAATATACCTTGACAATGCATTCTCAACCTACCTCTAAATCATATACAAGAATAAATGGATTATGTAACGCAAGTAACAATAGGTTATTACGGAAATCATAGTTGCCTTGCTCATTTTTATCATAAATATTCCAATTTCGACTATTTTTTACTCTAAGCAAATAATTTCAGCAAACATAATTAGATAAACAACAGTAGCAAAGGAGATCAAATAAAAAAAACTTTAAATCTAAAACTTGTCATCTTGCTACCTGTGCAATTCATTTCCACATCTACCCGGTCTCACATCTACAACAGCTGAAGGATATGAAACAAAATTATCAGGGGAAAAATTAAAACGATCTCAGGGAAACTCATGCATAGAGGCATTTGGAACATAACCTAATTCTTGTATTAAATTTAAATCTCTTTACACATTTATATATATTTTTTTATTTAGACATTTAAATAAATAAAACGATTTTATCCCATTTTTTGAACTTAATGGCAAATTTAATAACTAGTTTTCTTAGTGGTGAATTGTTTCCCGATTTTTGTCTTTGTGAAACTCGAACCAGGCAAATGGAAATCAGCAATGACATCATCCAATTGGAATTAGATTTATCCTACTATCACAGAGACAAAGTCATTTGTAGGAAACCCTGGCTAACTTCTCCATGTCTCCATTATTTTCATCTTCCTTTTGTTATGCCATTTGGCTCAGTTCTATATGATGAAAAATATTAGAGGGCCAAAACACCTCTATTTAGATTTCTGCCCAAGGAATCTACATACTACACTTGCCAAGAGTTAAGAATAACATAGATCTCTTCTTAGAATAGATTCCATGACAACGAAGTATTCAACACTGTATAATGAAGCCACTTAAGAAGATAATGTTGACCTTTTTTTCTTTGTTCATCAGAAATTATCATGTCTTCTCACCCAACTGCATACTCCAGTTGATTTTCTAATGCAGACAAGAGTCATATTCTATGTTGGCCCTTTTCTCTTGGTTATGTTGGCAGTTCATTTGACGAAAGACCTTGCTCCCACAATGATTCTCCTTTATATCTTTTGTATATACAGATTTGTCTACAACTTACCTTTGTGGGTTTAACTCCCCACCCTTCTTATTTGATATTTTTGCTTCATAGTTCTAGTTCTAGTTATTTTATTTTTGGTTGTTGGAATTCATTTAGCATTCCTGTTCAGCTATTGCAACTTGCTGGACTTTTGAGACTCGCTAACCAACTTGGCCATTCATCAATATCAATATTATTGGAATTTCTCTATTTCTCAATAAAATCTAAAGTAGTTTTTAACGTCCATGAGGCCATAGGCCATAGGGACGATCATCATGGAGGATGTTGTTTACCCAATATATGGTTATCCAACCATACTCCGGTTACCAAAGCATGGTGTACAACCCTAACCCCCTACAAGATTCGAACCTTGGACCTCTTATTCAGAGCTCGAAAGTCTTCACCGTTAAAAGCTAAAATGTTTTATGTCTTACTCACCTAAGGTGCTACTCTAATTGCACTTATTGTATTAAACAAAGATTTAACCATCCCATTCCCTATTTAGGAGTGTGATGGTCAACCTCAATCCTAACATGGTGGAAGCATACTCTTATCTAATCGAAATGCCATGCTACCAGTGACTCCTAACATAATTGGGGGGTTGATAATGTCATAGACAATCTATATGAAATGCTCAAAATACAAGGCCATCTTGGGGCTAAGAGGCTAAGGAGGAGAAATCCACATAGTTTGAGTGTTTTGAAAATACATATCCTCCTTGATAGACTTATGAATCACCCTTTTATTTGGGAGAAGATAAGTAGAGAAAATTTTCATGGTGCTTTATGAATATTTCAAGTGCTTCTTATTAAACTGGTATGTTTTAAACCATTTTGGCACCAAAGAAACCACCTTGTTATTTGGTTTTACATGCTTATGAATGAGTACAATATATTCCCACAAAATCAAATCAGATTATGTGCATCCTGCTAGAAATTAAAAATAAAGTAAACGCCATGATCACTGCGAAAAATGAAAACACTAGTCTCAAAATAAGTCATAGCAATGCAATTTCATCCCCTCCTCCCTCTCGAGTTCCTCGTACTAGTGCCAACATTAGCCAGATTCAACAAAGTAGTTTGAGTCCTTCAAGTGCACAAGCAACTAGTGGGACGGGAGAGTCCTATTTTGTAGACCGTTCCATGCCAGGGGCACAATCCACGCTTGAGGGTATGACCGCGTGGAACCAAGAGAAGCACAATGCAGTGAGGATGGCCATTGCCACTTTTTGGTACTATTTTGACATTCCCTTCAATGTGGCAAGGTCTCCATACTGGTGGTGCATAATAGATGTCATCGCAAGTTACAACGTAGGATTTAAGGTGCCGACTTATGATGACCTTAGGGGCCCTCTCCAACAATTTGTGGACAACATTCAAGTTGTGTCATTGTGCTTGACTAAATTTATATATATATATATATATATATGGCATGACTAATTTTTAATATATATATTAATATGATAATATCAATATGTGATGTGCATGACTAAATTTTTTTTTATACTTCAGGTTATGCTTGACAACCAGCGTAGGGTGTGGAGGAGCAATGGTTGCACTATAATATCTAATGGTTGGACAAATGGGAAGGAAAAAACCCTAATTAATCTTTTAGTTACATCTACAGAAGGAATTGCATTCCTCAGGTCAGTAGATGCATCGGCACATGTTAAGAATGTCGAAATGCTTGCAGGGTTGTTGGAGGTTGTGTTGGAGGTTGGGGAGGAGAATGTTGTCCAAATCATCACGGAAAACGCAGCAACATATAAGGCAGTCGGGAGGATTTTTGAGGAGAGATTCCCCACCATTTTTTGGACCCCATGTGCAGGCCATTGTCTCGAATTGCTCCTTAAGGACATTGGAAAATTACCTTGGGTGACAGAGATTGTAAGGAAGGCTAAGGCCATCACAAAATTCATTTACAACCATTCATGGGTCCTTAGCCTCATGAGGCGATTTACTAATGGGAGGGAGTTAGTGCAGCCTGGCACTACACGCTTCGCCACAAACTTTGTGACATTGCAGAGCATTTATGATGCAAGAGGGTCACTGAAGCAAATGTTTGTGAGTGATGATTGGAACTTTGAACCAGTTGCAAGATATTGAACATCACCTAAGGGGTATAATGTCTATACTTATTTGTTTGAGGAGGAACTCTAGATGGCCATGGATGAGGCCATCAAGGTACAAGACTGTGCTTATTAATTTATTTTATTTTATTTATGTTGTAAAATATTTTTCTTTAAATTATTTTTTCTTTTGTTTTCAGGTCTCAGAGCCATTGGTGAAGGTTCGTCGTCTTGTTGATGGAGAACAACTTCCAATGGGATCTATATATGACGCTATGGACAAGGCAAAAGAGGCAATTGCTGAATTTTATGGACATGTCTGCACCAAATATGATGTCATTTGGACTATCATTGATAACCATAGCCCTCTTCATGCAGCGGATTATTATTTGCACCCCAAAATCTTTTATTCTACTACATTTCGTGTTGATTATGAGGTAAAACTTGGCCTTCAAGATTGCATTGACCGCATGTTCTCAGCGAGTAAACAATTGCGCAATAAAATGCATGCAGAGATACAAGATTATAAGGCACGCCATGGCCGCCAATTCCCATCTGAGTAATGCATAAATGCTTCAGATATTAAGGCTAGGTAACCCTCATCGTATTATTATTAATTGTCTTTTGATTTTTTTTTTAAATTTTAAGCTCTTACATGTGAAAAATTAATTTTTTTTGTTGTTGTTTCTAGATTTATGGTGGGAGGACTTCGGTGATTTTACGCCCAATTTGCAGCACATGTCGTTAGAATCTTATCTCAACCATGTAGCTCTTCAGGTTGTGAGCACAATTGGATTATGTTTGAGTACATACACTCCAAGAAGCGCAACAGACTTACACAAAAAAAGTTAAATGATCTTGTGTTTGTGCATTACAACCTTCGTCTCCACCAAAAAAAAATTGTAAAAACAAATATTGGGCCCATTGACCTAAGTGACATTGATCCATCATCTAAATGGATCACAGATGTAGCACAGGAGCAGCAAGAACAACAAGAGCCGCTATTCACCATGGAAGATCTACAAAACTATGAGAAAACTATGAGAACCTAGCAAAGGAGATGACAGCAAGGGACCAACAAAAGGCCTTAGCACAAGAAGCAGTGCACGCAACGACAAGCACACATCAACAAAGAGAGACTAGGGCTTATGCTAGGACAAGGGGCAAAGGAAGATATTAGATAATAGGCCTATTAAGGCATGTTCACACATTTTGTAATTTGTTTCATATTATAAGCAATACAAGATGTATTTTGTCACTTTCATGTGTGATTATAGCTTGAGCCTTGTATGATGTCTTGACACGAATTGTTGCTTTTATTGCAATATTTGATTTGCATAATGTTACTTCATTGTAATATGCATGAAAAAAAACTTTTTTTCAATGAAAAATTTTGGTTTCTTGGGTTTTTTTTGCCGATCCTTTCCCCGATTTTTTGTTGATTCCCAATTTTTTCCGATTTTTAAAAATGTCGATTCCACTTTTCTCAACTATGGCACAATCTTTTGCTCTTGCTTGGATTGCACCATGTCTTAAATGTGGACCTTCTTTGACCATATTCTACACCCTTCTTGGGAAAATCAGATGCAGCAAAACAATTACAGCTATCACAATTGTATCCTAATTGTGCAACTCCTGTAACTATGGATCAGATAGTGGATTCATAGGTCAAGACTCGAGCACTTGAAAACAGACGCTACCTCTTTATCAGGTTGTCAAAGTAAAGTAACTCATTCTTAAGGGAAATTAAAAATAATTAATCAAGAAGCAAAGAGAGAAAACTTCTACACTTGATCCAAAATCTTGATTCCATGGGGTCATTGCTCCTCGATGGGAGGAGGCGAGTAATGCAGACAATTTATCTAGTTGGGCGGTTTTGATGGGTGCACTTCTGAGGGTCGTAACCTTTTGCCCATAGCTTTGAATCTTATCATAGTGCTTCTTTTGACACCTCAATACAAGCTCTCAAGTCCAACAACTCTTTTCCCTATAATTTAAAACCTCAAATTCAACTATGAAGAGCCTCAAGTTTGTATTTTAAAATTACGATCCCATTTTGGGCCCAAACTGCCAACTATTAACATTTTCCATGTCAACACTATCTAAACACAAGTGGTTAAAGGAGGGTGCTAAATATTCAATAACTATTGATGAATTACTTCAACTCTCAACAATGTCTCTTCATCTTTTATCATGCACGGTTGTAAAAAATTACCTTGTTCAACTATGAAAGGTAGTTTCCGTTAATTCTATGTCTCTTCCAAAAGATCTATTTTTTGATGTTTTTGCATGAACAAAATTCCCATATTACCTCTTACTTGATATTCCTCTTTCTATATGCAAATGGTCCCATGTTCCATTATTGTTTTCTCCCTCATTTTCCATACCACTTTATATTCTGCAGTTTAATGTGTCGTCAAGTGGATTCCACCAACAGTCCAGAACATGCTACTGTTGCACCTTGTGTAATGCCAAATCATCTTGACAGTTTGCTATTGATGGATGCCCGTGCCATTGGTCAGAAACTACTGCTTAGGCAAAGAATTTTGAACATAGACACTTGTATACACTTTTTTCAGTTGTAACTTATGAAATAGGAATTACAAAATAATTGTACTGCAAAGCATTCTACTTGTTTATCCTAAACTACATTTTTATGGATCGCCCTTTTGCATTCAACAATATTGATGTAACATTATCATATGTAGATAATATGCTGTAAACAATACTGAAAATAACATGAAGAAAGCACTCTCATTTCATTAAGATTGGTGTGTGTACCAAATTGACCTTCATGTATGAAATATAAATTAGCTTAAAGCAATAGAAGCTTCTCAGATTATAGTACAAAATAGTATAGAGTCTAGACAAATAAACAAATGTAGCATTTTTCTTACAATGTCTAATGCACACTAAATCACGTGTAACAAATATACATTGGAAAATATTGCACAGACCAATTCAAAAAATACAAGCACAATGGCTTCTAAAAAGGACTCTGCAGTGTAATTCAGATTTTAAAAAAAAAATAACATACCCTATGTGTAGAAATGAATTTTACATGCTCACAACAGTTCCATTTCCACTTAAATAATTTACAGGTCTGCAGTTATGGTAGTATAGCAATAATAATACACAGAAATCTACAATAGCAATAACAACAACAGCAATGACAGAAATACAGCAGCAATGGTAGATACAGTAAATACAGCAGTTTTATATTAGCAATGGCATGTATGATACAGCATTACAGTTTCAACATTACAATACAGCCTGCAAACCCTAGGTTGATTAATCTCCATGGCTGCATCAATCACCCTGCATTATCTCCTTACTGTCTGCACATCTCCTATGGGTGAACGAACAACTTGAATGAATGAGGGGGGGCTTATTTATACACCCACAAAGTGGTTATGTCCCAACTACCTTGTAACTACCCTCAAATTACATTTCATTTGCATTTGCTTTGCATTTACATGTCATTTGCACTACAAGACGAAATAGCTTATTTAGCCGACATAAATGACTTAATATGACTTTACATGACTTTATTTTTACGTACAATATTAAATTGCACTTTACAACATTATTAAATATATATGCACGCGTATTTCGTCAAATACTTTGCATACATTTACAATACCAAAACTGATTCAGCAAATAAGGACGTATTAATTGCCTGTCTACATCTATCCCCTCCTCTAAACTGGTCGTTGTCCTCAACGACACGAGCTAAATACTGGGAATAGAAGTACTAAATAATGTAACAGGATCTCTTGTCACGCTCCTTCCTCTTTCTCCTATTCCATACATCTTTGGCAATAACCTTCACTTGAGACTGCTCGCAACACCTTATTCTCTGATTGTGCACTCCTCTTGCTGCAAGCAATTGTAATATCAGCATGATCAACATTCTCTGAATGGGCACTTTACTTTTTGCAATAAGCCATATCATCAGCATGAGCAATGCCATCAACATCATGAACATGACAGGTAACACCTTCCGCCATCTGTGTCGGGGGTCAAGGGGGCGAGATCCCCCTTGCAGGGTCAAGGGACAGCGTCCCTTGCGGGGTCGAGGGGCGACACCCTTCGCATGCAGCAAAACCATTGAAAGCATCACTATCCAAACTAAATTTTTCTTCTCATCCACCCTTTGGAGGCTTTCACTCAACCCATTCAAACTGCTTTCTTTCAGCTCTAATTCACTGTTTTCTTGATCCAACTGGCTTCTTATCAATCTCTGATAGACATCTCCCTTGTCGGATTGTACTTCTGACGACAACTACTCTGACTGCTTTGCCTCATATGGGTCGCCAGTTGACATGTACGATCGAGACGGATTGGACAGTAGACGTCTAGGACAAGGTAGACGTCTAGGACAGGGTACACATCTAAGACAGGGGGGTAGACGTTTAGGACAGGGTACATGTCTGGACACTAGACGTCTACAACAAGTTAGACGTCTGGACACTAGACGTGTACGACAACAGATTAGACGTCTAGGACAACAGATTAGACGTCTGGACACTAGACATCTAGGACAACAGATTAGACGTTTGGACACTAGACGTCTAGGACAACAAGTTAGACGGGTAAGTGTAGACGTCTCAGACGGGTAGACTTTCTCAGATGGGTAACCTGTCGGACGTGTAGGTTCCTCAGACGGGTAACTGCCAGACGGATCCTCCTCCGACAGATGCACTTCAGACTTTTCTACCTCAACCGGTTCTTGCTCAGACGTCTTCTTTTCAGACGGCTCTTTCTCAAACGTTTGCACCTGAGACGTCTCCACATTAGACGGCTCTTGCTCAGACGTCTGCACCTCAGACGTCTCCTTCATCGCCATCTGACTGCATTCTCTAGTTGTCCGAGTCTCCTTCATCGGTGAGGTTTTTGCATCTCTTTCCCAAGTCAAGGCATAATCCAAAGCCTCTTGGTATGATCTTGGAGGAAATATCTTCATCTTCCTTTCATACATGGGGAGAAGTCCATCTATGAACCACATAATCTTTGATTCCTCTGAGTGGCCTTTCTCCACATAGTCAAACAATCTACTCACCCTTTGATTGTAATAACAAACAGGCTCCTCTCCTTGAATGTTATAAATTTCGTCAGTATCGTATGATCAGAATTCTTAAACAAATGCATCACGTAACTCTCCCCATGTCTTAACTTGTGGTAAGTATATGTACCAGTCTATTGCAGATTCTCGAAACGTTGCAGGAATCCACCTCCTCCAATCTGCTTCATTGTTTTGCCCAATCACTTTCCACTCCATGCGGCAAATTCTCCAATGCCTAATCGGGTCTTCCTTCCCTTCTCCTGTGAAAAGTGGCAAATTCTCCAATGCTTGGGTGTCTACGTTGTCCATTGGTGGGGTTCCTGCTATGCTGCTCTTCGTCGGGTGTTTTTAGTCTAGGTACCTTTACTCTCACCAAACAGTCTTCTCTTGACTTCCTGTGCGTCCTTACTTCGCGACTTCCTTCGCTGGGATGTTGATTGTGGCCTTGGGTCTTCCTTCCTGAGCCCTCGCGTGTCGTTGCTCTAGCACCTGACTCTCGTCCTCTGCACTCCTCTGCAACCTTCCTGCCACGTGATCAGGTATTACCATCCACTCAACATCTCAATGTCTTCCTTACATCAATATTTTCCTCGACTCTTGGTGGTCCTTGTACCCGTTCTTTTGTTCCTATCAGTAATGTGTCGGTCACCTCCTTCTTGCTCTGCTCTTGGACTCTACTCTGACTGATCTACGTATTCTGTTGTTGTAGACGTCAGATGGACTGGACTAGACGTCAGGCAAACTGGGCTACACGTCAGGCAGGTTAGACGTCAAGGCAGGTTAGACGTAAGGTCTTGCTAGCCGTCAGGTCTCCTAGTCGTCAGGTCTCCTAGTCGTCACGTCTTGCTAGTCGTCAGGTGTGCTATCCGTCGGGTGTGCTAGTCGTCGAGTCTTGCTAGCCGTCAGGTCCTGCTAGCCATCAGGTCTACTAGCAGTCGAGTCCTGCTAGCCGTCTACTTCTGTTGACCTGACGTCAACTGTTGCTAGTCGTCACACCTCCTAGGCGTCAACTGTTGTGCCTAACTGCTGCGCCTATTTGTTGCATGCTTCTCACCTCCAAGAGTTTCAGGTTTCAGAAATTCATGTCACCAATTATTGGACCCAACTTCGCAATAGCAACGGCGCCAGATGTAGAAATGAATTTTACATGCTCACAACAGTTCCATTTCCACTTAAATAATTTACAGGTCTGCAGTTATGGTAGTATAGCAATAATAATACACAAAAATCTACAATAGCAATAACAACAACAACAATGACAGAAATACAGCAGCAATGGTAGATATAGTAAATACAACAGTTTTATATTAGCAATGGCATGTATGATACAACATTACAGTTTCATTACTATACAATTACAGCCTGCAAACCCTAGGCTGATTAATCTCCATGGCTGCATCAATCACCCTGCATTATCTCCTTACTGTCTGCACATCTCCTATGGGTGAACGAACAACTTGAATGAATGAGGAGGGGCTTATTTATACACCCACAAAGTGGTTATGTCCCAACTACCTTGTAACTACCCTCAAATTACATTTCATTTGCATTTGCTTTGCATTTACATGTCATTTGCACTATAGGACGAAATAGCTTATTTAGCCGACATAAATGACTTAATATGACTTTACATGACTTTATTCTTTACGTACAATATTAAATTGCACTTTACAACATTATTAAATATATATGCACGCGTATTTCGTCAAATACTTTGCGTACATTTACAATACCAAAACTGATTCAGCAAATAAGGACGTATTAATTGCCTGTCTACACTATGCAACTTATGATCTTTCCACAATGTTACCGGGTCGGCACCCTAAGACCCCCGGATCCTGGTACGGGACGTACACGATCCGGATACGGGTTCGGTACACATGTGGGTTCGTCCAAGGTTTTGCCTGGAGGACCCGGATACGTCCCGGAACTGGATGTATCCGGGTCCCCCAGGTAGAACCAGGGACGAACCGGAGGAAAACCTGACCAGAAATATGGGGCGTTTTTGCCGTTGAAGGATTGACGAGCATCTGTGGTTAAAATTGATGATAATATTGGTGGTGACCGGTGACCAACGTTTAGAGTAAAATTTAATGAAAACCCTACCCGCACGGAATTTCTTGTATTAATTGCAATGCATAGCGAAGAATCCAAATCTGGAAGGTTCTATCGAAACCTTCCTCGTGCCTACGAAAGAATTTCAGTGGAGGACAAGTTGCCTGAAAAATGGACGGGACTCTAACTGTAAATTTACTCTTCCAATCTTCGCTTTTTTTTTCCCGTTAGCATGGATCATCCAATTTCGTTTAAGGTGGGAGCGCCATATGATATACTGTAAATGGATACATCCTCCGCGTGATTTCTTTTGTTGACTTTAGAGTTACCGTAGGAGGGCAAAATGACTTGGTGATGGCTTCCTATACATGTCTTCGACTTTGGCTTTAATACAAGATATATAATTTTATTTATTTTTGAATTTTTTATTCACAGTTTTAAAGTTAAAAAAAAATTAACTTTTTTTTATTATTTTTTAGAATTTCTTAAACATAAGGTATAAAATTGCATTCAATAGGTTATTTATATTATTATTAATATAAATTTTAATTATAATATTTATCTCATTTATTAAAATAAAATAAAAAAATTCTTTAAAAAAAATAAAAAAACATTATTTATAATATTTTTTATAATATAAAATATATAACTCTATTCCTCATAATTACAACCATTATTTATATTATTATTAATATAAATTTTAATTATAATATCTATCTCATTTATTAAAATAAAATAAAAAAATTCTTTAAAAAAAGTAAAAATAAAAAATATTATTTACTATATTTTTTATAATAGTCCCAGGGGATAGCACAACGGTTTGAGCTTTGGCTCTTCTTCGGGAGGTTCAAGGTTCAAACCGTGGCGTGGGTGAGTGTGTGAGGGGGTGGGTGTGTGTTCATAAAAAATATATATATACTTTTTTTAAAATATAAAATATACAACTTTATTGCTCATAATTACAACCGTATACCTTTTATTCAAAATTGCAACCGTATAACTACTTATGCATGATAAAACCGGACGGATTAGTAAACCCAGCCAGACCACACAAAATTTTGTACGCTTTAAATTATTTTGTCCGACCTTTGCTAATCTAGCAAGTTTAGCCACACAGTCAATAATCTATCTTGTTAAATAAGTCTACGAGGATTATAAAAGTTCATTAGGAAATTGTCAAACACAGCATGCCAGCGACTGCTTGAATAGGCATTCGCCATTAGATGATTTAGTAAATTAATATATGTTTTTTATTAATTTTTGTATGATTGAACCCAAGACAAAAAACAAAATTCCCGTATCGGCGAATCGGGTTCTTCGAACCCGAACCAGAATCCAAAACGACCGGTAACATTGTCTTTCCAAAATGGACTGATACGAAGAGTAGCAAAGAGAAATTACAAGAACTGTGTGCAATGTAGAACTGGCCATCCATATAAAGAATAAAAGAGTACTGGAGTTCTCTAATTTAATGTTGTGCTTTTGAAGAGGTGCAAACATTTGGCCTAACTGACTTTGTACTGATGCCATTACAATGTCTGCTTAAGCATGAATATAAGGCAGCCAAAGCTCATTAAACATTCTAATCTATATAACAAAACCCACATACTGATTATATACCACTCTACCTAAAATGGTAGTGAAGGGTCACTATATAGAGGTAATTCACCTCCAGAACCATTCAAGAAAACACAAGCACAATGGCTTCTTGAAAACAATTGCAATGTAAACAGATTCAGCCAAAACAAAAAGACAGCCTATGCAACTTACTAGTTTTTAAAAATGCACTGACTAGAATAATATTATAATACTGAAAATAACTTATAAGATATGTGTGCAATGTAGAACTGGTCATACAAGTAAAGAGCAAAAGAATACTGAACTTATGTGGTGTAACGTGTGCTTCTACAAAAGTCCTCTACGGAAATGGATACATTTGGCCTGACTGACTATCCTTTGATGCCAACATGATATCTACGAGAATATGAATACTAGACAGTAAAGGCTCATTAGCTATTCAAATCAAGATCAGGAAAACCCACATAATTAATATATGCCATTCTACGGGAAAAAAAGTAGGGAAAGGGATCATTATATAGAGATAATTCACTCCCAAGTGAATGCCAGTTCACTATATGTTGCACTTATCCTTACAATTACTTCTTGACAGTTAACAATAGATGGAAGTGCACTATATACACTCATTTTGAAATACCTAATATGGCAGCAGAAACTAATATTTAATGTCTCCCTGTACCATTACACATACTTATTTACGTGTCATTACTATTCCTTATTTTCAATCTGAATATTTGTTTTGGTATATAATGTTTTATAAATTTTGATCAGGGCCATCATGCATTATCTGCATCCCCTGAACGTCTTGGAAATGAAAATTTCACACTAGGTAGAAAGAGGAACCATGACTATGTGCATGAATATTACATTTCTTAATTTTGTGATAGTGAGACTTTGGGTATGAAGTCAGCTATGCTGTGCCTATAGTTGTATGGTCACAAGGTCGAGTAAAAAAAAGAATTTTCTACCTACCACAAAGAGATAAAAATCATAATACAGCACTGACCATTGTAGAAGGCCCGATATCAAAGTTTCCCTGACAGTGCAAATTTCCTTGCATCCACATGAACCACCCCCTGATTAGGAATTACTAAATTCAACTACATTGAACTGTACTAATTAAGTATGCATGCATAGATGATAATTTGATAGAAACCAAATTTCGTGTTGGAGAAGGGTTTAAGACTAAGTCCATTGGATAAAATTAGGAAAGCTACTGTTCAAGCTACTTACAATTTCAATAAACAGCTAGGGCATGGTTAACAGACAAAAGAGTTTCAAGGCTGGGAACATCTATCTCCTTAGAATGGAAACAACTCTTATTCCACATGATAAAAGGTCTTGAAAACTATTTCTTATGTGCAAAAATTTTCCTGAAGCTCTCCTTGGGTATCCTGGACATGTCTATTACAGCTTCCAAATCTTGTTCAGAAAATGAGGCGGTTAAGGTAAAGGTAAAAAATTGAAAAAAAATAAATAAATATAATTAAAAAATTAGATGCATTCATATATTAAAAAAAGAAGCATTTATATATTGGTAATATTCTAGGTGAATTCATCCAGGAGGGACCAACTACTAAGGAGAGAAGGCATGTTGTATACACTCGAATATGTGTTGCCATGGATATTTCTAATCCTTTACCGCAGTCGATTAGGATTAAATCTGAATCAAGAGAATGGGATCAGCAAGTGGATTATGAAAACATTGCATTCCGATGTCGCAAATGTCATGAAACTGGGCACATGGCAAGAGACTGCAAAGTGAAAATGCAGGAAGAGATGAAATTTTTTAGGCATGAGGGTAGTTTCAATTTGAAACAAGGAGACCATATCACAGGAGAAGCTAGGTCAAATCAAGGATTTTCCAGTCCTAAGAAAGTGGCTAGAAAAATCCCTCTATATCATCAGATGGCGAAGGCCATTACAGTTCACTCAAATCAGTCATTAGGAGGAAATAATGATATGGGAGATGAGGAAGTACGCAAGTTCAGTTATAAAAGGAGCTAAAGGTGCGAAGGAAGAAGGGAAGACATTTTAATATAAAAGAAAATGGGGAGACAAATTTTAAAGCAAATGATGCAAAGAAGGTCAAGCTTAATCCAGGTAAATCACCTTTATTATCCTCAAGTAGCTTAAAATCTTCTCCTTACAAAAAAAATGAAAGTAGTACGGAGTGTATTCCTTGCACTTTAGGATTTCAAGAGCAGTATAGTAAAGAAAATCTTGTAGAGGATATCCAAGGAAATTTAGGTATTTCAAGACAACATAAGAAAGTGATGACTATGGAGGATCATCTATGCAATTTAGAGTTTTCAGGCAACATAAAGAAGAAAATATTATTCAGGCTATTCCTTGCACTTTTGACTCTTTAGGGCAACATAAATCTGTAGAAGATAAGTTCCATTTTTGAACAATATGAAAAAATGGAAGAGATTGATGAAGATGAGAGTGGTGGCAAGAATGGAAGAAGGAGAGGAAGGCTATCACAAAAAGAAAAAGAGAAAAAGAAACTCAAAAGGATATTGATCTGGGAAGCCAAATAAAAATATCACAAGTGCTAACAAGAAGTGGGGTTAAGCCCACTAATAAAAATAAAAAGTGTTGATGATGAAAATGATATCATGGAATATTAGGGGTATGAATAAAACCCCTAAAAAAAGAGTTGTTAAGGAATTAATAGGTTGTTATAGTCCTGAGTTTATTTTGATACAAGAAACAAAATTATGCAGTGAGGAATGTAAGGATGTTTTGAAGAATATTTGGAAGACACGTGATTGTTTGGCAGATTCTTCTATAGGAGCTTCAGGCAGTATTGCAATAATATGGGACAAATGCAAATGGGATGGACAACTATTAGAAGCAAAAAGTAATTGGGTTGCTGGATTATTTTGCAGGAAAGAGGAAAACACCAAAGTTGGGGTTATAAATGTATAGGCTCCAGCTATAGTTACTCCTCGTGAAAGACATTGGAAGGACCTTAGTTTATTTTTGTCAAACACAATGATGATTCATTGTGATCTATGGATTCTTGGGGGTGATTTTAATACTGTTATATCTCCTTTGGAAAAGAAGGGTGGCATTCCAGGATGGTCGAAATCAATGCAAGATTTTGCTTCATTTTTCAATTCAAATGACCTTTGGGATGTTAGTCCCTCAAGCTTTCAATATACATGGGATAATAGACGCATTGGGAAAAATCATATAGCAGAAAGACTAGATAGATTTTTGTTATCCAATAAATGGTTGCAAACAAAATATACAATCTCTTCAGATATTTTATTGCAAGCATGATCAGATCACAAACCCATTCTTTTGAATTGTGAGTCACCAAACAATGGTCATCCAAAGCCATTTCGCTTCCAAATTATGTGGCTCCAAGACCCTGATTTTTTCCGGATGGTTATGTTATGGTGGGATGAGTCAAAATTTGAAGGATCGTGTATGTACAGGTTTGTTCAAAATTTGAAATATTTAAAAGAGCAAATGAAGATATTGAATGTCAAATCTTTTGGTATTATTTTTAAATAATAAAAAAAAATTGAATCCAAGCTCAAAAATTTACAAGAGATCGTAGAAATTAATGGAATGGACCAGGATTCTTATGTGAAAGAAAAAAATTACTTTCTGATTATCATAATGCATTGAAGAAGGAGGAGTCATATTGGTTCCAAAAATCTAGAGAAAAATGGCTCAAGGAAGGAGATAGAAATACAAAAAAATTCATGCTATAGCAAAAACAATTTTTTCTGTTTGTCATATTAAAAATATTATAACTCCAGATGGAAGAAATATTGAGGATGAAGAAGATATGAGGACGGAAGTAATAAATTATTTCAAAAATATTTTCTCAGACTCTAGGCAAGATAAGGAGGCACAAGAAAAACTTCTGCAAAATATTCCATCACTTATCACTCAGGGACAAAATGAAAGCTTGATGAAGAAGATTTCTATGGAGGAGCTCCATGAAGCAGTTTTCTCTTTCCATCCTAACAAGGCACCTGGCCCCGACGGATTCATTGCAATTTTTTTTCAAAAAATTTGGGATTTATTGAAAAGTGATATGTTAGATGTAGTTGAAGAGGCTCGAAAAAGAAAGACTATAATAAGTGAGATCAATGCTACTTTTATTACCTTGGTTCCCAAGAAAGATGACACAAAATATTTTGACAACTTTCGTCCAATAAGCGTTTGTAATATGATTTATAAGATCATTTCAAAAATTATGGCAAATAGGTTAAAGGGCATTCTAGAGTGTCTTATCTCAGAAGAACAAGGTGGCTTTGTTGATGGTAAAAAAAAATTTGATTGTATAATTATTGCACAAGAGGCCATACATTTTCTTCATTCTATGAAAAAACCAAGTATGCTTTTGAAATTAGATATGAACAAAGCATATGATAGGGTTTCCACAGAAATTTTGGCTTTGATTATAGTTGGTGAGTGGATTAAATATTGTTATAGCACTGCAAAATTTTCTATTTTGATCAATGGTTCTCTTGTTGGGTACTTCAAGTCATCTTGTGGACTTCGTCAAGGTGATCCTCTTTCTCCTTATCTATTCATTATGCTGGCAGAAGCATTAGGGAGAGTCATTTCAAAGGCAAAAATGAAAGGAAAAATCAAGGGTATTCAAGTTGCAAAAAATGGTCCCTTCGAATCCCATCTCCAATTTGTTGATGATACTTTTCTTTTGGGCCATCCCTCAACCAATGAGGCCATGGAGTTCAAATCAATATTATCATGTTATGAGAAGGCTACTGGACAGTTGGTAAATACTTCAAAATCTAGGATCTTTTTCATTAATACTGCCCTAGATTTACAACAAATTATTGTGAATATTTTAGGGTTCAAAATTGAAAAATTTCCATCAACCTACTTGGGTATTCCTTTGTCTGATAAAGGGAATAAAAAAGAGCTTTGGATCTCTTTTTTGGATAGAATGAAAGCTTGCTTTGCAAGTTGGAAAGGTAAGTTCTTAACCATGGCAGGAAGGCTACAACTCATAAAGACTACTTTACAATCCATTCCTATTTATATGATGTCACTTTCAAGATTGCCAACAGGTATTGCAGCAGAAATGGATAAAATTCAAAGAGACTTTCTATGGAAAGGTTGTGAGGAAAAATTTAGGTTTTGTAAGTGGGATAGGGTTTGCAAAGGAAAGAAAATTGGAGGAGCAGGCTTGCGAAATTGCAGACTTATGAATTTGGCATTAAAACCAAAGCTTGGGTGGAGACTATTCAGAGTCAAAAAAAGAATTGGGAAAAAATATTGCTTCAAAAATATATAGGTTCTCTTGATGCAATGAAATTGTTTAGGAATAGAACTCTACCCAAAGGATCGTCAACATGGAACTTCATATCAAAGACTTTGCATTTGATAAAGAAACATATTAGATGGTCAGTCAATGAGGGGAGTTATGCAAATTTTTGGTTTGATGCTTTGTTGAAGCCTTATCCTCTTATCTCTAACTCAAAATGGAAACCATTGGCTCAAGCGTGCGTAGCATGTAAAAGTCCAAAGGTCAACAATTATATTATTATGAGCAAAAACTCCATAACATGGATTTCTTTTAGTAACCTGGTTGAAGTAGAGGAACTCAAACAAATTGCAAATGAACTTCAAAATATGCTTCGAGAGTTTTATTTTCCAATTTTTACACAAAAGGATGAGTTAGTTTGGAATTTATCAAAGGATAGTGGATACTCAATCAAGTTGGGATATGAGGATTTAGAACAATCAAAATTTCCTTCTCCCAATGATTTTCCTTGGAAGAACGTTTGGTCATTAGAGGCTCTCCCTAAGGCCTCAACATTTCTTTGGTTAGCAGTTCAATGTAATATTCTTACCGGAGAGAGTCTACAAAGAAGAGGATATTATGGACCCTTCATATGTGCCTTATGTGAGAAGGATTTAGAAACGTCAGACCACTTACTTCTTCATCGTCCGTTTGCTCACACCATTTGGGGTTATTTTTAACAAATATGAAATTATATTGGGTAGCTCCATCAACATTGAAAGAGTTGATAAAATGTTGGGTAAATTAAAATAAATCTAAAGCATTATGTATTCTTTGGAGGATTGGCCCTGCCATTATTTGTCGGAATTTAAGGCTTGAAAGGAATAATAGATTTTTTTTTTTTAAATATCAAAATCATGTCCAAGTTTGGAACCGTATTAGTGCCTCTCTTGCAAAATGTCTAAAAATATGGTGCTCATCATGGGAAGTCTCAATTGCAGAAAAAGAAAAATAGGTGCTAATAACTTGGCTACAAGATTTGCACATACATGGAAGAGTCATCTGCGATAACGGAATTAAAACAAAGGATCTACTTCGATCTATGGTAAAATGGAAATGTCCAAAAATTGGGTTTATCAAATATAATTTTGATGGTGCTTCTAAAGGAAATCCAGGAAAAGCTGGTGGAGGTGGTGTTTTTAGAAATAGTGAAGGCCAAAATTCTCCTCACTTATTCAGAATCATATGGAATGTCAACTAACAACTATACAGAGGCTAGGGCACTTCTTACAGGGATTAAAATTGCAACAGAAAAATGATGGAAATATATTTCAATTGAGGGGGACTCACAAATTATCATCAATGCTATTAACAAAAATGGATGTGGAGACTGGATAAAAAATAGTTATTATTGTTTTTTTTAATTGAGTAAATACTTCTTGTACATATACATATCCACTGTGGGGATTGAACCCCGGTCACATCACCGATAATGCAAGTGGCATCCTTGCCGGTAAAATAGTTATTATTGTTGATGTTCATTGTCTATTACTAGAGGCAATCTCCTGGCAGTGTGAGCATATTTATAGAGAAGGAAATCGAGTAGTAGATAAATTAGTGAAGTATGATGTTGATCTTCATCTCGGTGATATTAAAATTTTATAGAAGGCAACTGGCCAGGTGAGATTATATGTCTTAATCAAAATGATGTCAAGGAGTTGATTGTGGAAACAACACTTCGAGGAAGTTGAAAAATATATTTAAGAGAAAAAAGAAATGAAAAAGTCATGATAAAAATGTATGCTACAGCAAATGTAATATTTTAGTATTGTGATGGGAATGGCCCCCAATAGAAGCCACATATAACCTATTCAAATAAACAATTGGCTAACATGCTTAGTAACATGTTCCAAAGGAAAAGACCACACACAGCAAAATACAGGGGTCATATATGATTTTAATTTCATAACAGCTTCCATCAAATGGCATGAACTCAAGCGCTCTTCCAATGTGGAGAACTTATTTCTTTGAAACAGCAATTTGTGTGCACAACCAGTTAAATTCCTTAACTTTCAAAGAGGAAAACCAGGTTCGAATCTTGCCAAGCGATATATGCATAATTGCCAGGCTGTTGTAATACCACTATGTGGTCATGATTAATATGGATGGAGCCTATTTCAATCCCATATAACCAATTTTAAAAAAAAAAAGTAGAAATTTCCATCAAATGGCATGAACTCAAGCAGTTGAAAACAGACGCCCAATGTGAAGATGCAAGTTCAAATCTTGCCAGGCAATAAATGCAGAATTGCCACTTGTAATTACACTATGTGGTCTGTTGGAATATCATGGCAACACTGATGATGTAATATGGGTGGGGCCAGTTTCAATCCCATATAACCAATTTAAAAACAAACCATAAAAATTTAGAACTGCAATTAAGAGAACAATAAAACAATCAACAAAGATACATAACTGTAATATCAGCGAGAACCAGAGTTCGACCAGCTCTTCCTATAACTACTAAACATGATATGTTTAATAGAAAACTTACAGTCAAACTGCCCGATTCTGTATTTTCAAACTCAATCAACCGTTTTGTCAAAGTTGCCTCACAAATATGCACAATATTCACCTGCAGTCACCCATACAGTTTTTGAGTTCAGAAGACTATGGACTAAATCTAAACATGAGAGTGCCATAAATATGTGACAGTTAATACAATTTCAACATTTCAACTGGCTGCTTGGATTACCGTAAAGCATTCTTGTCTCCTTTAAACAGAAAAATGTCATTTACTCTGTTTATTAATTTAATGCCATACAATTGTTCCACTTTAATGTAGTATACCCCTGGTTTTTTTTCCATTAGTTTAGCTTAATTTCGTACTACATTTTGGTTACAACAATGGACTGTAACAGCTCTTTTTGACGAGTCTCATTCACTTACTTTGGTCATCCACAGACATTAATAGAATTGTCTTATCTGCTTTATCAGACCATGCAGTTTAGTCCCAAATCCTTACTTTGAGAAGCACATTACTGGCCTGAAAATTTCCAAATGCTAAAGCTTGTTTGCCAAAAATAATATATGAAGTGAATCTATACAAACCATCTTGGGATATAGTCCCACTAAAATTTGAACAAGTAAAATACAATGAATCTCTTCACATATAGACGCAATGACTGTCACTTTTCACATTTTTAAGAGTATATGCACCATTTTAATTGTGTTAAGTTTATCTGAAAGTTTGCAGCTAAGAATGTAGTCTGTGGAAGAAATTTATCTAAATGCATAAGGATTCCCCATACAGTCAGAGCCTACACACACAAACGTGTCAGCGAATACTGAGAAAGATACAATGCCAAAGTAAGAGTGACAATGAAAAATATAATCTACCTTGTTGCAAGATCACCAAAAGTCCTTCCAGAAAGCTGAATGCTAGAGTAAAATACTGGTAGAAATCAAAACTCCTCAATAATAACACTCATGACATTATGGTGCTGATTATGTATGTTGATGATCTTGACATCAGTGGTAACGGGCGAAATCTAACCTTTTTGTTAATTTTGACATGAACATTTAGGCATCCTACACTTTGCCTAGGTGTAGAGTTTTGGCAAATCAACCAAGCCATCTTTATTTCATAGATGAGTATAACAAGACATTGTTAGAGAGATTTTGGACGTATAATTGCAATCTAACATCTAGATTTATGGAGGTTGGGAAAAAAATTATAAGCCAATGTTAATTATCCTCCTGTTGAAGGATCAATATACAGACATTTGGCAGGTGGCTTAATCTCTCTCACGTTCACTGGGCCAGATTTTCTTTTGCAGTCAATTATCTTTCTAAGTTCATGTCTAAACCAAAGATAGAACATTGTCAAGAGCAAAAACAGGTACTCGGATATGTCAAAGAATTGCCTTTGGCATTAAGTTGCAGAAAACTCTTAAGGTGCCCACATTTCCCCATTTCCGAAACCTGGACACTAGGAAACTCCTCATAATCTTTTCGAAACTTGTCACTGACTTCTCATGCCTCTAGGCATTTTGAAGACGTGATTCCAATTTTTCTGAAGGTGTTTCCAGTTTTTCATGACATTTTGAACCAAAAGAAAATACCAAGTTTGAGGTTTTTAAGGGGTGGTATGGGTTTGCATGAGCCCCACATGGGACACACATGATGCACTTTAATTAAATTTCGAGTTATTATAAAAAGGATGAGGCAAAAGGAAACAAAATAAATGTTATCTTGAATAATAATAGGCTACGAGACAGATAATCTAGAACAAGTGGCTTGCTCTTCAGCAACAATGAAGAATTTAAGCACATACAAGCGACAAAAAGAGGAGAGCACCTAGTTTTTTCACATTCTAATTTCTGTGTCTTAATTTGCAAAAAAAATGAAGCACACAAGAGCAAACACAAGATTGAGATGTGAATACTAAAAATCCTTAGATATATCCATGGTTGCACCTAATCTTGAGGAAAATGAAAGTCCTCATAAACATACTATGAAAGCCCCAAATGTTGGCTCCCATGTCACCTTTGATGCAGATCTTGATGACGTTGAATATTAAGAACTGTTGCCAACGGGGTGCCAAATTTTGAAAATTTTGTAAGTCTACTGCTTTGCTTCCCCTCTTTCTTCTTTCCCCATTTATCTTCATTTCTGTCCTTCAATCATCAGATCTCATCTCTCTATCTTCCGGCTAACTGCGCGGCGCAGTCGGGCGGCGCTCATCATTTTTTGCGCACCTGGGCGGGCTGGCCTGAGAAAAGGCACGAAAATGTTCTAAGTGTTAGGGCCTGCCCGACTTCGCAGCGAAGTCAGACGGCGCTCGTGGCTTGGTGCGCGCCTGGACGGTCAGGGCGAGGAAAGAGTCCGAAAAATTCTTAGTGTTGAGGCCCGCCCGGCTGCGCAGTGCAATCGGATGGCGCCCGGAAGATAGTGCGCACTTGGGCGCCCGTCTTGAAGAATTACAAGAGAATTGGCTATGTCGAGACGCCCGACTTTGCAGCGAAGTCGGGCGGCGCTCATCTATTTGTGCGATGTCAGGAGGCTGTCCAGGAAAGAGTAGCAAAATTGACTTAAGTGTCGTGCCCCGCCCGACTGCGCCACATCGCCTGACTGCGCGGCCCTCTTAGTGCGCACCTGGGCGGAAAGAGAAGAAAACGCAGGAAAATGACTAAGGCACGAAGGCCGTCCGAGTGCGCTGCCCCGCCCGACTGCGCTGTTTTCAGCTTGCACCGTCCGACTGCGCTCCTTTCTTGTGCGCTGTCGGGCGGGATAAAAACACAATGAATGAGCTTGATTCCCCCTCTTTCATCATCAGTTTTCAGATCCCGACACATATTCTATCTTAAGATAAAATTCAAAATGTGACAGAAGGTGTGCCACCCATGTACAGAATAGCTGAGCATGAAATGCCAAATCATGCCGCACCTACCACCGTTTGACCGGACTCGACTTCTCACATGCCGGATTGCCACGGAGCTGCCACGTTTCTATGTGGACCTAGCTGCAATCACGCTCCCTGCCCGCAGAGGTCGAACATCAGCCGTTCATCTATATTTTGTCATCTTTTGCAGCTTTTGTCAAGTCTGGGATTTTGTGCCCAAAATGTAATCGGGGGGGTTAATTCTGCTATAAATAGCAGCCTCGTTTCATTGTACAAGGATGGAAGGGGGATATATTGCTAAGAAACTTCTGTAGCTGTGCACTTGCTCTTGAATGAAAAGTATATTTGGCTCTATTGATTGTTTTTGTCTTGTATGTTGCCTTTATTGAGTATTTCTACCTCATGTTGCTTATATTCCTGATTACTGTTATTCTGCACTTCTAGATATCAATATTAGTAGTTAAGTATACCTGGAATGCTTAAGTAAAGGATACATAGGATACAATTAAACTAATATTTTCTGCTATATACGTCGTTTTAATTGTTGTTGGTAGTAGCGATTGGTTAGTTACTGTGTTGCTTATCTTCCCCAGCCAGAACAAGCATATTTATGTTTCTTTTTGCATTTTATATTTTCTTTCCTACACTCTGAGCTAAAATCTCCAAACCGAGAAAACATAGGTGCCGGCCTTCTTCGGAGATTGGCACGGAAGGCATCCCTTCCTCCCGGCCTTTCAATCTGCTGGGCGAATCTAAGGCGCAATAGTATCAAAATCCTATCCTAATGGCAGATTCGTAACCAACAAGAACTAGGTTTATAGAGTATACCATGTTGTTCGGTTTTGCACATGTATATCCTTAACTGTAGGTTGGCCTTTAATATTAAGAATGGTATTGTTTATGAATTTTAATAAATAAACTACATTCCACAAAATTCCAGGACAGGGATGGCAGCACAGCTTTTTGGGATGGTGCAACATGTTTCAGGATAGTAGGATGTGTTTCCAAGATGACCCCAAATCCCAGGAGGAGTCCCCATGAAACATAGTAAACAAATGTGTTATTCATCCATTTGTGTTCTCCTTAATTCAATTTTGTCTATATATTCTTAAATTATCTATTTCTTATTTTTTTAACTACGTGTTTCCTTTGAGATTTTTGTGTTTCCAAAGGCTTGAGGACTCGTCTTTCCAAAGGCATTTTCGTTTTGAAAACTATGTCCGTTTCCAAGATTACGTTTTTAAGGCCTGTTGTGAAGGACCAACACAAGAACTCTATCTAGATACTCTATTCCCTAAAACCTCGTGAGTACCAACAAGAACATCTAGAGGATATTTTGTTGTATCTAAGAAAGAGTGTGTTTTTTCATCTAGTATTACATCTCTACTTTTTTGTTAAGAGATATTAAACAACTTATATACTCGTCTTTCTGAAGGCATTTCCGTTTTGAAAACTATGTCCGTTTCCAAGATTACGTTTTTAAGGCCTGTTGTGAAGGACCAACACAAGAACTCTATCTAGATACTCTATTCCCTAAAACCTCGTGAGTACCAACAAGAACATCTAGAGGATATTTTGTTGTATCTAAGAAAGAGTGTGTTTTTTCATCTAGTATTACATCTCTACTGATTTGTTAAGAGATATTAAACAACTTATATACTTTAGACTGCTCAATAGAAGCAACAAACAAATAAATGTTGCACATTGCATGTCACATTTCTCTTTGTTAGAAAGTAAAGCAAAAGCAACACAGCCAAGGATACATTAATGACTAAGCTCAAGCTTCTTGCTTGGCCATGCCTCCTTTGGGGCAAGATCCAAAACTGCTCCAGAAGGACTATGGTTGAGTAGTTAAACCATTGTATTCACCGTCTTTGCCTGGTATCAATACAGAACTACCCCATTGTTCAATACAGAACCACAGAACCTTTGCCCATTTATACCTGGATGTGCTCTTTTTAAAAGATAAAAGATGGGACTTTCTTAAAGCACAAAGTCCAACTCTTTGACAACATGTTCAACAATTCAAGAAAGTGCTTATATGAAAAAGGTAGGGTATTCAATATCAAAGCCCCCATGTCCTCATCATCTATAGAAAGGCAGCCAGCTAGTCACGGAGATCTTTCAGTATTTAGGGTGACCTCATAGGGAAATTCCTTCTTCAATTTTAGTGGAGAATAACAGGCATTCAGTACTCTATGCTTTTCTGACATTTGACACTTCTCCTGTAACCTCTTGTACAAAGTAGTTGCAAAGGTAGCATTCCTCGCTTTAAGAATGAAGTCATCCAAGACAAACAGCTTGAGTACCATGACTCCTTTGTGTAACTTGTCAAAGTCAACAAGATCAATAGAAGGCCTTTGCTCTTTTCCCAGACAAATCCAATCACATTACCAATACTTGGTTCAGTTATTTCTTCTTCCTGCACATGGCAGGACAGGACTACAGTAATCCAGCATTGGGTTTCGCCCATGCCTCATGTACTGAGGAGTTGTAGACAAACGCAACTTACCAGTTTCCTATCCCCTTGTATTGATTCCATAAACAAGTCAAACTCCATGTCATCCTAGGATTATCCAACCAGGCCTTCTTAGTAATGTCCATTTTCCTGGGAGCATCATCAGATCCTATGTTGGCCCTTTTGGGATGGGGATGACGACGATCATGCTTCTACTTTACATCCCACTACAAATTAGTATTGGTGCTTGGATCGACTAGAGCTCCTTTCTATCTCTATTTGACTTATGGCTTTCTCTTCAGCGTGTTAGGGCTTATCCATTTTGAGTAACTCTTGAGGCTATGATTCTATGCCATGAAGTTGTTCCACTTCAATGTAGTTTACGCTAGATTCTTTACTCTTGGTTGGCTTATTTTGTAGTACTTTTTGGTTACTAAAATGTATCAGAGCAGCTCTTTGCAATGAGTCCCATTGGTCTACCTTGGCCATCTGTGGACATTAGTAGGCTTATCTTATCTTACCTGTGAGTATTTTGAGAGTTAAGTAAAACCAAGGCTTTGGATAGTACACACATTTACTTACAAATAATGGAAAAAACACATCAATCCCTTCATTTCTAAACAATTCTTGTTTCAGAGCAAAACTTTGATTATTTTTCAAAATTTAAGATCACTTTCAGACCTCCAGATAGCAATATCAAACATCCAAGTTTCAGCATTTCATTTCCAAGAATCGGTTTCATTCAAATGGGAGACTTCTAAATTTTATTTCAAATTTTCTAACTTTTGATTCCAGACTTGTTTTTAAAGATTCAGTGGTGTAACCACTTAATTCTGAATATTTTCCCCCCAATCTGAATATTTGTGAAGCAAATTCTGTTTGTCTTTGCACATTTAAGGAAAAGGAAAGAAAGAAAAACAGGTGTTAACAGTAACTTTTGAAAATTTAACTAGGATATGTGCACCACTCCATGATAGCCCTCCAAACTCAAGTTCCCTTTAATGGTTGAGGTTTTCAGAACCTCTCTTCATGGATGGATATCAAGGTAAAGCCTTCCTTTCTTCAGGTAAAGCCTTCCTTTCTTGGATATTGAGATGGACTTTGGGATCTCTTTAATGGCCTTCAAGATCCGTTTTGCCTGTAATGGTATACTTATAATTGTGCATCCAATTATCGTGCATAGCACTTCAAAAAATGCTTATCTGGTTTGTATTTTCCTCATAGTCCTCAATTCTAGCATGTAGCATGCAGTCAGAGTCTTATTCCACATCTTCAAAAAATGCATTGCAAATTTGCCATTGAACAAGAAGCAAATGGGGAATTTTCAGCAAGTCTCAACAAAATAAATTCCCTACTTGGTTTGTAGACAAAATGTTGGATAGATTACATGGTGCTTAATTATACAATAAATTAGACCTTGTCTAATAACAATCTCAATAGTAAGAGGATTCTTCTGATCACCAGGGTGTTATCAACAATTTGTTAGAAATTATGCTCATATTGAGGGCCACTATCAAATATATGAAAAAAAAAAGTATTCACACGGTCAACCAGAACAGATCAAAGTTTCCAAGACTTGGGAAAACGTATTATCATATGCTCTAGTTTTAGCAACCCCTAATTTCTCAAAACCTTTTACAATTGAGCATGATTGTTTAGAAGTTAGTACCAGAGTAGTTTTCATGCAAAATTGATACCTTATAGCTTTTGAAAACCAAAACCTAAAATCTTATTTTAAAAAAAAGAGAAAGATTAATAATGGTCAACCAGAACAGATCAAAGTTTCCAAGACTTGGGAAAACGTATTATCATGTGCTCTAGTTTTAGCAACCCCTAATTTCTCAAAACCTTTTACAATTGAGCATGATCGTTTAGAAGTAAGTACCAGAGGAGTTTTCATGCAAAATTGATACCTTAAAGCTTTTGAAAACCAAAACCTAAAATCTGATTTTAAAAAAAAGAGAAAGATTTATGAAAAAGAAAAGTTGGCAGTCGTGCATGCATTAGAAAATTGGTGGTGGAATTTAAAGTATGTTTCAGTTCAATAGCCTAAGATATCTGCTTCAAGTAAAAAACCTCAACCACAGAACAATAAATACAAATAGCAAAGATAAAAACTCTTCATTTTGAAAATTTATATAAACAAAATGTAATCAAGCCATTGATGTCTTAGAAGGGATGAAAAAATGGCTACTTATGCAATATTACAGGAATTGTACAAGAATATATTACGGGTGTACTTGCAGATTTTATTAAGAGCAAAATATGTCAAAAAATTATCAGCAATATTGACACAACCAAGTTTTAATTGGCAATAAAATATTTTATGGATCAAAATAGAATCTATTTGCCTCAGCATTACAGTTTCATTAAAAAGTTTTCGAAGATAGTTGTGAATAGTTTCTCCTCACTACCTTCAGCAGCACACAATGCATAGTCTTCAGATCCCAATTGGGCAACTCAGGGTGTGTTCTCACCAACTCCGGATTGATTCAGATCACCATCTTCCGACGGAGGAGCGAACTTGCTTGTTTTTTTCCTTGGGTGAAGTCGAAACCCTGCATCGCTTCATTTTTTGCTGTCCCATTTATTACAATATCTGAGGCAGATTCCATTGCCTTTTCAGGGACAGCTCTCAATCTGTTTCTACCTTCTTCAGATATCAGGACCAGCGGTGTCTCGCACTCTTTCTTAGGGAGGTAACTCAGTTTTGTCAACATATAAGTTCTCCAGATGGATCGTACCCCCCTCAACATCGGCTCATCACAACATACTTCACCAGCTCTGACAGACTAGGGTACACTAGATGGAAACGCCCCACATCATCCAGTTCAGACGAGAGCAAGGTTACTTGACAACGCACCCATGGTCTGTTAGGGTCCCGCTCTAGCGATGGACAAAGACATATCATGGACTTCTTCAGTTTTGATACTTCGGCCTCGACTACTAGGAGAGATTAGTATTTAGGGGGTTCTTGGAGCTTGCCCCTCTTGCCTTACATCAACATGCATGTCTTTCTTGCAATTTGCACCATAACACACCTCTTCATCATGCCTCTCATCGTGGACAACTTCGACACTTAGCCCTTCATCAACATCAATGAAATCATTGTTATTTTCTTTTGTAGACTCCAATCCTCCCTCCTCCCCAATGAGGAAGGGCACACTTGGACTATGTCACCCATCAACCACATTGCAATCATCTCGTAGTCATCATTGCATATGTTCTCGAGTGAGATCCTTGTCATAACTCTGTCACCAGGTTGAACCCGATTTCATACAAGCAACAGTGCCAAAATGCAAAAATGGAATACAATACACTACAATATAATTCCATTATATATAAATAAACAAAGTTATACAATGGGAAAAACTTACAAATACATGAGGATACAGTAAACACCATATATCCTTCACAACCTAGTTATCTGCAATACATCATGGTCTAGTCAATTATATAACACATGGACTTGCCTTGACCAACATCAAACAACATACATCCACAAACATCTCTTCTTCTACCTAAAAATTGCTATCGTCTAACCATATGTACCTCTCAACCAACACAAATATGTACATATAGGTATTATGAGACCAATATGCATTCGGCAACTACCCAAATACCACCAAGCTATCCATATACATAAAAACATTAAATTAATCCCAACATTACGTAATATTTATTATAAATACATATTGCCACATACACACATGACAATACTTACATACAACCACGACATTAACACATCATCAAAACAGGGCACATACATCCATGCTTGCATGTGCTCATACACTCATGCATTCATGCAGACGTGACATCCATTTATCCGTCAAATCATCTAGCTAGAAAAAAAAAGAATAATCTAGTTGTTGTCTGATTTAACCATGGCCCAAAAAAAATTAATAAGATGGTGGAGGATACATGGGAATTGAGATCCACAACTCGAGCATGTAGCCATTCACCTCTTGTCACAAGTTTATAGTTCCTCAGCTATAGAAAGGAATTGGTCAACATATAGCTTCATTCTTTCCATTAAAATAAATAGATTGACATCCAAGATAGTCAAGAATATAGTTGCTATTCACAATAGTCTTGACTTCAAACTTGAAAAAGAGCAATCAGGACCAGCAACACGATGGGATGTAGATCCAAAGGATGCTACACAAATTGGTGAGAATCATGTAGAGGCACACATGGATTTGTCATTCCCACTAACAAAAAGGAACCTTAAACAGATTCTTTCAAAGTTTAACATTCAAATTTCATTTCTATACATGTTCTTAGTTATAATATAAGTGCAATAAAACTTGGTAAACTTATGGGTATATAAGTTATTCTACAATAAGGTCTGAAATACAAAATTCCATGAGAAGAATAAGAGCTCACACAAAGGAAAAGACACACTATATGGCTACAGAAAAAAGAGATGAGGAATTGAGATCCACAACTCGAGCATTGATTTGACATCCATTCATCTGTCAAATCATCTGGCTACAAAAAAAAAAAGAGAATCTAGTTGTCTGATTTAACCATGGCCAAAAATTAATTAATAAGATGGTGGCGGATACATCGGAATTGAGATCCACAACTTGAGCATGTAGCCATTCACCTCGTCACAAGTTTATAGTTCCTCGGCTATAGAAAGGAATTGGTCAACATATAGCTTCATTCTTTCCATTAAAAGAAATAGATTGACATCCAAGATAGTCAAGAATATAGTTAATATTCACAATAGTCTTTGACTTCAAACTTGAAAAAGAGCAATCAGGACCAGCAACACTATGGGATGTAGATCCAAAGGATGCTACACAAATTGGTGAGAATCATGTAGAGGCACACATGGATTTGTAATTCTCACTAACAAAAAGGAACTTAAAACAGATTCTTTCAAAGTTTAACATTCAAATTTCATTTCTATCCATGTTCTTAGTTATAATATAAGTGCAATATAACTTAATAAACTTATGGGTATATACGTTATTCTACAATAAGGTCTGAAATACAAAATTTCATAAGAAGAATAAGAGCTTACACACAGGAAATGACACCCTATATTTGAATGACAAGAATCCCCTCCAGAAAAACTCCTTAGGAAATCAAGAAGACTTTACTCACTCAATCAATGAGATTACATGGCAATTCAAGCATATGGGAAAATGAGGCATTCGGAAACCCCTCTGTTTGAGGATAAAGCTAGTCCAATAGCATTCCAACATCCTCTACACATTCTACCTTCCAATCATTTAAAAAACTCCTTCCAGCTCTTGGATTTTGGAGTTTTCTTCTTTTCCATTGCAGCATTTCTTGTTCCTTCACATTCTTTTTATTGTCTCTTTGGTTTCCCTCTTGCTTGCTCTTCCTTCAACTAGATGGAATTAGTTATGCAAGAAAGTAATTTGTAAGATCTCTTGTGATATTACAATCAGCCCATACACTTTTCAGCCTTCACTTTGAAGTAGTTTTTCATGTTTTGAAATATCAAATAAACTCCTAATTAGCTGATTTTTAGTCAGTATATGGAACACAACATCAAGAATCTATCTCAAAATGAAGGAAATCATTCCAAGCACTTATAAGAGAGTAATTGACATTGTACTCCAGAATGTATTTTGCCATTTTTAAAGCATCAAATGATCATATTTTCAAATCAAATTTCTACGGAAAAATGGTGTACTGATTCACCTTTCATATCGAAAAAGAACCACTCAAATTCAATTCCATTTGATCAGCTTATGACAAAATGTCATGTCCAGGTTTGAACCATTCTATGCAATATTTGATGGCTCAAATGATTGGATTCAATGCTTAAAATTTTTGGGCATTGTTATGGATGTCAACTATGTTCATTTAATTTCAATATCATTTGATGTAGTTTATGACAAACTCACCTTGTACCCTTTGTGGACCGCCTGGATAGAGCATCACTCAACTGAGCATAACCTTCACGCTACATGTCCAACATATATACACCTTATATTGATGGAGAGAGGTATGAAATACGCTTCCAACTATACCAAGTTTACTAAATGAAACATCACGGTGCTCCTGCATTGCTCTTTGAATGATCTAGTTTCCAGTCAAAATTATGCATCCTTAGGCTTCTAACCAAGTCTACATTGTTGATGTTGAAAACTCTATACCATTACAATACTTGGGCTCCCACATGACTCCAATGGTGACCCAAGATCACACCTCCTCATTGGGAGGCTTTTGAACCCAAAAGTTAGCTTATTGCACCTTCCCCAAATAGATCTTCATGGATTTGCTTAATCTATGATATTTTCTTTTCCCAGTTGAAATCGGTATTTCAATTGCGGACATGTATTAGATTTCATACTCTTCAGTGTGTTGGCCCTTGTCTCAAGTCACAATGGAGAACTCTATATATGGCCATTTCCCTTCAAGGCCCTATTCCAAATCTGATCTTTTTCCTTGGTTTTGGCATTGTTTTCTTTTAAATGTAGGTCTTTGGCTTGCTACCTATATAACACTTTTGGCTATGCTCTGATTTTATTCACAACTATGGCTCCAATTTTCTAGCTCTAGCTCCTACCACTGGCTCTTTGGCTTTGGCTCTTGGCTTTGCCTTCTGGATCTGGCACTTGGCTCTAGGCTTGCATGCTAAACAATTGTTCTAGCTCTTGGCTTGTTAGAAGCTTCAACTACAACTCTTCATTCTTTTCCACATCTACTAGATTTACCCATTTCACCACAAGACCAAGAAACCCTGCTCTGACACCAACACGGTCTATAATTCCCAGTAAATGTAACCTTAAAAATATACTTTTGGAAATAACATTCAGATTTTATTCCCATATATGGTTTGGTTATAATATAAGCACAATAAAACTAGGCAAAATTAGGAAAATATGAGCTATTCTACACTCAAATCTGAAATACAAAACTCCATGAGAAGAATAAGACAGCACACAGAAAACGGAAGTAGTTTGCTAAATAGATGTGTTTATACTTGTAACTAGTTAAAATCACACACATTCTCCGATGCCTTATGGTTTCTTTATGGAGGAAATCACACATATTCTCCAATGCCTTACGGTTTCTTTATGGAGGAGTTGAAATCCCTGAAATGGTGTAATTTTTGTGGCAATGTGCTCACACATTATTACTGTATTGTATTCCTCTTGGCTTAATTTTGTTCTAAGGTTTACATTTGTCATGTTAAAGTTTAAATTTGCTGCCCTCTCAGGTGGGGGATGCTTTAAGCAATCCATTTATTACTATTACTACTGGTTGTAATTTCAAGTTTCATTGACCTTGCAAGTCTCACTGACCTATTTTGGTTTATCATCAACATTAAGGTTAAACCTCTCATTGTAATAAAACTGGCATATAATGTCCAAGGCCTTATGGAGCAAAAAGGCAAATGAGATGCAATTGTACAAGCGCAAACCTAGTTCAAATCCTTGCATTGTGATGGAGACTCCCATGATACAACAGTGTATAATAATATGGTTTGTTGTAATGGTAACATTGTTTGTGGAAATCTATGTAATAGGGGTGGCATAAAATAGAGGATTTGACTTTCTCTAACGTATGAACTATGAATTGCAACTTTAGAATATAAGAAAAAATGGCCATGAATCTCTCTAACCAAAGTTTAAAAAAATCATGACCGGCGGTTTATCAGTAAGGCCTCAAAGACAATGGGATTGGCAATTAATCAGGAAAAAAAAGGCAAAAATCATGATCATTTCACACATTTTTTAAATATTGGCAGCGTTTATATAGTTGGCTACCACGAATAAATCAGAGGGATGGAAACAATCATGAAATGCATGATGATTGCAATTTTTGAAGTGTTTTTCAACAGTGTCTGATATTAAAAAAGCATTTTCTAACTTTAAAAAGTCCTCTATACATTCACTCAAGAATCAAGTACAGATTATTGCCCTTCATCAGAATAGGCTTTGCTAGGAAAACTTTGATGCATTTATGCAATCTCATTACCATCAGATTCCAGTGGATCATTTATAATATTTCTTATAAATGTTTCCCATTAAGAGACACTTTTTCATTGCATATTATCATGACCCAGCATTGTTCTAACAAATGAAAATCCAAACCAATAGAAACCTCGACTTTTGATATATATTGGAATTCGTTAGTTTTCATAGACCAATTCTTATGTGCCTCGCCCACAAGGTAAACCTTGAAATATATCTAAGAAGATAATCTATGAATATATCATATTGAACTATAACCATCTGAGACAAATCAAGCCAACAAAAACATTCACCATAAAGTTACATTCCATACACATCTTACAAAAAGCATGCAGGAAAAGCAAAAATTCCAGGTAATAGAACTATTCAGAAAATGAAATATTTTGCAATAGATGACTCAGTAGTCGGTAGAATATCACATTGAAATTAAATAAAGTATGAAAATTAATCAATTTTTTTTAAGTCTTGCTATGTAGTGAAGCAAAGACAAGACATGCATATTGAACTGTGTGCACTGAACTATTTTGAATGCAAAAAGATAACTATGATAATGTTGACTTACGATGTCTGCTTTTGTGCATGCAAAGCCGTGTGAGAGTGCTGATATATATAGAGCTGCACCGCACACTCCACTTGGTTTTCTTCCAGTCTAAGGATGTCAGAAATTTTACAACAAAGAACAAAACAAATATCAAATAAATGCAAACAAATTAAGGAGATCTAAGATGATTTTAGGACACAAGATTATTACCTGCATCCAGTCACGTTTCATACTTGCTAGAATTCGCAACGCAGTGTTTGCAATAGCAAAAAACTTTTCTCTAGATGTTGCTCTTCCAACCAAGCCTGTTAACAATGCAAGTTTGTCCATGCAGAAAATTTAAGTCACAATGCCATAATAAATAAAAAAGCCATACTCCAGAAATTCTTATTCCTTCTCTTCACCATCATATAAAATTATGGTGAGAAAACTTCAGGATGAATATAATTTCAAAAGTAAAGCTATCCGGAAAATATCATAAACATCTCTACTTGTACACATTTGGACAATAGAGATGTGGAAGGCAATTTTATTTAATTTATAGATACAATATAAGTGATGCTGTAAATTGTCTATGACTTACACCGATATCTCCAATGTATCAATCCAATGATGCTAACTGCATGCAAATTATAAACATTTCTACTTGCATAGATCTTGAAAATGGAAACGTAGAAGGTGATTTAATTTTATTTATAGATATAATATAGGTGATGTTGTCGATGGACTTCAACTTATACAAATATCTCTGATGAATGAAATGATTCTAACTGTATGAAAGAATTAAAAAAGAATAGGGCAGTGGACATTTATTAACTTTATAAAGCAGCAAATTTTCAGCTATATATTGATGGGTTTTCCCATTGTAAGCAAGATCCAAAACTTAAAAGTAGTTAGTGTGAAAAATTAGACATTAATTGGATGAATTTCGCACCTAAAATATGTAGAATGTAATTTGGAAAATAACAATGAATAAATTAATTCCTTAAAAAATCAAAATTGATTTTGTATTTTAAAGACAAGATAAGAACTCAAGTCACATCTCAATCCAGAGAGATTTTGTGCTGATTTAGTTTCATCAGTCTTGCCATTGTAGTCAACTACCTCATAATTTTAACCATAATACAAGTAGACTGACTGTATATCTAGTTCAAGATTTAACTTAGAGAATTGTACATTCTTGGCAAACATTTCCACTTAACCAACTCATGCATTTTTCTATTGAACTGCTTTAAGTTTTCAGTCTTAAGCATCAAGAGAGATGGATTATAGTTTGTCAGAGCTCTTAATTAAAACAATTTAAAAGTGGGTATAATCTTGTACATGAAAAATTGAGTTTTGTGTATGTTTTGTAAGCTGATTTCCAAGGTTGATTTGAACATGGGCCTTTTGAAAGGGGTGAAAACTCAAAAAGGTCTAGTTGCTTCCATCCAACATTTTGTTTGTAAATGCAAGCAATGCATAGTTACCAGGTTAGGCTGAATGTGGACCCATATTAGTCTGACCCAGGCTTCTAGGACAGAACAAACTGGTTTGGTTGAGTTCAGGCCAGTTCTTTTATATTTTATTAAAAACATTTGCAAACTTTTTTACAAATTTAAAAAAAAAGGGAAATTAAAAAAGATTTTGTTTTACTACAAACTGGTCCAGACCAAAGTTATTTGACCATCCAAGAGAAAAGCCTACATTCCAAACAAAAACTAGAAGCCAAAACTTTCACCATCTTACAAAATTGAATCCCAGACCAAAATTTGCGGTACTGACTAGCAAATGTCTTTAATCTAATTCTGTGCATTCTGACACAATATTATACAAGACGTATAAAGGAAAGAAGGAATTATAAACAAAGGGGTGGAGGCCGTGTGTTGAAAAGTGATGCAGAGATTGATCCCCTTGCACATGTTTTTTTCAAAACAATCTTCCCAATGTTATGATTGAGGGCGGTTTTCATCATTAAAGTCGGCTGAAAAATTTTGCAGTTCACCATATCTGTCACACACCACCACCTTGATAACACCATCCAAGATTATAAATTTAACAATCTTAGCGTTTCCAAATAGGGACCCTAATGGCTTGCCACCACCTCCCCTACCCCACCCCCCAATCCCAAACTCCACTTCCTTGTGTTTTTATTATTCCTGCATGCAAGTTGTTGATGTCGTGGGGACTAGCCTTGAAACAAGAAATAATTTAATTGGGGCAGATATAAATTTTTTTTTTATTGGTAACAGGGGTTTTGAAAGGGTCCCGTAACCTTTTACAGAATGGAGACTATCCAGATAAGCCCTCCACAGCAAAAAAAAAAAAACAGAAGTATCATCCCTCTATGGGTCATCAGAGAAACAAAAAGAGACTTGAAAGCCCACACAGGGGCACAAAGAGGGAACCCAATACTGGCACTGAAGAAGCCCACGCAGGGGCAGCCAGAAACAGAAAGAAAAAACAAAAAGCACTTAGACAGCAAAAAAGGAAAACCATAACAGCCAAACTAGATGTTGGGGTAACCAGAGCCCCAAAACTTGTAAAAACCTTCATCTGTTGTTAAGACTCTAGGAAATAATCTACATTAACAAAAATTGGGATTGGATCTCTTTCCCCTAGCAAAGGGCTAAGAAGGATTTCCAACACCCATCTTCAATAAAGACTGAGAGCCATTGGCAATTTTTTATTGTCTCCTTTTTCCTCATAGCTTTAATTGATGGTCTCCCAACATTACGCTCTACCCCAACATCTGTAGATCCCTTTTTAAGACTTCTTGGATTAGGGCAAAGAAATCCCTTCTCCAAGAAGGGTTTTGAAGGACATTTATGACTTTTGGTTTTAGGGCCCGGGGACCCGGTATTCTCAGAATCAAGGATGGGAAAGGAAGGACTGGGGAGGAAAATAGGGGGAGAGCCGAGGTGATTGATGGGCGAGAGGGGGGCTTGCGGGGAGGGGGGATCCTCAGGCTGGGGGATGAGATCATCTTTGGAGAGGGACTCGAAGGAGTTGGATATGGGGACAGGGGGACCAGACTGAAGTGGAAAGGAGGGAACAACACCATCCAAGGGAGGATCAGAGGAAGAGGGAGCAGAGGCATCGGCAGAAGGCTGAGACTGCGGTGGGAGATTTAGAGGGATAGAGGGAGCCTCACCAGGAGGGGGGTTAGCCAGAGAGGATGAAATGGGGTGCCTCTGGAAGGATTGAAAAGGACGAGGTCCGGATTTGGGAAAGCTTACCTTTGGCTTGGAAACATTTGGGCATTGTGAGCGGAGATGGCCTTGTTTGGAGCATTCACCACAGAACGCAGGCTTATTTTCGTATTCAATAGGTTGGGAAAAGGTACAAACCTCTGAGATGAGAGTGATCGAAGAAGGAAGGGCAGAATTCAAGTTTGCATTGATGCACATACGGGCATAAACCATCCGGGTCCTAGATTTCGTTGTCGGATCAAAGCCAATCAGGTCTCCGATGTTCCGCGCGATTCCTTCGAGGATGGCCTCATCCCAAAACTGGACAAGTAGGCCTGGGAGACGAACCCAAATGGGAGAAAAGTTGATATTTTGGGTGGTCGGGTTGAAGTCGACACTCCATTTGCGTAGAAGGAGACCTCTTCAAAAAAAACACGGTCCGCTAGTGAGGATCTGACTAGAGTCGCTGGAGTTGTTGAGGCGAATGAGGAAAAATCCCCTAGAGAGAGCAATTAGTTCTAGAGATCCTAGGGGGCGCCAGGTGGAAAGAGCCCATCTACGAATTGTTTCCATGTCAGGGCGTGATCCCAAAAATTTTCCAACCAGGGAGTGGGAGTTTCATGCAATCGTTGAGGAGATAAGCTCCATAGGGATCCGCATTTTTCCATTGGAAGAATGTAGTTCAACCCTAGGTTTGAGTGGGTTAGGGTTGGAAGTGTTGGAATTTTTCACCATGTCCGCAAAGGAAATAGCTGGTTTGAATTTACCTCCTTTCGATCCCATCACTGCCGTTGTCGGTGGAGACAAAATGTCGAGTCCTTTATCGCATTCTACCGTTCCACCTGTGCCTCCAAGGCCACACCGAGGAAGGGAGCTCACTTTCGATCCGGGTCCTCTGTTGTCGCTGTCGATTTTGTCGTCTTCGCCAATGTTGCCTCCATCGCCTGATTCCGACGTTGTCGTCGCCACTGCTATCACCATCCGCATCAAATCCCTCCTACAAATCTCTTCGGGCTTTGATTCGCAGTCATTTCTGCTCTGATCCATTCAACATAGGGCTCAATCGATTGCTCTTTTGAATACCCTTTCGGGACAGATATAATTTTACTAATTCATGGGTTATTAAATAAATGAAGCAGGGATATAGGATTGTGATGCGGATATTACTGAATGTTCAAGTGGCCTTTCCTTAGGATAGCTTTCTTTATCTTAATATTATCATAACATTATATATTTTTATTTCTTTCTAATTGGATATATGTCATTAAGACTTACAGCAAACAGCATTATCATGACATCCATCGGAATTGAACCTTGGTGGGCTCTTTGTCAGCCAAACATTTTCACCAATTGGACTTTCAACACGGCAGGCTCATAATAAAAATTAACATTGCATTTTTTCTAATTATCTTAACAGTATAAATTCTAAAACTATATAATATTTCAACTTTAAAATTATTTTTATATTACATATTTTTTAAACCTGTCTGAACATATTTGAGAAAAACAAAACCTTAAAACCTTTTTTTGCCTTCCAAACCCTTCAAACTAAACCAATCCCAGCACCTATGCTGCAGAGAATGTATCAAACATGAAACACACACAAGTTAAACAACGAATGTATTAAGGCATGAGTTTCTATTCATATCAATTCTCCAATAAAATATACAAAAACAAGGAGAATTGAAGAGAGTGTTTCCTTACCAATGTCATAAAGAGTATATATAACCATAGTTAACATGTTTGGAAGGTTCAATCAGTATAAAGGGTGAAAAAAAATTGGAAGTCTAGGATTTTGAAAAAGGTTTGACTCAATTTTAGAAAATAAAAATAAAAAACACACACGAATTACATTAGAGAGAGAGAGAGATGAAAAATAATAAAATATGTGCCACATTATATCCATTAGCTAAAAGATATCTTAAAACACCCAAATTCATATTCGACTTCTAAATGTGATGTTTTGCCAATTCATGACCATCTATGAAGGAACTTAATCTCTATGATAATCCTCCTAGGTCTCAATCTCCATTGTAGAAATTGGTTGTGATAGGAGTCATCCCTTACTCTATCGAACTTGTTAATCACGTGGTAACATCGGCAAGAATAGACTTTTCATCCTCACTAGATGAGCTCTTATTGCTCAACATTGAGAGTGTGATTAAATAATCTACCTCATTTTCTAACTCATCCTCCCCTAGGTTCTCTTGAATGTGCTCATTGTCTAAAAGGGTACTCCTCAACATTCTCATTATCTTCCTCACCAACTATCTCCTCTCTTGATGCAGTATTAACCAGTTGCACTAACTACACCACTCCTCTGTCTTCATTCTCCAACTCATCCTCCCCTAGGTTCTCTTGAATATGCTCCTTGTCTAAAAGGATATGCATCTCTCTCTCTCTCTCTCTCTCTCTCTCTCTCTGTATGAAGAGTTTTGATATTCAGGTTTATTATTCTTCCTCAATCTCCAAATCATGCACTCGTGGGAGACTCTCCTATCTCTAAAAAAACATAAATGAATGAAAGTACTATGCAAATCTTTGCAATAATGAGCTTGTGAAGTAGGTTCTCCACTAGTTGCTCTACTATTTTGCATGGGAGTAGATAAGGATAAGCAATAGCAAGTGAAGATCTAGTAAGGATTTCATAACTCCCACCCTACTTATGGCCAAACTCACTAGAAGGAATGCATTGCAACTCATAACTAAATTCACATGGTTGCTTAGTCTTGACAAAGCAATTGCACAATGAGGGACTAAGTGGAATTTGCAAGGTAAAAATGCATATGTTGAAACTTGAGAGCAAAGAAGTACTAGTTGGTAAAGTAGATATGTTGCACCAAATAGAAAATGTTAGCACAAGGTACAAACTAAAAACTACAAAGCCTTGTTGGTTGTGCACAAGTCACAATAATTCCAATATTCAATGTGTTTTTTATTTAAATGTGTGCATTAGCTAAGAGTTTCCCCCATGTGGGCAATAAGCATGGATAGGACACGAGACTCCAATGTCCCAGACTTGTGGGAATGTTTTCGCAAAGCCATGAATGCCAGATAGGCGATGATGACTCTCAATCATGGCAGTTGTCTGATCATGACAAATGTATGATCATCAAACATCTTATGAGTTTGCCCAATGCCATGATTTAAGTATCAACACTCAACAAGTCATTAGTATCGTGTAGGGACCGAGGAGGTGGCAGTATTCTCACCTCCAGAGACATCTTATTCTCGCTATCAGCAATTAAACTTAGTAGGCATTTCCTAAATATTAGAGAATAGGATTATCATAACAAAAAACTCAATGTTTATTAGTTCCTATTGTTGTATAGTTCAACTAGAGTGCCTTGGATGGTTACAATCAGCCCTTGTCTTTGCCAGGACTACTAACACCGTCATCAATGCGATAAAAGGGGCATTCCCCACAATAAGGGGCATTCGTCCTCAAGGGGTACTTGTATATGAGTCCCAAATTTGATCCATTGTTGTTATTCATGTTCTCCTCCTACTCTATAGTGTTTTTTTCCATCTCCCCCAAATACTCTTTTTTAATCCTATCCTTCTTTTCTTGTTTATGAGTTCCTACTATTGGCACTTTCTTCTATGAGACAGTGATGGTTATGTTCTCATTATAGAACAGAATGGTCCTGCTAACCTATGGTGTCATTGCACCTCACCAATTTGATCAATTCACCTTTCATTCTTGAATTGTATCCAACAGAAGCACAATCCCATGAAAAGCCGTGTAAGATCCTTCTTCTCGTGCATGAAGAAAACATCAATGTGCTCTAACAAAAATGTCACCTAGTTATAATTGGTACAACCCCCGTACCCCACATATATCACACAAGCCACCTTGGCACATCTAGATAATGTGACTCTCCAAGTAGTCTAGAAGCCACATAACCTATCATGGACTCATACTCAATCTAGAGTAGGCGCATGTCAGGGTGGACAAGTCACATTATTGGTAGAAGTACTCCTTGTGCTTTCAAAGCGAGATGTGGACCTTCTCAACCCATTGCCCATCACTCAAACCTTGAAATCCAAAAACTCTGATGAAATCAAGAAGGATGAAAGCCATCAAAACAGATAACTACCCACTATAAACTCTAAGCTCTTATTTTGAAAATTTTATTGAAGTACCATGTGAACAAGCTATCATTCAATGTGATTCCTCTTGAGCTGGGACATGAGAATCATGTGATAGACAAAAGCACACTTAAATGCCACCTTCAACCTGTGGTCATCTAAGCGGCTTTGCCTACCGCACTCTATATTTGTCACCAAGGCATGTACTAGCACAATTCTTCTTACAAGACTTTCTCCTTCTTTAGTAAATGCTTCTTCTTTCCCTTATTTTTGGAAGCACACCCAGGACTGCTAGTAGGGCTTGGGATCACCAAATGTATGTATCGTTAAGCCATGTGTTGCTTGACGATCTTGTTGATTCCTTTACCTCCTTCAAGGCTCAACAATGTAATCTACAAAGGGATTCTATGCAATTCCTTAACATTATATCTATCAATTATTGTAGGTTTTGCCTTGCCCTTCTTTATTGCCTTCACAAAGTCAAAATCAATGATAACTCACATGAATCCATTATGAGACCAATTTCCAGCAATTCCCAACAACTGAGACACAATTGCTTGTGTAAAAGTCTAATTCATTGGCATCTGTGTGGTGGCCTCATTGGCATCCATGCTATTGATATCCTCGTTGGATATATTGTGGTGGCTATGACCAATGTCTTCGTGGCTAGGACATCCTAATGCTAGGTGTCCCAATGTTCATTGAAACTTCTTCCAATCAATCTGGTGAATTAGTGTTTGAAGGGTTTTGCTTTTGAATCAAATTTGGGGAGTAATTTAATGTATGGTTGGTTTTGATAGCTCTCCATATTGCCCTATCATCCTTGAACAATTTCTTAGCAGCCTTGGACACTTTGTAGATGATATGCATAGCTTGGGGAGCACTCACCCTACAATTAGCATCCTAGACTCTCCAATGAATGTCCCATATTGGTGGATGGATGTCCCATACATCCCACCCTAATAAATGGGCATCTTGCCCTTGGAGATAGATGTCCTTTGCCCTGTGGATGGCCCCCACCTAATTGACATGCTTCAAAAGTCAATGGGTGGCAAAATGGTGACATAGCTCCTCCCAACACCCCCTAGGAACTTCAGCATCCCTCAAACTAACTTGTGCAATCGGATGGAAGTTTGCATTGTCCTTAATATCCATCTAATTAACCTAGGCAGTTGTATAGACACCAATATCCTCCTAAACGATCACTTCCTTTGGTAACAAGGACCCCAGCACAACTATATTCCCTCTCTTGAGACTGAAACCTTTTTTCTTTTCAATTGATTATCAAAAAGTATTTGTGTTCCCTACCTAATTGCAATACATGTCCCTTTGAGATAGTTTGAACCTTGATTAGGGCATTACATGTGTGTGATAAGCCTAGTTTGATTTGGCTTGTTTGACCCAATTGTATAATATTCTCTAATTGGTAGTCGAGTTGTTGCTTCTTTCTCCACTTGGACTTCTTTTAATTGAGCATTATGATATTTTTATTTTGATTATTATCTCCTCTTATTTTAATTCTTTCCATATTTCTTAATTTTACTGCTTATATATTTTTGGGGTTAAGTCACATCCACCTTATTTTGTTCCTTTCATGTATATTATTATTTTACATTACACTAATTTCTTAAAAGAAAATATGGTAATGATATGGCTGCCTAATGAAAGTCATCTGTGCAAGATTTAAGGATCATGGTGATCAAACAAGGAATATGGATAAAAAGGCAAAATGAAACAATTCTAGCCCCAAGAAGGGAGACAATTGCTAGCTTAGTTTGCACAATTACTTGAGATCTTTGGAGGCATTGTATTCCCTTAATCTTGCATTATTTGCATTACTAGGATTTTTCTGATATTAAAGAACGAATAAGTATTGAAAATAAATTTATGCCAAAACTTTGTTTATGCATGTAAAATAGTTTGAATTGCAATGGTGGCCAAATATTTCATCACATAGAGCATGTCAATTTTCGATTGCATTTAAAATGGTTCCCATATTCAATTACAAGAATTTATGGAACAGTTGCACCTCTCTCCATCAAATGTGGGAAATGCATCCAAGGATGACGAGGGTAGTGGCACAGTGGAATCCAAGACCCCAAGCACCAACTACTCTTTGGTGATTGTATTGTTCACTTACCTTGTTCCTGTAATGATCACTAAGTGGTGCATATATTTGTGGGCTTTTTCACTTGATGGTGCCTTAGGAGAATTCAAATTTAAGAGCACATCATGGAGCGGATAACTACTTTCTCGGGTGGTGAGGCTAGGTGAGTTATGCTTCAAAATTGCACAGAAAAACAATGCACAATAAATGCTTCTCCATACAACATGGTGTTAGATGGAAAAGAGAAATAACAAATGGGGAATATAGATTAACAAATGTGAGAAAACCACAAATTATGCGAATAAATGGAAAGCTTTATTTACAAATGGTCCAAATGTAAGTGAAGTGCATAAAACAAGGCACTTGTATGGCCAAGTTGATAACAATACCAAGACCTAGGCTATAGATTGTAGGCTATGAAACACAATGGATATTTAAGAATGTTGTCTCTTAAAAGTACCAACTCACTTGGATTTCACAATCCTCACTAAAGACTCTTAGTACTACTCCTCAACGTTCCAGAAGAAACCATGTCTACTGAATAGGAGCCTATCTAGGAAGTGTACAATATAGCTACAAGATTCATACCGAAGTGTTGGACTACCAAGGCACTATGTAGCCTCAATACAAGTGTCAACGGGTCCTAATGCTAGGTGGCCTATAGCATGGATCTAAAGGGCTTGATGCATAGAGACATGTTGACGTATCAAGATGCATGCAGGTTATGTCAATTGTAAAGTCAAGTGTTAGTAACAAACGAAGAAGCTTATAGATCAAATCCGTTGCTAGGCTAGATGCCGAGCAGTCTAGGCTCCAAATGGCTTTTGACCCTCATGTCATATGTTGGGGCGCAATGGGGCTTTCCAATTCGGTTGGGTGCCCAATTATGGACTAGTGATCTTGTATCAAGGAAGGCAAAATGGGTACTTTCAAGCACATTATCCCATGCCTCACAATGCCTAGTAAGAAACAGCATTGTTAAGTGCCATTTAAATAATATATCATTGCCTAGTGGGTGGGTAAACTCTCTTCAAGTGCTTCGATTGCCACATGAGTGGACCACCTGGATTCCCAACAAGACCATCTTCTTGGTTCACAACTGGCAAGACCTTTATTAGCTCTAATTAATAGCGAAGGAAGAAGATGAAAAATAAAACAGAATAATGTGAAAGCAAAGGTCCATCAAACTTCCCTAGTGAAATCACCCCTATTTTCTAGGGAAACCTACCTAATAAATAAGATATTCAATCTAGTACTAGTCTCCAAGCTACTATAGGACCTAGACTAGTACTTTTGGATTAATTAATCCTTGTTACATTGTATTAACATGCCTCGACCGAGGGCCATGCAAAATATAGATTTGCAATCATTATTCAGGTTAGCTCAACTCCTTGAACGAAAGGTATTTGGAGTAAAGTTTGAAGGAACATTCTCTTGAATAGGAATGAGTGTCCATTCTTCCAGTTGCAGCAAAGGAAGTTATATGGCCTCTTTTTCTATGGGTGAATCAAGTCTAAAGAACCGGAACACAAACACATTTATGAATCTGGTTTCATTTTCATCCATGGTATCTTCTTGGGATGCAAATCTGGCAATTACACCAGCCATAGCCTCTGAGAGATCCAGAACACAAATTTGAAGCTTATTTTCAAAATCGTGCTAAATTTAATTCCCAGATGTTCTGCATTCTTCCTTAAACATAGTCTCAACATTTGTTTTGAATTCAAGAAGCAGCTTCTAGGAAATAAAAACAACAAATGTTACATTATCTAAGGTAATGGCGAAGCTAACTTTGTTTCTTGCTCTCTTCTTAAGATTTCTCAAATGCATTGGCTCAATCATGATTCATTGAAGCATGGCAGTTCTTGACAAGAAGATTCCTTCGTGGGAGTTGAATTCCCAACTCAGTGAGGGATCTGATACAAAGTTTGATTGATTTCATATTATAAGAAGTATAATTGGTAATGGGTTTAATAAAATGATAATGCCTGGTACAAGTAATGAGTAAAGTCAATAGATATCCCTAACTATCATCATTTATTCATGGTGCTCACATAAGCATTCTCCTTCTCAGTCTTCCTGATGGTCTGAAAGATGCTTTTATAAAGTAGTAACCACCATAAGATGGCTTTATCAGACTTCCAACTAAAAGAATGTTCCTAAAGCAACATGGTAATTAATTATTCAGTTTCTTCCATGTAAATGGTAATTAAAAATTCAGCTGCTTTCAAACAAAACCCAGTACGGTCTTGCCCCATCCAAACAAGTATTTATGACAAAATAAACACTGTTCATGTCATTTAGGATCTTCTCCTTCTTCCTTTCATTTTCTGGTTTCCTAATATCCCATTCTGATATCTAATCCCCAAACAAAAATGAACAAAAGCATTTAGAAGTGTGAAGATATAGAGGCTTACGATCTGTAAAGCGATGTATAAACAAGCTGGGATCAACTGGTTTTTGAATGATGGGATGCTGCTCAAGTCTTAACAATTTGCAAAGTTGCAAAAACACAGAACCTAACACATAGCTGGGAAAATATTGAAGCATAAATTAGTCATCATTGATTAGAACATATCACAAAAAAATCAACATATTACATATTCAAATCTTGGATGTAGATATTAAAATTCATATATAAGCAAATAAGAACAGTATATATGAATGGATAAATTTTCTGACTGAAGTTGATAGAAAAACAAAGATATTTTATTCGAGCATCTTAAATAGAACATAGATGTTCTGCCTTCCACTAAAATTTTGAAAGACTAATTAAAAGGGTTGAAATGGAAGTCGGTTTCGGTTAACATACACGTTAACTTGCAAGACATCTGAAAAATCGATAAGCAAAAATGGTTTATTTTCCTGCCTGCAAAAGACAAAACATTCATTAAAAAAACATACAAGTACAGCAACAATGGATGACTTCCCTGCCTGCACAAGAGAGAACATAGAACAACAAACTGCTTTATAGATGCAACACAGCTCACTTCAGGCACGGATTGCAGATTAAGAACAATTGTGGTAGGAACTTTTCCCAGATACATTTTTGAAACAAGATCAAATTAGCAAGTTACTACTCGTCATATGTCCAACACATAAAAATCAAGGTCTAAAAAGGAAACATTAAGATATAACACACTAGGCATTTGTTAAAAAAAATTGTGGTATTAAAACTTGTGTTTGGGAAGAGGGGTTACCATCTTGCAAAGGACTAACAATAATTCAAACAAAATAATTATTAATCCTATGGCAGTTAATGCAGGGTTTTCATGCTGTAATCCTTGAAACATGGACTCATTAAGAACTTACTACAAAGAAAGGAGATATTGAGAACTACCAAAGAAGGAAAAGATTATAAAAGAGGCAAACAAAAATGATGAGTTATTCAAAATACAGGCTGTCATTAAAAACCCTTCTTGAGCAGATAAACAAATTGGAGGAAAATGTTAAAAATTTAGTGTTTAACTTGGGGACAACGAAATTAGCCAAACTATACAAGGTATCAACACCTATCGTTCATTGCCCCTGGAATGCAAGAAAGCAAGCAATCACCATTATATATTCCCTCAGCCCTTCTTAAAAAATGTTGGATTTGTTGCTGGAAGGGAATAAGATGGCAAGGCTTCATAAATGATGTGAATCTTCAGTATACTTGGTAAAAAAGGAATATATAGGCAGAGTTGCCAGAAGAAGAACCAAACAAACCCAATTAATGGTGAAAGACAAGATATCAAATTCCTATTTATTATTCTAGAATTCGCAGTTTCACAAATTGCTTTATTATCCACGAATTAGTGGTCAAGATATGAATTTCTTCCTATTCCCCAAAACACAATAATACTAAATGCTGTAATGGAAGACATTCAACTTGGAAAGTAGGATGATATACAAAAAGTGAACAAACATCAAACTTGATCAAAATAAATCAAAGAACAGCAACCCTGAAAGCTATTCTCTCCTCAAGTACCACTTATCATATCTCCAAATTAATCTATTTAATTAAAACTCAGTCAATTTACTGCCATTTAGATTATATTTCTTTAACAAGGAAATCTTTTCTAGATTATTGAATATCAGCATCTCATGCTGCATATATTGAAAATTGAAAATAAAATTAAATCAAACTATATCTAAATTTGGAAGCTACATATCATTTGAAGTTCTTAATTTGACCCATTAAATCAACCCTTGATGGATTCAGATTCAATACGTATGCCATACTATAAATGCATCAATTACAAAAATTCTAACCAAAGGCAAGAAGCATTGACTCAAGACCTCTTCAACTAACGCTTTCATACCTACACGCAATATAAAGACAAGCTGCTGCAACTTGCTGTGTCCGCCGGCCCCGTGTGAAGTTACGTTCAACCGCAATCTCCAAAAGAAACACAACCAATCAAAATTCTTACAAAATGCTTCATGAGAAAATAACTGAATCATATGGTCAATAAGGGATAGAAAAATACTATCAAATAGCATAAGATCAAGTAGTTAAAAGCCTATGGAGCCCCAGGTCCAAATCTTGCCAAGTGATATATGCATAATTGCCAATATGGTTTGTTGAAATTCAACAATAATGTGGCAATGACATTGTACAGGTGAGGCCCATTTCAATCTCATATAACCAATTTAAAAAAGGGGATAGAAAAATACTATATATAAACGATGTCCTGCATTGACAGCATCCTCCCTCCCACCAACACATAAAGTTTCTGCAATAATCTCTATCTCCTCTTTTCCTGTAACATACAAATTTTGTTGAACATTACCATTGAAAAGATCAAGTAAGAAGTCTAGTCAATATTTAACTGAAGATACTTCAAACAAGATTTATAAGATGAACTCTAAATTGTAACTGAGAAAAAAAAAATTACAACCTATGGAATATGCAAAAGCTGTAATAAACTACCCCTCAAAATTAAAAATTTACAGTGTTAAGGACAAGACCACAAGCAAACTGCAAATATGCACATTGTTCTCATACTAATTGCTATCATACATGTGAGTTTACTTAACAAGTAGTCTGGAACATAATTAGAAGAGCACAATACAATTTTAGGAAAATTAAGGAAACAAAATTAAATCATTCATACTTTGCATCAATGAGAAAATATGAGCATGAATGACTCTAAAGGCCTTTTTTGTGCATCAAATGATAACCACTTGGATAACAAGAGAATCATCTATAATATCCTCAGGTTGTATCTACTTTTTGAAATTTGACACAAGAACTAATAATTTACCAAAAAATATTTATCACAAGTTCTAACAACTCGGTCCACAATTATAATAAAATGTACAGGTGATTGTAAAGTTCATTCTTGAGAAAAAAGAAAGCTTATAAAAACTAGTGTTGTTTTGTCCATTTTCCAGACATCATAACTGTTTGTCATCATAACTTATCCAAAAAGATATTATTGTTCCCTCAAAATCTTAATCACACTAGAAATTGTGGAAGGTTGCACCCTGCAAAAGAAAGGGTACCATCCACGAAGACTGTTATGTTTGCAAAAGAAAACACAAAAAAATCTTGAGGGCCTCATCTTTCTTATTCCATTTTCTTTCAGATATGACGTCATAAACAAGAATGTTTGTATAGTTGCAGAGTGCAAAACTAGGGTTCTTAGAGAAAGTCAAGGGTTAGAAGGGACACCAAATTTGAATTCCTCTTCTTAACTTCCTTTGAGGTTTTCCCTCACTTTTGTCAAGCATCAATTAGCACAGGAGCTTATTCACATATATTGCATTCTTATACCTTTGTAACATTATTTTTTAAATCAATGCTCTATTCTTAAAGGTATCAGAGTATATAATGGGCCTTTGTGGGTGTGGTACAAGGTTGAGCCAAAAGCCCACTTGAGCTGGAGGAGATGCAGATGTAGCATGATAGAGTCTAACCCTAATGCATCTATCGAGAAGAGAACACTCCACTGGAAGAAAATACGAAGCAGAACCACTGCCAATGATGAGAGAGAATTAATCTACTCTGAGTTGGCATTAATGGTTGGTAAGAGTAGACACTGAGAGAGGCCAGACCTACAAGCCCACATAGAGGGATTTTCTGAGGCATAGAAGATGTGTACATTTCCTGACAGCTTTTAAGCGTCCTATTTTGCATGGTTTCACCAGGGGCATCTGGTCATCATGATAGAATTCTCAACCGGAGTTCAATACTTTTCTAGATGACATTTAGCCCAAAATCTCCAAACTTAATTGCTGAGATGTGAATGTTGTCACATAGATATGAAGAAAATGATTAAAACCAAAAAAAAAGGAAAATCCCTGGATGGAACATCCAAATCTGAAGATCTCTTCACTAAATTCAAAATAATTCTTAGCAGTATTGAATCTAGATGAAAATCATTGTAAATTTTTGTCTCAGACTTGTCTCAGACTGAAATTTGAAGCTGAGGGAATGTGTCTAGATAATTCTTTGGGTAATCAGCTGTGAAATGCCAGTTACAACCCGATTAGATTCAGAAGTCATTCCAGAAAAAGATCACAAATTTCTGTTATCAACAGTAGAGTAACCATTTGTCTTGTACCCCAAATAGAAACAAAAACTCTTAAGTATCTTGGACAGAATTGAACTCATAAGCTTGGAATCAAGGATACAAATGAGCAATCTAATACAGAGATGCCCAGCAAAGGCAATTTGAAAGGGATTTTATTAAAGTTCTTTTTTGTGAAGAACAACAATTTTAGCCCATTTTCTTTTGATAATATTGCATTACAGGGAAAAATCTGCCTTTCAGAGATATGCTGGATTCAAAAGACGAGTTTTAAACGAATCATTAGGTGAAACTAAATTTTATATAATTGTTTTTTTTAATCATATGGCATGAGCCCAACCAGTTAGATTCCTTGACTTTCAAGGAGTAGGCCCAGGTTGGAATCTTGTCAAGCATGTTAGAATAAATAAAACTGATGTGCAACGTGATGAATAGTTCATGGTATCAGAGCCATTCAACCATTTGATGGGCCGGAGAGGTTGTCCTCCCACCCAATTCTGCGTGCAATCCATTTGAAACTATGCTACCATGCTGAGAGCAAAGCCAATGAAGCTCCAAACAATTGCATGATATTCTGTTTTGCTATAGCAGCCTGTGAATCATTCTATGGACATGTTGGATAAGGAGGTATTCACATGTTGAGGAGTTTATGCTGTTGAGATGAACTCAGCGTTGACATGGGGAGGTAGTAGTTTCCCCACCCATACAGTAAGTCAACGTCCTTGCAGGTGTTGGCATTGCTGGCAATCTTCGTTGCTGTTAGCACAATTTGAATCCCCACAGGACACACCGAATCTGTGGGCCAAAGGCCAGGTGGTTGACTGCACCCTCCCTGCTGAAAGCATGGCTCTTGCACCACAATTTGTAGTTGTTTCTGCACAAAAGGCAAATGACTGTTCTTTATTCTGTCACCCAAAATGCATGCACAGCTCTGCATTTCTGAATTATTGTTGGAATCCCTGCGTCCTCCATGCACAAGAGTGGTTAGAGGGATTTGTTCAATGTTAAAAATTCTATTTTGCAGGTTCATGGAAGCACTCGAAAGGAAAAGATCATTATTTCTATTAACCCTAACAGCAAATATAATTTTATCAATATGTCTTTGGCTAAGAGGTTGGTTCAACCAAAAAAAAATCAAAGACATGCAACTTGAGGGTACGAATGTTCAAATTTTTTAAGATTTAAAGATCACCATGGACAAATATATTTTAGATTCAGACTTTTATAATATTGAGATGGATAATGCAGACATTGTTCTTTGTTATCCTTGGTTAAATTCTTTGGGTATTGTTAATATTAATGTACAAAAAAAGTTCATGAAGTTCTAGTATAAGAAAAAGAAAATAACAGTACAAGATATTTCCCAGTGTAAGAGGCAAGGATCCGAGGAAAAACATAAATCTGCTGCAGGGAAACAAATTGAGGAAGAAGCATTAGAACCTGAAACAGAATCCCAGAAACAAGTTGCAGTAGCAGAGTCCATGGAAGAAACGGAAACAGCAAAGTCTGTGGGGAAAACAGCAACAAAGTCCAAGAAAGACATAGAAGAGCGCACACACACATTAAACAAAGGGCACATGAGAGAATAGCATGTATAATTTAAAACAGAGGAGCAAAATGTTGAGTTAAAGAAAGTAGAACATCAGGTTAAGGTCGCAGCATATTGCCATCCACACGACCATGAGAGGCAACAATCATGAAACAAAGCATCGAGAAATAGAAGAGCTATTATGGACATACATGGAACCAGAGGAGCCAAAACTTTGGATATGCTACTAATTGCAAATGGAAGCAAGTATGATGAAGAGTGAACTTAATGACCAGCAAAAAGAGGCTACCCAACACATGGAACCAAACGGTTACTTCTACATATTCAAGTGGCAAAATGGCATATTGGCATCATCAAAGACCACCACCAATTAGAATTTCACTGGGATGGATGGAAGATCGAGATCAATGCTAGTTCGTAGCATGGCTCAAAAGATCATATTATTTAGTCTCTTCTTATGTTTCAAGGACAAAACATTTTGTAAGGGGGATGGAATGTTAGGTACCTAAGATAGGAATTTAATATTATAATATTGCACTTAATATTATAATATTATAATAAATGTATTTATCCCACATGTGTGGGTAAGTGGTAGTGGTAGGTAGTTGAGTATTATATAATGTGGGCAAAAGACTCATATGGAGATGAAGAGAAGAATATTGTATTGTTTGGATCTCATATTGAGATATACTGAGTGGCTTCCTTCCAATAAGGAGCATTGTACAATGTTGCCCTACATCAAGGGTTTGATTTATAATTTAAACATTTTCTATATCGATGTTCATATCTAGTTTTCATTGTGAAATTATTATTGTGCTTAATATTGGTGGATGAATGTGAGATCAGTGCTAGTTCGTAGCATAGCTCAAAAGATCATATTATTTAGTCTCTTCTTATGTTTCAAGGACAAAACATTTTGTAAGGGGGATGGAATGTTAGGTACCTAAGATAGGAATTTAATATTATAATATTGTACTTAATATTATAATATTATAATAAATGTATTTATCCCACGTGTGGGTAAGTGGTAGCCGTAGGTAGTTGAGTATTATATAATGTGGGCAACATACTCATATGGAGATGAAGAGAAGAATATCGTATTGTTTGGATCTCATATTGAGATATACTGAGTGGCTTCCTTCCAATAAGGAGCATTGTACAGTGTTGCCCTACCTCAAGGGTTTGATTTATAATTTAAACATTTTCTATATCAATGTTTATATCTAGTTTTCATTGTGAAATTATTATTGTGCTTAATATTTGTGGATGAATATTATTTCAAAAATGTGAATGATTTTCATGTAATAAGAAAAAGGAGCATTCAAGAAGCATTTGAAAGGAAGAAATCAATCTATAGAGATGCCAACCAACTGAAGTGTAGTTTCAAAATACTAGCTCCAATGACAACCAAAAGTGCTTTTGGAGGAAACCCATTCCAAAGAGCGAAGTGCTAAGTACAAAAGTCTCTCATGGCTGAAATGTGGCCACCCATGGATATAAGGTGATGTAAAAGGTAATATTTCTCAAAACTGCTCTCAAGCGAAGAGGATGAGTGCCAAACTTAGCTTGAACAATATACAACAAAACTATTCTCTTACATCAGACAAGTCATTGAAGTAATAATAGTCCAATTCCAATCAGCATACCTTATACTTTGCCCCCAACTCTCGGATCCATAGAGGAGTGTGGATTTGATAATGCAACCAAAGAGGCATACCTTTGTAGGTATGTCTTGAAAGTACAGTTGGAAGCATTGGTGCTCTCGAACAAGGAGAGATGTGAATCTCTTGCAAAATCATGATTGAGAAGTTGGTTGAAGATTAAGGAAGACCCTGCAAACTAAACCCCTAGGTAATTGTACTCAACCATGATCCCAATTGGCTTCCTCTCATATAAGAATTGGAACTCTAAAAGGGCACTCCTTGATGTGTTGACGACCGTCACCTTAGTTTTGCCAACGTTGACTAGCAAATGTCTTGAGTCACAAAAACAAGCAAGAGCATCCACTTGTTTTTGCAAGCCCTCAAGAGTGTGAGCAAGAGGAGCTCTATCATCTGCAAAAAGCAATGTAGCTCTCAAGACATGATGCAGAAGGAAACCATCATCAACATGTGTGTTATGACAAATAAATACTTCCAACTAATAAATGTATATCCCAAAGAGTGTGGGAGAAATAGGACACCCCAGTTTGACACCAATAGTGTTCTGGCACACATTTGAGAAATCGAGGGCAGTTTGAAAGTGACCAATACCTATCTCATAAAGTCTGTTGACAGCAGTAATAAAAAGCTTTGAGATGCCAATGTCTTGTAGCCCTTGAACAAAAGATGCCTCGAAAAAATGTAGAAGGCCTTCCTAAAATCCGCAAAACAACAACAGATTTTAAAAGACCATTGATGAGTCTCTCAATAATAACTTCAGAAGTGAAAATGTTGTCAACGTTCTGACAAGCCCATCTGAAACCAACTTGCCCTCTTGCTCTAAGCTTGCAATGCTCCAACTAATCTAAGTGTTTTGTGTTCAAAATTGTGGCATAGAGCTTAGCAAATGTGTGCCCAATCATGGTAGTATGTAGTTATTGGTATTTGAAGAGTCCTTACATTTGTGGATGGGGTAGATAGTATGTCGTAGCCAAGAAGTAGGAAAGTTGGAACAAACAACCTCATTGAATAAAATCTCAAATCAAATGGTCAATAACATCACAACCACTGTTCAAGAACTCAGCCCGAAAACCCTCAAAATCAGCATTATTGTCAGCATACCAAGAATCAAAATTGGGCAAGGGTCGTAGAGATATGAAAAGAAAAAGAGAGTGACTCCAAGGAGAAAGCATTGCATGATGGTCCAAGGGAAGTTGACTAGAAAGCTGAAAATTATGAATATCAAAAAGCAATGTCATGTTGGTGAGGATATAGTCAAACACACTTGTACCTCCCCCAGGTGGGAAACTATGGAATTGAGGAATCCTACTGAGTACTAGAAGGCCATGTGATCCACACAACTGAAGCAAATATTTCCCGTACAATAACAAGACACTTCTGATCTACAGAGGTTCTATGTAAGGCAAAATCCACAAGGTTGAGTCCAAAAAGACAACACTTGTCCTTTTTGAGATCATGGGAAGATGTATGGCGGATCCTAATACAAACATTAACATCACCCAAAATAGTGACATCACTCAAAGGTGAATATAGAAATCTTTGAATAGAGATCCATGTATGTGTCATCATCAAATAATTAAATAAGATAAATTATATTAGCGTCCACAGATGACCAAAGCAAACCAATGAGAGTCATTGAAAAGTGTTTACTGTAGTAACCAAAATGTACTATGAAAATAAGATAAACTAGTGTAAAAGAAATTAGGGTAAACTATAATAAAGTAGAAAAACTATGTGGCATTAAATGGACAAGAATGACAAAGGATGAGAATGTTGGTGGAAAGTACTATTAAGCTATAGAGATGTCTTGAAGAGGGGGTGGGCCCTTTTAAATCTAACCACATATATGAAGTATTCATCTAATGTGACCAAAGATGTTTGTTGTCGAAGGCAGTCTCGAATAAGGCAAGGCAACCACTTGAACCATGAAGACCACCTGATCTCTATGTTTCATGCCTGAAAGCAAAAACTTGATAATAACCACTAACAAGTGGAGGGCCTATTCAAAGCTCTTGTGGGTCTTTGTGATAAAAACAAGATCTCGCAAAGATCAAATATCTTAGAATGTACTCAAAGAGGACCATATTTCCCCATTGCACTTCCAACAACTGACAAAAAGGTTACTACTCCCTGTTGGGACCTGAGCACACCTTAATTTTGCAAGCCAAGGATGAGACCACCCTAGAAGAAGGGATTCATGAACCACTGCTTTGCAGTTAATGAAGTGAAGGATTCTTTATTGGTGGCAGTGGAACAATCTAGGGTAAAACAATACATACCTTATAAAATAAATGCAACATATCTTACCCTGATTCTAAAAAAGAAGGATGCAAAATTGTTTGATTCATTTAGACCCATAAGCCTATGTAATATAGCATATAAGATTATCTCCAAAGTGATGGTGAATTGGTTAAGACCATTGTTAGACAAAATTATTTTAAAAGAGCAACGAGGATTTGTGAAACGAAGACAAATTCTGGACGGAATCATAGTAGCTCATGAAGTTATGCATTCAGTAGCTTCACGAAAAGAGAAAGCAATGATCTTAAAACTTGATATAAGTAAAGTCTATGATAGGGTTAAATGGGATTTTCTTTTTGCAGTATTAGAAAAGTTTCGATTTGGGAAGAAATGGGTTAGATGGATTAAAGCTTGTGTCTCTAGAGTTTTATATTCAGTGTTGGTTAGTGGGTTAGTAACATAATCATTTAAAGCCAAGAGAGGTCTTAGAGAGGGAGATCCTCTATCACCATATTTGTTCATTATTATGGTAGAGGTTTTGGGTAGGGAATTGAAGAAGACTAACAAAGATGGGATTATTAGTGGACTTAAGGCTGGTAATAACATTGACAACATCACCCATCAATAGTTTGTAGATGATACAAACGTTTTGGGAGGGCAAGGATAAGTGAGGCCAAAGTTTTGAATAACTTATTAAAGGAATACAAAAGAGCATCAAGGCAAAATGTTAATAAGGCAAAATGTTAAATTTACTTCCTAAACACCTCAGCTAAAATCAAAGCAAAGATATCTAGGTTACTTCAAATGGAAGAGGCAAATTTACCAGCAACTTATCTAAGGATGCCCTTATTTGAGGGGAGAATGAGGATAGAATTATGGAATCCAGCTATAAGTAAAGTTCAGAATAAACTACCAGCATGGAAAGGTAAATGGTTATCGTTAGCAGAAAGAGTGCAACTAATTAAATCAATCTTCCAGGCCATTCCAACATATTAAATGTCCTTGTATACTATGCCAAAATCAATAGAAAAAAGTTTGATCTATATTATGCGGTCATTTTCGTGGTTAGGATTACATGATGAAAGGAAATTTCCTTTGGTGAAATGGAGGAAGGTGTATGACAATAAAACTAGGGGAGGTCTTGGTTTAAGAGTTCTTATGGATGCAAACTTAGCTCTTAGGGGAAAAGTAATTTCGAGATTGTACAAAGAGAGTCAAAGACAATGGGCAAGAATTTTTCTAAGTATGTTGAGCCCAATGACCCAAGCTTAATATTTACTGCATTCTCTCTACCAAATGGTTCTACACTATGGAAAAGTTTTAAAAAAATCAATTGATCTAGTGATTAAAGGTTTAAGATGAGTGGTGGGAACTGAAGAAAATATTTCTATTTGGATGGATACTTGGTGTGATAAAAAACAAGTCAATCTAGACCCAATTTTGAAACCATGGATGAGATTACTTCAAGACAAATATGGTGATAGGGTTTCAAATATTTTGTATAAGGATCATGAAGGAAGATACAAATGGAAAGAAGATTTTTTTACAAGTATACAAAACATTGATGCTAGGAGGCAGTTGAGTAGAAATATAACAATTGTGATTATTTTGAGGGGAGCCAAGGATAAGTTAATTTGGGAGTTGAATAGCTTAGGAGAATACACAACAAGAAGTGGATTTAATGTAAAGCACCAACAAAATAGGAATAACGCAAGAATATGAAGAGATATCTGGGATAGCCTACGCATTCCTAAAGCCAAAATATTTGTTTGGTTAATAGATCATAGAAAAATTTTATGATATTTGTTTTGGTTAAAGAATTGTTTTTAATTGAGTGCTCCATTCTTACACATAAACACGAGCATACTTGGGCTATGCTGCAAAACATGGACATAGATACACTACCAAACCTTCATAGTCTTCAATCCCTTCTCAAAAGATTTCTTACTAGTTTAGACTGTTCAGCTTTGCCACCCAGGATGCATCAAAATTTAATGACTTACTTAAATCCTTGTCTTCCTTCTTTGATAGGCTGGTTTAATCCATTTAATACAATGACCAGAGATGGCTTTTTGGCGAATTCCCCAACAAGCAGATTTATGTCTAAGTGAACCTTAAAGAAGAGCTCTAGGTGTCCATCTTCATTTAGTGAGATATGCTAAGATCCCAAACAACGTGGTGTTAGGATCCCATCCTAACGCTATTTTGTAATTCTCATTATTATGTAATGACCCACTTCCAACGTGGGGGATCCCATCTATAATGTTATTTTACAATATTTTGTAATGTATGTGGCAAGTTACGCTCCTAGCCAAGTGGGGCCATTTGATGTAACCGTTATCAAGATTGTAACCGACATTTGGTAGAAGATTCTAGCTCGAGTGGCATTTTGCATGTAAGCCAACTCTTGAGCTTAGGGTTAGGGTTGCATGAAGTCTTTCTTTAAAAGCTATGAAGCCATGTACGAATGTATCTTTTTGCAAGTTAATGAAATATTGAAGGAGGTTGCCCCCTCGAAGAGGCCTGCGATTCTGAGTTATTTGTGAGATTGTTTCAATTCTGCAATTACTTTCTGCATAGTATTATTCTGTTATTGCATGTATTTCAGTTATCTTTCAATATTTTGTGTGTGTGAGCTTTATTTCAATAGTAGGTTCCTTACAAGTGGTATCAGAGCGCTTTCCAGGGCCGAGTTCTACTGCGACTACGACAATTCTTGCTCAGCCATTTCCGCTTGTTAGGTATAATTTTCCTATGTTTTTTCATTCTGTTTTCCTTTATTCAAAAAGCCAAAAAAAAATCTGCAAAAACCAAAAAAAATACAATCTATTTTTTTCGTAGTTGAGTAGGCTAGAAACCCTGTGTCGGGGGTTTTAAAATATCGTGAAGGAGTTGTCGTTATTGGCTAAGCTAGATAGCCCATAAAGCGTCTAGTGAAGTGAGGGGCGATCAGGCTCCAATACCCAGGCCTCAGACAACACTCGCGCACGGAATCGAGCTCCCACGCATCTTCGGGTGTATCGGGAGACCATTCTAGGTTGAACAAAATTTTATCCAGTAGGAAGATTTTCGGCCTTGTATCATCCATAGTCCACGGGACACAGCATCCCGAACGATTACCCTCCCGTACTGTCAGAGAGGCAGATAGTGTGCTCAAGGGTATGTGTGGAATCCTCCTTGGGTAGTGGCCTGAAATATTGGTCCGAGCACTATTGTTCATCATTGCGGTATAACAGAGGGCCTATGGGTGTTACATACTCCTCTACCTAGCATACCCTGGTTCTGTTAAACACTTCAACCTGCAAAAACACACATCTCCCTGTTTTGCTGAACCTGCATTCACAATCCCAAAAAGTGAGCATACGAAAAGGACTTCCCTATCATAGAAGAACGCACTTTGCATGCACCAGCAGTTAGGACAGAGTCTGCAAGTGTCTATAATAGTCTGAAATATTCCAATACCATCCGGATCAGTGGCAGTAACAATCGCGTCAGTGACAGTACCAGTCAAGTTTGTGACAGTCAGGTCAGTGGCAGTAACAGTCGCGTCAGTGACAGTAACAGTCAAAAAATACAGGTGGTCAAGGTCAAAAACAGAACCGTCAGTGTCAGTAACTGCAGTACAAGTGCCAGGACAATGTCAAGGTGGTCAGTTGACAGAACGCACAGATCAGAGACAGTTGATCCAGTACCCATCTTGTGATCTATAACTCCAAATCAAAAACCAACTGCACCAATAGACTCATAAAAATAAAATAAAAAATTGACTCAAAAAAATCAAAAATCGTGCAACTTTTGTTTTTGCACTCAAAAAATCAAAAATCGTGCAAATCGGAGCTATAACGAAGAAGTTGTAGTGGTTTTATCATTACTCTATTTTGAGTAATTTTTAGACCAGAAATAGGGAAAAATAGCACTAAAAAAAGTCATAACAGGCCCTAGACAACTCCAAAAATCCTCAAATTTGTTTTGTTGTCTTAGTTAGCCCCTTCTGCACCTCTCACAGAATTTTTGAGTCTTAACTCCCTTTTTCTCAAAATTCCTCAAATTTATCAATTTTCCACTAGCCCTTTTTGGCCAAATATTCCACAAATACAAAATCTGAGTCTGGGGTGCCCAAAAATCTGTGTTGTGGCATATAGCTCATTGTGACCGTCTTTTCAAGCTGATCATCTTGATATATAACATCCAAGCACTTTTTTGGACTCCTTACTAAAAATAGTAACTCCTACAACCACACTTCTATTTTTAGTAATTCAGTAAAAAAGGTTCAAGGCTATCCCAAATGGCAAGTGGAACTCGTGGACATCAAAAAGAGGTAGAGCAAAACACTGCTTCAATGTTGGATAACCTAATGAGTGTTGTTACAAGCTTGAAAACCACAAGTGACACCTTGATGGCAGAATTTCAAACTTTCAGAGTTGAACAAGATACCTCCAGAATTCGCCTAGAAGACCAGCTTGCAGAAGTTGAGTCCAAATTGCAAGGTATTCCAAGCAAGTCTGAGTATCGTACTGAACACTCACATTTTGACCGAGGTCAAGGAAAGGGAACAGATGACTCTCACCTTCGCTTTGATCGTGATACTACCTTTAAGATGCCGAAACTAGACTTTCCTAAGTTCAATGGGAAGGATGTGGATGGGTGGTTATGTCGTGTTGCTCAATTCTTTAGACTCCACGATGTCCCCATTTATCACCGAGTTCAAATGGCTTCTTTCAATTTGGAATCTAAAGCCTTACAGTGGTACCAATGGTTGCAGAAAACTCTCCCTGATCCTTCTTGGGCGGACTTTGAGTCTCAATTACTCACTCGCTTTGGCTCTAGTGAGTATGATGATTTTACAGGACAGTTGACAAAGTTGAAACAAACTTCGACAGTTCGAGATTACCAAATACAATTTGAGAGATTGGCCAACAAAACTACAGGATTGAATGAAGGGTTCTTTATGAGTTGTTTTGTTAGTGGGTTGAGGGAAGATCTCCAAGCCGAGGTCACAATGTTTAAACCACAATCCATGATGCAGGCTATCCAGTTGGCTCGTTTGGCCGAGTCCAAATTTTCAGCTCAGAGGCGGATATCTAAATTTCCACAAGCTAAACCCTCTTTTCCTCCTAGATTCCACAATCAAAATGAACAAAAACCTATTGCACCCATTGCTGCACCCAAACGTTTAACCACTGCCAAAATGGATGCGCGACGCGCCCAAGGGTTGTGCTACAATTGTGATGAAAAGTTTTCTCACGGGCATAGGTGCACCCAAAAGAAGTTGTTCCTCATCGATGTTGATGAGCCTGACACCAACGACCATAGTGATGATGACACCGAATCAGTAGAGGAACCACCCAAACCGGAGGAAGAAAACCAGGATGAACCACAAGCTGAAATTTTTGTTCATGCTCTTGCGGGCATTACTACTCCCCAAACTATGAAAGTTGTGGGCTATTTCAAGGGCCTGCGTCTTACCATCTTGATTGATTCTGGCAGTACACAATTTTATTGATCCCCGCATTGCCAAGCAGGCAAACTGTTACGTACATACATGTAATTCCTTTGAGGTTATGGTAGCAAATGGTGGGACCTTACCTTGCAAAGGTAAATGTCGTAATGTTAAGGTCAAGATTGGGGACTATGAGCTCAAACAGGATATGTTTGCACTTCAACTAGGGGGATGTGATATCGTGTTGGGAGCTCAATGGTTGGGCACATTGGGAGTCATCTCATGGCACTTTGTCGAGCTTTGGATGCGATTTTCATAGAATGGACAGTCCTACACTCTCCATGGCTTAAAAGTAGGGCCTTCACAGATTATCAGTTCCAATCGGATGGAGAAGTTGTTAAAAAAATCATCTCGGGGTGTCATAGCTCAGATTTTTGCGATCCAACCTCATCCTTCAGAGGAGGATTCTGTTCCTGAAGATTTGCAACTTATTTTGACCAAGCACAACTCTGTTTTTGCTGAGCCAACAGAATTACCACCTCGCCGCTCTCATGACCATGCTATTCCCTTGTTACCTGGCAATGCACCACCCAACATTAGACCGTATCGGTATCCTCATGCTCTTAAGTCAGAAATCGAGAAGTTAGTACAGGAATTGTTAAAAGCCGGTGTCATTCGGCCAAGCAACAGTCCTTACTCTTCTCCAGTTTTACTGGTGCGCAAGAAAGATGGGTCCTGGCGGTTGTGTATCGATTACCGAGAGCTCAATAAACTCACCATCAAGGATAAGTTTCCTATTCCGGTGGTGGATGAATTACTGGATGAACTTCATGGGACTATGTATTTTTCCAAACTCGACCTTCGCTCGGGGTACCATCAAATCCGGCTCAAGGATGAGGATATTCCCAAGACTGCTTTTCGTACTCATGAAGGTCACTATGAGTTTTTGGTAATGCCATTCGGCTTGACTAATGCCCCTTCCACTTTCCAAAGCCTCATGAACAACATTTTTCGTCCATTCCTTTGAAAGTTCATCCTAGTCTTCTTTGATGACATTCTGGTGTATAGTCGCTCATGGGAAGAGCATCTTATTCATGTGAATCAGACTCTCCAACTGTTGGCACAACATCAACTCTATGCTAAGCGTTCCAAGTGTTCTTTTGGGTTGACAGAAGTGGAATATTTGGGACACATTGTCACTAAGGAGGGCGTCAAAGTTGACCCCAAGAAGATCCAAGCGGTTCAGGAATGGCCGAAACCTCACACTCTCAAAGGTCTTAGGGGATTTTTAGGGCTTACAGGTTATTACCGTAAATTTGTTCGTAACTATGGTAAAATTGCAGCTCCCCTCACTTCCATGTTAAAGGACTCTTTTACTTGGACGGGACCCGCTGAACAAGCTTTCCTAGAATTGAAGCATGCTATGACCACTACGCCTGTTTTGGCCATGCCGGATTTCTCCAAACCGTTTGTCATTGAAAGCGACGCTTCAGGTCGTGGTATTGGTGCAGTATTGATGCAAGAAGGGAGACCCTTGGCCTTCACTAGTAAAGCTCTCTCCAACCGTAATTTGGGAAAATCCACTTATGCCAAGGAGATGATGGCAATTTTGCATGCAGTAACCCATTGGCGACCGTATCTCATCGGGCGTCATTTCTCCATTAAAACAGACCATCAAAGTCTCAAATACTTTTTGGAGCAACGGGTTGCCACTCCCGAACAACAAAAATGGGTCTCTAAACTCATGGGCTATGATTATGATATCACCTATAAGAAGGGCAAAGAGAATGTTGTGGTCGATGCTCTCTCTCGCCAATTTGAGGCTCTCAGTATGTTGTGTGCCATTTCATTGCCGGTTCCCCAATGGATCGATTCCTTACGCCAGGAGGTACTTCAAGATTCTGAATTGCAGACTTTGGTTGCTTCCCTACACATTGAGCCTACTTCATGTCCAGGCTACACTTGGGATGGCCAGGATTTGCGTTACCACCAACGCCTTGTTGTTCCCCACAAGTCCCCACTGCGGGAACTTCTCATGACAGAACTGCATGCTGCCCCATCTGCCGGCCATTCAGGATTTCTCAAAACATATGAACGGCTTAAGCGCACTTTTTTTTGGAAGGGTATGAAAAAGGACATTCAGGATTTTGTGGTAGCTTGTGATACCTGTCAATGGATGAAAGGTGAAACGGTGCGTTCTCCAGGCACTCTTCAACCCTTACCCATTCCTGAACAGGTATGGACGGATATTTCTATGGATTTTATTGAAGGATTACCTAAGTCTGGAGGCAAATCTGTTATCTTCGTGGTAGTGGATCGTCTTTCAAAATATGCTCACTTTTGTTCCCTATCCCATCCTTACACAGCATCCACCGTTGCCCAAATTTTCCTTGATTCTATCTTTCGCCTTCATGGTTTGCCCTCCTCCATCGTGTCCGATCGTGACCCAACCTTTACTAGTCACTTCTGGCAAGAATTGTTTAAGTTGCAGGGAACTCAGCTCAAAATGAGTTCAGCTTATCATCCGCAAACGGATGGCCAGACGGAGATTGTCAACAAATGTTTGGAAACCTACCTTCGTTGCTTTACCTCGGATCATCCTACGCACTGGGCAAAATGGCTTCCTTTGGCCGAGTGGTGGTACAACACTTCCTATCACACAGCAACCAAGGTTACCCCTTTTGAGGCAGTTTATGGGCGCCCTCCACCCACGCCTTCCTCCTACATTCCAGGTAGCTCCAAGGTCCATGCAGTTGACACTACTCTCAATCAGCATGCTGATGTCCTCCATCAATTGAAGATGAATTTAGATGCAGCCCAGAACCGGATGCGCCAACAGGCTGACCAACACCGTTCCGAGCGCAGTTTTGATGTGGGTGATATGGTTTTCCTTCGCTTGCAACCATACAAACAGTTGTCCCTCCAGCTTCGCAGATGCCAGAAACTTGCCGCGAAATACTATGGGCCCTACCAGGTGTTACAACGGATTGGTGCCACAACCTACAAATTGGCCCTTCCACCTACATCCAAGCTCCATCCTGTTTTTCATGTTTCCTCTCTCAAAAAGGTGGTGGGTAATCAGGTACAGGTTCAATCTGCACTTCCGGAGTTAGATGAAGAAGGTTCTATCTTGCTTGAACCCGAACAGTTGTTGGATCGTCGGACTCGCACTCTACGCAACCGCACCATTACTGAAGTCCTTGTTCAGTGGCGTGGACTCCAACCAGAAGATGCTACATGGGAGTCTCTCCATCAGCTCCAACACCAGTTTCCTCACCTTCAGCTTTGAGGACAAAGCTTTTTGAAGGGGAAGGACATGTTAGGATCCCATCCTAACGCTATTTTGTAATTCTCATTATTATGTAATGACCCACTTCCAACGTGGGGGATCCCATCTATAATGTTATTTTACAATATTTTGTAATGTATGTGGCAAGTTACGCTCCTAGCCAAGTGGGGCCATTTGATGTAACCGTTATCAAGATTGTAACCGACATTTGGTAGAAGATTCTAGCTCGAGTGGCATTTTGCATGTAAGCCAACTCTTGAGCTTAGGGTTAGGGTTGCATGAAGTCTTTCTTTAAAAGCTATGAAGCCATGTACGAATGTATCTTTTTGCAAGTTAATGAAATATTGAAGGAGGTTGCCCCCTCGAAGAGGCCTGCGATTCTGAGTTATTTGTGAGATTGTTTCAATTCTGCAATTACTTTCTGCATAGTATTATTCTGTTATTGCATGTATTTCAGTTATCTTTCAGTATTTTGTGTGTGTGAGCTTTATTTCAATAGTAGGTTCCTTACACGTGGAGACTACCCTTTCAATTTTGACTTACCAGCCAAGTATCAGTCCAAATATTAACATAAAAAATACCATCCAAAATAATACAAAAGCCAACCTATAACTTGTATCACCCATGTGATGTGATTGTAGCATTCACCCAATATGATGTGAATGCATTATTGTGACCGCTATGCTCTCTCTTCGCCACCAAATGTTCTACTCAACATGGACCTAGAAAATCATGCCATAATACCAGTTTCACATGTAAACTAGCTGATAAATTAGACTGATAAAAATTTAAAGAAAATATATTATATAAAACATCAATGGACAAAAATGATGCATCAAATGGCATGAGCTCAACCGGTTAAATTCCTCAACTTTCAAGAAGGAGATACAGGTTTGAATCTTGCCAAGAAATAGTGCACAGCTGCCAAGCTGTTCTAATACCACTGTGTGGTCATGATATAATATGGGTGGGGCCCATTTCAATCCCATACAGTTAATTAAAAAAATGGACGACAATGATGCAGTGATTAACATAATGACGATGTGGGTTCAAGCCCCTTTGGGCATCCTTCCCATAATAAAGCAGGTCACCTTGGACAACGCTGTGTGCAAATCCAAGGAAACCCTTGACAGAATGGATACACCTTGAGTGTGCCTTCTATCCCTAAAAGTATTCTAATCTGATTGCACCATGCATTAAATAAGACAACAAATGTTACTGATACCTACCAAGAAAAGTAAATGACTAAATATGATGTGAATTTCCTTGAAATGTCATAGCTATCTTCTTTTGTTTCAAATTCATGCCATTGAATTCCAAAGAATCAAAAGCAATATGCTCAACAAAATATACTACATAATAAGTGTATTCTAAAGTATCAAGAAGAATTTGAACATACCCCTTTCCAACGTTTTTAGATGTGAATCTGTCCTGAAACCATATTCATGGTTTAATTCTCCACCAAAACGTCCATAAGCGCAATATTGGCCATCCCTAACAAAGTTTCCCGATAATTGGCTCTATTTCCAGCATCAAGTGTTCAATCAAAATGAGTAAAACAAAAGGTCAGACCTAAATACAAGACAGATGTGACAGGAGACCATTTTAAAATGAAAGAGTGATTTAGACCATCTACCTGGAAATAAGAAAAAAATGCACAAGCAACTTCAAAAAAAATCAAAACTGATGCATCTCACAAAACTGAGAAGCTTTAATTGATCACAAAGGCAATAACCCACATAATTTTTTCACCTGCCAGTTCAAATCCTATTCTATGACACATATCTAATGAAATGTTTCTTTTTTAGATGCTCAGTTGTGTACAAACCTGGCCCCCAGCACCCTTCAGAAATGTTGGATCAGATGAGAAAATAGTATCCTCATGAACCCGTCCACAGCCCATACAGCATCTGAAATACAAGACAACGCAGCATGAACCATTAACCATGCAACGAGAAATCAAGCAATTTTCCTTTGTATTGGTGAAATGAAACAAACAAAACATAAGAAACAACATCGCAAACAAACATTCATCTACACAAAATCCTAACAACTATCATTTTGACTAAATGCAAAGTAATGCAACTCGCATTATTTTGTTTTGACCTCACTCTGGAAAATAACAAATAGTAGAGCTTGAATGTCAACACATGATGATACATTAGCTAAAACATTAGAACCTCATTATATTGGATAAATGCAAGGTTCCACAAGCCTGGGGGACGGGGGGACGGGTTTCCGGGGACGGCGGGGGACGGCGGGTCGATTTTAGGGGACAGCTCGGGGACGGCTGGGGGGGACGGCTGGTATAATACTATAAAAAATGAAATTTTTAGAAATTTAGAATAATCTACACATTCAAAATTCTACACCCAACAAAAATAATATTTCATATTACTAATCAATTATGTAAGTGCAGCCATTCATATTCAGATTAGTTACTAACACATAAGTGCAGCCATAATTGAGTCATTTAACATTTTCATGTTCATATTAGTTACTAATTTGCAGCCATTTAATTGTTTCAAGTTCAACAACTATAACTTGAAGGTTCAGCCAAGGATATCAAGTGCAAACAATGTTCAAACAGTCATCATTTTAAGTAATAACAGTCATCATTTTTTCAGCCACCAATGTTCAAACAAAGACTGTCATGTTTAAAAATTTTCAGTCACTAACTGTTCAAATATGACAGCAATAAGAAATTTGAAATAGTCATAGTATCAATGCTCATTTGCAACAAAAAGACTCAAAACTAAAATAGTAAAGGAGTATAGTTATACAATGTATTAGAACTCCTATGGAACTTCCGTTGGGCTATCACTATCAAAATCTGTATCACTATTTGATGAGATGCCCTCATCATCTAAGTGAAGATCCTCCAATGAAACTCCAACCAACCCCTCATGACTCTCATCCTCATCAATCTGTCTTGCATCCTCTCGGATCAACATCCCATCGTGTAGCTGGAGATTGCTTATACTCTGGCTTAACTCTCTCACGAAGACAAAGAGAGCTATGCATTGCAACTAGCTTCTCTGCTCTGCGAGAGGTAAGCTTATTCCTCCTCACATTGTGGATAAAGCTGTATGTAGACAAATTCCTCTCAGCAGCAGAAGAACTAGCAACCTGTGAAAGAACCCTAATTGCAAAATATTTCAAGTTAGGTGTGCTGTCCCCATATAGCTGCCACCATCCAATGGGATTTCTTTGGGCAATGGTAGCCCTATCCTCCCTACACTCGGGTGGGTGAAGCGAGGGCCCTCGAGATTAGCAAAATTGAGCCACTCATTTCTAATATTTGAGCTCTCCTCCTTCGCATATATCTTTCTAATGGCCTCCAAAAACCCTTCTCTCACCTCTGGATCCTCATGGGGAGGCACTCTCCCAGGCCTAGGCTCATACCACTTTGGGTTTACTGAATATGCTGCCATATGAAGGGGGGTGTTCATCCTATCCCACCTCCTCTGTATAATAGGCCTGATGTAGGCCTCATAGAATAACAGGGATGGATCTCTAGCAGAAATGACTTTTTTAATCTCCCCCAACATGCTGTCAAAAGTCTCATATATTTCTCCTAGACTAGGAGCATCTGTGTCAGCATATCTGATGACAGCAACAATAGGGGCAACAAAAGACACAATATACCTACAAGAAATCAAAAACAAAATTTAGAAACTTATATGTCACATTGTCATATGAGCACTCCAATTTGAAACAAACAATGAAAATTGAAAAATCATAAATTAAAATAACATTTTGGTTTCTTACTTGGCTTGAGACCACCAACTATCATCCAATGTTTTGTCTCTAATTTTTTTGCCCTCCTCTGTCCTTGATTCTGGCCACCTCTTCCACTCCGTGCATACTACCATGGATTGTAGAGCATCTTGCACCTCAATCATCCTCTCCAATAAAATGAAGTAGATGGCGTATCTAGTGTCTCCCGGTTTGATGAACTCCTTCTTTGAGAAGGACCGAAAGAGGGCTAACGAAGTGTGATGGTTGCAAATGAACATGTGCATATCTCTGGCTTGTGCAACCATCTCCTTCACCCAATCTATCCTCCCAATGTCTTTCAATGCATTGTTCAATGCATGAACACAACACGGGGTCCAAAAAATATGTTTATATTCTTGTTCTATCATTTTGCCTGCACGTTGGCAAACAGGGGCTGCATCTGTAACTACCTGTAGTGTACAGCAAAAAATTAAAATGATCTCATTTAAGTTTTTAACAGCCATTTAGAATCTAGATTTGTAATTTTAAAATTTAAAGATTTTGATTTTCATAAAAAAATCTGAAAAAATTAAAATTAAAACTTAAAGTAAAACAGAAATTATCGAATTGATTAACTGTACAACATTGGAGGCTCCAACCTCCTCAATAGCCTCCTTCAACTGAAGGAACTGGAACTCAGCATCCTTTTTTTTCCCGTGCAATCAATGGCTTTGAGAAAATAGGGATCTCGCTTTACATGTGACGATGATATTGATGAGTGGACGTTGACGAATGTCAATCCACCCATCCATGATGATAGAACATCCATGAGTCAACCATGTGTTCCTCATCTGCTCCATAACCACACTGCATTTGGAATAGTGTTTGTCTAAAAGAGAGGTACGCAGCCTATTTTCTCCAGGCGGTAGATATGAAGTCCCCGCCTTGGTTATTTCTCTTACCGCGTCCTTGAAGTAGGGGGAGCGTGCAATATGGAAAGGCAGCCCATGTGCAAAAAATAATTTTGCTATAGCATCATCTGCTGATTCTCTTCCTTGCACATTAAACATTTCATTTACGCTTCCCCTTTTCTTTGAGGGCAGCGGTGGCATACTGGATGTTTGGGTTAATTCTTGTGGCTGTTCTAAGGAGGCCTCAACGTCCTCTCTAAATGATGGGCTGCCTGTAGATGAAGACAAACCAGAATTTTTAAATCTAGACTCTTGCACAATCTTATGGATTTCATTAACTTGTGCCCGGGTCATTTTTTGGCAAGCCCTAACCCCTGTTCTTGCCTTATCTGTGAGATGAGACTCAACCCTAGTATAGCTGCCCTTAAATGTAGTTTTGCAAATATTACACAGCCATGTTCTTGAGCCCCCAGAAATTTTTTTCCCTTGGTCACAGTTAGTTACAAATTGCAACAGTGGTTTTTTTATATTAAATGGACCCCTGGCATATTCTTTAAGTAACAAAGATGGACAGTCAAAACTAGGTTGAGAAGCAGTGCTATCCCCTTTGGAAGTTTGGGGTTGGATGTTAGAGGATGAATCCCTAACAGCAGCAGTATTCATGTTTATGTTTGGATTTTCAGTTTGGTTTCCCTCCTCCAAATCAACCTCAAAAGACCCTGATGCACTGCTGGCCATGTTTTGTGATGAAATTAAAATATAAAATTTCAATTTGAAAACTTCAAAACCCTAACAGCTTGGAAGAGGTAAAAAAAATTTAAAAACCTAGTGCTGTTGCTGTTATTTTTTCTGCTGTTGTTTGCTGCCTTCTGCTGTTGCTTGCTGCCTACTGCTGCTGCCCTTGCCTTCTGCTGTTGCTTGCTGCCCTTGCCTTCTGCTGTTGCTTGCTGCCCTTGCTGCCTACTGCTGCTGCCCTTGCTGCCCTTGCTGCCTTTGCTGCCTACTGCTGCTGCTATGCTGCCCTTGCTATTGCTGCTTTTTCCTTTTGCTCTCCAACTCTCTTTTTCTACTCTTGAAAAATGAAAGATGAGTGTAAGTAGTTTTTACTTTATATAACATAGTTTTAGGTTTAGGGTTTTGGAGGGGGGGTGAGACTCAAAATGGGTCCCACCCCATACCTTTTTAAAAACTTAAAAAGTTCAATTTTTTTTTTTTTTTTTTTTTTTTTTTTTTTTTTTTCCCCTTTGGTGGACGGCTGGGCGTCCCCAGGGACGCCCCAAAAAGGGGGACGTCCCGGGGACGTTTCCCAGCCGTTCCCCAAAAAGGGGTACGGGGGGAAACGTCCCCCTTGCCGTCCCCCCATCCTAGGATGTTAGACAATAATATCATTTTCAAAATATTAACAATTGATTGGGTGACTAATAGCAATATGCCCTAAAAAGGACTTACATATACTCTGGGTTTGCTGCAATTATTGATCCCTTAATGCTGTCCCTGAGAAGGACCCTTTTCCCACCCAATTTATAGACGTAATACATAAAACAGTCGTAGAGAGTGAATTGTTTTCTTCCCTTGATGGTTTTTACGAACATAATAAAATAATTAAAATAAATGGAAAACTATGATTGTCTTGGAAATGCATGTATACAACCATATACATTAGAGCTATGAAATGTCCCTACCATATTCCAACAAAACATCCTATTTGTCTTTCACAAATGTGCACAAAAAGTTTAAAGACCCTTTTGAATTGGTGCATACATTGGTCGAAATCTGAACACGCATATGCACTATCTCAATGTACACAATTGCATTGGCAAGCATTATAATGTCTTAATCCAAAAGAGACTAGATTCTTGGTTTTCTATGGAAACTTTAATTGGACATGTAGTTTGTAGGTCTAGAATAAAGATTGATTCTAGAAAAGTAAAGGTCATAAATGGCATAAATTCACCACAAGGTGTGCCACAACTAAGGCCCTTTCTCAGTCACATGTCTTATTCTTATTCATTTATCAAACATTTTGGTGGGAATCTTATCTCTTGAATTCGCTGCCAAAGAAAGGGACAGCATATGGATGGGACTCCAAACAGCAAGATACTTTTGAAAACGTAAAATTGAAGTCAATAAGTGCACCTATTTTTGCAAACCCTAATTGGGAAAAGGAATCCATTATTCATCTGGATGCACTGAATTATGCCATTCAGTGCAGCTAGCTCAAGATGACACAGGTTGGGTAACCTATTATACTTTGCTAGGCTTCTGTTGATAAAGACCGAAAAGAATTAGACAACCATGAAAATAAAAAAAAAAGTGAATCCCTAGGGATGATGTGCCCCATAAAAAAGTTTAGATTAAAATATTTTTGCAAATACATTTGTTTTCTAAGCAGATCACCAAGTTTTGTGAGATTTGAATCATTAACCAAGAACTTGCATTTTCCATTATGATTCAAGGGTAAAACTCATGTCATGACAGATTTATTTCAAATTAAAATATGGGAAGAAAAGGTGTCTGATGTCTACTTTGATTACTGGCTATTTAAGATGGTCATAGTTCTTAAATCACATGAAAATACTAGACAATACTTGTCCATAGAAATGAGTTAATTGATTGAAGGCCTCTTCTACTATGTGAGGAAGAACTAAGTGTGACAAAGATGTATTGTCCAAGAAGAAATAAAAGAAGTATTAAAAAAAGGTCCATGGAGAAGATGTCAGAGACAATATGCAGCCCAAAGCCACAACATAAATGATTTGATTAGACACGCTTTGGTGCCCTGCTGCGTATCGTGACACCTAAAACTAGGTCATGACATTATGCTTAAGACAATGGGTAAAAACAAATTTCTAAACTCTATAACTAATCCAAACAAAGGAACTCTTTGAACACTACGGATTGGACTTTTCTGAGGCCTTTAAGCATCTTTAAAAGAAAAAGTGATGTCATTATTTGCTTATAGCAGCAGAATATATAATTGGGTTGAAGCTAAGGCTCTACCCAATATCTACATGAAAAGTACTGCCGAATTCTTATATGAGCATATAGTTATAAGAGTTTGTTGTCCATCTTCCTTAACAAGTGATGGAGAAACATACCTTACAGTGAGATTATTAAATAAATGTTTCAAGTCTTGAAAATCAAGCATCATAAATAATATGTTTAATATCCCCAAGCGAATGCACAAGTCAAGGTGATAAACAACGTAATACTTCTTCCTCTTGAAAATGAAGGACATCAGCTGAAATGTAAGGGGAATTGAATCCCCAGACAGGAAGATTGTAATTAGAAGTTTTAGGAATTCTAGAAGGGAATTAGAAAAAAACAATTTCCCCCCTCTAAGAGGTGAAATGTATTGGTTTTAATTTAGATTGTGCCCTCAGCTTCATATGGACTGGAGCTCACATGGTGCTCTAAAAGCACCAGCAAGGCAAGGAGATTCTGTAACTCCACTGAACAAAAAATGAGGAAATAAGATTCTTGAGACTAGCTGCTCCCATTGTAACAGAACGACATGGGTTATTCTTGAAGACAAAAATAAAAGTTTGGCTTAGCCTCGGTGTATGCCACAAACCATTATGAACAGAGGGCAGACATGTTCTGCTAAGTCATGTTTGCTATATGGAAATAAAGATACAAGAAATGCCAACCTATTGCAACCTATCGTACACGGCCTTAGATACCCAAAAAATACAAGAAACATACTTATGCAACTATGAAATATACAGAATTTCACACCAAGGAAAGAAAGAAAAAAAAATAACAACAGGCATTAGCTCAACCAGTTATATTGCTCAAATTTCAAGGAGGAGACCCAAGTTCGAATCTTGCCAAGCAGTACATGCATAATTTGAAATTTCTAAATGGTTGCAATACCACTATGTGGTCATGATGTAATACAGGTAGGGCCCATTTCAATCCCATATAACAAATTAAAGCAAAAACTAGGAAATATACAGAAACTTGATAAAAATTACTAAGTGCTCCATTCTAGAGGGAAAAAAATCATGAAAGCAAAACATCAAAGAAGAAGGTGAATTTCACTTACACAAATCCATTAATATCATTGCGCTCTGTAGGCTGGTCCTTTCCACAATGGCTGCACCAAACCATTGTGCCAAACCAAATAGAAACTTTTGAAGAATCTCTTGATGTAAAACACCTAAGAATAACATTTCAAAAAAATTCATCAGCTTATAATAATTAACAGCCAATAATAGACAAACAAGAAAGAGTTGAAGTACACAAATTAACAGTGCTTAAAGAATCTAGGACCTAGAACTGCAAGACTAATATGGAATAGTTACTTTGGCTATAATGATTGCAAATCTCTTCAATAACCTGGCTTCACTAATGTTTTTTCACAATTTCAATCCCATCATATTATCCAGTATATACATAAAGCAATTATTATAATTAGTCCTAATAACTATAGGCTATGTTACCAGATTTGGCGAACTTCAACCATGAAGTTCAAAAATCACCAATTTTCCATGCATGCCCAACATATTTGTTTACGTTCATGAAACAAATTTGACTCTACCCTGAACATTTGAGTTAATGAGAACCAAATGGGAAAATTTTGCAGAGGTGTTCATTGTTTTCAACAAAGGTCATCTGTAGGGAAAAAATCATCTGCAGTAAAGGGCAAAAATATCTGCAACCTTCTTGTATAAGTTAAATCTATTTCTACTTGGTATTTTGTTATACAAAGGACAAGCTCGTTTTCAGAATATAGTGTCCATTCTCCTGGTCGTCTCAGCCCCAGCTCCCTCTTTGTTATGTCACTTTGTTACAACAACTGCTCTTCTCATTATTAGTCTCTAACTGAAGTCCAGATTGGAAAAAACTACATCAGGACTTCCCCTTTCATTTCATACAAATGCGTCTCCTTGATGTCCAAAGGCAAAGGCCACATTCTCTGTCACAACTGGCAGTAACCTTCCATATACAGAACTCGATCAGTAAGACTATCAGAGCCTGAGCATACCATGAGCCGTTGTAATCCGATTGCTTCAAGTCCAGAATTGCCACTGTCAAGGCCACTTTGCTTATGGAAACATTTTCAGTGCTTGCCACTCAGCATGGCATCATTCCAAATCAATATCCAGACTCCCCAACCATGTGTTACACTTGCCACTTTAAGTGACTTCTTGAAAAATTATTCAAGTGTTGCAAATTCATGCTCAGGTGCAAAGGTTTTACCAATTGTGGCAGTCATTGTTAGGACATTCACTTTCATGAAGTGGGTTGTAGCTCTAGCTTTTTCCTTTTTTTTTTTCCTTCAAGTTCTCAGATTTCTTAAATCTAAGGCCATGATCCCATGGAGACGGACAAGCTAAAAGATTTCAATGGGCACTGCTGAGATATTCTGGGGCCTTTTAACATAGCTACGGTCCCGTTTTTGTTTTTAGAAACCAACACAGAGAAAAGTTAGGAAAGGTCCACACACATGCGGTTCCATGCAATTTTTTTCACGCCCTAATACAGATTTCTTTTCCATACCTTGGCAGATTGTGGAGCACCTGAGCAGATGATTGTATAGAGCAAGTTTTCCCTACACTATGTTTCAAAAAAAATCAACAAATTAAAAATGCTAAATACAAAGCATCCAAACTTCAAAAAATTTCACGTATTTTTTCCACCCACAACAAAAAAATTTCACTTACTTTTTCCACCCACAACAAAAAAATTCCAAGCAATAATTTCTGAGGTTTTATCTTCACGGAGGTATTTAAATTGTTATATAAAGTTTCCATAGCTTGACAGAATCTGAAAATGTAGAACAGCAGACCATGTAAAACAAGTTCCCAACCTAAAACAACAGACTGTACAGTCAATTTGAATCAATAACCTATGCAGGATGAGTTGGGATTGATGAGAATTATAAGTTTACAGAGATGTAAGATAACTATGTTGTGGAGGGAAACAGTGGAAAAAGGGAGGGATATTGTGGAAAAAAGGGGCAAACACATGGCACAAGAAAATCTCTAGCAGGTGCTGGATGCCTTCAGACCCCCTCCCCACCAAGCAATCACTAAAAATCTCAAAACAAATTTTTTGGTGCTCTGTAGTTGATGGAATGAATTCTGTTTTTAACAGCAGTGGCAAGTTTTATTTTCAGCGGACCCATCACAATTATTCGCAGAGTCCAAGCCCCTCCATCGGACCCCACCCTAAGATAAAAATATTTTGCTAGTATAAAGTGATTAATTTCTAAATGTTAGTGGTGAAAGATGACGACCTTGGGACCTGAAGTGTAAAAACCCGTTACAAAGTCCAAACCAAGTATATTATATAATTTTTAAAAATAAATTAACATTTATTTATATAGTAACTAAATTATAATATACAGATTGTATATTATAGATATGTATACTTTTGCAAATCTTAAAAAAATATATATTGGATTTTCATTTATATTTATGCAATAATAAATGTATTTATATATTTAAATATCTTGAACGTCAAGTCAGTTTTATTTTTTTATTTCAGTGTGTATAATTTATTCCAAATTTCAAAGTTGTCAAACTCTAATGTGGTAACATAGTCTCCTTCACATTCCAATCATCTGCAATATGGTGTAATCAAGAATACAACACAACTAGATTGGCACGCCTGGATCATCATCTGACAACTAAGTACTACCATCATGTTCTGACTATGGTAGATAGGAATACACAAGTACCAGGGGATATGGATAATTGGCAAGACGCTCAACTACCTAACAACCTGTATGCATAAAACATTAAAAGTAGCCCATAACATATGACATGCTACTTGTTACATCATGCATATATTGAAACATAAACACAAACACACTTTGCACTAACAGTTATGTACAACTTCATCTCAACTATGCTTACACTCATGCGGATGTTCATGTGTTCATGAAAGCGTTCATGATGCATTATGCAATGATTCAATCACGAGCTGATGTGGACCAACTTATGCGCCTACATATACCCCCTCCTTTAGAGTTGCCAATGTCTTTGCCGACCAACCAATTAACAAAAAACATGTAGGGTTAAAGATACCAATCTCACTACATCTATTTATGCTACTTCAAGTTCCACGTGTCTTCTACGAAAAATTGAATCAACAAATATCCTAAACAACTCAATGTAATGTTTTGCATGGTAGTTCAACCAACGCTGCATTGTTCGTCAATCTCTAGATTTGCTTCATGCAACTAGCAACATTACCAAACTGACCTTGGGGGTCGACAAATTATTCACCAAATCCTTAGCTATCATGACAGAATTTGCCTTATGTTGGCGTTTTAGCAGCTAACTTGGATGACACTCCCCAAATAGCATCTAGATCTACTTGACCCACTCAAACAACTTGTTCTTGATGGTTGATACTCCTCAACATGAATGGCTCCCCTCAACTATTGGATAACTTGTGACAAGCCTATGACAATGTTTATAAGAACCTTGGGCACTTGGACAATATACCCAAAATAGTGGATGGCATCTTCATGGACAAAGCTCCTTGTGATGGCATTAATGTCAAGGACAACATGAAGCAGATTTGGTAAATATCCATCAATGTGAATAGATTCTGCTGTCTCATTACTCAACGTCAAAATTAAAAGCACATCTGAGAAATCAAAGCATTGGAAATAATCAACAAGGTCGTTGTCTTGTTCTCTAGATTGGTGATGGTGTCTTAACAGATATGAGATGGTTCCTTGCTTCAATTTAACCTGCTGGAAACAATGAATAATCTGCCTTGAATAAATTATGACAAGGCCTGCTCAAGGAATGGCATATATGAGTGGGACAGCACCTCGGAGGTTTGGACAACAGACTAGGATTTTGTGTTGCCTAATTCCATGGCCTTGATTGTGAACTTGGATTCTCTAAAATCCTAAAAAACAGCCTTACACTTGCCTTGGCTCAAATTGAGTGTTTTTAGGCTGAAACTGACTTCTTCTTGACCTAGGACAAGGCTGGCGCTATGTGAGTAATGTCTAACCTGCCTTCTCATTTTGGCTTTATTCTATGCAACTACTTCCCATTCACCAACTTTTGTGCTCTCTTCTCTACTGCATTAATACTCTAAGATAGTTCCAAGGATACATTCATGCTCTTGGGTACCTCCTAAATGACTCAAATTGCATTCTTCTTCCAAGTCACCTCCTAGAACCCATTCCTTTATCAGGTCACCTCCTAGATTGCATTATCTCTTTCAATTACTTTCCTTACTATGCTTGTCATCTGTGCCACTCTATGAATTGTGTTTGTGCTCAGACTATGTTCATCCTTCAGGTTAATGTAACAACCTTCATCATCTAGACAGCATGATTCCTCACTTGGATGGCATCCTTCATCATCCAAAGATCCAGCTTCCTCATCCTGATGACTTATTCCATCATTTGAATGACCTGCTTTGTCATTGATTAGGTGGCCCACATCCTCAACCAGACAGTACTGCTTGTCCACATGGCATCCTTCATCCAAATTGCAGTCTTCCTCTTATTCGTCTTCAGGCTGGATTCTGGTTGCATATTTGTCATTTTGATAATGCTCAACCTGTAGACATGACATTCAGAAAAAATTTCATTGTTTTGCAAGGTATGCAATCCCTACCTCTACTGTGTCTCCATCAACATTTGGACAACTTGCTCCTACATTTGTCGCTCATCCCTTACAATTCATTCTAATTTCTAAAAGTCTAATTCAATTAGCTTGACATTGCCCACTACTCTTCAACTCTCCCCTTGATTCTTGATCCCTTTGCACATCATTGGTTTATTATGACTTGCACTATTTTGACATTATCACAAGAAGCACCCCATAGATGATATTTATAACACTAGATAATTGGTATATCATATGTGTCATACACAATTTGTCTTATTTTGTTGCCTTGGCAATTGTTACAAAACCCACCACAATTGCCACCTCCCATTTAAACATTCTCCCTTTACGTCGCATACACCTATTGATTCTTCTTCAAATTTTGCAAATGTTTGACCCTCCACCTTATAGTCATTACACCGTGCATTTTTTTCGTTCTTAGATTCATCAAACATGTACATCATCTCATTATAGAGAGCATCTATCAACATTCTTGCTTTGTCACTCTCATTCACCACTTTCCTCTGATCTCCAAAGTTGCTCTCCTTCTCAAAGTCATCACCCTCATCCTTAGAATCGCTCTCATCTTGGATGTTGTTGACTTATCAACCCCAACATCTGAAAGATATTACTCTCTAAATTCATGGCCACTCAATGATCTCTAGATAAGAAATGGGAAAGACCATCATGATCTTCTTCTTAAACTTGGGAATAATTTGTCTCAATTTGCTCCATTTTATAAATCTTTGCAATTATTTCATTATCATTGCATGACTTACGTTCCTTCTCAAAGTATTCTCGCAACACCCCCTAGGTCTTGTACTTATCTTCTAAAATTTCCACATATCATCCTATTGCAATTACATTTTGGTAGTTCCATGTAAAGTTTACTAAGATTCCATGCATTATCATACCTTTGATCTACCTTATTTATCTTCCCATCGACCTTCAAAGTCCATAATGTGGGTTTTTCAATGTTTGAATCAGTTCTTAGTTTCATCGCACATGAAACTTGATACACTTTTGTATCACCCCCACACTGTTCATTGTTCTGACTAGTTGATTTGGTTGATTTGGCAACAACCGTTCCTGCAATGGACTTTACCTTGCAGACTATTGGATGCACTACCCTATAGGTACTCTCATGTCAAACTCCCCTCTAATATTGTGGGAGGCACCACCCTACAATTGCTTACATGCCAAATTGTTGTGTTGCACACCATCAAACGCACACACTATGTCAATTGCATGTAAGAGTATCATACTTTCTTGTCAAATCAATTTTTCTCTATCTTCAAATCCATCTTGACTTGGCCCTTCATCGATGTCAACAAAGAAATCTGCATCACTTCCAATTTCAAGCTCCCATATTCACTCATCCTAAGAGACAAAGCCACATTTAGATTGCTTTTACCATTCGCTACACTTTGATCTCCCCATATGGTCATTGTTTCCTACCTTCTGAAGTCAGAAGCTCATAGCAACTCCATGTTACCAACTTTATGCAAGCAACGATGCCAAAATGTAGCATGGAAGTATTATAATCACACAAAAAGAGATACATTGCAATAAACTACACTAATGTGTCAAACAAAGAAAGACAATACAATAGGAAGAACTCACTAATACATTGCAAATATGCAACACAAAGTATGTATCTTTCACATTCCAATCATCTATAATACATAATGGTTTGGCTGAGCATACAACACAACCCGATTAGTGTGACCTGATCATCATCTAACAAATAACTACTACAATCATGCTTCAATCAAGGTAGATAGGAATAGAGAGGTACAACAAGAAATGATAGGCAGTTGGCCACTACAACACTTGCTTCAACTAACTACCTGTACACATGCAACATTGAAAGTGCCCCATAACATATGGCATGCTACTTGTTACATCATTAATTTATCAAAATATAACATAAACATACCATGCACTAAACACTATATACAACTTTATACAAACTATACTCAAGATCAAGTAGATGTTCATGCATTTACGTGATCGTTCAGTCATGAGCTCATGCACACCAATTTATCCGCCTAGATAAATAGATTCCCATGATTGTGAAGGAACTGCCAAAGGTTTATACAATCCAAGCTTCCAAATGAAAGGCTTAGATTGACTGCAAAGCATGCACCATCATACAAAATGCTCAACTTCCTTCTACATAGAAACCCAATAAAATAGTTGTAAGGTCTCCAACACGCCAAAGTGTCCACCATCGGAAGATGAATGAGACTCCCTAAGTAGAAGTTGGCAAGAGGGGCCAATAGGAATGCAAAGATGATCCAACTTGTACAACAACCCATTCCTTAAACCATAATGAAGAAAAGGTATCTAATTGACCATTGGGGGCTGCTATAAACAATCAACAATTAAACCCAAATAAAGAATGATCGAGATATTTCCACTCATGATAATGCGGCACCCTAAATAAGCAAGATGCTAAGGAGAAGGACTTAGAAGATTCACCAATTTATTGGTAACACCCTAGTTGTACTTAATCACCAAAAGAAATTGTTGAATGTAAGATGTCGCTTCAAGTGTTGATCTTCTTGAATCTTTGACAAGCAGTTGAAGAGGTTGGTGACTCATATGCAAAATAATCTCCTCACCAAGAAGAAAATGGCACCACTATTTCAATGCTTCAGAAAAGACATAAAATTGTTTGTCGTGGGTCCTATATTTAAACTTGGCCTACAACAAGGCCTCAAAATAATATGCCATCAAATGTCCTCCATGCTTAAGAATTGGACCTATGGCATACTCAAAAGGGTCAGTCTCAAGCTCAAATGGTTTTTGGAACTCAAGGGGATAAGCACAAGAGCAACACAAAAACCGTCTCCTCAAACAGTACTAAAAGTCAAAAAGTTACCCAAATTAAATTGTTTAATTGCAAGCCTACTAGAAAGCACAAAACTAGCAAAAGGAGAGGTGAATTTATGTACTTTACTATCCTTTTGCAGTCAATAAGTCTTGTGCAAGCCATCAAAAAGAACCTTTAGTTATATTGATATAGTGATCAAAGTATCAAAACTCATCAATCCTATAGAGTGACATCGTAGTTCATATTGTCCCATTGCTGAATGGCAAATGTCATAAAACACTCAAGAGTTACAAGTATCAATTGTCCCTCCTTAACCCATCCCAATTGGTATTGCCATAAATGGTTTTTTTGGTTGGTAAACGAAGATCAATCCATGATGTGAAAATCAAGTTTTTTTTGGCTATGGTTAACAAGGATCTGCTTCACCAACTAGCCATTGACTTGATAGTTATGTGCAAACAAAGCTTCCCAATTTGTGGCATTATAATTATTGACCATGAGAATGAGTTGAAGATTCATGTGTTGGGTTTGACTACCTTACTCACCAAATCCTCATGGCATAACTCTTGTTCAATTAAAAGGGCCTTTACCTCCTATAATTTCAAAAGCATGACATTTTTTTAAAGAATGCTTAATGCACTCTGATAAGCATAACTCATCTTCTTCCCAATGCCAAAACCATTAATTGAGCCACTTGGTAAGAATTTTCATTCTTGCATAAGTTGGCAGCATTTGACAAATTGGATAGCATATAAGTGCTCTTTTAGGAGATGCAACAATATAGTTATTCATTATCTTCTATTGTTTGGCTTCCCTAGAGCAAGTTCATATGGCTTCCATAGAGCAAGTTCAAAAGCATGCCCTAAGGAAATAATAGTGAGGAGCTTTATCTCCTCTCAAAGATGAGGAAAACACTCCAAATATAAATTTGATGTTAAAGAAATCATCTGATCTGAAACTCAGAATTTTGAATTAAGGAATATCAAGAAAGAGTGCAATATAGAAGTAACAAGGCATAACAAATCCGAACATAGACATATATATAAGCAAAATAATAGAATGATTTTATTGCTTAGAAAACATAGCACAATGCAAGCAATATCTGAAACGAGATGTGAGGCTATATCATTGCATCCATAACTCATCTTTTTATGTTCAAGGGTGCATCTCTTGTTATACAATATTTTCAGTGTGTTGGAAATCCATGTATTGAATATGGAAGGTCACCCACATGGAAATATGGTGGTTCACCTTCCATGAGTTAGAAGGTCACCCATATGAAAACGTGGTGATTCACCTTCCATGAGTTACAAAGTGCATATTAATTGAAAATTACACAGCTATGACTTGTCCTTTTGTGTTTTGTCTTCTACTGAAGTATCAACATGGCCACAAATACATTTTAGCTACAAAAATCTTAAAATAGAAACTTACTATTTTTAATCAATATTTTGTTTTACATTTTTTAGGGCCTTTGAAGTGTTTTTTAGCTACTCTGTCTGCAACAATGTTACATAATAAAATTGATGTTCTCCCTCTTATCTTTCCAATGCTTCTTGAATGGATCAAAACAGAGTCCTGAGCACAAAATTATGCCCCTAACAATGTGGTTAGGATCAAAAAGTAAATTTTTGGACATTTTTGGGCATAAAGCCATGCCCCAAAAAGGTCACATGCCTAGATCATCATCAGGGTCAACCATATCCAACTTGATAGAGAGTCGGTTGAACTACTTGATATATTGCTTAACAAATCAGCCAAATTTTTGACAAAGATAAGTTTAAGTATCGATAACTCTTATCTTTAATCAAAAGAGTAAAGCACACCCTAAACGTCATTTTGAAGGCATTCCATGAATCAATCCTTCCCCTGATTTGTTGCTTGCAAAAGTTGGATGTCAGACTGCCACTGAGAGCTTGATCATCTACATGGACCTCATCTACAGTTCACCACCCGCATGTAAGTTTGTCTGACTAAGTCTATGCATGCCCAGTTCAAAGGCAGTTTGCAACCATTCAACCATATCTTTATCAATCTGTTTAAAGCTCACTAACATAGAGCATACATTATCTTCTTTTGACAGCTATCATTATTTTCTGCAGGGTCATATTAAAATCACACCATATGGCAAAGAGTTTATTCAAAGAATGCAAGAATGTACTTCTTGAAATGAAAATGCCATTTTGACAAATACACCATTCTTTCTAGCACAATTTCAGTTCAGGAGAATTTTATATCAATTTTTTTTAGTGAAAAGAAATGCAAGGATGATTAAGGAAATCTCCCGCTACAACCACATTGCGATAAGACACCAAATACTTTGGATCTCACTTCAGCTTGGTTGCTAGATTCAATGACCCTATATTTTTTAAGCTTTGTTCATATCTATAAGAATATGTGAAAAAGAATAAGTCCAACATAGTTTAAAAAGATACTAGTATGTATCTTGTTTGACTTCATAATTCATCCAATGGAGAACAAACCCAATACTCCTCTCCACTTCGCAACTTATGCATTGGACCCAAAAAAAAATTATTAGACCAAAATGACAAGCAAAAGGGAAACTGATCCCATGTAAGAAGGTCATCAGGGATTCCTGATAGTTGGGAAGACGAACACCAAAGAAAAAGAGCAACTTGTTATTTAAAATAATTTACTCTGATTTATGTAAAAGAGTTTGTTTTGCACCCACGTGTTGTAGGTGAGTTGGAGAGGGTAGGGCAATCCTCCAAGGGAGGTCCCTGGTTCGAATCTCCACCCTACCAAATGCACATTGGGTATCCAAAATCCAGTTGATTATGCTGGTGCGGTCAGGGTCGGGCACAACTCCCGAGTGATTTTGACGGTGTAGAACCCCCTGGTCGTGGTTTCTCAGACCAAGGCGGCCCCGCAAGGGGTTTTTCGCTAAATTCAAAAAAAAAAAAGACATTTGTTTGGCACAATAGACACCTTGAGAATTTTATAAGGATTCTACAAGCAAAATAGGTCAGAGTTGGAATACTTGACTCGGACTTGGCAAGACTTATAAATCAAATCCAATTTTATGGTCTGCCAAGTCCAAGCAGCTCAAGGAGCCAGACATGGCAAGGACTACGCAATATTGGGCCAGCATATCATAAGACAAAATAGGTAAACAAACTCTCAATAATGATCTTATTCTCTTTTTGTTCTTTTTCTCCTGATTTGCTCTAGGAGATGATTTAAAGGAAATAAATTTTGACAAAAAACAGCATATTGACAAAGTTTTCATCACAATTCACTGGCAGAAGTTCTAACTCTACAATCAGAAAAATGATCTTCAGCGTTACTTTCAACTTTTCACTGGAAAGCATGGGTGAGACTATTTTCCTATGAATTTTCTAATATATTATAACTTTAAAATTTGCCAGAGCCTTGGTCCCAAGCCCAAGATATCTTTTAGTAGAGTTTACTTTTTACATTGCCAAGTTTGCACTACGAAGTCTGAGTCTGGCTAATATGAGACGGGCAATCTATCACCAGAATAGACGGGAATTATGTTGGTTGTCATTCTGTCTAGTTAAAGGAGATTTTTTTTCTTTGAAATAGAAATTTGCGTGTATAAGCCTATCAAATGGCAGGAGATCAACTGGTTAGATGTGTCAACTTTCAAGGTAGATATCAAGTTCATTTTTTGCCAAGCTATATATGCATAATTGCCAAGATATTGTAATACCATAGTAAAGCGCAATCATGATATAATAGTTTTTTTTTTTTAAATTGGTTACATGGGATTGAAACAGCCCCACCCATATTATATAGTGACCACATAGTGGTATTACAAGAGCTTTTTATTACGCATGCTTGGCAAGATCCAGACCTGAGTCTCCTCCTTGAAAGTCGAGGAATTTAACCATTTGAGGTCATGTCATTTGATACGGGGCCGTTTCAATTCCATATAACCAAATTTTAAATTAAAAAAAAAAAAAAACTGTATGCACACCCTGTCATTTTTTTTTTTTTTTTGACATGTTGACACAAGACCATTGACCTCAGACTGAACAAGAACCTCATACCATGCAAATAGTACATACACTCTGCCATCTTTATTGGTACATAAATCCTGCCAAACCCAGGACCTCCTAGTAAGCAAATTGTATGGCACCCTACCATCTTATTCCATGCTAAACCAGAAACCTCTTAGCAAGCGAATTGTTCACGGACCATGTGATATTTGTTCCATCTTATTCCATGTTAAACCAAAAACCTCTTAGCAAGCAAATTGTTCACAGACCGTGTGATCTTTGTTCAACACCAAACCCAAGATGTCCTAACAAGGTTCTAAACACAACGGTTGAGCTGCCAATTCTCTCCTCTCTACAGGTTGAACATTCATGTGGAAAAAAATAGAATAGAAGTTTTATCTTTAAATTAGTTACATTGTGATAAATAAGACTTAAACCAAGGTTTCCTCCTCAAAGTCAAGTTATTCAACCTGTTGAACTCATACTGGATCATAAACGGACTTCATTGTTAACGGACCATGTCATACCAATTCATAAATGGACTTCGTTGTTCATAGACCATGTGATCTTTGTTCAACACTACGACTTCTTAACAAGGGTTCTTGATACAAGGATTAAGCAGTTTTTAAAGTCCACAAGCACAAAATTAAATTAGTTACATTGTGACAACATAAAAATTCAAATCTAAGTCTCTTCTTTGAAAAATAGGTATGCTACCTGTTGCTCCTTGAAGGATGAGCTATTCAACCTGTTGAGCTCATACCAGATCATAGATGGACTTAGTTGTTAACATGCCATGTTATACCGGATCATAGATGGATGTCGTTGTAGATGGACTTCGTTGTTCACAGATCATGTGATCTTTGTTCACTGAGACCTCTTAACAAGGACTGTTGACACAATAATTAAGCTGCTAAAATCCTCTGCTCTCTTACATGTTGAACATTGATCTGGACACAATCATTAAGCTACTTATCCTCTGTTCTCTACATATTGAACATTCATGTGGATCATAGATAGGACCATGTGACCTTTGTTCGACACTAAACCCAAGACTTCTTAACAAGGGCCCCAGACACAATGATTAAACAACTAATCCTCTGCTCTCTCCATGTTGAACATTCTTGTGAATCATAGATAAAATATTTTATCACTTTTTGTACTCAAAACCAAGAATAAAACGCGCCTCCAGGACCTGAACCTTCGCCATCTTCTCTTCAAATAGTCTCACCTTACTACTAGACCATAGTCAAAATAGGAAATTAAAGGCTTCGCTATTAAGTAAAGTCTTCATCTTTATGCCTTTTTGTCCAGTTCAAGGTAATACAGTGGAATCCACTACCTTTAGCTATAAGAGCATATGGCATACATCTTTATCAAATGTTGATATATGTATTTGCCTGCCAAATTTTGATCGTGCCTCCAAACGAATTAAACGACTTAAACCGACACATTGATTAAACATCGATCAATAGTAAAATAGTTTCAATAGGGCTAAGAAGTACCTGCAAATGTTGGAAAGGTTGAAATAGTGTGCTTCAACAAAGAGCAGAAGTCCAAAACTTGTGCTAAATTCGGCAGCTGGCAAGATTTTAGCCCGCAAAACCCTGCCAATTCTCAAAGATGAATGCTTGTTACCGAAACGCAGCAAATTCGTCCAAATCCATAAGCGCTAACGAAGTACTGATTTTAGCTGATATGTATGTGTAACAAAATCTGCTGGACAGATTCTGCCGCCAATCCAAATCCCGTGCAGAAAAGGTTATACAAGCAATATACTTGGTGAGTATAAAGCTAAAACCTTTGTTATTGAGTCCAATACTAAAAAAAAAAAATGTAGTGAGAATAAAATACTGTAATGGTATATCTTTGGATTTTTATTGAAAGGATACAAGTTCAAACCTCAGAACAAATAACTCTTTTTAAAACCCTAAGAAATTTATTAACAAACCTTTTCAAAACCTATACCTTATCTTAAAAAAAATTATTTAAAAACGTTTTCAAAACTTATACTTTATTTTAAAAAATTTACTGTATTTTAAAAAATTAAAGATTTTTTAAACCATAAAATATTATAAATAACACAAAATACTTTATAAATATGTCAACGATAGAATTTTATTAAAAGCTGTATGATAGGACTTAAGTTGAGACTTTAACCTCAGTTGCATGTTTCCCCTCAAATTCGCAAATCTATTAATATGTTTTAACTTTTTATAATGTTCATAAATATAATATATTATTATATTTAAAAATAAATATGGCAAACTTGCTCATCTTTTAAATAATTTTGATATTATATATTTTTATAAGATTTGCTGACGCAATTAAATTGCTTCAGCAATGATAATAATAGAGAAGGATTGACAAGTTTGTAGTAAAATTGGTGTTTTAATTTTTTTCAAAAGTTAAGTGGATTGGTAAGATTTTGGGCAGTTACTAAGAGATTTAGGTTCAAACCTCGGGGCATCTCTAATTTGGACAAAGGTAGTAGTGTAACCTTTTGTTGAGTGTGTGTTAGGTTGATGATGGCGATACCAACCTCGAGCTACCAGGGATCTTCCTCATTTCGGGTCATGTTTACCGAGGTGAGATAGGGGTTACAGTAGTAGTGCCAACCTAGAGCCACTGGGTCTCCTTCACTTCTGATCGTGTTTACCAAGATGAGATAAGGTTTATAGTTTGGAAAAAAAAATGGTGTTTTAATTTCAGGATTTTTGTATCTTTGTGTTTTTTTATAATCTATAATCATTAAATTTTAAAACATTTTTTTAAATATTTTATATTTTTATATCATTAAAATGGTATTATTTTATTTGGTTATTTTATTTTAAATTAAAGTAGGATTTTGAAAGAGATCCTTTCTTTTATATATATATATTGACCTAATTACATCAAGAATTTAGTCTATTTATGTGAACCTTGAAGTGGGCTACATCATCCATAAATTCAACTATTACACCAAAGTTTTTTTTGGTCAAAAAATTTTAAACTTGTAAGAAGGAGACTTAGGTACAAATCTTGTGATACATATAATAATCAAACTATTCTAATAACACTATGTGTTGACAATATAATATGAATGGGTCATATATCATAATTGATCATTCATAATGTTGAATTTGATTCATTTGTTATTATAAGAGATTGAAATGATACCATTCATTTACTAAGATTTATAAGTGGTTTTTTTAATATAGACTTTCATGCAAGTTTAAATTTTGATTAATATTATTTTTTAAATGTGTTAAAAAGTAAAATATGTATTAAATATTTACAAACCCTATGATGATTAATATTAAATTTTTAATAAAAAAAAATTTATACATAGAGAATCAGCAACTACCTTTCATTTTTGAACAATTGGTCACAGGGTCAAATCACATTGTCTCGATTGTAGAGTTAAATCATGGTGCTACCATTATAACCCCTATCTCGCCTCAATAAACACGGTCCAAAGTGAGGAAGACCTTCGGTGGCTCTAAGTTGGTAGGTGGGTACTGTCGTCATCTTGCCTCGATAAACACAACCCGAAGTGAGGGAGACCCTCGATGGTTCGGGTTTGGTACCGTCATCATCATGTTGGTGCACACTCAACGGACTTAGGTTAGACTACTACCTTTGCCCAAATTGAACATGCCCCAAAGGTTTGAACCTAGGTCTATTCTTGGTAAGTGTCCAACATCTTACCAATCCACCTAACCCTTGGGTACTTAATAAAATTAATTATTAGAGTGAATATAATAAAGGTTTGGGTTATTCTATATAGGAGGTCTAAGGTTTGAATAAGAACATAATTAGGCATGTATGTCATCATAAGTAGATAACACAACATGAATGTCTCCTTTTATAGTGGACTCAGAGGAATATCTAGTGGTGTGGTGTATGCAATGCTCATGGATATTCATATCCATAAAGGATGCATTAAATATTTGCAATCCCATAATTAAATTAATATTAGGTTGTAATTAAAAGTTATCAATCATGAGAGGTGGGTGCGAGTGTAAGTCAAGTGTTAGTGCGAGCCAAAAGCCAGTGTGAGCCACAAGTAAGTAGTATGAGGTATGGATGCCCTAATTAGCAATAAGAGAAAGAGTGAATCTTTGGAAAACCCTATCTAGGTATTAATACTACACCAAAAGTGATTATCAAGGATGAGATGATTGAGTATGATATAATGGTTCTTAAAACTAGATAGTTAATATGTAAGTTCCTTAGATATTGACCTAGATTTTTTTAGATTTAAAATTGGATTAAGTGGAAGTGGGGGTTGAATTCAAACTACTCCGTGACTTTTCTTTCGAAAGTATTTTTTGAGCGAAGGTGGGCTATAAAATAAAATAAAACAATTTATTTAATTAATTTAAAACATTACACTCACTCTTTTGCGCTTAGTAGGGAGATAAGTATTTATAGGAGGGGAAGAAGGAGAAAGGGAGAGTGGAGGAAAAGGCGGAGAGATAAGGGAAATCAGGGGAACATGGATGGATAAGGGATAAGGAAGGAGGTGGAGGAATAAGGAAGATGAGGAGGAGCGGGAAATAGGGAGCGGGAGATATGGAGAGATAAGGAGGAAATGATGGCGGGAGAAAAGAAGGAAAGGAGGCGAGGAAATGTGGGAGAAAATTTATGATAGGGGATGGAGAATTTTAAAAAAAAATCTGACAAAACTATGTCGACTATTACAGCCATGTTCACACTAAGCCTAGAAAGATCTAGATATTTATGGGCCTAAACCCTTTTCATATTTGCAACATTTTTTTTTGGTTATCTTCTTCAGTTTAGAAAATAAGTGATAAAATAATGGATGGAGGTTCTTGGTTTAGGAGCAAAGATGCAATATATTTAATACCATGGAGTGAGACTTTTTCTATGGAGACGAAGACTATTAAAAGGCTTTTGATGTGGATTAGGCTTTCTGGACTTCCTTATCAACTCATCAATAAGGAGGTTTTGAAGAATATTTGCAATACTCTATGCGAGTTCATCCAAGAGGGACCAACTACTAAGGAGAAAAGGCATGTTGTATACACTTAAAGATGCATTGCCATGGATATATCAAAACATTTACCATATTCTATTAGGATTAAATTTGAATTAAAAAAATGGGATTAGCAAGTGGATTATGAAACCATTGCATTCAGATGTCGTAAATGTCATGAAAATATTAGGACTCAATACTTCAATGTCTGTATTATGGAAATGAAAGGGTATTTAAATACATTGATTGCCTAAATATGGCATAATAACCTACAACTACCCTTGTCCCCTAGTGAACCTTATAAACCATGTGCTTATTGGTTACTCAACTTACATCACATTATACATGATATAACTCTTAATATTCTCCCCTTATTACCTCATAGTCTTGGAAAGAAAACTTAAAAAATATTCTAATTGAATACGTCCAAGTGGTTTGGTGAAGATGTTTACATGTTGCTCTTTAGTAGGAAAAAAATTGATTCAAATGTTTTGTTGTTGAACATGTTCACTGATGAAGTGGTGTTCCATGTTAATCCGCTTAGTCCTTTCATGGAATACTATATTAGGAACAAGTTTTAGCACCCCTTGGTTATCGCAATGCATGATTGTAGGTTTGTCCTATGACACTCCCATATTTTTCAACATATGCTTTTACCATATTGCTTCACATACAACTCCTCTTGATGCATGATACTCTACTTCAGTGGAATATTGAGCAATTGTTTATTATTTCTTGCTTCTCCATGATATAGGTATAGACCCTAAAAATAATACATAGCCAAAGTGTATTTTCGATCATCAATACAAATTGCATAATCTGTATTTACATAACCTATTAGGATGAATTGATCACTCTTCTTGAATTTCAAACCATACTCAATAGTGTCGTGTATGTATCCTAGGATTCTCTTTATTGTCTTCCAATGCGTCATCTTTGGTTCCTGCATGAAACGTGAGAGATAACTCATTGTAAAACTAATATTTGGTCTTGTGTAAGTTAGGTAGATGAGACTCCCAACTAATTGTCGATAGAGCATTACATTTTCTAGAGGAAAATAATCAAAACATGAGAGTTGTAGACCTAACACCATAGCTATAGCTATAGGCTTACAATCTTTCATGTGATATTTCTGAAGGAGATTCTTGGTATATTTGCTTTGTGAAACAAATATGTGATGATGATTATACTTTACCTCTAGTCCTAAGTAGGAGTGTAATAACCTAAGATCGATCATGTCAAAGGATTTCTACATGTCTTCATTTGTGGCTAGAATCATGCTTTCAAAACTTTTTGTGATGACCAAATCATCTACATACACATTGATGAATACAATTCTCCCCTTGATCTTTGTGATACAGACTTGGATCATATGGATTCCTTTTAAATCCATGATTTCGTAAATGCTCATCTATCTTTATATACCATGTGTGAGGAGCTTATTTTAGACCATATAGAGACTTGACCAATTTGCATACCTTTTTTATTGTCCAAGTATGACGAATTTGTCTGGCTAAGTCATATATTTCTTCTTTTAATTCTCCATTGAGAAAGGCACTTTTATGTCCATTTGATGAATTTTCCATCCAAATTGTGCATCTAGAGCAAAAATAATTTTGATGGATTTTACTTTTGTTGTAGGGGTAAAAGTTTCTTTGTAATCTATGCCTTTCTTTGGTTCATATCCATTTGCTATAAGTCATGCTTTGTATTTTTATTTATCTTTGACTTTAAACCCATTTTCATCCAATAGCCTTTTCCTTTGGTGGAAGATCAATAAGATCCCAAGTCTTGTTTTTTAATAGTGCTTGATATTCAATATGCATGGAATTTTTCCAAGCAGTATATTGAAGGATTCCTTGTTATAGATGACTTGATTATAGTTATTAGAACCGTATTTTGTGCATTATAAGTCATACTTCATGTTTTTGGTCTTGTAGAATAAATATTTGGGATTCCATCTATCTTAGATTATTTCAATGTACTAGTGTACCACTTAGGTATTCTCCTTGTGTGTTGTGGTGGAGTAGAAAGATCTTCTTCATTGTTGGTATCATTGAAAATTGTTATCATCAATAAGTTCATCACTTTCAATCATTACTGTAGCTGAGTTAGACAAAGATTCTTGTGATGGTTATGAAGATGATTTTCCTTCTTCATCAAAGGCAACATCAAGACTAATATATATATTTTTTGAAGTTTGATCAAATAGTATGTAGGCTTTTGATTCATCATTGTAGTCTAGTAAGATGTATTGCTGAGATTTTCATCCAATTTATGTTATTTCTTCTTTGGAATGTGCATGTATGTTTTACAAACAAATATTCAAAGATGAGAGATGAATGGTTTGTGTCCTCTCCATGATTCTTCTAGAGTGATATGTTCAAGTGATGTGATTGGGGTATGATTGAGCAAGTAAAATTATGTATGTATTGCTTCTACCCAATAAAGAGTATCCATGTTGTGAATCCTTCAACATACTTCATACCTTTCCATGATTTTTCTACTTCTACATTTTGCTATATCATTTTGTTGTAGTTAGTAGGAAGTTGTTAGCTACCATTGGATGCCATGTTCCTTTTGAAATGCTAAAAATGAATTGCTAGTAAATTCCTCCCTCGACTTAAGTGGAGGACATGGATCCTTATTTTTGTGGAAATTTCTACATGGGCCTTAAATTATTAAAAGTAGAAGAAAGCTTAGTCTTTGGTCTTAAAAAAATATACCCATATTTTTGGGTATGATCATCAACAAAGAGTTGAAAATACCTAGATTGGAACTTGGAGCCACTACACACATTGATATGGATCAAATCAAGAGATGCCTTGGCCTTATATTCTATAGTCTTGAATGGAGATCGATGTTGCTTATCAACTAAGCAACACGAATAAATCTGTGTGGAATTCTATAAAAAAGAAAGACCTTCTATCATATATTTATTTTGTAATGCAATAAAGTGGTCATAACTTAGATGACCATATCATCGATGCTAGAGTAATGCAAATATATTGGAATTGACAACCAATTCTAAGTTGTTGCGATGAATTGTATGAAGTTCAAACAACTTTCCTTTTCCTTTTCCATATGCAATAATCTTGGAATTCTTAGTCTTATCATGAATGATGAATACCTTGGATCCTTGTTGCTTATCAAACTCAATATTAAAGTTATGATCAAATAGTTGATTGATGAAAAATAGATTTTTGGTGAGTCTTGGAACATATAGAACTTTTGTGATTCTGCATTTGTGTAACTCAAGTTGCAATTTTATATCACCTATGCCTTATATTTCATAGAATGTGTTATACCTAAGAAAAAATTTTCTCGCATATCTAAAACACCTTAGATTTTGAAACCAATATTTTCATCCTATCATATGTCTGGTTGCTCCATAATCAATGTACCAGATATTTCTAAGTTCAGCATGTGCAACTAATGCATGTTATTTTTTATTTTGTTGATGCTTTGAATTCACCAATGAATTTTTCTGCTAATGATGAGATTTGTTTCTCCATATGCCTTTTTTGAATGGTTTCTTCCTTTAAAAAACACTTGTTCTTCTTTTTGTCTCAAATGTGATACCTCTTCCTTTTGAAATAGGTTCACCAAATTTTCAAAACTTGGTGTTTGCTTAGTAATATTTAATGTAGTCACAAAAATATTATACATTAATGAGAGAGATCTTAAAATAATTAGAACTAATATTTCATCAAATACTTGAGCTCCCAATGCTTGCAATTGTGCTTGCAACTCTACAATTCTCCTCATGAGTGATTCTAACTTTTCTCCATTTTTCATCATCAAACAATGGAGTTGGCTTCGTAGGAATATAATATGATTTTTATTCTTGACTTTAAACACTATTTTCAACATCTTCCATGCATCCTGGGCCATGGTTGAATCCTGAATATATGTTTGGACCTCATATGCTACTTAGAACATAATGATTAGTCTTGTCTTTCTATCTACCTTGTCAAAATTTATTTGATTTTCTCCTTCTATAATAGGATGGGTCATGGTCCCATCTACTACCTCTCATACTTCTTCAAAATCAAGTTGTGTCCTAAGTTTGGTCTTCTAGGCAACATAATTCTTTCCTCTCAACAATTAGGAATCTAGCATTAAAAACATCAGTGCTCCACTATCCATAGTAATCTTTTACAAAATTTGAATATTTTATTTTGCTTAATCTACCTTGAAAACTCTTTTCAACGAGTATATATAAGCCTATACTAGGATTTCAATTGATGCTTCAAATATCAAGGGAATTGTTTCACCAAGTATAAAATATGTAGGTGAAAAAACTTTTCTTCCTTCTTTTCAAATAATATTTCTCTTTTCAAATTTTTAAAAGAATAATTTATTCTTTTTGTAATTTGCTCTTTAATCAAAAGGAACTTTAAAAAAATTTGTACCTTTGTTCTCTTTTCTTCTTTCCATTATAGATGTGAGATCAAATATTCAAATTCTTGATTGTCTTGATGATAATTAAAATAACACAAATCCTTTTTACTTTTGTCTACTTTTGCATGAGTTCTTTTTGCCAACTAATCTTTAGTATTTTTCAAAACCTTTGGTAGCACCTAATATTTATCATGAAATATTTTTTGAGATTTCAATGGTTCACGTTTGTGGATGAGTAATAGGAATTAAACCATTGCCTTCTTATTTGAGCAATTTATTCTCAGATGAAATATTCAATTGCTTTGATTGTGTGCTTCGATTTTGATGCCTTTATTTTCTTTAGAGTTTGTCAACTAGTTTTAGAATTTGAATGTTTTTTTGGATGGGTACATCAATATGTTTTGTCATCTGGGTGCCCGAGTGAGAATTTTCTATCCTTCAAGTGCATGCTCTTGAAGTCTATGTTTTATTCATAGGATTCTTTTGCACTGGATATTTTAATTGCACTGTGAAAGTAGTCTTGTATGCACTTTGGATGATGTATTTTCTTTGCCCATGATTTTTCCTAATATGCTTCTTAGATTTTGTTTATTTCTTTTGATTTCATCTCCTACGACATTATTCTCTTATGAGGAATGGATGTCTTCTTTTGATCGAGAGAATGCCTTTCAATTATTCTCGAGTGAATACCTTTATGCTATCTTTATTGAATAGAATCTAACCAGTGCCAAGTGATCCTACATTTTCTAGTTGTAGATTGGTAGCAATTTATGCAAAGGATAAATTAATTTTAGGTTGTGTTTTGCTTTGCCCGTATTTGGAATACTCTTTCTGTTGCTTTTGTTTGATGTGGGACCTCTCTTTTAAGGCTCCTCCTTTTTGCTTCTTAAATATTCTTCAAACCTAGGTTGTTGAAAAAATAAATTACCCATGAAATACTTTGCTCCTCTTCAAGCTTATGTTTGCTAACTTTAATGTTTGAATGTGTTATATTTGTTTATACATGGTTCATGTGAGCATGTACAAGTGCTTTGAAATAGTTGTTACTTATGATTGAATATTTTATCCTTTACGTACATGGATTTGCTATCTTGATTTTAACCTTTCAAGCAAGGTTATACTTTGGTGTTTAATTCATGTAACTCTTGCTTCATTATAATTTTAGAACATATGTCTTTTGCCTTGGTAGAGATTAAAATATTGTTGATTTACTGTTAGCTTTTACCATTATCTTTAGTTGAAACTAAAGCTTTGGGTACTTTCCTTATTTCTTGCTCTTTCTTCACTTGGTTGTTCTATTTGGAACTTTCAATGCTTTGAACTAGTTTGTTATTGGTTTCCTTTTGATGTCTTTTGCTCTTTGCTTTACCCATTGGGAATTTATTTTGTGAGCTCCTTTGAGCTTGTAATAATTATATAAGATTTAATAACTTTGCAGAATATGAATACCTTTTAAATGATTTTCCAATTCCTCTTTGAAATGAATTGATTTTTCCTCCTTGCTAATTATATTCTTGCAATATTCTAAGAAGCGTGGATTCTCCTTTTTAAATTTTGAGGAGCTCTTATGGCTTCCTTTTCTTACCTTTGAAATGGCAAATCTCCATTGCTTGTTAAAATTGGCTTGGTTATTCCTTGCAAGCTTTATGACCTTTGATTTTTTAAGGGATTGAAATCATTTTTAATGCTTGAAGGCTTTGCCTTTGGAAAGAGTTTTTCACCCTACAAAATTTTGAATCTACTGTGGAATTTTGCTTCATACTAATAATTTTATACAAGGTAATTTACCCTTGAAAATTCTTTTCTCAAACTTGTACTTTTTTCTCAAATATAGTGCACTTTTGGCTTTCTTTGTATCAAAGTTGGAGGAGGATGAGAAGAAGAATTATTTCTTCCTTCTACTTGCTCTGATACCACATATTAGAACTCAATGCTTCAATGATTGTATTATGATTTAAATCTAGGGGTTGACCAAATATGACATAACAACCTACAACTATCATTGTCCCCTAGTGAACCTCACAAACCATGTGTTGAGTGGTTACTCAACTTACATTCACATTATACATGACGTAATAAATCCTAATAAAAACTAGATACATGGTAAGAGATTGCAAACTAAAAATGATGGAGAAAGAGATAGAAAATTTTGGGCATGAGGCAAACTTCAATATAAAACAAGGACATCATATCATAGAAGAAGTTGGATCAAATCAAGGATTTTCCACTCTGAAGAAAGTGGCAAGAAAAACCCCTTGGAATCATCAAATGGCAAAGGCCATTATAGTTCACTCAAATCAACCATCAGAAGAAAAAATGACACAAGGAATGTGAAAGTACAATGCAAAAGTTCAAATATAGAAAAAGTTGAAGGTGCAAAGGAAGATGGAGAGGCATATTTTCAAGGGAAGGAGGTCAAGTCTAATTCAAGTAAATCCTCTTCATTTTCCTCAAGTAAAATAAAGTCTTCTCCTTGCAATAAAAATTAAAAAAGTATAAAGTGTATTCATTACACTTTAGGGTTTCAAGAGCAACACAATAAAGAAAATCATATGGACAATATCCAAGGAATATTAGGGTTTTCAAGGAAACTTAAGAAAGTAATGGCTATGCAAGATTATTTGTACACTTTAGAGTTTTTTGGGTAATTCCTTGCATTTCAAATTCAATAGGGCAACATAAATATTAGAAGATAAGCCTCATTATGAATAGTATGGAAAAGTACAAGAGTTTGATGAAGACGAGAGTGTTGGTGGGAATGAAAAAAGGAGAGGACAACCATCAAATCATGAAAAAATAGAAAAAGAAACTCAAAGAGATATCAATTTGGGAAGTCAAATAAAAATATCACATGTGTCAATAAGAAGTGGGGCTAAGTCCACTAATAAAAATAAAAAGTGATGATGATGAAAATGATATATGGAATCTTAGGGGTATGAGTAAGAGCCCTAAAAAAGAGTTCTCAAGGAATTAATATGTTGTTATGGTCCTGAGTTTATTTTAATACAAGAAAAAAAATTAAATAGTGAGGAATGTAAGGATGCTTTTAAAAATATTTGGAAGATGGGTGATTGTCTAGCAATATTTTCCACAAGGTCTTCAAAAATGTATTAAAACAATATGAGATAAACACAAATGGGATGGTCAAATGTTAGAAGCAAAAAGTAATTGGGTTGTTGGACTATCATACAAGAAAGAGGAAACCATCAACGTTGAGGTTATAAATGGGTATGTTCCAATTATATTTACTCCTTATGAAATATGTTGGAAGGACCTTAACATTTTTTTGTCAAACACAATGATGATTCATTGTGATCTATGGATTTTTGGGGGTGATTTCAACACTATTCTATCTCCTTTGAAAAATAAGGGTGGTACTCCAAGATGGTCTAAATCAATGCAATATTTTGCTTCATTTGTTAATTCAAATGGCCTTTGGGATGTTAGTCCTTCAAATTTTCAATATACATGAGATAATAGACACATTGGGCAAACTCATACAACATAATGATTGGATAGATTCTTGTTATCTCACAAGTGGTTACAAATAAAGTATACAATCTCTTTAGATATTTTATTACAAGTAGGGTTGATTCATAAATACATTCTCTTAACTTGTGATCTACCCAATAATGGTCATCCAAATCTATTTTGCTTTCAATCTATGAGGCTCCAATATCCTAATTTCTTCTAGATGGTTATGTTATGGTGGGATGAAGCAAAATTTAAAGGACCATATATGTACAATTTTTTTCAAAAGACGAACCATTTAAAGGAGCAAATGAAAATTTGGAATACCAAATCTCTTGGTAACATTTTTAAAGAAAAGAAATTGAATTCAAGCTCAAAATTTTACAAGAGATAGTATAAACTAATGGAATGGATCATGATATTTATGTGAAACAAAAATAATCACTTTTTGATTGTCATAATGTATTTAAAAAGGAGTCATATCGGTTCCAAATATCTAGGGAGAAAAAACTCAAGGAAGGAGATTGGAATACAAAAAAAAATCATATTGTAGCAAGTCAAATTTTTCTTTTTGTCACATCAAAAATATATTAACTCTAGATGGAAGAAATATAGAGGACGAAGAAGATATAAGGAAAAAAACAATTAATTATTTCAAAAATATATTGTTAGATACTAGGCAAGATAAGCTTTTGCAAAAGATAAGGAGGCATAGGATAAGATTTTACAAAATATTCCATCAATTATCACATAGAGACAAAATGAAATATTGATGAAGAAAATATCTATGGAGAGCTACATCAAGTAATTCTCTCTTTCCATACTAACAAGGCACATAACCCCAATGGATTTCTTGCATTTTCTTTCAATTTTTTTGGAATTTGATTGAAGAGTGATATGTTAGTTGCAGTTGAAGAGGCCCAAAAAAGGAAAGAAGGCTGTAATAAGTGATATTAATTCCACTTTTATTACATTGGTTCCCAAGAAAGACAAGATAAAATATTTTAATATTTTTTGTTAAATAAAACTTTATACTATGATTTCTAAAATCATTTAAAAAATTATGACAAACAGATTGAAAAGCATTCTAGATTGTGTTATTTTAAAGGAACAAGGTGGTTTTGTTCATGGTAAACAAATTCTTGATGGTGTAATCATTGCATAGGAGGCCATACATTCTCTTCATTCTATGAAAATATTAGGTATGCTTATGAAATTAGATATGAACAAAGCATATGATAATGTTTCTTGGAGTTTTCTACATGATATTCTCCAAAAGTGTGGTTTTGCTCACAATTGTTGTGAATGGACTAAACGTTGTTATAGCACTACAAAATATTTTATTTTGATCAATGGTTATCTTGTTGGTTACTTCGTCATATTGTGGCCTCTGCCAAGGTGATCCACTATCTCCTTATGTTTTCATTATTATTATGGAGGTATTAGAGAGACCTTTCTCAAAGGCAAAAATTAAAGGAAAAAACAAAGATATTCAAGCTATAGAAAATGGTCCCTCCAAATCTCATATCCAATTTGTTGATGATACTTTTCTTTTGGTCATCCCTTAGTCAGTGAGGCCATGGAGTTTAAATTGTTGGAGAATATTACATTATTTGATACATTCTAATGTACTCACATGGTACCATTGTAAATATTAGAATAGGATGTGAGTCAATAGTTTAGAGTGTGTGATTTATATTTCTCCTAAAGTCTGTGTTAATGTGTAGGAAGAGTCCAAGTGTCATGCAACAAGGTGTGCAAGTGTGTAGAGTGAGAAAGAGTGCAAGTGTCATATAATAAAGTATGCAAGTGTGTAGATGTAGGAGTGTGTAAAGTATCATGTAATAAAGAGTGAGCATATAGAAAGTCAAGAGCCGTATATACAAGTGGTAAGATATAAGTGAAAGGACATGAGAGATTTGTCTTATGTGCAAAACAGGAAAGGATGCATCTCCTAGATATGTGAGGAGGGAAATAGTCAAAGTATTGAAGATTCACCTTCTAAGGTTATATTATGGAGATAAAACTCCATGAAACATATCGAAGATTGATCAAAGATTGTATTACAATATTGCTCAAGAATCTTGTATATTTGATTCATCAATAATACAATGAGTTTGTTCATTATGTTATATTATTATTATATTTAGTAAATTTTTATATTCATTGATATTGATATTATTTTGTGATTGAGCCTTCATATAATTTATGTGAATTATACTTGATCCTGTATATTGGGACTTGTGATTAATTTGGCTAAAAATCCATTAGTGGTATTGGAACCACATTCAAGCCAAGTAATAAAGTTGGAGAATTGTGCTATCAGAGTTACCACACAAAAGCTAGCACCAGATATGTTTTTGATGTGAATATTTTAATATTTGATAAAGGCAACAAGTTGTAGATTAAAAACTAACATTAGAGAACTATGGTGTGAATTTGAAGGTGAGAAGATTTGAAGGCAAAAAAATTAGAATTTGAAGCTAGCATTAGAGAACTTTGGTGTGAACTTTGTAAAGTGTAATAACATTGAAAGAAGAGCAATAAAAAATTGGAAGAAATATTGAAAGTTGCCTAATAATATTTTGTGGAGAAGAAGCCACAAGAAAATATAAATTGAGCCATAAATGCCAAGAAAGAGTCCTAAATATTATTGAATGTGAGAACCTATATATTAGAATTTGTTGGTTGATATTTATTGCCGAAGAGGAAAATATTAAGTTTGCTAAGATTAATTTCATGTGAGAATTGTTGTTATGAGAAAACATACATCAAATATATCTGAGCTTGGGAGCTCAAAGAACCAAATATCAAAATAGGTTAGCATATTAAGAAATGGGCTACTAGATTTATAAACCAATTGAAGAGAAGATATTAAAGCCTTGAGTTAATTCAGACAGTATTGGAGGTCTAGCTAGAACCTCTTAGGTGAAGTACCATTGAAACCACCTAAGAGGTAAAGCACCATTGTAACCACCTATGAGGTGAAGAGATATTAAAACCACCTGAGAGGTGAAGACCCATTGTAGCCACCTATGAGGTGAAGAGCTATTGAAACCACCTGAGAGGTGAAGACCCATTGTAGGCACCTATGAGGTGAAGTGCCAGTGAAAACACATGAGAGGTGAAGAGCCATTGGAGTCATGTTGAAGATAGAAGACATCGTAGGCAGAACATAAGGAAGTTCTAGAGAGCAACAAGTCAAAGATTAGTGCTAGTGAGCCATAGAGAGTGTCTAAGAAAGAAGAAGATGCAATAAAATTCAATTTAGAAGTGAAGCATTAACATTTGTGAAACAATATCCATAGATAAGCAGGTGCAATACAAAAATTTTGCCCTAACATTTCAAAGACCTAAAGAGCAACATGGAGAGCAAAGAGTAAAGAGCTACCTAAATCAGGTTGCAGTAGAAAGTGTAATGCCATAGGTAGAAGTTTCTTGTCAATAACATCCTCTATTGAGCATACTCGTATGTAAGCGCCAAAGAGGTAAAGTCAACCTCTAATTTAAAATTTAAAGCACTTTATTTGGGGCAGTTAAAATATTTTATGATTTTATAAAGTAGAGGAGAAATAAGAAAAAGAAAAATAATATTTTGATTTTGAATGAAATTTGAAAGGGAGATATAAGGTAGAAAAATTAAATTGAATTTTTTATATTTTGGAGAGATAAGGATAATTTGATTTGATTTAAGAAATTGAAAATTTGATAATTGATTTTTGAAGAAAAAATGAATGGAAATTTGATTTTTTGAAAATTTGATTGAAATTTTGTTGAGATTGATTGATTGCTTGAATTAAAGTTTGGAGAAATAAATATTTCTACTCCAAACGAATTAATTTAAAATTTAAATGAGTTCCATTATGTCAAATAGTAAAAAAAAATCTTTTCGAATCACAACTTATGAAAGGACCAAATTATGCATCATGGAAAAACAAAATGAAATCAATTCTCATTGTTGAAAAACTTTGGGATATAGTAAATGGAACAAAGGATAAACTAGAAGATGAAAGAGAAAAACAAAAATTTGAATAAAATGATGCAAAAACCCTTATGTTGATTACATTTGGGATAATTGATGAAATCCAACCATATATTAGTGAAGCAGAGACTTCAAATGATGTGTGGAAAAACTATGTACAATATTTGAAGGAAATAATAAATCAACTATATTGCATTTATTGTTTTTGCTGGAGAACAAGGGGTTGTACTTGGGTCCCCCACCCTTGACAAATAACAACTCTCTTCTTTATATCTTGAGAGTTAATAGATTCAATCCTCATCTCAATTGAGTTGCTATAGCTAGAAACCTACATCATTTTATATAATATATCTAAATTCTTGATTTTCATTTTCTAGATCTTTTTCATTTTCTTTGTGAATACAAATATTCCAAAATCCGACATCCTTTTTAACATTTTTCAACAAGAGCCTTCTTAGTACTAAAACTTCACCTCTACTATCTATGCATTGCATCTTAGTAGAGTAATATTTCCAAAACATCGCACTATCATAGTCTACGGTACCAGATCTAGATTGCTAGTTTCCTTCCTAAAGCACAAGTGCAACCACACAAATTGTAATAAATAGTTTATACGAAAGCACATTAATGTTATAGAATAAAGCATGTATATTTTTTTTCTATTGGTAAATAATAGGATTTTGAAAGGGACCCTTCCCTTTTACAACTCCTAGAAATCCAAGAATAACAAATGAATCAATCTAGGCACAAAAAACAACTTATCTTCTTACAAATCAATTTTTGCATTTTTTGAATAATACAAACTTTTTTGACCAAAAGTGCAATGACCAAAACAATAATAGTAACCCGCCTTATTTCTTTTTCTACATTTTCTATTTGAATAAAATTTTGGATCTAGGAACACTACAAAAGTTTTAATTTAGCTATACTTTCAGAAAAATCTTGAACACACCCTTTCTTATTTTTATTAATTATGTTAAATGAAGGGGTTTTGAAAGGGCCCCAAAAATTTTACATTTGTCAAAGAGAAAAATCACTTCCAACACCTATATATTACAAAATTTGGTCTAAAAGGAGCATGTTGCATACTTAGATACACCAATTTTTATTTAACTCTATCCCATGAGAATTCAGTATTTCTTAAATTCAATCCATATGGCTTCCTTAGAATCTTTAGGATCTTTAATCAATTCTCAATTATATTTAGATCAAATCTCCAATTCTACCTTTCCTGAGGACTTCAGAAGCTTTCGTCTAGTCTTCATTCAATATGCAACATTTTTTAATCAATACCCCCTTTCTTATCATTAGGATAAAGAGCTGAATTAAAATAACTACAAACCACCCAAGGCCAATTCAAAACCCTATGAATTTTTTGAACAATACAACCTTTTCTGACCAAAAGTGCAATGACCAAAACAATAACACTAACCCACCCTATTGTTTTTTCTACATATATCATCCAAATACAAGGATAATAGGAACACTAGAAAATTTTTAATTTAGCCATACTTTCAGAAAATATTGAACACCCCCTTTCTTATCACTAGGATAAAGAGTTGAATTAAAATCACCACAAACCACCCAAGGCCAATTCAAAAACCTATGAAACTACCTCAAAAGATCCCAAACTCTTCTTCTACCCACTAACGAGTTTGGAGCATAAACATTAGTCATAACCAAGGAAAAATTAGTATACTTACATGTGAACAAAATGGAAATAAACTTGTCATTAATCTACAAACAATGTCCCTCCAACCGCTTTGAATTCCATAAAGTCCATAAACCCCCAAATGCACCATCAGTAGGAACCATTTTCACCTAGGATATTTTCTAAATTAAATTCTTCACCTTCTTAAATATTCCAATATAGAAAATTTATTTTGTATCAAGTTGAGGAAGTTTTCCTCTTCCCAAAGATAAAATTCTTTGCTTCCCATCAACTACATCCTTAGCAACGACTCTAGTTCTCAATTCCCGGAGATTGGGCCTTCCTTGAGAAACTAAAATTCTCAAATCAACCTTCTTATATTTCCTTCTACTTCCAACAAAAAATTATAGATAACCTTTTCATCCTTTTCAAACTCTGAATCACTAGTAGAAATCCATTCTCCTCCATCTTCTTCATCCTCCAACCCATTCTAAATAATGTTGATAATTTTATTTATTTTTTTCCCATAGCCAATTAATTTCACACTCTATTGAGGAGTGGTTTCTTCCAAAAGACTTGTTTCTATGCTCTTTTACTTTAGCCCTGTTGGAGACTGTGGCTCTTTCTCAATAATCTATTCTACATGCAAAGAAGAATTCCCTTTCTTTTCAATCAAAACCTTATTCATCGGTTCATTGATATCTCTAGGTTGAGTTTCTTGAAAAAAATCTTCCCCTCCAATAATGCCATCCCCATCAAGGATAGTAACAACATCAAAGCTCTTTGAATATGGAATCTTACTACTTTCACCAATTTATTTCTACCCCATAACTTGCTTAGTTTCATTTTTCCTCCAAACCCTCAAAGGCTATCTAGTTCTATTATTCATAACTTTCTCCTTAGGATTTTTTGGGCATGTTTTCCAAATATGCCAAACCCTTTTGCAAAGGTTACACGAGGGAATCAGAGTTTTATATTGAATCTCTTGTGCCCATTCCCTGTAATTTGAAACTAGCCTAATAGATTTAGGTAGTGGTTCAACCATATCCACCTGTACACAAAAATAAGTCATTATCATTTTGGTCTAAGATTTAGTAGCTAAATCAAAAGCAATTATTTTTCTAATCGCTTTAGCTATCTCAAGAATAATACTATCATCCCAAAATTCCATTGGAAGCCTGGGTAGACTCACCCATAAGGGCACTGATTGAAGAGCGACTATGGATGGATTAAAGTGGCTCCATTCTTGTAAAAATAATCCTCTACTCCCAAAAAACCATGGGCCCTTCAATAATACATTTATCATATCCTCCAAATTTGCAAAGTTAAACAACAAAAAATTATTAGGCAAAGCCACCACTACTTCCTACCCCAAAAGTTTCTATTTATCCTGAACCCACTTCCTTATTGTCTCTAAATCCGCTCTATTGCCCAGAAATTTCTTTACCAAATATTTTTTCCTTTTTGAATCACTTTGTTAGCCAAAATTTTTGGGACCTTAAGGGTAAAACCATTTTCAACTTGATCTAGAGAAAAAATAAATATCTTTTATTATGAATTTTGACCTCTCTTCAAAACTTCCACCCAATAAGTGCCTCCCTTTGACATTTTTACTACTGCCAAATTTGGATCTATTGCTCCTAGATCCAAAGGGGATTCTACCACAATAGAACCCTAGCCTATCTCCTTTCCTGCTCCTTCTGTGTCTCCTTTTTCCCAACGTTCTTTAGCTTAGATGAGTTTCCAAGAACAATATTTGACACACTCGTAGTAAGAGTTTGAAGCATTGATACACTCTAGATGAACTCGTTGCTCTTTCTCCATCACTACATCACCATATAAACCCCTTAATAAATCATATATTACCAATGGAAAATTTTAAAGTAAACTTTAATCATTATTTGAATTAGGAAGTCAACATTTTCTTGTTAGCTTCAACTAAACTTACTACTTCCTCTAACCATGGAGAAGAGAATTTAACTTCACGATCCTTAATTAAGACCCCTCTACTAGCCTATTTGCACATTTGTTTCCTTCCCTTAACATATGTATAAACCTGATTTTTTTGAACTCTATAACAAGGTCTTGAATTTCCACAATCATCTCCAGTATGTTCCATGGAGCCTTTGCTTTCCTAAAAATTGCATTTATTACTGTGAGTGAATCACCTTCCATCCATACTCTATTCCATTTCATTTGTTTGTGTATTTTTAACCCTTTGAAAACTGCCCAAGCTTCAAATTCATTATTTATCTTAAATCCACTATTGAAAGCGTAATGAGATAAAATCAGTCCTCTATTATTTCTAATTATTCCTCCTCCTTCTAGTATTGGATTTTCTTTAGAGGCTCCATCAAAATTCAATTTGACCAACCTCATATTTGGTGGTTTCCACTTTATATTTTTTGCCTTCTTTTTGTTTCTCCTATACCCAACATCATAATTCTATTTGATGACTCGACTCCATTTATCAAGGCTATCTACTTCGAAATTAGGGATTGGGTGAGTTGATATGGTTGGTTTAGACTCCTCTATGGCTAAAAAAATATTCCTTTTCATTAACTCTAAACGGATTTACTTTCCTTTAAATATTATTCTATTCCTTTCTAGCCATACAGTCCAAAGTATTGTATCTTTTGATATATCCTAAATTATCTATAAAGCCTCACTTTTAAAAGTGCTTTGTCATTGCTTTAATCATTCTTCAAATTTTTCATTCATCACCATGCATTTACCAAACATATTAAGAATCCATTGCCATCGTTTCCAAACTATTGAGTAGTGTCCCAAGAGATAGTCTATACTCTCCTCCTTTTTACAAAGAACACATTGTGAGGGGCCATGAAACCCCTTTTCATAAGGTTGTCCTAGGATAAATTTCTTCTATGAACTACTAACCAAACAAATATTTTAACTTTTGGAATGCTTGGGCTATCCCAAATATCTCTCCATATTCTTGCATTATTCCTATTTTGTTGGTGCTTTACATTATATCCACTTCTTGTTGTGTATTCTCCTAAGCTATTCAACTTCCAAATTAACTTATTGTTCCCTTTAGAATAATCACAATTGCTATATTTCTACTCAATTGCCTCCTAGCATCAATATCTTGTATACTTGTAAAAAAACCTTCTTTCCATTTGTATCTTCCTTCATGATCCTTATTCAAAATGTTTGAAACCCTATCACCATATTTATCTTTAAGTAATCTCATCCATGGTTTCAAAATTGGATCTAGATTGATTGGTTTTTTATCACATCAAGTATTCATCCAAATAGAAACATTTTCTTCAGTTCCCACCAGCCATCTTAAACCTTTAATCACTAGATCAATTTTTTTTTTTAATTATTCCATAGTGTAGAACCATTTGGTAGAGAGAATGTAGTAAATATTAAGCTTGGGTCATTGGTCTCAACATACTTAGAAGAATTATTGCCCATTGTCTTTGACTCTCTTTGTACAATATCAAAATTAATTTTTCCCTAAGATCTAAGTTTGCATCCATAATAACTCTTAAACCAAGACCTCCCCTAGTTTTATCATCATACACCTTGATACATTTCACCAAAGGAAATTTCCTTTTATCATGTAATCCTCACCATAAAAATGACCGCATAATATAGATTAAACTTTTTTCTATCGATTTTGGCATAGTATACAAGGACATATAATATGTTGGAATGGCCTGTAAGGTTGATTTTAATTAGTTGCATTGTTCTTGCTAGCGATAACCATCTACCTTTCCATGCTGGTAGTTTATTTTAAACTTTATTTATAATTGGATTCCATAATTCTATCCTTATTCCCCCCTCAAATAAGGGCATCCCTAGATAAGTTGCTGGTAAATTTTTCTCCTCTGTTTGAAGTAACCTACATATCTTTGCTTTGATTTTAGCTGAGGTGTTTAGGAAGTGAATTTTAGATTTTATCTTATTAAATTTTTGACTTGATGCTCTTTCACATTCCTTTAATAATTTATTCAAAGCTTTGACCTCATTTATCCTTGCCCTCCCAAAAAGGGTCGTATCATCTATAAAATATTGATGGGTAATGTTGTCAATATTATTACTAGCCTTGATGGCAGCTAGGTAAAGGATCATCCATAAACTTCTGGGAAGACACGTGGCTTAAAGATAAACCCTTCAAGGAGTTCCCTAAGTTTTTTGATATTAGATCGAGTCTAGAGAGAAGATGGGGAATCAAGGTGAAAGATTATATAGACAGGCAGGGTCAGTGGAAGACTTTCCCAAGCAGGACGGGGGACCATTTGTCTAATATGCTGAGAAATACCATAATTCCCACCTCTGCCACCCTAGATATTTTGATTTGGGTAGGAATGGACAGTGGGAATTTTTAGGTAAAGTCAGCTCACTCCCTCCTGGTTAAGCCTTGCGACTCCCTGAACCCTGTCACAACTATATGGATTAAGCGTCTTATCTCTAAAATTGGTTTCTTTGCTTGGATTGCTATCCAAAACAAATCCCTCACCATTGACAACCTCATGAAGATTGTAATATCGATCCCCAAAAAATGCCACCTATGCTTTTCTAATTGGAAATCCATCAACCACCTGCTAGTTGAGTGTGATTTTGCTAAGGAGGGCCTAGATTTCATTTTTTCCACCTTTCAAATTTAGTGGGTCTGTCCTAAATCCCTCATGGATTTGTTTATCCAATGAATCGCCCCTTTTCAAAATTCCAAGGTGAATTTCTTATGGAAAATCTACCTCCATCACTCCATCTGGCAGGTGTGGCTAGAACGCAACCGCAAGGTTTTCTCCACCAACATAAACAACCCTATTTCCATGGGCATTAAGTCCCTAGCCTATGCTTCTGAGAATTTTCAACTTCTCCCTTGGTCAAGCTTCTCGCTCAACCAGGTTGAAGCCAAAATCATCAATTCCCTCAACATTCCCATTCCCACCCTGCCCCTTCCTACTCCCCATCCCTATTTCAAAGCTTATTGGAATCCCTCGTCAGAGGGATGGTTAAAATTCAATTTCGATGGGGCATCTAAAGGGAATCCTGGTATTGTAGGAGTAGGGATGCTGTTAGAAACCACCTTGGGGAGATAGTCTTAGCCTTTGCAGAGAACCTTCACCATTAAACCAACAATATGGTTGAGGCTTGGGCTCTGTGGCGAGGCATCCATTTGATCATAAACACTCACCTTAAAATTCATGTCGAATGATATTATTTAAATATCATTGGCTACATCACATCCAATAGAATTCCCCCATAGAATATCAGGCCACTGATTCAATAAAGCAGGGAATTATTGCATCAGCACATCCAGGTGGAAACTAACCACATGTATAGGGAAGTAAACAGTTTTGCTGACAGGTTAGCCAACTTGGGCATAGGTCAGGTGTCAATGATGGTGTGGCACAGTTCCCCCCACTAGATGTTATTTAGCTGGCACTTACAGAAGCACTTGGTAAGTCCTCTAAGGGTTTTCATGCTAACCAATGATGTCTATTTCCAATGTCATGTAGGTGATACTCCAGGTCTTCCTCCATAATTTTTCCCTATGGAGCGTGTCGCGATACCACCTCGTGATTGGTCGGCCTACTAACGTCCATCCTAATCATAACAATGAGTGGGACTTTCTATCCACCCTTGTTGCATCCCAATGTTTTTATCCAAATCCCATAGCAAAGATTTGGGTTGCTCCCTTGCTTGCCCTCCCACCATCAGCCACATCTACTCCGCAAACCTAGAACATCATCATCGCCCATACAAATATCGTTCTAATGTCCACACTCTATCCCTGTTGTCCCTGGATTGGCAACCAATCATCCACCTGTCCTTCATCCACTCTCCTCGACATGACCCTTCTGATCCCCTCCTCCTTTTTATCCCATGCTCATCGTCTACTCATCGACGTCCCCTACAAGTCATTTCTTTGGCCAATTTCTGCCTCCCCTCTACCACCTTTCATCTTCTTTCCTTCCCCCTTTGCCATGGCCTTCGTAGAGCCAAGTACTCTCTAGCTTGACTCCCTGTCCATTACTTTTCTACAAGGTTGTAGATTCATCACCCTGCTATCCAAGTTTTGTGAATCCAAGGATGACATTACTGTGGATTTTATCCGCACCTGGTCGAATGGCCATATCTGTGTGAGAAATATTCACTTCAAGGTTACTCCTCAAATAATTGGAGAAATTGCGGCTCTGCCCCTGTCGGGTCGACTGGTCCGCCGAGACAAGCACTATTGGGAACCAAAATTGGAGGGGTTCCAAAAATACCAGAACTTCCTATGGGATGGTGTGGCCCTGAAGAGAGAGTCCCTCCCTGATCCTTTCCCCACTATCGCTATCCCTCTCATGCAGTATTTGGCTTGTGATGACCCAAACAAACCAATGGCCAGTTTTCACCTTGCTTTAGTTAACCACATCAAAGGTTACAAACCCATGAATATCCCAAGGTTTCTTCATCTCTCCATTCGAATTTTTGTGGTTGTTGCCCATAAAAAATTTGCCCCTCCCACCCATCAGGGTTTTTTCACCATTATATTTTACCATGTCATGTCCAATACCCCCATTGTAGTGACACCCTTGCAGTCGAGCCCCCTTTGTCCACCTCCCCCCCAAATTCTTGCTTGATCTCTATCTAGTGAGCCTTTGGGTAGTGAAGAGGTTCCCTCCACCCCCACCACCAAACCAGGTGCTACTGCTTCTCCAGCCAAGCCCTTTGCTTCTTCCAATCCCTCTGCTTACCTTCCTAAGCCTTCTGCTTCCCCAACCAATCCCTTGGTCTCCCCTTCCAAGGTTGTTGCCTCCCCTCCCCAAACCACCGCTTCACTGTCCAATCCCGCTCCCTCGGCTAGCAAGAGGACTCCCATGGGAAAGCGTAGGGTGAGAACTGAAGAGGCTTCCCCTCATGTTCAAAGATCATCCCACACCAAGAAATCCAAGGCTGAGTCAAGCCAAAATTCTCCCCCTCCCTTGGAGGGTGATGATGTTAGTAGGTATTCAACTTCGACCTCTGGCATCTCGGACCAGCTAAGAAGAATATTCCTTAGAAGCTTCATCATGGCGTTTGAAAGTGCGAGCTCGGCTCTAAAATGGGCCCTCCAGCAGAACATTGAACATGCAGGTGAGGAGGTCTTGGAGATTGATCGTTGACTTGCTTCAGAGCTTTAACTTTCTTAAGGTGCTCAGAAATACCTGTTCGGGTGGTAGTGCATGGGTTTTTGACTCCATGGTTTTTTGTGGTTTGGGATTATATGTCTTATCATTAGTAAGGGCTTTAGCCTCGACCTTTGGCTATTTTTGTCTGTGTCTTTTAGCCCTTGCGTGGGCTTGCAGTCTGCTTCTACCGGCTTTAATCTCCCCTGCGAGGGAATTTTATTTGTTGTTTCCCCTACGCAGGATTGGTAAAATTTTAGTGATTCCATCCCTTTTAGAAAGGGATTTTATAGTATTGAAGAATTCTCGGCTACTACAAATTTTTGTACATCTAGGGTGGGGACCTAGTTAAAACCCTTATAAATAATTTTTCCAACTTACCAAAAAAAAATATTATTACTAGGCTTAAGTCCACTAATAATCCCATATTTGTCAGTCTTCTTCAATTTCCTACCCAAAACCTCTACCATAATAATGAACAAATATGGTGATAGAGGATCTCCCTCTCTAAAACCTCTCTTGGCTTTAAATGATTATGTTACTAACCCATTGACCAACACTGAATATAAAACTCTAGAGACATAAACTTTAATCCATCTAACCCATTTCTTCCCAAATCGAAACTATTCTAATGCTGCAAGAAGAAAATCCCATTTAACCCTATCATAGACTTTACTCATACCAAGTTTTAAGATCATTACTTTCTCTTTTCTTGAAGCTACTGAATGCATAACTTCATGAGCCATTATGATCCCGTCTAGAATTTATCTTTGTTTCACAAATCCTCCTTGCTCTTCTAAAATATTTTTTCTAACAATGGTCTTAACCAATTCACCATCACTTTGGAGATAATATTATATGTCATATTACATAGGATTATGGGTCTAAAAGAATCAAACAATTTTGCATCCTTATTTTTAGAATCAAGGTAAGATATATTGCATTTATTTTATAAGGTACGTATTGTTTTACCCTAGATTGTTCCACTACCACTAATAAATAATTCTTCACTATATCCCAATTATGTTGATATAATGTTGTACAAAGTCCATCTGGACCTGGAGATTTATCTTTATTAAAAGAGAAAAGAACTAAATAAATTGATTCTAGAGTAATAGGATCCATCATTTTCCTATTGTCTCCATTTGTTATAACTGAAGGTACTCCTTGAAAAAGTTTATCATTAAGAACTTCAAACTCCTCTAATCCTAGAATATTTTGATAAAAAGACCTTGTCCCCTTTCTAATTTCACTTTGTCTTCAATCCAAACCCCTTCTACTATCTAGATGTTGATCTCTGTACTAGAGCCATCCTATGAAAAAACTTTATATTTTTATCTCCTTTTAAACAAGTTTATCTCGATCTTAATCTCCAAAATTTCTCTTCCTTGCTCAAAATATTATGATATTCACTAAGAAAGTGTGTAGAGTGAGAAATTGTACAAGTATCATATAATAAAGTGAAGGGACATGAGAGGTTTGTCTTATGTGTGGAATAGGAAAAGATGCATCTCCTAAATATGTGAGGAGAGCAATAATGAAAGTATTGAAGAGTCACCTTCAAAGAGTATATTATGGAGACAAAGCTCCATGAAATGTATCAAGATTGATCAAAAATTGTATTACAATATTGCTCAAGAAGCTTGTATATTTGATTCATTAATAATACAATGAGTTTGTTCATTGTATTATATTATTGTTATAATTAATGAGTTTTATATTCATTAACATTGATATTATTCTGTGATTGAGCCTTCATATTATGTGAATTATACTTAATCATGTATATTGGGACCTATGATTAATTTGGCTAAAAAGCCATCATAAATTGATATTATCATGCTATGAGAAGGCTATTGGACAACTGGTTAATACTATAAAATTCATGATTTTCCATTAACAATAAATTATTGTTGATATTTTAGGGTTTAAAATTTAATTTTTTCCATAAACCTACTTTGGTATTCCTTTGTATCATAAATGAAATAAAAAGGAGCTTTGGATTTCTTGTTTGGATAGAATGAAAGAATACTTGGTAGGTTGGAAAGGAAAGTATTTAACCATGGAAAGAAGGCTACAAATAATAAAGACTATAATACAATCCATGCCTATTTATATGATGTTACTTTGAAGATTTCAAGTAGGTATAACATAAAAATTTGATAAAATTCAAAGAGACTTTCTTTGGAAAGGATGCGAGGAAAAATTTAGGTTTTCTCTATGTAAATGGGATAAGGTTTGCAAAGGAAATAATATTGGAGGAACATGCTTGCGAAACTACAAAATTATGGGTTTGGCCTTAAGGTCAAAGCTTGGATGAATATTATTTAGAGATCAATAAAAGAATTGGGTAAAAATATTGCTTAAAAAATATACAGGTTCTCTTGATGCAATGGAATTATTTAGGAAAAGAACCCTACCTGAAGGATTGCCAACATGGAATTTGATATGAGATAGTTTACAATTGATGAAGAAACATATTAGATGGTCATTCAATGAGGGGAATTATGTAAATTTTTGGTTTTATGCTTGGTTGAAGCTTTAGCTTAGGTATGCCTAGCTTGTAAAAATATACAGGTCCTCTTATCTATGATTGATAAAGGCAACCATTAGCTTAGGCGTGCCTAGCTTGTAAAGGTAAAAATATCAAAGACTTTATTAATATGAGAAAAAACTCTAGATCATGGATTTTTATTAGTAACTTGGTTTAAGGAGAGGAACTCAAACAAATTAAATATGAAATTTAAAATATGCTTCAATAATTTTAATTGCCAATTCTTACAAGAGAGGATGGGTTGGTTTGAAATCTATCAAAAAATGGTGGATACTGGATCAAGTTGGGATATGATGATTTAGAGCAATCAAAATTTTCTACTCTCAAAGGCTTTTATTGGAAGAATGTTTGGTCACAAGAGGCTCTCCTTAAGGCCTCAACATTACTTTGGTTAGTAGTTCAAAGTAAGACTCTTATTGGAAAAAATATAAAAGGAAGAGGATATCATGCCTTTCAAAATAGGATAGCATAGAGCTTTGTCTCCAATATATAATATTACAAATGACTCTTCAATACTCTTAACTATTGCTCGTTGCAACATTTCACATGGATCTTGTTATGATAGAGACTCTCATCATTACATCCCTCACGGTACCCAATAATGTGATACCTCTAACATCCCTCGTATTACATTATTTGGTATGAAGATCTTTTGATGTACACCAAAAGTTTTAAAATATCTTATACTTGTTTTGTCCAAGTGCTTTTGTAAAAATGTTCACAAGTTTATCTTCAATGGGAATATATTTTATTTGAATATGATGATCTTGAACATGATCTCTATTAAAGTGACATTGAACTTTAATGTGTTTTGTTTATTCATGACTCATACGATTTTTGATTAATTTAAGAACTCCTTGATTATCACAATTTAGTATTATAGGAGTCTTTTTGATTTCCATATCTGATAAAATGTATTATAACCAAAGTACTTCACATATTGCATCTCTTGCTACACATATTCTACTTATATTGATGAAAGAGCCACTACATGTTGTTTCTTACTATGCCATAATTAGGTTATGACCCAAGATGAAACACATATCCTGATGTTGATTTTTTGTCATCTATAAATTTAGCATATTCAAAATTTGAATATCCTTGTAAGTAAAAATTATCATTTATTTTACATTTTAAGCCATATTCTATGGTTTTTTTTTTGATATATTACAGTATTCTCTTTGTAGCTTTCCAATGACTTTCCCTAGTTTCTTGCATAAACCTCGAGAGATGATTTACAACAAAAATAATATCAGGTCTACTATTTGTTAAATATAGAATACTTTCAATTAGTTGTTGATACATAGTAGTAGAAACTAGTGGTGACTTATCATATCTTGATAGTTGTAGTCCTTGCTCCATTGGAGTATCTTTAGGTTTATATTTTGTCATTATGTATTTTTCAGTAATGATTTTGCATAATTTGTCTGAGTTATTGTGATGTTATTTTATTTTTAACAAATTTCTAAACCAATATAGTAGTGTATAAGTCCAAGATTTATCATTTCAGAGTCCTTTTACAAATCATTTTTAACTTCATCTATTGGATTCTTTGAACTTCCGATAATTACTATACCATCAACATATACCACAAAAATTATTCTCTTTCACCCAACCTTTTTTGTATATATTTAAATATTATGCACTCCTTTTGAAATTGTGTCATAGAAGATGGTCATTAATTTTAATGTACCATGCTTTAGGTTCTTGTTTAATCCATATGATGATTTATTTAATTTGCAGACATTTTGTTCCTATCCCTTGACAACAAATCCATTCGGCTGAATCATATATACCTTCTCTTCAAGATCTCCATTAAGAAATGTGCTCTTAACATCCATTTGATGTAATTTCCATCTAGGTTGTGTTGCTAATGTGCAAATTATATGAATAGTAGTCATTCTTGTTGTAGGTGCAAAATTTTCTTCATAGTCAATTCCTTTTGTTTGAGTATAACCCTTTGCAACTAGTCATACCTTGTATTTGTCAAGATAATTATTTTCCTTGTAATTTTATCTCGTATAACCATTTACATCCTACTACTTTCTTTTATTGTGGTATATCAAATAGAGCCCGTGTTTTATTCTTCATTAATACTATATATTCTGATTCTTTTATTGTTCTCCATTATGGTTGTCTTATGGTGGCTTGTGTAGTTGTAGCTTCTGCTAATAAACTCATTAAACTTATATTTATTCTTGTCATATTACAAGTTTGAGGTCTTGTAGTGGTAAGATCTGGCTTTGTTCTAACTTTGAGTCCTTAAGTGCATTTATGTATCATTTTACTTCTTTTATTTGCGGTGACATTAGGAATTATGAGTTTTCAATTGGTTCATTAAATATTTTTTATTCTGATTCTTCACTAGAAATTTTTTCTTTATATGAAAAAATATTCATAATAGGACTTGTATTGACCTTTGGAATTTCAACAAGGGTTTTATTTCCTTCATCAAAAACCACATCTTTGCTCACATGAATTTTCTTTATGATTGGATTAATTATTCTATATCTTGTTAAATCATCATCATAGCCAAGAAATATCCCACATAGGTTTTTTATTTAATTTTGTTCTTTTCTGCTTTGGAATGTGTATGTATGCTTTACAACCAAAAATTCTTAGATGTCCTATTGAAATTTTTCATCCTAACTAGGCTTTTTCGAGAGTAATATTTCTAAGTATTCTTGTGGGTGATCTGTTATATCTATATATATATATATGTATATATATATATATATATATATATATATATATATATACATATATATATATGTATATATATACATATATATATATATATACATATATATATATATATATATATATATATATATATATATATATATGTATATATATACATATATATATATATATATCTATATATGTATATAATACATATATCTATATATGTATATATACATATATGTATATATGTACATATATATACATATATGTATATAATACATATATGTATATATATGTATATATATACATATATGTATATATATACATATGTACACATATATATGTGTATATATGTATATATATACATATATATACATATATGTATTATATACATATATGTATATATATACATATATGTATATATATGTATATATATACATATATATATATATATATATATATATTAGTTTTAACAACTTTTGCCCAATATTGTCGATCAAGATGTGCTTCTTTCAACATGCAACATATCATTTCCATAATGGAATGATTTCTTCTTTTTGCTATACCATTTTTTTGGGGTGAATAAGCTATAGTGAGTTATCTTTTTATACCATTTAGTTTTATAAATGATTCAAAATCTCTTGATAGAAATTCATCACCTTTATCCAAGTGAAGATTCCTGATTAATCATGGGACCATAAGTGGGTTGCAGGAGACTTCCTTGGGAAGTCCTTCTCCACTTCCGTACAACCCATCCCTGGTCCTGTCCTAGATACCTGGTCCTATCCCAGTTTCCTAACTCTTCCTTTGCCCTTCTTCCTTGGTTGTTTGGTGTTGCAAACGATCTCCTTGGGGTGGGAGGTCACTTTTCATTTTGTTTGCTCCTTTCCATACCTTTTGGTGGGGTTCTTTATGGTGCCTATGATCTGGGATGTCCTTAGGATTTTTTGGGACATCCCTGGGTCTTATCCCAGTTACCTAGCACTCCCTTTGTTCTTCCTCCTTGGCTGGTTGGTGCTGCAGATGATCTCCATGAGGTGGGAGATCACTTATTCATTTGGTTTCCCCTTTCCATGCCTTCTTGTGGGGTTTATTTTTGATGCCTATGATCTAGGATGTCCCTAGGGTTTTATGGAATGTCCCTAGGTTTTCCCTGGGACCTTCCCTAGGATTCCTGAGTTCCTTTGAGAATCCTCTTCCTTAGAGCTTGCTGCTCTATTCCATTTTATTTATAGGCTCATATTTGGAGCTAAGGATTAGAGGTTCTTCTGGTGCAGTGCATCCTGGCTTGGGAGTTTGGCTTCATGAGAAGCTCTTCACAATTTATTTTTGGCTTGGGAAGGGGCCACATGCTTATTCTTGTGGTGTTGCTCTTTAGATTTCAAATTTGGGCTTGGTGGTGGGTTCTCAACACTTTTTATGGCTTAGGGATGGGCCTCTGTGCTAATTGTTATTGTGTTCTTGCTGGTCATCCTCTTATGGATCCTTGAAGTTGTTATTCGATGGTATTGGAGGATGCTTTGGGGTTCTTGCTACTTTTTTTGGTCTTGAGGGGGACCTGTGCTTATCATTGGCAACTCATGCTTCATGGCTACTTCTGTTGAGATTCCCTGGGACCTCCCCATCTCTTTCCCATGGCTCATGGTTTTGCACTAATTTTTTATTTGTTTCCTTCAGATTCTGAGTAGATCTCCTTGTTGCGATGGGACTTCATGGCCTATGGAGTCCCCTTCCTTGTTGTACCTTTTTTAGGCCTGTGCAGGATGTTGTTCCTTTGCATCCCTATATTTTTTGAGTGGTTTCCAACCCCCTTCTTGCTTCTCAAGGGAGATTTTGGTTTTGTTTTATGGTATTCCAGTGTTTTCTGCCCAGTTTCTATTTTTTCCCCTGCATGGGATTCTGTATTTCAAATTTTTATGGGTTGTTATTTTCTTTCCTATTGGGTGGTTATTTCTTATGGCTAAGTGGGAGTTTCAAATGTTTTTTTTGCGCTTTTTACTTCTCCCTTTGTGCGGGTTTTTCAATTTTGTAACAGGGCAAGATTTTCCATTTTTTTCCATGTCCTTTAAAGGTTATCCTTAAGCCTGTCCTGAAAGACTATACTTTAGTCTATCCTGAAAGGCTTTCCTTAAGCCTGTCTTAAAAGGAAACCCTTTAAAAAATATCATGACTTGTTGTAATCAGGTTTTGGATCCCTTGATAAAAACCCACTTTAAATTTAAACGATAAAAAAAACATTCTTGATTAATATTCCTATTTATGTTTTCACTAGTTGCTTAAATTGATTAAAACAACTAAAAGCTTTAGATTTAAGTTTCAAGAAGTATTACCACATTTTCTTGGAATAGTCATCAACAAAAAATTGAACGTATCTATGTACACCAAGACTAGTAGTGTCCATTGGTCACATAAATCTGCATATTTTAATTTGAGTGGCTCTTGAGCTTTGTTTAAACTTAACTCAAAAAATATTCTATGTTGCTTTCTTGCAAGGCATTCTAGACAAACTATATATTTCCATGTTATTTTAGTTAATATCACCACCATTTGATATCTACTCATTTCATTCAAAGAGGATGCACTTATATACCCTAGCATTTTATGCCAAATCTCTCTTGTTTCAATGTTCTTATTGATAGACCAAAGCTCTCTTGTTGGAAAATAAGGTACATGCAATAGGAAAAGGTGTCACTTTTCACCATCAAATATACTCTAATACCTTTCAAATGAGTGCTCAGAATAACGCTTAAGTATTGCATGCCTGAAGAGAATCATCCAAGAAAGCATTACACAAGAGGAAGGAGAGAGTTGCTTGTCATAAATAACACCACTTAGAAGGAGTGACACGTGTAAGCAAACTTAATAAGCACCCAATAAAAGACTCTAAAGCCTATATTTCACCTAGGAAACACATACAACAAATATCAAGAGCATCTACATACTCCAAGGTGGAATAAGCATTGAATATAACTCCCAGGACACTTGTCAAACATCAAAATATCTCCTTCCTATTTAAGGCACCAAAACTCAAGGAGAGTAGTGTATTTGTGGCAAGAAAAAGAGCGTAACGTGTAAGAGGAGATAAGAGCATTAAAAGCTCATGGTCAAGGAGAGTAAAATAAGCCAGAAGCAAGGTGCTCACTATCCAAAATTGTACTCAAAGAAGATTTAAAGCTTATCACCATCCATCATAGAAGGAATTCAAGACAAGCATTAAACATTGGACAATAAAATGCCCATACATTGAGGAATACAATACCCATACATTGGGTAATACAATGCCCATACATTATAGAATTAAATACTCATTATACAAGATTTGTAGCATTAATACAACATTGGAGATATGTACCAATCAACCATCAAAGTACGTGGAGCTACTCAAGGATACGTAGAGCATCAAGCCTTACTAAGGTAAATATTAAATTTACTTTAATTAAAATTGGGGTTATAAGGTGATATAGACTATTGCATTAAACTTATCAAGCATTAGTAATTATCAAGCAAGCTTATTTCAAGGTATTGAATATTCATATTTGCAATTAACCAAGTAGGAGATATAAGGTTGTCAACCTTGATTAAATCATTATTAAATTGCAAATACCATTATTTTATAATATTCCAAAAAGTAGGGAGATATAAGGCATACTACTTCAAACTATATACATATAATTGAAATTTAGAAAATTAATCTATTGGAAAGAGAAGAAAATAAATTGCCTACATATAGAGTTGGAATTAACTGGTAAAAACTATCTCATACTCATTCTAATGAGACAAAAATAAATCCAACCATTAAAGCATACTTCATTGGGAAAGATAAAGTAAAATTAAAAGATTTATTATTCTCAAAATATTACAAAATCATCTTAGAAGGTGAACTAAGCATACTCTAATTATTAGAGAGATATAAGAAAGCCTACAAAACCTGATTCCAAGAAAGGTTTTATCAAATTAATTCACATCTCTTAACGAGGGAGATATAAGAAATTCTACAAAACCTAAAGCTCTATAAAGGTTTATCAAATTGGCTCACATATCTTAACTAGGGAGTAATAATGTAGTCTACTACAAAGGATCTAACAAAAGTACTCTTAAAATAGAAAGAGCTAAAACTAAGAGAGATGTCTACCTCAAGGAATACAATAAAAAATGATATGAATAACACTATGAGAAAAGAAAGAGCAAGTATCATAAAAAGTGGAATAAAGAATTTACTTATAAAATCTGAAGGAAACCTAGACCTTACTTCAAAAAGAATATATGGTGAAGCTTTAAAAGATAGATTTGACTACATGCTCGACTCACTAAAGTGATTGATAATGAAAAGAATGACATTCAAATTCCTTTAGAATATGGAAGCATATTATATATGGCACTACTTACATTCAAATGTTATAAGGATAAAAATGTAGAATAGAGAGGATTAATAGAATTACTTAAGCTAAAAATAAAAATGGATGAATCATCCCTAGCAAAGATATTTTAATCCTCATGCAGTATTAGTACTTCAAGTTCTACTAACACAAAATCTTATCATGATGCTCTAAGTGTATGTTCAGAAGCTTCTTTACAGGACATGGAGAATGATAACAAGGACAAAGGCAAAAGGAAAATACTCTTGCAGTAATTTGATGATAGTTAGTCCACCTATGAAAGTACTAACTCCAATAAAGAAGAAGAAGAAGAACCAATTCAAGGAGGCATACAATGCAATGTGAATTAAAGATAATGCAAAGAACCAGATCAAGTTGAAGAACATCTGAAGATAAAAGATCCATATTGAAGACTAAAGTCTTCAATACCCAAATAATGTAATACAAGGAGGTGTTAGAGTATATTACATCATTTGGATCATGTAAATGTGCCACCCTTGGTACATAACTAGAGTAGTAGATTAATTTAGGGGGTAGTTATATTGTTACTTCAAGTAATATAATAAATGCACAAGTGTCTATGTGCAAGTTGTAAATGTGAAAGGTATCCCCTTGTACAACTAGGTAGAGTGTTGGCCAAGCAATCCATATTTCTATATAAAGGACCTCATAGTGAGTGATAAGATATTGTTGTAGGTAGTAGTGGGTATATTGGGTAGATCACCATATAGATTGGTGATGGATATAATGTAGTTCTTTAGCATTAGTTTTGGAGTGTTCATTTCCTCCATTTTTGCATTGTATCATTTTCATTACTTTCCATTAATAGCATATTTCAACATCTTATATTTTTGCATATTAAGCATCCTGTGATTGTATTCTCCCTTGGCATACACCATCAAAAGCTAACTAAGGATTTATTTTTTATTTAGACATGATAATAGGATTTCTATATATAATATGAGGGTTCAAAAATAAGTTACAAAGAAACAAAGATTAGGAAATTCCTAATATCTGAGAGCCCATCACAATTTTAGTTTTGATAAGAATACATGCTCAAGGTTCATATGGTATGTGGATGATACATTTTGATTATACGTGAACATGAAATGGAGAATGTGCCAACATCTACCTAATTGAACCTAAAGGTATACAATTAATTTATGCTTGTAGGTTGTTATGTAATAGTACTAATAGCATTCTTGAATATGAAGTGTTGTGTACCAAATTAAGGAAAGCTAAAAATATGGTATTAAAAATATAAGAAACTTTGGTGACTTGGAGTTAGCAATAAACAAGTCAATTATAAAATGTGCTACTAAAAATAAACATCTAAAATATTATAATCATAGATTTTGGGTCCTGTTGAAAATCTTTAGGACTTATGAGCTCAAAGAAATTCCTAGGAAAATGAATGCCAAAGTAGGTAAGCTTACCTCTCTAGTTGCCAAAATTAACCCCACCATATACATTTGGGATAGGCCTTAGGAAGTAAAGGTATTTTTTAGTCTTGTAGTCCCTAACAATGAGTAAATCATAAATTTCCTTGTCAAAGAAGATCAACATACAAAAGAAAATAATGAATATGGGAATGACATCAATGATGAAGTAATCAATTTAAAAACCAAGAAGTTGTCAAGGGGATTAATCATTCTAGAAAGCTACTTCAAACCTACTATTAACACTTAGCAAGTAAGTATCAAGGTATATGTGTCCTCATACCATCATATCTAAGTATCTAAGGACAATAATTTACTTTTGGGAAAGAATGCATCAAAGAGAAGGTCCATTTGTTCAAAGAGTCATGCACAAAATATGAATATGTGATTGTATGAACATATACAAATCTGAAGAATTATGAAAAACAACATCACTGAGCAATACTATTGAGCTTGAGCTCATAGTTAGGTCATTGTTATAAAATTAAAGGCTTATCAACCCAAATATTGAAGTAATAATTAGGATGGAGCTTCTAAATTTATTAGAATCACAAATCATTTACCTTATTAAGCGTTGTACCTGGGTAATAAATTTGGTGCCAATTAGTAAGTAGAATGGAGACATTCAACTTTCTATTAAATTAAAAATATGAATAGGTCATCTTTGAAAAATCACTACCCATCGCCATCAATTGATCAAATTTTACAAAAGGTGTTAGGGTTACAAATGGTATAACTTCTTCATGGTTTCTCCAAATACAGTTAGATATAGGTTAATAATAATGATCAATGTAAGACAAATTTCATCATAAATTGAAAGACATTTTCCTACCAAGTACTACCTTTTCGTGTATCCAATATAGAGGCTACCTTCTAAAGAGCTATTGATATTATGTTTGCTAGATTGATTGACCAAATCATACTCATATACCTGTTGGAATACATTACATTATTTGGTACATGCCAATGTACCATCTTGGGTACATCTATAGATTAGAAGTTTTTCTTAGATTAAGTTTTAAGTATTTACTTTATAAAATGTAATAAATGCATGTGTTGTGCAAAGTACTTGATGATGTAAATGTACATGTAGTCCATGTGTACATGAGTCATAGAATAGGAATATGAAGAGTCATAGGTAGGTGAAAGACCAAGATACATATCTCTTTATATATAGGCCTTTGGAAGAAACATAAAGGAGCATAGAGAATAATAGAGAATAGGGAGGAGTAGAGAAAGTAGATACAATGTAGAACATGCATGAATTATGGAGTGTTTGAGATCTCTATTATACAAAATTGTACTATTTTTTTGAGATATCATTAATGAAAGTTTTATGAGTTATTGCAAAAGTTTCTTATAATTTTTTCTTGCTTATTATATTACCATTATCATATAGTTAAAATTGCATTCTCATTTTAGTCTTGTGGTTGTATTTCCTTAAATATAAGCATTAAAAATTAATAGTAGTATCAAAGCACAAGGTAGATTTATAGGAGATAGAGAGAGCCACAAGAGAGATTGAGAGAAGAGAGGAAGATTTCATTTTCAAAATTTTTGGAATTGCTATTTGGATAGAGTATTTCCACAAGATTGCAGGAAAACTCGTGAAGACTAGAACTCAACACAGATATCTTTCCACTATATTGAAGGATAACTAGTGATGTTTATTGAATTATAGATATCTAGAGATTTGCATGGATTTAGTTGCTCATATCTAAGTTTTTGTTGCAGAAAATTAGTCCTTAGAAGTTGCGAAGCTTCCTAAAATGGATAGATAAGAATTTTATCTTTGATTGCTTGAAATTCTATGTGCTTTCCTTATGCAGGGACTAGTTTTTTGTTGCCAAAAAAGTAGACATTGAAGAATTTGGAGGCCTAAGAAAAAGGTCCCATTGGATATTGGAGGTAGAAGATTGAAGACTCCATATTGAAGAAAGAAGAGACTCAAGAGAAGAAGTCCTCATTGAAGATTGAAGATTCCAAATTGAATATTGAGAAGAGAGAAAGAGATCAAAAGAGTCTTATTGAAGTTTGAAGGAAGAGGAGACTCAACAAAAAAGAGTCCTACTAAATATTGGATATTTGAGATTAAGGAGAACCAAGAACGAGGTTCCCATAGAATATTAAAGATTACAAATTGCAGATTGAAGAAAGTAGAAAGCAACTCTAGAAGGAGGAGAACCAAGAAAGAGGTCCCATTAAAGAACTTCCAGATTTGGAAGATTGAAGATAGAAGAGGACTAGGAAAAGTCCTATTGAAGATTTGAGAAGCTACAAAATTTGAAGACCCAAGAGAAGAGATCTCAAGAAAATTTGAAAGGAGAAAGAAGAAGGTTAGAGAAGTCTTACTGAAAAGTTGAAGAAGTGGCCATTTGAGGATATTTGAAGAAAGCTCAAGGGAGAATATTGCAAGAAGGAGAAGCTCTAGATAAATAAGAATTTGAAACAATTGTTGCCATCCAAAAACAAGACCAAAAGAAAGAAGGATTTTCCAAGAAGTTTGTCAAAATTTAGAAAGGATTTTTGAAGACATCAAGACATTCATATTCTTGAGAAGGAAGCCACTAAATAGGTCAATTTTGAAGTTAGAATTTGAAAAAATATAAGGAGGAGAAATAAGGTAGAAGAAACCACCAATTTAAGAAATTTGAATACTGCAATTAAAGGCTTAATAGTTGACTTGCGAAGAAGAAGATCGTTGTTTTTTGCAGCAGAAATTGAAGAGTCACAGGATAGTAGATTGAAGATGACATAAAGCTACATTTTGGAGAATATTGGGCAGATTTTGAAGTGCCCTTGAATAACAAATTGAAGGAGGATATGACAGAAAAATAAGGCAACAAATTAAGGAAAATTAGGCAGCATTAGAAGTGACCTTAGAGCTGCAAATTGGAGGAGTTTCCTAGCATATTCGAGAGAGTTAAGGACAACAAAACGAAGGAGGAATTGAATGCATTAGAATCTGAAAAATTACATAGTTTAGGACAGTAAGAGGGAAAAATTTTGGGTAGCACTAATAGCTTCAAATTTTAGAGTCCGAGAGAACAAAGCTGGAGGAGAATTGGAGCCACAAAAATCAGATTTTTGGACAACAAATTAAAGGCTAAAAGGCAAAAAATATAGGCAGCAATTAGAGCTATAAAATTGACAAGTTCAAGGTAATATTTAAGTAGAAAGGAGAGCTGCAAAATATACAAATTTGGGGCAGCAAATAGGTGAACCAAATCACCAAGAAAGCTTGCTATAAAGGAGGCCAAAATAAGGTTTGAAAATTGGTGTTATTAATTTTTTTTATCCAAGTATTATTTAAGTTTCTTGAAAACACCATATTAGAGCTATTAAAGGTAGAAAAAGGAGTTTAAGTTAAAGGTATTCAAGTCAAGAAAGGAGGTAGTATTATCATCTTGAAACCTGTAAAATACATCAACATAAGATTGAGTTAAAATTTGCTTGAAAGGAGTAATAAGAAGAAGTAGATAGTGCTTAATGCATATTATTTTTGAGAGCTATCAAAGTGCGATATTATTAAGAATGGGGAGAACGTATAGTGCACAAGAACAAGGTTGATTTAGAGTGTCCAAAGACACCATAAATCACAAGTAAAAGTTGTAGCAAGTCTTGGTGAAGAGAAGCCACAAAAGGAGTAGTAAAACCACCAAGAGAAAGAGGAGACACCACCATATTAAAACAAAAAATACCATTTGATAAAGATAATAAGGCAAGCTACAAAAGGAGACTTAAAAAGTTTTAATTTTTTGGTGCAATAAAGGTATTTTATCTAAGTTTAAAATAGATTCATTTCTAGTTTTTAAAATCACCATATTTGATTTTTTAAAGTAGCAAAATAAATGCAAGAGTTGAAGTGTCTAAAGACACCAAAGGGGCACACAAATTTGCAGAAATTTGTGGTAGAATCACCAAGTGGAAAAGGAGAAGCCAATGAGTGAAGAAGAAAGAGCTGAATAAGTGCTTAAATTTGGCATATTCAAGGTGTTTAAAGACACCAAATAGGGCTCTAATACTGAAATAAGGTAACACCCACATTGGATCAAAATCTACAATAAAATAAAGAAGAAAAAATAATATAAAGACAAAGCCAAATCAAGGAAAAAGGTGCAAGTCTCAGGGAATAAAAATAAAGCAAGTACTAAATTTTTTACCCAGGTAAAGAGGCTTGTATATCTAGCAGAACAACGGTGAAACAACCACCAAAGAAGTGTTGAAGTGCCACCAAAGGAGAAGCCACCATCATTGAAGAGGAGAATCCATTTAAGGAGAAGAGCCACCACCAAACGATGAAAATCAAGAAGCGCTCAACAGTTGCAAAAGGAAGACCAAACAATGTACATTGAAAGAAAGAAGAGTTGGCAAAGAACGTTAAGAAAAAGAACAAAATATTGAGCACCAAAAGAAAGGTTACATGCAAGGGAGGAGTGGATCCACCACTTGTCACGCTAGACAAATACTTCATAGGCCACTTGGTACAGAAGAAAAGGGAGCACCAACATTGGTACATGCTCATAACGTTTCAAACCACCACTCACTAAGAAAGGAGGCCACATATTATAAAGTAACGCCTACACTATCCAGAGATTTGAGTAACATATAAAGTAATGCCTACGCACCTAACTTTAAAGAGCAAAAAGGAGTAACATCCAAAGATTACGTTGAGTACCATGTGGCATGTAAGAAAAATAATATAGTCGGGTATGAATAATTCAAACTAATTAACAAAGCACGTATACTAAGCATTCAAAGTGACAGAATGTTGAAGAGGCAAGAGGAGGATAGTCAAAAGTTGAAAAGAGCACCATAAAAAGGAAGAGCAATAAATGCAGTGAAAGAATATTTTCAAGCATTGAAGACTAAGAGGAGAATAGGGCCCAAATTAGTGTACAAGTTGCAATTAAAGGAGAAACAAACCAATAGTGCAAGTTGCAGTCAAAGGAGCAGCAGACAAATACGTAGCACCTCATCTCCAAGGAGGTATATTAACATTCAAATATTATTTACATATTCATCAAGGTTAAGGAGGTATAAGGTTTATCAATTATAAGTTTAAGTTTAGTTAATTAAATTCATGGAGATATAAGGAAATAAATTGGTAAATTATAACCTTAGATGATTTATTGATTAGCTAGAAAGACTATTGAAGTAAGGAGAATATAACTTGAGAGCTTTTTGAAATTGTATTATTTGAAATTCAAGTATTTAAATATTTACAATTAATTTAACTAGGAGGAATAAGGTTTTCTACATTGAAAGTGAAACATTAAATTTGCAAATATCCATTTTTTTTCTAAATTTCTAATTAGGGAGATATAAGGAGTTCAACACCAAATTAAATATCTTGAAATTTAGAAACTATATCATTGAAATTTAAAGGATATAGAAAGCAAAACATAAAGTTATTAGAAAGTTGAAAAATTACACTTGATATTAGTCTCTTGCTCAAATTAATGAGACATAAGGAATCCAACTCTAAAGTCTTGAAGATAGAAAATTTCATCAATTGAAAGTGCATTAAAATTATCTTTAGCTTTCTATTCACAAATATGGAGAAATAAGGTGAATAATAGTAGTTGAACATTAGGGAGACAAAAGGGATTCAACTCAAAGAAAACTAAGAAAGCTAAGCATTTTATCAAGACCACATTATATTAAAGGATTAGGGAGATATAAGGTAGTCTACAAATATCATCATGACAACAAATAAATTCTTATAGAATCCCAACTTCTTAAAGGACCTAATTACTCTACATGGAAAAACAAAGTGAGGTCAAGATTGATAGTTGAAAATATTTAGGATATTGTTAAAGGAGCAAAAACTAAACCTACTACAGAGGATAGAGAGATTTAAAAGTTTGAATAAGATGAAGCAAAATCACTCATGATAGTAACATTTGTAATTACAAATGAAATACAACCTACATTAGTTCAGCAACAACTTCTATAGAATATTGGAAAACCTTAGCCAAGATATTTGAAGAAAAGAATAAAGCCACTATCTTGAACCTTCAAACTCAATTGCATTCTCTAAAAGTTAATAGTGGTGAAAGTATAGAATTATTTCTAAGGAGAGTAGCAAATATAAAAGAAAATTTATTAACCTTAGGAGAAAATGTTGAAGACAAGTTTCTTGTTCAAGTAATCCTAATAGCACTTCCAGAAAGCTACAAGCATCTAGTCACATCTTTACAATTTCTAAGTAAAGATACATCATTTGATGAGTTAGTCAATATCCTACAAGAATATAAGGTGAAAAATTTAGTAAAAGATGAAATGACTAACAATGCCTTAGTCTCAAAAGATAATCCACAAATAAATGTTGCTTCAGTATCAAAGGGAAGATCAAAATGGAATAATAGATACTGTCAAGTATGCAAAAAGAAAGGACTGTCAGGCCTTATATATAATGAACACAATGAGATGAATTTTATTGATACAAATGGTTACAATATATAGGCATAAGCCTATATTCAACACATGACACTTGTCAAGAGAAACTGACAAGTGTCAAGGTGAAGGCATAGTGCACTTTAACTCTAACATTCCCCCTTAAAGTGCACTATCCTAACTAAAGAAGAAACAAAACAAGTCAACATTAGGTAACATTCCCCCTTAATGTTGACTTCTCGAAAACAACCTATCATCCTCTCTTATTGTTGATTTGGTCTAGGCTCGTGCTCTTTGCGCTTGGCTCTCCAACTATGAATAATGCTAGATTCACTATGTATACATCTCGATCTGTTGCCTTAGGGTCAGCCACTTCCACGGGTCTATTGCCACTAGGTCAGCCGTCTAAGTGCCTCAGGGTCATCATGGGTGCCTCAGGGTCAGCCACTTTTGGGTCTGTTGCCTCTGCAGGTCATCCTCAGAGGATGTTGCCTCTCGTAGGTCACTGACTAGATTCACCATAAATATCAAATCTCTCTTTATGGTGAACTCAATCTAGAAGGTGTCGGTCTCTGCCGAAAATGCACCTTAATACAAATGAAAAATGAGCCATATAAGAGTGTCGGTCTCTACCGAAAATGCACTCAATACAATAAAATGAGCCATAGATCCAAATATGGAGGAGAAGAAGAAAGAAGAAAAGAAGAGAATATTTTGAAGTGTCTTCGTCTGTAGTCTTCAGAAGTAGATCCAAAAAAACCTCGGATAGAGTCTAGGGTGTCTATGTCTGTAGTCCCTAGAATAAGTGTCCTTATGGTAGTCACTTCATCTTACCGGAATGCATGGGTAACCAACCGCTGCACTCGCCAAGTAGAAAGAGGTGAATACTAGATACTAGGTTCACTTACAAGTACCTTGGGAGTGTCGGGTACAACCGAAAGTGCACTTCAAGGTAGAAAAACTTTGAGGCTGAAAAAAACTCAGTTGAAACAGCCTCAAAATTACAATATGACACCACCATTGTGTCCGTCATGAAAAAAGCTTTTCGACGACTATAAACACCCTTATACTTGTGTCTAAATGGGGCCTTCAACTTGCTAGAAAAATGACAGCATGCCTATCTAGGCAGCAAAATAAACAACATCGCTCAATGGCGGCATCGCTCTCAAGCGGAATAAAAAAAACATTCTTAAAAATTACAGCAAGTTTCCCACCAAAAAAAATTATAATGTTGAAAAATTTGGCCATGTGGGACATCCACTCCACTGTGATTTGTAATTAACGCAAAAACAACCAAATGGCCAAAAAAAATATTGTACTATCACACAACAGTCAGCCTATTTCAGCGCCTCCGCCAGCCATCAAATGTTGCCAAGTGTAACAGACGTTCGGTCGTGTACAATCAATCAAAAAAAAGTGCCTATGATTTCTCCACGATCATCACATGAAATATATATCATTTTGCAGTTTGTGGTATTGCTTCATCACCACACACAACTAGGTGGACGTCTTGGCGGGGCCCGAGCAGAAAAGAAATGTGGTGGATGTTTTAATAACGTAGATTTTGATTCCATAATCCATGTCAGTGCCTGTTGCCCACTAATCTTGGATTTAATAAAATACCCCTCATGAGATCATAAAATTAAAAATTCAAATGGATTGGCTGGATAAATCCATGCATGTCATGATCTGGTAGATGCCAACATTCGCAGGTAATGCTTGTGCTTCCTCCTTTTGACATTCTTGCCGGAATGTTACTCGCTGACGTCGGCAACCGTGAAATTTCAGCCGGGATCCGTCATTACGGAAGATTGACATGACTGGCATATTGGCCTCACTACGATTCATTCCAGCATTACAAAGCTTCAAAAAATACAGATTTGAAATAAAGGGCTATTCCCATAAATCTTTATAAAATGTCTTTCATTGAAACTAATTTTAGTAAAGCTTTGGTTGGCCATAAAATGACGCCCCCGCCAAGCTGCCCTCCAAACCTCTTCCATTGGCTGAAGTATGTCTCACAATGCCACCTGTGTTTTGACTCAACAACAAACAAAAATTACAGGTCGGCATCGATAAAAATCAATGTTATCTAGCCCTTGATTCGCCCATGTGAGTGATTCGATCCATAGGAAGTTCAGATCACCAAAGTTGACTCGTGCACAGGTGCTATTTGAAGCACCAACAATTTCCTTGATATTTTGTCTCCGAGAACCATTCTTCATTGCTTTAGGGTGCTCGGGAGCCAAGTATTCCACCTATTTTCACCAAAATTAAACAAATTGTGTACGCTTTCATACTTTCATGAGAGGTCTGCTTTTAGATGCGACAAACATTAAACGATCAACCAAAAAAACTCCATTGTAACATCAGCTTTCGGTTGGAAAAAAAATATAAAATAAAAAACAGTAAATGTCTGACTGCATCAGATTGGGGGTGTTTTCATCAACGGCTCGATGGCATTGGCTTCCAAGATGCAGAAATCAGGTCCTTTGGATTCAGATTGGAAGCATTGGAACGCTCTTCACTCGTGGTACCAAGAGATATTTGTACCAATCCACTGATATCGAACCCTGGCAGAAATTGATTGTTCTCATTCTTTGGTGGCTTATGGCTCCATAATCACATTACACCACCAGATCATGCTGAAAGAGCAAGGGCATCATAAATTATCATTGCCATATACAATGACAACAACAACACTAATATTTGAGGTGTTCCAAGAAAAAAAATACAGGCATCATGGTGGAGGAAGGTCACAGTCATCAATTGTCGATCAGAGTGCAGGTAGAAAAAAAAACTTCATATCTGAAGCTGGAAATAAAAAACTTTGGCAACACTGTGTGTATTGTATCCCACGAGGTGAAGGTGAATGCTATTTTCACCACTACAACCTTTGGCCTCTTCTTGGATTCGTCAGCAGCATCACATAGGCGGCAGCAGTTTCCCAGAGCCTTTATAGGAAAAAAGTTGCTGATTTCACGGGCTTAGAAACTAAAGTCTAGCATGTGAAAAAATAAAAAATAAACACTATCTTTTCCAATCACTATAATCTCGGCTTCAATCTACAGTGAAACAAGTCATTCCTGCTCACAATCTGCCTTTCATCACGCCTAATAATGATGCCGTTGTTACAGCTCGGGCTGTTCGAGATGGCACTGGCACTCCCCGTCGATGCTCAACGATCTCTGCTCCGCCGTCACCAAGGCCCAACTGTGTTCCACAATAAAAAAAAAAAAACTCGCGCTCTTCGACTCCGAGGTAATTGAAAGCCAGGCACTTGAATGCCGAAAATCCATAGGTGGAGAGCAGAATGTCCATGTCCATTCTTGCAGGCCGGATTAGCGCCGGATCGATGGTGTCCTTGTGATTTGTCGTGAACACGATGATCCGCTCCTCGCCGCAGCTCGACCACAGGCCGTCGGTGAAATTCAGGAGGCCGAAAAGCGTTAGCGGCTGTCATCGATGTCCGCACAATGGCACTTTCGCCTTAAATTCTCTATTGTCACATGCCTTAGTTTACCGCTTTACACCACAGGTACAGGTGGATCCTCATTTCACATTCCAGATCTGCAAGGGCCATACTGTAGCAAGTCTGCAAGTAAATGTTAATAAAAATGGGTCTCACGACTGCTCCAAGGAGAGCATGAGGGACATTTTACTGGTGTGACCGTAGGAAGAACATAGCGGGGACAAAAAAAAATAGAGATTGCAATGATGCACACAAATAGAAAATACGGCTTTCAACATAGTAGACACAAATTTTTTTTAGCAACTCAGACTTTTCAATAACATTCTCTCATAAAGATCAGGATGACAAAGCTTCTGGTTTCTGATCTATTTTACAATAGAGAGCATACTCCCTGACTCCACAGACAACAAAGCTTCAAACCTAAAAAAAACTTTCAAACCCTAAGTTTTAAAAAAAAATGGAAAAATATAAGGGGGAAATGGGGAGGGAGGATTTCCATGAGGGAAATCCCCCCTCAAGCTCACAAGGCCAGATAAAGCCTGGAGCTCTGATACCAAATGTCAGGCCTTATATAAAATGAACACAATGAGATGAATTTTATTGATACAAATGGTTACAATATATAGGCATAAGCCTATATTCAACACATGACACTTGTCAAGAGAAACTGACAAGTGTCAAGGTGAAGGCATAGTGCACTTTAACTCTAACAAGGACATAGTACCAATTATTGTATATCCAATTGAAGAAATCAGTATCAAGAAAATCAAACAAATTTTGGAAGTCAATCAAGTAGGTCATTCCAACCAAGATAATATAAAAATTAATATAATACACATCAACATTAATTTTAGCATCCATATACTTCTAAGGTTCAATACAATCATCCTCAACTACAATATAGATAAAGAAAACCAAAAGAACACTTAGTTCAAGAGATTCAGGAAATTCAAGAACTGGAAGAACCTATAGATGAACATGAAGTTAAAGATCTTTCAACAAAAATAGTATTTTATGAAGATACTAATTATTTGCTTGATCAAGATACAAATAGGGAGCAAAATGAAGAAAGCAAAAAAGAAGAGCTCAAGTTCCAAAACTAGGACGAAGACCATATTGAAGACTAAAGCCTTCAATAACCAAATAATGTAATACATGGGGGTGTTGGAATATATTACATTATTTGGTACATGCCAATGTACCATCTTGGGTACATTTATATATTAGGAGTTGATCTTAGATTAAGGTTTGAGTATTTAATTTATGCAATGTAATAAATGCGTAAGTATTGTGCAAAGTACTTGATGATGTAAATGTGCATGTAGTCCATGTGTACATGAGTCATAGAATAGGAATATGAAGAGTCATAGGTAGGTGAAAGGCCAAGAGACATATCTCTTTATATATAAAACATTTGGGAGAAGCATAGAGGAGCATAGAGAATAGTAGAGAATAGAGAGGAGTAGAAAAAGTAAATACAATGTGGAGCATGTATGAACTATGAAGTGTTTGAGACCTCTATTATACAACATTGTACTATTTTTTTGAGATTTTATTAATGGCAATTTTATGAGTTATTGTAGAAGTTTCTTATAATTTTTTCTTTTTTATTATATTACCATTATCATATAGTTAATATTGCATGCTTATTTTAGTCCTTGTGGTTGCATTTCATTAAATATATAGCATCAAAAGCTAACAATACCTTGATGACCTAACAAATTTTTTCCAAAGAAAGAAACAAAAATATTGAATATGTGGAGTTAGTTTTTAAAAGGTGTAGGGAGTATGAAATCTTATTAAATCCTAAGAAATATATCTTCATCATGTGGTGTCTAAATAAGGTCTTACAATATTTCCTAATGAAGTTAAGGCAATACACAAATTGTTATTGTCTTCATCAATAAAAAGTATCAAATACTTTCATGGGAAAATTCAATTCATGGAAAATTCATAACCAACCTTGAAAAGATGTTTTGAAAAGATTCCACCTTCACTTAGATTAAAAAAGGTAAACAAAATTTTTTAGGTATAAAAGATGTAATCACAAAGGCCCCTTTCCTAATTATTCTTGAATTTTATAGATATATCAATCTATATGTTTTGGTATTGATAAAATATGAAAAGGAGGAAGACAATCCAATTTATTTCATAAGCCAAACACTTCCTAATTATGAATAATGGTACACCTTAATAGAGAAATAGGTGTTTTCCATGATGAAATCTCTTAATAATCAGCAAAACAGAGAGTTAAGGAATCACTTGGTCTGGTAGTAGCCTGTGGACTGTAGCACCCGCCACTGTAGAAGCCTGAGATCTGTAGCCCATGCACTGTTGCGGCCGCAAAAATTTGGGCCATAATAATAAAAAAAAAAAATGGCAGATTTTGGAGGAAGCAAGTTATGACGGATGGAGCGACAAGGAGGAGGAGCGGGAGGTCTAGGGGCGACAAACCCTAGGTGTGGGGCTTCAGAGGGCAGATCAGCAGATGCGGCAGGTGGGGGATCTAGTGAGATAGCAGGCCCCCAGGCAAAGGATGTGGACAAGGAAGTTCTATTGGAACCGGTCCAAGGGCGTTGGGCGGATGCGATTGAAGATATCTCTGAGGGGGACTAGGACTCTGTGCGTCAGGATCAAAGGAAGACCCAAGAAGGAAACAAAGAGAAATCTGGCAACTGGAGACCTTCATATATTAATGCTCTTCGCGGGAAGCAAAAATTATCTGATTCTTGTTTTAATCTAAAATCTGTCAATGGTAGGTTGCACGTCCCGGATACCTTAGCTTAGCATGTGGCTATGGAGGGCAGAACATCTCTGGTGGCAAAATTTATGGGGGTGAGGCCGGACTTGGAAGTCATAAGGAGATGGGCCGTCCAAAAATGGTAGCCAAGGGTCGGTATGATGATTAAGGCTTTACCCAAGAGTTTTATTTTGGTGACATTTCAATGTGAATAGGACATGGAAAGGACTCTTCAAGGAGGTCCTTGGTTTTTTGGGAAAATGGGCTTGTATCTGAAGCGTTGGTCCCCCGATTTCAACCCCCAGACTCAGGTGCTGGATTTGGCTCCGATTTGGGTTAAGATGCCGGGATTACCTCTGCTTTTCTGGAATGAACAAATCTTGGCTGGGATAGCTACAAATATTGGGGAACTAATAGCTATTGATCTTGCAACCTTGAGAAAATGAAGACTCCTTTCTGCTCGCATATGTGTGTTGGCGGACCTGAGTAAAGAGCTCCCTAAATCCATTATATTATCGTCTATGTTTGGCCTTCACACTCAGGTCTTTGAATATGAAAATATGTCTTTTAAGTGTAGTGTTTGTGGGAAGGTAGGGCACCAGGGTATCCACTGCATTTCCAAGAACCAACCCCCACTCCAAAATACTACTCCTCAAACCTAGAATAATATCCCTCCCCCGTAGATCTCCATTCCTACCCAACATGGGCCTCAAGGACGTGGAGCTCAAAATTTGAATATCAGAGACCCTGTTCGCCCTATTGTAAGCAAGAGGCAACGTTATAACCCTCCTCCAAAAAATACCTATGCCCCGAAACCCTCTCATAGGGGAGTTGGTCCCTTTGATGGGAACCCTCAAGCTCAACCTGCTCCTAAGATGATACAGCAAGCCTCAAAGCCAAATCACAAAGGAAAGAACCCCATAGATCAACGCCCTGGGGCAAGTAAGTTTGATTGGGTAATATGGGAGACCTATGGAGGCTCGGTGGAAGTGGTCCCATGTACTGCAGAGGAATTTATGGGAAGAAATTCCAAGGAGATCAACATCCCAGTGGAGAACAATTTTGATGCATTAAATCATCTGAAGGGAGATCAGATGGATAACCAAGAAGTGGAATCTGAGGTAGAGGAGACTCAAGAGAAGGATTTAGAGGAGCAAAATCGGAGGAAGGAGCAAGAAACTAATAATACAAGCAAGGATACTCAGGAGGAAGAGGTGAACCACCAAGATCAGTGTAACCCCAAAGCAGGGAAAAAAGAATCTACTAATCAAGAAGCTAAGAGCACGGAATCATCTCCACTGTCAGAAAGACCAGTTAACCTGGAAAGTTAGATTGTTACCCCAAAGACCAAGACTAACCTATCCAAGATGGTTACTAGAAGCCAAGTGAATCCCAAGGAACCCCAGCCTAGAGTAGATGTATGGGGATATGGTTCGGTAGGAAGAGGGAAACCTAGCAATGCTGCCTTAAGGCAGAAAGAAGTAGAGCGAGGAGTGGTTGATGGCACTCAAGCAGTATTGCTCTTTGGGACGAAGGCTCGAGGATCCAAAGCCCATAAATGAAGATTATTTCATGGAATATACACGGAAGTAATCCTGCAAAAATAAGAGCTTTGTATGCTCTTAGACAAGAACACAAACCAGATATGATTTTACTACAAGAAACTAAAATGGAGGAGAGTAGAGTTATTCCTTTTAAGAATAGAACTTGGCGAGAAGTCGAAGTAGTAGGCCAAGAGGCCACTGGAACGATGGGAGGGTTGCTTGGTTATGTGGAATAAGAATGTGATTGATAGTAGAGTGATTTGATGTCTAGTTGGTTTATTTGTCTCTTATGTGTGGATAAAACCACGCAGGAAGAGTGGATCTTAATGAATGTATATGCTCTAGTTAGACAGGGACTGAGAAGGGTTCTTTGGAGTCAGCTAGCTGAATTGAGGGAGACGGTCCCCAACTACCCTTGGATTGTGGCGGGGGATTTCAATTGCTATCTTAATCCTGCAGATAAATTGGGGGGCTCTCAAAGAATAACTGTTGATATCTATGAGTTTAGAGATTTTGTTGAGCAACATGAGCTGATGGATGTGGACCTACGTAGATTCTCCTATACATGGTCTAACAAAATACTGAAGGAAAACCAAATTCAGATCAGATTAGATAGGTTTCTTCTTTCTCAAGAATTCTTGGAGAGGTTTGGGGACTCTTCATTAACGACACTCCCAAGAATCGGGTCTGATCACAACCCAATTCAGTGGGAAACAAGGGAGGACTCTAAGAAAAGATACATCAGACCCTTTCGATTCGAACTTATGTGGTTCCAACATCAGGATCTCAAGGATTTGGTTGCCCAATGGTGGGACAAAAAGTATAATGGTTTGAAACTAGCCCAAGTGGCATGTAAACTAAGGAATGTGAAGGCTAACATTAGAGAGTGGAACAAAACTTCCTTTGGCAATATTTTTGTTAAAAAGGTAGAACTAAAAGACAAGATCAATGAACTACAGGAGAAGCTGAAGTCAGAGCAACTTACAGAGGATATGAGAAACCAGGAGAGGGAGATGTTAGCCGAATACCACATGAGGCTAGGATTTGAAGAAACCTTCTGGAGGCAAAAATCCAGACTGCGTTGGTTAAAGGAGGGTGACAGAAATACTAAGTTCTTCCATGTCTCTACTCTTCGCCACAAGAGTTCTAACAAAATTAAGGAGATCAAGATGGCCGATGGGTCTAACACCAAATATATGGAAGACATAAGGAGGGAAGCGGTTGAGTTCTTTAACTCATTGCTAGAAGATGTAAATCCAACTATTGAAGAAGAGGACTCTCTGTTGGCGGTCATTCCTCCCCTCGTAACTGAGAATCTTAATGGATTCTTACTTAGTCCTTTCACAAAGGAGGAAATCAAGAAGGTGGTTTTTGACATGGATGGTAATAGCTCCCGAGGACCGGATGGCTTCCCCGCAGCTTTCTTTCAGAAGTTTTGGGATATCCTAGGCAATGATATAGTGGAAGCTATAATTGAGGCTCAAAAGGACATGGAAATCCCAGAAGGAGTTAATGCTACATTTTTAGTCCTCATCCCTAAACTAGTGTGAGCAATGGAATTTTCTAGTTTTCGCCCTATCAGTTTATGTAACACTCTGATGAAGATTCTCACAAAAACAATCGCCAATAGGCTGAAGGTTATCCTTCCTTTCATCATTGATATGAACCAAGGAGGCTTTGTGAAAGGGTGACAAATACTGGATGGTATCATCACAATTCATGAGGTTATTCATTCAATGGTGGCTAGTAAGGAAGCAAGTATGTTACTAAAGCTTGATATGAATAAAGCCTACGACCGGGTCTCATGGCGGTTCCTCACCAAGATTTTGGGTAAGTTTGGTTTTTGTCCCCAATGGATTAAGTTGATTTTTAGTTGTATCTCTACTACAAGATTTTCTGTCATGGTGAATGGGTCACCCTCCGGTTACTTTAAGAGTGAAAGGGGGTTGCAACAAGGAGATCCTTTGTCTCCTTACTTGTTTATTATTTTAGCAGAAGCATTGGGTAGGAACATTTCAGCAGCGGTGGCAGATGGTCGATTGGAAGGTTTCAAACCTGCCTCAACAGTAGAGCCAGTGTCTCACCAACAGTTTGTGGATGATACAATCATTGTGTCCAAAGCCTCGATGCCTCAGGCTAGGAAGCTGAAGAGAATTCTAACCAAGTATGATATAGAAGCAGGACAGTACATAAACTATAAGAAGAGTAGCATCTATTTCTTTAACACGCCTGGTGGGAGGGAGGAAATAATTGCTAACCTCTTCGGATGTGGAAAGGAGTTTCTACCAGCGACTTATCTAGGCATGCCTATGTTCGATGGAAAAATGAAGGCTACATTGTGGAACTCAGTCATTGACAGGATCTCCAAAAAATTAGCAGGATGGAAGGGCAACCTTCTCAGCTCCACAGGAAAAGCCTTATTAGTTCAAACTACTTTACAAAGCATTCCAATTTACTGCATGTCTCTATTTAGAATGCCTGCAAAGGTTCGAGCTACTTTGGAGCAAATGTAATGCAACTTCTTGTGGTCAGGTTCAGAGGAGAGAAAGAGAATTCCGTTGGTAGCATGGAATCAGGTGTGTGCAAGCAAAGATCAAGGGGGCCTGGGGCTAAAGAGAATGAAAGAAATGAATCAAGCTCTGATTGGAAAATAGGTATGGATATTTATCAATAATGATCAATTGGGATGGGTAAAACTTCTTAAGGCAAAATATATCAGAAATAATCAGGACTTCCTGAAAGCTGATAATCTCCCTAGAGGATCCTATTTCTGGAATTGTTTGCTCGAATATTAGGAGGTAGTCAAGAAAGGCATCAGATAGAGAATTGGTAATGGAAGACAAGTGGACTTTTGGAAAGACCCGTGGTTGTAAGAGTCCCATATGAAATATAACTTAGACCTTCAGGTCCTCCAACATAAACTTTCGGAGGAAATGGGAGGAAAAGTAGGGGATTTTATTGCTGTAGCATAGGAAACTTCCTCTTGGAAGAAAATCACAGTTCATAATCTGTCAGAGCAAGAGAAGGTGGCCCTAACAAAACTCAATGATGCTTTAAGGGTGTTCCCGATCATTCTTGGGGAAGGAAGAGACAAGGCGATTTGGGGCAAAACTACAAGTGGGATCTATTCAGTAAAAACTGCCTATAAGTTAATCCACTCAGGATTTAATGGCTAGACTCCGACTTCTATTATTTGGTTAAATAATTTAACCCCAAAAATTGCTTTCTTCTTTTGGTTGGCAGTTCAAAATAAGATTATGACAACAGATAATCTGTAAAGGAGAGGTTTCCAATTCATCAATTGATGTATCTTGTGTGAGAAAGTGATAGAATCTGTAAGTCATATATTTCTTACTTGTGAATTTTATTGTATAGTCTTCCAAATGATCCTGTCCAAATTTTAGATATATTGGGTCTCCCCAAATAGCATGTCTGACTTCTGCATACAGTGGGCTTCCCACTTCTGGGCGAAACTTTTGACTTGGCTCTGGAAGCTCAGCTTACCCATTTTTTATGGGGGATATGGAATGAGAGAAATAAGAGAGTATTTAAAGGACGTAAGAAAGATCCCAGGTTATGTGGTAATAAAATAATCAGATTTTTGAAAGAAAACTAGAAAACTTTCTACTTCAAAAATGAGACCATGTCTCTAAGGGAAAGGAGGATTTTGCAAAATTGGGGAGAGGAACTTCCAGACCTAGACATTACAACCAACCCACAGGATGGTGTCAAGTGGATACCTCCCACTCATAAGTGGGTTAAGTTTAATTTTGACGGGGCAACCAAAGGAAATCCAAGGGCTACAGGAGCAGGAGGAGTTCTGAGAAATGAGGAAGGAAAAGTGGTCCTTGCCTTTGTAGAGCCTTTGGGAACTCAAACAAATAATTTTGTAGAAGCCCGAGCCTGCATGCAGGCAATGAGAATTTCTAGATTTGAGGGTTATAAGGAAGTTATCTTTGAAGAGGATTCGCTTAATATAATCAAGGCAATTAAGGAGGATAAAGACCCCAGTTGGACCATCTTGGAGCTTATCCTAGAAGCAATGATTCATAAATCTCATTTGGTTAATGCCCGAATCCAACACACCTTCAGAGAAGGGAACCAGGCGACAGATCTAATGGCAAATATTGCGGTTTCTGTTGGGGAGATGCAAATTTGGAAGGATAACTTCCCTCAAGAACTATTGGTGTTGGCTTCTAGAGAAGAGCTAAGATCAAACATGTTAGAGCATCAGGAGATCAGAGGGGTTGATGATGAGCAATTTGATAGATGGAATTAGGCATAGGTACAAAAGGCATCCCATTTGCTGGGGCCTAGGAGGTGACAAGTGTACAGTACAATAGCCTAGTGGTATTAGTAAGTGCTAGGTGTTGTTTGGTTTTTGTTTTATCCTGAATAGTCAAGCGACAAGTATAGGACTATGGACTCTAAGTATGGCTTAATGTGGGTCTTAGATAGATCCATTTTGTATTTTGATTATACGGGCTGGATGCTAGAATCAGCTCATTTTGACTATGTAAAAGGTTTGTGGAGCTTATAACCACCTCTACCTTATACAAAAAAAATGATGAAATCTCTCAATAAGTTTATATACTACTTGACCTAAATTAAGATTACCATATTTGTAGTCCATATTGATGTAAGGTTCACAATAATATATAGCGAGTCGAGAGAAAAGAGAGTAGGTTGGATAAACAAAAGATACAAATTTGACATAAAAATCAAGCCACCATAATTGGTTAGAGGATGAGACCTATGTGAAAATTATGCCATGTCAGCTTCAAAAAAGCAAGTAACGTTGGTAGAAGAAATAGAATTAGAAGGTCAAATTGGATGAATGGGCAACATCATAAGATATATGAAGATAAGGAAAATCCTAGAGATTTCACACCAAAATAAAAGTCTAGATTCAAATAAAAATCAGCCTATTATACTTGGTTAGATAATGTTCTTTTACATAAAATATATGATGGGGTATTGCTAAGATGCATGAAAGAAAAAATAGAATATTGGATAAAGTAATATCATGATGAAGGTGGCTACTATTCAGCTCAAATGATAGCTCTTAACGTTCTAATGTAAGAGACTATTGGGATACCATATTACCAATTATTTTCAATGGGTAGAAGACTACAAAGCTTATTGTATATATAGGTAAAATAAAAAAGTCTCCAATTCCCTTAAGGCCTATAATCATCATAGTACCCTTCCAAAAATAGGCTATAGCTTATCAAGCACATGACACAAATGGATTCTAACAACTATAGATTATTTCACTAGGAGGATTGAAACAACACAAATTAATTCAAAAAACTAAGAGGTTGTCATATAACGTTTTGAGGATATCATCACTAGATTTGGGACACCCTCAATGATAATAACTAATAATGCTACAACTTCTTTAGAGTTTAGGTCAATGTACTTCGTGCTCAAATAAATTGTTATCTTAAAAAATTCATCCAATTATTGTCCTCAAGGCAATGGATTAGTATAATGCGCTAATAAAGTCATTGTCAAAATTATGAAAAGGAATATAGCCAAATTACAAAGATACTAGTATGCCAAGTTGAAAAAGACATTATTGATAGATAGGATAATTCCTAAAGCTTACATTGCATCATCCCATTATAAAATTATTTTTAGCAAAGAAACAATACCATCAATAAATTTAGAGACCCTTTCCCTCCAAAAATCCTAATTCTAGAGTGTTAGGATACTAATATTGCTCCAATGTAGGCTTGCTTGAATGCTCTATTAGTTTTAGAAGAGAAAATATAAAAATAATTTAAAAGGTATTTCTAGCATCAATTGACAGTCAAGAGATGGTTCGATAAAAGAGCAACTAAAACGGAGTTAAATGAAGGAAACCTAGTTTCAAAATGGATGAGAATATAACAAAGCCTAGAAAAATAAAAAGTATAATTCCTTATGGAACACACCATATTAAAATTTTGAAGTCAAAGGAGTTAATGCTTACAAATTGATGACACTTGATGGAATATTACTACCTATCTCAATCAATGGGAAACACCTAAGGCTTGTCTAAAAGCCAAAAATAGGCTAATTGTAAATATGTATATACTATTTTCTTTAATACTTTTCTTGTAATTTACTTCCACTTCTATGTTCCTTTTTCTAAAATAAAAGACAAATAATTAAAAGATAGAAAATACAATTCAATGGGAAAAATGCAAAAATAAAAGTAAAACTTTCTTAGTTTTGGAAAAATCCTTGAAAAAGATGCTCAAATATCCTATCTCTTCTTCCTTTTCTACCTTTTCTTAAGAAATTTCACAAAAATTATAATTTTCTTGGCTAGGTAAATAGGGAGAGATTCACTTGAAAAGTAGTGAATCCCTACTTTTTGGAACTAGTGCTTCTCTCAAAATAGTGAATCACTACTTTTTGTCAACTAATCATTAAAATTGACTTCTAAATATCGAAACCATCTAAGTCATTATGGAAGAAGTGAATCACTACTTTTTTGAAGTTTTGATTCTCTTACCATGCATAATTAATGCATAGGTAGAGGTATTTGGTTATATAAGGGAGAGGGTTATTAATGTTCTCCCTCTCATTTTCACCTCATTAAACTAGTGAGAAAAAACTAAAGAAGGATTGTGTTAAAAATCACAAGGTGGAACAAGAGAGGAGTAGTGAATTCCAAGGCCCACACATTCACTACAACCCCGATAATTTTCATTGAACCATTGTTGTTGAGGAGCCTAATCCTTAACAATGGTCCTTTAATCCTACTACATGTTCCCTTATGTTAGTCCTAAGGTCTTTTTGGTATTCCCTAGCTTTCATTTGCAATGGTTATGACTCAATCCTTTGGAAGAGCAAAGGCACTTTGATTTTGGTTTTTATGAGTGCAATTGTATGTAATGAGTAGCAATTCACTCCCATGGTGGCTAGTCATATTTTTCTCCCACTTAAATTTTTTGTTACTTTTGAAAAATAAGGATTCACCCCCCCACTAAATTAGCAAATAACTCTTTTCCTATTGACTTAGCAAATTTTGAGTCTCATTCCTAGAATTCCAAATAGATTCTAGTACAACAACTATTAGTAGTACCATAAAAAAAGCTAATATGGCTAATCCTCTAGCCACCACCACCATGGTACCCATGGACACAAGCACAAACATAAATAGACTACATAGGATCAAATAGTGCACATGCCTCCTAAACAAGTAGGTCCTTCTAAGACCAAGAAGAAGAGGGCTCCTAAGAGGGATGGAGGATATGTACGAAAACCCATAGGATGATTTAAGCATTCTCCATAGATGTTAGGAAAGAGGAAAATATGCACTACAAAATGGGGCTCAATATAGACTCTTTTAGCATTAACAAAATCTAAACATCAATAATTATCACAAGTTGGTATCCCAAGATTAGAATAACATAGTCTTGGTCAAGCGGTATGTGGAAATATATGATCAGGGTTATGCATAAGGGATCAGACCTAAAATTTACTTGTAAAAAAATGGTGAATCCATTTTGAAACCCTAGATAATCCTGACCAACATCATGTAGTAGGACATGGCAAATTACCTTATTTTTTCAAAAAAATTATAAAACATTAGTGAATTTGAAAGTTATAGTCAAGCCGAATGGAAATGAGATCCGACCATGGGTTGGTGTAAAAAATGGTCCGACCTCAAACCAGGTGTAGAAAATGGTCCAATATCAGAATATGGTATTGGTTGTGGAGCTTGATTCTCTATCTAATTTGGAGGTCTTATTTTTAGTTGCACTTGGACCCACTCCACGAAGGGGGGTTGTAGGGGGGCAACGTCCCCCTACTACATTGTCGAGGGGGTGCAAGGGGTGACGACATATTTTTACCTTTGTAAAATAGAGTTCAATAGTCTATTCAGATGCAAAACAGGGTTCAGATATTGGTCTAGTACAAAATAGGGTTTGATAGTCTGTTCAAAAGTAGAATAGGATCCAAAAATCGACCTAGTGTAGAATAGGGTTCAAAAATTGACATGGTGTAGAATAAGGTCCAAATATCGACTTAATGTAGAACAGGGTCCAAATATCAGCCATGTGCAGGACAGGGTCCAAATATTGATCTTGTGCAGGATAAGGTCCGAATTTGTGCAAAATAGGGTTCAAAAATTGGCCTAGTGCAGAATATGGTCCAAAAATTGGCCTGATGCAGAAAAGGGTCTAAATATCAACCTAGTGCTGAACAAGGTTCGATCTGGTGCAAAACAGGGTTTGGATATCGGCCTAGTGCAGAACAGGGTTCAACCCAATATAGAATAGGGTCTAAAAATCAGCCTAGTGTAGAACAATGTCTGAAAATCGGCTTGGTGTAGAATAGGATCCGATAGTCTGTTCGGATGCAAATCAGGGTCTGAATATTGGTCTAGTGCAGAACAAGGTTCAATAGTCTGTTCGAAAGTAGAACAAGGTTCAAGAATTATCCTGGTGTAAAAAAGGGTCCAGATAACGGCCTGGTGCAGAAAATGGTTTGGATATTAGCCTGGTGTAGAAAAAAGTTTGAATATTGACCTGGTGCAAAACAGGGTCCAACTTGGTGCATAACAAGATCCAGTCTACTGCAAAAATAGGTCCGATCTTGTCTAATATTGGAAAAGATCTGATGCAAAAATATATCTGGTTTGGTACAGAAATGGGTTCAGTTTGGTGCAGAACTAGGTCGAGATATCCATCTAGCGTAGAATAGGGTCCAAAAATGAAAAAGTATCGCTAGGGTGTTAATTATATATAGTGGTATACTTGACGAATTGGGAAGGATAAATTAGAAATTTAAAAATTTTATGGCGAAAAGGCTCCTCTATTTAGGTGGGATTGCTGGTAAATTTTAAAAAAATCCATAATCCTATTATCAATGCACGACGAACCGACACCTAAAAAGAAAATTTCCAAAATTTTTGGGCGAAAGGGTTGATGTTCGGGTCCCCCAAAATAGCAAATTTGAATTTTCAAAAATGCAGATACTAGCCCAATTGGCGAATATTTTTCGCTGTGCATAACCCTGAATATGATAAAAACCTTCATATAATCTTTACTCAAGACAAGGACTAAATAACCATATTCATCATCGGGGGTGAGGGTAAAAAATGTTTAATGCAAAAGATAACCCCACAAACTATATCACCTACTATCCCAATGCCCAAGCTAATTACTATAACATATTTGACTACAATAGGTGGATGGATTTTCTAACCACCTAGCTAATTAACCCTTAAAATGCTCAAAAAATAGAGCTATACCTTTAAATCATGAAGTTCAAGTATGACATAAAAGTGGTGCTTTTAGTGAATATTACATGGGGCGCTCACAAATTATAAAATGTACCAAATATTTATCTAACCAGATGAAAAAATAGTTAATTTTTTTAAATAAACTACATAGTTTCATTGCACTTCATATTTGGACTAATTAGCCATGAATATGAAGTATTGGTTTCCAAAGTTATAGTTGGATCAAATGGGATTGGACAATAAGCAATTACTAATTTACAACTGCATGGATGTACATAAGGGATAAGGAAGGATATTTTTTAAATTCTATAGCCCTATTCAATCATAAAGGGCTTGAAGGAACATGTTCCTTGTCTATCAAAGGAGTGTTGAAGCCTACTCAAGTCTAAAAATATTCCCAATGGATATTTCAACTGAGGTAAATACAAGTCTTCCATTAGGCTTTCTAGATTCTACAAAATTCCTTATGAAATGTCCATGTTCATACCCAATTAATTATTTGATCTTAAATACATATGACAAGTAGACTATGTGGACTAATAATATTTCAAAGGGCCAAAAAATGCACCTTTTATGGAGAAAATAAAATAATTATAGCTATAACACCCAAGATGAGGGGATGCCTAATAGTAATAATATTGCTAGTTGTTGGGATAGTGTTCCGTTACCCAATGTCAAGAACATTATTAGTCATTGGAAGATTATTCCTCTACCCAATGTTAAGAATATTATTAGTCATAAGGAGGAATATACATCTAACGATCAAGTGGAGAAACACAAGATATACCTTATTGCTAAGGCATTTTTGAATGAAAATAGAATTGACTATTTAGAGACTTTTGGTTCTATTATAGGGGTAAACTATGTTTTATGATGTTTTTATATTATTACTTACTATAGTTGGGAATTACATTAAATGGATATGAAGAGTGCCTTTCTTCATGGGGAAACTTTAAGAGGATATCTATATGCAATAGCCATCTAGTATTCAACTTGATAAACAAGCTATCATTATTGTATAATACGATGACGATTTTCTCATATCAATGTTAACAACATTGATCCCAAAATAATGCCATGGCTTCATAGACCTATGGGATTCTTGATCCAATCTACATGCCTTAAAAAATAGAAATGGATATTTTGACCAAGATCATGCTCAACATACCATGTATAGGGTTGTGAGAGCATTTTGAAGCATGAGAACATCCCTTAGGGTGGGGATCTATATTTTTAAATGATTACAAAGGATTAGACATTCTTTATTCAAATTTGAGCATTCATTATGGAGAGATATGTTGCCTCTAATTTCTTTTCTTCTTGGCCCCAAGTTCAATTCTATGGAGTGTTGGAATATTGCTAATCTAATTATACTGGCCAATATTGACAATGATGTAATCCTAGGATAAATTTTCATGTCAATGTATGGGCAATTATTAACCAGTGTAATTTTCTATTGACAATCACTACAATCTAATTATATATATATTTTTGGTAATTATTTTAATATATTAACAATGGGTTTTTATAGAGGATCCCAAAACCTTATGTACAAAATTAGCCATATTTCTAATGATGCATCATACCTCTTGGCTGTAACAATAAGCCTAATTGCAAGTAAAGCCATCCTAATGCTAAAGACTTGGAAACTGTAAAAAGGGCTTTTAGGCCTGGAAACCCAACGAAAAAGAAACAAGACAAAACCGAAGGAACACCAAGTAGAGCCCGAAGAAATGAAATGAGGAAAGCAAAACAGACAAGACACCATGGACAACTAAGTAGACAAAATTGCCACGCCACACCAAAACTCGTCGGAGGGGGCTTTCCAAAAATTGTGCAAGGAAAGCATCATGAATGGATGTCTGCTCTGGCCAACCTTTCCACCTCGGATGGGAAGCGAGACCGCCACACGACCGGACACGTGGTCGCGAGCCCTTTGTTGGCCATGTGGTCAGCCACGCGATTACCTTCTCTCAAAGTATGATTTGCTTTCCACCTACCACGATAGGAGAGAAGCGTTCTTGCCTCGAGGATGATGTTGTAGACTTTCCAAGATGGATTTTTGGTGCCAAGAAGGTAATTCACGATGTTGAGCGAGTCACCCTCAATAATAAGAGGCCGAGGATCCTCAGAGAGTATCCGAATACCTTTCAGAGCGCCTCGGGCTTCGGCATAGTGATTTGTCTGGGAGCCCAAATCTTCACAATAGGCCATCACAAGATTCCCATCATGATCTCTGACAACACCCCCAGCACCAGCGGGCCCAGGATTCCCCTTAGCCGCTCCATCAAAGTTTAATTTAATCCACCCCATGGGGGGTTTGGTCCAAACAATATTCCTTCGACAGGGCCCTTTAACAACCTCCAGAAACGGCCAGAGATTCATCATTTTGAGAATCGCTTCTTCGCTCGGAAGGTAGGGATGGGGACTGGGAACAACAATAGAATTCTCGATGGCGTAGGACAACGCCCTTTGAGCAATAGAAGGGGGCCCTCTAGGAGCTCTGCCAAAGATTCTGGCATTCCTCTCTAACCAAATTTGCCAAATTGAATGATGGAAGGAGGCCTCGAGGAGGAAGCGGAGTTTGGGATTCTTGAAAGGATTAGGCCATTGGTGGAAAGCATCTCTGAGGGAACGGGGAGAGCACCATAGGATTTGGAAGGAGGATAGGACAATACTAAGAACAGAGTGGGAAAATGGGCAATGCAAGAATAAATGATCCCTCGTCTCGCAATCTGCAAGACACAAGTAACACCTATTGGGGAAGGCAAAACCTCTCTTGTGAAGGTTGTCAATTGTTAAGGCTTTGTTGTGGAAAGCAATCCACGCAAAGAAGTTGATTTTAGGGACGACTCCTTTCCTCCACACAGTATTCCACCTGTAGTCCAGAGCAGTCTTGGTGGTAAGAAACTCATAAGCTGATTTAACAAAAAAAATCCCATCCTCCGTACCACTCCAGATGATTCTGTCATTCCTCCTGGCAGAAGGAATTAAAACCGACTGGAGGATATTTGCAAGAAAGGTAACCTCATTATTAAACCCCTCCACAACTGGAATCTTCCACCGAGGAAAATGGGTGCTCCGGTCTATGAACTCTGCCACCCTGAGTTGGTAGTTAGGGTCAGTCAAACCTCTTAGCCCAACGAGATCCGCCCTCGACCCAAGGGCTTCTTCGACCGCCCACCTATCCTTCCAAAAGAAAATGAGGTTGCCATCACCCAAAATCCAACGGGCTCCCAGGCTGATCAAATGCCGGGTTTGGAGCACAGATTTCCAAAAGGTCGACGCCACGGAGGAGGTCTCAACATCCAAGAAGGAAATGGGGCCAAGATACTTCTTTTTAACCAGCTTAACCCACTCCACCGGGTCGCTAGATAGAATCCTCCAAGCGTGCTTCGCTATCAGAGCCAAATTCATAAGTCTTGATCTTCTCAACCCTGCACCGCCTTGGTCTATCCTTCGAACACACCTTGTCCTCGGCAACAAGGGGGAGTCTAGATTTCTCTTCGCTGCCGGACCATAGAAAGGTCCTCTCGAATCTTCTCAATTTTGGAGTGAACCGCAACCGAAAGCATGAACACCGACATGAAGTAGGTCGGGATCCCCTGAAGACAAGCTTTGGTAAGGGTGGCTTTTTCGGCTTGCGACAGGAGTTTGCCCTTCCAAGTTTCGAGTTTCTTGTGAAGGCGCTCAAGAATCATGTTCCACATATCCCCACTCGCCCGCCCGCTATAAGATAGAGGCAACCCCATATAGGACGTAGGCAGGGAATCAATAGTGCATTCAAGAATTCTAGCAATCCGAAGTTGCCTGCGCAGGGGAGTGTTAATAAAATAGATTTTGCTCTTGATGTAATTGACCTTTTGCCCTACAGCTTGCTCATAACGAGACAGGATCCGCTTGAGCGATTTGGCTTGGGCAACGGACGCCCCAATGGAGATGAGGGTGTCATCCACAAATTGCTGATGAGTGACAGGATCAACTCTAGAAGTCGACAAAATGCCAGAAATCTTGTTCTGACGAAGAGCCTCTTTCATGGACCAACTCAGAACCTCCGCCAAAAGAATGAAAAGGATGGGGGATAAAGGATCGCCCTGTCTGAGGCCTCTGGCGCTTTGGAAATACCCAGCTAGGGACCCATTGACCAGGACATAAAAAAATGGAGTGGATATACAACTGTAGACAAGGTCAATCAAGTGGGGATGAAAGCCGAACTTGAGGAGGACCGCACACAAAAAATTTTGATCAACCCGGTCAAAGGCTTTGTTCATGTCGAGCTTAAGAAAAAGAGCAGCATTCTTGGAGCGGTAAGCGGAATGAAGGGTCTCATGGACAGTGATGACACCATCAAGAATGTTTCTGCCTTTAACAGTGCTTCCCTGACAAGGATCAATCAGGATGGGGAGGACTGTTTTGAGTCTATTGGCTATAGACTTGGTAAGAATCTTGTAAAAAACATTGCACAGGCTGATGGGCCGATAGTCAGAGAAACTTTTGCAGGCAGGAGACTTAGGAATGAGGGCAAGAAAGGTGGAATTGAGTTTCGGGTGGATGGATCTGGAAGCTTGAATAACCCGAATAGCATCGCACACATCCGGACCCACGACCTCCCACATGACTTGGAAGAATCGGGGGAAACCATCGGGGCCAGGGGCCTTATCTGGTTGCATGGAGAACAATGCTTCCTTAATCTCGGACGAGGAAAAAGGTTCCAGAAGCTTAATGCTTACCTCATGGGGGACTTTAGTCAAAAAATTGGCGAGCAGAGATTTCTGGACCTGAAGGTTGCTGTCCGGAGGAGTGCCAAGCAAATCCTAAAAAAAGTCAACCGCTTCGCTCCTGATTTCCTCTATCTCCCTGGTAATGCGCCCATCCTTACAAGCCACTTCTCTGATCTTGTTGGCCCCTCTCGTGCCTCATAGTAGACGCGTGGAAAAACCTCGTGTTGGTGTCTCCATTCTTCAACCAAAGGTCACGAGATTTCTGGCGCCATAACGTTTCCTCCCTAGCGAGAATAGAATGAAAGTCCACCAAAAGACTCCGCTCTTCCTCCCTGAGACCCTCAGTGTAACCTTCGAGTTCCATCCTTTCCTCCAAAACCTTCAGGTTCTCAGAGATGGATTTTTTGGACTCAAAAATGTTGCCGAAAACCTCTTTATTCCAAACTTTCAGCTTTTCTTTGACCATTTTGAGCTTTAGAGCCACCCTCTTAGGAGCATTTCCTTCCACCTTCAATTGCCACCACGCTGAAACCAAACCTTTGAAGTCCTTGTGAGAGATCCACATGGATTCAAATCTGAAGGGGGTTTTAAAAATAGGCCCATCATCCGCCTCCAAGAAAATAGGGTTATGGTCAGACCCAATCCTTGGAAGAGCCGAAAGGATAGCCCCGCCAAGGATAGGAATGGCTTCTTGGGACATAAAAAATCTGTCGAGCTTGACTTGAATCAAACCGCTCCCAATCCTTCTGTTACTCCAAGTGAAGGAAGCCCCTTTGAGTTCGATGTCGAGCAAGCCATTAGTAGAGACAAAATCCCTGAAGTCCTCCAAGCTGCGGCTGAAGTGGTCGGATCCTCCTTTTTTTTTCGAAGGATGAAGGGGACAATTGAAGTCACCCCCTAAAACCCAAGGAAAATTACTAAAATTCTCCCTCATCTGAGAGATAGCTTTCCACATTTCTGCTCTCTCTGTGGCAGAATTTGAAGCATAAACGTTGGACAGAATCCAGGAAAAATTGGTGGTTTTGGACTGGAACAATACATTGATGATTCTGTTGGAAGTTGATAGCAGGTTGCCCTCAAACCTCGAAGGGTCCCACAGAACCATGAGTCCTCCCGCTGTTCCCACTGTAGGTCTGGACAGACAATTTGCCTTGGCCCAAATGGCCTTCACAACTTTATCGTAGGAGATAGCATCGACCTTGGTCTCTTGCAAAATAAGGATGGAAGGATTAGTCCTCCTACGGAGATCAGCCACTAACCTTCGTTTGGCTGCACCGTTCAGTCCTCTCACATTCCATGAGAGGACTTTCATCTGGATAGTTTGAGGTTTTTCTTGCCTCCCCTTCCTTGTTGAGGGGGAGGTTTTGATGCATGCGCTTCGTCCGTCTGAGCGCCACAGTCATCCGGAACCAGCAAACGCTGGGTTCCATTTGCAACGTCATTTGTTGTCTCTTTGTCCCGCCTGTCTTTGTTAGGAGGACGGCCCTACTTCCTCTCACTACCAAAATCCACACTTTGCTTTTGGCTCCTCGTGTTTCGGGGCTAATGTGACCGGATTGTTCACCCCTCCTTCCTAAGAGGTAATCTTCTAGCATCGTCTACGACTGGCTAAAATCGGGATGACCCATATCTTGGGGCAGAGAAACAGTCTGAGTCACAATTTGGGATGGGGTCCGTTCCTTCTCTTCCTGCGATTCACTTTCCAAGTGGGAGTCTGCTCCTTGCTGATTGTCAGCCTCAAGTTGCTCGGGGTCCGATTGGAGAGTGGGATTCTCTTCAGGCTGAGAGAGTCCGACGCAGACTCTAGAGGGGCCTGGAGATTCATGACCCTTCGCATCTGGAAGATTTGACTGCTTCGCCTGACCTTCCCCATGCTCCAGGGGGTTGCCATTTTCATGCTTCTGCTTACCCAATTTTTGAAGAGGACACTGGGATTGGAGGTGCCCTTGGGACCGACACTGGGGGTAGAAAGCTGGTCTATTTTCATAGACAATAGCTTGTTTATGAAGAAAGGTACCTCCAGACCGAAGAGTGATGAAAGTTGGGAGTTCCGCCTCCAAATCTGCCATAACGCAAAAACGGGCTTGGACAAACCTTGTTCGAGCTCGGGTGGGTGGGTCAATGGTGACCAACTCCCCAATGGAGCGCGCAATACCCCTTATGACATTTTCATGCCAGCCAAAGAGGGGAAGATTCGGGAGCCTAACCCATATTGGGGCAATGTTGATGTTCTGGGTATCAGGACTGAAATCCATGTCCCACTTCCTAAGGAATAAACTTTTGTGGCCCGTAAACCATGGCCCGCCACCCAAAATTTTACAGTAATCCTCCTTATTGTTCAGTCTAATGGCAAAAAACCCCGGGATAGGGCCGCTAGCTCCATATGACCAGAAGTCCTCCATTTGCTTGCTGCCCACTTTCGGATAGTTTCCATGTCGGGACGGCCGCCAATGAATTTGCCTATGAGGGTAAATTTCTCAAACTCCATGAAGCTTGAAAGAACTTCCGCCGGGATGTCCAGCTCATCCCCAACCGAAAACAACTCTTTGGTAAAAAACCCGTTTAGGGTTTCTGAGGCCGCTGCCTGGGCATAAGACTTTTGAGCCCCACCACCCCCTTTGTCTGGTGGGTCCTTACCCCGACTGACACCGTCAACAACCCGGTCTTCTTCAATGGGTCCGGACGCTTCCGCACCTCCGGATCCCTGGTGCCCTTCGATTGCTCCGCTGCGCCCAAGACACGAACCGTAGCCACTCCCGGGCTCCCCTGCAGACGACTTCCCACCCATCGACATCTCCTCCCTCCCCGCACTTGGAGACTGCTGCTCCACTCTCCGGCTGTTGGCGGCTGCTGGTTTCACCCTTCTGCTACTCTGCTGGTCGAAACCCTAGCTCTGCGGCTGCCCTGTGCTCGCTGTTCCTCTCTCCAGGTCTATAGAAATTATATATTATATACAAAGAACTACGTGGAATCTCAAATGCAATCAAATTACTAATAAGTTATTACTACAAAACAAAATTTTCCAACAATTGAAAGTACATAAATTCTTTAAAAGTATTCAATAAATTCATTATAATAAATTGATATATTTTAATAATGAGAGCAATGTAATGTATTGTTTTTGTAATGGAAGTGCCCCCAATAGAAACCAAAAATAACTTATTCAAAAAACAATTAACATATTTTAATGAGAAAATGCTTTTTCTATACTTTTCAAATTTTAAATAATAAAGTCCATAACAAAACACTATATTTTGACCATATCTCATGGATGGAAAATCATGTGGTGTAAATCTAATCCTACTTAAATCTTACAACCCAAAAATATCAAAATATTATATTATAAAAGACTCCATGTATATATTCTCATTTTTAATGATTTCTTTCATTATCCGAAGATCCAAAAAAATGCATCTATCCATTCAAGCTAGTAAAACAAATATCAATGTTATTTTTCTTTCTCATATAATTTTATATAAGACGTTTGTTAATTATATATTCAACCATGGAAATCATAAAATAACACAATAAAATGATCAATCACTATAGTCATGAACACAAAATTAATTCTTATTTTTTCACCCTCATTTTTCCTATGCACACAGTTAAACATGCCAAAATTTCACTATAGTCATGAACAAAAATCTAATTCTTGTTTTTTCACCCTCATTTTTCCTATGCACACATTTATAAATACCAAATGTTTCTATAATAATAACTTCAAATATTCTCTTCTCTTCTACTCCTCGTGTTAAATTCAAAAATTAGACCATGCTTTTAAGACAACTTTATTTCATCATTTTTTTTCTTGAACAACATGAAGATCCAAAACAGCTATATATTTAACAAAATAAATTAAAAATTATTTTTACTTATGCTAACGCTTCAAAGAATACTAACATCATGTGTGCTACAAGCCTGAATGAAATAAACATGGGTTTTATTTTGATAAAAACCTTTTCAAACATCATACTCATGCTCTTAATACATCTAGTCAATGTACATAATTAAAGCATCATATAAAATTCCCAAAAAATCTCATCAAATGGATGTAAATAACAACATTCTTTGAGGCATACAAAAGAGGAACTTTTCCATATCAAAACAAAACATAAGTAAAAGCTACTGAGAAAACTTAATGTATCTCTCCGGTTATTTGAATATGCTAAAAAGATAAAATAAGGTTATATTTCACTAATTCACATTTATAAAAAGTAAAAATATTACTGCATAAGTCATCCATTCATGAGCTATGATAATAAGAAATAGGTCAAATACATTGACTAATTATCATGGATTTAACTATGTTTTCAAGCTGGAAAAAATGGTTTCATCATAAATTATCCTTGAAAATAGTATTTTAATAAAGATAACACATGATTTAGAAAAGTAAATAAAAAATACCAACCAAAATATTATATTTTATTACGTTAGGATACATGCTTTTAAAAAAAACAAGAATAGCAAAAATTCAAAAATAAATGTTATAAAAAATTAGAGTAAAATATCTATAACAATTATTGTCTTGGGGAATATTTTTGAAACCAAACAAGTTATTATCAGCAAGCTCAATGAAGTTGAAAGGTAGCTTTAGGCGGGTGCTCCTCCTCAAGACCTTCAGATCCAGGTGGGTGCTCCTTCTTAGGACTTGAGAACCAACAAAAAATATCTTCTTTCTGAATTCCACAACATCTTGGAAAAAGAAGAGACATTTTGGAGGTAAAAATCTAGGGCTTTGTGGTTGAAATTAGGGGACTCCAATACCATATTATCCCATGCATCCACCCTTAGACATCAAAGCTCTAAAAAAATTAGAGAACTTCGTAGAAGAAATGGATCCATAACCACTAACATTCTTGAGATCAGGGCTGAAGCTATGGAGCACTTCTAGGATCTCCTTGTGCCTTCCCACCAATGCCCTCCCTCTATTTCAGAAGCCCTTATTCACCATATCCCTAACCTTGTCCCCTCTAATTTCAATGCTAAACTTATTAGGCCCTTTTCCTAGGATGAAATCAGAGACGCTTTATTCTCAATGTCCCTCGATAAAGCTCCTAGCCCAGATGGGTTTACCCCAAGGTTTTTTAGACCTTTTGGGACATCATAGGCCCTAACATCACTACTACTATTCAATAAATATAGAGCACCAAATCCTTACCTAGATATGTCAATTCTATGTTCCTAGCCCTTTTTCCCAAATCCCAGGAATGTCATTCCCTCTCAAACTACCAGTCCATCAACCTTTGCAATGTCCTATACAAAATTCTTACCAAAATGATGGCCAATCACCTAAAGAAAATTCTTCTCCAAATCATAGACCTGTTCCAAGGGAGCTCTATTCAAGGGTGGTAGATTACTGATGGTATCATCACCATTCATGAGCTAATCCACTCCATCTTTAAAAGCAAAAAGTTAAGTTTTTTTCTCAAATTGGACATGAATAAAGTCTTTGATCGAGTTTCCTGGGATTTTATTTTGGTTTTCCTCTCCAAATTTGGGTTCCATGAGGACTAGATTAGACTCACCAAGGAATGCCTCAGCACGACCTAGTTTTCTATCCTTTTCAATGGCTCTTCGATCGACTATTTCAAAAGCCATAGGGGATTTAGGCAAGGCAATCCCATGTCTCCATTCCTTTTTATCATCCTTGCCAAATCCTTAGGGTGATATCTCAAGGCAACATGTTTTAATGGGTTAATTTTTTGGATCAAAGCCTCTTCTAGCCTCGTTTCGCTTTCCCACAAAAAAATTATGGATGACGCTATCTTGGCCACCCAGTCCTCTATCCCTAAATCTTAGGCAATCAAACATATTCTTAATGACTATGAAGAGGTGGCTAGTTAGAAAATCAACTTTATAAAGAGTAACTTATATTTCATCAATACTCTTGAAGAAAGGTAGCTCAAAATAGCTCAGATTCTAGGATGCAACATTGCAAATCTACCAGCCACCTACCTTGGCCTTCCCCTCTTTCAGGGCAAATCGATGAAGGCAATGTGGAACGGAGTCATTTAGCGCATCATGAAAAATTTGGCAGGGTGGAAAGGTGCTTTCCTCAGTCAGGAAGCCAAAGCAACTTTAGTCCAAGATTACCTCCAAAGCATTCCAATTTTCTTCATGTCGATCTTCAAAGTTCCCAAAGAATTTTATCGGCAAATTGAACACATTCAAAAATAATTTCTCTAGTTAGGGTTGAAAAATGAACACATATTTCCTTTGGTAGCATGGGAAAGAGTTTGTACAAGGAAGGCTCATGAGGGCTTGGGATTTAGGAAAGTATCCAAAATAAACATGGCTTTATTATGCAAACAAGGATGGAAAATCTTGTCTGACTCAAAAGCCCTATGGGTTGATATTGTCAAAAGAAAATACCTCTACCACTATTTTTTTTGTAAATTTAGTCTATCCTGATGGTTTGGCATTTTGGAATACCTTGTCCCACACTAGAAGCATCCTTGCCAAAGGCCTTAGATGGTGATTGGGAAATGGAAACCTCATTCCATCCCCTCATCAATTATCCTAAGCTTTGTCTTCAAAAGCCTCTTCTTGATCAGTCTACTAGAAAATTTATTTTCAACTTCACTGCCTTTGATGGTAACCAACATCCTTCTTGGAAATCCATTTCTTCCTCTATTGACATCCCTACTTCTACTAAAGCTGCCAAAGCCCTCTCAAACTTACTCAAAACCTTTATTATCCCTTCTAACCTATCTTAGGATTCAGTCCTATGGGGAGCCACTGATCATGGCCATTTTAATGTCAAATCTACCTACTTCCTCTAGGAATAACCTCTACAAAACTGGTTTCCAGCTAATCTCATTTGGCTTCACCACCTCATTCCCAAAGTTGCCTTCTTTTTCTGGCTTGTTGTGCAAAACATAGTCTTAACTTTATATAACCTATCTCATCATGGGTTAATCCTTGCCAATAGGTGCTACATGTACCATTTCAATTTGGAGTCGATGCCCCACCTCTTCCTGAGTTGTCCTTTCACCTCAACCATCCTATTCTCCCTTATGTTAGAGTTTAGTCTTTCTTGGGCTCCTCCTAATACCATCATGGAAATTTTCTCCCAATGACCCAATCCCTTCCACCACATCCACCTCCGCTCCCTGTGGTTCTTTTGTATCCATCATTACCTATGGAAAATGTGGCTTGAGAGGAATATTAGGGATTTCACTGACACTTCCTATAGCCCTACTTTTATTACTAACAAAATTCTCACCCTGGATCGGGAGAATGCTAGTCTTGTTCCTTACCCTAAAATTTGAGGTCATGGCACTGAGACCCATCTCATTTCTTCCTTCAATATTCTTGCTAGACCTTCCAAGCCTTAATTCCATAAATTTGATAGATCCTCTATTCATTGGGTCTCGCCTCCTCTAGGTTGGTTCAAACTCAACTTCGATGGAGCTACTAAAGGTAACCCTAGCAAATCTGATGTGGGAGGTCTCATCAGGGATGACCAAGGTAGAATTATTCTTGCCTTCGCCAAGGCAATTGGTGTCCAGTATAACATATTTTCTGAAGCTCAAGATTTGTTCTAGGGCCTCACCTTAGCTATCAACAAACAATTCCTCAATCTCATTGTCGAAGGGGATTCATTTAATACCATCAACTTTGTCAAGGGTTCCTCTCCTCATGCATGGTTTGTTGCTAGTGCTATCAATGAATCAAAAAGTATTCTTAGATTCTTTGATCACTCCTTAGTTCAGCACATTTATAGAGAAGGCAATGGAGCTACTGATATTATGGTGAACCTAGGCTTGAACTAGACAAACCTCCAAGTTTGGGATAGTGATTTCCCTAGTGAAATCATCGACTTTTACCTCCATCATGATGTTTCAAATTAGTAATTATTTTCAACAAAGTGTAGTCATGGTGAGACAACACCACCATGGCCTACAAATTTCTATTCTCGAGTGGTCGTTTAACTCTGGCATGATTCCTCTCATGACTATTCATGGGAAGTTGATTATTTCATGCTCAATGCCCAATGTGCCTGGATCATTTTCCAGGTGGGCCTACCCATTTGAAAACTAGGATTTCAAAATCTTGGGCACTTCAAAGTTAAATTAGAGCTCTTGGTCTGATGATGGTCTATCAGGTTATTCTTTTCAAATGGAGTGTGAGAGGATGTTCTTTTGAAGAAGGTAGGACATGGTGATTCAGATCCTCAATTATAGTTGGCAGTCTGACTTGGTTCCATTTCATCATTTCCAACTCATTGGACCTATTAATCCCTTCCTGCTTGATTACTAGAAATTCAACTCTTGGGGTTATTTGGTGGTCGAAGGATGGTTTATTTCCAAAGTAGGTCTGACATGTTTCTATTACCAAGTGACTCATGAGTGGACACATTTTCAAAGGAGGCAATTCAATCTAAATTATATTTTCAATGATAGGTAGAGGACCGTATTGGCTTCCCTTTCTCATATTCAGTTCAGTTACTCAATTAGGTTCCTGTGTTGTGTCCCCATACACTTTGGTATTCTTCAAAAAGCATGAAGTCATACCACCTTCCCATGCAAGCTTTTCAATTTTCTATCTTGGTGGGTCCTCAGTGGTGTGTCGGATTCTAAATTTATTGTGGCACGTGCTACCTCTCACCTCAATTTTTTTCTCCCTCATTAATGGTCTCTTTGGGTTGTCTGGTCTCGAGTTAGCAACATGATCCTTAGATTTTCCTCTCCTCATGCCACTCCTATTAATCATCCTCCCCAAGTATTATACTTGAGAGGTTCTTCTAGTGGTTTCAGATGGCCCAGAGAGGGTGACCTGGTAGTTTTAGCTAATAAGGGTACTAGGAGGAGTAAGGTGTTTTTGGAAAGCAACGATAAAATCCCATCATTCGTAATGATAGTGTTGGAACCTGAGACCCTTGTTCTAGATTTTTTTGTTGAGGAGATTCTAGATGTCCATGGATTCCTTCCCTTCCTGCAAAAATTTAATGGGCATAATGAAGAGTTGTCGATGAAACTTGTTAAGACTTGGGATAATGGAAATTTTACTTTGAAGGGCTTATATTTTTGTATTACTCCAAACTTAATTACAAAAGTGAATGGGTTGGTGAACAATGGAGATTGCATCAGACGAGACAAGCACTCTGTTGCTATAGAATTGGGTCATTTCTATGATAAAGGCAAGCACTTGGCCAAAGAAAACTATAATTTTATTTGCAAGGACTTGAAAGTGCCTTGGAATATAGTACTCATCTCGATGATTTATTACTTCATGATCGATAAGCCCAATTCAATACTTCGTAGCTTCCATTTGGCCTTCCTCAATCACTTGAAGGAGTTCAAATTTATCAATGTATCGAAATACTTATATAAGTCCATGGAGATTTTCACCATTAGTGTTCATGAAGGGAAGTTGGCCTATCCCAAGAACCAAGGGATGCATCTTATGATTTACAACCACATATTGGAGAGGAATGCATAGGTCCCTCATCTGGTTCTACCATAGGATATGGTGCAGAGGAAGGCGTAGGCTCCTTCTATGGTTCCATTACAGGTTTTAATGTATATTCCTCCCATTGAAACTCATGGAGTTGAGTTCAAGATGATGAGATCTGATACCAACAAGGGATCCCTTATGGATGAGGATAATATTGATATTGAGTCATATTATGAGTCTAAGGTTTTTGAGAATATGGGGAAGCACAAATCATTATCCACTAATTTTTCCACCCATTCCTTAATTTGGTGCTTTAAATGACTTAGGCTCTCTAGTAGATATAAAGGTAAAGGAATTATTTGGACCAGGACATTTATATTGTTGCATCCTCTATTGCTGGCATCTAAACCCATTTTTGTAGTGCTCCTATTTCATCTCCCAGTGGTTCTACTATCATGATTCTTCCTACTATTGTGTCTGTGCTCATTGGAAATCTCTAGGACTTGGTTAGCTTGGCCAATTCCCTCCTTACACAAGCTGGTAAGGTCATTGACCAAATTAAGAACCCTTGTGTCTCTGGTCTCCCTACCCAGAGTGCTAAAAATGACAAGCAGATTGATCCTGAGGTTTAGATGTGATCTTGCTCGCTTCCTTGTTTGGTTTGGCTTCCTAGTTTCTACTAGGTTTTCCTTTTCCTTCTATCTTTGCTAGTGTTTTAGGATTGTTATGTTAGTCCCGTATCTATTTTTGGTTTCTCTCTTTTCTATCTCTCTATGAGATCCCTACCTCGGTATTCCCTTTTTGACTTGAAATTGTAAAAGGTTCGAGGACCTTTCAAAATATCCTTTCCATCAATAAAAAAAAATATCTTTATCCTTTAAAAAATTAGGGTATCATATGGTAAATACTCATATTTTTTAACAATATATAAGTGAATTTTATAAAGGTTACTCCAATCAATATACCAAAATATTATTTTGTTGTTAGGTCAACAATTTTTTTTTTCGCAAATATTTTTTCATTTCATTTTTTTTTATACATAGAGGAATCGACAACTACCTTTCCTATTTCATTTCATTTTTTTATGAAATATATTTTTCAACTTACTATGGTATGTTTCCAAAATTAACTCCTTGGCATCATTTTTATTAAGAGATAAAATCCCACTTTGTTATTTTCCTTATACAGTTTGAATTCTACCAAGACAAAGATCAACTTTATAATTGGCTAAATTATCTAAAACCCGATTCCCTTCTCTCTAAATATGTTCACATTTTCAATAGATTGGCTTCAATACAAGATGATGGACATTAAATAATAATATTATTTTTAATCCATTCCTCACATCCATATTTCTTGATAGCATTAATAATAATTTATGAACTCCACACAATTGAAATATATTTCCATAATTTTTCTATTGCAATTTTAATCTTTGTAAGAAGTGTCGTATGCTTTACATAGTTGTTAGTTGAAGTTCCACATGATTTTGTGGAGGTGAGGATAATTTTTCCTTCATTATTTTGAGAAACATCATCGTCAACAAAGTTTTCTAGATTTTCTTTAGAAGCACCATCAAAATTAATTTTGATAGACCCAATTTCTAAGCATTTTTTTTTACCCTAGATCAAAGAAGATCTTTTGTTTTAATACCAATATCATAGATGAATCTTTCATGTGTGTTCAAATCCTATAACCAAGTTATTACTACCTCTTTTTATGTAGTTGAGACTTCCCATGATGATCACCATTTATGTAAATGTTCTACAAGGAAGGCAATAATATGGTTCCAAACTTGGGTGTGATTCTAAAATTTATTTTTGAAAATTCTATTATTTTTTCAAGCCATAAATTCCAAAAAATAATTATGGGAGCAATCCTCCACATAATACATAATGCTTTAGCTTCGAAATAATTAATCCAACATTTCATCAACTCTTTCAATGTTGATGGAGCTACCCAATATATTTTCATTTTTTTAAATGTAACTAAATTATCTAATGTTTCTAAATGCTTCTTACACAAGGCACATGTGAAAGGTCCATGATATCCTCTTCTTTGTAGATTCTCTCGTATAAGAATATTACTTGCAATTGCTAACCAAAGGAATGTTGAGTCCTTAGGGAGAGACTCTAATGACCAAATATTATTTCAAGAAAAATCTTTAGGAGTAGAAAGTTTTGATTGTTCTAAGTCCTCATATCCCAAGTTGATTGAATATCTATAATATTTTGATATATATCAAACTAACTCATCCTATCATGGAAAAATTGGCAAATAAAGCTCTTGAATCATATTTTGAAGTTTATCTACAATTTGTTTGAGTTCCTCTTCTTCAACCAATTCATTAATAAAAATCCATGAGATATATATTTTGAAGTAATATTTTTACCCATTATCCAAACAAGAGAACTAAGATCCTTTTTATTTCCTTTACGAGACAAAGGAATACCCAAGAAGGTTGATGGAAAATTTTCAATTTTTAACCCTTTGATATTCACAATAATTTGTTGCAAATCTATAGTAGTGGTAGCAAAAAAAAATCTTTTGTAATAGAGAAGGATCGGCGATAGAAGAGCAAAAAATTACTACTAGCTTGGTAGGTGTAGGGGTGGGAAAATCTTGTCTGCTACATTAACATCACCCTGAGGTGGTGTTAGTTCACCCTTTTTAATGGCTGATGCTCATATAGTCGACTTTATTTATTCTGAGTTTGTTGGAGAGCTCAATGGCATCGGGGAAGCGTCTGCACAAGTTCATTCCAAAAGTGTATCACGAGGTAAAGGCCCTATCCCTAAAGATGTTATTCCTTTGCATGAATATCATACGACTTGTGAATGGTTTGAAATTCATACCTTGGTGGGTTATTTTATGGGTTGTATCCCATATGATACCCTTATTCATTCTTGGGTCCAGTAAGTTTGGGACCCATATGGAGTCAAAGTGGAGAATGTACAAAACCTTACCAAAGGGTATTTCCTTTTTTGCTTTTCAGACCCAACTCAAGCACAGAAGGTTCTATCTAGGGGACCATGGACTATTTATAATTCTCTATTGATTATGTAACCCTACTCTAGGGATTTCCAAGTTAGTGACCAAGCTGCATTGGAAGTCTCGATGTGGGTTGAATTCCTCGGTCTTCTTGTTCCCCTTTGGGGTTTTTTGCAGACTTTAGCTACCCCCTTAGGTAAGTTTGTTTGTCTTGAGCTAGAAAAGTTCTTCTCCACTCGACCCACTAGAAGGATCTATATCAAAGTTGACCTTACCAAGGATTTGCAAGAGTTTATTGATATCAAGATCGAGGACCAATCCTTTAGGCAAAGAGTTGCCTATATCAATTTGCCCAATACCTATTATCGGTGTCAATATGCAGCTCAAAAATTTTGGAGTGCCCTCTGATGGAGTGGAAATATAAGGCAAATCCCTCGCCCACTCTCGTGGCTCCCTCTAATGGCTCACGGGGAAACAATGAAGAATGGACTACTATTTCTAGCAGGAAAACCCATGGAGCTAAGTAGCAAGAAGCTTCGGTTTTCATTGTGCAACCTACCCCTACTCCTTCTTGGGACATGTAAGCTTCTACTAAAGATGTTCAGACTCCTATTGATATGACCCCTCTGATTGTTGGCATGCAACCCCTAGTTTCATCGGTGTCTCAATCTCTTTGGTTGGGCCCTTCTTTTACCTCAATGGTGGTAGCTCTAGATAATTCTTCGATGGAGGAGGATCGGGCCTTTAAGATCCACCACTCTCATAACATCGTTTAGAATGACAAACATTGACAGCTAAACAGTGATGCTTTCCATGCAGCCTCCAACTCTTATGGCTCGCTTGAAGGTTTGGGTGATGCAGAGGATGTCATGGAGATCATGCATCCTAATAAATACCAATGATTTTCTTCTTGTGGAATGTTTGAGGATTGATGAACCCGATCAAAAAATATTTGGTCCAAAATGAGATGTCAAATGTTTCTCGAGTGCATGGAAGCCTTGATTTTTTATGTTTGCAAGAAGTTAAGATTTTTTATTTCAATCTGTGGTGTGCATGTGACTTTTTATGGCCACGAAGTGCCTCTTTTGCCATGAAGCATTCCTCGAGAAAATGGGGAGCCATCACTATCCTTGCACCTCAATTACAGAAGAATGTTGTGACCTGGGGTGTTGACCCATCCAATCAAGTCATCTAGCTTTTGCTCGAGATCTATGGAAAATCGTTTGGGGTGGTTAATGTGTATGCCTTGAACATCGCTTTTGATCGATGTGAGTTGTGGAGATGGCTTGCCATGAATCTACCATTTGCCACTTGGGTGCTCTGTGGAGATTTTAATATGGTGGAGAAAGCTTCTGACAAGGTCAGTCATGCCCCGATGTGGTGGTGCTTAGGTGAAAGGGAAGCTTGGTTTTTTATGAAAAACAAGCTTCGCATTTATGACCCTAATTCTTGCTTCTCACCTTCTGACTTCCCTCAGGCTCTTTGGTACACTTGGTCCAATTTCTAGGCTACTTCTGCTAGGGTTTTGGAAAGATTGGATAGAGCCATGATTTTTGAGTGTGACAACTTTTAGTTCTCCCATATTTTGCCTTCTTCGTCGTATGTGCTGACTTTCCCTGGTACTACACTATCTGATCATTCACCTATTTTATTCTCGATGGCAAAGTTAAAATTTCAACCTAGAGTGCATTCTTCACATTTTTACCTGAATGTTTCTTTTTTGCATAGCTTTAGCATGAAAGCTCATATATACCATATTTGGAATTTTATTCCTAGACCTGATGGTATTTTTAGAAGGATTGAGTGGTGGAATTCTACCATTCAATGAACCACTAAGGTGTTGTGGACTCTGGGTGTTGAAGTTGCAAAGCGATGAGAACATGCTAAGTCTACCTTGCAGAGTGAGCTATCCAAAGCCTGTCTTAGGCTTGAAGCCTCTCCTTTAAGCTCTCTTTATTAGTCCCAAGTTTCTTCCATTCGACATGAGCTAAAAAAAGTTGATTTGTATGAAGCCAAGGGTGCTCAATTACGTGCTCGAATGCATTGGCTCAAAGTGGGGGATAGAGTGACCAAATATTTTTTCAATGCCTCAAACCTCTTGCCCAGTATTCCCAGTTTCAAGCCATTCAAGTTGATGGGCAGAGATTCACAGACCTTTCAAACATTGTCAAAGCCTTTGTTTCACATTATCAAGGTGTTTTTGCTTCTCAACCCCTTTATGATGCTAGAAGGCAAGCTCTTGCTGATTGTACCACTATTATCCCCAACAAGCTTTCTCCTAAGAAAATGATATTCTGTGACACTCCTCTTTCTCTGGAAGATCTAAAAAATGCCTTATCACTCATGGCCAATGATAAGGCACTTGGTCTTGATGGCTTCCCATGTGAATTCTACAAAGAATTTTGGGATATGCTTGGTTCTGATCTCCACAAAGTGTATCTTGAAGCCCTACAATGTGGTTCACTAGGTTCCATTATTAACAAAGGCAATGTTAAATTTATTCCTAAGTCTGGAGACCCTGAGATCATCACTAATTGGAGGTCGATCACCCTACTTAATGTGAGCTATAATATTATTGCCAAAGCCCTTGCGCTTAAGCTTAAATATCTCCTGCCTTTGATTGTCAGACCTGAACAAACTAGCTTTGTTCAGGGAAGATACATTCTTGATAATGTTCTTGTTGTTTGGGAAGGTATGGAGTGGGCAAGAAATTTTGAACAAGATGCTTTATTCATTAAGATTGACTTTGAGAAAGCCTATGATAATATGGAGTGGTACTTCATCATTGCTATGCTTCAGGCTTTGGGCTTTGGGCCAGTGTTTGTGAGCACCGTTCTTATGTTATTTCAAGATGCTTCAGTTGTTCTTACTTTGAATAATAGTCAATCTCAGTCAATTTCTCTTGGTCATTTTGTAAGACAGGGGTGCCCTCTTGCTCCATCTCTTTTCATTCTTGTTGTAGAGGCTTTTGGCTATTTGTTGACCCATAAGGTGGATCAAGGATTAATCAGGGGTATTGCTCTCCCCAATTCTGACCGTTAGTTGGTCAATGGTCATTTTGTTGATGATTCTTTTTTAACACTTTGAGAAGATGAGAAATCCCTTTCCTCGGCTATTAGTTGCTTAGAGGTGTTCTATTTAGCCTTTGGTTCTTCTATTCAATGGAAAAAACCTCCTATTTTTGGTAATCTCAATCCCAACTGCCATGTTGGCTGCGTCATTTCCAATGGACTTGGATTCAGTTGGGTGAGGTGTTTAAATTTATTGGAATTCCTTTTGCGTTTCATGGTTCCTCTGCTCAATTGTGGTAGTATGTTATTGAGAAAGTGGACAAGAAGCTTTCTTACTGGACTAGTAAGAAACTTTCTTTGGCAGGAAAATTTTAGATTTGTTCTAAGGTTTTAGCCACTACCCATGTCTATTATTCGTCTTGCTAGGTTCCATCCAAATCTTGTTATAAAAATATGGATAAGATTTTGAGAGATTTCTTATGGGCCAAAGACTCTATCAAATGAGGTTTTCATTGGGTAGCCTAGGAAATTTGTTGTTTTCCCAAGGATTGTGGAGGCATGGGTTTGTTTGATTGTCATTGACAAGGTTTTGTCCTTTGTGCTAAATGGATCACCCGATCATTTAATTGGGAATGAATATTGGAAAGTGCTAGTCAAGCATTACATTTCTTCTAGTTTGCTTTAGGGGAAGAAAATTTGGAAAGGGGTGGGATTGCAATCCATTCTTACTGCCCCTGTCCCTGTTAAAGTTAAAGGTTCTTTTGTCATTCGGAGTATTTGGAAAGCTTGGGAGGCCTTCAAACCTTGGCTTAGTTGGAAAGGAAGTTTTCACAAAGCAGGTGCCTCTTTGCCTTCCATGAATATTTGGTGGTCTCTTGTTATCACTTGGCAGGGCTCTCCCCTAGCTCTGGTGCAGTGGGTCAGAGTGCAAAGGTTCTATAAGTATGGTATTGCTTCCATTTTTTATTTCTTCTCCCGACATACTAGGAGTTGGATACCCTAGAAAAGTTTTCATCAAATTCACAATTTAAATCTTGGTGATAGAGATACTTATGAGGTGGTTATTGATAGTATTCCATTTTCTATTTGGTGCAAACTACATAAGCATTTTTAAAAACCCTGGTGGTCATATTGGTGTTGGCCTGGGGAGCTTCCTATTTTGCAATATAAATCTCATCTAGGTTACAAATGGCTCACCCCGAAAGTTCCAATGGTTGATAAGCTCACTATGAGATGGGACTTAGTCTCTCTTCCCTCCCAATGGAATAAGAGGTTTTAGATTGCTTGGGCTACTTATATTGAACCTAAATAGAGTTTTTTTGCTTGGAGCCTCTTGCACTAGGGGTTGCCTATTGGTAATAGGCTCAAGCATATGGGTGTTCATAATCCCATTTACCCTATTTACGGACAACGGAATATTTACTGCATATTTTTTGGTTTTATGATCGGGCTCAATCAACCTGGGAGTGGCTTCTTCAAATTTTCAAATCTTTTATGCAAGAGTATTTTACCTAGGTGCATGCTATTTTGGGTGACCCTATTTTTCCTTCAAATTGGGTGTTGTTTGGAATATTTTTAGAATTGGTACCCTATTTTATCTTTGGAAGTCCCAAAATAGAGCTTTTTTTCTTAGTAAGATGTCGGGTGTGTCTTCTCTATTGTTGATAAATATGCTATATTCTTTGATTTCTAGTTACAAATTCAAGTATAGGTTGAAAAAGTACATGTGGAGTTGTAGTACTTATGTACCCTCATGGATCATTGGGGGAATGCACCCTACGCTATGAGTCGTGTGCCTCTTACTTCCCCTTCCAGGTCTCGATTATCGACTCACCAGGGGACCACAAACCTCTGATACTAGACACTGGTCCCAACCCCATCCATAGTGCAAATATGGAGAATCTAGAGTTGGAGGTCCATCTCGCCCGACCTTTGGTTGGGATGTTCGGCCTCTTGAGCAAGATGATGCCCCTGGTTGGGGTGAAATTATACCAAATGCATAGACTTGTACTATTAGTGGTACTACTACTGATGGTTGGGGGCCCCAACTTCTTCAACCGTTGGATGGACTTATGACCTTATGGAGGAAAACTTCAGGCCTTCCACTTGGCAGTGATTTCTTGGCTCCTTTCTTTCTAAATACATATTTGACACTATTTTGGTAGTTGTTATTTGGTTTTTTGTGGATTGTTTCTGACACTCTTGTGTACTCCTAACCATAGTGGTTAGTGTGTTGGTTTATGGGGTGTGCTAATCCCACCCACCATTTTTTGGTATGATTAGACATTATTTTATTAATATAATGGCTTCCATCCAAAACAAATCTTGGATTTTGTAGAATTTACCAAATTTCTAATAGCCTTATCATAACATGATAATATTAATAAAAACTCCATGAACTCCTTGACTAAGGGATTGCCCAAGATAAAAGTATCATCAATAGATTGGAGATAAGATTCAAAGGGACCATTTTTTATGACTTGAATACCTTTGTTTTTTCCTTCATTTTTACCTTTGAGAAATATCTTCCTAATGCCTTTGCAAGAATGATAAATAGATAAGAAGATTGTGGATCTCCTTGGTAGAGTATGAAATATGACTTAAAGTAACCAATAGGAGAACCTCTGATTATGGTATTATAATTATTCATGAATTCATTCATTCAATTTAGAAAAGAAAAAGAGTTTGCTTTCTCCTTAAGTTGGATATGAATAAAGCTTTTGATCAGGTGTCTTAGAATTTTTTGATCATCATTCTTCAGAAGTTTGGCTTTCACAAGAAGTGGATAAATCTGATCAAGTAATGCATTTCTTCTACAATATTTTATGTGCTCGTAAATGGAGTTCTAGCGTACTATTTTTTTAGCTCAAGGAGTTTGTGCCAAGGCGATCCTCTTTCATCCCTCCTTTTCATTATCTTATCTAAAGCCCTTGGTAGAACTCTAAAGGCAACTTGTTCCACTGGTATTATTATCAGCATCAAGGCATCCTCTTCTTCTATTCTGGTTACTCATCAATAATTTGTGGATGATACTATTTTAACCAATGCCTCCTCAATTCCTCAAGCCAATTTGATTAAGTCTATTATTTTGATGTTTGAGATGTTTTCTGGCCAAAAAATCAATTTCACCAAGAGTATCCTTTATTTTTTAACACCTTGATTAGAAGGTAGCTCAAAATAACCCAAATTCTAGGATGCCCCATATCTAATTTATCGACTACTTACCTTGGTCTTCCTCTATTTTTTGGGTCCCCCAAAGATAATATGTGGAACCCTATCCTTGAAATAATTCAAATAAAACTCAATGGCTAGAAGGGAGCCTATAGACACTAAAATCATGTCAATCCGATTAGGCAATCGAAAACATTGACTAATTGATATTATATGCCCCCCTTGGGCAACCCTCAAAGGTTTAACAGTGGTCCTAACCACTATTGGAAGGCTATACCCCACTTTTGGGAGGTTTTGGGCCACATAGGCATGACCATCCCACCCTAGGACGGTCACAGTTCATGGTCGTCCCACCCTGGGATGGTCATAGTTCATGGCCATCCCACCCAAGGATGGTGGCAAAGTGGTTGTCCTTGTGTGGGATGACCACAAGGTTTGAATCCTAGAAAGTTGATGCATAATCCTTATGACATGCTATAAAATGGAGGCCAAAATGGGATATTCTCTTCCCCTTTCAATGCATGCTTAGTTTTTAACAAGTGGCACCTCTTGCCCTACATGCCCATTTACCCAAAGGATCCCTTTGGCTATAAAGTGGATCCATTTTCTACATAAATAGGGAGAGGAGTTTTGAGACATAGCAACAAAGTGCTGCCAAGATTTACCCTCATATTTTGTGCCTTTTTCCCTCAAAATCTCTACCTAGTGAAGGAGGTTTGCGAGTGATTCAAGAGGCGCAATTTGTTTACAAAAGCAAATCATCTGAGTTAATTTAACCACCAAATTTTATGACAACACTATTTAGAGGGGTTTTGACCAATTCAAAGAGGAATTGGTGATAAAATAAGTGCAAAATTGGTGGTCGTCCCACCCTAGGACGGTCCCCAATCTGTGATAGTTACCACCGTACTCGCAAGTTATGATGATATATACATACATGATTTTTCTACTATTTTTAATTAGGCATATTCTATGTTAGATCATGATCATTATGTCCAAATTTCATGCAATTTAGAGTTATATTGAGTGAGATATTGCATTTTTAAGTTTTTGCAGGCTTTCGGGGACCATTTGAAGATGCACATGAAACCGTGACTAATTTTACAAATCTGACCATATGAAACCTCTTAAAATATCATTTTATGCATATTTCCCAAGTTTTTTTTTTTATTTGGAGGTATTTTGGTCTAGAAATTGCTTGTTTTGGGTTTTGTAGGCTTCGTAGGTACACTGCGAATGCGACACCAATTTAGAGGTAATTTTTATTATTTTTTCAATTATATCTTTCCAAAATCATCTATTTTACATGCCCCTACAATTTCAGATAATTTTGAGTTATTTTAGATAGGCGCATTGCATATTTACACTTTCTAGCTTATAGTTGAATGTATGGCTTTTGCATGTTTCACATTCTACGCACTTGTTATTTGACAAATCTAGTTTCCTTGTGTGTATGTGTAGTTATTGCAATGCAGGAGGAAGGAATAAAAGATAAAAATAGTGAAGAATGAAGCGGAGGCATCATAGGTTCATCCACCTCAATTGTAGGTACAAGGAAGAACATTGGAAGTGCACACGAGCTTTTTTGAAAGGACTTGATCCTTTGGGCACCCCATCATTTTGTAAATAATTGTATCACACTAAGAGCCCTCAAGGGGAAATATATGTAACCATTATTCTGATTTACCAAATGAAATAAATAGAAACACCTTTTCTTGCACTTATTTGGCTTCTATGGTTGCTTAAATCTGTCCTTTTGTAATGTTTCATTAATACAAATATAGATGCATATTGTTTAAGCATTCTTAGGTGCACCATTTTTCCCATAATTCAGATCCTTACTAAGCCAGGCTAGTAAGTTGACCCTAGTTCATGCATACCTCCAAAGTATCTTGATTTATTTCCTATCTACTTTCAAAATTCCTACATCCATTTGCCACAAAATCAAACAACTCCAAAGAAACTTCCTTTGGTTTGGTTTTGAAAACAAGTGCAAGTTCCACTTAGTATCTTGGGAGAAAGTTTGTTCCAAAAAGTCACAAGGGGGATTGGGTCTTAGAAGAGTAAACCAAATGAATCTATCTCTTCTTGCCAAATTGGGATGGAGACTAATTTATGAAAAAGATGTTATTTGGGCAGATATCCTTCGAAGAAAGTACCTTCACCACATTAATTTTCTTCGTGATAAAATCCTTCCATCTAGTTCTGACATCTAGAACTCAATTGTGAAAAGCAAGCATATTGTTAAAGCAAGAATTAGATGGCAACTTCAGAAAGGTAATAACATTGATTTTTAGAATGATGTTTAGCTTTGTGATACCCCATTGAGTCAGGACCAAGCCCTAATTCCAATCAAGCCAATCACTGATAAGATTTTTTGTCCTAGGGTATTTGACTTCATAAATGGTGATGGTCATAGACATAAATGGAAGCTTATCCTTGTTCAAGGCCTCTCAAGAGATCAAATCCAGGCTACCAAATCCTTATCCAATATTCTTAGAACACATTTTATACCTGTTGTTCCTCTTGATGACAAAGTTATTTGGAAACCAAACCAAAGTGATCTGTTTAGTGTCAAATCTACCTACTTTTTCAATGACCATCATGTGCATGGTTTCCCTACTAAATAATTTTGGGTCAAACATATCATTCCCAAAATTGCGATCTTCTATTGGCTTGTTATTCAAAACAAAATTATAACTCTTGACAATCTTCAAGCCAAAGGTCTTGTTATCCCTAATTATTGTTATTTTTGCAAGTGTAATTTTAGAGTGCCCTTACTCCTTAGCTATTCTCCATTTTATTTTCTTCTTTTTAATATCAGTTGGGCCCAACCTTGCTCCATCCTTGACCTCTACCTCCAATGGCCTGCTCCTTTTTCTTGTACAACGCTGAAATTTATTTGGTATTTCATACTTCCCCACCATCTTTGGGCTATTTGGACTGAAATAAATAATAGAGCTTTCCAAAATTCCTCCAAAGATTTTTCTTTTGTTGGGAATCTCATCTTATCTTTTACCTTGGAAAACTTTTCTATTATGCACCAGAATGACGCTTCCACCTTGAAGAGTGAAGTGGGTCTTTTATCATCTTTAGGTCATCTCCCCCCTTGGGACCTCAGACCTCCAATGAATAGATCTCAAATTTCTTGGGAGCCTCCTCCTTCAGGTTGGATCAAATTTAATTTTTATGGAGCAACAAAAGGGAATCCGGGCAGAGCGGGAGTAGGAGGTCTTTTTCATGATCACATGGGAAACATATTACTGGTATTTTCTAAGAATATAGGAATCCAAACAAATAATTTTGTGGAGGCAAGAGCACTTTTTTAAGGCCTTAACCTTTTTGCTAATTTCCCTTGCTCAAATTTAATCATAGAAGGGGACTCTCTTAATCTTATTAATCAACTCAAAAAGGAGATCCAATCCAATTGGAGGACCTAGAACCTCATTGAAGAATCCAAGAGACTCATCCAAAGGAGGAGCAAAATCTTGATTCATCACGTCTATCACGAAGGCAATCGGGTTGCTGACGTGTTGGTCAAAATTGGGGTCTCTTAGGAAGACATTTTAGTGTGGCATTCCAACTTCCCTCATGATCTCATTCTTGCTCATGTGAAAGACATCAAATCCAATCAACAAGTTGGTTCTCAAGTTAATCAATGCCTTATCTAATGCCCTATTTCTTTGTTGTCAGGCCATGCTATTCCTAGTTTTTTTGTGTTAGTCATTTTCTTCAAGGTTTCTTTGGTCCTGATGCAGTTCTATGCCCTCGTACTTTGACATATGCATCCCTAGCTTCGAATGGATCCATCGCTTATGCCTTTATATTATCTATCTTCTCAGAGGTGTCTTCCATTCCACAACCTTGGTGTGTAAAAATTTTATTGCACTTAGGCTTTATCCCCTGTGTGCCTCTGTCTTTGAGAGTTATTTTCTATATATCATGGTTGAGGGTGTCTTTGTTTCTCTTCTGGTGGAGCATATTGTCTCCCAATATTTGCTTTGTAAATATTATCTTTGGAGACTATCTCTTTTGATCTAAGTTTATTTTGTAAAAGGTTCAAGGAGCCTTCTCAAAACCCCTTCATTTCTATCAATAAAAAAGAAGAAGAATATTTTACAATGTTATAGCAACATTTAATCCATTCACATAAACTATAATCAAAATCAACGTTTTTGATAATATAATGTAGAAAACTCTAGGAAACCCTATCATATTCTTTGTTCATATCTAGTTTCATCATCATACTTGGTTATTTCATGGAATGTAGAGAATGTTTGCCTCTTGTACAATGTTTATACCATCAGGTTTTTGTTTACCATGAACAAAACCACCTTGTTCCTATGAGATAACATATTCTAGAATGCTTTTCAAATTATTTTCCATAATTTTTGAAATGATATTTAGATTACAAAGTTTGTTTAGATAAAATATATCAAATTATTTTATCTCACATTTCTTGGGAACCAACATAATAAAAATTACATTGATATCAATTATTATAGTCTTCCTTTTTTGGGCATCTTCAACCACAACTAACATATCACTCTTCAATGAATCCCAAATTTTTGAAAGAAAATTGCATGAAATCAGGGCTAAGTCCCTTGTTAGGACGAAAAGATAAAACTACTTCATGTAGCTCCTCCATAGATATCTTCTTCATCAAGCATTCATTTTGTCATTATGTGATAGTTGATGGAATATTTTACAAAACCTTATCTTGTGCCTCCTTATCTTGCTTGGTATCTAATAAAATATTTTTGAAATAAGTAATTTCTTCCTTCCTTATAACTTCATCTTTCTCAATATTTCTTCCCTTTGGAGTTAAAATATTTTTGATGCGATGAAAAGAAAAAATATTTTTTCTTTAAAATTATTTTGTTTGTATTTCTACCTTCTTCCTTGATCCATTTCTCTCTAGGTTTTGAAATTGGTATAACTCATATTTCAATGCATTATGATGACATAAGAATCATAATCCATTCCATTAGATTCTAATATCTCTTGTAAGTTTTTTAGCAGGGATTCAATTTCATTATTTTCTTTAAAAATATTGCCAAAAGATTTGGCATTCTAAATCTTCATTTGCTCTTTACATATTTTATCTTTTGAACAAACCTATACATATATGGTTCTTCAAAATTTGCTTCATCCCACCATAATATAACCATCTAGAATAATTTGAGGTCTTGAAGACACATAAAGTAAAAGCAAAATGACATTAGACGATAATTATTTGATGAATCACAAGTCAAAAGAATAATTTTGTGATCCGATCTTGCTTTTAATAAAATATCTGAAGAGATTTTATACTTTGTTTGCAACCATTTGTTGGATAACAAGAATCTATCCAATCTTTCTACTATACAAGTTTGTCCAATGTGTCTATCATCCCATGTATATTAGAAACTTGCAAGACTAACATCCAAAAGGTCATTCAAATTAACAAATGAAGAATTTTTTTGCATTGATTTAGACCATCGTAGAATACCATCCTCATTTTCCATAGGAGATAGAATAATATTGAAGTCACCCCCAAGAATCAAAAGATTAATGAATCATTACTGTTTAACAAAATCCTTTCAACATCTTTCATGAGGAGTAATTATAGTTGGATCATATACATTTATAACCCCAACATTGATGTTTTCCACTTTCTTGCAAAATGTCCTTGCAACCCAATTACTTTTTGCTTCTAACATCATATTTATATTTGTCCTATATTGTTGCAAATACTGACTAAAGCTCCTATACAAGAAGCTATTAAAAAATCACCTATCTTCAAAATATTTTTAAAATTATTATTTTTTCAATTGGTTATATGGTATTGAAACGAGCCCCACTTGTATTACATCATCATCACATAGTGGTATTACGACAAAGCTTAGATATTATCCATGTATCACTTGGAAAGATTTGAAACTTGGTCTCCTCTTAAATATTGAGGAATCTAATCGGTTGAGCTAATGCCACTTGATATTTTTAAAAGCATTTTTTTATTAGGTAAATAAGGGGTTTGAAGGATTTTCGAACCCGAGGGTTTTGAGATGATCCCACAACCATTACAACAAGCTCCAAAAGAGTTACCCAACAATAAGATCCAATTGGAGAAATATAGTTTACACCCAAAAAGGTAACCCACCAATGAGGAGCAAAGGTCAGAAAAACCAACCACCAACCCTCCTATGTAAAGTACAATAATAAAGTCCTAGAGGATATGAATTGAACACCCCATATGGGGAACAACACCACACCCATATAACGGGAGTAAACTAAAACCAAGAGCAAATCACTCCACCCAACGAAGGATCTGAGGCTTACACTTGCAATGATTTGAAAGAGAAAGTAAAAAACTATGAGGCACCTAAACCGAAGCAAGAGCCGTAAAACAAGAACAACCGCTCTCAAGTACAAGAAAAAGGAGATAACAACATTTCGCACTACACCTGAGAGGGAGAAGGGTAAGATCTCAAAAAAATAATTCTTAGAACCCTGGGATCAAACACAACACCACTTCTATAACTGGAGAAAGAGACATTTTTAGACCACTGAAGCTAGAAAACCCACCAGAGATATGGGGCCAAAAGTCAAAAACCATCGTAGCACAACAATCCACTTTCACCCCAATTAGTTTGGATCGATATTTGGTCCTATCTCCCCAAAACAACTAGATACAACAAAAAATTACCAAACCCATAAGAAAGCGACACAAACCAACCATAGAACCACTACTGGTAGAGAACCCTAGAAACAGAGCCATCCAAGTACCATCCAACCAGAGCAGCCAAGCCATCAGATCCGAAGCTAGCCAAGGGAACATCATAAGATTTTCACATTCAAACACCATACCAAGCTCACCCCAACGAGTTTGGGTCGGTAGATGGCCCTTTACTCTCTCTGGAAAACCAGAAAAAATATGAAACTACTGAACCTAGACTATTACATTATATTCATCACTATTTAATTTTTTTTATTGTATTAAGATAAACTCAAGACTATAACAACGTATTAATTCCTTAATAAGTCTTTTTTGAGGGAGTTTATTCATACCCCTAATATTCCATGATATCATTTTCATCATCATAATTTTTATTTTTATTAGTGGGCTTAGCCTTACATCCTGTTCTCACTTGTAATATCTTTATTTGGCTTCCCAAATCGACATCTCTTTGAGTTTTGTTTTCTCTTTGTTTATGCTTTGATGTTCTTCTTCTCATTTTTGGTTCTTGTCAACACTTGCATCTTCATCAATCTCTTCTATTTTCCCATATTATTCACAATGAGACTTATCTTCTCAAGATTTATGTTACCTTAATGAATATGAAATGCAAGGAATAACATCATAAACACTTTCTTTATGTTACCCCCAAAACCCTAAAGTGAATTAATGATCCTCCATAGTTATTACTTTCTTATGCTTTCATAAAAACCCTAAATTTCTTTCGATATCCTCCATATGTTTTTCTTTCCTATGCTACTCTTAAAACCCTAAAGTACATGCTACTTGAGGAAAATGAAGACGATTTACCTATATTAACCTTGACATCCTTTACCTTATTTGATTTAAATTTCACCTCATCATCTTCCTTTGCTTTAATATTTTCCTCCTTATCTTTATTTATACCTTTAAATCCTTTTGTATTTGAACTTGTGCATTGTACATCCTTGTCCCTTAATAATTTTTAGTCTAATGTTTGATTTGAGTGAACTATAATGGCTTTTTTCATTCAATGATGTAGAGGGGTATTTCTTGCCTACTTTCTAAATGGAAAATCCTTGATTTGATCTAGCTCCTTTGATATGATCTCCTTGCTTCATATTAAAATTTTCCTCATGCCCAAAATTTTCCACCACTTTCTCCATCATTTTCACTTTGTAATATCTTATCATGTGTTTGGTTTTATGATATTTGCAATATCAAAATGTAATATTTCACAAACTACTTGATCTCATTCTCTTCTTTAGATTTAATCTTAATGGAAATTGGCAAAGGTTTAAAAATATCCATGGCAACACATATTCAAGTGTATACAACATGCCTTGTCTTCTTAGTAGTTGGTCCCTCCTAGATGAACTTGCCAAGAGTATTCTTCAAAACCTCCCTATTGATGAGTTGGTAAGGAGTCCAAAAATCCTAATCAACACCAAAAACCTTCTAATAGTCTCTATATTCACAAAAATATTCTCACTTTATGGTCTTAAATATAATTTATCTTTATCCTAAACTAAGAGCCTCCATCTATTATTTTATCCTTTATTTATAAATTGGAGAAGATAACAAGAAAAAAATATTTTTTGAGAAAAATTCATTGAGTAATTTGAATTTAATCCCCACTTTCACTGATCCAATTTTGAATCTTAAAAGAACCTGATAAAAAATCCATGGAACTTACATATTAACCCTTTGATTTTAAGAACCATTATAACATGTTCAATCACCTCATCCTTGATAATAACATTTGGTATAGAATTTGCTATCTAGATAGGGTTTACCATATATTCTCTATTCCCACTAACTAGGGTATCCATACTTCCTACTAAGCCATACTTACCTCCAACTAGGGTCTCCTTACTTTCAATAGGGACATTCAAAAATCAATTTCTTGTTATGTTACCTAACTTTTCTTCACATGAACCCTTTAGTTTTTTGAGTTTCTCCTAAGATTTGGAACAAGAAAGAGTAGAGCTCTTTCCATTATTGCACTTTGTTTTTCACTTCCTACTCATGCTTCATAATTACTCGTAGGCCATACTAATATTTCCTTCAGAAAATTTTTAAAAACATATTATTATTACATACAATATAATTAAATGAGCAAGTTGTGACAGATGGAGCAGCAAGGAGGAGGAGCGGGAGGTCTAGGGGTGACAAACCCTAGGTGTGGGGCTTCGGAGGGCAGATCAACAGATGCGACAGGTGGGGGATCTGGTGAGATAGCAGGCCCCCAGGCGGAGGATGTGGACAAGGAAGTTCTATTGGAACCGGTCCAAGGGCGTTGGGCGGATGCGGTTGAAGATATCTCTGAGGGGGACCAGGACTCTGTGCGTCAGGATCAAAGGAAGACCCAGGAAGGAGACAAAGAGAAATCTAGCAACTGGAGACCTTCATATCTTAATGCTCTTCGCGGGAAGCAAAAATTATCCGACTCTTGTTTTAATCTAAAATATGTCAATGGTAGGTTGCACGTCCTAGATACCTTAGCTCAGCATGTGGCTATGGAGGGCAGAACATCTCTGGTGGCAAAATTTATGGGGGTGAGGCCGGACTTGGAAGTCATAAGGAGATGGGCCGTCCAAAAATGGCAGCCAAGGGCCGGTATGATGATTAAGGCTTTACCCAAGAGTTTTCTTTTGGTGACATTTCAATGTGAACAGGACATGGAAAGGACTCTTCAAGGAGGTCCTTGGTTTTTTGGGAAAAGGGGCTTGTATCTGAAGCGTTGGTCCCCCAATTTCAACCCCCAGACTCAGGTGCTGGATTTGGCTCCGATTTGGGTTAAGATGTCGGGATTACCTCTGCTTTTCTGGAATGAACAAATCTTGGCTGGGATAGCTACAGAGATTGGGGAACTAATAGCTATTGATCCTGCAACCTTGAGCAAAACAAGACTCCTTTCTGCTCGCATGTGTGTGTTGGCGGACCTGAGTAAAGAGCTCCCTAAATCCATTATATTGTCGTCTATGTTTGGCCTTCACACTCAGGTCTTTGAATATGAAAATATGTCTTTTAAGTGTAGTGTTTGCGGGAAGGTAGGGCACCAGGGTATCCTCTGCATTTCCAAGAACCAGCCCCCACTCCAAAATATTGCTCCTCAAACCCAGAATAATATCCCTCCCCCGCAGATCTCCATTCCTACCCAACATGGGCCTCAAGGATGTGGAGCTCAAAATTCGAATATCAGAGACCCTGTTCGCCCTATTGTAAGCAAGAGGCAACGTTATAACCCTCCTCCAAAAAATACCTATGCCCCAAAACCCTCTCACAGGGGAGTTGGTCCCTTTGATGGGAACCCTCAAGCTCAACCTGCTCCTAAGATGATACAACAAGCCTCAGAGCCAAATCACAAAGGAAAGAACCCCATAGATCAATGCCCTAGGGCAAGTAAGTTTGATTGGGTAATACGGGAGACCTATGGAGGCTCGGTGGAAGTGGTCCCATGTACTGCAGAGGAATTTATGGGAAGAAATTCCAAGGAGATCAACATCCCAGTGGAGAACAGTTTTGATGCATTAAATCATCTGAAGGGAGATCAGATGGATAGCCAAGAAGTGGAATCTGAGGTAGAGGAGACTCAAGAGAAGGATTTAGAGGAGCAAAATCAGAGGAAGGAGCAGGAAACTAATAATACAGGCAAGGATACTCAGGAGGAAGAGGTGAACCACCAAGATCAGTGTAACCCCAAAGCAGGGAAAAAAGAATCTACTAATCAAGAAGCTAAGAGCACAGAATCATCTCCACTATCAGAAAGACCAGTTAACCTGGAAAGCCAAATTGTTACCCCAAAGACCAAGACTGACCTATCCAAGATGGTTACTAGAAGCCAAGTGAATCCCAAGGAACCCCAACCTAGAGCGGATGTATGGGGATATGGTTCGGTAGGAAGAGGGAAACCTAGCAATGTTGCCTTAAGGCAGAAAGAAACAGAGCGAGGAGTGGCTGATGGCACTCAAGCAATATTGCTCTTTGGGGCGAAGGCTCGAGGATCCAAAGCCCATAAATGAAGATTCTTTCATGGAATATACGCGGGAGTAATCCTACAAAAATAAGAGCTTTGTATGCTCTTAGACAAGAACACAAACCGGATATGATTTTACTACAAGAAACTAAAATGGAGGAGAGTAGAGTTATTCCTTTTAAGAATAGGACTTGGCGAGAAGCTGAAGTAGTAGGCCAAGAGGCCACTGGAATAGTAGGAGGGTTGCTGGTTATGTGGAACAAGAATGTGATTGATAGTAGAGTGATTCTGATGTCTAGTTGGTTTATTTGTCTCTTATGTGTGGATAAAACCACGCAGGAAGAGTGGATCTTAACGAATGTATATGCTCCAGTTAGACAGGGATTGAGAAGGGTTCTTTGGAGTCAGCTAGCTGAATTGAGGGAGACGGTCCCCAACTACCCTTGGATTGTGGCGGGGGATTTCAATTGCTATCTTAATCCTGCAGATAAATTGGGGGGCTCTCAAAGAATAACTACTGATATCTATGAGTTTAGAGATTTTGTTGAGCAACATGAGCTGATGGATGTGGACCTGCGTAGATTCTCCTATACATGGTCTAACAAAATACTGAAGGAAAACCAAATTCAGATCAGATTAGATAGGTTTCTTCTTTCTCAAGAATGCCTGGAGAGGTTTGGGGACTCTTCATTAACGACACTCCCAAGAATCGGGTCTGATCACAACCCAATTCTATGGGAAACAGGGGAGGACTCTAAGAAAAGATACATCAGACCCTTTCGATTCGAACTTATGTGGTTCCAACATCAGGATCTCAAGGATCTGGTTGCCCAATGGTGGGACAAAAAGTATAATGGTTCGAAACTGGCCCAAGTGGCATGTAAACTAAGGAATGTGAAGGCTAACATTAGAGAGTGGAACAAAACTTCCTTTGGGAATATTTTTGTTAAAAAGGCAAAACTAAAAGACAAGATCAATGAACTATGGGAGAAGCTGAAGTCAGAGCAGCTTACAGAGGATCTGAGAAACCAGGAGAGGGAGCTGTTAGCCGAATACCACACGGTGCTAGGATTTGAAGAAACCTTATGGAGGCAAAAATCTAGACTGCGTTGGTTAAAGGAGGGTGACAAAAATACAAAGTTCTTCCATGTCTCTACTCTTCGCCATAGGAGTTCTAACAAAATTAAGGAGATCAAGATGGCCGATGGGTCTAACACCAAAGATATGGAAGACATAAGGAGGGAAGCGGTTGAGTACTTTAAATCATTGCTAGAAGATGTAAATCCAACTATTGAAGAAGAGGACTCTCTGTTGGCGGCCATTCCACCCCTCGTAACTGAGAATCTTAATGGATTCTTACTTAGTCCTTTCACAAAGGAGGAAATCAAGAAGGTGGTTTTTGACATGGATGGTAACAGCTCCCCAGGACCGGATGGCTTCCCCGCAGCTTTCTTTCGAAGTTTTGGGATATCCTAGGCAATGATGTAGTGGAAGCTATAATTGAGGCTCAAAAGGACATGGAAATCCCAGAAGGAGTTAATGCTACATTTTTAGTCCTCATCCCTAAACTAGTGGGAGCAATGGAATTTTCCAGTTTTTGCCCTATCAGTTTATGTAACACTCTGATGAAGATTCTCACAAAAACAATCGCCAATAGGCTGAAGGTTATCCTTCCTTTCATCATTGATATGAACCAAGGAGGCTTTGTGAAAGGGCGACAAATACTGGATGGTATCATCACAATTCATGAGGTTATTCATTCAATGGTGGCTAGTAAGGAAGCGGGTATGTTACTAAAGCTTGATATGAATAAAGCCTACGACCGGGTCTCATGGCGGTTCCTCACCAAGATTTTGGGTAAGTTTGGTTTCTGTCCCCAATGGATTAAGTTGATTTTTAGTTGTATCTCTACTACAAGATTTTCTATCATGGTGAATGGGTCACCCTCCGGTTACTTTAAGAGTGAAATGGGGTTGCGACAAGGAGATCCTTTGTCTCCTTACTTGTTTATTATTTTAGCGGAAGCATTGGGTAGGAACATTTCAGCAGCGATGGCAGATGGTCGATTGGAAGGTTTCAAACCTGCCTCAACAGTAGAGCCAGTGTCTCACCAACAGTTTGTGGATGATACGATCATTGTGTCCAAAGCCTCGGTGCCTCAGGCTAGGAAGCTGAAGAGAATTCTAACCAAGTATGATACAGAAGCAGGACAGTACATAAACTATAAGAAGAGTAGCATCTATTTCTTTAACACGCCTGGTGGGAGGGAGGAAAGAATTGCTAACCTCTTCGGTTGTGGAAAGGAGCTTCTACCAGCGACTTATCTAGGCATGCCTATGTTCGAAGGAAGAATGAAGGCTACATTGTGGAACTCAGTCATTGACAGGATCTCCAAAAAGTTAGCAGGGTGGAAGGGCAGCCTTCTCAGCTCCGCAGGAAAAGCCTTATTAGTTCAAACTACTTTACAGAGCATTCCAATTTACTGCATGTCTCTATTTAGAATGCCTGCAAAGGTCCGAGCTACTTTGGAGCAAATTCAATGCAACTTCTTGTGGTCAGGTTCAGAGGAGAGAAAGAGAATTCCGTTGGTAGCATGGAATCAGGTGTGTGCAAGCAAAGATCAGGGGGGCCTGGGGCTAAAGAGAATGAAAGAAATGAATCAAGCTCTGATTGGCAAACAGGTATGGAGATTTATCAATAATGATCAATTGGGATGGGTAAAACTTCTTAAGGCAAAATATATCAGAAATAATCAGGACTTCTGAGAGGTGATAATCTCCCTAGAGGATCCTATTTACGGAATTGTTTGCTCGAATGTCGGGAGGTAGTCAGGAAAGGCATCAGATGGAGAATTGGTAATGGAAGACAAGTGGACTTTTGGCAAGACCCGTGGTTGGAAGAGGCCCCTATGAAAGATAACTTAGACCTTCAGGTCCTCCAACATAAACTTTCGAAGGAAATGGGAGGAAAAGTAGGGGATTTTATTGTTGTAGCACAGGAAACTTCCTCTTGGAAGAAAATCACAGTTCATAATCTGTCAGAGCAAGAGAAGGTGGCCCTAACCAAACTCAATGATGCTTTAAGGGTGTTCTCGATCATTCCTGGGGAAGGAAGAGACAAGGCGATTTGGGGCAAAACTACAAGTGGGATCTATTCAGTAAAAACTGCCTATAAGTTAATCCACTCGGGATTCAATGGCTGGACTCCGACTTCTATTATTTGGTTAAATAATTTAACCCCAAAAATTGCTTTCTTCTTTTGGTTGGCGGTTCAAAATAAGATTATGACAACGAGATAATCTGCAAAGGAGAGGTTTCCAATTCATCAATCGATGTATCTTGTGTGAGAAAGTGATAGAATCTGTAAGTCATATATTTCTTACTTGTGAATTTTCTTGTACAGTCTTCCAAATGATCCTGTCCAAATTTCATATAGATTGGGTCTGCCCAAATAGCATGTCTGACTTCTGCATACAGTGGGCTTCCCCCTTTCGGGCGAAACTTTTGACTTGGCTCTGGAAGCTCAGCTTACCCCATTTTTTATGGGGGATATGGAATGAGAGAAATAAGAGAGTATTTAAAGGACGTAAGAAAGATCCCAGGTTATGTGGTAATAAAATAATCAGAGCTTTGAAAGAAAAGTGGAAAATATTTTATTTCAAAAATGAGACCATGTCTTCTAGGGAAAGGAGGATTTTGCGAAGCCGGGGAGAGGAACTTCCGGACCTAGACATTACAACCAACCCACGGGATGGTGTCAAGTGGATACCCCCACACAAAAGTGGGTTAAGTTTAATTTTGACAGGGGCAGCCAAAGGAAATCCGGGGCTGCAGGAGCAGGGAGGAGTTCGAGAAATGAGGAAGGAAAAGTGGTCCTTGCCTTTGCAGAGCCTTTGGGAACTCAAACAAATCATTTTGCAGAAGCCCGAGCTCGCATGCAAGCAATGAGAATTGCCGATTTGAGGGTTATAAGGAAGTTATCTTTGAAGGGGATTCACTTAATATAATCAAGGCAATTAAGGAGGATAAAGACCCCAGCTGGACCATCTTGGAGCTTATCCTAGAAGCAAAGATTCATAAATCTCATTTGGTTAATGCCCGAATCCAACACACCTTTAGAGAAGGGAACCAGGCGACGGATCTAATGGCAAATATTGCAGTTTTTGTTGGGGAGATGCAAATTTGGAAGGATAACTTCCCTCAAGAACTATTGGTGTTGGCTTCTAGAGAAGAGCTAAGATCAAACATGTTAGAGCATCAGCAGATCGGAGGGGTTGATGATGAGTAATCCGATGGATGGAATTAGGCAGAGGTACAAAAGGCATCCCATTTGTTGGGGCCTGGGAGGTGACAAGTGTACGGTACAACAACCTAGTGGTATTAGTAAGTGCTAGGTGTTGTTTGGTTTTTGTTTTATCCTGAATAGTCAAGCGACAAGTATAGGACTGTGGACTCTAAGTATGGCTTAATGTGGGTCTTAGATAGATCCATTTTGTATTTTGATTATACGGGCTTGATGCTAGAACCAGCCCATTTTGACTATGTAAAAGGTTTGTGGACCTTATAACCACCTCTACCTTATACCAAAAAAAAATATAATTAAATTTATAAATTTCCTATAAAAAAAATATAATTTATATAATATGCAAATAAACAACAAACAATCACCCTTCCAATAAACTATCATCCTTTCTAAATTAAAATAGATCTTTTGTTCCATGATAATTGACCAATTAAAAAAGGCTTTGTCAAGATGTAACAATAAAATTTCAAGGTCATAATTAATAAAACCATTAATGATTTAAAACATTTTATTTTACTTGAAAATATGTAAATAAAACATATGATAAAAACCTAAAGGTCTCTTATTTTACTAATAAGATTTCACAAAGTAAAATTTTTATATCAAGCAAGAGTTTACCTCTTTACAGAATAATTTTATCAATAAACAAGGGTCTATAATATAACAGATTTCCACAAGAGAAAATTATTATATAGAATAAAGATTAATTTACGTATTTAAGTTAATCTAAAAAATATAGTTCTACTTATTCGAACTACTAGGTAAATATATTTTATAACATACGTAAATGATCCATGTCAAGAAGAATTTACACTTTTATTTCCTTATGTTGTACCTCCCTATTCTTTATATTTGTAAATCAATCTCATCCCCCTTTCTTTGCGGAAGGTGAAAAGAAAATGCAAATAAAATATTTAAAGACATCCTATTCTCAATAGTCATGCTTCCAAATTGTATTCATTTGACAGAGGAAGAGATAAATTCAATAAGAGAATTAAAATGGAATAAAATCAAACTTTGCCTTATTTTTCATCTTGTTCTTCATATAGCTGTTTTTAATATTTCAATTGTTGAGTCACAATTATAGCTTTAATATAATGATTTTATTTAGAGTTACTTATTAATAAAGCTTTGATATAATTTATTTTGTTCTTGCTTATTATGCTTGTACATTTAATAGATAGAATTATTGTTTCAAATTTTAAATATTTTTATAATTTTACTTGAATTTTTAATTCAACTTTAGTGTTATATTTTTCCATTTTAAAGACAAAAGTAGATGCAATTGCCGTTGAATAACTTAAACAATTTACTTTTAAAAATTAATATTTCATTTTTTATAAATTTCTTGATAATTATTTTTTTATTTTATTAAACTAAAATTTAATAAAATAAAAAAACAAAAATAAATCATATAATTTTAATAATATATATTTTTTCAAATAATATAATTGTAAATATTATTTTTAATTTTTAATAGTTTTAAAACTTACCTCAATATTAGTGAAATTGAGCTCCACCTATTGAACGAAAGACTTTTGGATATAACAAGAAGAATATAATTGTGAGGGTAACAACCAGAAATTATATGTCATGGCAAAGTATAATTGTGAGGGTAACAACCAGAAATTATATGTCATGGCAACGTCATTGTAACAACCAGTAAACCTTTAATTTGGTTTGATAGTTTCTGCGGTAATCAAGCGTTACTTTCAGACATGTATGTAACTATTCAATTCACAGCGTCACCTTTTTTTAAAATTAAAAGAATGCATTATAAAAATATGTTTTTTAATTGTTTCTATGTATATATATTTTTTGAAAAATTTAAATTCAAACTATCAATGATCTTGTCTATACAAGTGAAGCACAAGTATAGGTGAGGTGAGGTCAATGGACTTGGGACTTCTTGTTATCCGCACAATAATCGGGTTGTTGAGTCTTTCTTTTACTTTTGCTTTTACTTAGAAAGCACCTTTGTGAGTAACCAATGACAATCAGAACAGGAAGGTAGTAATGTAACCTGTAACAAATATCTTATAAAATAATATTTTATATACTTAAGAATTTATTTTTTTTAACCGGATATCATTTCATAAAACACATATCATTGTTGTATATTCATTATAATTGATGATGTGTTGATGTGTGATTTTCATAAACAAATACAAGTGACTATTTCGAGAAGCATAGAGTTTTGTATGGTGAATTCAATATAGAATGATATATTATGTGAACTTTTTATTTTTGAAATAGTATTTTGATTTTTTAATAATTTTTTTTTTTAATATTTTGTTCATTTAATTGAATATAGAATTATAATGTGAATCTTTATATTATTTATGTAAATATTTAGGTAGGGTTTATTTTACAAATAATTTTATTTTATTGTATTATGTAAACCTTTTTATTTTTGGTGTAGTATTTTGATCTTTAAATAATTTATGTCTATATTTTGCCCTTAATGTTAATATAGGAAGATAATGGATTACTTTAATGAAATCCATTGGATGACTTAAAGTTAGAGTAGGCAATCCGTCGACAAAAACATAATATTTTTAAGTATTATAATAAAATCTAATTCATCCGTGTGATGTGGTCCACCGGCAAGGACGTCACTTGCATTATCGGTGATGTGACCCGGGTACAACCCCCACAACGAATATGTATATGTATACGAAGTATTTACTCAATAAAAAAAAATCTAATTCATGCACATTAGTAAACCTTATCATATGCTTTAAGATAGAATGTATAGTCTTTTACACAATAACTATACATATTTACCACAAAGAGAAGCACTTTATTCCTTTGAAATAATACAATCTAATTTTTTTGGTAAATAGTGTAGCTTATATTAAAGGGTTTTTTCCTGGATCCCAAAACCAGTAGTTACAAAAACCTCAAAGGAGGCTAGCAACTTAGAAGACTAAACTTTAAAAAAGTGTTTCCGTACATGGATAAACACCGTTCACCATATATTGATTAAAAGCCGATAAGCCTAATAGCAAACACCCCAAACAATATTGATGCAGATAATATATGGACAACACCCCAAACAGGATTGATGCAGATAATATATGGACAACAGACACCCAAACCAACATTGATGCATATAATATATGTAAAGTTAAAATAACCCTCATGAAAACAAACCCCAGTAAGGACCCAGAGAACCATAAACAAAAAAAGACCCACGACCCTCCATCATGCGTCAGCCACCTTCTTCTTCGCAGTGCTTTCCTCAGTCTTTATGAGTTGCTTCAGCTTCCCGCTAATGTTGTCAAGAGTACTAATAAGGCTGTTGATGAAGATGTTGGCAACCTGATGATGAATCTCCTGCTCCGGTGCTTCACTGTTGATTTGCCCACTCTTGGTTGGCTTCATTGACAATGTTTGAGGGTGGATTGTTATCCCATACAATCAAGGAATTCTGACTGATTCCCATGTTTGCTAAGAGGTCAGCCAATCTGTTTGCCTCCCTGTACACATGTCTGCATATCACGCTGCCCTGTCTTCTGATCATGTTTTTGGCTTCCCTGATGGCATTCATGACCTTCCACGAAGGATTGGAGCTGTTGTTGATATAATTTATGATGTTTAGAGAGTCCCCTTCTATTTCGTAGTTCCCTTTGTGCTTTTGGATGATGTTGAGACCTCTCCACAGGGCATGGGCTTCTGCTACGTGATTAGTTTGAATGCCTAGGTTCTCCGCAAAGGCGACCACAATCTTGTCACTGCTATCTCTGACCAGTCCTCCTGCCCCTACCATTCTCGGGTTTCCTTTAGAAGCTCCATCGAAATTGAGCTTGAGCCATCCTACCGAGGGGGTTTCCATGAAGAGGTGTGCCTTGGGTGGGGATGAGTGACACGAGGATTATCTTCCCTGGGGATATTAAGACTGTTGAATAGAAAAATCTCCAATCCCACATCAGGGGGTTCTGTGCAAGGGATGAGCCGGGAGTTCTCTGTGGCAAAGCTGATGATTTTACTAGCAATGGAGGTAGGGTCCTTGGGAGTGTTAGAGAACACCCTGCTGTTTCTTTCTAGCCATACCTACCATAAGAAATGGTGAGTGCACATTTTCCACAAGGATTTCAACCGAGGGTTTTTGAAAGGATTGGGCCACTGAGTGAAAAGCTCTACCAGGGAGTTGGGTTGGACCCAGTTGATGTGGAAACTGGACAATAAGTTACTCATCACAGTATAAGAGAAATCACATTTAGTGAAAATATGGTTGATGGATTCCCAAGCTTTATAGCATAGGTGGCATCTGTTGGGTACCATCATCCCCCTCTTGATGAGATTATCAGTGGTTAGAATCTTGTTTTGAATTGCCAGCCAGGAAAACACTACCACTTTAGGGATGAGGTGCTTGATCCAGATTTGGCTAGGAGAGAAGGGAGCTTGTTGTGGATTGAGGATAAGTTGGTAGGCAGATTTGATAGAAAAACATCCACTGTCCATTTCTTTCCAAATTAGAAAGTCTTCTCTTCCATCTATCGGAATCACTATAGTATTCAGCATAAGAGCCAAAGCCCTCGCTGCCCTGGTTATGTGCCCATCATTTGAGTTAATGTTGAGGTCTTTCCAGCTTTTAGACCCATTGATGTTTTGGATGAAGTCTGCTACTTTGCTGCCTATGGTGCCATCAAGGATAGGTTTTAGGACAGATATCTCATCATCTTCAACTAGGGGCTGATCACTGACCCACCTATCTGTCCAGAAGTTTATGGCAGTACCTGTTCCCAACTGCCACCTTGAACCTTTCTGGAGAACTTCTCTGACCTGAATAATTGACCTCCAAAAAGTTGATCCCTCTTTGGGGATATCTTCATCAGTGAATTCTTTGTGTTGAAGGTATTTCCTCTGTATTATTGACACCCATTCTGCATTGAAACTTGTGTGAATTTTCCAGGCTTGCTTAGCCAGCAGAGTAGTGTTCATATGCTTGATTCTTCTAAGTCCCAGACCCCCTTGGTTTTTTGGCCGACAAACCTTTTCCCATCCAACCAAATGAATCTTTTGCTTCTCCTCTGTGCCTCCCCATAGGAATATTTTTTGTATTTGCTCGATTTGGGCGTAAACTGAAGCAGGAGCTTTGAAGACTGAGAGGAAATAGGTTGGGATGCTTTGGAGGCATGCTGCGGTAAGAGTGATTTTACCTGCTTGGGTTAGAAAAGCCCCTTTCCATCCAGCTAACTTTTTGTTTATCCTTTCCACCACATGACTCCACATGGACAATTTGGGATGACTGTAAAAAAGAGGAAGCCCCAGATAGCGAGTAGGGAACTCACCAATGCTACATTGAAGAATACGCCCGATTTTAATCTGCTTGGAAAGGGGGGTATTGATGAAGAAGCTTTTACTTTTGTTATAGTTGATTTCTTGCCCAACCGCTTTCTCATATAAATCAAGGATTTTTTTGATCATCTTGGCCTCCACTACTGAAGCATAGGTAGCGAGTATTGTGTCATCCACAAATTGTTGGTGTGACAACGGGTTTAGACTCGAGGCAGCCCTGATCCCTGTGATAGTTTTCTCACTGACAACACTCTTAAGTGCTCTTCCCAGAGATTCAACGAGTATTATAAAAAGGATGGGTGACATGGGGTCTCCCTGCCTGATGCCTCTACCGCTAGGGAAATAACCTGCGGGTGATCCGTTAACCAAGACTGAGAAATGAGGGTTGGATATGCAGCCTCTGATTACATTTATCCATTCCTTGTGAAAACCAAATTTTTGAAGAACAACTAGGAGGAAATCCCTGTTTACTCGGTCAAAAGCCTTACTGATATCTAATTTGAGAAAAAGGGCTGCTTTCTTGTTTTGGGAAGCTGAGTGGAGGACTTCATGCAGGGTGATTATGCCATCATGAATGGACCTTCCTTTGACCGAGATGCCTTGGCAAGGATCTATAATGAGTGGGAGTATTTCTTTGAGTCTTGTTGTCAGGGCTTTGGCAAGAATCTTGTATATGACATTACATAGACTGATGGGTCTGTAGTCATTCATGGATTTGCACTCAGGGCCTTTAGGGATTAAGGCGATGAAGGTGGAGTTGGTGCTTCTAGGGATGGCTTTGGATTTTTGCATGTGAATAATGGCTTTGCAAATGTCAACCCCTATGATATCCTAGTAAGTTTGAAAAAACCTGGGGGAGAAGCCATCAGGCCCTAGAGCTTTATCAGGGGCCATGGAGAAAAGAGCCTACTTTATTTCTTCATTGGTAAGGTCCTTGATGAGCATGTCATTCATTTCAGGGGATACCAGATTTGGAATATGCTGAAGAAGCTGATCCTGGGCCTATTTGAAAATAGTGGAATTTGTTCCCAATATTTTTTCAAAGAAGGTGACTGCTTCATTTCTGATGAGGTGGATGTCTCTCACACTTGTGCCATCACTGTTTATTAACTCCCTGATCTTATTGGAGCTTCTATGATGAAGAGTGGAAGCATGGAAAAATTTCGTGTTTGAGTCCCCATCCTTGAGCCACAGGGCTCTAGACTTTTGTCTCCAATACATTTCTTCCTTGGCCAGAATGTTGTGGTAATCGACAAGGAGCTTTTTCTCTTCATTCCTGATTTGTATGCTCATCTGCCCTTTCTAAATTTGCTCTTCTATGGCTTTGAGCTTGTTGGTGATTTGCTCCTTATTTTCAAAAATGTTACCAAACACTTCCTTGTTCCAAATTTTGATGTGGTCTTTGATTATTTTGAGTTTTTGGGTAACTTGAGCGATGGGGGATCCGTCCACCTGCTGTTGCCACCACCCTACAATTTGATTACGTAAATCTGGGTGGAGAACCCACATTGCCTCGAATCTGAAAGGGGTCCTAAAAACTGGAGGCTTGTTAGCTTCGAACAGGAGAGGACTGTGATCCGATCCGATTCTAGGTAGGGAAGTGAGGGAGGCATCACCAAACAGAGGTATGGCTTCTTGAGATAGAAAGAATCTGTCTAGCTTAACTTGGATCAGATTGTTCCCTATTCTTCTATTATTCCATGTGAATTGAGCTCCTCGAATCTGGATATCCATTAGGTTATTCTCAGTGACAAACCCATGGAAGTCCTGAATACTTTTGGTAGGAATGTCATTGCCTCCTGCCTTATCTGATGGGTAAAGGGGGGAGTTGAAATCCCCAGCCAAAACCCAAGGGAAATTTTTGAAAGCCTGCCTCATTTGACTTAGTTGGTCCCAAAAGGAACTCCTGCTGAGGGGATTGTTTGGGGCGTAGATATTAGACAGGATCCAACATTGATCCTTGTCTTTGCAAAAAAACATGATATTTATAACTCTATCTGAGGATGATATTACTCTACCATCCACTTTCTCTAGATCCCAAAGGCACAAAAGACCCCCAGATGGACCTTGGTTGGGACTGAAAATGCTTCCACTATTTTTCCAAATGGTGTTGCCCGCCTTGCATGCTTTTGACTGATCTAACTTGGTCTCTTGAATAATGAGGATTGTTGGTTTGGTTTCTTTTCTAATAGTGCTAACCAACCTCTACTTGGCCGCACTATTGAGGCCCCTCACATTCCATGAGAGTATCCTCATCTGGAAACTTTAGATGATTTCTTGCCCCCTTTTGATTGCTGCATAGGGGGTTTGGGTAATTTGGGATCTTCCTTCGGGTGAGTAAACATTTCAGGTACAAGGGTTGTTTGGACTCCGTTGGCTATGTCCTCAGTAGTTTGGCTTCTTATTTGCTCTTGGATATTGGGCCTTCCCCTTTTCTTGTCATTGCCAACATCGACACAGGATTTTTTGGAGCTTCGAGTGTTTTTGGGACTGAAATCTGCTTTTGTTTTCTCGGTAGCCTCTTGGGAAAGAAGATTTTTAGGGGGGGATCAGGGGAAGCTAGCTTGACTGGAGATAAGATAGGGCTACTGGTGGGAAGGGGATACTGCAAAATTTCTTCGATGGTGGGGATTTGGAGGTCGACATTTGGATCCGACATATCATTTTCTTGTTGAGTGAATAACCCTTCATTTATTTTTGAATCAGAGTGGGTGATATTTCCTAGAATATCAAATCGATTAGGATGAGCGAACAGGGAGCTTACCTGAGCTTGGTCCTCTGATTGTTCTGGCTGCACTTTTTGCTTTCCTTTGTTTGCCATAGGGTTTTGCCTTGGTGCTTGTTGATGAGGGTTTCTGCTGTAGATTTGCCTATTCTTTTGCATTGGGGGCTTCCTAGGGAAGCGAACACCTTGGTTCCTATAGATATGGTTGCCATAATCTACCTCCTTCTATGGTCTGAGTGAGGGGTAGTGGGACTTGAGGTGTCCTTGAGTTCGACATTCGATGCAGAAAGTCGGTTTGTTTTCATACTCTATGGCCTGGCAGTGGTGGAAGGAACCATAGACTAGATTGATTCGAGTTGGGAGCTGGGAATCAAGATTTGCATTGATGCATATTCTAGCTTGGGTCAACCTAGTGCGAGCTTTGGTGGTTGAATCCATGGCCACCATTTCCCCTATGTATCTGCCTATTCCTTGCAGGATGTCTTCATGCCAAAATTGGCTAGGGAGTCCCGAAAGATGAACCCACACTGGAGCAAAATTTATGCTTTGAGTTTCGGCATTGAAATATTCCCCCCATATACGAATAAACAAACTCTTCTTCCCATAGAACCATGACCCCCCTGTTAGAATGCGGGTTGCATCTTCGGGATTGTTAAGGTAGATTTGAAAGAACCCTCTAGGGAGAGCTACAATCTCAAGATTCCCTAAAAATTTCCACCTGGTAGTGGCCCACCGTCGAATGGATTCCATGTCCGGTCTGCCACCCATGAACTTCCCAATCAGAGAATGTTCTTCTAGGGAAAGATATTCGGCCATTAGGGTTTCTGGAATCACTAAGTCTTCTCCGACCGCTATCAAAGGGCTTCGGTCCTTGGTAGATTTCTATGATTTGGTACCCATGACCTTTTCAAGATAAGATGTAGAACCGGAGGGCCCAGCATCGGTCCCCCCTACCTTGGGATAGCCCTCGTTCTTGTCCGGGGGTCCTTCCCTGGGTCTTTCTCCCGCCCAATGGAAAGGTCCATTTCAGCATCAACATCTGACTCATCAGTGCCCTCCCCTATAGCAAAGCTGGGGATCTCGCCTGGTTCGAGGTTCCCTGTCGCTGCCGCACCCGATACATTCCCGCCAGAACTCACCTGAGATAAAATGCTCGCCATCACTCTTCCTTTCGATCAACACAATATAAAATTATTTTCAATATATTTGGCATAATTTTTAAATTATCTTATAAATCATACGACAAAGGTTTATTGGATGAAAATTATAAAATAATTTATTTTTCTATTCATGGGAACCAATGCTATAAAAATTGAATTGATTAAGGATTCCATATTGTAGCCTCCTCTTCCTAGCATTTTCAACTCCAACAAACATGTCATTCTTTAATAAATCCAATTTTTTTTTATAGGAAAGTCATCAAGATTAAGGACCTTCTTCGTGTGGAATGAGAAAATTACTGCTAAAAGCTTCTTCATATATATCTTCCTTATCAAGCTTTTATTTTTTCCTTGTATGATACATGATGGAATATTTTACAAAAGATTTATGATGGAATCTTGTGATATAATCTTTATAATTTGCTAATAGTGGTATCAGAGCCATATAGCAATAGAGAAGAACTTGAGAGATACCTGAAGAGGGATATATGCAAAAGTGAATATGCTACGATTTTTGGAGTGAAGGTATCAAATAAGATATTGTTGGAGTGGAAGTGTTTGAGCAGGATTGCTAGAGTGGAAGTGTTTGAGGAGGATTACTAGAGTGGAAGTGTTGGAGGACATTTTTTAGAGAGAATGATAGCTATACAAATATATGTAAGAAATGTGAGTATTAGTGAAATACTGAGCTACGAATGAGTTTGGAGAAGAGTTGTATAAAGCTAAGTGGAGGAGGATATATTCTAGTTTGTCTTTGAGAAGACAAGCATCTAGAGGCTAAAGATTAAATTTGAGTTGAAATGTGAGCTGTGAGTGTCAAAATTTTTAGAGATTAGACAAGTTGTGAGCATGAAGAGTTCCAAAAACCAGACGAGAGCATAATCATGTTGTAAGTAGAAATCTAATACTTACTAGAGAGCATTGAATAAAGAATATAAAAGAACATGAGCATCTAAGAAACATCTAAGACATCATTTGAGAAATGGCAAATAAGGTAGAATGATTGGTTAATGCAATTGATTTTATAGGCCAAAGTGCAGTAACACTATAGGTGGAATACTATGAGAAGGTTGGAGATTTTTTGGATAAAAATAACACTATGTGAACATCATTTTGTGTTGAGATGTCCAAATAGAAAAGGAGAGTGCCAAAGGTAAACTTTAACCTTTAGGTTATCAAATATAATTGGGTACACATTTGATTTATTTTAGGAGATATAAGAAAATGATTAAAATATGAATAACATGGAGGGCTAAGAAGATAAGAAATAAGTTAAATTTTAAAATGATTTAATAGGAGTTATAAGTAGAAGGAATTGATTAATTAATTAAAAAAGAAAGGAAGAGAAATTATTTGATTGAAGAATTAAATTAATGATTAAATAAATTGATTTGAAGAATGAATGAATGAATTGATTTGATGAAATGAATTAATGGTGAAAGAAAATAAAATTGAATTGATTAAATATTTGAAGAATTGAATTATTGATTGATTGAATTAAAGGGGGATATAAAAAGAATGGATTGGAAATTGAAAGTTGATTAAAGAATTGAAGATTGATTAAAATTACATTGAGAGAATATTAAATTTGATAATTGAAGGCAGTCATAAGAAGAAGAAATAATTTGAAATTAATTGAAGAAATTTGAAGGTTGAACAATAGAACTGTGAAAAATACGAAAAAATTTCTTTCTAAATCACAATTTCTAAAATGATCAAATTTTACTCCATTGATGAACAAAATGCAATCAATATTCATTGTTGAAAAAATTTGGGATGTAGTGAATGGAAAAAGACGCATTCTAGAAGATGAAGTTGGAATTCAATTAAAATATGATGATGTTAAAGCTCTTATGTTAATTACGTTTGACATGTTTGATGAAATCCAAGAACACATAAGTGAAGCAGAAACTTCAAAATTTGCACAAGAAAAATTATACAAAATATTTAAGGGAAGGAATGAAGCAATGATTTCACACTTGCTATCACAATTGTATTCTTTGAAGGTTCATGATGGAGAAAATGTAGAATATTTTCTTTGAAGAGTAGCATAATTAAAAGCCACATTACAAACTATGGGAGAAAAAGTATAAGAAAATTTTCATGTTCAAGTGGTATTAAGAGCACTCCCATATACATTCAAAACTTTAGTTACTTCTCTTCAAGTGCTATATAAAACCATATATTTTGATAAATTATTTAACATAATCGAAGAGTATGAAATAGAAAATCTAGCCTAAGATGAAATGAAAATAATGATCTTATATCAAAGAAAAATGTCAAATAATATTGTTGCATCATCTCAGTCTTAACTCCAATAGAGGAAAGATATTGTCACATATGCAATAAGGAAGTCATACCACACATTATTATAAATACAATTCTCTAGATAGACCTTTTCAAATATATCAACCAAGGCAATATTAGTCTCAATACCCATCGATACAACAACAAAATCCAAAATGGGAGAATAAAAAAGGAAACTTGGCCCAAGAAGTTCAAGAAACAAAAAATGAGGGAGAAAATAAAATAATTCATAGAGTCCTTATGGGAAAAATTATAGACAATAAGTATGTGGACCAAATTGAGGATCAATGTGATCAAAATGATAATACAAACTATTCATAAAATTCTAATGGCACTAATATTTTTGATAACAAAGAAAGAGTTGTAGAAAATAGGACAAAAGGAAAAATGCTTTAGAATTGTAATATTTATGAAAAAACCAAAAAAACATGTCAAAAAAATGAAATACATTATAGATGGATTAGTAAATTAGAAGCAAAAGAATCATGGACATGTTAAAATGTTTTTGTAAAACAAAAAGGAGCTTAACAAGAATTTTAGGAAATAGGTTAGAGATTGAATTCAAAAGGTCTTCACACCAAATAATGTAATAAGGGGGGTATTGGAGTTATTATATTATTTTTTCTCATTGTAAATATTTAGATTAGGGTGTGTGTTTGATAATTGTATATATAATATGTGTTATCAGGTATGAGCATGTGTTATGTAATTAAGTGTGTGAGGTGTCTAGTTAGCAAGTGAGAGTTATTTGAGTGATGTGTCAAGTTTAGAAGTAGGGAGTTATATGCAATCATGAGAGACTTTATCTTTATGTAATATGTGAGATATGTAGAAGAGGAATATGAAGAGTTAAGTTCACCCATGAGTTTTGAGAAGAGCAAAGGTCAAGATAATATGAAGAGTCTCATGTGTCTTTATATTGAAGACAAAGCCATGTAATATGTAACTTGAATAAGCTTTTCATTTATGCATTGCTTGAGTTTTCTAATAATAAATTTTAGTGTGATTTATGTGATATTAAAGTTTATTTGATATATGCATGATATTAATATTAATTATGAACCTATGATTAAATCCTATGAGATAATCTTGATAATTTGCTAATAGTGGTATCAGAGACATATAACAATAAAGAAGGATGTGATAAATACCTGAAGAAGGATGTATGCAAAAGTGAAGATGTTATCTTGAGATAATATTGATAAATTTCTAACACATACTTACATGTTAACCCTTAAATTTAAAGAATCATTATTTCATGATCGATCATCACATCCTTGATTACCACATCTTTTGTAATGTCTACTATATAGATAAGTTTTGTCAAATATTCAATATTCCTTTAATTCTTAACTAGGACATCCATATTTCCAATGAGGCATCCTTCCAGTTAAGACTTTTAAAAATAATTTTGCTTCTAAGAACCATATATATTTTTTTGTATTTTCAAGCTGCCTAATTATACATGCATCACTCATTCCTTACATTCCTCCATATATCTAAAATAAGAAATTATGAGGCTCACTCATTGTTCATACTTACTACCTAGTTGTACTTGCATCACTCATTCCTTACATTCCCCCAAATATCTAAAATAAAAAATTTGAGTAATAATAGATATAAGTTATCCATTTTTTATATAGTACAAGTAATAATAGATATAATCTATATGTGGATTTTTTTAGGGCCACTCCCATCAATATGTTGCCAAGTTAATGAAACTATTTAGAGCTTGTCTTTTTATAAAGATATCTTTCATTTTCTTTTCTATCAAATATATTCATCAACTTTATTAAGGTGCTTTGTTTCCACAATTAGATCTTTGAATAATTTATATTTAGAGATAAAATCTCACTTTATCTACCTTATAAGGTTTTAAGTTTAGCAAGACAAAGATCTAACACCATGAGTGACTAAATCATCTACTACCTAATTTTCTACTCTATAGATTTGCTTACATTTTCAAGAGACTATCTCCGATAATAGTTGATGAATATTAGTAATAATATTACCTTTTTATCTTAAATATGAAGGAAAGAAAAGAGGACTTGACATCGAATATTATTTTGGAGTTGGAATGAGTGTTATTGAGAGGATAGGATTTTATTTCTGTCAAAATCCAGTTTCTGGTTTGATTTGCTCTACCCTATTATTTTGTGAGGTATAGGTTGTATCTTCTCAATGGAACTGGAGTTGGTATGTGGGGCTTCACTAAGTCCCAATACTCATGATTTTGAGTCCACTTACCAACAAGTGGAGCATCAAAGGAAATATGACATGTTTGATCCTGCTGAGTAATAAATTTCCACGAGAGTCTCATGCCTACCGATAATCTTCCTTCCACTTTTTGTGGAAGGGATAGAGGTGACTCAACAGTGGAAGGGATAGAGGTGACAATATGTGACTAGAGCCTTGAATAAGGAACTAGAACTACATACCGAAATACCTGCATACTAAACTGCTTTCTGAAAGACCTTTGTGACTCGTCAAAATATTTGCTCCAATTGTTCTTGGGAAAATGAAAGAAGCAAAAAATCACTTGGAGGACCTAAAAAGGAGGATCTTGATGCTCAAGGCCCAACAAAAAATACTAGACAACAAAGGGATGGTTTATCCCAAAGATAATTTTTGATCTCTGCTCGTTTAAACTTTGTGGGTTTGTTGATTGTTCATTGTCTCTTACATTTTTTTGTAATCTTAAATATTCCTAAAGTCAAAAATTTAGATAGTATAGATGTTGTTTGATCTTCTTGTTTAAGGTCTGGAACCATATTTGGAGTGTAAATTTTATTCTTTGATGTTTATTGTAAAAGATTTAGAGTCCCTTTCAAAACCCCTTCTTCTACCTTAATAAAAAATATTACTTTTTTATCCAATCCCTACATCCATTGTTGTTGATAATATTAATGCTAATTTATGAATCCCGTCCAATTAAAATATATTTCATATTCAAATCTTGTAACCAAGTGACTAGAACCTTCATTTTTGCACTTAAGTCATCCCACAATGACCACCATATCTATAAATATTTTGCTAGAATAGTAATATACTTTTAAACTTAAACATAATTTTGAGATTTATTTTTTAATATTTTATTATTTCTTACAAACCATAAATTCTACCTCAACAATTATATGTAACGCAAAAATTATTGTTAAACCTTTAATTTGATTTGATAGTGTCTGCAGTAAGCATTATTGCATGCTCTTCTATGATCTCAACCCTTGCTTTCAAAATGTATGTAACTATTCAATTCAAAGCGTCACCACTTTTCAAATTGAAAGGAATGTATGCCATATTTATTTAGTGTATGTAGAGGATATGTTTTTTTTTTTTTTTTAATTGTTTTGATATTATATAATCTGTATATTTCGACCACCATAAAATATATATGTCTACCTGTGTCAATAAACTTGTTTAAAAAAAAAATAGTCTGTGTAGCGAAACAAGTGAAGCCCACTATAGGTGAGGTGAGATCAGATCAATGGACTCGGTACTTCTTGTTATCGACATAATAATCGGGGTCGTTGGAGTCTTTCTTTTACTTGTGCTTTTACTTAGAAAGCACCTTTGTAAGTTACCAATGACAATCAGAATAGGGATGCAGCAATGTAACCTGTAAAAAAAAAATTATAATTTATTTATTTAGAATTTAACTTTTGAATCAAATTTAATAAATGGTGTTTAATGATATGTTGTTCTATTACTTTTAATTACAAGAATATTTATAAATAAAACATATCACTGTTGCATTTTATTTTTATTTTTATTGCATCTAAATTTTCATATATAAATAAATGTCATTTTTAATAATATCTTTAATTTTGTTATTTATATTTTCAAATTATTATATTTATTTTTAGTAGTATAGATTTGTATATGATAATTGAACATAGAATGATATAAAAATATCTAAATTAATCATTCAACATTCTCAATCATTTAGGTAGGATTTATTTTATTAAATTTTATTATGTGAATCTTTCTATTTTTGGCGTAATATTTTCATCTTTTAATAATCTCCATCCATATTTTGTTACTAATGTTCAAACTTTTAATAATCTCCATCCATATTTTGTTACTAATGTTCAAATAGAGGGATATTAAATTACTCTAATGAAGTCTATTGGATGACTCAAAGAATCTAGTAGGCAATCCATTATTAAAAACATAATATTTTAAAGCACTATAATAAAACCTAATCCATTCACACTAATAAACCCTATCATATGCTTTGAGATAGAATGTATAGTCTCTTGCGTAATGACTATACATCAAGAATTTGTTTACCACAAAGAGAACCACCTTATTCCTCAAGATAACACAGTCTAAAATTATTTTCATTGTATTTGGTAGAATTTTTAAATTATCTTATAAATCATATTCAAAGGCTTATTGGATGAAAATTATAAAATAATTTATGTTTCTATTATTGGGAACCAATGCTATAAAGGTTGAATTGATTAGGGATTACTTATTGTAGCCTCTTTTTCCTAGCCTTTTCAAATCCAACAAGCATGTCATCCTTTAATAAATTTCAAAAAAATTAATTTTTTTTTATACAAAAGTCTTAAGGGTTATGGACCTTCTTGATAGGGTGGAATGAGAAAACTACTCTTAAAAGCTTCTCCATAGAGATCTTACTCATCAAGATTTTATTTTTTCCTTGTGTGATACATGATGGGATATTTTACAAAAGCTTACCATGAGCTTCATTGTATTTTCCAACTCCTCATGAAATGTTTTTGAAATAATTTATTGCTTTCTTTATGCTATTTTCTTCTACCTCAATACTTCTTCCATGTATAGTTAAAATTATTTTGATTTGACAATAATGGACCACCACGTATAATTCTCAAACCAATAAGGATGATGAGGAAAAACACTTTTTGAAGAAAAGTCATGTGGTAATTTGAATTCAATTCCCACTGCCATTTGATCCAATTTTAGATGTCAATGAACCTGGTTGATATCCATCATACTTGATATTTTTTGATTATGGTAGAGGCAAGGGATTTTGAAAGGAATTACACTTCCTTTTATAGATTAAACATTAAAGCTCCAGAACTAAAACAAGAAAAGAGGAGATAAAACACCCAACTAAGGAGCCACACAAAAAGACTCCATCAACCAAGACTACCTAAAACATATTACTAAAGACCCAACACAAAATACCATTGTAGAGCAAGAGCCAAACATGAAGAGACCAGACTTATCAACAAATTAGGCAAAGGTAAGATCAATCAAGTTCACGGGCCACCAACTCCATTTTCTCATGCAAACTCAAAGAAATCCGCTATCTTGACTTCGCTTCCTTTGATGAATACAACTTTGTGCTTAGAAGGGGCATTGAGACCCCTTACATTCCACAAGGTAACTTTCATTTTTTGGGTTTGGATTGTTGTTTCTTTTTGCCACCTAGGTCTAGAGTTGTTTGGGTGTCATTTGCAATCTCCACCTCTATTTCTCTGTCTGATCTCTTGATTTGTTGGTCTCATAGTTATGGATATAGGCCAACATCTATTGATCCTTATTTTTATTCCTAGTTATTCTACTAGGTGTTGCACTTGCTTTGCCTTTCCTAGGCCTTAGGTCACACAATAGTATCTCTTTATCCCCACCCTAGAATGATATCTCAAAATCATTGCCCAAGGTAGAATCATAGTGATTGTCCATAACACAAAGGTCCTTATTTGGGTTAGATGAATTAGGAGGTAAAATTTCCACACATGTATCAATAGGATTGGGTAACACATCCCCCAAACAAGCAAAGGAGTTGGATTAAAGAATTTCATTCATAGAGACAGAGGGGAGTGAAACATTAGGGCATACCTGAAAATTTCCTTCCAATATTCTCCCTCCTCCACAAACAATGTTTTTGAGTCTACAATTGGAGCTTCTTTGTCTTCTTTCTAACTTTTTATATTCTCTTTCTAAACACCTAGATCTCCCTCTTGAGAGTTCTTTGGGTCTGATGACTCCCTTCGTTGCTAGATTTTATGTGGGTTGCTTTCCTTCATTTTATTGGGATAAAAAGCTGAAGTGTGCTCTAATTTCTTACACAAATCATAGGGGAAGGTCAGTCCTCATATTCGACAACTTGCAACTAGCTTTCTATATCAGAGAGGATTTCAATTAAGCAAGAAATATCTACTTCTAAGTCTATATTTACACACATTCTCATATGGATCAACCTCAACTTGGCCATGATTTTAAAGTCAATGGCTACCACATCCCCTATCTCCTTCGATATCCCCACAAGGATCTCCTCATGCTAGAACTAGAAAGAAAATCTTGGTAGTCTAACCCAAATGGGTGCTTTATGAATGCTTTGTGTATTTGGATCAAAACCCAATCTCCAATTTCATAGAAATAACCCTTGTCAATCGAAAAACCATGGACTTCCCAAAGGATACAATTAACATCTTCATCACATTTAAGTTTAACCATAAAAAACCTTTTGGTAACACTACAATCACCATGTGCCCTATAGGGTGCCATTTCATGAATGCCCATTTTTGGACAAATTCTAGATCTCGACAAACCCCTACAAACTTTCCAACCAAATTCATTACACCTTGGGCCATCGTCAAATTGGTTAGGGAAAAGGAATACAAAGTTTACCTTGTTCAAGACATAGATCAAAGCAATTCACCATGTCCTTAAAATTTCTCTTAACCACATTCAACCATGGTATATCCCTTGGATCAAATGACTTCTATAGGATTCTTGGGGTCTATTGTAGGCCTATCAAAAGACTCGTCCCTGTATCAAACTCTAGGGCTTGCAAACCATAGTTCATGTCACCTGACTCCTTGTCGCTTCTCACCATTCCTAAGGCCTATTATGGGCCTATCAAAAGACTCCATCCATATCAAATTCTAGGGCCTAAAAACCTTAGTTCGTGTCACCTACCTCCTTGTCGCTTCTCACCATTCCTAGGGTTTGTTGTGTCACCATCATACTTACATGTTAACCCTCAATTTTTAAAATCATTTTTTCATGATCGATCATCACATTCTTGATAATCACACCTTGTGTAATATCTACTATATATAAGGTTTATCAAATATTCAATTTTTGGTCTCCCTAATTGGGGTATCCATATTTTCAACTAGGCATCCTTCTAGTTAAGACTTTTAAAAATAACTTTCCTTCTAAGAACCATATACATTTTTATGTTTTTCCAAAATTCTAGTTGTTTATATCTACTACCTACTTAGAATTTCATCACTTATTCCTTACTTTCCCCTAGATATCTAAAATAATAAAATATGAGGCTCACTCACCAGTTACAATCATTCCCATAGTTATCTTTTTTTCTATAGTAAAAGTAATAATTTATATAAGTTAAGTTATATGTGGCTTTTGTTAGGGCCACTCCCATCAAAATACCAAAATATTACATTAATTAAACTATGTATAACTTGTCATTTTATCAAAAATATTCTTCATTTATAATCAGAATTATGAATGGACAGAGCTAAGGGTAATTAAAAAAAAATCTTTCAGGAGCCATAACTTTGCATAGAGTTGTCCGATTTAAACAATTCTTATACCATTTTGTGTAGATTTTAAAAAAGATTTAAAATAAGTGGTCATTTGAAGAATCCAAGCAGTATTGAGGGAGATATGACCATGTGAAGATAATCATTCAAAAATAGGACAATGTTAGGGAAATTTATTTTGAAAAATGTCTCATCTTTTAGGAGCCATATCTTCATGAATGCTTATCTGATTCAGTTAATTCTTTGACCAATTTGTGAAAAAATTGAAGAGTTTTAAAATGAGTGTTCATATGAAGGAATCTAAGTAATATTAACGGAGATATGACCCTATGAAGTCAGCCATTTGAAATAAGGCCAGTGTCAAATTTTTAAAGTTGTAAAAAATAAAATTGTAGATATTTGTCAACCAGGGTTCAAATGATGGGAGGAACAAAAGAAGGCTAGGGCTACACTAGGGAAAGATATTCTGTTTGGATATAGAATTTTCCAGCTAAGTTTTTTTTCCCTTCTTTATCTTAAAATTTTTGCATGCAAATTATTATAGTTTTTTAATCATTTATTATTATTGTTATATGATATTCTAGTAATTTTTAGTAGATTTTGAGTTTTAGTTTCCTTCCTTCTCATGGAATGATTTACAATTAAATCCTTAGAATCATCTCTAATAGTAGAGGTTAGTGAGGGTCTCACAAAGGAGCGATCCTTGTTTATCAAAGATAGGATAGTTTCTGGTAAATTTAATGGGTATTAACTAGGGGCTTCCACCTTGATAAAATGAATTAATAGGAATCTAGACATTTTTTGTTCCAGGGAGGAAAGAGAGAATCCTAAAAGGGGGTCCTTGGTTTATGGGAAGAGCAATACTCTTCCTTAATCACTAGTATGAAGACTTTGCACTTTTAAATGTAAATCTATCCCTAGTACCAATCTTGATTAGGATGTATGGGTTACCCATTGAAATTTGGGAAACATATACCTTCAATGCTATTGGATTTTTACCCAATTCAATCATAGGTCCTAATATCCAATATCTTGAGTAGATTCAAATATTATCATAATTAATATAAATGACCAATATCAATGAACATAACATTCATAAAAATAACAATAATATGGATTAAATGATCAATATCAATAACAATATGCATAAGCAAACTTACAATATAATTGCTCAAAATATTGCATACAAGCTTCAATATTCTTTGATGAATCTTCTATTACAATGAATTTTATTCGATATAATACATGGATCTTTATCTCCATAATATAACCTTAGAAAGATGACTCTTGAATACTTTGACTATTGCTCTCCTCACATATCTAGAAGATGATTTCCTATTCCACACATAAGACAAACCTCTCATATCTCTTGGCTTTACATCTTGACACTTGTATACATGACTTTTGAAATTCTATTTACTAGCACACACTGCACACTCTTACATCTATAAACTTGCATACATTGTTACATGACACTTGGACACTCTCACAATTTGCACACTTGCACACTTTCTCACTCATGATGCTTGTATACATCCTACAAATAGACATATACTTTAGGGGAAATATAAATCACACACCCTAAACTATAGACGTACACTAATATAATAGTTACATATTTATAATTATATCAACGGTACTATAGGGGTACATTAGAATGTACCAAATAATGTAATATTATTCAACACCCCTTGTATTACATTATTTTATTATTGATGACTTTAGTCTTCAATATCTATTTTTATGAACTTTTCCTATTAGGAAATTTTGTAATGTGCTTGTTCTTCTTCCTTGAGTTCTATATTTGGCTCTTTATGTTGTTATTATTGAGCTTTCTTTACTTGATATGCTTCATGTTCTTTGTTCTTATTTCTTTGTTTATTTTCATCTGCTTCTTTAGTTTCTTTGCAATCTTGATCTTGAACTTGGTGTTGTCTTGCGAACTCAAAATATTCACTTAGAGTATCATAATAATTTTTTGAATTTTATGGACTTTTACTATCACTCTTATTGCCATATGCTGAATGTAATAACATTTCATTACACTCTTTATCTACATCCTAAAATTCATGACATAACTCACTTGTATCACTATTGATATCTTTTTTTGATCGATTAAATTTAAAGTGGGTTTTTATCAAGGGACCCAAAACCTGATTACAACAAGTCAAAATACCAAATAAACAAGGCCACAAGAAGGCCACAGGAAAGGACAACATAAAAAACTAGAGGAAAGACAAAAGGATTGCCTTTCAGGATATGCTAAAGGATAGTCTTATAGGATAGGCTAAGGATAGCCTTATAGAACAGGCTAAAGGATAGCCTTACAGGATAATTTTTTTTTTGAATTTAAACAGGGCCACCTCACCCAAAATACACATGCAAAAAGGAACACGTGCAGACAAGGTAAACCCGCCCAACTCAAAAATGAAACAGAGCCATCTTGCCCACTACTGATATCTTTTGTTATTGATTTTCCCTTTAGGATTTTAATCAGTTTGTGAATGCAAAAACAAAATACCAATGTAATAGATAATAAAATCAATACACAATATGTTGCACAAAAGAGGTAATATTTTATTGATATTAATGGGGAGCCTCACATATTTAATGTTACAACATGATTTTATATTTGATACAAATTATTACAAATTTAGGGTTATCCAAAACCTTAAGCCAATAGATTGTGGTGTCTTCAAGCTCGTATTTGATCCCAACAAGAGTCAGGTAGGTTTGTGTATCTAGAGTGGACCACCCTAGCTTCAATAGCTTCCAATGATATGATTCTGGCACCTACAAATAATAGACAACATACAAATAGTCAATAATACCTATGAGGGCTCCACTATATAAGACCCTCTAAAAATAGGGTTATATGATTACTAACCCTAGATATTGCAAAATAATATTAAAAACAATAATACATGAATTAAATAAATGAAAACAATTGTTTACCTTGTCACTGAACTTCTATCTTTGGTTCTTGCTTGCGTAGATAATGTCGAAGGTGATTGCGCATATACCCTAACGACGTGCAAGGGCCGTAGGGCTACAAATCTAGACGAGAAATATCCATGGGTGCTCGATGATGACCAAAAACATCCAAATATGCTTTGAATGCTTGGAAGGGTATTTGGGAAGCTTTGGAGGGTGTTCAGTAGAAAGAGGAAAGGTTGCATAACCATATATGGTTCATGCAGGATGTATGACAACATATGAAAAAGGTGTGATGGTGGCAATGATGGAGGAATATGGCAGTGAGTGGTCTAGTACACGAGGAGAACTTAAGGAGTATTCAGGACTTGAGTCATAAAAATGAATCCTCTTTATAATCTTCCCTTAGACATGTTAGGGTTTCAATGACACGAAATGTGTGGTCGAGATTAGAACATGAGGAAGGGTGGAGATTAAATCTGGGTAAGTGGCATGGATTAAGGCAGATGGATGGCTAAGATTAAAACATGATGGATGGTTGGGATTAATTCATACATATATACATATATTTATTAAATATATATAAATATAATATATAAAATATTATTATTTAAATATATATTAAAATAAATATATAAAAATAATGGGTAATTATGGCAGGAAGCTATGGATGGAGGATAAGTGGCTAGATTTTGGTATCTACAGATGCCCCTTTTTGTACCACATTGCATGAAACACAATGTGGTACAAAAATACAAGATACATGGTTTGGATTTGACGAAGACGCAACTATATTTCATTGGAATGCAAAAAATGATCTTGGAAGATGAAAGAATTTGAAATGTGTAGCTTACCCCTCAATTGGCGAATGAGTAAAAAATGAGTCTCATGAGCCAATTGACAAAATTGTGGGGTGAAGAATGAAATGGAATTGTGCAAGTGCAAATGTAGGATGTAAATGCTGATGATATGAATGATGTGAAATGTGATGTTATTTTTGCCTCAACGGTAGAAGGAGATTGTTGTGAAATGAAAATGATTGAGTCTATTTTTACCCTAACAGAGAAAGGGGTTTTTGCCAAGTGTAGATGCCATGATCATGTAAAATGTATCCCACTATGGAAAATCAAAATCAAATTTTGCTATCCCAAGTTTGGGTGATTTCTTGTTGTTGAAGAAAGTGTTTGTTTACATCATTGAAATGCAAATATGCATATGCAAAAAAAAACAATAGTCTTGCCCACGGGGCCACTCATGATTGCAGCTAATTCCCACACATAATTCCTAAACGGTTGCTCAATAACTTTACTTGTCATGTATCCTTGGATACTGGTGTAATTGTAAATGAAATTATGAAAGTTATCCATGTTGGGAACCCCATGGAAAAGGGCATCAATGACAACTATTGAGAAAATTGGTCTTGGCATAGTCTCACTCAAAATATGAGGTACCAAAATTGATTTTGTTTTCAAACAATGAGATATTGGATGATGAAGATGACCAAGTGTCCTTATGGTGATTTACTCATCTTACCAAATTGCATGGATGTAAATCACTGCAATCACCAAGGAGATAGAATAGACCACTAGATACGAGGTTCACTTGAAATTGTAGTTGAACTTGGAAAATGTGCAAATGTAATGATTGATGGATGAAAATGATGTTGACATGAAGATGTGATGATGAGAAATGTATTGATGGATGCAATATAGAGTGATTTTGTAGAGGTAAGATACATTTTTTAATATATGTATGCAAGTTATTGAGTTTGTTTTTATCCCAAAAGAGAAGGGGTTTTGTGAAACTGCAAGTGATTGAGTCTATTTTTGCCCCAATAGATGAAAGGGATTTTTGACATGTGTATGATTGATTTTATTTTTCCCTAATAGATGAAGGGGTTTTGATAATGTAAGTGTCCTTATGGTGATCTATCCATCCTATAAAATTTCATGGATAACTAGTCGCTGCAATCGCTAGGTGACTATGATAGATCACTAAATACAAGGTTCACTTGCAATTGCAATTTTTTTATAAAATGTTGAATGAAGGTGCAATGATGAATGAAATTAATGATGTTGAATGTTAATGTATGGAATGCAATGAATGATTCTATTTTTACCCCAATGGATGAAGGGGTTTTTGACATGGAAAAATTCAATGATTATAAAAAATGCAATGATTGATTATGTTTTTGCCCTAACAGATGAGGGGCTTGTAAACCTGCAAGAAATTAAGTCTATTTTTACCCCAAAATATGAAGAGTTTTTAAAAAATACAAGTAATTGAGTTTGTTTTTGCCCTAGCATATGAAGGATTTTTGATAATGTAAGTGTCCTTATGGTGATCTATCCATCCTATCGAATTGCATGGATAACCAGTCACTGCAATCGCTAGGTGACTAGGATAAACCACTAAATACAAGGTTCACTTGTATTTGCAAATGTATTTGGCAAATATTGAATGAATATGCAATGATGAATGAAATTGGTGATTTTGAACGTAAATGTAAATACAGACTATTTTTACCCCAATAGATGATAGGGTTTTTGAAAATATAAATGATTGATTCTATTTTTGCCCTAACAAAAAAGGGATTTTTTGAAAATGTAAGTGTTTGATTATGTTTTTGCTCTAACAGATGAAGGGGTTTTTGACAATGTAAGTGATTGAATATGTTATTGCCCTAACATAAAAGGGTTTTGTGAATATGTAGATGATTCATTCTATTTTTTGTTCCTACAGAAAGAGGGGTTTTTAAAAATGTAAGTATCCTTATGGTGATTTGTCCATCCTACCAGATTGCATGGATAACCAATTGCTACAACCATCAGGTGACTAGGATAAACCACTAAATACAAGGTTCACTTGGAAAGTGCCAAGGAATTTGATAAATGCAATGATGAGTAAAATTGATGATGTTGAATGCAAGGAATGTGGATGATGTGAATGCAAGGTAAAGGACACAACCTTTGACAAAAGAATGTAATATTTTGAACCTAGCAATGGATGTGGATGATGTGAATGCAAGGCAAAGGGCACAACCTTTGACAAAAGAATGCAATATTTTGAACCTAGAAATTGACTTGATGATGTGAATGCAAGGCAAAGGGCACAACATTTGACAAAAGAACACAATATTTTGAACCTAGCAATTGACTTGTTGATGATGTAATGTGATTGTAACCAAATAAATTTGGTTCCTTTGGAGCCTTTTGAATTGAAATGTGACCAAAGGGATTAGGCCCTTTGGAGCTTTTTGACTTTGATGTGTGTTTGCAAGGCAAAGAGCTCAACCTTTGACAAAAGGATGCAACCTTTTGAACCTAGCAATTGACTTATTGATGATGTAATGTGATTGTGACCAAAGAAATTTGGTTCCTTTGGAGCCTTTTGAATTTTATGTGTGTATGCGAGGCAAAGGGCTCAACATTTGATAAAAGGACGCAACCTCTTGAAATTGGTAATTGACTTGTTGATGATGTGAATGTTATTGAGTGATTGAATTTTTTGTTGAATTGGTGGGGAAGGTGTGATACCTTGAACACTCCCAAGTTATGTACGTGTTTGTTTGATTTAAGGAAGGTGTGATACCTTGAACACTCCCAAGCTTTGTGATTTTTTTTATCAGGGGAAGGTGTGATACCTTGAACACTCCCAAGTTGTGTGTTTGTTTGAAATTTCTAGCAATATTTACATATGCGAATTATATATACATAAATATACATGGCTTTTACTTTTGTGTTATGCTTTTGTGTGAATGATTTTGTGTGGATGCTTTTGTGTGAATGCTTTTGTGTAGATGATTTTGTGTGGATGTATGTGTATATGGATGAATGATAATGCAAATGAAATTTTTTATGAATGCAAATAAATTAATGCTCTAATTATCATTCATAGTTTAGATGTTTCTTGACCACGTACAACATTGAAGTTTAATCATGGGCACCAAACTAGTAGCATGTGAGATGGAAGACTCGTGCAATGAAATGGATGTTGACATGGAAGAATATATGTATGTTGACATGGAAGAAGATATGGATGTTGATATGGAAAACTGACTGTTTTGTAGAGACTTAGACATACTAGTGATATCAAACAAACTCACTAAATACTGCCTAATTTCTCTAAGACCAAATGTGGGTGTAGTAAATTCATTTACCAAATCATGAGCATTGTAATGACTAGAGGAAATCAAGAACCAATATGTGTGCAAGTGAGTTCATTAACTTATCTTGAGTAAATTGGGTGAGACCTATTATGGAGAAGACCAAGAAGCTAGCTTATCCTTATGTGCGATTAGAGGTCTCTTTGAAAGAGACGTGTCACCATGCGTGAGTGTACTCCACTGCCAGTCATGCATCTATAGCCTTGGTGGATATTATATTCATAATCCAATTATTTGATATTTAGGCTTTGGGTATGACTATCTAATCGAATAACTAGAAATTTTATACTATCCTTACAACTTTAAAATATGTGGTGTGTGATGAAATATTTAGAGCTTTGGGGAATCATATTCTCAACCTAAGTGTGATGAGACTTGTATCATATCCTTACTGCTTTGTATTTTATTTTAAAATTTGTTATAGTAGTGAACCATTGTTTTTGTGGACTATGTTGCATGATGGAACAAGCAAGGAATATCCTTTTCACTTTGAGGTATAACCCAAGTATGGTGTTATCCCTCTTTGACACAAGATGTTTTTTTTTAAGATGTGTGATTGTGTTTGTTCAAGAGTGTTTTGGAATCAATTCCTAGAACTCAAGATTTTATTAGTGAAAGTGTGTCTTGGTCCTAAAGAAAACTTGACATGAATTGAAGATTGCTTAAAACACTAGGAGTGGCTGAGTGACTGAAAAACCTAGGGATTATGGGAATGTGGTTTGCAAATGACAACTTTGATTTATGGAATGATGTAATGAAATGGATGATGATTTGAAGGTGCCCATGGTTAAGGCAACATGACTTTATTGAACCAATTGTTATCTAAATTGAATAAATGACCCTTAAGATGAAATGTGAAATATGGTTGTGAATGCAATGTATAAAATGCAATTTATGAAATGGAATGCGTGTAATGTAAATGTGTGAAATATAATGTGTGCAATGCAATGTATGAAATGCAAGGTGTAAAATGCAATGTTGTAAAATGAAATATTGTTTTTGTGTATTAGCCATGTATATATACATATATATAAATCACATTAAGCATAGAATGCTCTCAAGTGTATGATGTTCAGTGGCTCGAATTATTTTACTCCCCCTAGTCTAGTAATCTGATGTGCTCCTTGAATCTTATGAACTCAGATAGCAACAAGCAACATGTATAGATGCAAATAAATTTAAGTTAACGTGTGACCAAAGGTGTTAAGTACCGATGAAGCCTTTTGAAATTGAAATGTGATAAAAGGAATTAGGTACCTTTGGAGCTTTTTGAAATTGATATGTGACCAAAAGGATTTTAAATTCTTTGGAGCATTTTGATATTGAGATGTGACCAAAGGGATTTGATACCTTTGGAGCTTTTTTTTTATGGGGAAGGTGTGATACCCTAAGCATCCCCAATTTGCTTAATGATTAATGATGTGAGTGACTGGAAGGATGTGATATCCTAATAATCCTCAGTATTCTTGATGACTAATGATGTGAGTGACTAGGAGGATGTGATATCCTGAGAATCCCCAGTATGCTTGATGAATGATGATGTGAGTGACTGAGAGGATGTGATATCTTGAGAATCTCCAATGTGCTTTATGATTGATGATGTGAGTGACTGGGAGGATATGATGAAATGAAATTGAAATTGATGTGAAATACAATGTAATGCAATATGTGAAATATAATGTTTTACATGGAATGTGTGAAATGCAATGTTGAACATGGAATGTGTGAAATGCAATGTTGAACATGGAATGTGTGAAATGCAGTGTTGAACATTGAATGTATGAAATGCAATTTTGAACATGGAATGTGTGAAATACAATGTTGAACATAAAATGTGTGAAATGCAATGTTGAACTTGGAATGTGTGAAATACAATGTGTAAAATACAATGTTTAACATAGAATGTGTGCATTGCAATGTTGAACATGGAATGTGTGAAATGTGGTGTTGAACATGGAATGTATGAAATGTGATGTTGAATATAGAATGTGTGAAATGAAATGTTGAACATGGAATGTGTGAAATGTGATGTTGAACATGGAATGTGTGAAATACAATGTTGAACATGGAATGTGTGCAATGCAATGTGTAAAATACAATGTTTAACATGGAATGTGTGAAATGCAATGTTGAACATGGAATGTGTGCAATGCAGTGTGTAAAATACAATGTTTAACATAGAATGTGTGAAATGCAATGTTGAAAAATACAATGTTTAACATAGAATGTGTGAAATGCAGTGTTGAACATGGAATGTGTGAAATATGATGTTGAACATGGAATGTGTGAAATGTGATGTTGAACATTGAAATTTTGTAATGTTGTGTTGAACATGAAATGTGTGAAATACAATGTTGAACATGAAATGTGTGAAATGCAGTGTTGAACATAGAATGTGTAATATGTAATGTGTAAAATGCAATGTGTGAAATATAATGTTGAACATGGAATGTGTTAAATGTAGTGTGTATGATATTACCCAAAGGACTTGTGTATGATGTTTCCCAAAGGACTTATGTATGATATTGCTTGGAGGACTTGTGTATGATGTTACCTGAAGGACTTATGTATGATGTTACCCATAGGACTTGTGTATGACGTTGGTGTGAATGTAATGTGTGAAATACAATGTTTAAAATGAAATGTAGTGTATAAAATACAATGTATAAAATGTAATGTTGAACATAGAATGTGTTAAATACAGTGTGTATGATATTTCCCCGAGGACTTGTGTATGATGTTGGTGTGAATGTAATGTGTGAAATGCAATGTGTGAAATACAAAGTTTAACATGGAATGTATGAAATCCAATGTGTAAAATACAATGTTTAGCATAGAATGTATGAAATACAGTGTGCAAAATACAATGTTTAACATGAAATGTGTGAAATGCAGTGTGAAATGGAAATAAAAATGACAACACTCAGAACAAACAAACAAAGTATGCCCTAAGTATTTGTTGGTATTTTTGCCACATTGTTTTTGTTGTTACTAATCATGCAAGAGAATGCACAAATTGTAGAGATACTCACTCCTCTGTTTGTCCCTCCAAGCACTTTGAAAGGGAAAATACAAAAATCTCTACAAGTTTTGTGTTAAAGAAAATTAAGTGTAAGATGTCACGATATCACGACCTGTTGCAGTTTTGCGACGTCCGATGAAGAAAAGAGCTAAGTATAAAAAATGTCATGATTTCGTGACCTGTCGCATTTTCACGGCTAAAAGTAGCCAAAGGAAGCAAGGAAGTAAAACTATCGCGATATCGCGACATGTTGGATTTTCGTGCTAGGAGAAACAAAAGGAAGTAGTAACGGCAAATTTGTCGCGATATCATGACATGTATCATTTTTGTGACTTGTAGTGGCAAATAAGCAAAGTGAAGGGAAAACGTTGCGATATCACGACATACAGCAGCAAAGAGGAGCGCCAAGGAAAAATGTCATGATATCGCGACATGTCTTGTTTTCACGGAAGGGCTGAAGATAAACACAAGGTGGGAGAAAAACGTCATAATATCGTGACATTTTTGGAAATGAAGCCAAGCAAGCAAAACTTATCGTGATATCATGACAAGAAGCGGCAACGAAGGAGAAGACAGAAAATTGTCGTGATTTTGTGACATGTCTGGGCGGAAGGGCAAAGCATGGAGAAATGTCGTGATTTCATGACATGTTGCATTTTCACGACCGAAAAGCAGCAAAGTAAAAGAAGATAGAAACATGTCGCGATTTCGCGACTTGTTGAAGACGAAAGAACAAAACGGAGAAAACGTCACGATATCGCGACATGTCGCATTTTTGCGACCTGTCGCGTTTTTGCGAAACGAAGGCTAAAAAGTACAAGGTAGAGAGAAATTGTCGTGATTTCATGACATGTCACATTTTCGTGATGAAAAAGTGAGAAAGACAGTGCTAAGTATGGAATGTCACGATTTCGTGACATGTCCCATTTTTGCCACTTGCAAGAAGATGAAAGCCAAAAGGAAAAAGTTGTCACGATTTCACGACATGGTGAGTTTTCGCGACTTGGAGCAGCGAAGAAGGTAGGTGAAGGAAAATGTCATGATTTCATGACATATCATGAAAACAAAGCAAGGCAAAGAAAAATGTCATGATTTCACGACATGTTGTGGAAAGAAGGCTAAATGAAGGCAAATGTTGCGATTTCACGACATGTTGCAGTTTCGCGAAAGTGAAAGACAAGAAGAGCCAGGCGAGAGAAAATGTCACGATTTCGTGACATGTCGCATTTTTGTGACTGGTGGCAACAGGAGAAAGCAGTAAGGTAAAAGTGTCGCGATTTCGCGACGTGTCACATTTTTGCGACCTGTCACATTTTCACGACAGAAACAAAAACAAAGGCCCGATAAAGTTTTATCTACATTTTCTTTCAATATTGCATAGGAGAATGTGAGGTGAAGATAAGGATCAAATAAAACAATGTTTTAAAAGTTATCCAACTAATTTTGAGATCGTGGTCAAAAAGGCTTCAAGATTAAATGTTGCTGTTTACCTATGTGCATAAGATGGAAGAACATGAGGCAGTTCTCGAAGCCACCAAAATTAAAGATGCCTCCAGTATTAAAAGCTCTTGTTCATGATCTCCTAACACTTCAAGCATGCCCCGAGAATGGTCATTTAATGGAGAAATCTGGTCCCTTGTTTTCGTTTGATTTTTAGTTTTGATCCATAAAAGCAGGAATGTGATTTCTCCAAGGGTGATGGTTCTCTCTTTTCAAGTGCATACTTTGCGGATCTCCTCTTCACAATCTGTTTTATGTTTTAAATGCTATGATGCAAAAGGAAGAGGAAAAACCTCTATAAATACCAATATAAAATCTCAAGCAAAGGGAGGAGCACCTTCTTGCAAAAATTGAAGCAGAAATCTTAAGTGCATTTTGCTCTATTCTTAGTGTCTTTTGAGTTGGTGATCCAAAATGTTATTCATGTGATGCTTTCTGTGATTCACTTCTATTTAGTCTAGTGTTAAAATATGAGTTGAATTCTGTTGTTCTGAATTCGGCTGTGTTTTCATTTGAATATTTGAAGTATAATTTGAGGCAAATTCATGGTCAATGGTTGATCCAATTTCTGTATATGCATTCTAAGAATTAGTTGCTGCTTATCTTTAGGACCTAGTTGAGGTTATTTGCTATCTGAGGTTATTCTCCCTATCAACTGTCAGCTTCGGCCATATTTCCATCTCTTTCTGTTATTTCCATTTATTTCTACATTTTCCATTTCTTTCTTGCACCCTTATCTTCAAACAAGTTTAGATTAGTTTGGGAGCCAGCCCTCTCTAGAGATTGGCCTAGGAGACTTCTCTTTCTCTCGGCCTTTCAATGTTGGCCGAGTCTAGGGTGCACAAGTGATGAAATATTGTACTTAGGAAGATTTGTGACCAACAATTTTTGGCACGACGATGGGACAGATTGTTTTTGTCTCAGTAAGATCCATAATCGACAGGACAAATATTATTCCAAATTAATAAACCCACCTATGCCAACAATTTTTGGCACGCCCGATGGGACTCACAAGTCCCATCTTTTGACAATCGGAGGAATCAAGATTTTGATGAACTGTCTTGACCTCAAAGCGGAGATTGTAAGTTCATCTGGTGACTTTGTTGAAGGTGACTGTATAGTGCCTAGAAATTTCTAATCGTGAAGCTAGTGAAAATATTTGCTTCATGATCACGAGATCAAGTGCCAAAGAATCGAAATATCCAATCGAATTCTTTGAGATTGATGTTCAGAACTGGAGGGAGTGCTCAAGATTGGTAAGTCCTGTGAACCCATCATTTGCTATCTCATTGCAAGCGACAGGTTGTGCCATCTCTGACTCCTCCCAGTACTGCTATGAGCTTGCTACATCTAGATCCAGTAGTCCAAATGGCCCAGCATCTTCCACCAAGGTATTTCATGGCATGGAATAGTTCAAGAGCCTTGAATTTATTGGCATAAAATCTAGTCCCTTAAGCTGCTTTGAAAGCTTTCTTGACCTATGATGTTATTGGTAAAACTTCTTATGAGCATATTCAAGATGTAGCCTCTTTGGCGACCATACATGACATAACGGACGAAGATGTGATGATAAAATTATTGGTGTTGTCATTGAGAGGGAAATTGCTATATTGGTACCGATCATTGCAACCAGGCACTATTGCATCATGGGATCAATTAGGAGAGCTGTTAATAAAAAACTTTCATGAACAAGATGATCCATTTTCCTTGTTGCACCAATTTAATGCAATTCAAATGCATCTGCAAGAGGAGATAGCGGACTTCAATGTCAGATTTACCAGAAGCTGGCAGAGAGTTCCTGAAGGTCTTCGGCCCACTCATGAGCAAGCTACATTCTATTATCTTAGATATTTTAACACAAGAATTGGCTTGGCTATCCGACAGTCCAACGTGAATACATTCCCAGAGCTGTTTGAACAAGCGCAAAAGGTGAAAGCTAATTTGATTGCCATAGGTAGGCTTCCCTCAAAGGTAACAATGCCTATCTTACCTTATCTTCCTAAGCATTTGTATTCTGGTTCATTTTCATAGCCTATGCCTTCCATGTATCCTATTCCATCATGGAGCTCAAGTGCACCTCAGATTGCACCCATTTTAGTTCCCCAGCTCCCTGATCCAACTATTCCACAATTACCAGCTCCCACTTCATTTCCAGCATTTCCTGCACTTCCAACACCTCTACCTATACCGACACCGCCTGTGTCCTCAAGCACAGATCCTCAATTGGCTTTTTTGCAAGAAATTCAGTCGACCATGAGATCTCTCACTAACAAGGTGACATCTATGGAGTGAAGAGAGGCAAAAAGGAACTATCAGCAATGAAGATTTATTTCGATGATAACAAGATAACAACTTACTCCTAGCAAGGCCATAGAGAAAGTACCTGAGAGGAATTCAGTGATCCTGGTAAGTGCAGAGGCTGGCCCCTATGAAGTTTCACATGAGCCATATTATTGGTGTTCTTCATGCAATGACCCACATGATGAGTCCGCCTGCATGGTCCATCAAAATTATTTACAAGTTCTTATGGTGAGCCGTATGAACATGATTCGAGAGGTGGATCATAATACTGAGGAACACATTGCAATCTTGACATGCAGCGGCAAGAAACCAATGGTGGTAGATCCAGCTAAGATGGACCCATTTTAAGTGTCCCATACACAAGCAACAAAGCAACAAATACCTGCAAAGACTCATGATCCTCCAGCCCAGCAAAAAGACCCACCTATTTTTCCGAAGGATCTGCTTCCACCACAAGCAATAGAGAGATTGCTAGCTAAGGCTTCTATCTCCCAATCACAAGAGGAAACAAAGGAACAAGCTAGAGAGACGTTGCGGTATCCATAATTGACTAAACAACAGTGAGTGGAGGCCACTCAACAATATAGAAGCATATTTGAATCTGCCAATGGAGGAAAAGAGCCGATTTCAATGGAGTACAACATTGTTGAAGAACTCAAAAGGATACCAGCTAAGGTAAGTCTGTATGACACCTTGCAGCTGCCTGGACAGGTGAATCTCTTACAAGAATCCTTGAAGACCACACAAAGTAAGGAGAAGGCTCCAACCAAGGTAGTTATGTCTCAAAATCTGACTTCTTCAGTCATCGAAAAAAATAGACCACCACCTTTTTATCTTTCAATGAGAATGGAGGGACATGTGGTGCATAATTGTATCATTAACTTAGGAGTAGCTACTATTGTCATGCCGAAGGCAGTATGTGATGTCATAGGCATGGAATATACAAGGACTAGCATAGGGGTTTTGCAGCTAGATGGTACCTTGGTAAAGACAGTGGGCATAATCAAGGATGTTCCCATCTCTCTGCATGCTATGCCTCAGATTATTGTGATCCAGGAGATTATAGTAGTGGACCTAGAGCCATGTTTTGGTATGTGTCTCTTCGAGAGTTCATCGCTAAACTTGGGGGTTACCTTTCTTTAGATTTTACTCATTTGGAGGTGATCCATAAAGGTAAAAAGGTGAAAATTTTCAATGAGAAGCCTTCCACATTTCATGTGGAGAGAATAGATGAAATGGACAGGTTAGCAAATTCAGTGCACATGATGTCTGAAGAATTTGGCGAGCTTGAATTAATGGAAGAAGCCTTAGAAGAGATTGTCCAGAAATGAATTTTCCATGGCCAATTACATAATGTGAAAGCATAGTGTTACCTTGTACATAAATAAAAAAAAATAAAAAAGAAAAATAAACAAAAAAAAATAAAAACGAGAAAAAAAAAAGAAGCACCACTTGTTGGAGTTCTTCCTTTGTACAGAATAAATCAACTTCAGCTCCTTTTGCACACAAGCCCGCAGGTATGTTTATTTATTTCTCTTTTTATTTTCCTTCCCAACAGATAGTGGCTTCCATCTCCTTCTTTCTTCCATCACTTTATTATTTTCATTCCCTTCCTCTCCCACTCCTTCTTCCACTATACATAATCAAGCCACTACTGTTGTTTCTACTCCCCTCTCTGATGTTCCCGTTTCTTCTTCACCTTTCTTCTAACCCTTTGTATTTTAAGCACTTTTTCACAGTTCCCACCGCTTTCTCCATTCCATCCACTTCCATTTCATTATCTATTTTCATGAAATCCCAACAGCTGGTAGCACAGTAGCACCCTCTTCAGTTGCTGTATCTACCGCTCCTACTCCTTCATCTTCCACAATTCCATCATTCACCATTCCCGTTCCATGACCTACACATCTGCCGGTCATCACCCCATTCATTCCTATTTTTACAACTCAGGTGCTTCTCACTACTGCCATGGAGATCCTTGCATAACACCTGGTGATTACCCAACTCAACCGAGCTAGGCAAAATGCAGTCGTTCAAGAAATAAGGGAAGTTCTGCTCTTCCATAAATTTCTACTGAAGGTCCTATTTTTGAGTGTCGAGCGACAACAAGAGCTTGTTGCAGCAGCTCGTAGAAACATCCAGCATCAACTAGCACTCACTTCTTCTGCTCCTCCTGCTTCTTGACTCTGTTGCCCAATAGATAAAGGCCTGGGGTTTGTGCATACAACAAAACTGTATACCCCGAGAGCCACCAAGAATGTTGGAATTTTTGCCACATTGTTTTTGTTGTTACTAATCATGCAAGAGAATGCACAAATTGTAGAGATACTCACTCCTCTGTTTGTCCCTCCAAACACTTTGAAAGGGAAAATACAAAAATCTCTATAAGTTTTGTGTTAAAGAAAAGTAAGTGTAAGATGTCGCGATATCGCAACATGTCGCGATATCGCGACCTGTTGTAGTTTTGTGGCGTCCAATGAAGAAAAGAGCTAAGTATAGAAAATGTCACGATATCGTGACATGTCACATTTTTGTGACCTATCATGTTTTCACGGCTAAAAGTAGCCAAAGGAAGCAAGGGAGTAAAACTGTCGCAATATCACGACATGTTGGATTTTCGCACTAGGAGCAACAAAAGGAAGCAGTAATGACAAAGTTGTTGCAATATCATGACATGTATTTTCATGACTTGTAGTGGCAACTAAGCAAAGTGAAGGGAAAACATCGTGATATCGTGACATACAGTAGTAAATAGAAGCGCGAAGGAAAAATGTCGCGATATCACGACATGTCATGATATAGCGACACGAAAACAAGGAAGGAGCAATATGGTAAGGACTGGCACGATATCGCAACATGTCACATTTTTGTAGAAGGGCTGAAGATAAACACAAGGTGGGAGAAAAATGTCACGATATCACAAAATTTTTGGAAACGAATCCAAGCAAGCGATACTTGTTGCGATATCACGACAGGAAGCGACAACAAAGGAGAAGACATAAAATTATCATGATTTCATGACATGTTAGGGTGGAAGGGAAAGCGTGAAGAAATGTTGTGATTTCATGACATGTCATGTTTTTGCGATCGAAAAGCAACAAAGTACAAGAAGATAGAAACATGTCATGATTTTGCGACTTGTTGAAGACGAAAGAACAAAATGGAGAAAACGTTGCGATATCGCGACATGTCGCATTTTTGCGACCTGTCGTGTTTTCATGAAACGAAGGCTAAAAAGTACAAGACAGAGAGAAATTGTTGTAATTTCATGACATGTCATGTTTTCTTGATGAAAAAGTGAGAAAGACAATGCCAAGTATGGAGTGTCGCGATTTCGCGACATGTCCCATTTTTGCCACTTGCAAGAAGATGAAAGCCAACAAAGGAAAAGTTGTCGCGATTTCGCGACATGGTGAGTTTTCACGACTTGGAGCAGCGAAGAAGGCAGGAAAAGGAAAATGTCATGATTTCGTGACATATCATGAAAACAAAGCAAGGTGAAGAAAAATGTCACGATTTCACAACATGTTGGGGAAAGAAGGCTAAATGAAGGTAGATGTTGCAATTTCATGACATGTTGTAGTTTCACGAAAGTGAAAGACAAGAAGAGCAAGGCAAGAGAAAATGTCATGATTTTGTGACATGTCACATTTTTGTGACTGGTGGCAATAGGAGAAAGCAGTAAGGTAAAAGTGTCACGATTTTGCGAAATGTCGCATTTTCGCAACCTGTCACATTTTCGCGATAGAAACAAAAACAAAGGCCCGATAAAGTTTTGTCCACATTTTCATTCAATATTGCATAGGAGAACGTGAGGAGAAGATAAGGATCAAATAAAACAATGTTTTAAAAGTTCTCCAACTAATTTTGAGATCATGGTCAAAAAGACTCCAAGATTAAATGTTGTTGTTTACCTATGTGCACAAGATGAAAGAACATGAGGCAGTTCTCGAAGCCACTAAAATTAAAGATGCCTCCAGTATTAAAAGCTCTTGTTTATGATCTCCTAACGCTTCAAGCATGCCCCGAGAATGATCATTTAATGGAGAAATCTGGTCCCTTGTTTTCGTTTGATTTTCAATTTTGATCCATAAAAGCAAGAATGTGATTTCTCCAAGGGTGATGGTTCTCTCTTTTCAAGTGCATACTTTGCGGATCTCCTCTTAAAAATATGTTTTATTTTTTAAATGCTGTGATGCAAAAGGAAGAGGAAAGACCTCTATAAATACCAATGTAAAATCTCAAGCAAAGGGAGGAGGACCTTCTTGCAAAAATTGAAGCAAAAATCCTAAGTGCATTTTGCTCTATTCTTAGTGTCTTTTGATTTGGTGATCCAAACTGTTATTCATGTGATGCTTTTTGTGATTCACTTCTATTTAGTCCAGTGTTAAAATATGAGTTGAATTCTACTGTTCTGAATTTGGCTGTGTTTTCATTTGAATATTTGAAGTATAATTGGAGGTAAATTCATGGTCAATGGTTGATCCAATTTCTGTATATGCATTCTAAGAATCAGTTGCTACTTATCTTTAGGACCAAGTTGAGGTTATTTGCTATCAGAGGTTATTCTCCCTATCAACTGTCGGGTTCGGCCATATTTCCATCTCTTTCTATTATTTCCATTTCTTTCTGCTTTTTCCATTTCTTTCCCGCACCCTTATATTCAAACAAGTTTAGATTAGTTTGGGAGCCAGCCCTCTCTGGAGATTGGCCCGGGAGACTTCTCTTTCTCTCAGCATTTCAATGTTGGTCGAGTCTGGGGTGCACAAGTGATGAAATCTTGTACTTAGGAAGATTTGTGACCAACAGTTTTTGGCACGACGGTGGGACAAACTATTTCTGTTTCAGTAAGATCCATAATCGATGGGACAAATATTATTCCAAATTAATAAACCCACGCAATTTCATGACATGTTGGGGAAAGAAGGCTAAATGAAGGCAGATGTCGTGATTTCGTGACATGTTGTAGTTTCACGAAAGTGAAAGAAAAGAAGATCCAGGCGAGAGAAAATGTCGCGATTTCATGACACGTCGCATTTTTGCGATTGGTGGCAACAGGAAAAAGCAGTAAGGTAAAAGTATTACGATTTCGCAACATGTCGCATTTTCGCGACCTAACACATTTTTGTGACAAAAACAAAAACAAATGCCCGATAAAGTTTTATCAGCATTTTCCTTCAAGATTGCATAGGAGAACGTGAGGAGAAGATAAGGATCAAATAAAACAATGTTTTAAAAGATATCCAACTGATTTTGAGATCGTGGTCAAAAAGGCTCCAAGATTAAATGTTGTTGTTTACCTATGTGCGCAAGATGGAAGAACATGAGGCAGTTCTCGAAGCCACCAAAATTAAAGATGCCTCTAGTATTAAAATATCTTGTTCGTGATCTCCTAACGCTTCAAGCATGCCCCGAGAATGATCATTTAATGGAGAAATCTGATCCCTTGTTTCCGTTTGATTTTTAGTTTTGATCCATAAAAGCAGGAATGTGATTTCTCCAAGGGTGATGGTTCTCTCTTTTCAAGTGCATACTTTGCGGATCTCCTCTTCAAAATTTGTTTTATGTTTTAAATTCTGTGATGCAAAAGGAAGAGGAAAGACCTCTATAAATACCAATGTAAAATCTCAAGCAAAGGGAGGAGGACCTTCATGCAAAAATTGAAGCAAAAATCCGAAGTGCATTTTGCTCTATTCTTAGTGTCTTTTGAGTTGGTGATCCAAACTGTTATTCATGTGATGCTTTCTGTGATTCACTTCTATTTAGTCCAGTGTTAAAATATGAGTTGAATTTTGTTGTTCTAAATTCGGCTGTGTTTTCATTTGAATATTTGAAGTATAATTGGAGGTAAATTCATGGTCAATGTTTGATCCAATTTTTGTATATGCATTCTAAGAATCAGTTGTTGCTTATATTTAGGACCTAGTTGAGGTTATTTGCTATCTAAGGTTATTCTCCCTATCAACCGTCAGCTTTGGCCATATTTCCATCTCTTTATGTTATTTCCCTTTCTTTCTACATTTTCCATTTCTTTCCCGCACCCTTATCTTCAAAAAAGTTTAGATTAGTTTGGGAGCCAGCCCTCTCTGGAGATTGGCTCGAGAGACTTCTCTTTCTCTTGGCCTTTCAATGTTGGCCGAGTCTAGGGTGCACAAGTGATGAAATCTTGTACTTAGGAAGATTTGTGACCAACAGTTTTTGGCACGACGGTGGGACAGACTATTTCTGTCTCAGTAAGATCCATAATTGATGGGACAAATATTATTCCAAATTAATAAACCCACCTGTGCCAACAATTTTTGGCATGCCCAGTGGGACTCACAAGTCCCATATTTTGACAACCGAAAGAATCAAGATTTTGATGAACTGTCTTGACCTCAAAGCGAAGATTGTAAGTTCATCTGGTGACTTTGTTGAAGGTGACTGTATAGTACCTGGAAATTTCTAATCATGAAGCTAGTGAAAATATTTGCTTCATTATCACGAGATCAAGTGCCAAAGAATCGAAAGATCCAATCGAATTCTTCGAGATTGATGTTTAGAACTGGAGGGAGTGCTCAAGATTGGTAAGTCCTGTGAACCCATCATTTGCTATCTCATCGCAGGCAACAGGTTGTGCCATCTATGACTCCTCCCAGTACTGCTATGAGCTTGCTACATCCATATCCAGTAGTCCAAATGGCCCAGCATCCTCCACCAAGGTAGTTCGTGGCATGGAATAGTTCAAGAGCCTTGAATTTATTGGCACAAAATCTAGTCACTTAAGCTGCTTTGAAAGCTTTGTCGACCTATGATGTTACTGGCAAAACTTCTTATGAGCATATTCAAGATGTAGCCTCTTTGGTGACCATCCATGACATAACGGACGAAGACGTGATGATAAAATTATTGGTGTTGTCATTGAGAGGGAAATTGCTGTATTGGTACCGATCATTGCAACCAAGCACTATTGCATCATGGGATCAATTAGGAGAGCTGTTAATCAAAAACTTTCATGAACAAGATGATCCATTTTCCTTGTTGCACCAATTTAATGCAATTCAAAGGCATCCGTAGGAGGAGATAGCGGACTTCAATGTCAAATTTACCAGAAGCTGGCAGAGAGTTCTTGAAGGTCTTCGGCCCACTCATGAGCAAGCTGCATTCTATTATCTCAGATATTTTAACACAGGAATTGGCTTGGCTATCTGACAGTCCAACGTGAATACATTTCTAGAGCTATTCGAACAAACACAAAAGGTGAAAGCTGACTTGATTTCCATAGGTAGGCTTCCTCCAAAGGTAACAATGCCTATCTTACCTGATCTTCCTAAGCATTTGTATTTTGGTTCATTTTCATTGCCTATGCCTTCCATGTATCCTATTCCATCATGGAGCTCAAGTGAACCTCAGATCGCACCCATTTTAGTTCCCTAGCTCCCTGATCCTACTATTCCATAATTATCAGCTCCCACTTCATTTATAGCATTTCTTGCATTGCCAGCACCTCTACCTATACCGACACCGCCTGTGTCCTCAAGCACAGATACTCAATTGGATTTTTTGCAAGAAATTCAGTCGACCATGAGATCTCTCACTAACAAGGTGACATCTATGGAGCGAAGAGAGGCGGAGAGGAACTATCATCCAAGAATATTTGTTTCGACAGTAACAAGAGAACAACTTGCTCCTAGCAAGGCCATAGAGAAAGTACCTGAGAGGAATTCAATGATCTTGGTAAGTGTAGAGGCTGGCCCCTCTAAAGTTTCACATGAGCCATATTACTAGTGTTCTTCATGCAATGACCCACATGATGAGTCCACTTGCATGGTCCACCAAAATTATTTACAAGTTCTTATGGGGAGCTGTATGAACATGATTCAAGAGGTGGATCATAATATTGAGGAACACATTGCAGTCTTGACACATAGCGGCAAGAAACCAATGGTGGTAGATCCGACTAAGATGGACCTATTGAAAGTGCCCCCTACACAAGCAACAAAGCAACAAATACCTGCAAAGACTCATGATCCTCCAACCCAACAACAAGACCCACCTGTTTTGCCGAAGGATCTGCTTCCACCACAAGCAAAAGAAAGGTTGCCAGCTAAGGCTTCTATATCCCAACCGTAAGAGGAAACAAAGGAACAAGCTAGAGAGACGTTGTAGTATCCATAATTGACTAAACAGCAGCGAGTGGAGGCCACCCAACAATATAGAAGCAAATTTGAATCTGCCAATGGAGGAAAAGAGCCGATTTCAATGGAGTACAACATCGTTGAAGAACTCAAAAGGATACTAGCTAAGATAAGTCTGTATGACACCTTGTAGCTTCCTGGATAGGTGAATCTCTTACAGGAATCCTTGAAGACCACAAAAAGTAAGGGGAAGGCTCTAGCCAAGGTAGTTATGTCTCAAACTCTGACTTCTTCAGTCATCGAAAAAAATAGACCACCACATTTTTATCTTTCAATGAGAATGGAGGGACTTGTGGTGCATAATTGTATCATTGACTCAAGATTAGCTACTACTGTCATGCTGAAGGTAGTATGTGATGTCATAGGCATGGAATATACAAGGACTAGCATGGGAGTTTTGCAGCTAGATGGTACCTCGGTAAAGACGATGGGCATAATCAAGGATGTTCCCATCTCTCTGCATGCTATGCCTCAGATTACTATGATCCAGGAGATTATAGTAGTGGACCTAGAGCCATGTTTTGGTATGTGTCTCTCTCGAGAGTTCACGGCTAAACTTGGGGGTTACCTTTCTTTGGATTTTACTCATTTGGAGGTGATCCATAAAGGTAAAAAGGTGAAAATTTTCAATGAGAAGCATTCCACATTCTTTAAAATGCTTCAATGGGGCATAATATTTTATGCCTGCATATATCAATATTCATAAAATATTTAATAACACCAAGGTAAACTATTTTTGCCTATATTTTCTTCATGTGGCTCTTCCTTCAATTTTTGTTTTAAATTCACACCAAAGTTATTCTCTGATGCTACTATTGATCAATCTAAAATTGATCTCTTCAAATTCATACCAAATAATATTCTGATGCTAGCTTTTCAATATAAAGTTTACCACTCTAATATTCTTCAAGTATTCATACCGAATTTTTTCTAATGCTAGCTATAGAGTCTACTCAGGGTAGGTTTGACACCAATCTTGAATTTTTAGCCAGATTCAAACATGAGTTCCAATATCCAAGATCTTAAGTAGACTCAAATATTAGAGAAATTAATATAAATGAAAAATATCAATGGACATAATATTCATAAAAAATAACAATAATATGGATTAAATGTCCAATATCATTAATAATATGTATAAGCAAACTTACAATATAATTGTTCAAAATATTGTATACAAGCTTCAAGATACTCTAATGAATAATTTGTTACAATGAAATTTATTTGATACAATACATAGAGCTTTGTCCCCTTAATATAACCTTAGAATGGTGACTCTTGAATACTTTAATTATTTCTCTCCTCACATATCCGAGAGATGCATCCTTTCTTATTCCACACATAAGACAAACCTCTCATGCCTCTTGGCTTTACATCTTGACACTTGTATACATGACTCTTGACATTCTATTTACTTGCACACATTGCACACTCTTACATCTACACACTTGCACACATTGTTACATGACACTTGGACACTCTCACACTCTACACACTTGCACACTTTCTCACTCATAACACTTGTACACATCCTACACATAGACATATACTTTAGGGGATATATAAATCACACACTCTAAACTATATACACACACTAATGTAATATTTACATATTTATAATTATAGCAATGATACCAGATAATGTAATATTATTCAACAAAGGTAATAGGCAACACTTTAGGAGAATTCTTTAAGATTTTAGAAACTACAAAAGATTGATTCTTAGATTTTTATACTTATTGGTCATGATTAATATAAGTAAACCTTTACCATAATCAATTATTCTTAAGTATGGGGGTAAGTTGTGGACCCAAACCAAAAATTAAATGTATATATCTTTTAGATGTAGAAGATGTCGTGAGGTGGGGCATATTGAAAGATCATGCCCTAAGAAGAGTCTAGTAGAAACATATGTAGAAAATTGCAGGAATAACTTATGAATGGGTATGATTTTCAACTTCCAAACAATAGATCTAGAAAAATAAAATTAAATAAAAAATGGATACAATAAAGAAGGATATTGGAATAAATAACAATTATTTTGAGGCTTTAGCCTATGACGAAAAATTGGATCAAAGCTTAGAGGACATAGTGCATGTTCAAAATATTAACAACTACTTATCTATTTAGTATGATCCTGATTTAGGGATGAAAATTCTTGATGAACCTAAGGAATGTGTCTCATCATATTTTGAAGACTCTCTTGAAGTACCATGCACCATTCATGAGAAGAAAATTGGTAGAGAAAATATAGTGTTAGATGCTAATACCTCTATCATTAATAAGAAAATACTAAAAAATGAGCAGAACAAGTCAAAATATTTTGTAGTAGATCTAGGAAAGGATAATTCTAATGAAAAGGAAGTGAAAAATATTGAGGAATAGAATAATAATACCTACTTATGATACAGGCAAGGCAAAAAGAGAAAAACCCTCAAATGATCAAGCGAGACCTAGGAAATAAAAAATAAACATAGAGAAACAAACACATATTAAGTTGGTTGAACTTCTCTTTACCAAACAATAAAATGATATTGGTAATTCATAGGCAGGGCTAATAGCCCCTAATGAGACATGATTACCATATCAGATAATATAAGAGGTGCTATTTACTCCTCAAAGAAGAGGTGTATCATGGATCTTTGATTAAGTAATAAGCCTCATATTCTTTATATCCAGGAAACTAAAATGACAAAGGAAGAAACTCCCAAAACTACAAAAGTAGTATGGGTGATATGTGAATGGAATATTGTGGATTATAAAGTAGTGATAGGGGGAATTTTAACATGTTGGAATCCTATTAGAACCTCCTGTGTAACCATTCATAAAACTAGGTATTGGATAGCTTTTTTTTTTGGTAAGTTAAGGAAATTTCATTAAAAAAGGGCATTTGAAAGGTGCCCCAATGCCTTGTACATCAAAAAACCAAGAATAGAAAAGAGGAAACAAAAAAGGAAACACCAGAGGATCAAAAGGCAATAAACCAACATAACCAAAAAAATTGAAATCTGAGACTAAGATTTCACAAGCAGAGACATCAAACACACTAGTTGGGGACATCAGTCTGCATTGGAAATGCAACCACAATTTCCATATCAAAATCCTTAACCTCATCCTTTGACATATCCTTTGGGGCTTCCTTGCAGGCTTCCTTGGTGATCTCCACAACCTCCTCATCCTTAGAACTATCTTTTATGTCAAAAATTCCCCCTACAGTAGAGGTAGCCTAAACATCCTCGAAAGTATCACAGAAAAATAGCAGGTTGAGTGATTGACGCTGCTCTTTAAGCTGCGTGATAGCTTTTCCAGTGCGATAGTATTGGATAGCTTCTTTAGTCACATGTTATTTTGCTAATATTCATTTCATCCTTATCAATGTCTATGGACCTAAAAATTAGGTAGATTAGACATATGGAGTTAGATCGGAGCATTTATGAGAAGTTAAGATAATGAATCTTAATTTATGATCATAATATATTTTAATGCCATGACCAAACTGGATGGAAAATTTGGGGGAATTAGTAAATTGATCCAAATTAGTAGAGTTTTCTTAGCTTTTACTCAAAACAATAATCTATGGAAGGTTAAGTTTGAAGAAGAAAATATACATGGACCACCAATATAAGAGGCCAGAAGCTAATAAGAAAAAAAATTAGATAGTTGCATACTCTCAGATCATTGGCTAGATGAAGGGACTTGTTCTAAAATTAATACCCTGACAAGGATTAGTATAGATCATTGGCTAATAAGAGTTAAAATGGTGGCAATTGACTTTAAAAAAAATTATATTTTATATATGAGTAGATGTGGGAAGACCATACTCAAATTTTTTATTTTGATCGCACAAACATGGGATTCTTCAGGAAAAAATGGGTTGTATTCACTTCCTAAAAAAATTAAATCAATGACATCTAGATTAAAAGAACACTTTTGAAAATATTTTTGAGAATAAAGAAGAACTAAAAGATAAAATTTCAAACTTAAAAAAATATCATCATAATAATCCAAGCTCAGAGGAAAGGGAGTTAGTGAATATCATAGTTTTTTGAGTAAGGAAGAGAAATTTTGGAGATTAAAATCAAGACAAACTTGGTTTAAAGGAGATAAAAATACAAAGGTTTTTTATAGGATGACAATAGTAAATAGATCAACATCCATAATTAGTAGAATTAAATAAATTAGGAGTTTGGATTGAAGACTATAGTTAAATAAAAAAGGAGACAAGGTTTTTGCTACTAGAATATTCTAGGATCATAGGAGTTTGAAGTTCTTAATGATAAAATACTACAATAAGTAATTTTAGTTATAACAGATGAAAGGAAACTGATGAAGCATATTACTTTGAAAGAAGTTCATTTAGATTTTTTCTCTTTTGATAAGGAAAAATTCCTAGGCCCATATGGGCTCTCTACAACATTCTATCAACATAATTGGGATTTAGTGAAAGATTATTTATTGGTGGTAGTAGAAGAGTCTAAGGTAACACAATGCATATATTACAAATTAAATGCAACATATCTTACCATGATTTCAAAAAATAAGGATGTATAATTGTTTGGTTCATTTAGGTCTATAAGCCTATGTAATATGGCATATACGATTATCTCCAAAGTGATGGCAAATCGATTAAGACCATTGTTAGACAAATTATTTTAGAAGAGCAAGGAAGAATTGTAGAAATGAGGTAGATTCTAGATGAGATCATAGTAGGTCATGAATTTATGCACTCAACAACTTCAAGAAAAGAGAGAGGAATGACCTTAAAACTTGATATGAGTAAAGCCTATGATAGGGTTAAATGGAATTTTTTTCGCAGTATTAATTTTTTTTGGATTTCGTAAGAAATGGCTTAGATGAACTAAATCTTGTGTCTTTGTAGTTTCATATTCATTGTTTGTGAATGCATTAGTAACATAATAATTTAAATCCAAGAGAGGTGTTAGACAAGGATATCCTCTATCACCATATTTTTTCATTATTGTGGTAGAGGTTTTGGGTAGGAACTTGAAGAATACTAACAAATATGGGCTTATAAGTGGACTTAAGGATAGTAATACCATAAATAATATTAACCATCAAAGTTTGTGTATGATACAACCCTTTTTGGGAGGTCAAGGATAAACAAAGCACGAGATTTAAAAAACTTATTAAAGGAACATGAAAGAGTGTCAAGGCAAAAATTTAATAGGACAAAATCCAAAATTTACTTCCTACACAACCCAAATAGAATCAAAGCATGGATATGTAGGTTACTTCAAATGGATGAGGCAAATTTATTTTCAAATTATCTAGGGATGGCTTTATTTAAGGGGAAAATTGGATAGAAATATGGAATCTAGTTATAAGTAAAGTTTAGAATAAACTACCATCATGGAAATGTATATGGTTATCATTAGTAGGAAGGGTAGATGGTTATCATTAGTGGGAAGAGTGCAACTAATTAAATCAGTATTATAGGTTGTTCCAACATATTATATGTCCTTGTATACTATGCCAAAATTAATAGAAAAAAGTTCAATCTATATGATGCAGTCTTTTTTATGTTCAGGATTACATGATAAAAGAATATTTTCTTTGTTGAAATGGATAAAGGTGTGTGATGATAAAACCAGGGGAGGTCTTGGTTTAAGAGTTATTATGGATGTAAACCTAACTCTTAGGGTAAAAGTAATTTTGATTGTACCAAGAGAGTCAAAGACAATAGACAAGAATTATTCTAAGTATGTTGAGCCCAATGACCCAAGCTTAATATTTACTATATTCTCACTACCAAATGGTTCTACTCTATGGAATAGTTTAAAAAAATCAATTGATCTAGTGATTAAAGTGATATATTTTGTAGCCTAATACTTAAAGTAAATATTACAAAAAATAACCACAAGAACAAATATAAAGTTGCAGTATAATGAACTCAATATAGATAAGAATAATACAAGAAATAACTAAAAAATACTCAAAATAATCACATAAAAATGCTCATGAAAATACTAAAAATGATATAGAATAAAGGTCTACTAATGAATGCAATAAGCTATGCATTTTTATACCAATTACAATGCATAGTCACAAATATATATTAACATGTTACTCCTCATATGATTCACTCTTGATCTTCACTCTTCTTTGTAATTCTTCATTTTCCTATTCTAAGGACACATGTGCATTCTTACATAATGGACACTTGTGCACATTTACACTCACAACACTTGGACACATAATTACATGACACTTGTGAATTTCTTACACATTATTACATTACATGAAATATAAACTTACACTATAACCTAAGGCACACACCTAATCTAATATTGTACCAAGGTGGTACATTGGCATATACCAAATAATGTAATATTCTCCAACACCCTATGTATTACATTATTTTATTATTGAAGACTTTAGTCTTCAATACAATATTTATCCTTCAATATTCAATCTACCTCTAGTAGATTAATATATGGATCCTTTATGTAAGAGTCTTTAACATGACCTTCATATTTCATGTGTTCTTGACTCTTATATTTCCCCTATTCTCTTTTTACCTTTTTCTAAACTTTCTGATATTCTTCTTTTCCTTGCTTGATCTTGTCTTTGGATTCAGGTTTCTTGTGATTCCTTCTCTTTCTTTTTTTTTCTTTTTTTGCAATATCATTTGTGATATATCTTATGGTATATCTTCTAAGATTTGAGTTAGTAAATCATCAAAATAATATGACTTTGTTTTCAATGATTCTTCTTTGAGACTATCATATGTATCATTTCTTTCAACTTGTATCTTCCCTTGAAAAGGCTCAAAACTAATTAATGAAAGATAGATCATTAAACATTCTTCTAAAGTAAGTATAATAGTATTTTTTATAATCCCACCATGACCTGAAAACTTTTTCATGAAGATAACCTATAAGAGTTGTAAATTTTCCTTCTTTTGCTTCTTTAAAAAATAAAGTCAATTTATCTTTTAGAACATCAAATATTTGTTTTTCTCCATCAAAGTTATTTATTAAGTTGTGTGAGTAAAATATGAGTGCATGCAACATGTCTTCACTATATTCATTAAATGCATTCTTGAAAATTTCATCCATGAATATACTTTGATGTAGTTTACCTTATGTCTCCCTAAGTTTTTGAATGGAGAAGAATGTTTGCAAATTCAAAAATTCCTAAATTTGAAGTAGAATTCCTTATCTCTCCATAATTGAATTATTTGCAAATATTCTATGGCTTTTGAAATTAAAAAATATTAAAATAAATATCTCAAAAAAGAAATTTAATAAAGATCCTCTCACTAACTACTTATTTCTCCAAGAAAATTCTTAAAATAACAATTAAAAATTTATTATTCTAATATCACAATTATCAATCCAAAATAAAGTTTAGAAAACTAAAAATGAAAAATTAACTCCTTATCACTCCACTAAAATTTATATAAATAAAAAATTAATTTAATTTATCCAATAAACCCTAATTTTACCTCCATGAAAGGCTTCGTTTCGAATGGCAACTTTGATGCTAAGAACTTTAAAAACCGTTTCACTTTTCTTCTTCCCTCAAGCATGTGAGAATTAGTTGGAAGATGTTTGCATGGAATTCTATTTGAATTATTCTAAATGGGTGTTTCCAGATTTTTGGCTGCACCTTCTATTCTTCTATGTTTCATCTTGGATTTTGCATGTTATTGGTTGGTATTTAATACTTCAGTAATTTCAAATTCAGAATGCTTGAATTATTCTAACATTTACATTGCTTGACCTTTGGAATTTACATATTTCAAAATTTAATGCTTTGAATGCTTGAGTTTCGCTTTGCTTGGTGCTCCAGTTCTTAGTTACTTTAAAATAATATTGGTGCTTCATCTGCCCTTCATCAACATGTCTTCTCAACTAATTGCAAGGTAATTCAAACGTTCATTTTGATTGGTGTAAGGCTCTTGAGGTGGAGCTTGTTATTCATTCGCTTTAGTTAGTTCTCCTTAGTTGTGCTTGGTATTAATGCCCTTCTAGAGTCCTCTCTGATACTTTGATTTTCCTTTCCTTAATGCTCATGTTCCTTATTTCAGTAATGGTGATCTTTGGCTCTTCAGTTCCTCAACGTTATCAATACTTGCCTGATGCTTGGTTCCTATTCTACATGACTATTGGTATCATCATCTCTTGGCTTTGGCTTTGGTATTCTTTTACCCATTTTTTACTTTCATGGTGCTTAGATTATTGCGTAATTAGTTTTATTGCTCAACCTTCATCTCCTATGTCACTTGAACTTCTACGCACATTGCTCAATCCCTGCGTTTCTCTATTGTGTCCTCTGCATACCTTGGTTGATGATTGATATTGATGTATCTTGGTTGACACTTTATCCCTATGTAACTTGACTGGTGCTAGTCCTTAGTACTACTAGTAGTATCTTTCTCAATTATCTTTGCTACTAAATGGCTCCAAAGATGCTATTGCTTGAGGTAAATTTTTCTTCATTTAGTTCTTTATGTTGCTTATACCCCTTGATAACATTAGTCATCTGGATGGCATTGTACTCAATGATTGCATTGGTTTCCTTGATAGCATTGATTGTCTTAATGTTTTTATCTCTTGGATTGTATGTTGTGAGAGCTATTGCACTCCTTTTTGTAAATTTATTCCCTTGTTATGGTGTTTTTGGCTTTGACTTGGCACTCTTTGGTTGCTCAGATTTGTATGGTGAAATTTTCACTCTTAACTACTGCATTGAATACTTTAGGACTCCCATCTATTGATAATGCTCTTGCTCTTTATGCATATGTATATTTGGATGTTTTTTCCCTTATGTAGAACAAACTTAAAAAACATAACCTTTCCTTGGTTGCAACATTCTCTTCTACATGTAGTGATAAACTTCTATTGGTGCTTGGATACCTTGGTCAACACTTTGACTCCTACTATGTTAAGCTTGGAGGATTGTTATGCCTTAGTAACCTCCTATAAATTTTTGCATACTTGTATTTCTTTTCTTTTTATTTTTTAGGTGCATACGTCTAGTTTTATCACAAAGATGTAGAAAATTAAAGACTCTTAAATACACATTTTTCTTCTTGCAAAGATGCACTTAAAGAACCATTAATTCTTCACCTTTTCTTTTTTGCCTCTAAACGTTCTTTGTTATTCTTGAAATAAGGTTGATTTTCTTCCAACCTTACTAGTCTAATGCCATTCGTTTTGATTGCTTTTCAACGCTCTTATCTTTTCTTTAGATATGTCCTGCAAGTTTTGTTTACTAATACTTCTATTTTCCCTTGTGAAATTTCATAAACTTGCTATCTTGTTGTCCTCATTTTGACTTCTCTATATCTTACATTTATGGGCTTGTCATTGAATGGCGATGATTGTCCCAAATCCAAAAATATCCTTTCCTTAATCGAATTTGAAGTTTTATCCTAAATGATGCTCGTGTGGCTTTCAAATGTTATCTTTATTTTTAATGTTGTCCTTGTGATATTCAAACACTTTCAATATTGCCTTTGTGGCATTCACTCACTTTCAATATTGCCCTTATGGCTTTCACTCTTTCTTTCCAAATACTACCTTGCTCTTTTGTTGTCTTGAATTCTCTGGTTTCTCTGTCCAATGTGGACTTCTAATATGTTGTCTTCAATGTGCTATGTGTTGTCCTTTAACTAGGACTATCCTCAATATTTTTTGTTATCTTGAAGTCTTCTTTATTCTATATTTAATATTTAGTAGGACCTTATTCTTAGGTATCTAAATCTACCTTCAATGGGACTCCTCTTCTAGAGTTTTTGAACTCTTATCAATCTCAAGGTCTATTTTTGAGACCTAAAACTATGTTGTATATTACCTTGTATTTCGAATATATTCTTGGAATAGGTAAACTCAATCTATATGAAAATTTTCAATATATAAAGTAGAATGATGATGATAAAATTTTCTTCTTGAGTTGGTTCTCTAAAATATGTATCCTTAATCTTCACTGGTTGTTCTTCAACCTAGTGGTAAAACTTCTCTTCACTGATTTTCCTTCAACTAGTGGTATTAATTCTTGGTTTAACTGGTTTTCTTCCAACCCAGTGGAAATATATTAACTTCACTGGTCTTTCCTTAGCCAATGTAAATGTCCTTCAATTTTTTGCAACTTTTAAAAACCCGTGCAAGTAAACTTGTTATGGATCTGATATCACTGATAGATTTTGTAGTCTAATACTTAATGTAAATCTTACAAAAAAATAACCACATGATCAAATATAAAGTTGTAGTATAATTAACTCAATATAGATAAGAATAACTCAAAAATACTCATATAATAATCACATAAAAATGCTCACAAAAAATATTGAAAATGATATAGAATAAAGGTCTACTAATGCATGTAATAAGCTATGCATTTTTTATACCAATTATAATGCCTAGTCACAAATATATAATAGTATATGTGACTCCTCATATGATGCACTCTTGACATCCAATCTTATTTGTAACTCTTCACTTTTCTATTCTAAGAATACATGTGCACTCTTACATAATGGAAACTTGTGGACATTTACACTTACAACACTTACACACATAATTACATGACACTTGTGTATTTCCTGCATATTTACACTCATAATACTTGCACACATAATTCTTGCATATATTATTACATTACATGAAATATAAAATCACACTCTAATCTAATACACACATCTAATCTAATATTGTACCAAGGTGGTACATTGGCATGTACCAAATAATGTAATATTCTCCAACATAAAGGTCTAAGATGGGTTGTGGGAGTTGGAGAAAAAATTATATTTGGATGGATACATGATGTGGTAAAAAATCACTCAACCTAGATCCAATTTTGAAATCATAGATGAGATTACTTTAAGATGAGTATAATGATAGACTCTCAAACATTATGTACAAGGATCAAGAAGGAAGATACAAATGGAAAGAAGATATTTTTACAAGTATACAAGACATTGATGCTAGGAGGTAGTTGAGAAGAAAGATAACAATATTAATTATTTTGAGGGGAGCCAAGGATAACCTGATATGAGAGTTAAATAGCTTAGGATAATACACAAGAAGAAGTGGATATAATGTAAATCAACAAATAGGAATATTGTAAGAATATGGATAGATATTTGGGATAGCCTGAGCATTGTTAAATTTAAAATGTTTGTTTGTCTAGTAGGTCATAAAAGAATTATATCCTAGGATAACCTTATAAAAAGGGGTTTCCATGGACCCTCACAATGTGTTCTTTGTAAAAAGGAAGGGACTGTAGACCATATTTTGAGACACTACTTAATAGTCTAGAATCTATGGAAATGAATTCTTAATATGTTTGGTAAATGCATGATGATGTATGAAAGAACTAAAGAATGGTTAAAGCAATGACACAAATCTTTTAAAGGTGATACCTTACAAACAATCTAGGATATATCAAAAGATACAATGCTTTGGATTGTATGGTTATAAAGGAATAGAAGAATATTTAAAAGAAATGAAAACAATTTAGAGGTAATGAAAAGGAAGATTTATTTAGCCAAATAGAAGTCTAAACCAACCCTATCAACTCACCCAATCCCTAATCTAGAAGTAGAGAGCCTTGATAGATGGAGTCAAGTCATCAAATGAAATTATGATTTTGGGTACAAGAGAAACAAAAAGAAGACAAAAATATCCAAATGTGAAGTTGGTCAAATTGAATATTAATGGAGCATCTAAAGGAAATCCAGGACTAGCAAGAGGAGCAAGAATAACTAGAAATAATAGAGGAGAGATTTTGTCTCATAACACTTTCAACAATGGATTTAAGGCAAATAATGAAGCTAAAGCTTGGAAGACTTTGGAAGGGTTAAAAAAATGAAAAAAATGAAATAGAATAGAGTATGGATGGAAGGTGACTCACTCATAGTAATAAATGCAATTTTGAGGAAAGCAAACACCCCATGGAACATACAAGAGATAATTGTGGAATTTCAAGACCTTGCTATAGAGTTTGAAGAAATCAAATTTACACATACATTAAGGTAAGGAAACAAATGTGTAGATAGGCTAGCCAATAGGGGGTATAAATTAAGGATCATGAAGTTAAATTCTCTTTTCCATGGTTAGAGGAAGTAGTAAGTTTACCTAAAGCTGACAAGAAGATGTTGATTACCTAAATCTAATAATGATTAATATTTACTTTAATGTTTTTCATTGGTAATATTTGATCTATTTTAACACATTAATGTGTTTTCATATAAACATTTATTACTATTTTTATGGTTGCACTTATTTGGTAAAGTGGACTATGATAGTGTGATGTTTTAAAATATAGCTCTACTAAGATGCAATGCATAGACAATAGGTATGGAGTTTTGGTATTGTAAAGGCTATTGTAGAAAAGTATCAAGAAGGATGCTAAATTATAGAATATTTGTATTCACATAGAAATTTGAAGAAGATCTAGAAAATGAAAATACAAATTCACACATTTAATGAAAAATGATATAGGTATCTAGCTATAGCAACTCAATTGAGATGACAATTGAATATGTTTTAAAATCTCAAGCTCTAAAGGAGAGAGTTGTAATTTTTAAGGGTGCAGGACCTGAGTACAACCCCTTTTTCTCCAAAAAAAGAAAGAAAATATTCTTCATTTCATTCTCTATCAAATATATTCATCCTCTTCCCCAAGGTGCTATGTTTCCACAATTAGACCCTTGAGATAATTTTTATTTAGAAATAAAATATCACTTCGTTATCTTCCTTATATGATTTAAATTTTAGTAAGATGAATATCAACACCATAATTGGATAAATTATCCACTACCTTATTTCCTTCTCTATAGATATGATCACAAATTTTAAGATACTTATCTGTAATAATAGTTTATGAATATTAGTAATAATATTACTTTTTTATCCAATCCCCACATCCATTGTTATTGACAATATTAATGATAATTTATGAATCCCCTTCAACTAAAATATATTTTAATATTAAAATCTTGTAACCGAGTGGTTAGAACCCCCATTTTTGCACTTAAGAAATCCCACAATGAACACCATATCTATAAATATTTTGCTAGAAACTAGTAATTTATTTCTAAACTTGGGCATGATTTTGAGATTTATTTTTAAAATATTCTATTATTCCTTTCAAGCCATAAATTCCAAAAAATAATAGTGGGTCCGATTATCCACAATATACACAATACTTTAACTTTAAAACAATTAATCCAATATTTCATCAAAATCATCAATGTTGATGGAGTTGCAAAACACGTTTTCATATTTTAAAAAAGGTAGCCCTAAATTATATGAGTAAAGAGATAATGATGATCTAAAATGTCCATAAAGTTTTATAAATATTATTTGTAGAATCTCTTCTATAACAATATTACTTTGGGCTACTAATCAAAGGAATGTTGAGGCCTCAGGAATAACCTTTAGTGGCCAAATATACTTCCAAGGGAAATATTTTAGAGTAGAAAATTTTGATTGCTCTATATCCTTGTAGCTCAACTTGACCAAGTATCCATCATAATTTGATAAATTCTAAACCAAATCATCCTTTTGTGTAATATTGGAGAAATAAAACTCTTACAACATATTTTGAAGCTCATCTACTAGTTGTTTGAGTCCCTCTCCTTCAACTAGGATAGTAATAGAAATCCATGATCTGGAGTTGTTGCTCATACTAATGTAATATCTAACCTTTGGACCTTTATAATCTAGACATTCATAAGCAAATGTTTATCATTTTAATTTAGATATAAGAGTAAAAGTATTCAACCAAGGATTAGATTTAGAATTTTTATAATCCATCTAATATGTTTCTTGATCAATTGTAAACTATTCGATATCAAGATCCATGTTAGTGATCCTTTGGGTAGGGTTCATTTCCTGAATACTTTTGCATCAAGAGAACCTATATATATTTGATATAACATTTTCATCTAACCCTTTCCTGGATTTATAAATAATCTCTAGCCAAGTTTTCCCCTAAGGCAAAACTCCCAAGTATATAATTCCACAACACTATGTATTTAATATTCTTGCCTTTGCAAACTCTATCCCATTTACAAAGAGAAACTTAAGCTTTTCCTCACATTTTTTTAAATAAAATATCTTTCAATTTTATCCACTTCCAATCGGTTAGTGCATGCTGATGAGTCTCACTTTTGGGAGGGTTGGACAATTAAATTTTGTTTATATCAATTTGAGTATTTTTTTTACATGACATGTACTCAAGATTTGACAAAGACATTAAAAAGATTAATTGAATAATTTTTAGTGTAGATTGTTATTATATTTTCTTATTATTAATAAAATAAAAAGCATAGTTTATATGAAGTAATTTTTTTTATTATATTTCAAGATAACCTAAGGTGCATGGGGAACCTTTTTAAACATTTTAATAGATACTTTTTTAAGATAAATATTTTAATAATAAAGTATAAGTAAATGGTTCTTTTATGTGTGATAAATCCAACAAATATATCTTTATAGATCCCAAATAGTATTCATTAGATATCTCTTCTAATACCCTCCTAGAAACTCAAATAAAAAGATAACTATTTTTGTTTCAAATAGATATACATAATCACTTAAATGGGCACAACCACTAATTATAGTACTATGATTGCATTTCACTGAGGCCAAAGATTTCTAAGGTTAAGCTTCATATTGAAAAAGTTGACATAACTAATATAAGGCTTCATTTTTTTATTGCTCAAGTTTCATACTTGGGTTCCATTGGAATCTTAGTTTCTTAAATAGTCAAAACCAAACTCACAAAGAGGTAATATGTATAACCAAAATTAAACTTGTCTAAGGATAAAAATATTTTCCCATGGTCATACTTCAAAATAGGATACATCAACCTAAACACATAGTTACTCTCTAATTTTCTCTAATAAAGTTGATGCAAGGTTACGCATAAGGGAGTGGCCCTGAAATGTATTTATAAAAATAAGGTAAATTAGTTTCAAAATCAAGGTGAATCGTATCCAAACTCATGTAGAAGACATGGCGAATTGCATTTTTTCCCACCAAAAATTATAAAAATGGGGTGAATCAATTGCAAAATCTTGCTACCGCATGTTTTTCATATATTTTTGTGATAAGACAACAATATTTACCAGATCCATCATTTTAGGTTGCCAAGATCTAGCATCCTTTAAGGGTTTATGCACATTACCCTTACTAGATCTCTACTTGTTTTTTCTTTGGTATCACACTTTAGCAACTTCAAAGCTCATTTTAGAGGTCTTTTGAGGGTTTTTTGAGGATTTTACCAAGTGATAAACTTATCTTAGATAATTTTAGAGCATATATCTCATCAAGCTAGGTGGTTTAAAAAAAAATAAAAAATGGATTTTTGGATCAAAAGTTATGCCTTCTAGAAGGTTCCCTACCAATCGATGCTCCTTTGCAATTGATAGAAACCCGATGCTCCTCTATAATCGATCCACACTCGACTACTCTTTTGCAACTGATCCACACTTGATTGCTCTACTACAACTGATCAAAACTTGATTGCTCCTCTATAATCAATCTATGCTTGGTTGATATTTTGTAATCGATCCATACTCGGTTGCTCCTCTATAATTGACCGACACTCAACTGCTCATTTACAACCAATCCACACTTGATTGCTCCTTTACAATTGATCGACACTTGACTACTCCTCTACAATCGATCCACACTTAGTTGCTCCTCTACAATCAATCGACACTCGATTATGTAAGGACACCAATTGGAGGAATAAAAATAATCTCTTTAAGAAGGAATCATTGTTGGAATATAAGATAGAAACCCATAATTAATATATAATATGTTCTTTGGATGATGATTTCTATGCCTCCCTCCTAGAATTTATATTAACCTAGGGCTACGTTAATGAAAGGATGCGACTATTCATATTATAATAATATAATAATTAATGAAATAATACTAACTAATAATGTTAGGATGGAGGATCCTAACATGCCACCCCCTTAAAAAGAGCTTTGTCCTCAAAGCTCAAAGGGAGGAGCTTCGTCCTTTGTTTTCCCAGACACATTTTCTCATGTTCTTGCACAACTTTAATGTCCTTTTTCCATAAGCAGGGATATCGAGAAGGTGGAATAATTAGAGGTGGATTGCCAAGAAGGAGAGGAGGAGCGAGACAATGGTGGGGGGGCAACCTTTGGGGTCCTGCAAATATTTTAGAATAATCCATCAAAAGTGGTAAGGCTTCCATATCCGTGTGTTCCCTGGAAGAGTCAACGAAGAATGAGTGTGCAGTCATGCTACGTTGTTTTCGAATAGGTTCGACCATGTGGTTAAAAAGCACTATTGGTGAGGAAGGTGTGTGCAGGTCTTGTAGAGTGTATGCTTGGTTGGCATTGGTTACTTTGGGTATGTCTACCTTATTGATTCTTGGGGTAGCTATTTCTTTGTATACCTCAACCGTATTGTCATCATGGGGGTGAGTAGATAATGTGGGTAGTGTGGGTTCATGGTTCTCACTTTCCACCTCTCCCTCATCTTGCTCAACTTCCTCAGCTTCGCCCGTGATGGATTGACAAGGATCATCCACAGTTAATAAATACAATGTTCGCATAGCGCAACAATGACTGGGACCAAATTTCTCATCACAAGTATCGCAGAGGCCTTTCACTCGTCGTTCCTTTATCTCCTCAAAGCTGAGATGTTTAATTGGTAAAGTTTGGTGAGTTTTGGGAGTGGGGTAAGTGGTCTGTGATTTCCCCATCGACGATTTTCCTAATTTACATGGAACATTAAGTTTATCTTCAACTAATAGAGCTAATCCAAAGGTCTGCATTAAGGTGCGGGGATGAAATATTTCCACCTCATTCTTAATTTCTTCCTTTAATCCACTGACGAAGCAACTTATGAGAATTGATTCATCTAATCCTGTGGTGTGAGTGACGAAATCCTAGAACTGATTCTGATATGCTCGCACAAAGGTGAGTTGATGAAGGTTGGTGATATTAATCAGTGAAAGTAGGTTGGGGTCATGATATATTCCATCATAGGCCATTTGCGGAGTCATTTTTGGAAGTTGTCATTAAATTTGCTCAAAAATCATCACAATTTTCATCAAATGTTGCAGCAAAAATCGACAAACATTGGTGTCCTTGTAATTTCTGTCACAATTTGTGTGTTATCAATTTTTGCAACTTTTTGTCAAAAAAAATTGGGTGTTTCAACTTTGTTGACAACTTTTTCAAATTGTTTTTTGTTGAAAATTTGGGTGATAATTTTTTGTGAAGGCTGGCGAGGGGGACGGGACTCGAGCAGAGCAGGCAGACAGAGCGGCAGCGGGAGATGATTGGTCAGTGAGGAAGGGCTAGGGTGAGTGGAGGGACAGTGGAAGGAGGAGCGGAGCTTGAGGGTAGTGGCTGAGTGGAACTTGGGTGGCACTCGGGTGGCAACGAGCACGGTAGGCGAGGGGAAAGACATGCTAGATGAAGCGAACATGGTAGGAGAGGGAAAAAAATGTGGAAGGAGGAGCGGAGCTCGAGGGCAGTGGCTGAGCGGAACTTGGGTGGCACTCAGGTGGCAACGGGCACAGTAGGCGAGGGGAAAGACATGCTAGAAGAAGCATGACAAAGGGTGTCTAGGAGCGAAGAGTGAGTGGCGCAAGAGTCAAGGAGTGGTGGTGTCGCGTGAAGGACCAAGGACTAGCATGACCAAAGTCACGTTTTGTTATTCGTGCTTGATATCTTTTAAACTGAATTTGGCCAATTCCCTTGTCAATGTGGGATAAAAGGTTTTAAAGATTTTTATTTTTAGCACAACTCGATGAAGAAAAATTAAATGAAGATTGGAAATTTCTTTTTAAACCTTATATTTCGATTAATTTACTTCATCGTGATTTTTTATATTCGTCGAAAAATACAATAGGTCATCGAAAAATGATAGGGCGTTCAATTTCTCATCGGGATTGATCGTTCAATCTTGTTTTCGAATTTTGTTTTGACCTACCATATTCGAGGTGGATCCAACATCTTCTAAACCTTAGGAAAATTTATAATATTAAAAAATTTGGTTTCCTCTCTGTGATAGACTTCACCGAAAAATGTTGTAGTTTATCGATTTTGAATTTACGCTAGTGCTATAGCTGTTATTCAGGTTTATTTATTTATTTTTTGCTTTTGATCACTATGGATAGCTTTTAATCACCGGTGGCTCCTTCCCTTGTAAGTGTTTTCATAAAAAAACAATTTATCGCTGCAATCTAGAATGTCCTCGCTGATATGTAGAGACGCTCACCCGGGTCACTTCGAAGTTGGAATTCTTTGTCTATTTTATTGGATGACTAGCTATTGTGAATTCACAGCCGAAGGATAATGCATTTATTTAGGAGAAATCACCAAGGTTTGGTTTGTTCTGTTAGTTCTTCACTGTGTCAGGTGAATTAACAATCGATTTTTCATTTAGTGCCTGCAACCTCTATTCAGTGTTGAGAATGCAAATGAACACCGAAGTTTGTCGCTTGTATATATTTTTCTTAGGATGTCATGTTATTAATATTTTGCTAAATTATTCACTTCGTTTATGCCTTTAAACCAATTTTCAAACGTCGAACATTTGAATTTGGTTACTAGGTTTATAATTTTTTAAACTCGCCAATATATAGATTTCTCATCGAAAAAATCAGGATATCACTAGAATTATTTCAAAGGAATTTGAATTAATTTTTGAAGTGATTTCTTCGATCAAACACTTGGTATTTTCAATAGTTTTAGATGTCACCTTGCTTGATAGAGTCTTATATGATTATATGTTTTAAAATGTGATGGGAATCTTGTCGAATGATTGATAGATCTGCTGGTGACAAACGAATGATATCAGAATGGTATAGCTGCTAACCAATAGGTGATGCAGACGAGGTCAAAGAAATTTTGTGTGAATGTTGTTATGATTTGGTCCCTTATGGATAATTCTCTGATACCAGAAGTAAGGACACCAATCGGAGGAATAAAAAGAATCACTTTAATAAGGAATCAATATTGGAATGTAAGGTAGAAACCCACAATTAATATATAATATGTTCTTTGGATGATGAGTTCTATGCCTCCCTCCTAGAAATTATATTAACCTAGGGCTACGTTAATGAAAGGATGTGACTATTCATATTATAATAATATAATAATTAATGAAATAATACTAACTAATAATGTTAGGATGGAGGATCCTAACATATTACTCCTCTACAACCGATCAACACTCAATTGCTCCTCTACAATCGATCAAAACTCAATTGTTCCTCTACAACCAATCAATACAAAACTATTCTTGTGAAACTAATCGATACTCAAATGCTCCTCTACAATTGATCGACACTCAACTAGTCCTCTGCAATCGATCCACACTCGACTGCTCCTCTACAATGGATCCACACACAACTGCTCCTCTACAACAAATCCATACTTGATTGCTCTTCTATAATCGATCAACACTCACCTACTTCTTTGTAATAGATTCACACTTGGTTTCTCCTCTACAATTGATCAATACTTGAATACTCCTCTACAAATGATCTGCACTTGGTTGCTCCTTTGCAATCAATAAACACTCGAATGCTTCTTTGCAACCAATTGACATTCAACTACTTATTTACAACCGATCGACACTCGACTGATCCTTTTCAATAGACAGACACTTATGTTGATCAGTTGCTCCTTTAAAACCAATCGAATATTTTGTTGTTATACTCTCCTCCTTTCTTTATGTCGATAGAATTATCCTTTGTAACCAATCATTTGTTCTCTCTACAATTGATCGTATTAGGTTTTTGCATATTATTTTTTGTTGATCTTTTCAATGAGAATGAACATTTTACATGAATGAGTATTGTTGTCACGTTAAGTATATATACTAGAGGTATAAGATGTGAATTTGGTGGGAAAAATAAAAAATATATATAATTTAAAAGCAGAAAAGGTTCACGATTTATGCAGGAGTGTTAGTGATTTAAAAAAATAGTGAAATTATTATCAACATAGGGTGAGGTGACCCCAAAAAAAATTTCTCCTAAAAATTTTGAGCAAATGGGCCGATGTCCAGGGTCCCCGTATTTGACAATTTGAAATTTAAAAAATCCTAAGTTTTACGAATTAATGATGATTCGTTGCTATGCATAACCCTGGTTGATGATAATCATGCCTTCGCTTTATGGTTTTTATGAGGCTTGTTAGGTTTGGAATTTAGCTAAAATTATGCTATTTTAAAATAGTTCTACCCTTAAATTTATTTTGGGTTTATGTATCGTGTTGGAAAAAAGTTTTACATATTTCTTGAAGAGTGTTACCCAAATTCAAAACTTGGTACCTAGAATGACAAAAGGGAAGATATGTTAGTCACAATGCTACCTAAGTTCTCAACTTGGTCACTTAACCTGACATTATATTTATTTATTTATAATTATTATTACATGTATGAAGCTTGAAAGTAAGAATTAAATTCTAAGGTTTGGATACCTAATGACATATGGACACCCATCATTCCATTTTAGTCTTAAGAATGGTGAGATAATGAAACATGGTGCCAATTGCACCTTAGATCCAATGATTAATATGTTATTATTAGCTATTTAACACTTATGGTACTTTGGTTCCAAATCCATTTTATTTAAAGGTGGATTATCTACCCTTAAAACTAATAATTTTGCTCTTGGCACCACTTCTTTTCTTGATGTCAATATCAATTTCATGCTTAGAGCTATTCTCATCATTGGCACTAGTACCAACACAAATGAGAAGCACATATAGTCTTGGTGCCAACCCTTACAAATCTTAGAATCTATGGACATTACATGAGCATAATATATTAATACCATCTAAAATACTACTTTATGGAATCAATATATATGGTGCCCACATCAACTTTGCATACCTATGTACTTGATTCTAAGGAGATAACAAGATTATAAAAATAATTTTTATATGTTGGATTAAGTCATATTAAAAGGACTATCTAATAAGGCTATATGATTTGGTCAACATAAAAAGGTAGATGTATTTATTAACATAAATCTATAAAATACATAATCAAATAAATACAGTTTTACTAGATTTTAACTACTATTTTTTGGATAGATGTATTTTATAGCATAGGTTAATGATCTTATATCAAGAAGAATTTTCACTTTATTTCATTGATTATGTTGCACATCGCTATTATTCCTTATATTTTTAAATCAATTTCATCCTCCTCTCTTTGTGGAAGGTGTAAAGAATGTAAATAAAATCATTTTAAGACATCCTATTCTCAATCATCATGCCCTCCAAATTGTATTCATTTGAGGGAGGAAGAGCTAAATTCAATGACTTAGTCTATTATATAGATAACATGAAGAAAATTAAAGTTTAAATTATTTTTTATTTTGTGGTTGATATAGGTATTTTTAATATTTCAATTGTTGAGTTATAATTATAAATTTAAGGAAATAATTTTATTTAGATTTATTTATCAATAAATATTTTACATATTTTATTTTGCTCTTGCTTATTATGTTTCTATTTTTAATGAGTTATATATGGCTTTTATTGGGGGCCACTCTCATCAAAACATCAAAATATTACATTTGCTGCAATATACCTTTTTTTCATAGTTTTTCATTTCTTTTTTCTCTTAAATATATTTTTCAACTTCCTCGAAGTTCTATGTTTCCACAATCAACTCCTTGATATCATTTTTATTAAGACATTTAATTTCACTTGGTCAATTGCCTTCTAAATTTTGAATATCACTGAGATGAATATCAACACCATAATTTGCTAATTTATCTGCTACTCGATTTCCTTCTCTATAAATATTCTCACACTGTTAGGAGATTGCCTCTAGTAATAGATTATGAACATCAACAATAATATTATTTTTATCCAGTCTTCACATCTATTTTTGTTAATAGAATTGATGATAATTTGTGAGTCCCCTCCATTAAAATATATTTCCATTCTTTTTCACTTGCAATTTTAATCCTTATAAGAAGTGCCCTAGCCTATGCATAGTTGTTAGTTGAAGTTCCATATGATTCTAAATAAGTGAGGAGAATTTTTTCTTCACTATTTCTAAAACACCACCTCCACCAGCTTTTCTTGGATTTCCTTTAGAAGCACCATCAAAATTAATTTTGATAAACCCAATATTTGGGTATTTTCATTTTACCATAGATCAAAGTAGATCCTTTGTTTAAATTTCGTTTTTGTAGATGACTCTTCCATGTATGTTTAAATCTTGTAGCCAAGTTATTAGCACCCATTTTTATAAAATTGAGACTTCCCATGATGAGCATCATATTTGTAGACATTCTGCAAGAGAGACAATAATATGATTCAAACTTGAGCATGATTTTGAGATTTATTTTAAAGAATTATATTATTTCTTTCAAGACATAAATTCCAACAAATAATGGTAGGACCAATCCTCTAAAGAATATATAATGCTTTAGATTTGAAATAATTTATCCAATATTTTATCAACTCTTTCAATGTTGATGGAGCTACCCAATATAATTTCATATTAAAAAATAAAAAAACCAAATGATATGAGCAAACATGAAGAAGTAAATGGACTGATGTTTCTAAATCCTTCTTTTCGGTAAGAATCTTAAATTGAAATGTTAACCAAACAAATGTTGAGGCCTTAGAGAGAGCCTCTAATGACCAAACATTCTTCCAAGGAAAATCCTTGGAAGAAGGAAATTTTGATTATTCTAGATCCTCATATCCCAACTTGACCGAGTATCCACCATCCTTTGATAAATTCCAAACCAACTCATCCTTTCGTGTAAAAACTGAAAAATAAAATTCTTGAAGCATATTTTGAAGTTCATTTACAATTTGTTTGAGTTCCTCTCCTTCAACCATGTTACTAAAAGAAATTCGTCATTGGATTTTTTGCTCATAATAATATAATGTTTGACCTTTAGACCTTTATATTTTAGGTATGATTGAGCCAATGGTTTCCATTTTGAGTTAAATATAAGAGGTTAAGGCTTCAACCAAGCATGAAACCAAAAAATTGCATAACTTCCCTCATTGACTAACCATCTAATATGTTTATTTATCAATTGCAAACTCTCTAATATGAAGTTCCATGTTGATGATCCTTTGGATAGAGTTTTTTTCCTAAATAATTTCATTGCATCAAGAGAACCTATATATTTTGAAAGTAATAATTTTACCCAATTATTTCCATGATATCTGAATAATCTCCATCTAGGATTTGCTCCTAATACCAAATTCATAATTCTATAATTATAAAAGTCTTCTCCTCCAATATTCTTTTCTTTACAAACCCTATCCCACTTACAGAGAGAAAACCTAATCTCATGACCTTTCCATAGAAAGTATCTTTAAATTTTATCAATTTTTTATGCAATACCTGTTGGTAATCTTGAAAGTAACATCATATAAATAAGAATGGATTGCAATGTAGTCTTTTAAGAGTAGTAGCCTTCTTGCCATGATTAAGAACTTACCTTTCCAACCTGCTAAGCAAGATTTTATTCTATCCAATAAAGAGATCCAAAGCTCCTTTTTATTTCCTTTATCAGATAAAGGAATACCCAAGTAGGTTGATGGAAAAGTTTCAATTTAAAATCCTAAAATATTCACAACAATTTGTTATAAATCTAGGGAAATATTAATGAAAAATCCTAGATTTTGTAGTATTTACCAACTATCCACTGGCCTTCTCATAACAAGGAAAAATTGAAATAGACTCCATGGCCTCATTGAATGAGGGATGGCCCAAAAGAAAAGTATCATCAACAAATTGAATATGAGATTCAAAGGGACCATTTTTTGCAACTTGAATAACCTTGAATTTTACTTCCATTTTTACCTTTGAAAAGGTTCTCCCTAATGTTCTCCCTAATGCTTCTACCAAAATAATGAATGGATAAGAAGAAAGTAGATCACCTTGACAAAAGTCCACAAGATGACTTGAAGTAACCACAAAGAGAACCATTGATCAAAATAGCAATATTTACAGTGATATAACAACATTTAATCCACTCACACCAACTATAATCAAAGTCAAACTTTTTGATAATAGCATGTAGAAAATTCCAAGAAACCCCCTATCATATTCTTTGTTCATATCTAAATTCAAAAGCATACCTAGTTTTTCATGGAATGAAGAGAATGTATGGCCTCCAATGCAATAATTATACCATCAAGATTTTTTTTACCATGAAAAAATACACCTTGTTCCTTTGAGATAAGATACCCTAGAATACCCTTCAACCTGTTTGCCATAATTTTTGAAATGATCTTATAAATCATATTACAAAGGCTTATTAGACAAAAATTATCAAAATATTTTGTATCGCCTTTCTTGGGAACCAAGGTAATAAAAGTCTCACTAATATAACTTATTATAGCTTTCCTATTTTGGGCCTCTTCAACTACAACTAACATATCACTCTTCAATTAAATTCCCAAAATTATAAAAAAAATGCAAGAAATCCATCGAGGCCAGGTGCCTTGTTATGATAGAAAGAGAAAATTGCTTCATGAAGCTCCTCCATAGATATCTTCTTCATTAAGCTTTCATTTTGTCCTTGAGTGATAACTGATGGAATATTTTGTAGAAGTTTTTCTTGTGCCTCCTTGTCTTGCCTAGAATTTGTCAAAATATTTTTGAAATAATTAATTGCTTCTTTCCTTATATCTTCTTTGTCCTCAATATTTCTTCCATATGGAGTTTAATATTTTTGATATGACAAACATAAAAATTTGGTTTTGTTGTAGCAAGAAAAATAATGTATTTCTATAGCCTTCCTTGAGCCATTTCTCTCAATATTTTTGGAACCAATATGACTCCTTTTTCAATGCATTATGATAATCACAAAGTAATTGTTTTTCACATAAGAATCTAATCCATTTTTTTTTGAGTTTACATAAGTTTTTATGAGGGTCTCGATCCCATCATATTGAGTGGTGTTTGAACCTTGGACCTCTCAAAGAGAGTCCAAATACCTTACCACTGTAGTAATCTTACAACTTTTGATTCATCCCATTAATTTCTACTATCTCTTGTAAAATTTTGAGCTTGGATTCAATTTCTTTATTTTTGTTAAAAATATTACCAAAATATTTGGTATTCCATATATTCATTTGCTCCTTTAAATATTTCAACTTTTGAACAAACTTGTACATACATGATCCTTCAAATTTTGATTCAACCCACTATAACATAACCATATGGAAAAAATCAGGGTCTTGGATTCACATAGACTAGAAGTGAAATGGCTTTGGATGACCATTATTGGGTAACTCATAAGTCAAAAGAGTGGGTTTATGATTAGATCTTGCTCACAATAATAGATATGAAGAGATTGTATACTTTGTTTGTAACCATTTATTGTATAACAAGAATCTATCTAGTCTTTCTGCTATATGATTTTTTAATTCATCTACTATCCCATTTATATTGAAAGCTTGAGGGACTAACATCCCAAAGGTTATTTGAATTTACAAATGAAGCAAAATATTGCATTTATTTAGACCATCCTAGAATGCCACCCTTCTTTTCCAAAGGAGATAGAACAATATTAAAATCACCCCAAATAATCCATAGATCACAATGAATCATCATTGTATTTGACAAAAATATGCTAAGGTCCTTCCAACATCTTTCACGAGGAGTAACTCTAGTCGGAGCATATACATTTATAACCCCAACTTTGATGTTTTCCTCTTTTTGACAAAATAATCCAACAACCCAATTACTTTTTGCTTCTAATAGTTGTCCATCCCATTTGCATTCCCATATTATTGCAATACCACTTGAAGCTCTTGTAGAAGAAATTGCTAAATAATCACCTATCTTCCAAATTTTCTTAAAAGCATCCTTACATTTCTCATTGCTTAATTTTATTTCTTATATTAAAATAAAGTCAGGGCTATAATAACCTATTAATTCATTAATAACTATTTTTTTATGGGTTTTATTCATACCCCTTATATTCCATGATGTCATCAAAATCATCAACACTTTTTATTTTTATTAGTGGGCTTAGCCCCACTCCTTGTTATCACCTATGATGTTTTTATTTGGCTTACCAGATCAATATTATTTTTGAGTTTCTTTTTCTTTTTTTCCTGCTTTGATGGCTTTCCTCTCCTTCCATTCTCGCCAACACATCCATCTTCATCAATCTCTTATATTTTTTCATATTGTTGAAAATGAGACTTATCTTCTAAAGATTTATGTTGCCTAAAGGGTCAAAAGTGCAAGGAATAGCCTAATTAGCATTTTCTTCTTTATATTACCTTGAAAACTCTAAATTGCATAAATGATCCTCCATAGCTATCACTTTCTTATGTTGGCCTGAGACCCCTAAATTTCCTTGGATATCCTCCATAGGATTTTCTATACTATATTGCTCTTGAAATCTGATGCAGGAGCATCCGGTGGCAGCAGAGCAATCTTGCATCAACAAAAAAATTTCTAAGTGTTTGCCTTGATGTCGCGATATCACGAAAGAGAAAAGTGTCGCGATATCGCGACATGTCACATTTTCGCGACTCAGGAAGGAGAGAGAAGGCGCGGAGCAAAAATGTCACGATTTCACGATATGTCGTGAAATAGCGACCGAAAGAAGATCGGAAATGCCAGAGAAGAAAATGTCATGATTTCACGACATGTCGCGAAATCACGACCGAAGGAGCAGAAAGAAAGCAAGGAAGGAAACTGTCATGATATCGTGACATGTCATAATTTTGCGACCCAAAGCAGATAGCAAAAGCGAAAGGTAAAGCTGTCACGATATCGCAATATGTCACAATTTTGCGACCCGAAATAGAGAGAGAAAGTAGAGAGCTGTCACGATATCGCAACATGTCACGATTTCATGACCCGAGAGGCAAGGAGGAGGCAGAAAGGAAAGATGTCGTGATATCACGACATGTCACGATTTCATGACCGAAAAGGAGAAAGAAGAGCCGGAAAGGAAAGATGTCGCGATATCGTGACTCGCGATATCGTGATATGTCACGATATCATGACCCAAAGAAGAGAAAGGCAGCGAGGAAGAAAAATGTCGTAATATCGTGACATGTCAAGATATCACGACATATTGCTGGTTCACAATTGGAAAAGGCCCACATTCCCAGATGATGTTTCTTGAGGTGGTCAAAGGCCTCATTAATGCATGATTTCTTTCCCAATAAGCTTGCTGAGCATGGTGGCCACTTGAATGTTGTGCCCAAAGGTCAGAGACGTTCAAACGGCTCATCAATGCGTGTTTTCGTGGCTGACCCGATGGTAGTTGCTAGTTAGGGTAAAATATGTGAAGGTTCAGTCACGAAGGGGGGAGCCGACTTTTTAGATTCGAAGGATGTATTCTTCCAGGTGGGTGATTAATGGCCTAGAGGGTCGGGACCTCGGGTGGTGAATCTGGGGCTCCCCATCAAGTGCTCAAAGAAAAAAACTACGTCGGTGGGCTAGTGTGGTAATTGGTTTTTGAGGATCAAAATAGAGAAGGGGATCTAGATTTTCGATGGTGAATCTGGGCTCCCCATCAAGTGGTATCAGAGCAAGAGTTCCTTAGTGTGTGAGCAGATCGTTGAAAGTGAGGCAGCTTGCACCAAGATCTATGGAAGGGTTGTAAGAGAAACAAGCAGAATGCCTCCATGAAGAAACCATGGTGGTGGAAGAAATATGGTGCTAGCAAAAGATTTCAGAGCTTTGTAGAGGCAAGTTCAGGCCCTGCAAGAGGAGCTGCACAGAGGGCTTGAACCCAAAGGAGAAGAAGGAAGTGAAGATGAAGTTGATGAAGAAGAGGACCAGTTTGAGGAAGAAGAAGAGGCTGTAGATCCTGCACAAGCCAGGTTATATAGAGCCATCTCCCATATTGGAAAGAAACCAAAGATGGAGGTTTTTGCGTACTTTGGAAATCTAGATCCAGAGGAGTTGATTGACTAGATCAATGATCTGGAAGAATACTTTGAATATGAGGAGGTCAAAGATCCTGATCGGGCCAGATTTGCTAAGACCAAGCTGAAGGGTCATGCCAACATCTGGTGGAAGGGAGTACAACTAGAAAGAAATAGAAGAGGAAAGGAGAGAATAACAAGATGGGATAGAATGGTAGATAAGTTGAAAAGATAGTTTATTCTTGCAGATTATGAATTGGATCTACTAAGGAAAATGTAGAGTTTGAGACAGTCAAGAAAAACTATCAAAGAATACACAAAGGAGTTTTATAAGATCTCCATCAGAACTGGCCATTCAGAGGCTAACAAGGAGAAGGTGGCATGTTACATCAATGGGTTGAGAACCAGTATTCAATTAGATTTGAGTTTGGTTAGGGTGAGCACCATTGAGGATGCTTACCAGTTTGCCCTCAAAGTCGAAGAGAAGCTAAACAAACGGTTTGAGGGTAAGCAAAGAGGAAGAGGTCATGGTGGAAGAACTGGTGGAAGGACCAGTGGAGAAAAATATAAGGATTAGAAGAAGGCTGGTGAAACCAGTAATACCCAGGATCAGAAAGAGGGGAACACCTACCAACCCCATAATCAGAATAATGGTTACCGAAGAGGGAGAGGTAGATCTGGAAGTGGATTTGGAAGGGGAGGATTTCGTGGAACCTGTTTCCACTGTGGCAAATAAGGACATCGAGCATACGAGTGTCCACAACACCGAGAATGGACAAATAAGAGACCTGAGGGTCCTGCCAGAGCTGCTGTAGTAGATGAAGGTGCTGAATCAAAACATTTTGAGGAGGTAGAGAGAGGAGAAGTTATGGTCATAAGGAGGACCCTATTGAATGAGGAGAAAGGATCAGACCAAAGGAGGAGCCTATTTCACACAAGGTGCAAAAGTTCGGGTAAGGTCTATAATATTATTATAGATAATGGTAGTACTGATAACTTGGTCTCAGAAGAAATGGTTACTAAGTTACAGTTAAAGAGGAGGAGACACCCGCATCCATATCTTATTGCATGGTTACAGAAGGACCATAGGGCTTTGGTCAGTGAGCAATGCTTGATGAAATTTAATATTGGGAATTACTGTGATGAGGTCCTGTGTGACATCCTGCATATGGATGCTTGCCATTTGTTGTTGGGAAGGCCATGGCAGTTTGATCGGTGTGCAGTGCATGATGGTTGCGCCAACACTTACTCAGTGACGAAGAATAGAGTGCACCATAAGCTAAAGCCCTTGAAGGAGGTGGGTGAAAAGGTATGTATCAGCGCTAGAATCTGTTTAGTTAAAGGGGGAAGATTTTTGGATAGTTTAAAGCATGAGCATATGTGCTATGCATTAATTCCTAGAGTTAGGAAGGAAGAATGCAAGGATACCCCTATAAAAGTCTTAGGACTGTTAGAAGAATTTCCAGACATTATATCTGATAATGTGCTTGAGGGTTTACCACCAGTGAGGAAGATCAATCACCATATTGATTTGGTACCATGATCTAGTTTACCCAATAAGGCAACACATAGAATGACTCCTACAAAAACTAAAGAGCTGAACAGGCAAGTCCAAGAGTTGTTGGAGAAGGGACTGATTTGGGAGAGCTTGAGTCCATGTGCAGTACCTATAGTACTAGCACCAAATAAATATGGAGAGTGGAGAATGTGTACAAACTCTCGAGCCATTAACAAGATCACCATAAAGTACAGATTTCCATTGCCAAGGATGGATGACATTATGGACTGTTTGAGTGGAGCCAAGTACTTCACAAAGATTGATCTAAAGAGTGGTTATCATCAGATTCGTGTCAGAGAAGGAGATGAGTGGAAGACAACATTCAAGACCAGAGAGGGTTTGTATGAATGGTTGGTCATGCCATTTGGGCTAACCAATGCACCAAGAACATTCATGCGACTGATGAATGAGGTATTGAAAGAATTTTTAGACAAATTCATCATTGTCTATTTGGATGATATTTTAATATTTAGCAGAACCCTAGAAGAGCATCTGATCCATATCAGAAGGGTTTTTGAGAAGTTGTGGGAGGAGCAGTTGTTAATTAATCTGAAGAAGTGTAATTTTGTGAAGGAGTTAGTGTACCTGGGATTTGTCATCTCAGCCGAAGGTCTAAAAATGGACCCAAAAAAAGTGAGAGCTATCATTGAATGGCCTACTCCGAGAAGCACGACTGAGGTAAGATCATTTCATGGTCTAGCAAGTTTTTACAGGAAATTCATTAGGAATTTTAGCAGTATTTGTGCACCCCTTACAAAAACAATGAGAGGGGATAAGAAAGAATTTAAGTGGACCTTAGGAGTAGATAAGAGCTTTGATATGATGAAGAAGAAGGTTACAGAGCAACCTGTTTTGGCACTTCCAAATTTTAATAAGGTATTTCAGGTAGATTGTGATGCTAGTGGTAGTGCCATAGGAGTTGTTTTGAGTCAAGAAGGTAAACCTGTTGCTTACTTTAGTGAGAAACTCAATGATGCTAGGAAGAAGTATTCAGTTTATGATCAAGAGTTTTATGCTATAGTTCAGGCTCTAAAGAAGTGGCGAAATTACTTGTTCCCAAAAGAGTTTGTTCTATATACTGATCATCAGGCCTTACAATATATTAATAACCAAGGGAAGTTAAATCAAAGGCACCTAAAGTAGGTTGAGTTTCTATAGAGTTATACCTTTGTGTTGAAGCACAGGAGCAAAAGGTCAAACAAAGTTGTAGATGCCTTAAGTAGAAGGCAATGTTTGTTGACAGAAATGAAGGTGGAAGTGGTAGGATTTGATGAACTGAAGGGTTTGTACCCCGAAGATCCTAATTTTGCAGAAGCCTGGAAGGCTTGCTTGGCACATATTACTTTGGACAGGACCAAGTGGTTGGATTTTTTGATCCAAGATGGAATGTTTTTTAGAGGAAGTCAATTATGCATTCCAAGGAGTTCAATGAGGGAAAATCTGGTCAAGGAGAAACATAGTGGAGGGCTGGCTGGACATTTTGGTTGGGATAAGACCATTGCCCTGGTTAGTGAGAACTACTATTGGTCGCAACTACAACAAGATGTGAAGAGGTTTGTGCAAAGCTGTAGAGTATGCCAGATGGCGAAAGGTGTGAGCCCGAACACTGGATTATATCAGCCATTACCTGTACCAGAGAGACCATGGGAGGATGTCAGCATGGATTTCGTTCTTGGTCTACCAAGGACACAACGGGGAAATGAATCCATATTTGTGGTGGTTGATAGGTTTTCAAAGATGGCACATTTTATCCTCTTCCAGAAAACTAGTGATGCAGTTCACGTTGCAGGTTTATTTTTCAAAGAGGTGGTACGACTTCATGGTCTACCAAAGAGTATCATTTCTGACAGAGATACCAAGTTTGTGGGGTATTTTTGGAGGACCTTGTGGAAGAAATTGAAGACAGATTTGAAATTCAGTTCTGCATACCACCCACAGACTGATGGCCAAACGAAGGTGGTGAATAGAAGTCTGGGAAATCTATTGAGATTCTTGATAGGAGATAAGCCCACGGGATGGGATTTGGTTTTTCCACAGGCAGAATTTGCATACAAAATTTTTGTCAATAGGAGTACTAACAAATCTCCATTCCAGATAGTATATGGGAGCAGTCCAAGGAATGCTTTTGAGTTGAGGAATATGGATACAAGGGAAAAGAGCAGTGTCGAGGCTGAAGAATTTATAGAGCATCTGAAGAGCGTGAATGAAGAAGTGAAGAAACACATTACTAACATGAATAACCAATATAAGACAAGGGCAGACCAGAAGTGACGATTCAAGGAATTCGCAGTGGGAGATGAAGTCATGGTCCATCTGAGAAAAGAAAGATTTCTTGTTAAAACCTATAACAAGTTGAAGATGAAGAAGTTTGGACCATGCTGAATTATAGGAAAATGAGATTCAAGCAATGCGTATGAAGTGGAATTGCCAAGTGGCCTTAACATATCACCTATTTTTAACATTGCATATTTGGTAGAATATCATGAAGGAGGTAGTAGCAAGACACCAAGTACAGAATTGTGGAGTATTCCAACATCTACTCTAGCAATAGACAAGATCGAGGAAATACTAGACACTCGAGCAGGCAGAAGTACCAGGAACAGGCAGTATTCTGAATATCTGGTCAAGCGAAAGGGAAGGCCTATTGAAGATGCAACTTGGTTGTCAAAAATAGAGGTCGACCGCTTGGGCCTTCCTCCAACAGTACATAAGTGAAGGACACTTCTCAATCCACCCCAGGTGTCTGATGCAGGAGCATTCGATGGTAGCAGAGCAATCTTGCATCAACAAAAAAATTTCTAAGTGTTTGCCTTGATGTCGCGATATCGTGACAGAGAAAAGTGTTGCGATATCGCGACATGTCACGTTTTCATGACTCAGGAAGGAGAGAGAAGGCACGGAGCAAAAATGTCATGATTTCGCGACATGTCGCGAAATTGCGACCGAAAGAAGATAGGAAAGGCCAGAGAAGAAAATGTCACGATTTCGCGACATGTCACGAAATCGCAACCAAAGGAGTAGAAAGAAAGCAAGGAAGGAAACTGTCGAGATATCATGACATGTCACAATTTTGTGACCCAAAGTAGAGAGCGAAAGCAAAAGGTAAAGCTGTCATGATATCATGACATGTCATGATTTCGCGACCCGAAATAGAGAGAAAGCAGAGAGCAAAGCTGTCGTGATATCGTGACATGTCACGATTTTGCAACCCGAGAGGCGAGGAGGAGGCAGAAAGGAAAGATGTCGCGATATCGTGACATGTCACGATTTCGTGATCGAAAAGGAGAAAGAAGAGCCGAAAAGGAAAGATGTCGCGATATCGTGACCCGAAGAAGAGAAAGGCAACGAGGAAGAAAAATGTCATGATATCATGACATGTCATGATATCGCGACATACTGCTGGTTCACGATTCGAAAAGGCCTGCGTTCCTAGATGGTGTTTCCCGAGGTAGTCAAAGGCCTCATTAATGCATGATTTCTTGCCCGGTAATCTTGTTGAGCATGGCGGCCACTCGAATGCTGTGCCCAGAGGTTAGAGACATTTAGACGGCTCATCAGTGCGTGTTTCTGCGGTTGACCCGATGGCAGTTGCTAGTTAGGGTAAAAGATGTGAAGGTTCAGTCACGAAGGGAGGGGGGAGCTGACTTTTTAGATTTAGAGTATGTATTCTTCTAGGTGGGTGATTAATGGCCTAGAGGGTTGGGACCTCGGGTGGGGAATTTGGGGCTCCCCATCAAGTGCTCAAAGAAAAAAACTACATCGATGGGCTAGTGTGGTAATTTGTTTTCGGGGATCAAAGAAGAGGAGGGGATCTGGATTTTTGATGGTGAATCTGGGCTCCCCATAAAAATCCTAAAATGCAAGGAATACACTCCTTACTAATTTCATTTTTATTGTAAGGAGAAGATTTTATGCTAGTCGAGAATAATAAAGGTGATTTACCTAGATTAAGCTTGACCCTTCACCTGATTTGCTTTAAAATTTATCTCCCCATATTCCTTTGATTTAAATTTTATTTTCCCTCTTCCTTCATATCTTTAGATCCTTCTATATTTGAACTTGCACATTGTACTTCCTCATCCCTCATATCATTTTTATTCTAATGTTTGATTTGAGTGAACTGTAATGGCATTTTCCATCTAATGATGTAGAGGAATTTTTATAGACACTTTCTTAGGAGTGGAAAATCCTTGATCTGACCTAGCTTCTCCTCTGATATGATCTCCTTATTTCAAATTGAAGCTACCCTCATGCCCAAAAATTTCTATCTCTTCCTCCATTTTTATTTTGCAATCTCTTTTCATGTGCCCAGTTTCATGACATTTACGACATCAAAATGCAATAATTTCATAATCCACTTGTTGATCCCATTCTCTTGATTCAAACTTAATCCTAATTGACTATGGTAAAGGTTTAGAAATATCTATGGAAACACATATTCAACACATGCCTTATCTCCTTAGTAGTTGATCCCTCCTAGATGAATTCACCTAGAATATTACCAATATTTTTCTAAAACCTCCTTATTGATGAGTTGATAAGGAAGTCCAAAAATACTAATCCATATCATAAGCCTTTTAATATTTTTGTGTCTACAAAATTTTTTCACTCCAAGGTCTTAAATATAATGCATATTTACCCCTAAATCACGGACCTCCATTCATTATTTTATCCCTTATTTTTAAACTAGAGAAAATAATGAGAAAAAATCCTTTTGGAAGAAAAGTGATGGAGTAATTTGAATTCAATCCCCACTTTCACTTGATCCAATTTTGAATCACAGAACCTGGCCAAAATCCATGAAACTTACATATTAACCCTTTGGTTTTAAGAACCATTATATCATGCTCAATCATCTCATCCTTGATAATCACTTCGGTGTAGAAAATGATACCTGTACTGGGCTTGCCATAGATTTGCTTTCCTCTTATTGCTAGCTAGGGCATCTATACTTCCAACTCGATCATTCATACTACTCGGTCATTCATACTTTCAGTAAGGACTTTCACAAATGACTTTCTTTTTATGTAACTTGGTTTTTTCAAATGGATCCTTTAAATTCTCCTAAGATCTGGAATAAGTGGTACTTGTTCCTAGATCACACTTTGCTTTCTATTTTTTACTTCCTTGCTCACACTTCCTCCTCACTCCTCATTCGTGCTCACACTTACTTTTGACTGCACTCACTCTTAACTCGTGCTTGTACTCTCTTTTGGCTATAGTTGCACTTACTCTCAACTCATGCTCACACTCTCTTTTGGCTATACCTACACTCACTCTGATCTCACACTCGCTTCCAACTACACTCACTCTCGGATCACGCTCACACTAGATTTTTGCTACACTCAATCTCAACTTGTACTCGCATTCATTTTCGGTTGCAGCTGCACTCACTCCCGGCTTGCGCTCGCACTCAATTCTAGCTACATTCACTCCTACCTCACGCTCAATATTTTTATTTTTTATAACATGATTCATATCTTGCTTATTATGTTTGTACACCTATAGATAGAATTATTGCTTCAAATTTTAGATATTTTCATACTTGAATTCCTAAATCAATTTTAGTGCTATATTTTTTCATTTTAAAGACAAAATTATATGCAAGTTCCCTATTGAATAGCTTAAAATTTCTACTTTTAAGAATCGATATTTTATTTTCTGTGATAAAAAAAATCCTATCAAATGTTAAATATTTACACAATCTTATACTTTGATGTTTAATTTTTAGTGTAAAAAGTTGAAATTTCCTAGTTTAATATTTCATTATCTTATCTTTCTAGCCTAAAAGGTTTCACCTCTATATATAACTTGTTCACCCAAGAGGTGAACCAAAAGATAATAGGTTTCACCTCTATAATTAACTTGCCCACCCAAGAGGTGAACCAAAAGATAATAGAAAGGAGACATGCTGAGGAAAGAATTATTTCATATTTTTAAATTAAAATATAGAAAATATTAAAATGTATATAAATTAAAAATTAAAATAAATCCGCTCATGTAGAGGAGTTGGAGAGCAAGTGGGTAGTTAAAACTCTCTAGTTATCGAGAGGCCCAGGTTCAAATCTCTCCCCTCACATGTTGCGGATATGTTGTATATAAAAAGTTCCTCGTCAAAAAAAAAATATAAATAAATAAATTATTTAATTTTTATTATTTTATTTATGATATATTTGAATTAATTATGACTTTTAATCTTGAATAATAACCTTTTAATTGAAAATACCACTAGCTATTAGTCCTTCGTTGAAAGAATAAGTTTTTCTTTAGTACGCGTAAATATAAAAATTTTGTAAACAAAATTATGAGGTAGATAAAAACAGTGAAACACTAAATAAAAATCTCAATACACAAGGAAAAAAAAAAAAAAAATATATATATATATATATATATATATATATAAGTTTTAAAAAAAATATGATTATAAATATTATTTTTAATTTTTATTATTATTACAACTCATGTTAGTATTAGTAAAATTGAGTTTTAACTTTGAGTGCGTTAGGTTAAATAGCAACGAGGTGCAATAGGGGTTATAGGGGGCAACCCCAACACAATGGATGTAACTGATTCCCTTACGTATAAAAAAAATGAGCTCCACCTATTTGGAGGAAATACTTTTAGATACAACAACAAAGAATATAATTGTGAGGTTAACAACCAGTCATGCCAAAGTCATTATAGAGTTAAACCTAAAATTTGATTTGATATTGTCTATCGGTAAGCATTGTTGTATGTTTACCAATTTTTTTTTACAGTCAAACCTCTAATTTGACTTGATAGCATTCGATACAGCTAAAATTTAGCCTTGGTCATAAAAGCAATAAGACTGTTCCATTTTCTTTCTCCATAATTAGCGCTAAGAACACCGCTTAGAGAATTAGAACCAGTCTTTGAAACATATCCATGACAGAGCACAACCTGCAAAATTTTCACATTACCGAAGCTGGAATAACCATCAAGACCTAAATATGAGTTCACTGAGGAGGAAATGAGTTCATCCAAATATTGTTTGAGCTGCTACTAACTCAATCAGCAATAAAGTTAGCAACTTTGTTTCCTTCTCTTAACGTGTGCATGATTTTCACCTCTTGGAAGGACTGTAGCAAGGACTTGCTATCCCTTAAGATTTCTTCCATCGTCCAACTTGGTTCTCCTTTTCCAATTAAGTAGTTAATGATTTTATGGGAGTCCCCCTTCCACTATAATATTTAAAGAATTAAGCAAGAACATGAGTTTTATTCCAAATAGAAAATCGCTCGTTTTTGCCACATAATTAGTTTGTATACCATATTGTTGTGAGTAGGTACCAATCAAAACCCATTGTGAAGTTCTAACTACACCTCCACCCCTAGACTTTCCTAAGTTACCTTTCGAGGCCTCGTCAAAGTTAAGTTTCACCTAGCCTTCCTCAAGAGTCTTCCATTTGGTGTTCTTTCTAATATCCTCCTTCGAGATGGGGTCAACACCAACATAAGCTTCCAAGTTCCAATATTTAGCTATCTCCTTTTTTGCCCCCTTCTCAGCCCCATCCCAATGCTTGGTAATTAAGACATTCTCATGAGTAGTAAGCTTTATTCTAATAAAAATCCCCTTTTCATTTCTATTGACGCCTCTAAATATCCTTTGGTTGCTTTCCAATAATAAACCCTAGAATAAATGAGCAAGGGAAAATTTCTATAAACATATGAGTCTATCACTTTTAAAGGAGGAGGACCATTGTTCCACAAAACCAAGAATTTAATGAGACACCACCCACAAATAGCCAAAGGCTTGAAGTAGCAAGTTGAGAACCTTTCTTGAAAATGGGTAAAGAATAAAGAGGTGCAACACTGGTTCCTCATCTACCTTGCACAATGGGCACATATTTGGGATACATAATCCTTTTCTCTTGAGATTGTCTATCATTAAGATTTTGTATTGAAGGGCAAGCTAGAGGAAGATAGAAACTTTTGGAGAAATATCTTTTAACCACACTCTACTAACAGGAAACCCAGGAATAGACTCATTCTTAAATATCATATAGCCTGATCTAGCTGAGTAAAATCTAGAAGAAGAGGTCCAAATAAGGGAGTATTGAGAAGGGCTTAAGGGAATACAATAAGAGAGTAGTAGAATTTTCATAAATGATACCTGGTGTTGGGCCTCCATAATTGAGGTAGCAAGGGAGATATCTTGAAGGGTCCACCTTCAAGATAATTGTAAACCGTACTATTGAATCTATCCTTCAGGGGAACTAAAATCTAACTATATTATCTCAAAGCATAAATGGGCTTGTATATAATCCAATTATTTTACTAAAACATACTGGAGTTACCATCCCCAAGCTACCATCTTAAATCTTTCATCAAAAAAGATCTAGAGTTAACAAGCCATTTTAGAAAACAAAACCCTTAGGATGGTTCTTACATCTGAAGAAGGGTATGGAAAAATCTAAGTACTTATTGACTTTGACCCAAGGAGTTTCACATTATTTGATTTGTCTCTAGCCAAGCTTAGACAAAAGAGATTCATTAAATTTTTGAATTTGCTTTATGCCCAACCCTCCTCTCTTAGGTTTGCACACTTTATCCCAAGCCACAAGAGGGAGCCTCTAGTTGTCCTCAACCCTTGACCATAAAAAACATCTCTAGATTTTCTCCATAAGTGAGGCCACTTTTATAGGGATTTTTAGCATAAAAAAAAACTAAATTGGTAAAGATTAAAGAGTAGATTGCAAGAGTTGCACTTTACCTACCTAGGACAACAAGACCCTCTTCCACCCTGCTAACTTACGTTGAAATATTTCTATCACATAATTCCATATAACATATTTAATTATTTTTTTAAATAGGGGTAAGCCTAGATAGGTTGAGGGAATATCAACAATATCACAATCAAATTTTTTGAATATTCTAACTTGTCTAAGGGCTGGAGTGTTAACACAAAATAATTTTCTTTTGTTAGAATTGATGCATTGACTTGATGCTTGTTCATACTCCTAGAGCAACTTATTTATATTAGTGGCTTCTCTAATTGAAGCCTTCCCAATAATAATAGTATCATCCATTAACTGATGATGAGTAATCAATTCAACTTAAGTAGCTAGTTTGATCCCCTAAATCTGACCTTCCCTTCTTTCTGAATCAATGGCTCTACCAAGCGCCTTAGCCATTAAAATGAATAGGCAAAGGGATAAAGGGTCTTCTTGTCTTAATCCCCTTTGATTGGAAAATAATCTCAATGCTTGGCGATTTACTAACATCGAGAACATAGGGAAATATATATATATCGAGAGAGTCAGATTCTCCAAACTGAACTAAAACCAAAGCTTTATAAAACCTTGTCCAAAAATATCCAAGACACCCTATCGTGGGCCTTGCTCATATCCAATTTTAAAATCATATATGTTGATCCTCTTTAGTCCATGGAGAGTAGCCCTTAATGGATGGATATAACACCATCTACAATCTACATCTTAGCCATAAAACCCCCTTGATTGTGAGAAATTAACCTGGGAAGAAATATCTTCAGTCTATTAGCTAAGGCTTTGGTAAGAATTTTATATATGATGTTGCAATAGTTTATCGGTCTAAAGTCCTTAAACGTGTTGGCTCCTTGATTTTTAGGGATTAGGACTAAAAAGGTAGAGTTCCATTCCTTCAGTAAAGAATTGTAAGCTTGGAACTCCTGAAGAGTGTCCCCTATGTCTTGCTGAATTATGTGAACCTTTTTATTTTTGACATGTTATTTTAAATTTTTAATAATCTTCATCCTTAATTTTTCCCTAATGCCAAAATAAGGAGATAATATATTACCTTAATTTATTCCATTGGATGACTAAAAATATCTAGTAGGCAATCCATTGAAAAAATTATAATATTTCAAAGTAATATAGTAAAATCTAATCCATTCACATTAGTAAACCCTATCATATCCTTTGAGATAGAATGTATAGTCTCTTGCACAATGATTATACATCAATAATTTGTTTACCACAAAGAGAACCACCTTATTCCTATGAGATAACACAATCTAAAATTATTTTCAATGTATTTGACATAATTTTTAAATTATCTTATCAATCATATTACAAAGGCTTATTGGATAAAATTATAAAATTATTTATTTTTCTATTCTTGGAAATCAATTCTATAAAGCTTAAAATTATTAAGTATTACATATTGTAGTCTCTTTTTCCTAGCCTTTTCAACTCCAACAAATATGCCATTTTTTAATAAATCCCCAAAAAATAAAAGAAATTTATAAGAAAGTTGTCACAATTATGGACCTTTTTAGGGTGGAAAGATAAAACTACGTCTCCATAGAGATTATTTTCCAAGATTTTATTTTTTCTTGTATGATACTTCATGGAATATTTTACAAAATCTTTCCATGAGCTTCATTGTAATTGCCAACGTCTCATGAAATATCTTTAAAATAACTTATTGATTCCTTTCTACTACTTTCTTTTGCCTCAATACTTCTTCCATATAGAGTTAAAATATTTTTTATTCGACAATTATGGGCCACCACATATTATTTTATCCCTAATAATCAAACTAGTGAGGATGATGATGCAAAACACTTTCAAAAAAATTCGTATGACACTTTGAATTCAATTTCCACTACCACTCAATGCAATTTTAGACCTCAATGAACTTGGTTGATATTCATCATACTCTTAGAGGTATTACATTATTTGGTCCTATTGTAAATATGTAGTTTAAGATTTTTGATATTTGTGCATATAGTACGTATCAAGTTAGTAGGTGTGAGCACGTGTCATGTAATTAAGTGTGTGAGGTGTCTAGTTAGCAAGTAATATTTATTTGACTGGTGTGTCAAGTTTAGAAGTAGGGAGTTATATGTAATCATGAGAGGCTATGTCTTTATGTAATATATGAGATATGTAAGAGGAATATAAAGAGGTTATTTCTTCAATGATGTTTGAGGAGAGAAAATATCAAGAGTTATGTAATGTGAAGAGTCTCATGTATATTTATATTGAAGACAAAGCCATGTAATATGTAACTCAAAGAAATTTTGCATTTATGCATTGTTTGAGTTTTTCAATAAAGATTTCAATGTGATTTATGTGATATTAGAGTTCATTTTATATATGCATGATATTGATATTATTTATGAACCTATGATTAAATCTTGTGAGATAATCTTGATAATTTGCTAATAGTGGTATTAGAGCTATGTAGCAATAGAGAAGAACATGAGAGATACCTGAAGAAGAATGTATGTAGAAGTGAAGATATTATTGGAGAATGATTGCCAGAGTGGAGGCATCTAATAAGATACTGTTGGAGGATTAATTGCTAGAGTGGAAGCATTGGAGGATGATTGTTAGAGTGGAAGTGTTAAGAGTATATTTGTTAGAGAATGGTAGTTGCAAGAAGATATATGAGAAACAAGAGTGCTGAAATAATGAGTGGTAGATGAGTTTGAAGAAGAGTTGTAGAAAGCTAAATGGAGTAGGACATATTCTGGCCTATATTTGATAAGACAAGCATTTGAAGGTTGAATATTAAATTTGATTTGAAAGGCAATCTATGAGTGTGGATATTTTTAGATACTAGACAAGTTATGAGCATGAAGAGTTCCAAAAACTAGACAATAGTATAATTGTGCTATGAGCAAAGACCGGACGAGTTATTAGAGAGTTTTGAAGAATGAACACCAAATAACATGAGCATCTAAGAAAAACTTAAGATATTATTTGAGAAATGGTATAGAAGAAATAATGATTGGTCAATGCAATTGATTGTTGTAGGCCAGAGTGTAGTAATACTCTCGATGGAATATTATTAGAAGGTTGGAGATTTTTGGACAATTAGCATTGCAAGAACATCATTTCTCGTTGACATTTAAATAAAAAGGGAGAGTGTCAAAGGTAAAATTTTACCTTTAGATTATTAAATCTAACTTGTCTTACATTTGATTTATTTTAGGGGATATAAGAAGTTGATTAATATTTGGATAACGTGGAGTGATAAGAAAATAAGGAATAAATTGAATTTTGAATTGATGTCTATAAATAAGATAAGGAATAAATTGAATTTTGAATTGATGTCTATAAATAAGATAAGGAATAAATTGAATTTTAAACTGATGTTCCATATCAATTTCCTACACTGCTTTGCTTTGCCATTTTGCCAAAATTAAAAAAACTAGTATGTATTGACATGGAAGCAAAATTTTAATAGGTGGACTATATGAAGATCAAATTTTTATAAATAGGGTATGGTCTCTTTTTTCTTTTCTTACAATAAATGATAAATTACAAGGTGGAAGTCTACTTGTACCTATAATATGTAAGAGATAACATAATTTAGTTTGTAAAAAAAACTATAAGTTGCACATGTATCGTGTGAAAAAATGCAGTAACAAGTTCATTAATTGAACAACTTCCTAAACATATAGCAACACTATCACCATTATGACAAGTCTACATTTTTTTGCCTCTTTCCCATGAAGGTGGAAAATTGAATGACTTATACATAATGTAATCTTCATTGAGATTAATAGATATTTCATGTCCATGTTTTCGTCTGAACATTGAACTTATCCAAATTGAATACCTTCCTAGAGACCTTATGGAATATACTATTGGGTAAAAAACTAATTTTATTGATATTATTGTTTATATTTTAAATATATTTCATGGAGGTCATAACCATTCAATATGGTTATAACCATAATCAAATATAACTCATTAGTTATAACCACTCTAACCTCTTGATTTAACATGAGGTGTAATAACATATTATAAGAATAGCAAGATAATAAATTCCTAACATCCCCCATTATTACATTATTCGGTACACAAAAAGCACCATGAAACAATTCAAAATTGACATGTGCAAGTGCCTTTGTAAAAATATCCGCAAGCTATTATTTGGTGGAAATGCAGTAGAGCTAAATGTTGGATTTTATACCAGACTATCTTAAGTCCCAATATTCTAGATCTTGAGTACACTCAAATATAATATAATATGGCCAAAAATAATAACAGAATTTAAGATAATATTAAATATGGAAAGCTATATGGATAAAATAAATATATGGAGCAATCTGTAATTGATCTGCCACCACTACCACCTCAATAGCTTATAGTTGATCCATTGTCATAACTACCACAACAGGTTGTGGTTGATCCATCATTGTCACCTCTTGGTGATAGCTGAAGATCCATTTGCAATTTTTATGGAAGCCCGAACTATAAAGATAAGCATTCTTCTTTCTTACATTTAAATTTTATTTGAAAGAAGTTTATTGGTTGGAATCTTCGAGTGCATGTAGTAGTGAAGTTAGGGTTTGCAAAGTAAAGCATGAAATAATTAAATTGAAGGGGTGAAAGGAGTTACTTTGCTAGGGAGGAATATTTATGTGCATGTGAACAACAATTTGAAGAATTTTATTGGCTAGAATTATGGAGTGCATGTAGCAAAGCTAGGGTTTGCAAAGTGAAGCATAGAGAAAAGTTAAAAAAAAAACATAAAAGATATTATTTTATTTTTCTTGAAACTAGAATGTGCTCAGATCTATTCATGTGAATAAAATGAAGGTAGGTCGAGTTCTTGAATGATATCTTTCAAAAAATGACATAAGAAGCATTAGCATTTTTTCAAAACCAAAGTGTACTCAGATTTGTTCATGTGAAGTAAATAAAGGTTGGACAACTTTTTTTCTAGTATCAGAGCATGCAAAAGGTAAAATGAGTTACTTTGATAGGGAGGAATATTTTTGTGCATATGAATGGTTGTTTGAAGAAGTTTATTAGTTGGACTCATGAAGTTTCATGCAACAAAGCTAGGTTCTAAAAAGGGAAAATATTAACTTTTATTTTTATTTGGTATTTTTAAAATGGCAATATAGTTTTGGAAATTGGTTTCTTGTTTTGATGGAGAATGAAGAGGAACATTTGGACTTCTCAAAGGATCCCATTAAGAGGAAGTGCATCTTTTCCAAGGGCCAAGGGTCCCATTTCTAGACATGACTTAAAAGTTGAGAATTAGGGGTCCTTGGATTTTTCGAGTGGCCAAAATAATATTGCAGGTTATTAAAATTTAGTGGACAATTGGGAGTCTATGTCAGTAGGTTCAAATCAAGTTGATTGTCCTATTGACTACTTACTCTTAAGTGTCTTTGATGGCAAGCCGAGATTCACACAACACAACTTCAAATTAATTTTCTATAAACTGCTTCACACAGTCTTACAATACTCTTTTCCAGGCATAGTTCTTTCCCCCACTCGATCTCAAACTCGCCATCCCTCCCTTACAATTTTTTCGAGTTTTTATCGAGGTCTCGGCCCTCTAGGCAATTAATGCCCCACCTGAGAGAATTTTCGAAACAAAGAAAATTTGCTTCCTTCCCACCAAGTTTTTGAATTTCTTCCATTAATGGGCCACCACCCCGATCCGCTATGAAGTCCGCATTAAAGACCCCCCCTTGCCCTGCAATCGCTGTCTCACCCATACTGTCCATGGCCTGCAACTGTCGCCTTGTCAGAATACTTCCTTGTGATGGTTATTCCTGTTGAATACATGCGATCGTCCTCTCTATTTTAATATACGTGGCCTTCATCTTTGTTTAATACATGTGGCAGCCCCGTGTCCTTCATCTTTGTTTAATACACGTGGTAGCCCCGTGTCTACTTCGGCCTGTCTTCTTCTTGGCCGTGATATTTTAATCCATGTGGCAGCCTTCAACTGGTTGCGATATCGCGACATGTCACAGTATCGCGACCCCCGTGCCCTTGTGCCTTAGCAACCTTCAACTGGCCGCGATATTGCGACCCCCCATGCCCTTGTGCCTCAGCAGCCTTCAACTGGCCGTGATATCGTGACATGTCACGGTATCGCGACCCCCATGCCTCAACTGGCCGTGATATCGTGACATGTCACGGTATCGCGACCCCCATGCCCTACGCCTTAGCTTTTATAAAATCATCGCGATATCGTGACGTCGCGATATCGCGACCATTTCTCCCCTCGCCTTCTGCCATGCCTTTGGACCCCTGTGCCCTATGCCTTAGCTTTTATAAAATCGTCGTGATATCATGACCATTTCTCCCCTTGCCTTCTGCCATGCCTTTGGAGTCGCGATTTTGCGACTCCCCAACTTGCTTTACAAAACTTTCAGCCTTGGGAAAAAAAACTTAAATGAATCAAAATACAAAGTACTTAAAAAACTTAGAAGAAAAAAATTTGGAGGATGCAAGATTGCTCTACTGTCACCGGATGCTCCTGCATCAGTCTTAGAACACTCTACTCACTTGATGGGTCTAATGAATGAGAAAGCATTTTATTATGGGAAATAAAAACTTAAGCAAACTCCAAACAACCTAGACTCATTTTGTATCATAGAGTTTTCTTTATTTGGTTATGGTTTTATTGGTAAAAGTCTTGATTTAGAGGCTATAAGTGGAGTGGGTCCAAAATTTCAATCAGCATAAACTACAACTCTAGTTACTAAAGTGCGTAGGGCACACTAAATGGTTAAAAAGAGGTGGTTGAAGATCAGAATGGTACTTGGGGAAGACCTAAGGATGGAACATGTTTTAGAGTTTTTGTGGGAGGCCCTTATTGGGAAGTTTCATGGACATCAAATAGTTGATAATACAGTAAATGAGTGGTTGCAAAAGGTATGGGTCCCAATTTTAGGATATGGAATGATTTTTTACTTACTTACTAGAGGATGGATAGGTTTCCTTTTTCCATTTGAGGAAGATACATAGAAAATTTTGGGATGTTTTTGGTAATGGGGGTCTTCTTTTTTGGCTTTGAAGGTCTGGATGACTTGCTTTAATCCTAGGAGTGAAGTTGCTAGGAGAATCCTGATCTGGGTGAAACTTCCAAGTTTGCCAATAAATTTATGGCTAGAAAGAGCTTTGAAAGAGATTGAATATTTATTAGGTAAAGCCTTGGTTATAGATGTTTCTTTCAAATATAGTAGTTTTTGGTTTGTAGCTCAGGATTTGGTTGAGATGGATATTAGTGAAGGGTTACCGGACTATATGGAGATAATTATGGGGAATACAATTCATAATAAAATCCTAGACTATTTTAATATTCCTTTTAGATGTGTTCATTTTCATGTTTATGGACATATTGCTAAGGAATGTTCTCAATATTTCACATAGAAAGTATCAAGGAGAAAACAAATGACTAGTGGAGATTTCAAGTCAGTTAACAAAAATCAAGAGATACCTATTTTTCAAAGCTCAATAGTGCTCCCTAATTCAACATAAACAAGCAAAAATAATATTGTTGAACCTAAAACCAGAACTTTGGAGGAGGAAGATTTTTTGGGCATAGATTTATCTCCATTTCAACTATTCACATGTTGTTAGAGAAGGAGACAGAGTAAAAAAAATTGTGAAAGTTTTGGAACATGATACTATTAAGTTTGTTGGTTAGTATTCTAAGCCTTATGACAAATCGTGTCCAATACATGTGGATAATAATTTATAATTAGGTAATAAATAAGTTTGTATACTTCCTTATAAATTTTCAAAGAGAATTTCTAGGGACAAGGACTTTTCTAGGGTTTTGAACAATGGGTCGACAACCTCAAACACATTGAATAGGGATTGTGATCCAAATATTTTTGCTATTAAAGGAAGTCCTTTTGACCTATCAGGTGAATCTTACAGGGACGTATTTATTTTAGTGGGTGGTTTGGAGATAGGCTCCTCTTGCAGATATTTGTTACGTTCTAGGAAAAGGGAATCTCAGTTGAGAACTTGTGTAGTTACTAGAAGGTTGGGGTTAGGTTTGGACCTTATAAAGGACTCTTCCACTTTATTTAGCAGGTAGGAAATCTTTTTTGTTTCATGCATAAGAGAAGACTTTGAGGGAAATTCAATAGGGTAAACAAAATTCTATTAAAGGGGTCCTTAGAGTGGGATAAAACACCTCTAATATGTTTAAATGATCTTGTTATCCCTTAATATCCAAGGTCTTGGTAATCCCTCTAAAAAAATTACCTTATCTAGGTTGGTGGAAATTCATAATCTAGATTTTATCCTTCTACAAGAAACCATGGGGGAAAGTACAAAATTCATTTAAGGGTTAAGTAAATTGCGTAGAGACTAGGAGTTCTTGGTTCTAGATACTATTGGAAAATTAGGGGGTGTTTTGACTGGCTGGAATAACTCAATATCCTTAATTAATTCTTCTTTTATGGTCTCAATATTATGGATAAAATTCTTTTTTAAAGACTTGGGTTTGAGGTTATCGGTTATTATTTGTTATAGTCCCTATGAAGATAAGCAGGTCTTCTAGGATGATTTTTTCTCCCAGAGGTGTGTTAGGGATGAAAGAATTATCACTGGTGGAACTATTAATAGAAGTGACGTATGGGGAGAATCTGCAAGACTTGATAGACTCACATATTACTTCAAACATAATATTGAAGAAGTTGGTTTAATTGATTTGAAACTAATAAAGTTATTGCCTACATGGAGAAATAATAGAGTTGGGAAAGTTGGGATCTCAAAGAGGTTGGATAGATTTTTGATCTTAGAGTTATTATACAATAAAATAGATATAAAATAGTCATGGATTTAGAGTAGAGGTAACTCAGATCATTATACCATAATTATTCAATTAGAAAGTCAGGATGCAAAACCTGTCAGTCCTTTTAAGCTCAATCTAATTTGGTTGGAGGAAGAAAATTTTCAGCAACTGATTAAAAAATAATGGATTGGTTATGACCAAAGTTCCAGGTTATTGGTAAGTTTTCAATTTGTGACTGCTTTAAAAAAATTAAAATAAGTTGTGGCATCGTAGATTGTAGTTAAAAAGGAGAGTATGAATGGAGATCTTAAGTTGGTGGATAAGGAAATTTTAGAAAGTTATAAAAAGAATGAGGCTGGTTTGTTTAAAGATGAGGAGAAAAAAATACTGGTTGAACTAGGTATTAAGAAGAACAAATTATTGTAGTAGAGGGAATATGAAAGGAAAATGAAAAGTAAATTTGTATGGTTAAAAAAGAGGATGAAAATACTAAGTTTTTCATATTTTTGCTAATCATAGGAAGAAGGTTAACACTATCTAAAATATACAGAATGAAGAAGGGGTCCTCATTAGGAGTTTATCTGAGTTAGCAGATTTGGAGTAAAGCATTTTCAAGCTATCTATAAACAACTTGATAGAGTCAATACTGGGGATATTTTAAAATTAAATACTTTCTTTCCCAATCTTGTGATAGAGAAGGATAATCAATTACTTATGAAGGAGGTAATAAAGGAATAACTAAAAGTTGTCCTGACTTCTTTCAAAAAGGATAAAAGTTTAGGGTATGATGGATGGCCTATGGATTTTTTCCTAGTTTTCTATGATCTTGTTGAGGAGGATCTTCTCAGAATAATGGAGGAAGTTAGGTTGAGTGGTTAGACTTTGGAGGATTTTAACTCCACTTTTTAGATTTGATTCCAAAAAAGGAGAAGCATAAAATCTTTGATGAATTTAAACCTATTTCAATGTGTAACTGTATCTATAAAATAATGGTAAAAATTTTGGTTGTTATATTGAAGAAGATTTTATCTAAAATGGTTTCCCAGGAGCAGTTTGGGTTTATAGCAATTAGAATTGTTTTTGAAGCCATTGGAGTTGCACAAGAGGGCCTTCACTCTATTAAAACTAAAATCTTCTTACAATGGTCCTTAAACTAGATCCATCTAAAGCTTATGAGAGAACTAGCTAATTGTATCTTAGATTAATTCTCTTACATGTGGGTTTTACCTACCAATAGTAAAATGCAGGGTTATGCATAAGGGATCAGACCTGAAACGTACTTGTAAAAAATAGGCAAATTTGTTTCAAAACTACGGTGAATCTTGGCCAACCTCACATCAAAGGAAATCGTGAATTACTTTAGTTTTTGAAAAAAATGGAAAAAATGGTGACTTTGACAGTTTTGGCCATACTGGGTGAAAAATGTGATCTAGATCCAACCTGATGCATAACCAGGTCCAAATTTTATTGGATGCATACTAAGGTCTGGTTCTGGTCTGACGTATACTAAGGTTCGAATATGGTCTGATGCATACTAAGGTCCAAATTTGGTCTGATGCATACTAAGGTCCAGATCCAATCTGATGCATGCTAATGTCTAGGGTCTGGTTTGATGCATAATATGTGTTTGGTTTGATGTATAATAAGGTCCAATATGATGCATAATAAGGTTTGAGGGTCAGGTTTGATGCATAATAAGATCTGGGGGTTGGGTCTGATGCAGAATAAGGTCTAGATGTCAGGTCTGATGCAAAATAATGTCTAAGGTTTGGTCTGATGGATAATATGGCTTGAAAAGTGGCCTAATGCAAAAAATGGTCCAGTATCAGGCCTGATGCACAATATGGTTCAGTGCCTTGTCTGATGTAGAATATGGTCTGCATGCAAAAATGGTCCACCGTTGACCACCTACCACATGTCAGACAATCAGTCATCCTGTTGTGGCCGCTCCACAATGTACCCCAAAATTGGGGACCCACCTTTTTATTTTTGGTATTTGGGTGTTTGCATGTTGATTTCGAGTGTCTAATGCTCGGTTTGTTTTGAATTTGCATTTATCATTAGTTTTTGTCAATAGCTTTTCTTATCGATGATATTTTATTATCGACGACTTTTTATTGTCGATGATATTTTATTGTCGATGACTTTTTCTTGTCGACGATATTTCATTGTTGACGACTTTTTCTTGTCAACGATATTTCATTGTCGATGACTTTTTCTTGTCGATGATATTTCATTGTCGACGACTTTTTCTTGTCGACAATATTTTATTGTCGATGTTTCTTTTGTTGTCATCTTGTGGTTGACGATTTTTATCATCATTGTTGTGTTGACAAGTTTTTCATCAATTTTGTGGTTAGTGTTTTCGTGGTTACTTTTTGGGTTTTCTTTCATTTGTGTTTATCGAAAAAAAAGAATCATGTGTGGTGGTTTTGTGTTAAATTCCCTATTGATAAGTATAACAGTCAACTATAAGAGGGGTCATGAGTGGGAAAAGTCTACTCCGGCCTATATATCGGTCATGGGGATTTCTCACAATAACCAAATCTAAAAAAAAACATAAAAAAAGAAGAAAGAAAATATAAATATAAATATATTTATAATAAAAATTATAAAAGATAAAATAACTAAAAAAGTTATATGTGTATGTGTATATTGCAAATGTATTATATATATATATATATATATATATATAATAAATAAATAAAATAATAAAAGAAAATGCAAAGTCTTTATCTTACCCTCGCGAGGTCTAAAGCCGTGTAGATTTTTTTTTAAGTAGGAAAAGTCTTAATATTTCAATTTGAAGAGAGCTAATGTAAATTTTGTTTCACATGTGGATGCAGGTTATAAAACAGGACGCGCGGGAGACCACGACGTGGATCCCACATTGACTTGGTAGGCGGGCCCACAGAAGCAGTCGGTGAAACATGTTATAAAAGCCCCGAGTGATGTGGCGGACGCAAGGATGGATTATGAATGTTGAAGGATGGGTGGCCAGTTGACGCAGCCCAAGACCAACATAGTTAACGGAGACTCCAGGAAGCCATCACGCAGTATCTGGTGGGTTCGATAGCACGCGGGGCAGAGGACCCACCAAGCGACATGGCGCACTGCGAAACAAGTGACGATTTGACAACAAGGCAGGTGGACATTATGAGTTTGCGAGCAAAGTTACCTCGGCGGATTTCAGTGACAGAGAACGTATAGCCACAGCAGAAGATACATCGGCGATAGCATGGTGTTGATCGGGTCGAATCAGGCGACGCTAGAGTGATCTCAAGCCTGCACACGACACCGTTGACGGCAGCGTACAATGCGGGCTACCGAACCATGCGAACGAACCCGAATGACGTTATTGCCAACTAGCGATGTGGATCAAACAACATGGAGAGGCCAAATAGACAAGCAGATTACCCCACATCGCAGAGAGAGCCTCGGATCGATCAGACGTGGCATAGTGGGTAGTGAGTCAGCACAAGCACCGATGAAGCATCATTTTAACAGTGGAAATTGAGCAGTAGATGATGGACGAAACCTCGCGTGAAGATGAGTTTAAACTTGATACATTTTAATCAATCCATAATGTTGCTGACATCGTTATCATGCCAAGATATATCGGGAAAGTAATTGTTGTGCCAGTCGAAAACTCCGAAAGAGATTGATTCGAGTTCGAGAAAGAATACACAGTGGAAGGAGAAGCCACGATGGATGAGTGTAGAGAACAATGGGCCTTCGGATGGCATAGTGTGAGGTGGTCGTTGGTAGAAGATTGGATATCAGGAAAAAATAGACAGAAGGGTTGCGCACGAGGATGAGTTGACGATGAGGGTGTGATGGAATTTCATTACACGTAGTCGGGACATGGATAATGTCCGAAGTATATTGTTCCATCATTCTTCAAAATTGGCCATACATGCACACATTATTAGAATAAATTTTCTCCATTAGATGGCCCGATTGGAGGCAATTCCATGATTAGGGGTGTGTAGCCGATGAAATTCAGTGTGGTGGTTGGACACCATTGAGAGGGTATCGGGTCTGCTGTTGAGTAAGAGATAAAATTACAATGACACATTCAAGTGGTGCAGATGGATGTTACGACAGATGCCAAAATGAAATGATAGAACCAGATATGTGGAGCAGAGAGCATCGTGTGGAGCAAGGGCGCCTACGTCGAAAGTGGGTTTTGGTCGAGTTGGAAGTGAGCATGTCGAGATTGGCATAGTAGAGTAATGGCCAGGCACCTTGTGCCACTTGGAAACCGCGGGATGGAAAGTTTGAGGTGCAAAAGAGTATGGGTTTTAATCTCGCGAATATATTACACATGTCCCACAAGCAATTCAATTTGCTTTATTTATCTCCATGGTTACAAAGTATAGCCCATAATGATTATAGTAAAACACAATGGACAGTAAACGTTACAGCCACGAGTTATGGGGAATCATGAATTTTGTGTTAGCGATGTGGCAAGTCAGTTACAAATGAAGAGAATGTGGGATGATTGTAGGCCATTAGGAGGCGGTTACGAGAAGGGACATAAAGAGAAAACGTATAGGAACTGGGCGTTATGAGTTGTCCATCGAGGAGAATGGAGAAAAGACACTTCGGAGGATTCGAAGGAAAACGAAAAGGCTTTGGAAAGGAAACCGAACGTTTACATGCCGAGCAAAAGAAATGCAAGGAAACGAAGAGCCATAAAGTTTCGAAAGACAGTGAAACGAAGCATTTTCAGTCCAAATAGGGAAGGGAAAGTGAAGAGTCGATTTCAAAACTTTAAATGTGCATTTTAGAGATGCATGTGGGGGTTGGAAACTGCTACAAGCAAAGTTGCAGATTTGAATGCAAGAGGGCTATTTTGGACCTGTTTGGGCTGTTTTTCTTCCATAGACTGGTTTGGAAAAACGAGAAATTTCTGTTATTGTAAAATGATAAATTTTTAATACATAAAATTTCAGAAAGTTGCATTTTATGGGCAAGAAAGGAGGAGTCATTTTCTGCATGCAAGATTAAATGTCTATTTTTCCCCTTTTCAGATTTTAGGCTTGTAAATGGAGTTTATGCAAGTTTCTTGGTTGCTTCATGCGAATGTTTAAATCTGAAAACCTCATTTAAAACCCTAGGAGCTAGCACTTAGCTTATCCGGATTGTGCTTGTTTTGCAAGTCCAATAGGTTAGGTTGCATGCATGAAAACCTCACATCTTCGGTTTTTCCGGAATAGAATAGCATCAGACTGAATGTATCATGTGTTTCATTTTCTGCATTTCATTTTCATTTTTCTGCATTTTATTTTTCCAGAAATTTTAATTTTAATTTTTATTTTCAGGCATTAAAATAAACATTAAAAAAATTTCAAAATCCAAAAATAATTTCACCATTGCGTAGGTTATATTTCATACTTCCAATACGCACTTTGAAATTTTATTTTCGGAGTTGTTTAGTATTTTTAAAAATTCATTGAAGTTGTTGTTTTATTACAGATTTTGAAAATTCCGAAAATAGAAAATTCTCATTTTTGGACCGAATTTCATTTTTTCAGTTTCATGTTTCATTCATGATCCTATGATGACATTCCCTTCATGAAAATTCCAATTTCATTGAAGGAGTTATGTTTTATGGCATTTTACAAATTTCCATTTTTGGAGCCTAAAATTGCCCTTTCTTCATAAAAATTTTGATTTTACGAAAGAGGGGTAATTTGAGCATCACATTGAAGGTCATTGATTCAAAGCACTTAATTTTTCATCTTTATGAAAATTTGATTTCATTTAAGAGGGATAAGTTGAGGTGACACTTAAAGCCCTTACTTTAAGGCCATAAATTATTGCTTCTTTGTGAAAATCAATTTCACCAAAGAAGGATAGTTTATCTATCACATTGAAAGCTATCTTCATCTTCATGATAAGGAGCCATATTTGGACTTAATAAAGAAGATAAAATCTACCTTAAAATCCTCAAGATAAAAGGAATTAAGGCACTACATCGTGGTCATATGAGGGCCAACTCACATTTGCTCTATTTTGGTTCAATGAACAATCACTAAAGTTTCATGGTAAAATAAACCAACATTACCCCTTGTTTACAGTTACTTGCAATCACTAAGGTGTTCCAAGCATTTAAATTGAATATCTTTATTTGAGATTATTAATACACATATGCAAATGCTAATATAGCGGAGACCTTGGAGAAGTCGTTTGTTTAACTTCTTTGCAAGAGGGGATTTGGAACCCAAATCCTAAGGGAGAGTGTACTTTCACAATTGGGTGAAAATACAACTCAACACACCCATACTACATATTAAATACATCGAATCCATCCATTTTGTCTATAAAAGGGCATCGACTATCATTTTTTGAGTTTATTTTTGTGATTGCACCCAACCAGAGTGAATCGTTATCGAGCAATAAATTTCTCATATTTTTTCTATTTCCAAGTTTCCAACTTCTAGCAATGGCCACCGCTTCCAACCCTATTTCAAAGTTCAAAAACCCTTATTGCACTTTAATTTTAGATTTGCTAATAATACGGACTTATAGTGGTTAGAAGACGTAGGTATGACAACCTTAGTGTCAATACCACATTTCAAAACTAATAAAGTCCCCTTGCAACATATTATTGATAATTATGACCATGACAAGGTCATTGTCAAAATGAAAATATGGATTAGAAATCTTTCGTTCACCATCATAGCTATAGACATTCATAAATTTATAAATCTTCCTTTTGGTGATTGTCCTCCAATGCAAGCAAACTCCCAGCTCTCTGTAGAAGAGAAAGGTTACCTCGAGAAAATATACCAACTCGCCATAGAAGATTTGGCAGGTATAATTCTTGTGTCTTAGAATTTGTTAATCCTAAAAATTTCAAATTTGTAAATTGTTATCTAATTTTTTCTTGTAGCTTTCGTTGCCAAGTCAAAAAAAGGGTTAACAATCACCGATGTTAAGAATACAACTATGAAGGCCATTATTGAGTTCTTCCAAGCAAGACTGATTTTGCTTGAAAGATCAAAAATTATGTTTTGGGTACTATCGTATGTTATTCACTATGAGCATCATGAGAGGTTCGATTGGTGCACCTATATTGCAGATCGCATCAGGGTTGAGCTGCATGTGATGCAATTGCAAACCAACAACACATAGCCCATTGTGGGTACTATTAATTATATTTTAGCACTTTATTTTGGATTTTTTTATAATTTGCAATATACTCGTGTTCCTACTATAGTGCATGCAACAATACAAGCAATTGCCTTGATACCAGATGACCTAAAGGTAACCAATCCATCTTTGACAATCAAAAAGTATTTTATATTTTAACAAATTTTTATTTTTAAAATTTTATTTTAATCTAAATGCAGGGTAGGGTAGCCACAATAAGGAGTAAACAAGATGCTGCCAATAAGAGTCATAGGCCAAAGCAAACTGGTGATTTTGAGGACACTAGATCAGAAATTTCACCATTACAGAGGCCACCAAAATGTTCGAGGTAAGATCCTTCACCTAGTGAATATCGTATGCCTAGGTATGCACAAAATATGTAGGCTGAATCTAGTGTGGCCACCCCCTCCCGATCCCCCATCGGTTCCCAAATTCAATAAATTTCATCATCTTCAGGTAAAACAATGTGTATTTACTTTGAATTATGGTTTTTTTCTATTTAATTTTTAGAATAATGCTAACAAAACTTTTTTATGTTTTCAGTGGCCTCAACAACAAACTACGAGAATGAGATGCCATATGGCACCATCATTTCCACCACAACCACAACATCCACCACAATAATAGTTTCCATAATAGCAGCAACAGTTTTCACTACAGTAGCAATGGCTTCCATCGTAGCATTCATGTTTACAACAACAACGATAGGCACAACCTACACAGATGAGAGGCCAAACATAGGTTTGAGGTGGAAAATAAAATTTTTCATAGAGATCATAATCGACATGAATTTTGGGGCCTGGGTTCTCATATTTTACATTTCACACTTCTTCACAAGCACCAGAAGTTTCATTCGTTAGATTGGATAATATTCAACTTGATGATGATTTTTTGTTGCAAGGCAACATTTAGGCTTTAAGACAATATATATGCTTCAAGATCCATTGGATGAAGCACAACAACTAGAAGCCCCTACACCTTAGCAGAGATCATTCCCAAATCCTAAAGGAAATGACCCTTATCCTTAAACTGAGGATGACATTGTTAATTTTGATGAGAATGCCTTAATGGTTGAAAATATGGAAGAAACCATGAAACAAATTGTGCTTCAATATTTGCAATAAATGAAGGATTGGGAATATCAGACGAAGATCCTAATAAAGCAAATAAATGCCCAATATAATAATTATACAAAAAGAGATTCAATTTATTATTTGGTTTAGTATGAACCAAAAAAGTTTAGAGGCTTACTGAATTAGGCCACAACAGGAACACGAAATTCTAAAATTGTGTATGATGATGAGGTCTAAAATATTGTTTTCAGTATATTAGAGAATATTAATGTTGAATCCCAAGATTTTTATAACCAATGGGCTTCTGATAAGAAAAAAAATTTTCTTGCTAAGTCTGCCAGGGATGTGGTTGAGGTAAGAAAATGTTAATTTATGTTTCAATTTGCTTTTGTAGTTTATTTTTCATATTTCAATTTTATTTAAAACAAGTAATAATTTTTTATATAACTATTTTGAATGATGTTTTCATTTTCTTTTTTGTAGTCAAATTTTGAAAACCTAAAAATGCAAGTTAACAACATGCAGCTTAATATCAATGCGGTAAAAACATTTTTGCAAAATGTAATTGAAGAAAAAAATACAATTAAAAGTGGTAGATAATAATCATTTGAGAAAATATATTAGGGAGAAGCTCCATGAAGATCCGAACGTCGTACTATAGCACCAAAAATAAAAATAAAAACTTCCAACAATACTCGAAGATCCAAACCAGCAAGAAAGTACATTGTTGGGGAGTATTGTGAAAGTTCAAGAAAACCTAGTTAGACTTGGTGCGCTACCGAAACAAGGTGTCAAGCAAGGAGATAAAGGAAAAAATGTCATTGTTGCAAGCGAATCTGATGCAGTTATCCCAAAATAAGATATTTTATAATTTAAAAATATTTTGAAGTTGATTGCAATCAACCATTTTGTACAATATAATATATTTCCAATCGTATTAATGAAAACTATATTTTCTAAATTTGTGTCTTCATTCATTCAAAGGTTTTTTGCATTTATAATTGTGTTTTGCTTTTCTAGTATTACTCGTCAATATTATTTACTATCTTCATCTCAAAAAACAAAATAATATTTTTGTTGATCAAACTTCATACATTAATAATACAATACCAATACTATGATATAAAATATAAGACAACAATTTGTCAAGGCAATTGAAATAGTATGATATACAATATACAATAGTTAAAAGCACAATGTGATATAAAACATACAATTATTAAAAGCATAATGTGATATAAAACATACAATTTTTAAAAGCATAATCTGATGTAAAACATACAATTTATGAAAAAGTAAATTTTTGAAATCTTGTATATATGAAACAACATTGTGAAATCTGGAAAGAACAACTATGAAATCTAAAATGAACAGTTCTCAACTTGTGAAACAACATTGTGAAATATGGAATGAATAGTTCTCAACTTGTGAAACAAATATTAAGAATAGCGCATTTCAAAACAAATATTGTTAAATCTGATAACAAAGAAGTCAAATGTTACATTGTTATGAAATACTAAAAAAATCAGAATTCAGGTAGTTGAAACGAACACTTTTCAACTTGTCCATAATCAATCTATGAAGCCACCATTTTATCACTAAAAGCATCATTATCCTCCTTATCGGTTGTATTCATGATACCTCTGCTATCTGCAATTGAATTCTAGTATGTCAATGCTCTATCATATGGAAATTTTTCCATCTGATATGATGACACATAAATTCTTAAACAATTTTCTAGATTCCAACTTGTTGCAAAGCTTAGATTTAACAAAAAATAGTGCACTAAAAACCCTCTCATATTCCATAGATCCCAAAATCATTGTTTGACATAATTCATATAAAAAAAGTATTCACTAATCGTATCTTGTAAGATACTACTTGGATACAACTTTTACCACAAACATGCAATGGAACCAGTCTCATGGATATTACTCAAAAGTGACGCTTGATGAACCATTATTCTTCCAAAATGTTGTGATTGTTGTCTTAAAATATCTTTGTTGAGTATACCTTTTATTTCAACACCATTGACTTCCACACTTTTATTGAAATGCTCAATAAGGTTACCCATATATTTAATAAACAACTCTTGTGTAGATTTATGATCATTGCAAGAACCCCAAAAATAAAGGGTTAAAAACACCCATGGACTCAAGCAACCCATGTCTTTGAAACCGATCTCTTATCTCTTTTGTCAATGATTTTGCTATATTGAATAATTTTTTCTTTGTATTGTTTAAAACAACTTTGTATCTATTGTGTGTTATACAAACATTTTCAACATCATCAGTAACTATACTTGACTGCATTTCATAACAATATAGAGGTATCATCTTTTCACGAACATTAATACAAAGATTATCATTAATGAAAAACTTCAAATAACTATTTTCATCTTTCATGTTTGTCAATGTTTTCCAACTTTCAAATAAGGGATCTGTAAAATCTGGTTCGAACACGTATAACCTATCAATAATCATACATATTTGCTTTCTCATCCTCATGAAATCAATGATATAGATGGATCTCTCTTGTGCAAGTTTAGTCAATCTGCTCATTTCTTGTAACATTGGAAGAATACCACATAATGTTAAAAGAGTTTCTAAGTTAGTCAAATGGAACAACATATCGTTTGCATTATCAATTGTCCTACTATTTGCATACATAAACCCTATTAAATATTTATATTCTGTAAAAAATTGAGTGCAGGTTGATACAATGAAACCCACCTTGTATCCACATATTTCAACATTTTTTTCCTTCAATAACTCCTAGTGCAAACTGTTGAAACTCTACAAACCTTTTAGGATTTCAAGAAAAATAAGAATGTATTTCATGAATGAGGTCTTCCACTCTAGAAATATTTTTAAAAGTGCTCACGATTTTATATGCAATATTTACTCTATGATCCATGCAATGAATGGGTATCATATATGGGGCAACTGAGGTTTGAAGTCGAACACATAGGTCATTCTTGTACTCTTGCATTATAGCAGCACCATCAGCTCCAATGCAAATTAAATTTGTGGCTATGTCAATATCATTCATTCCCGCAATTTCCTTTAAATTGGTCAAAAAAATATTATAGATGTTTTTTTGCATTTGAACTTTATACCATCTTATGTAATCCTAGAAAACTAGGTTGCCTCATATGATTTTGAAATGTGTACACATGCATGCAAATCTAGGATGTGTTGTCCAGCTGTCACTTCATTAATAGAAAGTGAAATGAATCTGAAAATTTTTATTTTTTCCCTTAGGTACTTCTCAACTAAAGATAGACATTTTACCATTTTTCAACCACTTCGATCTGACCAATGAAAATTAGGAAGGTTTTGCACATCAGCTAGTTGATAAAGGTGCTTATAATCAATAAAATTGGACATGGATCTACCATTTTTTAGAATACTAAATACAATATCAAACTAAAAAATTTAAATGGTTTTCTGAGAAAGGTTCTATCAAATCAAATCCTCATACTCTAAACTAGGGATTCATAAGGTAGACTACTTTGAAAATTCAAATTAGGGTATTCAAAGGACTTCTATCAAATCCATATATACAATTCTAAGGAATAGCAAGAAACACTCAAGAAGGAATATGGATGAAATAATGACTTGAAAGCTACTAGAGGATGGTGACCAAAAAAATGGGTGATATTACAGCCACAGGTGAGAAGCAGAGTAAGGCAGATGATCGGGCGGAGAGCGATGCACAATCGTGCGGTAAATCCACCCCCCATGCGGTGGCGAACCAAGTCGAAAGCACTTCACCCACCGCGAGCGGCAATATTCAAAATGGAACTATCAAGGGGAAAGACCCCCCTGACAAACCAGATGATGGCGGGAAAAATCACGGCCAACCCTCCTACGTAGAGCTCCTACAGAGCAAATTCAGATAGCCTACAACCGCTTCGAGCGGCTTCGTCGTGGATACGATGTGCTATGCCCTAAACAACTCATGGAAGGGTATGCGACACGAGATTCATTTTCCCTTGTGGGAAAATTCATTGGAGGACACCCGGATATGGACTCAATCCATCATTGGGCATCAACAAAATGGAAAACCCTAGGGAGTCTGGAACTCTCCGCGATGTCCAGGGGATTTTTCATGATCCAACTTAACACGCGGGAGGATGCAGAATGCATATTGTCCGGAGGTCCTTGGTTCTTCGAAAGGTGAAGCTTGTTCCTAAGGAAATGGGAGCCAAATTTTGATCCAGAGGCACAAAGCATTAATTATGCTCCCATCTGGGTCCGGCTCCCTAATCTCCCCACGCACTTCTTCTACGAGGATGCATTACAAGGTCTAGCTCAGGCATTCGGGGAGCTTGTGGCTATAGACCCAGCCACCCACGCCAGGACTCGTCTAACTCAGGCACGCATTTGTGTCAATGTGAATCTGGAATCGCAACTCCCAGATCACCTCAACCTGATCTATGGGGATTACAGATGAAGACAACCGCTAGTGTTTGAAAACAAGCCCACTTTCTACTCGAAGTGCCAATCTCAAGGGCACCTCCCATCCCAGTGCCCAAAGCGTAAAAACCCTAAAATCGATCACCAGACTGCGGTGCATTCGGATCAAGCTGACAGCTAGAAGATTATCCCTAAACTAGGACAGAGCCTGAACCTCAAGAGCAGGCAACAGAACCGACCACCGTCAGCCGAAGCTACGCAAAAGGCAAGTACCCTGGTCTCTATCTCTAATAAATTTAATTTACTCAATGATTCTGGTTCCATTGAGGAGATTGAGGAAGGAGAAATCCCTACCAAGACTTCCCTTATTCCTAATCTCACTTCCCTTCTACGCCCAAACGCCAGTTCCACCCAAGAAATTCCCTATCCCCCTCCCCCTCTGCATCAGTCACCCCCACCCACTATCAGCACCGCTCTTCAAAGCCCTCCTTCAAAGCCCCCCTATTCGCCTACCCCCCATCCCCATTGCCCCCCCTTTAGGGTCTGAATACCCTACCTCCCCGACTAACACAAACATCACCGATTCTGACAGCGATGAGTCTGCCCATGAATCCCCAGAACCCTGGAGTCCCAAGCAAACCCGAAGCTTCAGAAAGTCCCAGATGGATGTAGGAGGAGATAGAAATAAGGGTAGGCCTTCTGGTGTAGAACGAAGAAATCGGGACACTACTGAGGACATAGCCAACGAAACTCAAAAAACCCTATTCCAGGAAATTGGAAACACCATCAAGGAAGAAAGCCAAAGACCCAAACCCCTCGTGCATCAAGGCAAAGGGGGAAAAAATCCTCCAAAAGTTCTAAATGAAAGTCCTCTCCTAGAATGCGAGAGGACTGAATGGGGCAGCTAAGCAAAGGTTGGCTGCCGCCATGAGGAAAGATTCCAACCCCACAATATTCCTTATCCAGGAAACCAAATTAGATGATCAGTGGTCACCAAGGGTTGCTAAGACCATTTGGAAAAATTGTGACTTCATCTACTCCCTGGCTTTCGGCTCCTCAGGTGGCCTCCTATGCCTCTGGAACCCAACCAAAGTCGAAGGCAGATTCATCTCTGGTCAAGACAGACTGTCCAACATTCTTTTCCATGATCTCAGTTCTCAGACCTCCTGGATCATGACTAATGTCTACGCCCCCAACACTTCTCAAGGCAGAATGGTTTTGTGGGACACCATCACTTAGATGAGGCAAGCGTTCGTCAATATTCCATGGATCCTGGCAGGGGACTTCAACTCTCCCCTACACTTTTTTGATAAAAGAGGAGGGAATGCCATCACCCACAGATCAACAAATGATTTAAGATAGTTTGTAGACTCCAATGCCCTTATGGACGTCCAGTTGTGGGGATCCCATTTCACTTGGAGTAACAGAAGGAGGGGAAACAATCTCATCCAAGAGCATCTTGATCGGTTCCTGCTATCCCAAGAAGCTCTCCCTCTCTTTGGAGATGCCAGCCTTCAGGCTCTCCCGAAGATAGGGTCTGATCACAGCCCGCTCCTCTTCGAAACAACAAGCAGGCCCCAGTTTAAGACTCCTTTTCGGTTTGAGTCAATGTGGACTCAACATCCTGATCTCAAAAATCAGATTGCAGAATGGTGGAAAAGAAAATTCCCTGGGATAACCACCAATCAAGTAATGCAAAAACTTCGGCTGATCAAGGAAAATCTGAAAGTTTGGAACAGGGAGACCTTCAGGAATATTTTTGAAACCAAGCATGATATCAAGACCAGGCTCGATCAGATCGAGGATAAATTTTAGAAAGGGTAGGGGGATGACATGCTTAGAGATGAAGAGAGGGTTTTGTTGTCTGAATATCACAACACCTTACGCAAAGAAGAAATATTTTGGTGCCAGAAATCAAGATAACTTTGGCTCAGGGAAGGTGATTCCAACTCCAAGTTTTTCCACATCTCTACTCTCAAGCACAGGGGAGCCAATAGAATTAAAGGCCTCATCAGACAAGATGGGTCGTACACCTCCGACATCCACCAGATTAGGAATGAAGTCGTCTGTCACTTTGAAGATCTCCTCGCCCCCCCTCCTCCTCCATCCTTGCCATGGATTCTCTCCTTAAAAACATCCCTAGAACCATCTCCGAAGATATGAATAAGTTTCTCCTCAGCCCCCTGTCCCACAAGGAAATTCACCAAGCCCTATTTTCTATGAAACCTGATAAAGCCCCTAGGCCCGATGGCTTCTCCCCTAGATTCTTCCAAACCTACTAGGACATTGTGGGCCCTGATCTGTGCCTAGCCATCACTGAAATGCAGATGTCCAACGTCATTCCCAGAGATGTCAATTCCACCTTCCTGGCCCTGATCCCCAAGGGGGTGAATTCCCAGTCCCTCTCTGATTACCATCCCATCAGTCTGTGCAACGTCATCTACAAAGTTCTATCCAAAGCCCTGGCCAACAGACTCACCGAGATCCTTCCCACCATCATCGATCCTTGCCAAGGCAGCACTATAAAGGGGTGGAACATTCTTGATGGTGTCATAACCATCCATGAGCTGATCCATTCTACCCACAACTCCAACTCCTCTGCCTTCTTCCTCAAGCTTGACATGAACAAAGCCTTTGACAGAGTTAATCGGGATTTCTTGACCAAAATCCTCCTCAAGTACGGTTTCCATGAATCTTGGGTGAATCTGATCTCCAATTATATTTCCTCCTCTTGGTTCTCTGTCCTGGTTAATGGGTCAGCCATCGGCTACTTCCCCAGCACCAGGGGGCTAAGGCAGGGAGACCCCCTCTCCCCCATTCTCTTCATCATCTTGGCTGAGAGTTTGGGAAGAGCCATCAAAAGTGCTTGTTCCAGAAATCTGATCTCTGGCATCAAGGCAACCTCTGGGCTCCCTCCTTCCACTCACCAATAGTTCATGGATGACACTCTATTGGCTACCACAGCTTCAGTATCCGAAGCCAAAGTCATCAAGGCCATCCTCAACCTCTACGAGGAAGCTGTCGACCAGAAGATCAACCTCATTAAGAGTAAGCTCTACTTCATCAACACCCCCATCAAAAGACAGAGCAAGATTGCAGGAATTTTGGGCTGCACCATAGCTGATCTCCCAACTACCTACTTGGGCCTTCCGATGTTCAGAGGAAGGCCACTCAAGGCTATGTGGAACAATGTCATAAAAAATATCCACAAAAAGCTGGCAGGTTGGAAAGGGGCTCTCCTCTCCCAAGCAGGCAAAGCTACTTTGGTTAAATCTGTCCTTCAAAGCATTCCAACTTATTTTCTATCGATTTTCAAAATCCCTACTACGGTGGGAGAAGCAATCAAAAAAGTGCAAAAGCATTTCCTGTGGGTCGGGAATGATAATCAGAGAAAGTTCCACCTGGTTGCCTGGGATAAGGTCTGCACTCCTAAAAATAGGGGGGTTGGGTCTGCGTCGTATAAGCATCACAAATCAGGCCCTCCTGGCCAAACAAGCATGGAAGGTGGTCACCAATGCCAACCTGGAGTGGGTGTCCATTGTCAAAAGAAAATATCTACAACACCACTCATTTTTAGATATGGAGATTCCCTGCATTGGCTCCCACTTCTGGAAATCCATAGCCCACACCAAGCAGCTTCTACAATAGGGGTCATGGTGGCAGCTGGGAAATGGTAAGGACATTGACTTTTGGAAGGATGCTTGGGCCAGAACAGATCCCCTCATCAATGATCCCGAAGTGGCCACAATCAAACACCTCACAGATAATAAATACGGTCCCAGAGTTGCTGATTTCATCACCATGGATCAGGGAAGTCAAAAATGGAAGCAGGTCCAGTTCAGAATTAAGAGTGCTGCCATTGACAAAGCCATAGCAACTCTCCAGGACATCCTTAGGGTGAATTTCATCTCGTAGTCCCAAAGGAAAGATGAGCATTGCTGGAAAGGGTCCAACGATGGGCTTTTCACCGTTAAATCTGCTTCCTAGATGATGGACACCCCACCCATGAATCCTAGAAATAGAGACAGCCAGTCCTTAGCCAGGAGCATCTGGCTCAAGCTCCTGATCCCGAAGGTGGCCCACTTCTACTGGCTTGCTGTCCATAATAGAATCTTGACTACGGACAACTTGATCCAAAGGGGAGTCATTGTTCCCAACAGGTGTTACCTCTGTACCCAAGCATGGGAGTCCACCCAACACATTCTTCTGGAATGCCCCTTCGCTTGGGATGTTTTCTCCTTCTTGATCAGTAGATTCTAGGTCAGCTGGGTATGGCCCAAGTCCATCACGGACCTGTTCACCCAATGGCCCAGGGTCTTTAAAAATTCAAGACTCAGCTTTCTATGGAACTCCTTGCTCCACCATGCGACATGGCAAATTTGGTTGGAACGCAATAATCACATTTTCAATGAGAGCCCCAAAAATTCGGATGTTGTCACCATCAGAGCCCTGTCCTTTGCCATTGAGAATAACAACCTCATTCCCTGCACTGACGTTCCAAACTTTGGGTTTGAATCTTACTTGTTTGCTTCTCTTGGGATTCCCTTAGACTGCAATAAAGCCCAAAATTCCCCCAACTCCAGGACCAATGCCAAATGGTTCCCTCCTCCCCTGGGATGGCTCAAGGCTAACTTTGATGGAGCATCCAAAGGCAACCCAGGTAGCGCAGGGGTGGGAGGAGTCATCAGAGATCACAACGATAGTATTATCAAGGCTTTCACCAAAAATTTGGGGACCCAAACTAACAACTATGCAGAGGCCAGAGCGTTGTGGAGAAGCATTGAGGTGAGTAAAGCCCTTTCCAAACCAATCATTTTCGAAGGGGATTCTATTGTTATAGTTGGCCACATCATCAACAAGAGCATAGGAGGAAGGAACATCCAGAATATTATCCAGGAGTGCCAAGTCTCCCTTAACTGCATTCCCCAATACAAGATCAATCATGTGTTCAGGGAAGCAAATAAGGTTGCTGACATCCTAGCCAACAAAGTTGTCAACCAAACCACCCTGTTTGTCTGGGAAGAAGACTTCCCCCAGGATGTCATCACCAAAGCCAATCAAGATGTGGAGAACAGATTCGAAAGGTAGCTCTAGCTACCACGATGGTATTTTTTCAATACCAAAGGTGTTCATTCTTAACACCACCTCTCCTCGAAAGATCAACAAAAAAGGTGGCTCTTACCACCACGAGGGTGCTTCATCAACACCAAGGGTGTTTATTCTCAACACCATCAACCTTTGGAACTCCGCCACTCCCATCATTCTTCGGTGTGATGTCAGTATGATTTTTCATGTAGGCAATATGGCTCGTTTCAATCCCCCGTGCATCCCCTGTTGGCCCTCGTCTTCGAATTCCAGTAGCTCGTGTTGCATCATTTTTACCTCCAACCCTTCCACTGCCCACTTCGTTCTTCCCTCCACTCCCCTCCATTCTGGCCCTATCATCACGAGCCATGCTTCTACCAAGGTTTTCATTCCCATCCCCTTTTTTCGAATAGTCTTCCCCGTGACCCTCGATGGCCACTTTTTTTGCCTCTCCTTGTCTTTTTATCTTCACCCAGCTTTCATGAAGATCATTCTTTCAAAGCATGACAAGAGAGGTGATAGAACCCTTCTAGCTAGCCCTGTCTCCCCTGGTCTGATCACCACCATGGCCCTCTCTGAGCCTGCCAACTTGCAGATTGAGCCTGGGACTGCGGCCCTGTTAGACGCCAAGCACTTCATCAATTTCTTCAAGCTGTTCTCTGGGATAAATGAGGAAGTCACCAGAGATTTCATCGAGTCGTGGAATCAGGGGAAGTGCAGGTTCGAGGACTCCGTTTCGAGGTAAGTGTTCATTCTATTGCCCAGGTCTCTGGTATTCCACCCGATGGTAGAATTATGTGCAGAGATAGGCATAACTTTAAGGAGGAAACTGATCAGTTCCTCGACAAGGAGAAAAATCTAGTTTGGGATAAGAAAGGGGTTGTGCGCTCTTCCTTACCTCGGCCTTGGGACACTGCCATTGTCCCCGTTATCCAGTATGTCATTGTTGACAACCCCAATAGGCCTCTTCGAGCCTATAACCTTACCTTTGTTAATCATCTTTGCGATGTTAGACCCATCAACGTCCCTGACTTCCTCCTTCGCTCCATCATTATTACTATTACCAACTTTAGGGAGAGTAAATCCTCGAAGCCCCCTCGTCACCAGGGGCTCTTTCTGGTGCTTTACAGGCATGCCCTAGCCCACCAAGTTTTAGGGGGAATCTCCTCTCGGTCACCTACTCCCGCTCACTCTTCCGACTCCGCCCGCGTCGATGCACCCACCCCCCTCATCCCCCAAGCCTACTAGTCCCCCCTCGTAGCCTCCCGCCAATCCCCCCTCCCCTGCGCCCTCCACCCCCCTTGATCTTGGCAAGAAAGATGCGTCCCCTATTTCTGCTCCTAAGGAAGAAGCCCTCACTGGCAAGCGTTCGAGGTACAAACAAAAGTCAATTCGGCCCTCCCAGAAAAGAAGGAAGTCCAGCAGGTTGAAGACCCCGAACCTGAGTGACCAACGGTCATCTCCAAAGATAATCAGCGATGAAGACGAGCATCACACCACTAATGTCGAGGATAAGCTCCACTCTGTGGCCCTCAATCGAGTCAGCGAAGTAGTAGGCCACTTGGAGATGGATGTTAACATTTACCAGGAAGGTGGTGCTCTCCTTTCCAGTGCCATCGATGAGCTCAAGGATCTCCCTGCTCTGCTCAAGACTCTTTTGTCCCCTGATCATAACTCCAATGCCCAGAAGGAAAGGAATAAGGATTCCCAGTAGCTTGGGAAATTGTCTGTTAGGCAGCGGGGCTACCTATTTTTGTAATGGTTTGGTGAATTCTGTTTTTGTTGGTTTCGGTCTTTACTGGACCAGGTTGAAAGGGGTAGAACCCCTGATGGTTTTTGTCTGGCTGCCACTATTGGGCACTAATGACTCTACTTACTCCTACTATAATAGGGACGAGACCCTTTAACCCGTGCAGTAAATAAAATACTTTTACCTACCAAAAAAAAATGGTCTTCTGCATTTTTATGAAATTGGGTTTTAATTGTTCCACCTTTCTCAATAAGAGATTGTTGTTGCTTTAAGTTATTTTCATAATCTATTGCATATCTGATATGCATACATTCTGATGTATCCTTCCACCTAATATCTTTTGTAATTTTACCATCACTTCCTATAACTTTTACATATACTTTAGCAACATATTTGTCTATTGTATCTTTCTTAGTTTGTAGCCTATGATCCTTACCTAGTTTCCAACTACAAATTTTGCATCTACATTATTTTTTATTGACTTGGTTTTCTGTAGTCAAGACCGCCTCAATCCAAAGAAATTTTTTTCCCATTCATTCTTAAATGATCTTCCAATAATCCAGTTAGAATCTATCTTCCTCTTTTTAGAATTTTTTCTTGAAGATTCATAAGAAGTTTGTAGTGTATTTGATTTATCGCTTTCATTTTCAACTTGCATATCTTGGTCAGGAATATCTTCAAGTGATTATTGTATGTCATTGGTATGAGAATTTTCTTTAGAAGGCATCCCTTTGTGAGGAATATCTTCAATTGAATACTTATCATGGTCAACAGGGTATTTTGCATAGTAGAATACAATAATATTTTTTACCATTTTTGGATTTTAAAAAACTTATAGATAGAAAAAAATTCATATCATTGAGGACATACTGAAAACTAACTGTTTGAGGAAGAAAGCAATATTGAAAATAATTACAAAATATACAACTAACTGTTTATAAGTCAAAAATCATTTATACCTCAAATTTGTATGGATGTCGATGGCTTGTTTGTTTTTGGCGTATGGCTAAAATATTTGAGGATACTCTTTTCAATAGAATATTTGACCTACTTCTTTACATTGTTGGTGGGTGAAATTTTACTTGTAAATAAAGTGTTTTTCATTTTAAAAAAGTAATAAAATGTTAAAGAGATGTTACTTATCTTAGGCCTCAAGATAATATTGTAATTAGAAAAAATAGATGATCGATCGCTAGAAAATAAATACATGTTTTCTGTCATGTTTTATTGTGATTTTTTTAGTGTATGCCACTACTACATTTTTTGGTGATAAAACTTGTAACTGATAAGAGCACAAAAATATGCAATATACAAATTCAAATTAAATTCAGAAAATAAGTTCTCTATGCGAAAAATAACTAGAGATACATAATGAAACAATATCATATTATAGTACAAAAAAGCATTTACCAAAGTATTTACCTATTTATAATCTTATCATAGAAAAGAAGATCTGAATAAAAATAGAAAATCAAAGAGTTTTCAGAGGACAAAAAAAAATAGCAGAAGAAAAACATGTAAGTAGCTGATAGAAAAAATAAATCCGATAGTAAATCTTGGTATAGAACAGGGTCCAAAAATTGGCCTTGTGCAAATCAGAGTTTGGTTTCAGTTTTGTGCAAATCGAAGCCCAATGTTGACCTTATGCAAATCGAGATCTAGTGTCGACCTTGTGCAAATTAGAGTCTGATGTCGATCTAGTGCAGAACGGGGTCTAGTGTTTGATCTTGTACAAAATAGGTTTTGGTGTTCGATCTGGTGCTAAAAAAGATTCGGTGCTCGAATTTATGTAAAATAGGTTTCAGTGTTTGGTCTGGTGTAGAACAGGATTCGAAAATCCACCTAGTGCAAAACTAGATCTAATCTAATGCAATGATATTTTACATAATAGGATTCATACTATTGTAGAATAGGGTCCAATATGTTGCAAAACTAGGTTAGATCTATTGTAGAACTAGGTTTGATCTACTACAGAACAAGGTCTGGATATCGATCTTCTCCAAAATAAGGTTTGGATATCGTTTTGTTGTAGAACTAGGTCCAGTTTACTGTAGAATAGGGTCTAAATATTAGTCCACTCCATAACAAAGTTCAGATATTGGTCTATTGCAAACTGGGTTTGGATATCGATTTGGTTTATTGCAAAACATAATCTAGATGTCAGTCTAGTGCAGAACAAAGTCCTATTTCTACACACGACCAAATTTTGGTGGAATTCTCGATTTTATAACAGTTTGAATATTTTAAGTGGAAAAGTATCACTATCGTGTTAGTTATATATAGTGGTATACTTGGCAAACTTGGCATAATAATTTAAAAAATTTAAACTTTTTGGAAAAAAAATGTCCTTGTTCTGATGAAAAATGATGGAAAAGTTTAAAAAAAATCCATAATACTATTATCAATGGATGACAAACCGACACCTTAAAAAAGGCAAAAGGGTCGATCTCCAAGTCCTCCAAACTCGTCAATTTGAATTTTTGAAAATGCAAATATTAGCTCAAATGGCAAATATTCGCCATTATGCATAACCTTCGTAAAATGGATTATGGGATGCATTTCTTTTATATATTTTGTTGTTCATATCAATGGACCAGCTTCCAAATTATTTACTCTCAAGAGGAATGAGACACAGGTTTCCTTTATCTTCTTTACTTTTTTTTTGTTGTTGAAGGATTGAGTAGAGCTATTTTGGATGCAAGGAGGGCATGATCCATGTCCGAGATCAAAGTGGGGGTCCTTTATTTATCTCATTTATTATTTGTTGATGATGTATTGTTGTTCACAAATGGTAGTTTAAGGGAAGCTAAAAAGTTGAAGGAAATCTTGGACACTTACAGTATAGCTACCAGCATGGACATAAATTTTTAAAAATCTTCTATTTGCTTTAATGGTCTAGAGCAGGAGATTGAACAAGGTTTGATCAAACTTTTTCTTTTAATGTCTTAGATTTCCAGGAAGGCTTTAAGTATTGGAGTTTTGTATTGTAGCAAAATAGTTATAGGAAGAGAGATTTGGGATGGTTTTTAGGGAATATTGAAGTTAGGATTAACCATTGGTGTAATAGATGGTTATCTATTGGTGGGAGATTAACACTTGTAAAGTATGTTCTTGAGGAAATTCCTATGTTTTGGCACTCCTTGGCCTTCATTTCCAAAGGATTTCTAGAGAAAATAAGAAAACACTACTTCAGATTTCTTTGGACTGGATGCAAGGAGTATGAAGGCATTCCTTTAGTTAAGTGATATATTATTGCTAGGACAAAGGATGAAGGTGGCTAGAGACTTAAAAATATTCATCTTTTTTGTTCTTCTTTGGCAACAAATAGCTTGTGGAGGATTATGACCATAAAAAAATTATGGAAGAAGATTATTGAACATAAGTATATTCATCTAGGCACTTTTTTAGATTGGATCAAAAGTCTACAAAAAAGCATAAAAAATATTTCCATTCAATGGAAGGCACTAGTATAGGCATTTTCTATGATTGGAAAATATTTGGCTTGGAAAGTGGGCAATGATAAAAAAATTTAGAATAGGGCTAATTCTATTTTGGGTTGTGGAGAAAACATTTTATTGATGAAAGCTATGATAGGTTATTTACAATACAAGGGTTTTACTTTCTTCATCAGGTGGGAGAATTATATTCTTCTAGTCTTTGGACCCAATATTGGAAGCATGCTCATGTCTTGGGTCTTTTCAATGAGCAAACTACTTTGTGGAAGGCTTAAATTTATAGTCTTCATAAGAGTCATATCAAGCTAAGAGCTAAACTAGATACTATTGCTTAGGCATACAACAAATATAGAGGTCAATATACGACTAGACTTGGCTACAAAATAAGTTTTGACCCTGATCCTCAAGGGCCTACTTGGTGGTGGAAGTAGATTTGGAAATTATCTACCTAAAAAAATACAACTATTTTCATGTGGTTAGCTTTGGTATATAAGGCTTTGACTTGGAAAGTTTTACAGATGAGAAGCAGATAAGGTCCAAGTATTTATATGATGTGTTAGTTAGAGGAGGAAAGCATCACATATTTGTTAATAAAATGCTCTTTTTATTAAAAATTTTGGTTAGAATCTAAAAAAATAATTATAGTTCAAAGTATTTGGTAAGGAGAAACAATGGAGGTATGCTTAAGACAGTGGTTTTTGAAAAAATAGTTGAAACAATTTCTTTCTTTACCATGTCTTATATTTTGGGGTATATGGTTGGCACAACACACAACTATTTTTTAAGGGGAGTTAATACCCCTGTTTTAGGTCATATTTCAGGTGAGGAATTTGATCTCAATCAATAAAGGGCCTTGCAAATGTAAGAAACCTCAACAAGTAGATAATTTTTTCATTGAAAAGTCTCAACCATGGGTTTTTTTTATGGGGTCAGTGAGGTATAGTCAGATTTTAGTAATGCGAGAGGTATTATATACTTCTTGGATACCCACTATATCAAATTCAAAGTAGGTCTTAGGACATTTTCCAACATTTTTATTGAGTTTTAGGCATTGAGATTTCTAATGAAGTGTGCTTTAGAGAGAAATGTGAAAAATTATAGATTTTTGGAGATTCTACTCTGGTCATCAATTGGATGAATAGAGCTACTCAATTCCAAAATAATCTACTTAGACCAGTGGGAGATGAACCATTGGAGGTGATTTCCCTTTTTAAAAATATCTCTTTTACGTATGTTTATAGGGAATTAAATTAGGAAGTAGATAGGTTATCAAAAGAAGGTCAACATGTTTCATAAGGTTTGTTGCAAATGGAAGAGATCAAGGATGGAGTTTCTTCTTTCACCCACATATAATACCTCTAGTTTCTATGCCAACTCTAGATTTTTATTGTGGTTCTATTCATTTGATTAGAGCTTTATGGTAGATTTTAACTGATTATTTTATTTCTATTGTTTTCTTCTTTCTATTGGTTTCTTTTTTGCTGGTTTCTATCCAAGATTTGGACATGGAGGTTATTTGATGATTATGTATTGATATATAATAAATTTTCCTTATTATCCCTATATTATTTTGAAGATGGGTTTTCCTCTCTAATTTTCCCAATTGCAATTATGTTTGAATCCTAGTAATTTATTTTTATCTGGGCTTTTGTTTGTGCCAAGGCACCTGAGAAGTATAATTTTCTTTCATTATTTAAATAAAATTATGATTTTTTTCTTGTAAAAAAAATTAAATATTAATATAAAATGGTCAATGTCATTCATACAATAACATGAAGAAAACATATTGTATAATTTCTCAAAATATGCATATATACAAGTTGCAATATTATTAATGCTTGAATGTGATATTCTTAGATCCTTTTTTGATGATACAAGACATAGATATGTGTCTTCATATTAAATCTATACAAGATGACTCTTCAAGTAATTTCCTATTACTATCCATATGACAACTCTCACATGTCCTTTGAATTATCATTTTTCCACTTGTATTCATAACTCTTGACTCTCTACATACATGTAAACTTATGTCTATGACACTTGCACTCTTTTACATGACACTTATACTTATGCATGCACACCTAATATATGACACTTCTGCACATCCTCGCATTATATATTTACATAGTTAATTACATAATACTTGTGCACTTTCTCTCATTACACACTTGCACTCTTACTTACATGACACTTGTGCACATATACACTTACATAAAGGGTAAATATAAATCTCACTCCTAGACTACAAACTCAAACCTTAATCTAATATTTGCATTTGTACCATAGGTACCATGGGATTACATTTGCATGTACCAATAATGTAAGATTATCCAACACTAAATCTGGTTATTCTCAACTTGTTCTCAAGTGAAATGATAGTGAACTTCAATATGCTTTGTTCTTTAATGAAAAATTAGATTCTTAGCCAATTTTAGAACACCTTGGTTGTCAAAATTCAATATTATCAGATTATTTTCTAGTACATCTATATATGATATTATGTGACATACCCATATTGCTTTGCAAATAGCTCCTCATATAGCACAATACTCTATCTCTATGGATGATATTGCCATTGTCTATTATTTCTTACTATACCAATAGATAGGTCCAAATTCTAGATGAAACACATATCGATATATTTTTATCTTATCATCTATCATGTTTGTTTGTAAGATAAATTTATCTATCTTATACTCTAGGCCATTGTCCACCATACCACAAACATAATGTACAATCCTATTTGTTGCTTTATAATGATTTTCCTTAGGTTCTTGCACTCTATAATGACTTGATCAAATTTTCAACCTTTTGATGTTTCCCATTGACAATAAAACCTTTAGGTTGTGTCATGTACACTTCTTGTTTTATATCACCATGAAGGAAGGTACTCTTGACATCCATTTGCTAAATTTTCCAACCAAATTATGATGTTAGTGCATAAATTACATGGATTTTTTTAATATTCAATGTGGGGAAAAATGTCTCTTCATGATAAATTCCTTCCTTTTGTGCATAGCCCTTTGCAATGAGCCATACCATCCACTTGTCGATGAATTCATTTGCCTGTTGGCTTTTGATCCAAGTTATCACAAATTCTAATATTTAGGATCAAGTATAACATTCAACAAATAAGCAATCAATATAAATGGTCAATGTCAATGAACATAACATTCATGAAATAACAACAATAATATAAAATAAATGGCCAAAATCATTCATGAAATAACATGAAGAAAACTTACAATATGATTGCTCAAATTGTATACAAGCTTTTATATTTTGATGCTTAAAATACATACAATATGTTGATCATTCAATACATTACATGGTGCTTTGTTTCAATTATATAACCTTAGAAAGGTAACTCTTCAATATTGTTGGAGAATATTACATTATTTGGTACATGACAATGTACCCCCTTGGTACATTAATTTAAATATTAGAATAGGGTTGTGTCTTAGATTAGTGAGTTAGTAAATATTTTATGTAATGTAATAATATGTAGGAAATGCACAAGTGTCATGTAAATATGTGTGTAAGTGTTATGAGTGTAAATGTGCACAAGTGTCTAATATGTAAGTGTGCACATGTGTCCTTAGAATAGGAAAGTGAAGAGTTGTAAATAAGTGTGAAGGTCAAGAGTGCAACATATGAGAAGTCACATACAATTATATATTTGTGACAAAGCATTGTAATTATCATTGAACATGCATAGCTTTATGCTTGCATTAGTAGACCTTTATTTAATAGCATTTTCAGTATTTTATGTGCAATATTGTGAGCTTGTTTATATGATTATTCTTATGATATATTCTATTTTGATATTACATTATAAGTTAATATTTGATTCATTATAGTGCACTTTCATTATGTTAGATCCTATGATTATTTTCCTATGAAGGTGCAATATAAAATTAGGATCTAATATATTGATTATATTACACCTTCTTCAAGATAGTTAAGTTGGATTCTCTATGTCTCTTTAATTTTGAGTATGAGACTAATAAAATCAATCTTCCAACTTTTGAATAAATCTAAAGTTTGACTTGCTTCTACCTTTGTAGTTTCTAAATTTTTATGAATTCAATTTGGAGTAGAATTCCTTATATATCCCTAGTTAGAAATTTAGAATAAATATGTATTTGCAAATTAAGTTTTACTAACCTTATAACTCCTTGTTAAAGTTTTGCAAATAGTTGAAGCAATAATAATAAAGATTTTAATGCTTCTATTCTCTACTTCCTTCTCAAGATAATAAAAATGTTTTCTAGAGATTAACACCTTATTACTCCTATCATTCAATATCTCTAGAAATATAAATCTTAGTTGATTTTACAACCTTATAAACTTACAATATAAATCTTACCTTTCCTTCAACCTTACAAGCTCTCTGAAATTGATTTGACCTTCTGCAACTTAGTGATGGTTGACTTCTTATCAACTACAAGATGCAATGTAAAGTCGTTCCTTCCTTCTTCATCGATATGTGTGCTTCCTCCAACGTCATATTCATGCTTGTGCATGCTTATTTCATATTGAGGTTTAGCCTACAAGTATCTACTCTCCTCGATGAACGTGCTTTGCTTTACTTCAATTCAGGTGACAATTGGTCTCCCATTTTCATTGCTTTGCTTAACCTTCAAGCTAATATCTCATTGGCGAATGCATCCTTTCACACTGTAACTTGGTTTGCAAAATCTAATATCTATTGTGTATGCTTCTCTTTGATGAATTTGTGCTAGCCTAAATACTTGATGAGTTACTTGGCTATTCTCCCTCGATCTCTGCATCGCTTCACTTAATTAATGCACCTTAAGATATCTCCTTTGAATTCTATTTGACATCACTTTTATGGATGCTATACAAGCACTTCTCTTTGAGGGTGTCTCTTTGAATTGAAATGTAGTATGTTATGGATAATTCCAATTGGCATTAGCATTATATTTTTACTTCAAAAATGCTTTCACTCCTTCTTCCAATGCCAAATGACAAGTGGTATTAGGTAAGTTAATAAATTTCTTCAACATCCCTAACCTACAATTGATGCCTTCTTTAGGAGTGTTATGTGAATAATGTCCAAGGATTATCATTTACTCGAGTTGTCCTTGATATCATGGAAAATGCATGAAATGCCTTCTCTCACATGGTGTGAGTCATTCACTTATTTTACCCTAACTAATATAGGTTATTTGAATGCTTATTTGTTTCCCTTCTTTTTCTACTTCCAACGTTTCTTTTGATAGGAGAATGATGGTTATTCTCCAATATTTCTATTGTAGAAGTAGTTTCTCTTCCAATGTTTCAATTGAGTGTTGAGCAAGGCTATGAGATGGCTTCAGGTGATGAGTATCCTTCTTCAAAACTAAAACATCCTTACTAATTACGTTGTACAATGATAATTGTATCTTCTCCTTAGGATTGTTAAGTCTACCTTGCAATCTATGATTGCTTCCACGATGGATAACTAGGATGAATGGGATGCTTGCTTTGGTGGCATGAGTAAAATAGTGACTAGACTTGATGCCAATGTAACTTCTTTCAACGTAAGTTTATGAATAGAATACTACTATGCCTTCAAAGTTGTGATGTGTTGTTTGATGCTTGGAGGTAGACTTTGGTGTGCTCCTTGTGTTGCATTCACCAAAGGCTATCAACTATGTAAGATACCTTTCAATGTACCTTATTTTGCCTTCACCAAAGGCTTCCAAGATGTAGAACGTATTTTGCTTGACATCCTTAGCTTAGCTAATAGCTTCTTCTATATTTTTCTCAATGATCCTTCAATGGATACATATTATTAGAAGTCTAAAAAGTAATCACTTTCTTCACATTTTTGTTAATGACTTCTCTTCTTGATTTGAGTGAATAAAATGCAGGTAGATGATGTCTGAGATATCTCCCTTTACCTTGGAGATACTTCACTTTTAGATCTCTATTGAGTGGCTCTAAAGAGATGCTTGCAAATGTTCAATGCAATGGTGTAGATGTTTGCCCCCCTGTTATATCCAATTGACTCTCTTGGCTTCTCAAACTAATGGTTAATACTCCCTTTGCAGGTTGAGATGAGTTGGAGTTAATATTACCTTCTAACCCTTTGCAATTATTACCTTGCTTAGTTACATTCACACGTACTAATCCAAGATTTGCAATAATGAGTTTGCACTATAGAATATACAAATTTATAGTCTTTTTTTTCTTAGAAATAGTCAATAGAATTTTGATATATTTATTTCTCTCAAAATATATCTAACTTACCCAGGTGTTGTAGGTGATTTTGATAGGCGAGGGCAATCCTCCAAGGGAGGTCCCAAGTTCAAATCTCCACCCTACCTGTTTTGGGTGGGTGCCCCAGGCTTTTGTTCGTGTTGCCCCGGGGGGGGGGGCCCCGGTCTACAAGGGGTTTTATGTTTATAAATATATATATATATATATATATAACTTCTATTTTTTCTTGTGCAAGTTTGAAACTTGTAAACAAGAATGAACACTATTTATGCAACCTTTAAACCTTGAAACTGGTGCTCAATAAACTTGATAGAAAAACTAAATATAAGAGTTTAATTAATGAACCTTTTGCACCTTTGTTGCATACCTTTTATCCTTTGTATATGATGATGATGATGATTTAAGTCACCTAAATTGTTACCTTTTGTAGATGATATTGCAACTCTTCTAGGCTATCCAAAAATAACTCTTGAGCTCACATTTTTATAGCTTTAACACTCCACTAATCTACTGCCCAAAACTGTGATTTGGTGGCTCCAATACTCCTTCAGGATGTACCTTTGAAATTTGATCCTTAGTAGCTACTAATGCTGCCCAAATTACTACCTTTTTCTATCCTCAAATCTGAAAATTTTTAGATTGTAAAGCAGTCAAAACCTTCACCAAAATACTATCCTTGAGTCTCTTAGATTCGGTGGTTTCTCTATCTCTTTTCTCTTGTTGAATTTTGACTTCAAACTTGGCCTATCTAATGACCTTCTTCTCAATATTCTGATTGTCTTGAGGTCTACACTTTTCTTCTCTAAAATTTGGCAAGCTTCTTGCCAAATCCTTCTCTCTTGGGCTTGTTGTCGGATGGCAACAATTGTCCCAAGTTCTTTATCAGAAACTTCTCCTTGGTAGTAAATTTCTCCAATGAGTTCTTCTAGGAACTCTTCCAATGAGGCTCACCAAGCCTTCTTCTTGTTTCTCCTTGAGACCTCTCCAAGGTCTTCAATCTTGCAGCTTCTAAAACTTCAATGAGACCTTCCTTGATCTCTTCAATCTTCAACTATGGAAGTTTTGCAATGAGATCTCCTCCTTGGATATCCTAAATCCACTGCTACTGAAATATTGCAATAGGAATTTTGTTAGTCCTTCTCAATGCTCAATATTCCACTATGGAATTTCTTCAATAGGGCCTTCTATGGACCTCTTCCTCAAATATGAAGTTTTCAATCTTCAATGGAGATCACCAATATCCAATATTTACTAGGACTCTTCTCCTTGAGTCTCTTATTCCTTCAATGGGGTCTTCTTTCTAGGACCTCCTCCTTGATTTGCAATTTTCAATGTGGCTTCCTTGGCCACTAGATCTCTTCTCAATCTCCAACTTGGAGTCTTCAATCTACGATTCTTTTAATGTGGTCTTTCTCCTTAGGCTTCCAAATATTCAATATCTACTATTCTGTAATAAATAACTAATCCTTATGCGAGGAAAGCACATCGAATTTTAGGCAATGAAGGTGAAATTCTTATCTATCTGTTGTAGGAACTTTCTTGACTTCTAGGAGTTAATTTTCTGCAACAAAATATTAGAAATTGAATTTTTTGTAAATTTATAGAAAATAATCTTCACTAGTTGGATTACCAATCTAGTGGATTCAATGTTGAGTTCTAGTCTTCACAAGTTTTTATGCAACTCTATGGAAAAACTCTAGCCAATAGTAAATTTCAAAAATCTAAAAATGAGATTTACAATCTCCTCTCAATCTCTCTTGTGGCTCTCTCTATTTCCTATTGATCTATCGTGTGCTCTGATACCATTGTTATATTTTGAAGCTTTAAACTTAAAGGAAATGCAACCACAAGTATGGAAATAAGCATGCAATATTATAACTATGATAATGACTAAATAATATGCATGAAAATATGATAAAAAACTTGAAACAATGCTCATATATGAAATCTCAAAAAAATATACAATACCATGCAATGGAGGTCACTACCTCTCCATTTTGCAAAAATAGGTCTACATTGTATCTACTACTACTCTACCTATACACTCCAAAATCCTCTCACACTTCTACTCTATGAAGGCCTATTTATAATGAGATGCAACTCTTTGCCTTCAATATTCCTATGACACCTCACTATTTTATTCTAAGGACTCATGTACATGTGGACTACATGCACATTTACATCATTGCATTTTTTAACACTTGTGCATTTATTACATTGCTTTAATAAAGTACTTAATTCCTAGTATAGTCCTAATATAAAAATGTACCCATGGTGGTACATTAGTAAGGATCAAATAATGTAATATATTCCAACACTTTTGTATTCAAAACTTGCGAGGAAGTGATCAACACTCAAAATTAATCTGGTAGAATTCTAAGTATGATGGGTACCAATATCTTATCATCCATAATTTCTTCCATGGCATTCAATTTGGATTTTAACTTTGTATCTTAAAAATAAAAATGCTTTATCTATCTTGGACTCTTAGTATGTGAAGTTGAGATTGAAGGTGAAGAATTGTTGATTCATTCTTTCCTTTGTAGATGATAGGGTATGTATCATGCCTCCTTAGATGTTGGTGCTTCACAAATGTGTGGTTGAATAACACATGTTGTGACAAGAGTGATTATCATTAATTCTCTAGAATTTACATCATAAAATTTATATTTTTCATGTTCATCTTGTATAGGTTGAGTGACTTTTTCAATGCAATATCGCAAATATTTTTCAGCTACTAAGATGGTTCTCGTATTATTTTTCCAAGGTCCAAAGTTTGAACCTTTGAGTAGTTATGAATCTATAATAAATTTTGGTATGACCATTATGAGGGTTCCTTATAACTCCCAAACTACCCACTTTCAATATACTGCTAGTCTGATATACCAAACCTTTATATATACCTACCTATATAGCTATCAATACATGGAAGAAGCTAGTCCTCTTGATATATACAATCATACATGAGAGATACTTCAAGATACATTAAAGATAATGATATAAGGACCAAGGAATTATGGAAATATATTTTACTTATCAATGACACTTGCTTAGTGAGAAATCCTTATATGTGGATATAACTTCCCTATATATTTAGAATTTCTCAATTTTAGGGTTTATGTTGAGCCATAGTGACAAATACGATATGATTATAGAGGTAAAGTATATAAAATTATGATCTTATATCTCCTCGATGCTTCAAAGGGTCAATGACTAAATGTCACCATGCCAAATTTGTTAGGCTATAGACATAGTAGCACAATGTGATAAGTTTACCTATAAATGTGATCCAATAGTGTCATTGATATTGAATGTTGCTAGCATGCCTGAGCACTTGTTTGAGAGGTAGTCAAAGAATGAATTTAAAGTAAATTTTTCAATTTTACTTTATTTCTAATTTTCCAACTCCCCTACTACATGCTTTATGCATATAAAAAAAGGAAAGGCTATTGTCAACCCTTTAAAATATGCAATTTAAAACAAAAATATAAATTAGAGAATTTACCTCATTTTATTATTTAGAAGGCAACTATCCAAACTATTATATGACAAATATGAGGCTATTGCAAAGTGTGACATGTTGTATTCCTCTAAACATGACACCAATTCCCTTATCACTGGTGATAGATGGGGATAAAAAAACTTCATATAAATGCATGTGTCCATCTCTAAGTGTTATACCACTCCCTTAGTGAGCATTTATGAGATCTAAGTGGGTGGATAGACATGAAAATTTGAAGCATGGAATGATGAGTCTTGACCACACAAGCTTTGATTTTGGTCTTCTCAACTATATCACACACAATATGTTATGCTCTGTGCATTTTTATCTCTTTCTTTGTCTACCTTATGTGAATCTTGACCAATGTCGAGAGTGAAGATCAAACCAATGAAGCTCTAGTTTATGAAACATGGGTATACCAATGATATTAATCCTTGATTATTAAGATAAAAATGTCTTTGAATTTTCCATGGTGTTAATAATCCTCCATAAGACATGATGTCCACAAATGATGTTCATGTTGACCACAAACAAAAGATTCCTCTTCTCCAGCATGAGCATAGTGAATATCTATCTTTATGGGTTTTTTAAGGTGTACATGGATCTTGGTAGTGTCATTGTCAAATCTAGATTGATGGTCCTTGGTTTGGATAATCTTACTATGAAATTTGTTAGCTTGCAAAACATGAAGGTTGAGTATAGGCTTCGTAGTGAGGTCTATGATAAAAGTGGACCTATTGTATGGGAGGTTGATTTGGACAGATTGAATTGGAGACTAGCATGCTAGAGTTTCTTCACTTAATAAAAAATGTGACTGATAGAAAGTTCAATCTGATCAAACTCTTAAAGCTCTTAGATGTCTTCAATAGGTTTAGTAGATCGATGTACAATTTCAACAAGCTTTGATATCAATGTTGGGTAAAAGCCTAAACTTTTGATCTCATTCATATTTAAATATATTTCATGGAGGTTATAACCATTCAATATGGTTATAACCATAATCAAATATAACCCATTATTTATAACCAATCTAACCTTTAGATCTAATGTGAGGTGTAATAATATATTTAAAGCAACAATGTTGTAATAACTTCCTAACATATATAACAACAAATATCCAACAATGATGCCTATAGAAAATAATATGGACTTATAAAATATGTTATAAAAACTAACTAATATATTTGTTAGTTGTGATACTATCAACTTGCAATTGTAAGCTTATCACCCATATTTTACTCATTTTAATGTGAAATTTTGAGAAAATATCAAGAAAAGCAATTTCTCAGCTACATGTATTAGATGGATGGTCAATGATTTGTTTTAGATATTGGCATGCATCATAAACTTGTTGTTTCCAATTGTATCCCTCATTACCATTGCCTCAATGATTATTAAGTTGACATAATTGATTTCACCTTGTAATACATATACAAAATAAATTATAATTAAAATATGTAAAGCAAACCAAGCAAAAGATGATATCTAATATAAAAGTCATCTATTAACATCAAGCATGTTATTGGACTCACAACCGTATGTTTGATCATTATCATCTTTGATATTATTTTCATTCACATACTTGGAAATGTCTTTTTCAATTTTAGGGGTTCTTGATGTACATGTGTCATTTGGTTATCAATTCTATGGTTTTTAACTTTCTAATTTATTTTTGGATTATTATCATATGGATAAAACAAAGCATATATTTTCAATGTTTAAGCATATGTATTACATCTCAATCCCAAATTACACTCACATACAAATACACCTAGAAAGACTAAAAATCATCAATGAATACTTTTGTGAAATATAATGATAGAACACATACAAGTGTGATGAGTGCCTAGACCAAAGTTTGATATCCTATATCTTTATGACATATTATTTGGCATTTGGATTTTAACTCAATTAGAATTGGGCTTTTTATAATTGATTAATTAGTCTTTATTAGGAATGTTGTGAGATAACTCTAGCTCAATCTCAAACATTCTTTCTCTTCCAAAATTATTCCAAAACCTAACTTTATTCAATTTGTCTAAACTTTTATAGTATGAACCAACACTTTCGATGAGAGTGAATATGAGCCATGATAAAGCATGACTACACATCTTTTGTTGATCTAAAAATACTTTCTCCTCCAAAAATATTGAATATGACTTGATTGAGTTATTTGTATCTTGATTTGTATGGGAAAAAACCCTAAAGCAATCTGCCCACATCTTTAAAATAACCTTAAAATAAAATTTATTATCAATAACAAATAGATTAAAATTTTAAAATTACTGGTATCCATGGTACAAATACAAGCATGAGGGATTAATAATGTTGATTCTTCCATCACTTTCAAGCCAAGTACTATGAAAATTGGTACAAAATTTTGGCTTAAGAGGCTCAAAAGTATTTATAAAGTATGCTACTTTACTATAAATATTTTCCTCATCCCTTGTTGAATACATCATATTACCCAACCATGAAAGGATTCTAGACTTATATGTATTCTTGACTCATGCTCACCTCAGAAACCACATGCATAGAATAACAAGACACTAAAATACATACTTATGAATCTAAAAATAATTTATTGACAATATCTTAAAGAAATTCTCATAGATAATCCAATGAGGCCTTTGTTCAATGGTTGGGACATATGGATGATGTAGCCCACACCAAGGTTCAAATCTCGGTGGTAAAAAATAGGCTATATAGATCAATATGACTAAGTTGATGTAAAAGGGAAAGGACAACCCTTTCAAAACACTACTTTAAAGAAATAAAAATTCATAGATAAAAAAATAGATTTTAAATTTACTTGTACTTCATTGTTTCAAACTCTGCTCTAGAATTATCATCCATGAATACTTTAATATTTCAATCTATGTGATGCACATGACTAACAGCCTTAAACTTAGCTAGTGAAACCATAATGTCAACCTTGTTATTTCATGATTGGACTTTCCAAGCCATAGGAACACCACTTTGTTACTTATTAAAGATACCTAGAGTGTACAATTAATACCACAATGGTAAATTTATACTAATTAGACTTCACATTAAACAATTAAAACACTATACATACCTCATACTTTTTGTCAAAAAATTTGATTCTATGGCAATAATGAAATTATGTAAATGCTTAGTCATCATGTTAAGCATCGAATTAGTTTGAATTACACATGATGAATAGGATGTTCAAACTATAATTAGGGCATTAAAACATATCAAAATATATTGGGTGTCTCATGTGTCATTCATTAAAACTAGTTGATTCATCTTTAGGTAATTGTCATTTCTCAACCTTCAATTTATCCCATATATTTTCAACTTTTCTTAATGAGCAATCATCATTTACAAACACCATATTGTTCAAATAATAACATCCACATATTTATATTTATAAAAACATTAATTTGAACAAAGGTTTCAATAAGAACCATTTATCATGATAAATGTGGTACATATAAATCCTACTATCTTCATGAGAACCATGTATATCATGATATGGTTACCAATGAAATTTCAATGGAACCAATTATTCTATGTCTAGAGATTGTGATAACCACTACAACAACACTAGTGGTATTTAAGTTAGTAATAGTGAAATTTAGCTCCACATATTGAAGGAAAGATTTTTGGATATAACAAGTAGGATATAATTGTGATGTTAACAACCAATAATTAAATGTCATGCCAAGGTCATTGTATGGTTATAATTTAATTTGATTTGATAGTGTCTGTGGTAAGCATTGTTGTATGTTCTTTTTGTGATCTCAAGTGTTGCTTTCAGAGGTGTATGTAACTATTCAATTCATAGCGTCGCAACCTTTTAAATTCAAAGGAATGTATGCTATATTTATTCAGTGCATGTAGAAGATATGTTTGCTTATTGTTTTCATATCATATAATCTATGTATCTTTTTTTTTTTGGTAAATAAAAGTCTTCATTAATTACCAGGTTTTGCAGGTTAACCCAAAACCTATTATAGTAACCAACCTTCTGCTGATATTGTAGATCCTAGTCATCCTTGAAACTTTCTTACCAGAAATTGTGTTGAATCCCCTACAACACCTTATTAACAAGGCACACCCATACCTAAACATAACTGTAAAAATTACTTACATTGACAAGAAATTGAAGTTTGGAACTTTGCACTTGTGAAACCTGTTGCTTGCCCATTTCCTATTCTCTTTTGGAATCCTCCAAGGCTTACGCCCTGTTACCTTCATTTCCAATTTGGTAAGAATTAGAGGGAGACCCCATAGTTATTACCAGCTCCATGGGGAAATAACACCCATTCATCTTTCTCCTTAACGGGTAGGTTTCTTTTCATGACTAATAATGTTTTCCACTTCACATGGCACACCTTGTGTCCATGTCACCAAACTACCAACATCAAAACCTATGTTGGCTAATTTGTCAGCTGACCTGTTGGCCTCACGGTACACGTGACGAGCCCTCATGTTCTGTCTTACCCCAAAAAGGATCCTCACTTCATGGATGACTCCCTCAATTCTCCATGGAGGTTTTTTGCCATTAGTTAATAGGTTGATTATGTTCATCAAATCACCTTCAATCATCAAGTTACCTTGATTTTCTTGGGCTACTTGCAATCCTCTCCAAAGGGCTCTAGCTTCTGCTTCGTTATTAGTTCTGATTCCCAATGGTTCAGCAAAGGCCTTGACTAGATTTCCTTGATGATCCTTGATTATTCCTCCAGCTCTAGCTCTTCTCGGGTTCTCCTTGGCTGCACCATCAAAATTTAGTTTAAACCAACCCTGGGGGGTGGCTCCCAAGAAATCCCATTTTTGGGATTGGGCAAAGGAATGGAAGGTTTGTCCTCAATACCTAAGGCCCGAGCTAATTGTTTTTCTTGGGGAGGAATTGAGTGGTTCTCATCCACTAAGGTGCTAAAGTTTTCTTTCACAAAGACAATAATCCTATTGAGGATGGTTTTTGGGTTTTGAATGGTATCCTTAAAGGCTCTATGGTTCCTTTCTAGCCAAATCTACCAGAGAAAATGATGCCAACATATTTTCCATAGGTACTTAAGTTTTAGGCTAACAAAGGGTTGAGGCCATTGATGGAACACTTGGGATATAAGATCAGGCTTAACCCATGAGATCCTAAAGGCTTGGAAAAGTTCATCCAGGATGGACTCCGCTATCGAAAACTCCAGAAACAAGTGTTGGGTTGTCTCCCACCCTGCTCTGCACATGTAGCAATGGTTAGCAATAACCATACCTTTGGATAACATATTGTCCATAGTGAGGATTTTTCCTTGAATCACCAGCCATGAAAAAAAGGATATTTTAGGAATTAAGCCTTTGATCCAAACCAAACTCGGTTGAAATTATTGACCTTCCACATTGAGAAGAAAATTATAGGCAGACTTAACTGTGAAGTCACCACTTTCAGTATCAGCCCAAACAATGTGATCTTCATCCTCTACAGAGGGAATAATTTGTTGAGTTAAAATGTTATAAAGCTCTTCAGACTCCACTTCAAAACCCTGTACTCTGATGTGTTTCCACATATTGACATTTATATCCTACCACATATAATTTGCAACCTTCTTCCCAATATGCTACTCCATATGCTCTTGAATCCTATCCAAACGAGGATTCTGGGATAACTCCTCAGCTCTCACCCACCGATCCTTCCAAAATTCTATTGTTTACCCATTTCCTAGAATCCATCTAAGACCTTTCTTAACAAGATCCCTGCTCATGAGGATTGCCTTCCAAAAATAAAACCCCCTGCTTGCTAAGTTGTCATTAAGGAAGTTCACACCTTGGATGTATTTCCTCCTAACTATGGTAGTCCATTCATTATCGACCTTAGTCAATAACCGCCATGCTTGTTTGGCTAACAAAGTTGTATTGAGATGAGCAACTCTCCTCAATCCTAACCCTCCATCATCTTTAGGTTTGCAAACCTTGTTCCAACCTACTAAATGGATCCTTTTCTTATCCTCAGTCCCTGACCAGAGAAATTTTTTTTGAAGCTGCTCAATTTTGTGATACACCTTCTCGGGAGCTTTGAACACCGATAGGAAGTAAACGGGTATACTTTGAAGTGAAGCCATAGTTAAAGCTGCTTTGCTCGCTTGAGATAACAGATGTCCTTTCCAACCTGCTAGCTTTTTTTGGATCCTCTCTAGAACTATGTTCCACATTGATCCTTCAGGTTTCCTCGTAAACAGAGGAAGACCTAAATAGGAGGTGGGAAGGGATGAAATCTGACATTCCATGATCCTTGCTATGTTGTTTTGCCTAGGAATGGGGGTATTGATGAAATAAAGTTTTCTCTTATCAAAATTCACTTTCTTTCCAGTCGCTTCTTCATACATTATGAGAATATTTTTAATCCTTCTTGCCTCAACCACAGAGGCCAAAGTTAGTAGCAATGTATCATCAAAAAATTGTTGATGTATCACCGGGGTAGTTAGCGACATGGCCTTGATACCTGATATGAGTCTAGCTACCACTGCTACCTTAATGGTTCTTCCCAAGGCCTCAGCTATGATGATGAACAGCATAGGACTTATGGGATCTCCTTGTCTTAGACCACATTTACTTTGAAAAAAACTTGCAGTAGACCCATTAACCAAAAATGAAAAATAAGGCTTAGAAATACACTCTCTTATTAACTTGACCCAATTCATGTTGAAGCCAAATTTTAATAAAACTACCTCTAGGAATTCCCAATTTATCCTGTCATAAGCTTTTTTTATGTCTAAATTTAAAGCCATGACTATTTTTTTGGTCTGAGCGGCTGTATGAAGAGCCTCATGAATAGTAATAACTCCATCTAAAATTGATATTCCTTGTACAGAACTTCCTTGACTTGGATCAATGATAACCAGTAGAACTTTCTTCAAACGGTTGGCTAAAACTTTGGACATTTATAGGATATATTACACAGGCTAACCGGCCTAAATTCAGTCATAGTCTTGGGGTTGGGGCGTTTAGGGATAAAAGCAATGAAATTTGAATTGAAACCCCTTGGAATATGATTTGAACTTTGGAACTCCTTGATTGCAACAATAACTTCTGCTCCAACAATATCCTAACAAACTTGGAAAAACCACGGTGAAAACCCATCCGACCCAGGAGCTTTGTCAGGATCCATTTTAAACAAAGCCTCCTTGATCTCTTTGTCTAAAAAAGTTGTTGTAAGAGACTCGTTAATCATTTCATAAATGAGTTGTGGAATGAATTGAAGGAGAGAGTCCTTTGCTTGGGAATTACAGGCTCGTTCTTCACCCAATAATGAACTGAAAAAATTAGCAGCCTTGTCCTTGATCTCCTGAATGTTTTGAGTTAAGGATCCATCCACCTTAGTTAAATTTATAATATTATTGTTGCTTCTATTTCTCAATGTGGTAACATGGAAAAACTTTGAATTAGAGTCCCCTTCCTTTAGCCATAATGCCCTTGATTTCTACCTCCAATACATCTCCTCACAAGCTAAAATATTTTAAAACTCACAAAGGGTTTCCTTCTCTTCAATCCTTATCACCTCATCATAGGTTCCATTTGGATTTTGCTTTCTATTATTCTCAGTTTTTCCCCCACTGCTCTCTTATTCTCAAAAATATTTCTAAATACTTCTTTATTCCATATTCTAAGGTTGTTTTTCACCATCTTAAGTTTTTGAGATAGTTTGAAGGAATCACTTCCCTGGATAGGCTGCTACCACCATTCCTCTATTCGTTTCTTGAAGTCCGGATGTTTAACCCACATGGACATAAATCTGAATGGATTTTTAAAGGAGTTAGCCTGAAATGCCTCCCATAGAATAAGATTATGGTCTAAATCGCATTTAGGAAGGGCTTGTAACATTGAATCACCAAACATTGTTGTAGCTTCCTTGGATAAAAAAAACATGTCCAACCTTTCTTGAATCAGTGACTTCCTATCCTCTTGTTACTCCATGTAAATTTGGCTCCTTTTAGTCTTACAACCATCAATTCATTTGTGTTAATGAATTCATTGAAGTCCTCCATGCTCCTTGAGGGTAACCCAGATCCTCCCTTCTTATCATATGGGTAAATGGGGGTATTGAAATCTCCCCCAATCACCCAAGGAATGTCTTTAAAAGCTTGGCTCAAATGCCCCAAAAACTCCCACAGTTTAGACCGCCCTTGGATAGAGGTGGGGGCATAAACATTTGACATAATCCAATTCTTATTAGTATCAAAATCATGAAATAATACGCTTAAGACTCTTTCATTTTCTTGAATAATACTTCCTTCTATTTTAATAGGATCCCATAATATCATGAGGCCCCCAAATGCTCCTCTCACCTGTTGAAATGCCACTTCCCCTTGCTTCCAAATCCTTCTAGCTATAAGTGTTGATTGTGCCGCATCTTTTTTGGTTTCTTGAAGAAAAATGATAGTAGGATTCTAATACTTCCTTATAGACTTCACCATCCTTTGTTTTTGTGGGCTGTTTAGACCTCTCACATTCCATGAGAGAACCTTCATTTATACTGTTTGATATTTTTTCCCTGCCCCCTTCCTTGAGCCAAAGGGGGTTTGTCAATTTTGCTATTATCCTAGCCAAGAATAGCTTGTTGTAACAATGTTCTTTGCTTTTCGTTTGCAATTTCTTCATTGATTCTCATTCTATAGTGCTCTGTTGTAGATATTCTCCCTTTCTTTCTTTCACTTCCATAATCTATCAAAGGCTTTGTGGTGCTTCTAGTCTATTTTGGACTGAAATGAGGGGGCATATACTGTAATAGTCTAGGGCATGAACCTTCTTCCTCATTTTGGGGGTTTTCGATTCCCTCTTCATCCGCAACCTTGTTTTGGTCCACCTCTCCTATCTGGTTCCTAAACAGGGGGCTTTCCTTCAAGTAACCTTTTACCATTGGGCTCATCTGATAACGGATAATTTGCTCCACTGCAGATTAGGAGCTACATTCCTGCCTCTTGTTTCCACAACTTTGACTCTTGACTCTATTTTTTCAATGTTTAAACTGAAATGACCTGGCAATTTTTCTTCATTTTGAGCATAGCTTTTGGGGATTTTTGTCATAACTGTGGATGGTCCTAATTTGGATGGGGAGGCTAGGGTTTCAAGAAACTTGACACTGATGGTATCATCCTTACTATTTTCTTTTTCAACTTCTAGATTTTATAGGATATCAAACATGTTCAAGCTGGGACCTTTATTACATACCTTATAATTTTTCCTTCCTCATTATGTTGCTTTCCTTTCTCCTAGATTTTTTCTAGTTCTGTGTTGGCTTGGTCAACCTGGTTATTCTTAACTTGTCTGTATCCTTCTAAGTTAAGATGCATTCCTTGAAACTTTGGGATCCCTCTCCCATTAGCTTTCTCTAGAAAACCTTCGCTCGTGGCTTCCTTGTTTGCAGTTATTGTCAGACATTGGGCTTGAAGGTGGCCCTGGGTTTTGCACATGCTGCAAAATATCGGCTTGTTCTCATACTCCACAGGTTGAATCCTTAGAAACTCTCCATATGCTAGTTCCACCCGAGAAGGTAGATCAGAATCCAAGTTTGCATTTACACAGATCCTAGCATGCATAAGTCTAGTCCTTGCCCGGGTTGAATGGTCTATTGCCATGAGCTCTCCTATCATCTTTGTTATGCCACTAAGCCAGTACTCATTAAAAAATTGGGTTTGGAGGTTTGGTAAGCAGACCCAAATGGGTGCTATATTAGTGTTTTGCTTCTCAGGGTTGAAATCCTCCCCCAACTTCCTCAAAAAGAGACTATGCCTTCCTAGAAACCAAGGTCCTCCTGTCAAGATGTGCTCTGCATCATCTTTTTTGTTGAGTATTATCATAAAAAAACCTCTTGACATGGCTACGATTTCTAAGCTTCCTGAAGTTTTCCACTTTGCCACGGCCCATGAGCGAATAGTCTCAATGTCCAACCTTCCTCCCAAAAACTTGCCAACTAAGGATGATGCCTCCATATTTGATATTAGGGGCGGTAGTTCACTGACTGGCTCCTTCTTTTTCCCTTTCAACATTTCCAAAAAGGTTGGGCCCTTGTTGCTAGCTCCCAAACCCCAGTGGGACCCTTTGTTTGAGGGTTTATATGGAGGATCTGTACCTTTAGCTTTTTTGAACTGAGCTGATAGGGAATCCTTTTCCTTTCCAGCTATAGCATTCTGCCCTGCCTCTGGATCTTCTCCTTTCATTGGTTCAAAATTTATGCCTATCATTTTTGCTCCTCCTCCGCTTCCTCCTCCTCCTCTGCTTCCTTCGCTTCCTCCGTCGCTCCTCATTCTGCCCTGCCTCTGGATCTTCTCCTTTTCAATTTCTATAATATAATTATTAATATGCTTTTTTGGATGGATTTGTTGATCGTGATGATAGGATTCCCTGTTCTCCTTTCTTGTTATAATATGTGTATCTTTCGATAAATTCAGATTCAAACTACATAAAAGTGTATGCCTATCTATACCAGTAATCTTCTGAGAAAAAAATTGTCTGTGTAGCAAAACAAGTGAAGCAGAAGTATAAGGTGGGGTGATGTCAGATCAATGGACTCGGTGTACTTCTTGATATCGGCATAATAATGGGGGTTGTTGGATTTTTTCTTTCATTTGCTCTTTTGCTTATAGAGCACTTTTGTAATAATGAAAATCAGATAATAATGACAATCAGAATAGGGATGCACAAATGTAACCTGTAACAAATATCTTATAATTCCTTTTTATCTAGCTCAGAATTTAACTTTATGAACCAAAAATAAATGTTGTTCACTGTCTGTATGTTGTTCTCTAACTTTTACTTACAAGAATGTTTGTACCATCAATAATGATAATAAAATATATCATTGTTGTATTTTCATTATAGTTGATTGCGTGCAAATTTCGTAAACAAATACAGGTTATATTTATGTCAGCAAATAATAATTTTAGTTTTGCTATTTATAACTTTATAATTATCATGTATTTATAGCAGCATAGAGTTGTATATGATGAATTTAATATAGAATGTTTAATGGGACAATGCAACTATTAGGGCTTTGGCTCTTCTTTGGATGTCCAAGGTTCAAACAGTAGCGTGGGGGAGTGTATGAGGGGTAGGTGTATGGTGGCTGTGTGTTAAATTCCTTATTGATAAGCATATCTCTGGGCTTTACGAGGGTCATGGTTGGCAGGAGATTGCTTAGCTGTGTGAGTTGGTCTTAGGGGTTTCTCATGCTAACCAAATCAAAACAAAACAAAATCAATATAAAATTAATCATTAACATATATGGGGTTTATTTTACAAACAATTTTGTTAGATTATGTGAACCTTTCTATTTTTGGTGTATATTTTGATTTTTTAATAATCTTCACTTATAATTTGTCCCTGATGCCAAAGTAGGAAGATAATGAATTACCCTCATGAGGTGTATTGGATGAGTCAAAGTATTTATTAGGCAATCTATTGATAAAAAATAATAAAATCTAATCAATTCACATGAGTAAAGCCTATCATATGCTTCAAGACAGAATGTATAGTCTCTTGCACAATGACTATACATTAAAAATTTATTTAGCACAAAGAGAACCACCTTATTCTTATGAGATAACACAATTTAAAATTATTTTCAATGTATTTGACATAATTTTATGTTATCTTATAAATCATATTACAAAGGCTTATTGGATGAAACATAAAATTATTTGTATTTCTATTTTTGGAAACCATTGCTATAAAGCTTGAATCGATTAGGGATTACTTATTATAACCTCTTTGTCCTAGCCTTTTCAACTCCAGAAAACATGCCATCCTTTAATAAATCCCCCCCCCAAAAAAAAAATATAGGAAAGTAGTTAGGATTATGGACCTTGTTAGGGTGGAATGAGAAAACTATTGCTAAAAGCTTATCCATAGATATATTCCTTATTAAGATTTTATTTTTTCCTTGTGTGATATGGAATATTTTACAAAATCTTACCATGAGCTTCATTGTATTTCTCAAATTCTCATGAAATGTCTTTGAAATAACTTATTACTTCCTTTCGTCATTTTCTTCTTCCTCGATACTTCTTCCATATAGAGTTAAAATACTTTTGATTTGATAATGATGGGCCACCAAATATTATTTTATCCCTAATTTTCAAACAAGCGAGGATGATGAGGAAAAAAAATTGTTGAAGAAAAGTCATGTGGTAATTTGAATTCAATTCCCACTGCCACTTGATCTACTTTTAGATCTCAATGAACTTTGTCGATAGTCATCATACTTACATGTTAATCCCCCTCAAATTTTAAGAAGCATTATTTCATGATTGATCATCACATTCTTGATAATCACACCTTGTGAAACATCTACTATATATAAGGTTTGTCAAAGATGTAATCTTTATTTTTTCTCTAAGTAGGGCATCCTTATTTCCAACTAGGCGTCCTTCTAGTTAAGACTTTTAAAAATGACTTTCCTTCTAAGAACCATATGCTTTTTTATATTTTTCTAAAATTCTAGAATAAGAAAACTTGAGGCTCACTCATTTTTCATACTTACTACCTACTTATACTTGCATCACTCATTTCTTACTTTTCCCTAGATATCTAAAATAAGAAAATATGAACCTCACTTATAAGTTACACTCATTCCCATAGTTATCCATTTTTTATATAGTAAAAGTAATAATTTATATAAGTTAAGTTATATGTGGCTTCTGTTAGGGTCGCTCCCATAAAAATACCAAAATATTACATTTGTTGCCAAGTTAATTAAACTATATACAGCTTGTCCTTTTCATTTCCTTTTCTATCAAATATTTCATCATCTTCCCCAAGGTGCTATGTTTCCACAATTAGATCCTAGAGATAATTTATATTTAAAGATAAAATCTCACTTGGTTATCTACCTTATAAGATTTAAATTTTAGCAAGATAAAGATCAACACTGTAATTGGTTAAATAATTGGTCCTTCTTTATAGATATGCTCATATTTCCAAGACACTATCTCCAATAATAGTTTATTATTATTAGTAATAATGTTATTTTTTTATCTTATCTCAACATCCATTGTTGTTGATAATATTGATGATAATTTAAGAATCCCCTTCAACTAAAATGTATTACCATATTCAAATCTTGTAACCGAGTGGCTAGCATCTCTATTGCTAGAGAGTAGTAATATGGTTCTAAAATTGGGTATGATTTTGAGATTTATTTTTAAATATCCTATTTTCCCTTTCAAGCCAAAAATTCCAACAAATAATAGTGGGACCAATTCTCTATGATATACATAATACTTTTAACTTTGAAATAATTAATCCAACATTTCATCAAATCCATCAATGTTGATGGAGTTGCCTAAAATATTTTCATATTTTAAAAAAATTAGCCTCAAATTGTGTGAGTAAAGGGACAATCATGATCTAAAGCCATAAATCTTCTTTATAGACTCTCTCCAATAACGATATTACTTTGGGATACTAACCAAAGGAATGTTGAGACCTTAGGGAGAACCTGTAGTGGCCAAATATTCTTCCAAGGAAAATATTTTGGAGTAAAAAAATTTGATTGCTCTAAATCCTTTATCCCAACCTAACCAAGTATCCACCATCATTTGATAAATTCTAAACCAACTCATAATTTTGTGTAGAATTGGAGAAATAGAACTCTTACAACATCTTTTGAAGCTCATCTACTAGTTGTTTAATTTCCTCTCCAATTAGGATAGTAATAGAAATTCATGATTTGGAGTTGTTGCTCATATTAACATAATATTAGTTGTTGTTTGAGTCTCTCTTCTTAAACTAGGATAGTAATAGAAATCCATGCTTTGGAGTTGTTGCTCATATTAATGTAATATTTAACATTTGGACCTTTATAATCTTAACATGCCTAAGCCAATGGTTATCATTTTAAGTTAGATATAGGAGGATAAGGATTCAACCAAGCATTAAACTAAAAATTTGCATAATCCATCTCTTTGATTGACCATTTGATAAGTTTTTGGATCAATTGTAAACTATTTGATATGAAGATCCATGTTAGTGATCATTTAGGTAGGGTTCAATCCTTGAATACTTTCATTGCATCAAGAGAACCTATATATTTTTAAGTAACATTTTCATCCAACCCTTTCGTTGATATTTAAATAATCTCCATCCAAGTTTTACGCCCAAGGTGAAACTCCCAGGTCTATAATTGTACAATATTGTGACTCTAATATTATTGCCTTTGCATACTCTGCCTCATTTACAAAGAAAAACCTAAGGTTTTCCTCACATTCTTTTCAAAAAGAATATCTTTGAATTTTATCAACTTCTAATGGGTTGGTGCACGCTGATGAGTCTCACTTTGGGGGGTTTTGGGCATCTAAAAGTTGTTTATATCAATTTGAATATTTTTTAACATGACATATACTTAAAATTACCTAATGTGGGAAACTTTTTAAATATTTTAACACATACTTTATTTAACATAAATATTTGAACAATAAAACATAATTAAATGGTTCTTTTATGTGTGGTAAGTCCAACAAATATATCTTTAATAGATTCCAACTAGTATTCAGTATATATATCTTTTCTAATGCCCCTCCTAGGAACCTAAAAAAATAGCTAATATTTTTGTTTAAATTAAATATACATAATTACTTAAATGGGCTCGAACACTAATTGTGGTACCATGATTTCACTAAGGCCAAATATTCCTAAGGTTAAGCTTCATCCTAGAATGGTTGACATAACTAGTGTAAAGCTTCATTTGTTTATTGCTCAAGTTTCATACTTTGGTTCTATTGGCATATTATTTGCTTACATGGACAAAACCAAAGTCATAAAGAGTAAGATATATAACCCAAATTAATCATATCTAAGGATAACAGTATTTGCCCATGGTCAAACTTCAAAATAGGATACATCAATAAGAGCACATAGTTACTTTCCACTCTGCTCAAAGAAGTTGACAACAAATAGGACTTCACTTGATGATTTTGATTTAGGCTGGTTGGGTTTGAAATTTGGCTAAAATCATGCTTCTTTAAAATAGTTATACCCTTAAGTGTTTTTGGGTTCCTGTTTCATGTGTTGGGAAAAATGTTTACATATATTATAAAGAGTGCTACCCAAATTCACAACTCGGTCCTTGGAATGACAAAAGGAAAGATGTGTCAGTCACAATGCTATCTAAGTTCCGAACTTGGGCACTTAATCAAACATTATCTTTATTCATTAGTAATTATTATTACATGTTTGAAGCTTGAAAGTAGGAATTAAATTCTAATGTTTGGACACCTAATGACATATTGACACCCATCATTCCCTTTTAGTCTTACAAATGGTGAGATAATATAACATGGTGCCAACTGCATCTTAGCTCCAGTGATTTTCACAATGAGGTATTATTTGCTATTTAACACTTATGGTGCCTTGGTTCCAAATACTTTTAAGGGTGTCTTATATACTCTTCACTAATTGTTTTGATTTTGGCACCACTGCCAATATCAATTCCATGCTTATAGTTATTCTAGTCATTGGCACTGGTGCCAACACAAATGAGAAGCTTATATAGGCTTGATGCCAACCCTTACAAATCTTAGAACCTATGGATATTGCATAAGCATAATATATTGAAACCATCTAAACTAGTACTTTATGGAATCAATATATATGGTGCCAACATCAACTTTTCATACATATGTACTTGATTCTAAGGAGATAACAAGATTATGAAAAGACTTTCTATAGGTTGGATTAAGCCGTATTAGAAGGTCTATATAATAAGGCTATTTGATTTGGCCCAAAATAAAAAGGTAATGCATTTAATAACATAAATTCATAAAATACATAAATCCAAAAAATATAGTTTTACTAGATTCCAACTAGTATTGGGCAAATGAATTTTATAACATAGGTAAATGATCCATCTCAAGAAGAATTTGCAATTTATTTCAGTGATTATGATGTGTCTCCCTATTCCTTATATTTGAAATGAAATGAAATATTTTAATTACGTCTGCAAGACCTAAAACATGGCCTATGGGACCTTCAAATATGGAAACACAATTATTCAAATCATATGACCATTAATATCCTTGAGAATGTTGTTCCTTCTCCTACTGATTTGGGTTAGCAACTCCCCAAATTTCTTTATTTTATTGTCTTCAAATAACTCTATCATAGACCCTTTTCCAAGCATTTCTTTGTATTTTCTACGGATGTCCGAAAAACTTGGGCATTCATAGATAAAATGTTCCTCTGTCTCTATTGTCCTTGTGTTGCATAGAGTACATATCATTTATTCTCATTATTCCTTGGACGTTGTCCATATCCTTGTTTCACATCTAAGCCTATGAGAGTTAGTCCTTATCTGAGCGATAAGGATTTTTTCCCTCCACTTAATTTCAGCGTCTATATATGCTTTTTCCTTGTGGTCATACATTGGGTTAAACTTTACAATATAGTATTGTCTTTTCTTGCTTGCATTTTTCCACATTCTACTTCTAAACTTTTCATTCACATAATTTTTTATGTCTTTATTGAAATTTGGGCATTCATTTATGTTTATTTCTCAATGTTTCATCCATTTCTGATTTTGTTTCATCCATGTGTTCTTCCGCCTATGTAGCTCTTTGTCCCTAACTGCCCTAAGCCATCTATTTTTTTTCATGTTTTCTATTTTTTCAATTAACATAACAGCTTGGTCATAGCAATTTCCTCTAAAGGGAACATTCTAGTTTCAGCTAGCACAATTTCATAAGGTATTGTGGTCTTAATTCTAAGAAAATTTGTAATTAGACATTTTCTAATCCTTTCTATTTACCTCCATTTTGTATTTGTCATGCCACCAGCACACACCTCACAACCATAAAATACAATCAGTGTGACAAGTAGACCAAATAAGACCTTGGTGGTCTTCTAGTCCCATAACTCGGTATTCTTACACCAATTTTGAAGTGCATATAGTGCTCTCCAACCACTTAGAGTTCTTTTCATCCTACATGTATTTCAATTGAGCTTGTCATGAAAGTCTATGCCTAGGTATTTGTATTCTACCACTACCTCAAGAGGTTCTCCTACAAACTGAAATTTGAGATGTTGCTTCTTAATTTTTTACTGAAAAATCATGATTTTTGTTTTGCTCGTGTTCACCTGCATCCCAACTTCCTTACAAAAGAGTTCTAGAGCATGAAGGTGATCTTTTATTTCTCATATTTTTGGAAGGTGAAAAGAATGTAAACAAAATCATTTTAAGACACCCTATTCTCAATCATCATGTCCTCTAAATTATATTCATTTGAGGGAGGAAGAGATAAGTTCAATAATTTATTCTATTATTTAGATAACATGAAGATAATTAAAATGGAATAAAATCAAACTTTAGCTTATTTTTCATCTTATCCGTGATATAGGAATTTTTAATATTTCAATTGTTGAGTTACAATTATAACTCTAACATACTAATTTTATTTCGATTTACTTATCAATAAACCTTTCACATAGTTTATTTTTTTCTTCCTTATTATGCTTGTAGGCCTAATAGATAGAATTATTGCTTCAAATTTTAGATATTTTCAAAGTTTTACTTGAATTTCTAACTCAAATTTAGTGCTATACTTTTCCATTTTAAAGACAAAATTACATGCAAGGTGCCCATTGAATAGCCTAAAAAATCTACTTCTAGGAATCAAAAATTTATTTTTCTGTGATAAAAAATTATGTCAAATATTATTTTAAATATTTACCAATTACTATACTTTGATGTTTAATTTTTTTGGTAAGTAGATATTTTATATACAAAATGGGTTTTTTAAGAGGATCCCAAAACCTTATAACATGAGAGGCCGCAACCCTTAGTAACAAAAGGAGCCCCTTGGGCTAGTACAGTAGAAACCATAGTAAACCTTACAAAAAAAAAACATAGTAATGCCTAGGAGGACTACATCGAAAACCTCAAACTGGAGGTAAAACATGCTAAAAAAAAACAAAAAGAAACAGATGCATCCATTCTGAAAACTCGAATATCCTCTCCTCGCTCCCCATGCCCGTTCGCCCAAGCACGATCCTCTCTTCTTGCTTATGTGGAATCATTAGTGATATCCTGGTTGGCGACCTTCTCCATGTCCGTCGAAAATAACTGCCACCACACCATGAGACATGTGGACAGTAATCCCTTATTTACCAAGTGGTCGGCTAAACCATTGCCCTCCCTGTAGGTGTGCTTGACTTGGATCAGGTTCCTCCAGAGGATCTAGAGGAGGAGGTTCCTGGCCTCATAAATGACATTAAAAATCTTCCACGTTGGATCCTGGGAATTCATCATGTAGTTAATGATGTTCAGTGAGTCCCCTTCAACTACCAAGGGTCAGGGATCCTCCGAAATGAGCTTGAGTCCTATCAAAAGCCCTCTGGCCTCTACAACATGATTGGTTTGAAATCCCAAATTTTCATAGAAATCCAGGACGAGCTGTCCATTATGGTCTCTAACTGATTCACCTACAACGGCCACCCCTAGGTTGCCCCGAGAGGCCCCATAAAAATTTAACTTCAACCATACTTGAGGAGGCCTAACCCACCTGACATCCTTCTTGTATAACCACGGATCCTCCCACTCCTTTATCTCCCCTGATAACTTCAAGGATTTGAACAAACCCTCTTCAAACACATGCTTGGGCCATGGGTTAGGGATAAGCTTGGAGTTCTCAATGGAAAAGGTGATGGCCCTATGAGCAACTGAGGGAGGATCCCTGGGAGGATTACCAAAGACCCGACCATTACGTTCTAACCATATCTACCATAAAAAATGGTGGAAGCAAGCATTCCATGGGAAACGGAGCTTAGGATTTTTAAAAGGATTGGGCCATTGGAAGAAAACCTCCTTAATGGTCTTGGGGGAATCCATTGGATCTGAAAGGTAGAGAGGAAGGAGCCAAGGACCAACCCAGTGAAAATGCAGTGCAGGAACAGGTGGTTAGAGGACTCACAAGTAGACTCACACGGATAGCATCTATTAGGAATAACAAACCCCCTCTTGTGAATATTGTCAATTGTGAGAGCTTTATTCTGAAAGGAAATCCACAAGAATAAATTTACCTTTGGGATCAAACATTTCCTCCAGACCACATTGCAAGGAAAGTTCAATTTTAGCCCTTTCCATTGGAATTTACAGGCAGATTTGATAGAGAATCCACTATCATTGGTCCCCCTACAAATCATTTGATCCGGACCTCTGTTGGTGGGTATGATGATGTCATTAAGGATGGAGGATAGGAATTTGGCATCAGTATCTAGCCCCTCTGCATCAATGACTTTCCACTGTAGGGAGTCATTTCTCCATTCAATGAAATTGGCCACCCTCTGCCCAAATTTGTTATCAAGAAAAGTTTTAAGGTGAACCAATCCGGTCTGCTCAGAGAGAGGGTCCTCTAGGGACCACCTATCATTCCAAAAATATATGCTCCATCCATCCCCAAGGATCCACCTGATGTCATCTTGGATCAATTGTTTTTATTGGATAATGGCTTTCCAGAAAGCCGACCCCCCAGTGGGAAACTCATCCTCAAGAAAGGAAGTGTTAGTGAGGTATTTCCTCTTGACAATTCTAACCGATTCTACCAGTTCATCTGCTAGGATCCTCCAGGTGTTTTTGGCAATGAGCACTAGGTTCATCTTGGTCATTCTCCTGAACCCTAATCCTCCTTGCTTATTGCTTCTGTAAACTTTGTCCCAAGCCACCAAAGGAAACCTGGACTTGTCTTCATTGCCTGACCAAAGAAAGTTTCGTTGGGTCTGCTTAATATTGTAAATAACCGAGGCAGGAAATCTGAAAATAGACATGAAAAAGGTCAAAATTCCTTGGAGGCACGTCATAGTGAGGGTTGCCTTGGCAGCTTGGGATAAGAACTTGCCTTTCCATGATGCCAGATTTTTGTGGATTATCTCTAGCACCATGTTCCACATCCCTTCCTTAGCATGCACGTAGAAGAGAGGGAGGCAAAGATAGGTAGTGGGGAGGGAGTCAATAGAGCACACCAGGATCCTTGCAATCTAAACTTGACGCACAGGGGTGTTGAGAAAAAAAATCTTTCTTTTGATGTAGTTAACTTTTTGACCGATAGCACTCTCATAGAGTCCTAGCATTTTTTTGATGTATTTGACTTGAGCTACTGATCCTATGGTGGACAGGAGTGTGTCATCCACAAACTATTGATGGGTGATCACCTCAATCCCTGAGGTAGGGAGGATTTTGGTCACCTTCTTCCGCTGTTGGGTATCCTTGAGGGCTCTTCCCAAAGCTTCTATGAGGATGATGAAAAGGATGGGGGACAAAGGATCCCCTTGATGTAGACCTCTCAAGATCTAAAAGAAATCGATGGGAGAGCCATTAACTAAGATAGAGAACCAAGGGGAGGAAATGCAGCCCTGGATGAGGTCAACCCATAGGGGATGGAATTCAAACTTGAGGAGGATCTCCCGAAGGAAACCTCAGTCAACCCTATCGAAGGCATTGTTCATATCAAGCTTGAGGCAAAAGGTAGCCTTCTTGGTCATTAAGGCAGAATGCAGGGTTTCATGGATCAAGATGATCCCATCCAGGATGTTCCTCCCTTTCACTGAACTGCCTTGAGACTAGTCAATGATAAGGGGGAGAATAGGCTTCAGCCTATTGGCCATAACCTTGGTCAACACTTTGTAGATGATGTTGCACAGGCTGATAGGCCTATAATCAGAGATGGATTTGTAATTAGAGGCTTTCAAAATGAGGGCCAAGAAGGTGGAGTTGAAATTGCGAGGGACAACTTTGGTTGATTGGATCTCTCTAATGGCCTCACAAACATCGTTCCCCACCACATCCCAAAGGGTTTGCAAAAAACTTGAAGAGAAACCATCTGGCTCAGGGGCTTTATCAGGTTGCATTGAAAACAAGGCCTCCTTAATATCATTGTGGGAGAAAGGTTCCACCAGTCTGAGGTTCACATCCTAAGGAACAATGCAAGGAATATTTGATAGGAGAGTATCCTAAGCTTGGATATCACCCTTTGAGGCACTTCCCAAGAGGTTCTAGAAAAAGGACACCACTTCAGCCCTGATCTCAACTATGTCCTTGGTGGATGATCCATTTTTGTACACAATATCCCTGATCTTGTTGGATGCCCTATGCCACATAGTGGAGGCGTGAAAGAACCTGGTGTTAACATCACCTTCCTTGAACCATAGGTCTCTTAACTTCTACCTCCAGAAGGTTTCCTCTTTATCCAAGATGTTATGGAACTCTGCTAGGAGGTTCCTTTCCTCCTCCCTAGTGGGGCTATTGTGGTCCCCAGCTTTGATTCTCCTTTCCATATCCTAAATTTTCTCAGTAATGGCCTTTTTACTGGTGAAAAGGTTGCCAAAAACCTCCCTATTCTAGATTTTCAAGTTTTCTTTGACCATATTCAGTTTTTGAGCTAGCCAAGAAGTGGTGGATCCTCCAAACTTTTGATTCCACCATGAGGACACTTGATATTCTAAATCCTTGTGGAGAGTCCACATGGCTTCGAAATGGAAAGGAGTTTGGAAGGAGGGAGGCCTGTCAGTTTCAAGGAGGATGGGACTGTGTTCTGATCCGATCCGAGGTAAGGCAAACAGAGTGGCATCTCCAAATAGAGGGATAGCTTCTTGAGAGATGAGGAACCTATCCAGCTTCACCTGGATGAGCCCGCTATCAATCCTCCTGTTGCTCCAAGTGAAAGAGGACCCCTTGATATTAACATCCATGAGCTCATTGGTATTGACAAAACCTCTGAAATCCTCCATGATTCTATTGAAAGAGTCATTACCTCCTTTCTTCTCAGACGAATGCAGTGGGCTATTGAAGTCTCCTCCTATGATCCATGGAAAGGTGTTGAAGGTGGTCCTCATTTGAGTTACATTTTCCCACATTTCGGTGTGCTTGATGAGGGGATTTGGAGCATAAATATTGGATAGGATCCAAGACTGATTGTTGGTCCTCGAGTGAAAAAAAATGTTTAGGATCCTACTCAAGGATGATAAAAGCCTTACTTCAAATAGGGTAGGGTCACAAAGGTACATGAGCCCACCTGACGTGCCTTGAGCTGGACTGATAAGGCACTCTCCTTTGTCCAAAATGGCCTTGGCAGACTTTCAAGAAGAGAGCTCATCGATTTTGGTTTCTTTCATAATGAATATGGAAGGATTGGTCCTTTTTCTTAGGTCAGCCACCAGTCGTTGCTTGGTTGCCCCGTTGAGGCCCCTCACATTCCATGAGAGGACCTTTATTTTGAGGATTTAGGGTTTTTCCTGCCTTCCTTCACCAGTTGGAATGGGGGTTTGGTTCCTTTCTTGTCATTCTAGTTGTCGAAATCGTCAGATAAAAGCGTCAACTGGGTTCCATTTGCGATGTCCTCCATCGTTTACTTGTTTTTCTTCTTATTGTCAGAGGGTCTCCCTCTTTTCCTTTTGTTGCCATAGTCAATGGTCTGTTTCCTTCTCTTGGTGTTTATGGGGTTGATTATCCCAGAGACGGATGGGCCTTCTTTTTTAGAGAAAGGAGAAAGGGGTACCTCACCCCTATTCGAGCGGTTTGGGGATTTCCTATTGCCCTCCAGGTACTCATCCATAAAATAATTTGGAACAATAATTTTGGGAAGGGTCTGTACCTGTGTAATTGGATCCTCTATGCTAGTACTGGTGTGAAACAGGGATTTTGAGAGCAACTCCTGCTCCTTTTGGGCTGACGGGGAGGCTTCTCCTCGCTCATAATTTTGCTTACCTTGATCTGGAACATTACTTTGACCTTCCTCCTGAGGTGCTTGGTGGGTGGGATTATGCATGATGTGTTTCAGGCCTAGCACCGAATCCTTGTTGAGAGGGGGAATACCCTGGTTCCTCTGCATACCCTTGTTCGGACCTATCACCTTTTGATTCTAGGCCCTCAAGACAAGGCACTGATTTAGGAGGTGATCTTGAGTGCGATAGTGAGTAAAAAATGCTACCTCTTGATGATGTGTGATCCTCTATACATGTTTATGAAAGTGGGTAATTCTATTTCCAGGTTGGCAGAGACATAAAAGCGGGCATGGACCATCCTGGATCGGACCTTGGTGGAAGAATCAATGGCAATGAGCTCACCTATGGATCAGGATATTCCTTTGATGAAATTCTCGTGCCAGCATTGAAAAGGGAGGTTTGGCAACCTAACCCACAAAGAAGCTACATTTATGTTTTGGGTTTCAAGGTTGAAATCCTCTCCCCACTTCTGAAGAAAAAGTCTCATACGCCCTAGGAACCATGGTCCCCCGACCAAGATGTTGTAGTAGTCCTCTTGAGTGTTGAGCCTAATGGCAAAAAACCCCCAAGAGAGGGCAACAATTTACATGTTGTTGCTGGTCTTCCACTTGGAAAAATCCCATTTCTGAATGGTCTCCATGTTTGGTCACCCTCCTACAAACTTGCCAATCAGAGTGAAACGCTCAAGCTCCAGGTGGCTATCCATTAGGTCTTTAGGGATGACCAAATCTGCTCCACAAAGGAAGCAATTTTTGGATGGGTTGCTTTGTTGGGGATCCTAGAATTAGTACCTGGGTGTAGGATCCTTTTTAGTTTAGGTTTACCCCGCCTCTTGGTCCCTCCTTGTTAGGAGGGTCTTGTTTGCTCTTGTCTGACCCATCCACCTAGGCCCCTGTTGCATCGTGCCCTGCCCCGTCATCACTGCCATGGATTGTCCCTCTAGGACCCTCTCCTAACCATCCTACCTCCTTTTTTCTGCATCCTCCTGATCGCTCTACATCTGCAACTCACTCGCCTGCATTCCTGTTCTCCATCCTTTGCCTTCAATATAAAATATTATTCAAATCTATTTTGATGTTTAATTTTCATGTGAAAAGTTGAAACTTTTTTTTCATTGGGGTAAAATTAGGGTTTTTGAAAGGGCTTGAATCCTTTTACGTACATTCTTACAACAACATCACATATCTATAATTCTTTTTATTTTAGCTACATCAAAACTTCCAAAATTTTAGTACATTCATTGCATCAGATATTGATTGTATTCTTTAATTTATTCTTAACGCATAAACATGCACCATATACCACTCTCATTACATTCATAACCTCCCAAATATGGATCCTTTGGTAGAAAAATCCACATATCTTCATAAAATAGATCCCTCCACACACAAATCTATAGATATTCAAAAAAATAAAACCCTAAGTAAACAGATCCATAGATATCCAAAACAAAATAGAACCCTTTTCTCTTGGGGCCTCATAATGCTTCCAAAAAGTGATCTCTAAAAAATGAGTCTCTCAATAGACACATACACAAATATTCTGAATATTTAACCTTCAATAGGCTTAACCATAAACAAGTCCATAACTCTTTAGAAAATAATCCATCAACAAAAAAATCCACAAAACTCTAGAAAATGGGTCCATAACTTTTCTATTTTAATATTTTGTTATTTTATCCTTTCTAACCTAGAATTTTTTACCTCTATAGATAACTTGCTCACCAAGAGGTGAACCAAGAGATAATAGAAAGGAGACATCCTTTTGAGAAACAGGTTTGGTACTTTTATTATCAGCATAACATCCGTCTTTCTCTTTTTTTTAGTAATACTTCTTATATACATTCGTGAAGAGAATTAAACTCTGGTTATAAAGAATAAAAGATTTTTTTTACTTATGCTTTTACATAGAAATCACCTTTGTAAGTAACCAATGACAATCAAAAAAGTGATGCAACAATGTAACCTTCAACAAATATCTTATAAACAATTGTTTATTATTTATCTTCGAATTTAACTCTTTAAACCAAAAATAAATGTTGTTCAATGTTTGTATGTTGTTCTATTACTTTTACTTACAAGTACATTTATACCATCAACAATGGTAATAAAAGGAATCAAATCATAAACAAATACAAATCATCTTTAAATAATAATTTTAACTTTAACGTTTATAACTTTAGAATTATTATGTGTATTTTTAGTGGTATGGAGTTGTAGATAATAAATTTAATATATATTAATATAAAATATTAAAATGAATCATTCAACATTGTGGATAATTTAGGTAGGGGTTTATTTCAAAAATAATTTTATTGTATTATGTGAATCTTATTATTTTTATTTAATATTTTGATTTTTTAATAATTTTCATTTATATTTTGTTTTTAATATTAAAATAAGGAGATAATGAATTACCCTAATGAATTCCATTTGAGGATTCAAGGTATCTAGCAATAAATCCATTGATAAAAACATAATATTTTAAAGTACTATAGCAAAATCTAATTCATTCATACTAGTAAACCCTATCATATGCTTTGACAAGGTGGAAGTCTACTTGCTCTTATAATATGTAAGAGACAACATAACTTAGTTTATTCAAAAAACTATAAGTTGCATGTATATCATGTGACAAGATGCAGTAACAAGTTCATTCACTGGACAACTTCTTAAACATATAGCAACACTATCACTATTATGACAAGTCTACTTTTTTTCCTCTCTCCTACGAAGGTGGAAAATTGAATGACTTAAAAATAATGTAATCTTCATTAAGATTAATAGATATTCCATGCTCATGTTTTCATTTGAAAATTGGACTTATCCAACTTTAATGCCTTCCTAGAGACCTTATGCAATATACTATTAGGTAAAAACCTAATTTTATTGATCTTGTAGCTCATATTTAAATACATTTCATGGAGGTTATAACGATTCAATATGGTTATAACCATAATCAATTATAAGTCATTAGTTATAACCACTCTAACCTCTTGATCTAACATGAGGTGTAATAGCATATTATTAGAACAACAAGATAATAACGTCCTAACATCCTCCTTTTATTTCATTATTTGGTACACAAAAAGAACTATGAAACAATTTAGATTTGACATGCCAAGTGTCTTTCTAAAATTATTTGCAAGCTATTCTTCCGTGAGAATGTACTAGAGCTAAATTTGGTTATTCTGAACTTGTTCTCAATTGAAATGATATTGAAATTCATGTGCTTTGTTCTTTCATGAAAATTAGATTCTTAACCAATTTCAGAACACCTTGATTATCACAATTCAATACTATCAATTGATTTTTATGTACATCCATATCTAATATTATGCGACATAACCATATTGCTTTACATACAGCTCCTCATTTAGCACAATACTATACCTCTATAGATGAAAATACCACTATCTATTATTTCTTACTATACCAAGAGATAGGTCCAAATCCTAGATGAAACACATATTCATTTTTTGATATCCTATCATCTATTATGTCTGCTTGTACGAAAAAATAATCATTATTATACTCTAGGCCATATTCCACTATAGCGCGGACATAATGCAAAATCCTCTTTGTTGCCTTTGAATGACTCTCCTTAGGTTCTTGCATAAACCTTGAAATATAACTCATAACAAATATGATATTAGTCCTAGCATTTGACAGGTATATGAGACTCTCAATCAGTTGATAATAAAAAGTACCAGATATATTTAGCAACTTATCATACTAAGGTAGTTACAAACCTTGCTCCATTGATGATACCTTTGGTTTATAGTTTGTCATTCGATGTTTTTCAAGTAATGTATTGATATATTTCGTCTATGAGATAACAATGTAAATTCTTTATTTGACATACCTCCATCCAAGATAATAGTGCAGAAGTCCCAAATATATCATGTCAAATGATTTTTCAAGTCATTCTTTACATCATTTACTAAATTATTTGAACTATTAATGGTGACCAAATCATCAACATACAATATAGGTATTGCTATCTCAAATATAACTTTCTTAAGATAGTGATTTGCATCAGAGGGTCTTTTGGTGAAACTATACTACAATAGGTTATCATCAATTTTAATGTACCAAACTCTAGGAGCCTGCTTCAACCCTATAATGACTTGATTAATTTACAAATATTTTGATGTTGCCCATTGATGACAAAACCTCTATTTTGTGACATGTACACTTCTTATTTTAGATCACCATTAAGGAAGGTACTCTTGACATCCATTTTTTGATGTTTCCAACTAAATTATGGTGTTAGTGCACAAATTGCATGGATTGTATTAATCTTCATTGCAGGGGCAAATATATCTTCATAATCAATTTCTTTCTTTTGTGCATAGCCCTTTGCAACAAGCCATACCTTACACTTTTCAATGAATCCATTTACCTTGTATTTTATTTTGAAGACCCGCTTGTAGCCTATGAGATTCTTTTCTTTTGGCAAATCAGCAAGTTCCATGTTTTATTATTCATCAAAGATTCATACTTTGCATCCATAGATACCTTTCACTATGGCGAACAAAGTGCTTCCTTCAATAATTATGCTTTTGAATACTCCATCACTAAATTCATCAATCCTAGATTTACTTCCTGACATATACTACTATAAGTACATGGTTGTGCGGAAGTGATATCAAGAGCTACATCAAGTTTAACATCTTTGATGGTACTAGTGAGCCATTTTGGAGTCTTTCTCTATTGTGATGGAGTTGTACATACAATAACTTCTTGGAAGTGAGTGCATTATTTATCAACTAATCCCTCAACTTTTTGGTTGCTTCTTCCTATGGAAACATATTAACCAACTTATCAAAGGATACTTTCTTATTCAAAAATTGCAAAGAAGTGATCAACACTCGGAATGAATCTAGTAGAGCTCTAAGTATGATGGGTACCAAGATCTTATCATCCATATTTTATGCTATGGTATTCAGTCTAGCTTTCAACTTTGTAACTCAAAAAATAAAAATATGTATGCTTTGTTTATCTTGGAATCTCAATGTATGAAGTTGAGATTGAAGGTGAAGTATTATTGACTCATTCTCCCCTTCATAAATGGTAGAGTATGTCTTGTGTCTCCGTAGATGTTTGTGCTTCACAAATATGTGGTTGAATAATATTTGTTGTGGCAAGGGTGATGATAATTAATGTTCTAGCATCTACATCATCAAATTTTTATTAATCATATTCATACTTTATAGGTCAAGTGACTTTATCAGTGCAATATCCCAAAGTTTTTCAACTACCAATATGGTTCTCATCTTATTTTTCCAAGGTCCAAATTTTGAACCTTTGAGTAGCTATGAATTTGTAAGAAATTTTGGTATGACCATGATGAGGCTTCCTTATAACTCCCAAACTGACCCCTCTTTCAATATACTACTAGTCTAATATATCAAACATTTCTATATACCTATCCTTCCTATATATCTATGATAAATGGAAGAAGCTAGTCCTCTTGATATATGCAGTTGTATGTGAGAGAGATTTTATGGTATGTGAAAGAGAAGATACGAGTACTAAGGAATTATGGAAAGGTATTTTCCTTATCAATGGCATCTACTTAATGAGAAATACTTGTACGTGGGTGTAACTTCCCTATATAATTAGAATTTCTAAATTTAGGGTTTATGTTGAGTCATATTGATAAATAGGATATGATTATGGATGGAAAGTATAAGAAATTATGACCTTATATCTCCCTGATGCTTCAAAGGGTTGATGGCCAAATGTTGTGATGGCAACTTTGTTAGGCTATATATATAGTAGCACAATGCAACAAGTTTACTTGTAAAAGTGATCCAACGGTGTTTTTGATATCAAACTTTGCTAGCATGCCTAAGAACTTGTTTGAGAGGTATTCAAAGCATGAATTTTAAAGCAAATTTCTCAGTTTTACGTTATTTATATTTTTTCAACTCCCCTACTTAATGCTTCATGCATTGAAAGAAAGGAAAAAGGCTATTTTTAACCCTTTAAAATATGCAATTTAAAAAATATATAAATTAGATAATTGACCTCATTCTATTGTTTAAAAGGCAATTATCCTAACTATTAGATGACAAACATGATGCTATTGCAAAGTGTGATGTGCCATCTTCCTTTAAATATTAATGCCTATGCCCTTGTTGTTGGTGACAGATAGGGACCAAAAAACTTCATATAAATGCATGCGCTCATCTCTAAGTGTGATAACACTCCCTTAGCGAGAAGTTATGAGATCTAAGTGGGTGGATAGACACAAAAAGTTGAAGCATGGGATGATAAAGCTTGACCATGCAAGCTTTGTTTTTGGTCTTCTCAATGATATCACTTACACTATTATGCTCTATGCATCTTTATCTTTTTCTTTGTCTAAATTATGCAAATTGTGATCAATGTCGAGAGTGAATATTAGAATGATGAAGCTCTAATTCATGGAACATGGGCATACAAATTATATTCATCCCTGATACTTTAGATAAAAATATCTTTGAACTCCCCATGGTTCTAATAATCCTCCATAAGGCACAACATGCACCAATGATGTTCTTGGAGACCACAAATAAAATATTCCTCTTCTCCACCATGAGCATAGAGAATAGTTGCATTGAAAACTTCCTCAAGGTCTATGTGGATCTTGATAGTGGCATTGCCAAATCTAGCCTCATAGTGATTGGTTTGGATGATCTTACTACCAAATTCATTAGTATGCAGAACATGGGGGTTGAGAACAAGCTCTACTATGAGCTCTACATAAACCTCATAGATTACTATGGTTGCTTTCGATAGATTACATTGGAGGCCGACATGCTAGAGTTTCTTCACTTTGTAAAAAAATGACCAATAGCAAGTTCAATCCGATCAAGCTCTTGAAGCTCCTAGACATCTTTGATAGGTTTAATAGACCAATGTTTAATTTCAACAAGCTCTGATACCAATTTTAAGTAAAACCTTAAATTTATTGATCTCATTGTTCATATTTAAATACATTTCATGGAGGTTACCGTAATAAAATATAACCCATTAGTTATAACCAATCTAACCTTTAGATCTAATGTGAGTGTAATAACATATTATTAGAAAAATAATGTAATAACTTCCTAACATATATAACATCAAATATCCAACAATGATGACTATAGAAAATAATATGGACTTATAAACATGTTATTAAAACTAAATAATGTAGTTATCAGTTGTGGTAGGATCAACTTGCAATTGTAAGTTTATCATCCACAGTTCACTCTTTTTAATGTGAAATTTTTATCAAATATCAAGAAAAGCAATTTCTTGGCTACATGTATTAGATGGATGGTCAATGATTTGTTTCATATATTCACATGCATCATAGACTTGTTGTTTCAATTGCATCCCTTTTTACCATTGTCCTTAATGGTTATAAGTTGACATAATTAATTTCACCTTGTAATACATATACAAAATAAAATATAATCAAAAAATGTAACGCAAACCATTAAGAAAAAGAAGATACCTAATATCAAATCCATATATTAACATCAAGCATGCTCTTGGGCTCACAACCATATGTTTGATCATTATCATCTTTGATATTATTTTTTTTTGTAGATTAAAAGTGGGTTTTTGTCAAGGATCCCAAAACCTGATTACAATGGATCAGAATGCATCAAAGTACATCAAATTAAATCAAGGCAAGGACAGCCAAAAGGAACAAATATGGAACATGCAAGAGGACCAGAAAGGAAGGTGCCATCCTTTGCAACAGAGGAAAGCGCTTTCCTTTGTGCCAGAGGAAAACGTCTTCCATTGTGCCAAAGGAAAAATGAGCAGGAAGGGAATTACAATCTTTGATATTATTTTCAATGACATACATGGAATTGTTTTTCAATTTTAGGGGTTCTTGTTGTATGTGTGTCTTTTGGTTATCAATTCTATGGTTTTCAACTTTCTCATCTATTTATATATTATTGTCATGTGGATCAAATAAATAATATATTTTCAATGCTTTATCATATGTATTACATCTCAACCCCAACTTGCACTAGCATACAAATACACCTAGAAAGAATAAAAATGCATCATCAATGAATACTTTTTTGAAACATAATGGTAGAATACATACAAGTGTGAAAAGTGACTAGACCAAATTTTGATATACTATAATATTAGGTTCTATTATTTGACCTTTGGATTTTAACTAAATTAGTATTAGGTATTTCATCATTTATTAATTAGTCTTTATTAGGAATCTTATGAGATCGCTCTAGCTCAATCTTAAACATTCTTTCTCTTCAAAAATTATTCCAAAACCTAACTCTATTCAATGTATTTGGATTTTATAGTATGAACCAACACTTTCGATGAAAGTGAATATGAGCCATGATAAAGCATGATTGCATATCTTTTGTTGATCTAAAAACAATTCCTCTTCAAAAATATTGAATATGATTTGATTGAATTATTTGTATCTTGATTTGTAGGAGGGAAATTCCTAAAGCAATTTGCCCATGTCTCTAAAATAACATTCAAACCAAACTTGTTATCAACAACAAATGATTAAAATTTTAAAATTACTAGTATCCATGGTACAAATACAAGCATAAGGGATTAATAATGTTGATTCTTCCATCACTTTCAAGCCAAGTCCTATGAAAATAGGTATAAAAATTTGTCTTAAGAGGCTCAAAAGTAATCATAAAGTACTTTAATTCACTATAAATATTATCCTCATCCATTGTTGAATACATCATGTTACCCAACCATGAAAGGATTCTAGATTTTTATTTATGGATATTTGACATGAGCATGTGTATTCTTCACCTATGCTCACCTCACATACCACATACATAGAATAACAAGCCACTAATATACATACTTATGAATCCAAAAATAATTTATCAACAATGTCTTAATGAAATTCTCATAGATTAAAAATTAGATTTTAAATTGAATCTTACTTCATTGTTGCAAAATCTGCTCTAGAATTTTCAACCATGAATACCTTAATATTCTAATCTATGCGATGCACATGACTAACAACCTTAAAGTTAGCTATTCAAACCATAATTTCAACCATGTCATCTCATGCCATAGGAGCACCACTTTGGTGCTCATTAAAGACACCTAGAGTGTACAATTAATACTACAATTAATAACTTTATACTAATTAGACTTCACATTAAAAATTAAAACAATATACATACCCCATACTTTTTGTGAAGAAAGTTGCTTCTATGGCAATGATGAGATTATGTGAATGCTTAGTCATCATTTCAAGCATCCAATTGGTTTAGATACATATGATGAATGGCATGTTCAAACTATATATAGGGAATTAAAACATATCACAATTTATTGGGTGTCGCAAGTTTCATTCATTAACACTAGTTTATTCATCTTTATGTAATTGTTATTTCTCAACCTTTAATTTGTCCCATGTATTTTCAACATCTCTTCTCAATAAGTAGTCATCATTTACAAACATCATATTATTAAAATAATAATGTTCACATATTTATATCAATGGGGGAACTAATTTGAATGAAGATTCCAATCATGACAACCATTTGTCATGATAAATGTGATGCACTTAAAGCCCTACTATCTCCATGAGAACCATGTATAACATGACATGGTTACCATTGAAATCTTAACAGAACAAATTATTTTATGTCAATATTGCAATATTAGGCTTTGAAAAACTACTTTGACAATGAAATGTGTTTGAGGACCCCATATTTATTTTATGTTGTCCTTTGCATGTTCCTTTTGTCTTTGGTATCATATGCATAATAGTAATTATATTAAATGATACAAAATATAGTGTATATTAATGTTTATGTGAATTATTATAAAAAAAATTATTAAAATCCTAGCATGGCAAGATATGGACCACAAAATAAGGGCTTTAACAAGGTTGACATGAGATGGCTTGTTCGACGACTAATTCTTTGTCATATAAGATCAAAAACACCCCAAAAGTTCCAAGAGGGAAAAACATGGTAGGAGAAGATCCAAGTAGACCATCAAGTCCACTAAGACCATAGGAGCCCCTACTCTAGATATTATGATAACTACTACATCAACAACACTAGTAGTCATCAGGTTTGTAGTGTAGCACATAGTCAAATAAGGGCAACAAAGGTTCAAAAGGCATGAGTTCATGCTTGAGAAGCTATTGACAACCCAAAAGCAACAATAATAAATACCTCAAATTTAGGAGGGGGTAATCCCTCAAGGAGGAACCCCTTCCAAGTTAGGAATTACCAGAATTATGGCCATCACGACATAGATATTCACCTATATTCCACTTTCCACTACTCTTGCTTATTTCTCCACTTTTGCTTCTATTCTCACTTCCTACTCTTCTTCCACCCCTTCTTTTGGTGCACTTCCCTCACCATTTACTAGTGCAACTTATGGTTCTCATGGAGGCACCCCATATTTAACCCTCATTGTCACCCTTGGTATTTTTCAATCACCTTATTTTCATCATCCTCCATACATGTATTCACTACACAACCATTGGTGCCATATACACTAATTATTTTGCCATCATCTACCTCTTCACTATTAGTCTCTCATCTAGAAAAATATCGGTACAACTAGCATCAAGACAAGCCCCTTCAGTGTCAACCATATTTACCCCCATGTCTACTTAATTCACTTTACCTACCATTTCATGTCATTCATGTTGCCCACCAACCCAATTCAAGCTACTCCTACTATGGGCAATGATATCATCCACTCCATCTGCTATAACTAAGTCTACAAAAGCACTCCTAGAATCCAATTTAGTTATAAAGCCAAGATAGGATTTTTATATGGAGAACCGTCTGTGAGCCCAAGGAAACAAACACATAAAAGGCATTTGTCATCACAATATAAAAGAAAAGTTGAAAGAGTACAAGCGGTTAAGGGATAAAACCTCCTAGGACTCAATGATATTGTAATTATAATTGACATTAAAGGGTGGATAAAATCATCATTATGGAGACATCAAAGAGTGATTTGTCCAAAACTACATCCCTTGTCGACTTTAATACTAGGGTGTTTGAGTTGGATCTATGTCAAACATATATTTTTCAAACGACTCAAGTCACAAATCAGATCTTAATTGGTACAACCATGAATTTTGGTCAACTAACAGTAAGGGATAAGACACTTGAGAAGAATAATGAAGAGCTTAAGAAAAAAGTGACATAATTAAAGGTTGAAAAGGGGTGACTCTAATAGGAAAACGAGTCACTAAAGAAAGATACCTTTGAGAGGGATTAGCTAAAGAATCAAGTTAAGGATCTTAAATCCTAACTTCATGAGGCTAAAAAGAATAGACAATAGTTAGAGGATCTCTCATATTAACTTGCACAAGGGCAAAGCCATTTGAAGGAACAAAGTAGCCATGAAAAGGAACAACTAGAAGATTAGGCTAAACAACTCCAAGAAGCCCAACAATTGAGAGATCAAAAGATTAATTACGTCCATAAGGAACCAGTAGCATTGAAACAAGGGGAGACAATTGCAAATACAAAAGTCTTTGACATTCAACAGGTCAAGGCCCTTTAAAAAAAAATCAAGACATAAGTCATTAACACTCAAAGATACTTCCATTTTGTAACCTATGTGGATCACAACCTGAACCAAATAATAGAAACTAATAAATAAATTGAAGAACAATTGGTTGTAAGAGAAGAATTCCAAGAGGTACTTAAGCTTCTATCTATAATGTTATCATCATAGGCATAATAATTAGTGATATGCAAAAAAAATTGGTTGAGAAACTCAAAAATATCCTTGACTCACAAAGAGATCTACAAACATTCAAATATACATTGGCCTTTTTGAAATCCCCAATACAAGAAATGATTAAAGAGATTTTGGGGCTTGTCATTGTTGGATTGCTATACATTTTTTACCTACAAATGAAAACCCTCGATGATGACACCATTGAAGCAATGTTCAAAGAGGTTTAGGAGATGCAGTTGAGCTCTACAAGAAGCTAAATCCCACCTATGCTAGGCTATAGTAGCTCAAGGGGAAGCGAAACAAGTTATATAAAAACCCACATAAAGATCTAACTAGATAATTTGAGGACCTGACCTCCGTTCAATTTTCAAGGGATAAATATTGAAGATATAGGACCAATACCATAAAATACGAAGTTGGAAAATCATAATTTTGATAATTTTGTAGCAAGGAGCCCAATTTTGAAGATTTTGTGCCAAAGTATGAAGGAAAGATCTGGAATCTCTTGTCAATCGAGCTTGGCATCTCGTGAAGTTGTAAAAATGTAGTGACATGTCATTATCTTGGAATTCATAATTTTAGAAGGATGCAAAACAATGAAAACATATTTTTGATACCTAAAACCTCTCAAACTTTAACTAAGTGAAAGACAAGTATTGATTTGCTTTATAGGTGTTGAATGGTTCAAAAGTGTTTTGTTAGCAAAAGAGGCCAATTGGCTTGTAGGAGTGAAGTGCTTAGAGTCAACTAGCAAATCGCTAGCAAATTCAGGTGATTCACTCACTTCTTAGAGCGAATCACTCATTGACTTGTGAAGGCATAAAAATAAAGGTGCAAATCTTGAGAAGAATCTTGGAAATGTGCATTTTGGCATGCAGTGGCATCATAACTCATTTTAGAAGACTTCTAATGGTATTAGAGTAATATTTAGAGGTATTTGACATTTGAAGGTGCATCATTTTGTTAGAGATATCCCCAAATTTTTACTTTTTTAGGAGTAATAGTTTCTAACCTTAGGCAACTCAAGGGTAAACTCCTACTATAAATAAGATTCATAGGCTCCATTGTAAAAATTTTGTGGCCATGAGAATTTAGACCTACACTTTGTGAAACCAACATTTGTTTTTTAACTCATGAAATTGTGAGGAAATTGACAAGTCTTTTGATTTCCATTAGTGTCATTGTTCTCCTGGATTGCAAAATGCATAGTGATTGAGGCATGCCCTTTTACCCATATTGTGATTTACCATTTCATATTATTTGAATGGAAACATTGTTGTTATTTAAATTCTTATGTGTTGATCGTTTGTACACTTCCTTGCTATAGTTAAAATTGTATATTCATTTAAATCCTTCACACTCTTAAACTTTAAAATTTATCTTTTTTGTGTTTTAATTTCCACACTTCATTTTTATGCAAGTAGAGTATCTTATTGGAAGAGACCACAATCCCTTCCATCCAATCTTGAGTTTTTTATTTTATTATATGTGTATGTGACTTTAATTAAACTTACAATAGTCTAACCTAAGGATAAGAAGGACATTGTCATTATCTGGATGTTTGTTGTTTCAAGCTTTGATGTTTGACATTGTTTGTCATTTCAACACTATTCACTATTTTTGTGTGTTGTTTTCAACCTTGTTCATTGTTCCTATTTGCTACGTTTTACATGTGGTTTACCTTAGGTCGGGTTTGCATAAGTTTCCTACCAAAATATTGCTAAAAAACATGTGGTTTACCTTAGGTCGGGTTTACATAAGTTTCCTACCACAAGATTGCTAAAAAACCTCAAATCATATAACTATGATGTTTGTACATTGTTGAAGTTACATAATTTAATGGAAATGTGTACTTGGTCAATGACTTGATCTAAGGGTCATTTTGATTGTATACTAGTTCCTAGAGTGACATTAAAGACAAGTTGCTTTTGAATCTCAATATCACTTGAAATCATGAGTGTAAAACTTGCTTAATACTTAATGATATACACTAGTGATGTCATTGTCAAAAACTTACATAAGACCAGTCAACCTATTCACTATTTTTGTATGTTGTTTTCGACCTTGTTCATTGTTCCTATTTGCTACATTTTACATGTGGTTTACCTTAGGTCGGGTTTACATAAGTTTCCTACCAAAATATTGCTAAAAAATCTCAAATCATATAATTATGAGGTTTGTACATTGTTGAAGTTACATAATTTAAATAAAATGTGTACTTGATCAATGACTTGATCTAAGGGTCATTTTGGATTGTATACTAGTTCTTAAAGTGGCATTAAAGACAAACTGCTTTTGAATCTCAATATCACTTGAAAACATGAGTGTAAAACTTGCTTAAATGATATACACTAGTGTTGTCATTGTCAAAAACTTGCATAAGACCACTCATAGACTGAACTTTACGCCACTTTAGCTTGTAAAAAGGCTAAGAATAAGATGTTTAAAAAAATATTTTTTAATAATGAAAACAACATTAATGCTATCAAGGTAACAAATATACAAAAATTTATATAATTAAAAGTAAGAGAAATAATAAATAAATAAATGTTATAAATAATGTACCTGGGGTGCAACGTAACGGTGCGGGGTTTGGCTCTTTTTTGGGCGGTCCAAGGTTCAAACCGCGGCGACGGCGAGTGTGTGATGACTTTGTGTTAAATTATCTATTGATATGTATAGCTCTCGACTTTACAAGGAGTCGTGGTTGAAAAAAAATTGCTCAGTCCTGTACTCACAAATTTTTTTTACAATAACCAAATAAAAAAAATGTTATAAATAATATATAATGATCTAACATTCAATAGTTGATAATCCATATATATATATAGTTTAGCATAATAAACTTTGAGATGTGTTTATGTGAGGCCTCAATTTTGTGAAATGAAAGATTTTAATTACGTCCTCGAGACCCAAATATGGTCTATGGGACCTCAAATATGGAAGTACAATTACTCAAATCATATCATGATCTTTAATATCTTTGAGAAGGTTGTTCCTTCTCCTGCTGATTTGTGTTAGCAATTTCCCAACTTTTTTTATTTTACTGATTTGTGCCAGTATCATATACATACATCTTATTCAAGGACCATAAATCACACGTGGTGTATTACCATGGTGGACCATGGGTCAAGAGCCATAAACTATTTGGTGTTAGCTAAAACTCCTTCGGAATTAACTATATCTTAATAAAAGTATTACCCCTACCACATCCTATTATGCAAGAAAGGAAATAAGCTGAAGTGAAAGTGGAAAGGAAATAAATTAAAAAAATTTGGAAAAAAATCTATTTTTTTATAGATTTAGTTAGTGCGTGAAATTTTTACTATTAATGTTTAGGGTTGGGTATTTTTATTTTATCATGCGCTTTTATTAAAAAAAAATTGAGTTTATCAATAGGAATCAAACACATAGTCATACATATATCCATCCTTTTACACACTAGCTCACACTACAACTTGAACCTTCCCACCATATCCTTTCATAAGAGAAGAGTTGAATGTAAGGATCAACCACATAACTGTGCATATACCCATCCCCTCAAATATTAAAAAATATATATATATATATCCATTCACATATTATAGTTGAACTGAGTTTCTTGAATGAGAATCCAAAAACATACCATTAAAATGTCCATATAAATCTTAAAACATGTCTTTAATATCTTAAACAAATCAATAAATACAATATTTATTTTCAATTTTATCAAATTCATTTAATATTTTGACAAATTTATCTTTTTATTAACTTTTCTATCATCTCTCATATCTATTATTCAAAACAAACTCTTTCTCTTTCTAACCTTTAACCACTTTCTTGTGTGGATTTTAGTGTAATCAGTTTGGATCTTCAAATAAAAGGTCATGTTCAACTTCAACCTAGAATAAGATTATAATTATTTTAAGATTTGATATAATGTGATTATAACCTTGCACTTGTGTTATTAAACATAATTTTCTTTTAAAAAAATTAATTTAATAAAATGCCTCTATAGTTTAATGAAAGAGTCATTTTAATGTCAGTGTGGAGGACTTCACTTTTAAGATTTATTAAAACAACATCTAACCAAATTACCAATTTCCATCCTATTAAAAAACAAATTTAAAAAAAAAATCACTACCCATAGAGGAATTGGAGACCGAGAGAAAATCTTGTCAGCAAAACCCAAAACCGTTAAGTGCCTACTCTACCACAGACGAGAAACGATTACTGACTGTGAACGACAGACAAGTAGGAACACTTAAATTATTTCTATGGTGATTGTTGAGACCCCACTGAAACCCTATTCAGGTGTGGTTTTATAAATTGAATCCCTATGTAGGGTTTTGTGGACATCTTATTCAATATCTGCGTATATTCAACTCCAGTGTGTTATGGCATATGCAGCGCTCCAGAGAAATCCTCAGAGGCTTTTGTATTTTCACAAGTTCTCTTTAAATTCTGGGTTCATTAAAATTCCATTAGCCGTTTCCGGTTACACTCAGGCCGTTGAATCGGCCTGCCCTTCTCATGGGAACGCTGCCGGCACTTGCATTAGCTTCTCAGAATTTCCTGATGGCATGGAGGGTCACCATCCATATACTGGAAATTTTGCAAAAAAGCAGGCCTACAAAACCCTAAATGAACATCATTCGTCTGTGGGTATTTCCCTTTCCAGGAATTCAATTTTTCTACCCTTTGATTGCCTTCCCTACAGGCATTTTTCCTCTACCGTGCCTGCCACAATCATATCACGAAATCTCGAGGCAGATGCGTTGGCAGAGGGACTAGAAAATGCGCTTGAGGCACGAAGGGTTGAGGATGCTTGGACAATATTTGAACGATTGAATAAGTTGAGACGGTTCCCACAACGGCATGTTCTTAATAGGTTGCTTAATGTCCTTGCATATTCTGGCAATACAAAATGGATAAAAGAGGCCTATGCACTGGTCTTGACAGTCCTCCATAAGAAGAAATGGCATCTATTAAGTCGTGATTCTTTGACCCAGCTATCCCTGAGCCTTGCACGAGCACAATTGCCTCTAGAGGCTTCCACCATTCTGAGAATGATGGTGGAGAAAAATGATTTTCTTTCTGTGAGTATTTGGAAGACTGTTATGGCACACATGGTCAAGTCTGAGAGTGGCACCTACTTGGCATGTGAGGTATTGATTGAACACTGCAGTTTATTGCAGGATGCAAAGCACAGAAGAAAGAAACCTGCAATGAAGCCAGATGTAATGGCTTTTTGTATTGTATTGAATGCCTGTCTGGCATTTGGGTGCTTTAGGAAGGCAGAAGAGGTTTTGGAACTCATGCCTCAAGTAGGAGTCAAGTTTGATGCCACCTGCTTTATGATAATGACTCAGATTTATGAGAAAAATGGATGCAGAGAAGAATTGAAAAAATTGAAGAGGAAAATTGGGGAAGATCCCAGCAGGAATGAGTGTCAGTATCGGCAATATTACAGTAGCCTACTGATTTGTCATCTAAACTTTGGTGATCTTGATGCTGCCTCAGAGCTTGTGTTGGGCATGCTTCAATCAACTAGAATGGATGTAAATAAGAATGCAAAGGACCACCACGCGAGAGAAGTTGGTAATGGAGTTTGTACTAAGAGTGACACTCTTTGCAAGCTATCTGCAGATCAGATTGTTATGGAGAATTCACCTAAGCAACACAAGCATCCCATGGTTCAGATTGAGCCACTAAACCTAAAAAATAGTTTTGTAGTTGAAGTTCCGAGCCATGACTATCTTGTTAAGTATGAGAAGAAAATGTTGTCTCCAAATGCAACGGTTTATGCTATGCTTGCAAAGGGATATTTGCAAGCTGGAAGGTCCGATGAATTAACACAGTTTCTTATCAAAGTGGACCATGATGTAGGTCTTGCCTCAACAGAAAACTCTGTGTGTACTCAGATCATTGATGGCTGCATCGAGTTAGGGTGGTTGGATTATGCATACGACATGATTGATGAAATGAATGCAGCTGGAGCTGCAGTTTGTGTTGGGTTATACTCATCACTCTTGAAAGCTTATTGTAAAGCAAGACGTCCCATGGACGTTGCTTCTGTTCTCAAGGTAGTGAGAAAGGCAGGGTTTAAGCTGGACCCAAGTTGCTACGAGGCTTTGGTTGAGGCATGTGCGGCAGAAAAAGATCTGCGTGACGCTCAAGATATAATTTGGGAGATCAGAGAAACAAAAGATTCTTTGTTGACAAATAGCAACCCAACATTGAAGTCTAGTCTTCCAAAGAGCACTTTCCTGAATTTGAAATACCTTTTTCTGGAGGAAGTTAAGAAGAACCAACAGCTTACTCCCTGTATTTATGAATTGAACTCTGTTATTCAATTTTTCTGTGAGGGGCATCTCATGGAAGATGCAGAGAAAGCCTTTAAAAAGATAATAAAATTGGGTCATCAACCTACTTCACAGACATTTGAACATTTGATAAATGGATATTCTGCAGAAGGTAGCTATCAGAAAATAGCACGCTTATGGGAAGACATGAAAAGGATGGAAAATGATTTTGCAGGAATTGGAGCCACTGCCGTAAAGTTTGATAAAGAGCTCCATGACACTCTTGTGTATAATTTTCTTAAAGGCTGTTATTTTGACAGATCTTTGGAGGTGATCACCCGAATGGAACAGCAAAACATGTTTGTTGATAAATGGAAGTATAAACAAGTATTTCTTAAGTTTCACAAAGATCAAATGCATAGGAAACCTTTCCCCGCGCAATCTGAGGCACAGTTGAAGAATATCAAACATGTCTTGGCATTCAAGCAATGGGCAGGTATATAATTTAAATCATTAACCTCTTCTCTCTTTGAACATTGGCACACTTGCATGGCCATGAGCTTGGGTCTTCGGACTCTATGAATACAGGAAGAGAGGGAGAGAGATTGTTATTGCGCTAAAAACCACATTGTTGGCAACCAGGAGAAGCTGTTGTGGAAAAGATGAGATAGTGATGTACACTGCTGAGTTGTCAATTCATTGTCACAGCTCTCATCTTACTCTGCAGTATTTTCTCTTCTGCATTCGGAGATACTAATACTTGCTCTCAGGGACTCTTTTTGAAAAAGGAGGTGGTTGAAAGAGTTCCATTTTCCTGTAGATTGCTTCAAGTGTCAGGCTGAAGTTGTCAGGAGTTCAAACATACGACTTTCTAGCAGCTAAGCAGAATAGATGGACTTTAAAAGTCTTAAAATTTTGCATCTTCTGGAAGTTTCCAAAGAGAAAACATGTGAATGACACACACACCATTAGAAAGAGGCGGAGTCTTTTGGAGAAATTAGTTTGGAATTGCAAGCAGTATCTCATTGGAAGATAAGGTTATTTCTCTGAATTGGGAGAATAAGACATATGCCTAAGATCAAGATGAAAGAGGTACTTTGATTTCCTTTGCCTTCTAAGTGCTTTTCCTCCGATTAGAGAAGCTATATATTAGCTTTGCAGTTACACATTGCTCCGAGGGAACATTTAGAAATTGCTTCTAAGTCCGTTTGTTTTCCCATTGAACTTCTATTGAGATTGATACAAATTTAATCCTATTCTTATCAGCTGTGGTTAATGGTCCAATTGTTCAACTGCCGCTCTATCTTAGCAATTAACACTGAGCCAATTAATATCTTGTTCTCTGTATGTTGATGTAGATCTGAAATCATGTTTAACTTGATGTTGTGACTAATATCAGGTTGCCAAGAATCATACAATGTTAGTGTTCTTAGATGATACCTTTTAAGTGTTCAGCCAGAGAGGTTTCCTTGTATTAGGTACATGCAAGTCATTCATATTGTCTAACTAATATCAATATATCTCCACTGAGTGATTGGCTTCATGAGAAATATCCGACTCCATGAAGATGGCCGCTGCACATATTTGTGAAGTTACATGTTCTGAATTTGTGGCCTCAATGATTGTGTAGAAGCAAACTCTATATATGTTCTTATCCATCTTATATTTCGCTTCTGAAATCATGGTCTTTAATCTTTTCCTCCCTTCTCTTTACTATATACATCAAATCTAAATTCCCAGTGTCACATTATTCAATGGCACACCTATTCTTCTTCTGAGAGTATATCAGGTTTGGCTGACCTTTTCAAGGTTGCAAGTTATTTGTTCCAACAGTCTTACTATGGTTACTTTAGCTGTAGATAACTGCCTTTGCAATTATATTGTATTTTTACCTGAATTCTTTTAAGTTGGATCTACTTATTTGGGGCCTTTGTAGCTTATGATTGTTATTTATACGATTGCCCATAATTTTCAAACTATTTACTACAGCCATGTATCATGATAATGGGATTTTCTTCCACATTCTCTCTCTCTTGCCTTGTATTCAGTCTAACTTACTTTTTCCCATAATCCTTACTGCCTGAAGCTGCAATGTCTTTGGGTGGGGAGGCAAATGATTGTGGACTGAGTTGCCAAGTGGGCAATTTAGTATTTTGTATGCTACCAGTGTATAGATAAATTTACAATAGCTTACGCCTGAAGTTTGTTATTCAGTTATTGGTTCAGTGTAGAGTTACTTAACTTACACTAAACTTGAGCTGCAACTTGAGATATTAACGACATTGCCATGGCTCGCTCTTGTATTACACTCTTCTTCAATTATTGGTTCATTGCAGAATTACTTAATTTGCACCTGTTATGTCACTTGCTAGTCTACCCTTAAAACAACATAAGAAGAAATTTGTAACAAAGTAACATGTAACCTGCGATTGCTCTTTGTCTCTTTTTTAATGTCTGAAAGTTTTAAATTTGGAGTTATTGTAGAACTCTTTCAAATTTTTTTATTTTTTTTTGCCTGGCCAACCAAAATAAAAATATAGACATGAATTTGAGGATATGTTTTATTACCCAACTGTAGACATTATTTGGTTTGATTCACATTTTTCTTGTGCCAGATACTTCTTTTCTTAGTATGGACAACAGGAGAAGATTGTGGAGTCAGTAAGTTTTCTACAAGTGTAGCTTTGGTTTAAGGAAACTCAGGCCTACCTATATATTTTGGAAAGAACAATTCTGCATTTTCACCAGTTTTCACACAAAATTGGCATCTTGAGTGAAGGTTGATTTGGCTTTCCTATTTTGTCAAATTTAGGTCTTGCTGGTAGAAGATTGAATCAGGCAAATTAAAAGTTTTTTATAGAGTCTATATGTTTTTCTGATTATCAGAAGATGTGGAAATAGGCAGAGAGTCTGTTGTCTCATTGCAAGGGCAATAAGAGGATTGTCTCAAAAACAAATCTCAAGAAAACCAGAGAGTGCTGGCAATTTTTAAAGCCAGTCACCTTAAAGGTTTGCCCAAAGTGGTGGCCTAATAGTTCTAGTTGAATTGATGGGTGATGCCGACACAATTTAAAAGAGAATGTATCTCATTATTTTTCATAAATGTTTCTGCTCTCATATAGTGCATATAGTTTTAAAAAATAAAAAATAATAATTAAATAAAAATAAAAAAATAAAAAAAATGAAAAAGATAAAAAAATAAACCCAAGGGAAATGCAATTGATGTATCTCCAGGAAAATTCAACTAACTTCATACTCTTTAAGGTTTGATACATTATGCTGAGTCAATATCACTCAATATATGCCGTGATGTTATACCTCGGAATGTATCCCCAAGAGTTACGAACGGGTCTTTTGTGTCTCCAAGTACCAAAGGGACTTAGTGATGAGAAAGAGCCATAGGGACAAAATGTATATCCTTCTTCTCTTAGAAGTCTTCTGTATTTAGAAGCTTGTTACCCTCATATGGGTTCTTTCCTGGCAAGATTTAATAAAAACATAACAAACATGAGATGACAAGTGGAAAATTTACATTTATTATTTTGGATATGAAGGAGAATTTGTTCTCTGTTATAAGAAGAATTGGTGCGGAGAGTATGTTGACTGTGTATTAAAAAAATAAAAATTAAATAAAAAAAAGGTAAAAAAGAAAACTTAAGAAAAATGCAATTGATATATCTTCAAAAGTATTCAGGTTAGATCCATCCTATAATGTAATGACCCCTTTTTAATTGAAGGACCCTTCTAATAATGGTATTTGGTACTTGAGATGTCACAAGTGGGACCATTTCATATAATTATTTAATGTAACTGTTTGTTTGGTAAAATATTTTAGCTTGGATGACACTTTGCATGTAAGCCAACTTTTGAACGTTCGGTTAGGGTTGTATAAAATGTATCTTTAAAATATAAGGGGCATAAACGAATGTATTTTTTTGCATATTGAATCAAAGTATTGAAAGAGGTTGCCCTCTTGAAGAGGTCTACCATTTTGTATCGTGATATATATATATATATATATATATATATATATATATATATATATATATATATTTATTTGCATTTATATTTTGTATTGCAATATTCTATTCTTTTTTGAATTACTGCTTTTATTACAATATTTATGTGGATGTGTTTATTTTAATTAGAAGGTTCCTAACAATTGGTATCAAACACTTTCTAGGGTTGTAAACTGTTGCGATTGCAACAGTTTTTGTCCTCCAATTTCAACTATTAGGTATAAATTTTTTGTGTTTTTATTTTTTTGTTTATTATTTTATTTAAAAAAATCCATTCATTTTTTTTGTTATAGTTTACTAGGTTAGAAACTCTGTGTCGGAGGTTTTAAAATATCACGAAGGAGCTATTGTTTTGGTTAAGCTAGATTGCTCGTAAAGCGTTTAGTGAAGTAAGAAGCGATCAAGCTCCAATACCCAGGCCTTAGACAACGTCCATATACAAAATTGAGCTCCCACGTATCTTTAGGTATATTGGAAGACCCTTAGGATTAAGAGAAACCTTTAGCCCTAGGAATATTTTCAACTATATATTTTCATAGTGCATCGAACACAACACTTGGAAAGATCACCCTCTCGTATGGTCAGAGAGGCGAGTAGTGTGCTCAAAGGTATGTGTGGAATCCTCTTTAAGTAGTGGCCTGAAATATTGGTTTGAACACTATCTTTCGTCGTTGTGGTATAATAGAGAGCTATGGACACTACATACTCCTTGGTCTAGAGCACTTTGGTTTCGTGAATGTTTTTCTTGCAAACCAAAAACCCTACCATAGAAAGTGATCATATTGAAAAGACTACACTATCATAGAATTGACTAAACAAAAACAGACAAAAGAATTGGTGGTGAAAGTAACAATCACGACAGGGTCTACCAGTAACAGTCAAGTATCATTTCAATCAAGGCCATAGTCAGTAACAATTAAGACATATTTTGCTCATGCAATTGACAGTTACATAGTCAGTAATAGTTAAGATAGTTTGATTGTACAATTGACAGTTATAGTTGGGAATCATAAAAGTTGGGGTATTTTTCAAAAATAGAGTTTGCCAAGATAGCTGTCAGAAAGAGTGACTTATAGAGTTAGACAAAACAATTGTCAATAATGGACATTGCAGAGCTTGTTAAGGGGTTGTCAGATAAAAGTTAATTTTTTTAGTGAACAGACGCTAGGAGAAATTTTGGAGTGCCAAAAAACATTGTTGTGGGATATAACCTATTGTAATCGTCTCGTTGCGTTGATCATTTTGGTATATAGCCTTCATGCACTTTTTTTAAGGTGCCAAAAAACGTCATTGTGAGACCTAGCCCATTACATTTGTCTTTTCGAGTTGATCATTTTGATATATAACACACTTTTTTTTGGGTCATTACTAAAATAAACGACTCTTGGAACAACACTTCTTTTTAGTAAGTCAGTGGGAGTGGTCCAAATTATACGTATGTGGCTGGAGTGACTGAAGGATCAATGAAGGAGATAGAACCAAGAGAATATATGGAGCAATTAAACCATTCACTTAGTACCCTACAAAGCAAATGTTCCACATTAGACAAGAAGTTTCAAAGATGAAAGATCACATGTAGATTATGAAAACTAACCAAATTAAATTCAAATATGAAATTGAAGAAAAATTCCTAAAGATTGAAGAGTGATAAATGGAAGCCCCAAAGGTGTTTGAGCATCTTAACACTGAAGGATCAAGTGGTAGTTCAATCAATAAAGAGAAAGAAGTCCTCCATTATATTTTTGACATAGATACCTCGTTTAAGATGCCTAAATTAGACTAATCTAAGTTTAATGGAAAGGACGTTGATGGTTGGTTGTCTCGAGTAGATTAGTTCTTCAAACTTCATAATGTACCCCGATATTTGTGGGTCACAATGGCATCTTTTAACTTTGAATATAAGGTCGTACAATGGTATTAATGGTTACAGGACACGACTCTTGACCCTTCGTAGGAAGACTTTAAGTCCCAAATACTCACTCATTTTGGCCCTAGTGAATATGAGGACTTTATAAGAGCCTTAACCAAATTGAAACAAACCTCTATTGTCCAAGAATATTAGACTCAATTTGAGAAATTGGCTAATAGGACAAAGGGGTTGAATGAAGGATTTTTTCAAAGTTGTTTTATCAGTGGATTGAAATATGATATCAAGGTCGAGGTAAAAATGTTCAAACCACAGTTTATAATGCAAGCCACAGGATTGGTGAGATTAGTGGAAGAAATTTTTTCAACCCAAAGGAGATCATCCAAATTCCCACATGCTAAACCAACATTTCCCTCCAAGTTTACATTGAATAGTAGCAATAAGTTTACCCCAATCAAGCGATTGGCTAGAGAAAATGGATGCCCATCGAGCATAAGGCTTATGTTATAATTGTGATGGAAAATATTCGCTAGGGCATAGATGTGTCCAAAAGAAGCTGTTTTTAATGGATTGGATGAATCAACGGGGAATGAAATACCCGATGAAGAAGTAGAGCCGTAAGAGGAACAACCTCAGGATGAGGGTAAAACCCACAACCATAGATCTCTATCCATGCACTTGCAGGAATCTCAACCCCAAGATAATGAAGGCAATAGGATTATTCAAAGGGCAATGTATTACAATTCTCATTGGGTCAACTTGTACGCATAATTTTATTGATCCCCGAGTAGCCAAGAAAGTAAATTGTCGCATACATGCTTGCAACTACTTTGAAGTTATGGTGGCAAATGAAGGAACATTACCTTGTAAGGGTAAATGCTGCAATGTTAAGTTGAAGATAGGGGACTATGAACTCAAAACTGATATGTTTACTCTTCAACTAAGAGGATGTGATGTGCTAGGAGCACAGTGGCTAGGTACCTTGGCAACAATAGCCTAGAACTTTGCTGAATTATGGATGCAGTTCTCACAAAATAAGCCCTACACTCTTCGTGGTTCACCAACATGATCTCTGCAAATTAGCAATTCAAGTTGTAAGAAGAAGTTTAAAAAATCCTCACATGGGGTAGTAGCTCAATTATTTGCAATTCAACCGTAAACTTCAGAAGAAGACAACCCCCAAGATTATTTGCAACTTATTTTGACCAAGCATAATGTAGTCTTTGTGGAACCAACATAATTACCTCCACATCGTTCCAAGATCATGCAATATCGTTGGTACCAAGTAGCTTGCCACCTAACATCAAACCTTATCAATGGATAGACGGTTCCTTATTAATATGTTGAAATTGTTGTACTATGTCTCTAAGTTTTGATCTATTTTTTCTTCATAGGCTAAAGCCTCAAAAGAGTTGGTATTTATTCCAATATCCTTTCTTATTGGTTTCCACTGTTTTTTCTTTTATTTTTCTAGATCTATTTTTTGGAAGTTGAAAACCATCTTCATTTATAACCATTTATAAGTTTCTCTTGCGGTTTTCTACAAATGATTTTGTTGGGATCTTCTTAGGGCACGATCTCTCAATATGCCCCACCTCATGACATCTTCTACATATAAAAGATATATTTTCATAATCTATAGTTTGGGTCCACATCTTATCCCCATACTTAAGAATGATTGATTTTTGTAAATCTATACTTATATCAATCATGACCAATATTTGAGCATAAATAGTCAAAAATCCATCTTTTGTTGTATCTAAAATCTCAAGGGATTCTCCTAGAGTGTTGTCTATAGCCTTGAAGGTATCTATTTCTCAACATTCAATGGGCAACCCAAACATCCTAACCCAGACTGGTACTAGGGATAGATTTACATTTTTAGGTGAAAAGGCTTCATACCAGTAGGTAAGAAAGAGTCTTGCTCTTCCCATAAACCAAGGACCTCCTTTTAGGATTCTTTCTCTTTCTTCCCTAGAACAAAAAATGGCTAGGAAGAAAAATTTGGGAAGAAATGATAAAATCACTCCTAGAGACTTCCAATTTCTATCAATCCATTTTCTCAAGGCTAAAGCCCCTAGCCAATACCCATTAAATTTACCAAAAATTGCCCTATCTTAGAACAACGAGGATCTCTCTAAGGTGCGCTCACTAACCTCTACCACTAGAGATGATTCTAAGAATTTAACTATAAATCAATCCATGGAAAAGAAACTAAAACTTAAAATCTATTGAAATTTATTTGAATGTCCTATAGCAAATATAATATTTGAGAAAAACTTTATAAATAGACTTTACAAGAGCCTTAACCAAATTGAAACAAACGTCGACTGTCCAAGAATATTAGATTCAATTTGAGAAATTGGCTAATAGGAAAAAGAGGTTGAATGAAGGATTTTTTCAAAGTTGTTTTATCAGTGGATTGAAATATGATATCAAGGTCGAGGTAAAAATGTTCAAACCACAGTTTATAATGCAAGCCACGGGATTGGTGAGATCAGTGGAAGATTTTTTTCAACCCAAAGGAGATCATCCAAATTCCCACATGCCAAACCAACATTTTCCTCCAATTTTACATTGAATAGTAGCAATAAGTTTACCCCAATCAAACGATTGACTACGGAGAAAATGGATGCCCATTGAGCACAAGGCTTATGTTATAATTGTGATGAAAAATATTCTCTAGGGCATAGATGCGCCCAAAAGAAGTTGTTTTTAATGGATTGGATGAATCAACGGAGAATGAAATACCCGATGAAGAAGTAGAGCCGTAAGAGGAACAACCTCAGGATGAGGGCAAAACCCACAACCATTGATCTCTGTCCATGCACTTGCAGAAATCTCAACCCCAAGATAATGAAGGCAATAGGATTCTTCAAAGGGTAACGTATTACAATTCTCATTGGCTCAACTTGTACGCATAATATTATTGATCCCCGAGTAGCCAAGAAAGTAAATTGTCGCATACATGATTGCAACTACTTTGAAGTTATGGTGGCAAATGGAGGAACATTACCTTGTACGGGTAAATGTTGCAATGTTAAGTTGAATATAGGGGACTATGAACTCAAAACTGATATGTTTACTGTTCAACTAAGAGGATGTGATGTGCTAGGAGCATAGTGGCTAGGTACCTTGGCAACAATAGCCTAGAACTTTGCTGAATTATGGATGCAGTTCTCACAAAATAAGCCCTACACTCTCCGTGGTTCACCAACATGACTCTGCAAATTAGCAGTTCAAGTTGTATGAAGAAGTTTAAAAAATCCTAACGTGGGGTAGTAGCTCAATTATTTGCAATTCAACCATAAACTTCAAAAGAAGACAACCCCCAAGATTATTTGCAACTTATTTTGACTAAGCATGATGTAGTATTTGTGGAACCAACATAATTACCTCCACATCATTCCAAGATCATGTACCAAGTAGCTTGCCACCTAACATCAAACCTTCTCAATGGATAGACGGTTCCTTATTAATATGTTGAAATTGTTGTACTATGTCTCTAAGTTTTGATCTATTTTTTCTTTATAGGCTAAAGCCTCAAAAGAGTTGGTATTTCTTCCAATATCCTTTCTTATTGGTTTCCACTGTTTTTTCTTTTATTTTTCTAGATCTATTTTTTGGAAGTTGAAAACCATCTTTATTTATAACCATTTATAAGTTTCTCTTGCGGTTTTCTACAAATGATTCTGTTGCGCTCTTCTTAGGGCACGATCTCTCAATATGCCCCACCTCATAACATCTTCTACATATAAATGATATGTTTTCATAATCTATAGTTTGGGTCCACATACTTAAGAATGATTGATTTTGGTAAATCTATACTTATATCAATCATGACCAATATTTGAGCATAAATAGTCAAAAATCCATCTTTTGTTGTATCTGAAATCTCAAGGGATTATCCTAGAGTGTTGTCTATTGCCTTGAAGGTATCTATTTTTTCAAAATTCAATGGGCAACCCAAACATCCTAACCCAGACTGGTACTAGGGATAGATTTACATTTTTAGGTGAAAAGCATTCATACCGGTAGGTAAGGAAGAGTCTTGCTCTTCCCATAAACCAAGGACCCCGTTTTAGGATTCTTTCTCTTTCTTCCCTAGAACAAAAAATGGCTAGGAAGAAACATTTTGGAAGAAATGATAGAATCACTCGTATAGACTTCCAATTTATATCAATCCATTTTCTCAAGGCTAAAGCCCCTGGCCAATACCCATTAAATTTACCAAACATTGCCCTATCTTGGAGCAACGAGGATCTCTCTGAGGTGCGCTCACTAACCTATACCACTAGAGATGATTTTAAGAATTTAACTATAAATCAATCCATGGAAAAGAAACTAAAACTTAAAATCTATTGAAATGTATCTAAATGTCCTATAGCAAATATAATATTTGAGAAAATTTTTATAAATATTTCATGCACAATTTCTAAGATAAAGAAAGGGAAAAAAAACTTAACTAAAAATTATTTTTCTAGATAGAATGTCTTGCCTCGCTGAAGTCCTAGCCCTTCATTGCTCTTCCCATCGTTCGAACCCTAGTTGGCAAATATTTGCAATTTTGTTTTTTGCGACTTGAAAAATCGTCACTGCCCTTGTTCTGAATGGTTGACTTCACAGGGTCATATTTCCCTCAATTCGCGAAGATATGGCTTCCAAAAGATGATATGTTTTTCAATAAAAAACTCTAATCCTTCGCAGGCAGAGAGGTAACTCCAATTTAATTATATTTTATAACTATAACTTTGGTTTTATTAATATTTATCAATTTATATATATATTATATATATATATATATATATATATATATATATATATATATATAATCTTAGATCTAATTTTATAATATTTTTTCTATAGATCTAATTTTATAATATTTTTATTGGATCTATATAAATATGACCTTGTAACCATTTGAAACATCTCCAAGCATATTGAAGATCTCTCCGCAGATGTGTTGGCTGCAACTCCTCCCAAAAAGATTTAAGTAATTTATTATTGTTCATTTTCTAGTTTGTGAACTTCTTATGAGATATTTAGGCTACTAGAAGAGGTTGTGTTTTATTAGACCTGTCATCTAGACTGCATCATATGTACTTTAGGGTAATGATTTAAAAATCACTACAAAATTTAAAGGAATCATGGAATCATGGAATCATGGATATCAATCAAGACCTAAAAGAACATACTAAAGTGCTAAAGGAAGATATAATAGATATTTAAGAAGCATTAAAGAAAGAGAGACAAAAATGATATAACATAATTGAGGATATGAAAACAAAGAATATATCCAACAATTTAATCATTGATATGCAGAATAAAGCACAAGTAATAAGCATTGCACAAATAAATGCAATGTAGATAATAATAAGTGTCTATAGTTAAGCTAGACCATACCCCCTATGATAAATCAATGTTATTATGGATAGACATGAGACAAAATAGCAATATAAGAAGTCAATTGGAGAAGGTCAAGACATAGGTACATGTGGTAAAAGTCATCAACATGCAAAAAAGATGATAGAAATGTAAGTAAAAATGCAAGCTAGAAAAGGGAAAAAAAGAAAAATAATTATCAAAGGGGTGAACGACTAGACAAAGGGTGAAGGCATAGATAAAGTGTAAACACGAAAAATGCACCTAACAATAAAAATATAACTTGCAAATGAAAGTGATAGAGAAGTAAATAAGCATGTATTATGTAACAACCTAGAATTTCCAACCCAATTCGAGAGAATTTTTTTTTTAAACATATTTATCATGTCAAGTTTGCAATCAAGTATGTTTAAACCAACATCAATCAAGGTAGTAAGTAACCAAGAGAATTATGACATGGTCAGTGTCAACTCTTGTGATAGGAGTGACCAAATCCTATCTAACCTTACGTTCCTTCATGATGTTTATTAATTCCTTTATTTAATTGTTTCTTTCTCTCTTTTAATTAGGAAGTTTCATTACTTAATTAATTGATAGCAAATCAATTATAAACTTACTTCCTAATTGAATAAGTAAACATATATATTGCAATGGAAACCATACATTCATTATTAATCAATGCATAAATATTGCTTCATTCATTTCAAGACTATTACTTGAACCATTGCATAAAAGCATAAACCTTTGCATCATACTCAATAAGCATTCCTTGGAAATAAATGTAACATCCAACATTAAGTTTAATAAGCCTCAAGTTCAATTGTAAATTAATCTAAAATAGAACATTGCTTGTTAACAAAATCATGCATCATATATAACCATATAATTACAATACACATTTTAAAAGTCAATAGCAAGATCACATGAAAAGAACACATAACACCACATATATCCTGGGAAACCCCAATGGGGAAAAACCTAGCCTCAAAATATGCATCCTCATATTTCATTAATCATCTTGTCCCAATTTACATGATAAAAGAATCTCAAAGATTCTTATGGACCATAATTAAATACATGGCTATAGGATATTTCCATACATTCCTATTTTCAGGTCATCATTACAATTGAAACACATAAATGAAATGCTCACTGGATACATATAAATTGAGAAAGAAGGAAACCTCATGGTTTCCTCAAGAATGAACCTTGCATTCTAGATATCATTAGTCCATTTAATCTAAGGTTTTATACTACAAGGGAATACCCCATAATCTCTCCAAGGTTAGATTCCACATCTATTCTTCCTACGTTCATCCATGTTTTCACATAATGAATTCTTTACATGCATTTATCATTAGACGCATTTCTATAAGTACACACTGATAGAGAACTCTATATTTCCCTCAAGAATAGGTTCCTAGTCCATTCTTCCCAAATTAGACATTTCACTTGATCTACCAAAAATATTGTATTATGATTCTCATAATCTATCTAGTCACAAATTTTCCTTGTAATCTATCAAACAAGATTACTATAGTTTCTCTCACAATTTGTCTCATACTATAATTTCCAATGTTTTTACCTTAATATTTTCTTAGAGTCTACAAATTTTACCTTAAATTTGTGTCATAATCTTTTAAAATAATTGAGCTATAGTTTTCAAAAATTTGGCCACAAAACTATCTCATAACATATCAAACAAGATTATACTATAATTATACAAATTTTGACACAAATTTGCCTCATTATCTATTAAACAAGATTACACAAATTTTGTCACAAATTTGACTCGCAATCTATCAAACAAGATTACACTATAGTCACTTTCAAATCTGACCACCAATTTGATTCACCTTCTAGTCTTAATAATATATTCATAAGATTGTGCTAGAGCCTCTACAAATTTTGACACAATTTTGTCTAATACTTGTTTGGAAAAAATATTAGTTCCCATATTTGCATTCATTTATCTCACCAAAGGATTTACCAATAATTATCAAGTTTACACCCCAAATTTGATATTGAATTTCCTTATTTATTTTACAAGATATTGACTTTATAGTTTGGAATAAGGATGAGTGATTTGCAAATACAATGAAGATGTCCTTTAAAAAATTAATGGAGAACATTTCAACCCCATTGATTAATTAGACCCCTAAATATCAATTTATCCCCTACATTTGATCATGGGCCCATTCATTGGTTCCACAATCTTTACTCAACATGCCTTATAATCAAAGGCTAAAGGTCAATATAATAACCCATTTTTATGCTATACCCAAGTTAATGGGTCTAGCAACTGACAACTGACATATGGTTAGTATGTTATAGCATTATTACCTTAATATCCTAGCTCCCAAAGTTAGGAAAAGGGTAAGGTTACCATCCTAGATGGTAATCCATGGACATAAACCATGATGGGTGATTTTCTACGTTTAAACTTGGCAAACTGTTCTATCCACATCCACACACCCTAATCTTTGCGACTAGGCGACTAATCTCCTGCAACATGATCACCACCTGTGGTCTTACCACTAGTGGGGGTTATCTCCCTGTATAAACCCCTCCACAAACATTCTTCGGAAGCATGAGGGACAAATGTCCCTAATTGTGATAAAATATGGTTTAACTAACAACTAACGTTAGACAGGAGAGTAATCCATAATAGCACGCAACTCGATATAGGAACCTTCCATGTGTCAGGTCATAGCATAGATAGTCAAGAAGGGTGTAGAATTTATATGGGGCTTATCCAATAATCACGAGTTGGGTTGGGTCAAGGAAGGTATAACACTTAGATGACTTAGCCAAGCGCCTAAGTGCTTGGCTATAAGCTCTATGATGCCATATGCTATATAACAAGCCTTTGTCCTCCTACCTTGAACATGTGGGATAAAAGGCTAGAATTTTTTTATACACCTCTCGTAGCCTGCGATTAAAAACAACATAGGCATCCCAATCAATATGATGTTCTCGTGAGGGACTAGAGTAAAGGGCATCAGCAGAACTCAAATCATTCAAAACGTTAATAAAAAATTATTTTAATCCAATTTGATGCAGATTTAATCGAACGGTGGGACGGAGGTTTCAATTTGTATTGACAGTGATCTGTAGGTTTAGAACGCCAAGGGCCTCTTACAGAGTTGATAATAGGATGAAACCTTACTATGAATGTTTGTACTTCCAGACAACCATAGGTAGGAGTTGTAAGCCTACAACCACAAATCGAAGGCTATCACAATTTTAACACTTTCAAATAAATGGCCACGTAGTTCCAAAGATGATATCAAGGCAGAATCAATATAGAAGATAACCATGTGTTCATACATCCAATTTTTAATCAAGGGGCATACAAGCTATTTTACGTACTTTGAAAATATTACTACATATTGTGATTGTATACAAGTTTATTACATGGTTCGAATAAGGTGAAACTGAGTATTCTTTAAAGGCGGCCGAGGGATACATATATCCCACACCTAAAATGTTGGATCAAGGAGGACACTATAAATATGTTTATGCTCTAGTAGAGTGGTAACCACCAAATGGTGGTCATAGAGACCTCATTGGTGGTGATGATGGTAGTGAGGGATTTGGAATAGCGACAGGCTAGAGTTTAATTGATTTATATTTCCATTTTTATAATCAATGTGCATCGAATGAACAAATAATATTTGATTAATCAGATCTAACCGAGTCCAATATTAAAGATTATAATGGCTACCATCTCATATATTGCATTAAATTGATATGCATCGATTAAAAAAGGAATATTTAATCGATACCAATATTAAGATTATTATGGCTACTACTTAATATATTGTGATCATCATACCCAAGCATATCAGTCCTAAATAAATTATAGGGCATCAGACCTAATTAAATTATATGAACAAAGTTGTTGAGGGAAATTAAGGACTTCTAAATAGTTGATAATCAACCCAAATATACTAATCCAAACCGTGCATTCAGGGAAACAGTCCTTGTTATTATTATTGATTGAAAGGATGTAAAATAATTATAAGAACATAGGCCTAAAATATTTATGAAAGTACATGTAAACAAGAGTATACTAAATGCATGAAAGAGCCAACCTGAAATCATCCAACTCCTTCGAATCTCCTCCATTATTTCTCCTAACCTCCCACAAATCTTCCCTCTCCAATTGCCTCCTCCTCCCATTGCTTGCCTCCTTTAGAAGTTAAATCCTCCTTTTTTATAATTCTTCCCAGATTCTTTTTTCCTCCTCAGCAAGAAGTGGGCTTATTATTAAATTATTAAAAAGTGCCTTTTTGAAGTCAACCCATGTGAAGTAAATAGTGAAATTAATATTTTAATAAAAAGGAGATTCCAAGGGATAAGGTGGGAGTACTTTATTTATTTTGGGCCTCCCCTTTCCTAGGGAAACTACAAATTCAATACTACTACTGTTTGGAAGTGGGGAGAATTCAAACTAGGAACTGTTAGAGAATATCTTCTAAATATAAACCATTATGAAGCAACCATGTGGAAGGAAGAATATTTCTTTAATAAAATAATATTTTTATTATTAAATAATGATATTGTTCTTTTGGGTCCAATTAAAATTGGACAGGTGTGATAAGGGCATATACACCTAACCACCCTTTTTAATTAGTTGTAGTTGGACTAAGTAAATATGTTACATTTAGTCTCTTTTTTTTGCAAAAGATAATCCTTAATTTAATATTTCACAAAAGCCCTATTTAACTTTTCTAAACTATTCAAAATCCCCTAATTGCCCTCCAAAACTCTCCAAATCAGTTTTGTAGAGTGCAATTAGTTTAATTAAGGGTTTTGTAGGAAGAATTAGGGTCTACAACCCTTTTAGTTAGGTATTAATTGCTCCTTCAGATCAATTAATAACCTTTTTAAAAGTCCTAATGGGTGGGTTGTGACATACTACCCCCATTGGATTAAACATAGTCCTCTATGTTTCTTGTCAGATCCTAGCTTAGTTAATACAAAATATTAATAAAAATAGTCTTATTCCTTTACAAAATAGTTAGAACTATCATCTTTTTCCTTATTTCTAGACAACATCTTCAATTCACGAGGATGCTCGGACCTGCAAGTATACAAAATATCAGTAGTACCATATCCTTAAAGAAAAAAATATCCATATTGTATCAACAATAAGTATTGAAAACATCATCAATACACAAATTTCATCATGAAATCAAAGCATCAAAAAATCTATCACTACATAACCAATGATAATAGAGCACTACAACAATAGAATTACAAAATGTTTTCATTGACATGAGATTATGTTTTCACAATGAGTTAGACACAATCTGTCTAATTAGATTCATCAAATATCTCACAAGGGAGTATCACACTATGACTTAACCTGATATAAATAGATGTCTACGAATTCAAAGACATAATTTCATAAATATCACTTCAATATACCCATATATCTTATAATCACTTTGGAAAAACCCATTTGCCACCACCTGTGCATCATACTTGATGTCCCTTGGTGTACATATTCAATCAGCCTATTGAAAGATTCATACCTCAAGAGACACAAATGTCAAGTGCAATCCTCAAAAGAGCCAAAGGTACACCACTTAAGACCCACAGAATGTGGAGGGTTCGCTTTGCTCTTCCAATTGGATTCACCAGTGGCTCAATAGTGGAAGGAAAAGAACTTGAAACATATGTAGTCTCTGAGTATTAGAATCAATTAGAAATAGTAGTGATCATGCGTAATATGTCTTATTATTATCTAATTATATTCTTTTACCTCTCGTAAGGTGTCATATTATCATCCCTTGGTAATTTCTATAATCACACCCATTCCATGTAAGGTGTTATTCCAAGCATACTATCATCCACTGATAGAATCTATGACCACGCTTACTCCCTGTAAGGTGTCATACCAAGCATTAGAACATGATCTCTTCAATTTTAAGAGAGGATCCCACACTCTTCTTTAAGGATAGATTCCCTATCTATACCTCTTAAGAGTGTTCCAATATTAACTATGAATAGAACTTCATGTCTAATACTTTCTTATTAAGGTAAATTTTAAATCTTATCTAAGAAAAATATTTTCATTTTTCTTTCATTAAGTTCGTTAGACTCACACATAGATGCATATCGAATTACCCCTTTTGCACCTACCAAGGTATTCCTCACTTGATAATTGGTCACTGCAAATGACACTCAAGTGGTCAACATGCCTTTGCGGATAGGATATTTAGTCCAAGCTTACCTACTTAGGACCTTCCAAAAGCTACCTACTATTTGAAACCTTCTAAGCCACCACTTAGAACAAGAAGACACAAGTATTGGGATCATCAAGTCCAACTCTTAATGAAATCTAATCAAGAGTATTATTCTTAGTAATCATATTAAGATAAATTATGAATGCTACAATAATATAAACCAAGCATTGTATAAATATTTTCATTATATTGTATAACAAGGATATATATTTACATAAGCAAAAACCCCTTGGGTTAAAATTATCATCCTTATAATATACAATCGGTGGCTTTCAACCATTCCTATAGTCCTCAAGGCTACTGCCTCTTGGTCCTGTCATTATTTTGTATTGAACGTAATCCTTCGATTATTGTAGCAATTGCTCTAGAAGTCACCCAACCTCTACCCCAAGTTGTTGCTCGAGATGCTCATGTGGTTCTCCCTCACCCACGTTGTGCTATAGTCATTGGATAAGATAGGATGATCAATCCATGACTCACTACTGCATCAAAATAGACAGTCAACTATATGTATTCCTTGCCTGATGCAGCTATGCATTTTTCATGTATAAAGCTATCATTGTTGTGGCTCTCCAATTATTTATTTGTGCTTCCACTAGTCTGATTCTATCCTGCTCTGCTATGGCTACATATCTCTTAGCCTCTAGCCTCATTCCTTCTTGGGCCCATAAATATTCTTAGGTCTAACCTCTTTGTACCAGTTGTTTAGGAAGCTCTTATTTTTCAACAACCTCAGTTGCTCCTTTAGCTGCTCTACCAGCTTCCAGCATAACCATATCTTTCCTATAATCGCATTGTCTTCTTTACTTGATCCTAAACTACTAGAAGCTATTTATCTCTTCAAAGAGTATGTATCAATAATTTGGCAAGAAGCAGGAGTATGATTATAAGAATTATGATGGGGCTGGTTTCTGCTATGCTCATAAGTAGCAATGACAACCCCTAATATAAGTGTTCCCATCGTCTATCCTATCTTAATAAATACGCTTGAGATTGTATATTTTATTTACATGTGTCCCATTAATATGGTTGTCTTATCCTTACCCTTTCAAAAATTCTATCCATCATTTTTGTACGTATTTATCTATGCACCTTACTTTTGGAGTTGTGATCAAAATTATATTTTTGCCAGCTTGCTAGGTTGCATTTACACATACGCAGGGTACCATAACAAAACCTTGTTCATGATAACTTATTTGCTAATTATGCAAAGTTGAGTTTAGTCATAAACTCATCTCGTCACTTGACCTGATTTATAGTTATTCCTGCTTTTTACAAGAAACTATCTAAATATGCTTATTCCATTAACATTTATCGGATAATTTACTTATGGTAGAGGTATTCTTGCTTCATGCAAGATATTTTAAGATTTACTTGAGTTCTAAAGTAACTTTTATCTTCTAGGAAGTTTTCCTGTGATCTCATAATCTCCAAAGGCTACACCTCTACTGGTTCTATAAGTCCATCCTAATAAGTTCCAACATTCTATAGTCATTCTTTACAACATGACTACCACAAGTTTCTTAAATTGGGATTTTTTCCCTTTTGAAATAATTCATAGGGGTATTGGTGCTTAATTCAATCGTTGAAGGTTTATGCCCCAAGTTATCATGTGTGGATAATAATACCATATGCATTGTGTAGTGGTGTAATCTCTTATTTAAATAGTGTATAACACCTTATTAAACTCCACCACCACCTAGGTGGTCAGGTGGCATACTATTATGCAGAGTCAGAATACTAATTGGTGGGCACAAAATATGATTCGCACTAAAATTTCATGTCAGAAGATGTTTCTGGTGATATTTGGGCGGTTTCCATGCTTAGATATGAATTTAACCCGTACTTTCCCTCCTTCACCATTGTTGAGCTAATCATCTCATTGATCTGGCCAAAGGCCATGTATTGTAACATTGATCAAGAATGTAAATATAAGAAAATATTCTTTTGTTGATCCCATGATCTTATCCATACTCTTGCCTCATCGTAAGGTATTATTGCTATTGCAATTTTGAATGGGATCTATCTTCCTACTTTCCAAAATTTACCCTATGGATTGTCTTTCCATAGATATCATCCAATACCAAATATTCTTAGAGAATTTTATAACTTACATAGTTAATTTTGTGATCAAGGGGTTACTTTAGAAAAATTTCCATGTGGTTCTCTTAATATGAATTTCCAAGTAAGTCCAAGGCTTGCACTTCATAAGAATGAACATGGTTAATGTCTATCTCGTGGAATCAGAGTGGCCAACCCTCTTGTAATAAAACTAGTGGTAAATTTTTATACCACACTTTGAGAATTCTCCTATATTAACCTCGTTAAGATCAGGAACACGAATTTCCCTTACTAACTTAAATCAAACATTAATATAGCTCCATAGGCCCAATTTACCAAGGGGTAGGTGTATGCCTTGAAGATTAATTATTCTTCCATGAAGACAAAATATCAATCAAATGCAATGCTTAACTAGATCCATGTGCACAATGGATAGTTAAGGTGATCATCAAACAGATCCACATAGACACCCCGTATCTATCATATACCTTACTTGATCAATCCATCCTTAAACCTCCACGATCAAAGATAGGATATAATTTTTTTCCACTTGATTATTCTTAATTTTTTTCATCTTTAGGTATGTTTATAACCCTATTATTCTAGTAACTCTTGTTTTTCATCCTACAATGCTTTAGGAAGGAAGATGATTAGCTCAAAACTATAGATGCCAAGTATCATTTCTTAATTATCTCTTAGTTACTCCACAAGTTGTGGAGGGTTCCCTTCACTCTTCCATTCTAATTCACTAATGAAGTTAGGAATGGGAGAAAATACTTATACATCAATAGATTCCAAGCGCTTATTCTTCCCCTACTAAGCATTTATCGGTTTAGAGTTCATCTAGGAAAGTTATAGGTTTATAATGAAAGTTTATTCCTAAATTTTAACAAAGCCCATATCTTTTCTAGCCTAGACCTAGCATTAAAATATACTAACTAGTCTAAGCTCTGATACCAACTATAACAACCCATAATTTCCAACCCAATTTGAGAGAATATTTTTTAAAACATATCTATCATGTCAAGTTTACAATCAAGTATGTTTAAACCAACATCAATCAAGGTAGTAAGTAACCAAGAGAATTATGATATGGTCAGTGTCAACTCTTGTGATAGGAGTGACCAACTCCTATCTAACCTTAAGTTCCTTCATGATGTTTATTAATTCCTTTATTTAATTGTTTCTTTCTCTCTTTTAATTAGGAAGTTTCATTGCTTAATTAATGATAGCAAATCAATTATAAACTTACTTCTTGATTGAATAAGCAAACATATCTATTGCAGCGAAAACCATACATTCATTATTAATCAATGCATAAATATTGCTTCATTCATTTCAAGACTATTACTTGAACCATTGCATAAAAGCATAAACCTTTGTATCATACTCAATAAGCATTCCTTGGAAATAAATGTAACAACCCACATTAAGTTTAATAAGCCTCAAGTGCAAGTGTAAATGTAAATTAATATTAAATATAGAACATTGCTTGTTAACACAAATTATGCATCATATGTAACCTTATCATTACAATACCCATTTTAAAGGTCAATAGGAAGATCAAATGAAAAGAACACATAACACTATATATCCTGGGAAAACCCCAATGGGGAAAAACCCAACCTCAAAATATGCATCCTCATATTTCATTAATCTTCTTGTCCCAATTTACATGATAAAAGAATCTCAAATATTCTTATGGACCATCATTAAATACATGGCTAAATTATATTTCCATATATTCCTATTTTTAGTTCATCATTACAATTGAAAACACATAAATGAAATGCTCACTAGATACATATAAATTTATAAAGAAGGAAACTTCATGGTTTCTTCAAGAATGAAACTTGCATTCTAGATATCATTAGTCTATTTAATCTAAGGTTTATACTACAAGGGAAGACCCCATAATATTTCCAAGGTTAGATTCCATATCTATTCTTACTACGTTCATCCATGTTTTCACATAATGAATTCTTTACATGCATTTATCATTAGACGTATTTCTATAAGTACACATTGATAGGGAACTCTATATTTTTGATGTGTAATAAAACCAGCTTACTTAAATTAATAAAATAAAGGGCTAATATAGGCCCAAAAACATAACAAAACCCCTACGAAGGAGCAACAAATTCCCAAATGGGAAATGTCGGCACGCTTCCAAAGGCGGTTGACTAATCCATCCAGCTAGCCTAATCTAGAGTGGCTTAGCAATTTATTACGTGAGCACAAAGTCTCACCAAAAACAATAAGACCAAGCCCTAACTAAGACTTAGTCTAACTAAGGAATTAACCTTAGTTTACATTAAAAATTTGATGCCCTCATCATACCTCCCCACAAAGGAAGCATTGGACTCCAATGCTTGTACAATAGTAGTGGGTAAAGGTTGATAAACTCGAGTCGGAGGAAGCGGAAGCAGAAAATCAGTTGCCGGATGAGGAGGGGCACTGATAAGGTCGAGAAGTCCAAGGGAGGCCAAAGCTGGAGGGCCTCTCCTGGTCAGGACTGGAGGTCCAACTCGAGTGAAAGCCTGTGGATGAGGTTGAGGACGAATCTCCTGTAGCGACGGCTACAAAAGCTGCTGCAAATCAGGAACATGTGGCACGGTAGCAGCAGGAGGAGGAACAACGAAAACAACAGGAGGAGGAGGAGGAGCCTCCTTGTGTACTATGGGATCTGGTGTGTCCTTTGGTTTGTGGAAGACCAATGTCGTATGGCGTGGACCTGCATAATTGTATGTGGGCTTCGTGGAAGAGATGAGAAACTTCTTGTTCTCATGATGCAATGTATAGGTATTATTATAAGCATCATATTGATCCCATTTGTCAAATTGATAGGGCTTTCCAAGAATGAGATCACAATAATCAATTGGAGTCACATCACAAGTGACTTTGTCCACATAGCGTGGCCCAAATGCAAAAGACACAGTGCATGTTTATGTAATCATGGAGGAGGTGTCCGCATCCTTCCATGCAAGTGGGTATGGATGAGGATGGGGTTCTACAGGAAGCTTCAATTGATCGACAACGGCTCTAGAAATCAAGTTTGTTTGAGATCCATTATCGATGATACAATCTACAAAGTAGTTGTGTTTGAGATGGGCACATGTGACAAACAAATGGTCACGGCCTCTCTCAATCATGTTGTGTGCCAACAAAGTATGATTGTTAAGCCCTCGAAGCTCTGGATAAGTGCGCCTTTCTCCCGTAGCCTCAATAGGCCCTTCTTATTTTTCCTCTGGGGAAGCTTTTACCTCTGGGGAAGCTTCTACAATAAGATTATTTTTCTTCCTAAAACACTCGGATTCATTATGGCCTCTTTTCTTACAATGATCACAGAATTTCTTAGGATCAAAAGAAGGAGTAGAATAAGTGTTAGAAGAAGGGGAAGAAGAAGAAGAAGAAGAAGAAGAAGAAGAAGAAGAAGAAGAAGTCTTCTATTGTTGCTTTTGTTTTGAATTTTTGGTGGAGTCAGAAGAGCGAGATCCACCGGCTTGAGCAACAAGATTCTCCTCCGCAAGCTGTGCTTGATTGTACATGGTGTTCAAATCTGTGATAGGAGTATATTTCAACTCCCTAAAAAGTGGTTCCTGGAGTCCACTTTTGAATTGGTGATAAGCTTAGCAGTAGAATCCTGAATACCATTCAGAATTCTCAATTTGTTGAATAAACCGATGTAGTTTTAGACACTCATGTTGTATCCCTGCCTCAATCAAAGCCATTGATATTCAAGATCGTCTCCATAATTTTATGGATAAAAAGTATTCGTCAAAGCCTTCACCAATTCATCCCAATGGGTAATGGGATTCTGATTAATGAAACGGTTCGTAATCAAAACTTTGGCTATACCAGAAAGTTTCAAAAGGGCAAAAGACACTTGTTCATCTGTTGGTATTTTGCTATAGGCAAACCACGTGTCCATGTCGAGGATCCAACTGTTTAGAACCTCAGGATCGCGGGAGCCATCATAAATTTTGACCTCACATTTTGCCTTCACTCGAGAGTCACTAGGACCACTTTTAGCAAAGAATATCATTGACCTTATCGGCCAAGGTACTAATGGTCACGGTGATGTCAGCCATTTGCTATGCCAAATCCTGAGCCATTTGGCTTCTGGTATACGCCAGGGATATTACAAGAAGTTACAAAATATGTTAAAGGGGATACAAAAAGGAGTGCTACTGCCTAATTAATTGCAATTCAACTATAATAGTTTTAATGCAATTTTACAATATTTTGAGGGCAAAAAAAATTTAGCACAATAAAATAAAATGCCCCTTTACAAAATTTTAATTCCCTTTGTAATTATTTCTCCCCTTATACAAAATATGAAAAATTAATGAGAAAATTAATTAATTCTCCCACAAAGGAAAAATTAATTTTTTTTTTTTTTTTTTTAATGGAAAAGGAGGGTTGCTTGGCTAATCAAAAAGGAAAGGAAACATTAAAGCCACTGTTCGGTGGCTACCCAACCAACTCCGTTTTATGCTCACGTTTGGAAAACCTTCACAGGAGAAACAATGCGGAACAAGGTGAATCATGTGATCGTTGACTGCTGATCTGCTTGACGTTTCAGCCGGAACCCAGATCTGCACCCTCAATCGTCGAATCTGGAGCTCGACACCATATCTTGGATCGCTTATCCTTACGTGATATGAACTGGCTGGCTTGGGCACACAGGCCGAGGGAATGTGATGTCCCAAATTTTTTTTTTTTTAATGTTTCGTGAGGTTTCAAAACCTCAACCAAATCTGTTATGGACTTCTGAAGCTTGAAATGGTTTTTAATTCCTTAAATTATGCAAAACCGTTTAACTGATTTGATAACGTCAAGAGATGGCGTCGATTATTTTGTCCGCAATCCCCGAACGAGTTTTAAATAAACACGTCCAATCCTGTAGCGATTTCGTCGGTGGCTCCTTGACTATAAATCTACAATAGTTGGAATGATTCGATAGGGACTTTGACGATAATTCAAGCAGCGACGTCGATAATTTTGCAGCGATAGGAAACTGGCCAACCAAATATAGACAGTAATCTATATTCTAACAAGCACAGTATATATTAATTGTGCAGGTAAATAGAGCCGAAATGGGCTTCGATCACCGATGAACGGAATTCGTAGTCATCGTGAGAAATAGCCACCCACAAATTTTATTACCAGGCAAACGAAAATTGGGACAAAAAAATTTCCAAAAATATTGACGAAAATTGCTATCAAAAGCAGCAATATGCACAATGTACTACAAAATTTCTGATTTGGGCAGCAATTACACACCTAATTTGGCAAGTAACAGAAGAGCTCCGAACAGGACTACTAAATGAGGTCGGAAATGACCCAAAATCCCATTAATTTCAGCTGCTCTGATACCACTGATGTGGAATAAAACTAGCTTACTTAAATTAATAAAATAAAGGGCTAATATAGGCCCAAAAACATAACAAAACCCCTACGAAGGAGCAACAAATTCCCAAATGGGAAATGTCGGCACGCTTCCAAAGGCGGTTGACTAATCCATCCAGCTAGCCTAATCTAGAGTGGCTTAGCAATTTATTACGTGAGCAGAAAGTCTCACCAAAAACAATAAGACCAAGCCCTAACTAAGACTTAGTCTAACTAAGGAATTAACCTTAGTTTACATTAAAAATTTGATGCCCTCATCAATTTCCCTCAAGAATAGGTTCCTAGTCCATTCTTCCCAAATCATACATTTCACTTGCTCTACCAACAAGATTGTATTACGATTCTCATAATCTAGCTAGTCGTAAATTTATCTTGTAATCTATCAAACAAGATTACTATAGTTTCTCTCACAATTCATCTCATACTATATCTTCCAGTATTCTTACCTTAAGATTTTCTTAGAGTACAAATTTTACCTTAAATTTGTATCATAATATTTTAATAGAATTAAACTATAGTTTTCACAAATTTGGCCACAAAATTATCTCATAATCTATCAAACAAGATTATACTATAGTTCTACAAATTTTGACACAAATTTACCTCATAATCTATCAAACAAGATTACACAAATTTTGTCACAAATTTGACTCGTAATCTATCAAACAAGATTACACTATAGTCAATTTCAAATTTGGTAAACAATTTAATTCACATTATAGTCTTAATAATCTATTCATAAGATTGTGCTAGAGCCTCTACAAATTTTGACACAATTTTGTCTAATACTTGTTTGGAAAAACTATTAGTTCCCATATTTGCATTCCTTTATCTCACTAAAGGATTTACCAATAATTATCAAGTTGTAGACACCTAAAACACGTCATGTCGAGGTGACTACTCATATGGGACATGCTAGAAGACCATATGGAAGACCTTGGACAAATACCAAGGTATAGTAGTGGTTTTAACCACTCAATTGGGCACCTTTGCCTAGTCAGTGCTAACCATGGTTGACACCCATGGTTAGCAGTGATGACCGCGCCTCAAAGCCATGACTAGCATCAAAAATTAGTTGGCCTTTGACTGAGTCAAATTTGGTTCCAAATGGCCAATTGGTTGCAGATCCGAGCGGTTTGGGGGAGGAATGATCGAGAAGCTTCCTTCCAACAAACTCTAACTGCCCATTCTTGATCTTGGCTTCCTCATGAAGCTAGGACATAGCCCTCCAAGGTGCTATAAGAACCCCATCCAAATTGGGGAAAATAGAGATGCATAGGTGAATTTGAGCAGCGAAGCCCTATCGAATTCAACACTCACCTAATTGCATTGTGACATTGCTTTCTTGCCCTTAATTGAGAGATTGAAATGGCAATTCAAGCCATGGAGGTCCTAGGAGGTTAGGAGAGCCAAGAAATGCAATTACACCCATTTCACGCGCAATCAAAGCAATTCAACCACCAAATCTATCAGAGGACACAGAGGCGACCCTTGACCATCAATTTGGCAAGAGGATTCAGAGATTTAGCCCTTGAATTGGAGGACAAGCACACTTCAAGCTCCACCATGGCTGTCAGCCATGGCTAACAGTGCTCACCATGCCACAGAGCCACGGTTAGGGTATCATCACTATTTTCCTTGCTTTCTCACCGTAGGATTTGTTAATGGCATTAGATTAAGCATAATTTAGGTTTAATTGCATTATTAGAGATTTTTGACCGATAGAATTAGCTTGTTTAGTTGTCTTGCTTTCAATATTGTAACTAGGATACTAATGAATATTTTTCATGCTTCCATGCTTTCAAATTCATAATTAGGCCATTAGATAGATACATATGCTTTTCTTTACATGTTTCATAGCATATTTTCATGTTTTGCATAGGTTTATTAGCTTTCTTGCACTTTCTTGATTATATGCTAATAACATCATCTTTTCATACAATTTCCTCAAAAAGCCTCATCAAGAGAGGCATCCTTTATTACTGATGCTTCTTGTTGTTTATTGCACGTAGGACTAACAGGGTTTTGACATGCAAGGCAACAAATACCTCTAATCATGGAGAAGAAGGTCATCGACACCTTGGAGCAGTTCGTGTCATTCTAAAGAGTCTACGGATTACACCTACCCTTGAGAGGGAGTTCTTATTATTGTAATATTATATCATATTGGGTATCCCTAAAAGGGATGGATTTGTAACTTGATTCCATTGAAATTAATAAAAGATACTTTATTTTGTTATTTCATTTCTTGTCAATTCTTGTATGCTTTATGTGATTTTCAATTGTTACTAGATTAGGTGTATGCTTTTTAGGATCGTATAGAAGGTGATCATGATGGGAATTTCACATAAAATGCCATAGATCATTGAATTTTAGGGTTTGTGATGATAGGTGCTAACTGTGGGTGACAACCATGGTCAAAAGTTGTCATCATGACATAGACCCATGGGCAACAATCTCAGCCATGCCACAAAGCCATGGTCAACATCTAATAGGCCGTACAGTAGGGAGAAAAAGCTTAATCGGATGAGGATCTGAGGTAGGATCCATTTTTCTCTGATTTTCCTTATTTCTCTATCTATGTTTTTCTAGAAATTCAAAATTGCTAGCATAATTAGGGAATGCAACAAGAAAGATAAAATGCATTGAGTCCCTAGGTATTTTTCTTAGGTTCTACTAGTCACTGCTAGGAACAATGGACCTTTGAGTGTAGTCCGCCCTAGTCTCCAATGGTCTAGGCCCTTCTTGTATGTTGGTTTGCTTGTGTGAGGCCCATCTAGTGGCCACTTCATCATTGTCATTAGTGTGCATTTGCTTTGAAAAGTCATATAGCTTAATCATGCATACTTTTGAAAGTTAAACATTCTTTTTAATTTGCATCACATATAGAAGAGTCATGAGTGTTGTTTTATGCATTTAATTTCATGTAAAATAAAAGGAACCACACACACCATGACACACTTAAATGCTAGTGAGTTGGAAGTCACATCCAACCACTAGTAGGGTTCAACGATGGTGGCAGTGATTTCCATCCATTGGCCCAACTCCCTCGAACCTTTTGTTACTAGACCAATACCGGATCCAAGAACCATCCGTAGCCTAAAAAATTTACATGTACTTCTCTTTAGAGGGTATAACGTTGACTGGGTGAGATTGGGTGAGGATCGGAGGACTTGTGCTCCCTGCCTAAGTGTGGGTTTCATCTCCACATTTTGGGGGATTACGTGACCTGGAGTTCATAGCTAGGTTGTCGAGCTATGAGCATACAGGTGAAAGCCCTTTAACAATTGAGTATATCATCAACATATTTGAAAACATGATGAGAGGTACTTATTGATACAACAAATTGCAAAACACATCAAATAGTTTAGGGTTCACTTAAAGCTTTAAAAGAGATAATCACCATTGTATTCTTTGTGTGCTAATAAAATTTAAATCTAGACATAGGATACTCACTATGGTGGCTACATAGAGAGGCTGACCCAGGCGTAGATCCGAGGTCGAGGTCGAAGCTCCACCTAATGCACAACAAGATGCGCAACACCCTCAATCATAGAATCCTCTCGAACATCATTCGATGAGTATTAGAGGGGACAATTCTATGCATGGGGATCTTGTTGAGACTACCCTAGTATGAGGAGCTACTAGACACTCCTCGAGACATAGATCAGAGCATGGAGCTTCCCAGCATGGGGGTTCTAAACATGTTAGTATTTACCATGACCACATTCCACGTGCATCCATGGGATCTACTAAAGAGTATGTCATCGAGGGATCCAGATTGGTACCCCTCCATCCTATAGCTAAGGGAGGCTTGAAGCCCCCAACATCTGAGTATAGATGAGTTCAGGATCCACCCATTCAGGGGCAAATGGATAGGGCCACTTTCGAGCGTAGGCCCGCTCAAACTCCCAACAAGGGTGAGCCTTGTAGGATCACCATAGATGTATCCAAAGTGGGAGCCAATGGTATGCCACCTCATGAGCCATGGCATAGCAGATAGTTGGATGGTTTGGGTAAGGTTCTAGGGTAGCTAGGTTACAAGCCTACTCCTGTGCCTTCTCGCTCTACGAGTGTGCATAGCGGTAGTACCATTAGGACTATCAGAGAACCTAGAGAGTGCTCCAAGCATTCTCGAGATATGCATGCCCTTACATCTCATGCAGGCATAGAGTTTAGGCAATAATTAGATGTGAATGCCATCTTCATAGACAAGGGCAAGAGCGTAGCAGATCAGTCCATTGGGGGACACACCCACAAAGCCGCTCGAATAGAGCGCACACACCAGAGGCCTCATACGGCTGATCACATAGATAGATCTCACAAGCTGGTGTCAGAGCAGAGACGTCAGATCCTCCAAGACCAATTGGAGGATGTTCATGCAGAGCAAGAATACCTTAAAAATGAGAACACTCAGAGGCAAAGGTTCATAAGACAACATTTATATGAACAACGCATGCATGAACAATGCATCCTTGATCAAAAGGAGCATGTTGAGAGGGAGGATCGACTAGCCAGTGTTGGTTTACATCCCCATAGTGAGCATAGGGAGCATTGATAGATGAGTTGCTTCACAACCCGATTCACACCTTGAGTATATAGATACCCATACTCGCTACACATCCCAACATAGAGATGGGTGCCCTCTTCCCAAGCATCATGGGCATAGGCAGTATGAAGAAGAAGTGGGAGATGAATTAGATCAAGAGTATCCTAAAATCTCCCAATTCGAAGAGGAGGATGAGCCTAATCCTTCACCTCGATCGAAGAGGAACGTACCTCCAAGGCAATCCATAGAAGAGGAGTTCTTATCTTCGCAGGCTTATAAAGTCTTGGCAGAAAATGTCAAAGCTATAGAAAAGCAAGGAATAACTTATCAAAAGCCAACCTTGAATAAGATTCATAATGAACCTTTATGCCCGTCAGTGCCTATTCCAACTTATCTCGAGCATTTTGAAATGCCTAAGCTGGAAAATTTTAGAGGAGAGGAAGATGCTCAGGAGCATGTCACGAGATTTTTAGACATGTGCTTTCAGATTGGAAGCAATGATGCCCTGCTCCTATGGACTTTCATCATGACCCTCTCAGGCCCAGCTCGAGAGTGGTTTAATCAACTCAAGAAGCACAGTATCACCCATTTTGAGCAACTGGTTGATGCATTTCTTGAATGCTTCTCCTTTGGCATCAAGAAGAAGGTAAACTTATCTGAGCTGGCTGCTTTAATGCAACATGATGATGAGCCAGTTATGGATTATGGGAAATGATGGAGAAAGATGATGGCAAAGCTACCATTTTCCATCCCTACTACTGAACTAACTAGGATGTTTATGAAAAGTTGTGCAAAGCACATTTCATTATTGTTACAATTGCAGTAGTATCAAACGTTCGAAGAGGCTTTGGTGCAAGCCAAAGTGATTGAGGATATCAAGTTACAGGAGGGTAACTTGAAACTCAAAAATAGGAAGGAATGGAACAAGAAAAGCACTAAGAAACAATAGGCCAAGCCGACTCACGTCAATCAGGTGGTTCTAAACCTTCAGAAAGGAGATAAGGGGCAACAATAGTAAAATTATCAAGCCCAACCTCCCCCTACGCAATATGATCAACACAACAACCAGAGGGGTAAGGACAAAGAGAGATGCCCTCCTCACATATTTACACAATTATCAAAATCATTGACAACGATCTTCCATCAGCTATGCGAGGCAAAGGCAATAAACTTACCAGAGATCAAAATGATAGACCCTAATCAACCCAAGCCTAAGGGGTATAAGGATGACCAATATTGCATATTTCATCGAATGAAAGGTCATGACATAGAGGTATGTTGGTCTTTCAAACATTTAGTGCAAAACATGATTGAAAAAGGTACGCTTCTTGTGGATAATCCACAAGCACTAGATAATCAAAATATGGGGATTTACAAGAATCCTCTGCCCAACCATGAGGCACCTAGGAACAATGTTGGCCAAGTCAATCAAGTACGAATCGAACCACCAACCCATGGGTTCATCGGAATGGTCAATGTCATCACAAGACATGCGAGGTATGAGAGACCAAATCAACCTCCAGCTCCTATTAGAGTCCATGTTGCACCTCCTCCAAGGCCATCCCAACATGTACCAGGCCCACCAACTAGACCGGTGGTGACAATCAAGAGTAGGTTAGTCCAAAACCTATAGATAACTCCAACAAAGTTGATGATTTATGAGCTGATTCAGTAGTCCCCCAAGCATAGGGAGATGCTTATGGATATTCTAAAGTCCATAGAAGTGTAGTCCTAGGATCTTAAAGCATTTACACACTTTGTGGGACATGTGCAATAGTGTCAGGATTCGGTCATACAATTTTATGATCATGAAATCAAGATGGTTTCCACTGTCACGGTGGACCCGCCGCTCCACATCATCGCATGTGTGAATCACATACCCTTCAAGTGGGTTTTTATTGATATAGGATCATCAATAAATATTATCATGACCAAGGCATTAACATACCTGAAGTTACCAAAGATGCATATCATACCTTCTACCTTCACGTTGAGAGCTTTTAATGATGCATTATGCTCAATTATCGGCACGATAGTCTTACCTATTTAGGTGGGGCTAAAGACCATCCCCATGATGTGTCATGTGATTGAAGGTGCTATGCAATATAATATACTTCTAGGATGGCCTTGGATAAGAGAAATGTGTTGTGTCCCCTCTATTCTCCATCAATGTATCAAATACGTTCATGAGGGATAGGTTCACGTGGTACCTTCAGATGAGGAACCATTCAAGTACGTGAATCTAGCTGATTTGTTGAGGGATTTCATGCTCCCCTCAATGCACCTGGACATACGACCAGTGATGCCAATCAAAGAGCTAGGAGGTAAAATGAAGGAAGTGTGTGCAAAACCTACAATATCCGCATCTCAATGATCGGAGCACATGACAACTACTTCTACCAGACCATCTGCATCTGTGATGCATCGGGATGATGAGAAGCTAAAAGTAAATATGGGTAAAAAAGAGATAAAGTGAGCACCCAAACTAGTTGTGATCGAGGTTCCTACTCCCATGGAAGTAGAGGATGCTCAAGGAGAAGTCGAAGAGGCACCTCAGCCTACTTCACCTACATCTTCAGTAGGGTCATCTGCACCATAGGTGATAGTTCATTTGGTTAACCCTAGATTGGGGGAGTACATCATGCAGAATGTGATGTTCACACCGATTATCAAAACTACACATGATATGGGCTGACCATGAGCCCATCGCCTTCCCGTAGGGATGGTGGTACCATTGGGGGTGCCCCCTAACCAAACTAATTTTATTTATGGAGGGCTCGACCAGATTACATCTCGCACCCCCATGGATGAAGATGATGATGAGCCATTCACTATGAATGTGCATTATCTCTCTAACCCAGAGTATGCCTTATGATATTTTGAATGTTACCATTGGCATGGTTACGGTCTTGGGTTATCTGAGTAGGGGCGTAGGAGGCCTTATGAACCATAATATCAATTGCCTATAGATAGGTTCGGGTTAGGATATCATGTTAGAGGATAGGATGAACTACTTATGGTATCTTTGGACCACCTGTACCTCAGCTTGGGGAGGAAGTCGATATTAATCCTTATCACCCCAATCCTTCCATATTTCATTGGGATAATTGGATAGTGTCTTATGTCACTATGGAACCACCTGAGACATATCATGAAGATATCTTGGTGGAGACCGGTCTAGAGCATATCCCAAGAGATAACTTGGGTGAGCAAATCCATGCAGCAGTCGATGACATAGGCCTACGAGTTTACAATGCTAGTACAATAGTAGACTTCGAGTCAGAATATCATTCTGATGAGGACATAGCAGAGTCCATCTCTGAGAGAGGGGGACCTAGCTACGTGTATGACATGGATGATGATGGTGAGTCCTCAAATAGTGAGCAATATGAGGATGAGACTGAGTTGGCCTATCTAGGCCCTCTTAATTTATGTCATCTATTACCTTCAGAGATAGTCATCGAGGATGATCAATCCTCCATGAGCGATAGTAGTTATCAGGAGTTGGCTTATAGGGGGCCCCATCTCCCTAACTCCTCAGTGCTAGTAGGTAGCGGTGAAGGCTTTCATTATGATAGTGATGATGAAGATGAAATAGAGAGAGCCTATTTAGGACCTCCTTACTTGCATCATCGTAATGCACCGTACACTATAGAGGATATGTATAGAGATATCAATCTTCATCCTCACCTCAGAGGAAGACCACCTAATTTGGATAGGATTTATCATATGGTCTTCCCTGATCCACCAACATTTAGAGAGCTCCTTGAGCCTAGCGATCCTGTGTTCGAGTCTATCCATAGACCGGATCTAGAGATCCCCATACCCCTAGAACCACATCTCGGGGATGGAAGTTATACAAATTTAGTGTCACATGCACGTGGTCCTGGAGATATGATCCATTCCATCAATATGATCTCCATTGATTTGACCACTCCACTTCACAACCCAGCCGATCCTTCCAAGCCATTGCGTCTGAATGTAGATGCTATCGATTGGGATCATGCTGACTCACCACTAGAGCTTGAGGATTTCTTCCCTAATGAAGAAATGTTGCAACCTTTTCACTTTGTGCTAGGCTGTGCACATGATGTTTATCATGTTGAGGATGCTTCCAATGTAGAACCCATAAACCCAATAGATGACATCCACTTGATCCCTACGCCTCATCAGCTTGAGGAGGGATCCCACATGTCAGTAGAGGAAACCTTTGAAGTGGATATCAGTAATGATCCCACCAATCCAAGGAAGGTTAAATTTGGAGAAATTTTATCTCTTGATGAGCATGCCAACCTCATCCCTCTACTGAAAGAGAGACCTGATCTCTTTGCTTGGACTTATAAGGACATGCCAGGTCTAGATCCAAAATTGGTTACTCATAACCTTTCGCTAGATCTTTCAAAGAAGCCAATCAAGCAGAAACTTAGGAAGATGCATCCGATAGTAGCCTTAATGGTAAAATATGAATTGCAGAAGTTATTGGATGTAGAGTTTGTCATTTCCATCGACTATCTAGAATGGGTATCAAACATGGTGCCTGTAGGAAAACTTGATGGAAGGATCCGTATTTGTATGGATTTCAGAGACCTCAATAAGGCAACACCAAAGGATTCATTCCCATTTCCGAACATAGATGCTCTCGTAGATGCAACTACGGGTCATGAAATGCTCTCCTTAATGGATGGTTTTTCTGGTTACAACCAAATTCGGATTAAGCCCAAAGACCAGCATAAAACCATGTTCATAATGCCATGGGGAACATTTTGTTACAAGGTTATGCCATTTGGTCTTAAAAATATTGGTGCCACATATCAACGGGCTATGACATATATCTTTCATGACTACATGCATAAGATCTTAGAAGATTACATCGATGACTTATTGGTGAAGTCATTGCTGCGTTCAGAGCATGTTGAGGTCCTGAGAAAGGTCTTCGATCACCTGATAGAGCATAATGTCAGGTTGAATCCTAAGAAGTGCGTATTTGGCGTAACTTTAGGAAAGCTCTTAGGATTCATCATTTCAAAGTGAGGCATCGAAGTTGATCCAACAAAGGTAAAGGTAATTTTAGAAATGCATCCTCCCATGAATATCAAGGAATTAAGAAGCCTTCAGGGTAAAGTAGCATCCATAAAGTGATTTATCACGTAGTTATCGGATAAATATCGACCCATGAATCGAATGCTACACAAGGGGGTCCCATTCAATTGGGATGAGGACTATCAAGTAGCCTTTGCTGAGATTAAGCAATACCTAGTGACACCACTAGTGCTAGCTCCACCAAGACTAGATGAGCCTTTTTTGCTATATATATCAACAACTGACTTTGCATTAGGGACCATGTTAGCCCAAAATAATGTGCAAGACAAAGAGCAGGCCATATATTACATTAGTTGAACCTTGGTGAGTTACGAGATAGGATATGCATATGTGGAAAAGTTGTGTTTAGCAGTAGTGTTCACTACAAAGAAATTGTGACATTATATGTTAAGTCATACGATGTATGTCATATCAAAATAGAATCCTTTGTAGTATATGATGAGTAAAACGTATCATAATACACGTACTACAAAGTGGATCATGCTATTGATAGAATTTGATTTGGAATTCATTAGCCAAAATTCCATTAAGGGATAGGTCATAGCTGATCAACTGGTTGAGGCACCTCTTGAAAATAGTAGGCCCCTCACCATTGAGCTTCTTGATGATGCAGTTTTTGCCTTATCAGAAGCACCCAAACTCGAAGAGCTAGATAACAAAGTTGATATGACTTTGTTCTTCGATGGTTCGAAGTGTGAGCAAGGGGGTGGTGCAGGAATAGTATTGTTCATGCCGTAAGGTGCTCCTATGCCCTTGTCATTCAAGTTGGACTTTCCTTGCACTAACAATAATGCTGAATATGAAGCCCTAATTTTGGGCCTCCAAATAGCTATCACCATGAAGATTAAAAGGTTAAATATCTTTGGTGATTCCCTTCTCATTGTTAACTAGGTGAAAGGACTTTTTTAGTGTCGTTGTCCTATCCTGAAGTCTTACAAAGATCTTGTTGATAAATATTTAGCTTAGTTGGAATGGTACGACATCGAGGCAATCCCTCATTCATCGAATATATTTGTAGATACTATGGCATATTTGGGATCCTTAATCCCTTAGAATCCATCTACTGATTTTACTACCATCCATGTAAAAATATTGTCACACTCTGTTGTGCAATATGAAGCTTTGGATAACAAAGAGTCAATCAACATGATTCATGTAGAACCAAACCATGAGTGGTTCTATAGAGCTAGAGATTTTCTCAAGAGAGCATCTTGGGGGTCTTTGATCTCGTAGGATCCTACGGGGAGTGGTACTACCATTCACCATAAGGTTGTTTCCTAGTCTGCATTTGTGAATGTTGAACCATAGGGGGAACATGTTGTCTTGTCAGTTGAGGTTGAGAGCTATCAGAATTGGATGTCACAGATATACGACTTCCTTAAGCTTGGTGTAATCCCTCAGGGATTATTGCATGTCATGAAGCACACATTTAAATAGAAAGTGATAAAGTATGTCTTGTTAGGAGATATTTTGTATCATCAAAGCTATGATGGAGTTCTCCTTCATTGTCTTGAGCCCCAAGAATCATCTTGGGCAATTTTGCAAGCTCACGATGGTACGTGCGGTGGCCATTTCAGCGGCATGGCTATCATCAAGCGCATCCTTCGCATGGGTTATTATTGGCCCACTATGGAGAAGGATTGCAATGTGTATGTCAAGAAATGCATTAAATGCCAACATCATGCTAATATTGTGCACCTACCATCACAGGCCTTACAACCCATTCAAGCGGCTTGGCCATTTGCTCAGTGGGGTTTGGATCTCATCGGTAAGATCTCTCCTCCATCATCAGGCTGACATACATTTATTATTATGGCTACTGAGTACTTTACTAAGTGGGTGGAAGCAATCCCCTTAACAATGACAACTGGAGCATGTATTGTTGAGTTCATACTCACCAATATCATAAGTCATTTTGGGATACCATCCAAGATAATTTTGGATAATGGAACATCATTCAAAAACAAAATTGTGAGAGCTTTGATGTTTAAGTACAAGATCAAACATAGTTTTGTGACTCCATATTATCCATAGGAAAATGGGTAGGCTGAAGCTTCAAACAAGATAGTGGTTTCCATCTTGAAAAATATGGTACAAGAGCACCACAAAGATTGGCACATCCAGCTACCCCTTGCATTATGGGCTTATAGGACTAGTATTCGGACACCCACTGGGGCAACTCCATTTTCACTAGTATATGGCATTGAGGCCATTATGCCCTTAGAGTTGGAAATTCCAATATTGTGCATCGCATTGAAAGAGTTCATCGATGATGACACCATGCGACAAGCTCACCTAGATCAATTGATGCTACTTGATGAACATCACGTGAATGCCCTAGAGCATCTCCACGTTTATCAGGAGCACTTAAAATGAGCTTACAATGACAAAGTCCATCTGAGAGACTTTGAGGTTGGTGATCTTGTGCTGAAAGAGAACCAACAGAACTCAAATCTACCATCAAAAATGTGAGACAAATTTATGGCTAATTGGTTAGGTCCGTATATCATCTTTGAGAAGATTGGACCTGGGACATATCGCTTAACATCGTTGGAAGGAGTTGAAGAGCCTGAACCTCTCAACATCCTTCACCTTAAAGCATTTTATACCTAAAACCATCAAAAGGCCCCAAAGGCATCTGTAAGCCCTTTGGTCATCCAATAAAAGGCTCCAAAGGCATCTGTAAGCCCTTTGGTCAAATTAAAAAGTAATAAAATCTAAAAAAATTGGGAAAATATCAAAATTCAAAAATATTGCATTACATTTCATTTGCATCATTGCATTTAATTCATCGCATTCTAATTATCGCATGCATTTCATATTGCATTGCATTAGGCATATCCATCCATCACACTTGCATTAGAATAAATTGTGTTTACAATCTTACAAACGACACCACATTTGTGTTTCAATCATGCATCTTTGCATTATCATTTTTCATCCATTTATCACCCTTGTGAGTAATTGTGTTTTTCAACACAACCCTTCTTGTTGCTATGAAGAATATACTAAGGTTTTCTGGTCATTCAACCATACTTAGTGGTCTTCTCAGGAGTTTGGTAGAAAGCTTGCTTTGCTTTTGTAGATGAGGTCTAGTTTGTATAGCCCTTAGCATATCATAATCCTATCACTAATCAATAAACTAAACAATCCTAATAAGGACTAGGGAAAGATGAATGCTATAAAGTGGGACCAGGTATCCTGATGTGAAAATTTTATTCTTGCTTATCCCCTTGTGCGGATGGTTCGAGAAATGTTGATAGTTGGCAAAAGGACAAGCTTGCCCCCTACCCGAATAAATCCCTTGCTTACAAATAAAGGAGCAAAATCCCAGAATGAATTCCCCAAGTGAAATTCCAAAGTTAAATCCTCAGAAATCAAATCAAATCAAGATCAAATTCAAAGTGAAATCCTATCAGTATCAAATCCCTTGCTCAAAGAAAAAAAAAGAGATATATATATATGAAAAAGAAAAAAAAAGTACAAAATAAATAGTGGTTTTTATCACTAAAATAGAAGTACAAAATAAATAGTGATTCTTATCACTTTACATGAGCAAGTATCCCAAAAAATTAAAGAAAATAAGGGGGCGAGCTTGAATCCCTGGAATTGTCAGTACTATCGTACCTTACGCATGATGATATATCTGATACATTAGCATTTCGCTTTTGTGCAGACCAATGTTTGAATGTGGAAGAGCTAGCTTCAGGTGTCCTGTATCACCTAGTAGTCTAGTCCAACTGAAATCTAAACCTAGGATTGGATAGACATTTGAGGATCCCCAATCTTAGCAATGGGCTGAAAGAATCCCACCTGACATCGGGGTATGCTTATGCCTTATCTAAATATACTCATTTGCACACACAGGGATAATGAATAGTTAGGGTCTATCCTAGCGAAAGCCTTATGTTTTAGAAGTCTAGTATGGTCAGTATACAACTTTTGATAAGTCAACTAGGGTGTTTGAGTCTCATGGAAAACCTCAAAAATTCCCAAATAGCAACAAACAATTTTCAATGCAATCATCAAAAATCAATTTCTTTTATGAGAGTTTGTTTATTAGAAATTATTTGTAATATAGGCTAGATACCGGATGGATGTCAAAAATGATATTTAAATGGCCACTGACTATGTTATACATATTCTTTTAATTTACAAAAGCTTATGAACAGAAACAATACATCATTGCATCTCACATATGGGTGCCCAATAGATCAAATCATATAATAAGATATAGCAATTACATCTCATGATTGTTATACATTCGGTGGTGTCATCCATCAGATTGTCAAACTCATATTGCATTCATACATGATGTTTTAAGAGATTAAAGCATACATATCCATTTCAGAAAAAACATTATCAAAGAAACAAAGAAATTATGCAATACATACATGGCATAGATTATGTCATAGCAACATAAATTAAATGCATACAAGTATAGTAAATCAAACATGCATTTAAACATCATATATCACATTCATATACATTCATCATAAGTAGTCCACCTACACATGTATATCATTGCATCTAAAATCATACATTTATCATCTATCTAGTGCATGTCATCCATACATCACATCATATAGCATAAAATAAGCATCGCATCTAAACATTGCATCCATATGCATCTCATAAAACATAAAATAATAAAAATAATAAATTGCACATATAATGAGTCTCAATGTCAGATCATATATATATATATGTGTGTGTGTGTATCAAAAAATAGATAATAAACAGTACATCGCATGTGTCAAAAATACTCGTAGGCTACATCTATGTAGGTCCTTGACCTTACACACAAAAATGGTACAATAACATCTATGATATCTATACTAAGTAGCAGTGCCTGTGCCCCCACCTTGAGAGGCTCCACTGTCACCTCCACCATCCCTGTGAGTCCTCCTAGAGCTAGCATCGAGGTCCTCTCTGACCTATGAGATCTACGACTAGAGCTCGCTGATGACTACCCTGTCTCTCGAGTGTGAGTCCTCTAAGACCTTGAAGCTATGGGTATCTCTAGAATCTCACCCTCGAGTAGTCCAATCGCTCCTCTCAGAGTAGAGATGTAGGCAGCACTCCATGCACCATCATCGATGTGCTACTGCACCAGGACCTAGAGTCTCCTGATCTCTGCTCCTTGGTCCAACCCTGCTAATCCTTCACTGCTAGCACTATTGGTACTACTAGAGCAGCTAGAGGCGCTAGAGCAACCTATGATGAGGAGGGATCTGACCTCCCACTCTAGAGTGCAATAATATGTGCCATCATAGCATCTACCTGTGACTGTAGGAGGATGCACTGCCCTATAACCTTTTGGATCTCTACATCTATTGTAGTGATCCTAGCCTATAGAGTGGTCTTCTCCTCCTCGTAGCTGTGCCATCGTGATTACCCTACTATGAGCCAAGACTGGAGATCCCCCACCTTTACCTCTAAAGTGGTAATGGTGGTATCCCAATGTAAGAGCTGTGTCTGCAGAGAGCCTACCTAAGTCTGTAGGCTAGCAACCTAGGCCCTGAGCTACCCAATCTCATTATGGTGGTGCCTCACCCTCCTCGAGAGTGTCATCCTCCTCCTCAATTGGAGGTGCATCCTCTGTAGATCCCTCACCCCATCCACCCTTAGTCCTCTAATGGACTTGGTGCTCATGAGGATCTACCTCTATGCCCTCTGCACCCTCTACAACATCATCTGTACCCTACCTAAGGGGCCCTCAAAGCCTTGCCATACCTTGAGTGTCCACCATGTGTCATAGTCAGTTGTGGTCCCTACATTGGTCAAACCGACTCTTGGAAGTCATCATCCTCATCACCTAATGGAGTAATCCTAGGCTAGGTCAAGTCCCTCTCTATGTGGAGGTGACGGTAGATAGTCGGTAGCTCTAGTATATCCTGCCTGATCCCAAACTATCGGGTGATGCATGAGAAATAGAATAACTCTCGTATCTTGAACTTACATTTGAGGAGCCATCTATCTTATGCATGCAATCATACCTCCATCCATGGAGGGCGCTAAGTAGGGGCACTCAATCATCCACTAGCCAATGTAATGCCAGTCCCTGTGAGATGCTTAGAAGCCCTCTTCTCTTAGGCCACATATCGTATGCATGACACCTCCTTAATGGTTCCAATATCATGGGGTAGGCCAGTGGGATGCTCGATCTTGATGTGTTTCCATCCCTAGATCTGTAGTGTACATGCCAAATCTTCCTCTATGTGATCTGTAACTCTTAGAGTTGTGCTAGGAGGGCACTCCAAGATAGATCGGATGATCATCTTGATTCTGTCTAGCAAGAGGTTCTACTCACTCAAGATGTTTGTATAATGCATAAATCTTTAAACCTTGTTGCCATATCCGCATTTTTTTTCTTTTCTTTCTCTCTCTCTATTTTTTTCTTTTTCTTCTTTTTCCCTTTTTTCTTCTTTTTGTTTTATTTTCATTTTTTTTCCTCATCATTAGTCTAAGTAGGGGCACCACTCAATCTGATCCACCTACATTGTTGTGAATCGTTCGATGTAGTGCACCAGGTCCCCTATGTGAGACCTGCTCTAGAAGCCCTCCTACTCTCAAGGCCAACATACCATATAGCACTGGCGCACCTTCTTAATGGTGCCAATATTGCAAAGTAGGCCAGTGGGATGCTCGATATTGATGTGTTGCCATCCCCATATCTATAGTAGTAGACTACAATCGATGCCAACTCTGCTCCTCCATGTGATCTAGTACAACTCACTATAGCATTGCGCTAGTAGGTCACGACCCCAAGATAGGATCAGAGGATGATCAGTCGGGCTGACTAGGACCTCCATAGTCCTATCTAGGAGGTTCCATAGAAACCTCACTACAGATATATCGGGCAACACGATCTGCATAATTAGGCACATGAAAATGGTTGCTCACTCAATGAAAACTTGTTGTTTGAACCAATGCTCAATATGGACCCCTTTATGGTCCAAATATCGTTATGTTGTAATGTTGTGGTAGCTAAAGACCTAAGTGAAAACTACGTCCTTCGTTGTGGTCAACGAAGATGTTATGGCCTCGCCATCTAGTGGGAGTCAGAAGATGTGGTAGACATACTCCAGATTAATGGTCATCTCACCTATAGGCAGGTGAAAGGTGTTGGTCCGCACATCCCAGCATCGAGCCAATGTAGTCCTGTAGGCCTGATCAGTCTTGATGGAAGGGAGGCATAATACATAACCAAATTTGACCACCCCGAACCAATCATGATTCGCTTGAGAGAGGATGTCATGCAGGTTGCGAAGGATCTCTGACTCCCTCGCCCTCGTAGTCAGGGTCTGATAGAAAGCAGGATAATAAGGCAAAATAAATAAAAATCAAACATAAACATCAAAAAATGAGCTTGAAAACATCAAACAAATTAAAAAATTTCAAAACACCAAAAACAATGGAAAACACACTTTAAAATTTGAAAAAATCACAAAAAATTGCTAAAAAAATCAAAAAATTAAAAAATTATGCTAATGTTGTGAACCGCGGCTCAGACCTGCGGTCAGGGAGGCGGTCAAAATTTTGACCATTGGATTTTGAATCTCACAACGACTGACAGTCGTGGCCCCTAATTTACCAATTGGAGATCGTACTTGGAGACCTTTTGGGTCATTTCTCACCCCTGTATCCCCAAAAAATAGCAAAAAATAAAAATAATAAAAATAAAAAATATATAAAAAAACAAAGCAAAAAAAATTAAACCCTAACCCTCTAAGCTAACCTAAGCTAAACCTAACTAGGGTGAGGTTCGTTACTGGCAGTTTAATGAAGTTAATTTAACCCATTACTTAGTGAGGTTAATTTTAAAAACCGGTAAAATCAAAATGGTCAAGGGTTTCGTGTGCTTCTACCTTAGTCGCACCGGCTCCTCCAGGTTGGGCTGCCATCGTTCCAGGTGGTAGTGAGGTTGAGTTTTTAGCAGCACTTCATGTCAGAATTGTTGACTCACCTCTCAGAGCACTCAAGTTTGCAAAGCTGTCAGTTGACAATGATGTCAAAAATGATAGGAAAAAGTTTAAATATTTCCTATTTTGTTCTTGACCGTGGCTGACACCCGCGGGTGTAGAATTAGGGTTTTTCGATCGTGGGTATCACCCGTGGCTAAGAAATTTGAAATTTTTAGCTGTTGTTGTCAAATGTGGTTAGAAAACTGCAATAAATGATCAAAAATCCCATCGTGGAGAGCTATTGAATGCCAAATTAAAAATACCCACTTGACCAAAATTGTAAAAAAATTCACAAAATAACAAAAAAATCAAATAAAATAAAAAGCCAAATGCACCTCGTATCTAGTAATTTACCCTATACACTTGGTGGTTGCAGCGACTTGCGCTCCATGCAATCCGATAGGATGAGTAAATTACCATAAGGACATTTGGGGCAAATTCATCATCGTGGCATTGATATGCTTCATTTCAATCCCTAAGAAGGCCTAGACGACCACACTGCTCCATGGGAATGAAGTAATCATATCACTTCTCCTATGATATTTTTGGTAGATCATCGAACAATGTGATTCAACACATGCCTAATTGGAATTACTATCATCTTGATTCCCTAAGAAGGCCATTATGGTTGGACCGCTCCATGGGATAGAAATATACAATTACTATTAATAGTTGCAATCATAGCTTATTAGGCCTAATCAAGTTATCAAATGCTAAATCTTATTTTGTTCAAAGTCATTCATAGTGGTCAAGTGACTCGTCGCTTCATTTAATTATCCTACCCTCATCGACTCATCGCTTGAGGGGGTAGTCATAATATCATAATCATAATCAAAGTCAACAGAAGATCCCTTGATCGTAGATCTCTTGATCTTGTCAAAATTGTATTCATCTTACAAATCATTGCCAATGACTATCATAAGCTTACCCTTTGCTAGGGAAAAAAGCAAATATGATAGTTAAGTTAGTAGCTCTCCTCCTTTCGGATCTATATGGTGCGGAAGCCTATAGTAGCCCTGAGCTACTCGATCACCGTTGGAGCTTGCCAAAGCTTTGCAAATTTAATTCTTCCATATAGTTGGAAGTAATGATTCTAAGATGCACATCCTTTTGTTGGACCTTGAGCATCTAATGTTGATCAGACTAATGATCATCATCCAACCTACGACATCATTTTAGGAGGTCTATTTTTGCTCAGCGTTGTTCTATCTCACAATGCATCTCAAAAGGGGCATCTGTAGACACCTAAAATGTGTCATGTCAAGGCAACTACTCATATGGGACATGCTAGAAGACCATATGGAAGACCTTGGACAAATACCAAGGTATAGCAGTGGTTTTAACCACTCAATTAGGTAGTTTGGCCTAATCGGTGTTAATCGCAATTGACACCCACAGTTAGCAGTACTGGCCACACCTTAAAGACGCAGTTAGCATCAAAAATTAGTTGGCCTTTGATTGAGTTAAAATTGGTTCCAAACGGCAAATTGGTTATAGATCCAAGTATTTTTGGGGTAGAATGATCAAGAAGCTTCCTTCCAACTGCTCTAACTACCCATTATTGATCTTGGCTTCCTCATGAAGCTAGGACATAGCCCTCCAAGGTGCTATAAGAACCCCATCCAAAATGGGAGAGAGAGAGAGATGCATAGGTGAATTTGAGTAGTGAAGCCCTATCAAATTCAACACTCACCTAATTGCATTATGACATTGCTTTCTTGCCCTTAATTGAGATATTGAAATGGCAATTTAAGCCATGGAGGTCCTAGGAGGTTAGGAGAGCCAAGAAATGCAATTACATCCATTTCACATGCAATCAGATCAATTCAACCACCAAATATTTCAGAGGACACAGAGGTGACCCTTGACCATCAATTTGACAAGAGGATTCAGAGATTTAGCCCTTGAATTGGAGGACAAGCACACTTCAAGCTCCGTCGTGGTTGTCAGTCATGGCTAACAGTGCTCACCATGCCATAGAGCCACGGTTAGGGTATCATCACTATTTTCCTTGCTTTCTCATCGTAGGATTTGTTAATGGCATTAGATTAAGCATAATTTAGGTTTAATTGCAGTATTAGAGATTTTTGACCGGTAGAATTAGCTTGTTTAGTTGTCTTGCTTTCAATATTGTAACTAGGATATTAATGAATCTTTTTCATGCTTCCATGCTTTCAAATTCATAATTAGGCCATTAGATAGATACATATGCTTTTCCTTTACATGTTTCATATCATATTTTCATGTTTTGCATAGGTTTATTAGCTTTCTTGCACTTTCTTGATTATATGCTAATAACATCATCTTTTCATGCAATTTCCTCAAAAAGCCTCATCAAGAGAGGCATCCTTTATTACTTATGCTTCTTGTTGTTTATTGCATGTAGGACTAACAGGGTTTTGACATGCAAGGTAGCAAATACCTCTAATCATGGGGAAGAAGGTCATCGACACCTTGGAGTAGTTCGTGTCATTCTAAAGAGTCTGCGGATTACACCTACCCTTGTGAGGGAGTTCTTATGATTGTAACATTGTATCACATTGGGTATCCCTAAGAGGGATGGATTTGTAACTGAGATTCATTTGGAAATCAATAAAAGAAACCTTTCTTTTGGTTATTTGCAATTTCGTCAATTCTTGTATGCTTTATGTGATTTTCAATTGTTACTAGATTAGGTGTATGCTTTTTAGGATCGTACACAAGTTTACACCCCAAATTTGATCTTGAATTTCCTTAATGGTTTTACAAGATATTAACTTTATAGTTTGGAATAAGGATGAGTGAATTGCAAAAACAATTAAGATGTCCTTTAAAAGAGCAAGGGAGAACCTTTCAATCCCATTGATTAATTAGACCCCTAAATATCAATTTATCCCCTCCATTTGATCATCGGCCCATTCATTGGTTTCACAATATTTACTCAACATACCTTGTAATCAAATGCTAAAGGTCAAAACAATAACCCATTTTTATGCTATATCCATGTTAATGGGTCTAGAAACTAACAACTGACATATGGTTAGTCTGTTATAGCATTATTACCTTAATATCCTAGCTCCCAAAGTTAGGAAAATGGTAAGGTTACCATCCTAGATGGTAATCCATGGACATAAACCATGATAGATGATTGTTTATGTTTAAACTTGGCAAATTGTTCTATCCACATCCACACACCCTAATCTTCATGACTAGGCGATTAATCTCCTGCAACATGACCACTACCTGTGGTAATATCACTAGTGGGGGTTATATCCCTGTATAAACCCCTCCACAAACATTCTTCGAAAGCATGTGGGACAAATATCCCTAATTATGATAAAATATGGTTTAACTAACAACTAACGTCAAACAAGAGAGTAATTCAGAATAACATGCAACTCAAGATAGGAATCTTCCATGGTTATACTTTGAATATGGCGTCCACATCTCTCTCTGTAATTGTGAGTGGGATTTCCCAGGCCCCTTCTTAGGATCTGGAGCAAGGTGAGATCCCTCCCTCGGAGGATGCTCCCATAAACCTCGATCCAGACCCGGGCGGGACAACTTACCTGGAGAAGGTAATAGGGACGGCTAAACCCGGCCCCTCTAGTAACCCTAACCATCCCCTCGTGATCACCAATGGGGAAAATATGGTCCTCCTAGTCTCTCTCATGGCAGAAAAAATCTCTTCAGAATCCCTCTCCTTGGTCGGCAAGTTCGTGGGAGGGAGACGTAACTTGGAATCCATAAGAATATGGGCCAGATTCAAATGGCGCACAACATGGAACCTTTATATTTTGGCCCTCTCACAAGGTTTCTTCCTGATATGCTTAAAAAATCAAAACGACTATGCCCGAATCCTCATCAGGATCCCTTGGTTCTATGGGAGGAAAATTCTATTTGTGACAAAATGGAAGCAATATTTCAATCCCCAGACCTAGGATATCAATATTTCTCTAATTTGGGTTCGCCTACCCGATCTCCCCATCCAGTTTTTCCATGAGGACATCCTAGGGTGTATTGGAACATACATCGGGGACATGATCTCTCTTGACCCTGCAACTAAATCCAGGCCCCGCATGGCCTATGCTCGAATCTGTGTCAATGCCAACCTTGCTTCACAGCTTCCAACCTGCCTAAACCTTATCTATGGGGATTTTCACTGGTGTCAAGCTATCGAGTATGAAAATAAACCATCATTCTACATCAAATACAAGACCCAAGGACACCTTCGATCTCAGTGCCCATCCCTCAAGCCCTAGCAGTAAGCACCAAGCTCAAAGAAAAGAGTCCCCCCTCCTAGCAGCACCAGACAAGAGAACTCTTCAATCGATATAGAGGACCTAGTAATCGTAGATTGATCGACGATAAAGGAAAGTAGGCTGCTATCCAAGACCTTCCATCCACCAACCCCTCTTCAGTTGCAGGCTAGGTATGTTCCATGTTCACCTTTCCCAATAGATTTGGTCCCTTAAGCGGCTCTGATGATGAAGTTATTCCCTCTGTCTCCCTACTTGAGCACCAACCCTCCACCATTCCCCTCCCTCATCCCTCTCCCTCCATATCTGGGCCTTCCATCCCCTTTTCCTCCCCACCACCCCCATCCTTGGACGATTCCCTCCTGGACCCCTTGTTGCAGACCAACCCTCCCCCTCATTCTGTAGTTGGTTTCCCCTCAAAAAAACCTCTTTTCCCTTTTGAATCCAACCTCGACTCTCAGGAGGATGCTTTCAGTCTCACTCAGTCCATGATAAATATTAGCTCTATCATCACCAAAAGTAGGAAAGGCCCCATTGATACAGTGGGTGAAAGAAAAAGAGGTTGACCCACCACCTATAAGCAAATCAAGGACATAGATGACCAGGTTTCCAATGGAGTACAACTAACCCTAAGTTCAGCCTTGTTCATGCAGGCAAAGGATGAAATGAAAAATCCCAAACCTCCCTCCATTTCCACCAAGGGAGGCAAGAAACCTACTAAAGTTTCTAAATGAAGATCCTCTCCTGTAAAATCATAGGGCTTAACAACATGATCAAAAAAAGGTTAGCTCGAACCACCAGGAAAGAGTACAAACCCTCTATACTCATCCTTCAAAAATGAAAACTAACGTTGACAAAACTCACAGTGTAGTCCAAAAAATTTGGAAGACTGGAAAATGGGCTTCATCCCTAGTTGAGGGATCTACAGGAGGCCTGTTGTGTCTATGGGACCCTGAGAAGGTCGAAGGCAAATTCATATCTAGCTCCAACAGAACATTAAACATAATTTTTTATTGTAAAGAAAACAAATTCACGTGGGTTTTGTCCAACATCTACACCCCAAATAATCCTATGGAGAGATTCAACATGTGGAAGTCCCTATCCCTCATGAATGATGCCTTCTTCCAACTCCCATGGATGATTGCAGGAGACTTCAATTATCCTCTCTTCCCTTATGACAAGAAATGGGGAGCATCCTCCCCAACTAAAATCATTGTGGACTTTCAAGCCTTTGTCACTGAAAATGAACTCATGGATATTCAAATTCGTGGCCACCAATTCACTTGGAGTAAAAAAAGAGTGGGCGCTGAGTATATTCAGGTTAAGATAGACCGGTTTTTCTCTCTCAATAGATCATTCCCCTGTTTGGAGACACATACCTGATCCCCCTTCCCAGGATTAGATCTGATCACTCCCCCCTCCTGTTGGAATCAAATAAGGCTCCATCCTTCCTAACCCCATTTAGGTTTGAGAATATGTGGATCCAACACCCGAATTTAAAACAACAGATTGAAGATTGGTGGATGACTCATGTCCCTGGTTCAACTATGTCCAGAGTATCTCACAAGCTTAAGATCATAAAAGATAACCTAAAAACCTAGAACAGGGAAGTCTTTGAGGATATTTTTGATCTCAAGGCAAAAATGTTAAGCAAAATCAAAGGTCTAGAGCAGTAAATTTAGCATGATCAATGGACCCACCAACATAGGGAAGAAGAAAAGTAGCTGCTCGTCGATTATCATAACATCCTATCCAAGTAGGAGACCTTCTAGCACCAAAAATCTTGAGCCTTATGGCTCAAAGAGGGGGATGCCAATACCATGTTCTTCCATGCTTCTACTATGTGTAATAGAAGCACTAACAAGATCAGATAACTTACCTTAAGGGATGGCTCTGTCACTCAGGACATCATCCAGATTTGAGAAGAAGCTGCCACCTTCTTCAACAACATCATGGGCTCTGAAAATCCATCCAATCTTGTAGCCTAGGATGCCCTGCATGAAAATATCCCCCCTTGGTCACCCCTGAGATGAACAAATCCTTGATTCAACCCCTCTCTGAGAAAGAAATCAAAAGTGTTTTATTCTCCATGAAAGCTGACAAGGCTCCTGAGCCAGATGGGTTTCCCCCTAGGTTTTTCCAAACTTTCTGGGACATAGTTGGGAAGGGTGTGAGTGACGCCATAAATCAGCTCCAAAAAACCAAAACCATCCCTCAAGGAACAAATTCCACATTCATCGCCTTGGTTCCCAAAAACCCCCAATGCAAATCCATGAATGACTTCAGACCTATCAGCCTCTGCAACATCTTGTACAAGATCCTAGCCAAATCCCTAGCTCTTAGGCTCAAAAATATTCTCCCCTTAATTATTTATGTGTTAGGGAAACTTTGTCGAAGGCAGATTAATCATCGACAGCATCGTATCTCTTCATGAAACCCTCCACTCTTCAAAGTGCAACAATAAGGTGACCATGTTTCTGAAACTGGACATTAGCAAGGCTTTTCATAGGGTGGACAAGACTTTTCTTCTCAAAGTGCTAGCTTGTTTTGGCTTCCACTCAGATTGGGTTCACCTCATAAAGAGATGCATCGCCTCTCCTTGGTTCTCAGTTCTGGTCAACGGGTTTGCTACAGGTTATTTCCCTAGCCTTAGAGGGATCATACAGGGAGATCCCCTATCCCCCTTCCTCTTCATCATTTTAGCTGAATCCCTGGGCAAAGCTTTCAAATAGGTCATGTCTTCGAGAGGCATGTTAGGTATCAAATCTTCTTCCAACTCTCCCCCCTTGTCTCACCAATAGTTCATGGATGATACTATTGTTTCAACTTTGGCCTTCATTGTCCAAGCTAAATCCATCAAAAGAATCCTTGATACCTACGCTTTTGCTGCAAGGCAAGATATCAACTATCTCAAGAGTAAGTTTTACTTCCTAAACACTCCAGGTAACAGGCAGAGGAAAATTGCTCGTATCCTCTAGTGTTGTATCACTACCTTCCCCACCTCCTACATGGGTCTCCCTCTGTTCACCATGAATCTGAAGGAATCGATGTGGGACAATGTCATTAAAAGGATCAACAATAAGCTCGTTGCATGGAAAGGCTTCCTCCTATCCCAATCAGCCAAAGCAACCCTCACCATGGTAGTCGTCCAAAGCATCCCAGTCTACTTCATGTCAGCCTTCAAAGTGCCTGCCTTAGTTTATTCTAAAATTGAGCAAATGTAAAAAAGGTTTCTGTGGGCCGACCCAAAAAATTCAAATAAATTCCACCTTGTCAGTTGGGACAAAGTATGCCAACCCAGGAACCTAGGGGGACTTGGCATGAGGAGATCAACAAACATAAACATCGTCCTACTAGCAAAACAGGCATGGAAGTTGTTAATCAAATACAAAGTAGAATGGGTCACCATTTTCCAAAGCAAATATCTCAAAAACTTAACCCTTATGGACTATAGCATCCCTACAAATGGATTTGCCTTCTAGCGGGGTGTTATCCAAATGAAACCTCTTATCCTGAGAGGGACACGATGGCAGCTAGGTTCAGGTGCTTCCATATACTTTTGGGAAGACATGTGGCTGAAAGACAAACCCCTCAAGGATCTACCTGAGGTGTACATACTTAGACCAAGTCTTGAAAGGAGATGGGGAACCAAAGTGATGCATTACATAGATAGGGGCACATGGAAGATTCTCCCCAAGGACAGTGAGCACCTCTTGTGGTTCGATAAGACTTTGTCTAAGATGCTGAGAACCACCATCATCCCTACCATAGTCTCCCAAGACTACCCCATATGGGCGGGAACTGATAGTGGGGATTTCACAATCAAGTCTGCCCACTCTATGTTAATCAAACCTCGGGTCCCCACCATACCATTCAAGTTAGTTTGGGTTAAACGCCTCATCCCAAAAATTGGTTTCTTTACATGGATAACCATTCAATACAAGGTCCTCACCATAGACAATCTTATAAAAATAGGTACCCCTATCCCTAATAGATTCCACCTTTGTCTATCCAATTGGGAATCTATTAACCACCTCCTTTTAGAGTGTGTTCACTAGGGATTGCTTAGACCAGTTTTTCACCACATTTCAAATCTACTGGGCCCGTCCCAACTCCCTATTGGACATGTTCATTCAATGGCCTGCTCCCTTCAAAAATCCCAAAGTAGCTTTCCTATGGAAAATTTGTCTCCACCATTTCATTTGGAAAGTTTGGCTTGAACGCAACTACAGGGTCTTTTCTTCTGCCCATTACAACTCCACCTCCTTAGCCATCAAATCCATTTCATTCACCTCTGAAAACTCCCATCTCATCCCCTGTTCCAGCTCCCCCTTGAGGAATAATGAGGTTGATATCATCAATTCCCTTAACATCCCCATACCCACCTTACTCCCTCCCTCGATCCATCTCAAAACCAAAGCTCATTGGATTCCCCTCCTAAGGGATGGATAAAAGTAAACTTTGATGACACATCAAAATGAAATCCTGAGCTGGTCGAGGTAGGGGGAGTGATCAAGGATCACAGAGGAAAGATAGTTATGGCTTTTATAGATAATATTTATCATCAAACCAATAATATGGTAGAGGCATGGGCCTTGTCGTGAAGTTTGCACCTCATCAAGGGATCATGTACCAAGATCCATGTCGAAGGGGACTATGTCAATATCATTGGCTACCTCATTTCAAACAAAGTCCCTCCATGGAATATTAGATCCCTTATCCAAGAAAGTAGGAAGATTTTAAATCAGCATTGCCAAGTGGAATCTAGTCATAATTTCAAGGAAGCCAATTGGCTTGTGGACAGGCTGGCCAACTTGGGCTTAGGGAAAACACCCATCTCCATGTGGCAAGACTCCTTCCTACCAGATGTCCTTCAAGTTGCAATGTTGGAAAACCACGATAGGTAATCCAAATCCATCCATGCTAACCAATGATTTATTGTTTCTATAATGTATAGGATTTACATCGGGTGTCCCATTGTCCTATAGCCTCGCGATGTGTTCTCCAACACCTGCTGATGATTAGATTCCCCATTGGTTCTCATAAAACAAAGTCAAAGTGCAATTTTCCATGTGCGATGTCCCAACGCTCTCTGTCGGCGACCTCTACCATGTTTCCAGCTGCACCCCCTTTCCCCTCCATGTTTCTACCCATGTCTGCAGACCTCACCCAAGTTTTCACCTCCACCTGTGTGGATATGGTCCCTAGGCTTCCCCTTAATCCTCACCATCTTTGGCGTGGCATCCCTCTGTCCACCTATCACCCATCTGTAAGGCCCTACATGATCTATTCGCCTCCCTCAACCTATTTAATTCCTCTTTTTAGCTTAGCCTATGACACTCCCTTCTACAAGTTTGTCCTGTGGGCCTCTTCCACCATCGCTCTTCCTATCCCACCTCTGCCACCATGGCCTACCTTGAATTGAGCTCTCTCCAGCTGGACAACATAGTGTCTACTTACCTACAGGGCGCCCAACTCACCACCCTATTATCAAAATTCTGTGAAGCTAATAACGACATCATGAAGGACTTTTTTTGCACATGGTCGATCGATCATGTCTATGTTAGGAACTTGCACTTCAAAGTCACTCCATAGATGATTGGCGAGATTGCAGAGCTACCGATTGGAGGGAGTGTTGTCCGATGAGACAAAAATTACTGGGAACCTAATTTGGAAGGCGTCCCCAACTACCAAAACTTCTCATAGGATGGCCATGCACTGGACCATTAATTCCTTCCCCCCATTTCTAATTGTTTCCATTCCCCTCATTCAGTACTTAGCCTGCAATGATCCTAACAAGCCTATGGTAAGCTTCCACCTTACCCTTATACCCCATAATCAGGGTTATAGACCCATGAACATTCTAGGGTTCCTTTATCGATCTATGCATCTCTTTGTAGCATATGCTCACAATAAAGGTACCCCCTTGCCCACCAAGGGCTTTTTGCCATTATCTTCTATCATGTTTTGGCTAATCCCCCCATTGCGGCTACTCCTTTTCAAGCTTTCCCCCTTTTCCCAAGCCCCCCAAATCCCTGCTCATTCCATCTCGAGCAAGCTTATGGCCAACGATGGAGTTCCCAGCACCCCGACCTTCGGGAAAGGTGTTGTTGCTACTTCCCCATCCATTTCATCTTCATCCCCTTCCAAACCCATCCCCTCACCCCCCACCCCCACTTCCTCCCCTTCCAAGCCAATCCCTTCCCCTTCCAAACTCGCCCTACCCCCATACAAAACCACCCCTCCCACTAGCAAGAATCCTTCAGTGGGAAAACATAAAGCTAAAATAGAAGAAGCGAAAACCCCTGTCCACAGGTCCTCCATGGCAAAGAATCCTAAAATGGAATCCAGTCATAATTATCCTCTGGAAATTGAAGACCTCAGCGGGGACTCAGCCCCCACTTCTGGCATCTCCAACCTTCTCACTCAAAATTTTCTATGGAGTTTCATCATTGCCTTCGAAAGTGCTAGTGCCACTCTGAAGCATGCCCTCCAACAAAGTGTAAACCATCCTGAAGAGGACATCACAGAGATTGACCCTTGAGATGTTGTAGGTCTATGGGATTTTTGTTTTGTTTTTGAGGTTTTTTGGGATTTTTGATGCAATGTTTGGTGATGTCTGGTCTAGTGTTGGTCTAACCACCGGGTTGGGTATCCCTATGTCAGCCCCTATGAGGGCTCTAGTGAATATCTATATATTATTTTAGGTTTGATTCAGTAGCCCTATGAGGGCAAGCACCACCTAATTATCGGCTTCTACATTCCCTGTGAGGGAATTTTGGCAAACATATCCCCTACACGGGTTTGGTTAGACTATTGTAGACTGATACCTCCTAGGTAGATGATTATGCAACATGAATATACTTCAATTTGATGAAGGTTTTGTATATCTGGGAGTGGGACCCAGTTAAAACCCTCTGAAATACAACTAAAACTTACCAAAAAATAAATATAGGAATCTTCCATGTGTCAGGTCATAACATAGATAGTCAATAAGGGTGTAGAATTTAGATGGGGCTTATCCAATCATCACAAGTTGGGTCAGGTCAAGGAAGGTATAACACTTAGATGGATTAGCCAAGTGCCTAGGTGCTTGGATATAAGCTCTATGATGTCATATGCTATGTAACAAGCCTTTGTCCTCCTACCTTGAACATATGGGATAAAAGGCTAAAATTATTAATACACCTCTCGCAACCTATGATTAAAAACAACACATGCATCCCAGTCACTATGATGTTCTCACGAGGGACTAGAGTAAAGGGCATCAACAAAACTTGAATCATTAAAAACTTTAATCAAAATTTATTTTAATCCAATTTGATGTAAATTTAATCAAAATATGGGACGGAGGTTTCAATTTGTATTGATAGTGATCTATAGGTTTAGAATGCCAAGGGCCTGTTACAAAGTTGATAACAATATGAAACCGTAACTATGATTGTTTGTACTTATAGATAGCCACGGGTAGGAGTTTATGGCTATCACAATTTTAACACTTTCAAATAAGTTGCCACTTAGGTCCAAAGATGATATCAAGGCAGAATCAATATAGAAGATACTAGTGTTTAATCAAGGGGTGTACAAGTTATTTTACATACTTCAAAAATATTACCACATACTATGATTGTATACAAGTTTATTACATACTTCAAATCAAGAAAAGTTGAGTATTCTTTAACGATGGATGAGGGATACATATATCCCACACCCAAAATTTTGCATCAAGGATGACACCATAAAGGCACTTACGCACTAGTAGAATGGTAACCATCAAACAATGGTCATAGAGACCCTATTGGTGGTGATGGTGGCAGTGACGGATTTGGAATAGTGGCAGGCTAGAGTTTAATTGATTTATATTTCTATTTTTATAATTGATGTGCATCAAATGAACAAAGAATCTTCGATTAATCAGATCTAACCGAGTCCAATATTAAAGATTATAATGGCTACCATCTCACATATTGCATCAAATTGATATGCATCGACTAAACAAGGAATATTTAACCGAGACCAATATTAAGATTATTATGGCTACTGTTTAATATATTGTGATCATCATACCCAAGCATATCAATCCTAAAGAAATTATAGGCCATGAGACCTAATTAAATTATATGAACAAAGTTGTTGAGAGAAATTAAGAACTTCTAAATAGTTGATAATCAACCCAAATATACTAATCCTGTTAGCATAGTTATACTATTTACTATTTCATTATTTTGTCTCTATTACATTGTTAAGCTTACTGTTACAACTCTTGTAACAGATCCGTTTAGCCGGTGACTATTCCCGGCTATTGTAATCGCTATTTAAACATTGTTGTTCAATAAACATCTAGTTCGCATTTCTTACATGGCATCAGAGCCAGTGACGTGAAGGGAGATGCTGAAGGCGGAGGAAGTTTTCTGAAAAAAAATTTGTTGTGCGTTATCTTCTGAACGCAATTTTTTTTCCAGCAGTGCAATTTTTTTTTCAGCAGTGCGATTTTTTTTCCGTCGCGTGCTGAGGGAGAGAAAAAAAAAAAAGAGTGCAGGACGCAGCGCAGGCATCCCTGTAGGACGCCACGCGCGCCACACACCTCCCTGTCCGTGGACGCGCAGCGGACGTGTAGGAGGGAAGCATTGCGGACGCAGACTTCCGTTGCCCCCCCTCGGACGCACAGTCCGCAGTGAAGGAGGGAAGCATTGCGGACGCAGACGTCCGCTACCCCCCCCATCCCGCCCTTGCACAGACGCTGACGTCCTGCGCTGACGCAGACGTCTAGCACTGCGCAGGGAGCGAACGCTAACGTCACGGCGCCCTCCCTTCCCCCCCGGTTGATGGCATTGTGACGACGACCCCCCCGTTGAAGGCACCGAGATGGGCGTTTTAAAAAAAAAAAAAAAAAAAAAAAACCGAGAGACATGCGGGGACAGAGGGTAGAGGTAGCTGCGGAGGTGGCAGATGCGCCACAGAGGGACCAGGCAGATGACGAGAGGAGGGATATGTGAGAAGGCCCCACTGTTCCAAACGGATCAGCCCGCTAGCTCACTTGGCAGTGAGCTGTGCGGTAAGGCTCAGGGAGCCTGCAGGTCGGGGGTTCAAATCCCGCCGACTCCCCCCTAAGGTATAAATTTTTTTTTCAAAGTTTTTTTTAATTATTATTTTTTAATTAAAATTTTTAATTTTAATTTATTTTTTATAGTTTTTAAACTTTATAAATTAAAATTTAATTTTAATTTATTTTTTCATAAGTTTTAAAACTATATAAATTAAAATTATTTATTTTAATTTTAAATATATAATAATTATTAAAATGCTTTGTTAAAGAGATTTTTTTTAAGGGGGGATATTTTTTTCAAAAAATCAAAGGGGGAATGTGAGTAATTTTCTGAAAAAGCAATTTGGCGAATTGTAAAAGGTGCATTTTCGGCTGTGACCGACACCTTGTGGGTTAATTCTTGTGGGCACTTTTTTTGTTGTATGTTGCATATTTCATTTTTTGCACTACTTCATTAAAAGTTAAAAAAAATCAAATACACTCCCTAAGTCCCCGGAATAATTAAAACCCATCCGTGCAATTTATTGCACTGCAGCGTTCGGTATTTGTGATACCTCTGGCCAGCACTTACAGGTAAAGTTGTCGTGATTGGGCTACTGTATCCGCCGCCTAATATAGCTGCTACAACGACGTCTGAGCTTGTTCTCTATAAATCGTCTGGGAGAGATAAGTTAGCCATTTTTGCATTTTTTTACTCCATCCACTACCCTTTATCGCACTTGTGTTTAGGCGTAAATCCTGACGAAGTATTCTTCATAGTGTTTAGGGGAAGTTACGCCCCACGCATGAGAAGAATCTTCTATGGTAGGTGCCATCAACAAGGCGATTCCCTTTCAGCACCGCTTATGTTCCACGTATCGTATGATCTCTAAAACTCACCTATAGTCTCCCTCACGTAAGGGCGGGTGATTTTTGTTGATCTTTCTAAATACCTATAGTTTCCCTCACGTAAGGGCGGGTATTTTGTACGGTATAACGGCCTAGCAAAAGGTATATCGAAAGGGGGACCAATTGGTGATATAAGGAACCTTCACTATGGCCGTTGTTGCAAAGTTGATGACTGATCCTCATCAGTTATTGAAAGGTCCAAATTATACACCATGGAAACATAAGATGAAGGCAATTCTCCAAATGGAAGATTTGTGGGATATTGTTACTGGAGTAACAACTAGGCCTTCACCAACAGCAGGATCCACAGGTCCTTCCGCAGATCAGATAGCTTTTGACAAGAAAGACAGTCGAGCAAAGGTGCTCATTTTGTTTGCTGTTTCAGATGAAGTGCAACCTCATATAGCTGACAAAGCAAGTGGTAAAGAGGCATGGGATGCCCTTAGAACCATCTATGAGGGAAAGAATGATTCCACCATTCTTCATCTTCAACAACAACTTCATAACCTGAGTTTGAGACAGGGTGAAACAGTTGAACTCTTTCTGTGCAGAGTGTCTGAATTGAAAGAGAAATTGAATTCTTTGGGAGATACTATGGACGAAAAGCTTCTCATTTCACTTGTGATGAGAGCTTTGCCTTCTTCATTTGATATGTTGATCACCTCCATCCAGGTGTCTCAACGACAAATTACCTACATCGAGTTGGTCAATCTGCTTCAACAACAGGAGGCACGCCAACTTCACAAGGATGATTCTTCCAATACAACCCTATACACCAACAAGCAGGGTTCTAGGAAGAAAGGTAATGGGCAAAAAGGAGGCAACTTTCAGAAAGGAGGAAATTCTCAACAAGATACGAAAGGAAAAGGCAAACAACCTCAACAGAAGAAGAGGTGGTGCAAGATCTGTGAGAAAGACAACCATGACACCAACAGGTGTTGGCATAAGAACAAGCAGAAAGGCCAAAACAAACCACAAAATAAAAACAAGCAACCCCAGGTGAATGTTGTTGTTGAAGAATCTGACTCATATTCTGAATGGGCACACAAGGTGCTCATGACTACCACAGATTCCACACAGAGGGATCCTGTTTGGTATGTCGATTCTGGAGCTAGCAAACATATGACTGGCGACAGATCGTGGTTTGAATCATTTGTGGCCAAAGAGGGCAAACCCGTCACCATTGCCGATGATAAAACCTACAGGGTTCAGTGGAGAGGGTACAGCTTTAGTCACTCTTCCTGATGGCAAGTGTCAGATTGACAAAGTCCTCTATGTTCCGAGATTGGCTAACAATTTGTTGTCAGTCACACAAATCCCGGATAGAAATATGGTTGTCAACTTTCGTGTTGAGAATGGCAAGAAGTGTTGTACTATTACCAGGAAGGGTAAGTAGATTGCAACAGACTTCATATAAGCACGGCTTATTTGCCCTAGATGCTATCTCTACTCCACATGTTGCCATGACTCTCTACCAAGGAGGCAACTTCCCTATGGCACAAGAGATATGGGCATCTTAGTTCTGGCTACTTACTTGAGCTCGGTAAGTATGAGATGGTAAAGGGTCTTCCTTCCCTTTCTCGCCACATTGCCGCTGTGCTCCGACCGCTAGGCAGAAAGCAAAGATAGAGTACCATTTGAGAAGAGCTCAACAAGAGCACGAAAACCTTCGGAGTTAATTCACACCGATCTGTGCGGTCCTTTCACACCCAACACTTGTGGAGGGAAGAGGTACTTTCAGTTATTCGTAGATGACTACTCACGAAAGATGTGGGTTTTCTTTCTCCAACTGAAATTCGAAGCTTTCGCATTCTTCCAGCTAGTTCAAGAAATCCGTTGAGAAGGATTCGAGAGCTTCTATTAAAACCCTCCGCTCAGATCGAGGGGGAGAGTTTACCTCTAATGAATTTTTTGCATTCTTAGATAAGCATGGAATCAAGAGACAGTTAACAACCGCCTATACTCCTCAGCAAAATGGAGTTGCTGAGAGAAGGAACCGTTCTATCATGGAAATGGTTCGTTGTATGCTCACAGGAGCTACTCTTGGGCAACAATATTGGGCAGAAGCCGTCACCACTGCAAGATATCTCGTTGAATAGGGCACCCACAAAGGCCCTAAAAGGAATGACTCCACAGGAAGCATGGAGTGGTCGAAAACCCTCCATATCTCATCTACGTATTTTTGGATGTCACGCTTTCATGCACATACCGAAAGAGAAAAGGAAGAAGCTAGATGAGAAAACACTGAGATGTATTTTTCTTGGTTATGATGAGCACTCTAAAGGATATCGTTTGATAGATCCTTTGACCAAGAAAATTCATGTCAGCAGAGATGTTGTCTTTGATGAAGCTTTCACATCACAGAGCACATCTAAAGTACACCTAGATCTTGTGGAATCTAAGGAAGAGAAGATTCCTTCGTCAACACAGATAGGAGGTCCTTCTACATCTTCTTCAACACCACCGAAGAAGAATCCAAAATGGTGTACAAATACAATCAGAGACGCAAATTTATCCACTCCTCCCAATTTGAACTTGGATAGACCTCGTACACGCAGTATGGCTCAAAAGGAAAAAGAAGCCAAAGAAACTGGTGAGGTTGATGATCTTTGTCAATATTTTGAGGAACTTTCTGTAACTCCAAGTACAGAAGTAGAGGATATGGATATTGATGATGACAGGGCATTCATGTCTACCATAGATGATCTTGAACCTGCATCAATGCAAGATGCTCTTAGTGAGCCTCAGTGGAAGGCCGCTATGGATACAGAGTATGAGTCTTTGATGAAAAATAAAACTTGGAAGCTTGTTGATTTGCCGCATGGAAAGAAACCCATTGGCTGCAAATGGGTATATAAAGTCAAGTACAAGGCAGATGGAACAATTGATAAGCATAAGGCCCGTCTTGTTGCAAAGGGCTATGCTCAAAAGGAAGGCATTGACTACGAGGAAACTTTTGCACCTACTGCTCGGATGACCACAATTCGAGTTATGTGTGCTATGGCAGCACAATATGGGTGGAAAGTTCACCAGATGGATGTCAAAAGTGCCTTTCTAAATGGTGATCTCCAAGAAGAAGTCTACATGACTCAGCCTAAAGGATTTGAAGTGGAAGGCCAAGAGCAGAAGGTTTGCAAATTGGTCAAATCCTTATATGGTCTGAAACAAGCTCCTCGAGCTTGGTATATAAAAATGGACAATCACCTTATGCAGCATGGATTTAAGAGATGTCCGTCGATGCAAACCTCTATTTCAAGAAACAGGGTTTCGAGATAGTGTTGCTTGTACTCTATGTGGATGATCTCGCTCATTACAGGGAGTTCATAAACTATGATCTCTACTCGTCAAAAGAAACTTGTGTAAATATTTTGAGATGACAGATCTCGGACTTCTCCATTACTGTCTTGGTCTGGAATTCAGCCGTAAGGAGCACTCCATCAAAGTGTCTCGTAAAAAATATGCCAAGACATTGCTGGAAAAATATCGCATGACTGATTGCAAGCCAATGGCAACTCCGATGGAGAATGGACTTCAGTTATCACGATATGATGATTCACCTCAGGTAGATGGTACTCTCTATCGACAGTTGATTGGGAGTCTCATATATCTGACCAATACTAGGCCGGATCTCGTATTTGCCGTCAACTATCTTTCGAGGTTCATGCAAGAGCCTAAGACCACTCATTGGAAAGCAAAAAAACGTGTTCTTCACTATGTCCGTGGTACTATGGAATATGGCCTAGAATACAAGAGGAACAACAAATTCTTCTTGCAAGGATACACGGACTCCGACTATGCTGGATCATTTGATGATCGCAAGTCAACTTCTAGATACATTTTTCATCTGGGATCCGGTCCTGTCTCTTGGCATAGCAAGAAGCAACAGGTGGTTGCTATTTCATCAACAGAGGCAGAGTATCACGCCACACGTGAAGCTGTGTGCGAAGTGATATGGTTGCATCGCATTCTGACAAGTATGGGCCATCCATCAAAATCTCCAATACACTTGTTTTGCGTAGTTAGTATAGCTATTAGTTATTACATTACCCAAATAATGTAATAAAGGGGGATGTTAGCGTAGTTATACTATTTACTATTTCATTATTTTGTCTCTATTACATTGTTAAGCTTACTGTTACAACTCCTGTAACAGATCCGTTCAGTCGGTGACTATTCCCGGCTATTGTAATCGCTATTTAAACATTGATGTTCAATAAACATCTAGTTCACATTTCTTACAAATCCAAACCCGTATTTAGGGTAGTTGTCATTATTATTATTAATTAAAATGATGTAAAATAATTATAAGAAAATAGGCCTAAAGCATTTATGAAAGTACAAGTAAACAAGAGTATACTAAATGCATGAAAGAACCAACCTGAAATCATCCAACTCCTTCGAATATCCTTCGTTCTTTCTCCTAACTTTCCACAACTCTACCCTCTCCAATTACCTCCTTCCATTGCTTGCCCCCTTCAGAAGCTAAAGCCTCTTTTTTTTATAATTCTTCCCAACTTCCTTTTTCCTCCTCAGTAAGAAGTGGGCTTATTATTAAATTATTAAAAAAATGCCTTTTTGAAGTCAAACCATGTGAAGTAAATAATGAAACAAATATTTTAATAAAAAGGAGATTCCAATGGATAAGGTGGGAGTATATTTATTTTGGGCCTTCTCTTTCCTAGGGAAACTACAAATTCAATACTACTACTGTTTGGAAGTGGAGAGAATTCAACCTTGGAACTGTTAGAGAATCTCTTCTAAATATGAACCATTATGAAGCAGCCATGTGGAAGGAAGAATAGTTCATTAATAAAATATTCTTTTTATCATTAAATAAGGATATTGTTCTTTTGGGTCCAATTAAAATTGGACAGGTGTGATAAGGGCATATACACCTAACCACCCTTTTTAATTAGTTGTAGTTGGACTAAGTAAATATGTTACATTTAGTCTTTTTTTTTTTATAAAAGATAAATCCTTAATTTAATCTTTCACAAAAGCCATATTTAAATTTTCTAAACCATTCAAAATCCCCTAATTGCCCACTAAAACTCTCCAAATCAGTTTTATAGAGTGTTATTAGTTTAATTAAGGATTTTTTAGTAATAATTAGGGTCTACAACCCTTTTAGATAGGTATTAATTGATTCTTAAGATCAATTAATAACCTATTTAAAAGTCCTAGTGGGTGGGTTGTGACATATTAACAAATATAGAGTCTTTTAGAGTACAAATATCCCTGCCAAAGTGGATTTTCAAATCACAATGTCTTTAGAATGAAAACTAAATGGGGATATCCCCTTTTACAATATGTCAAGAGGTGTAATCCTTCTTTGTGTCATAATCAGAGGTGTGTGGTCAGGTTTGTGCTTAAGTGTTGGTTGGATAATATGTTGACTATTGCTAGATCTTGCACATATGCTCACAAGATGAAGTTAGAAGCATCTAAAAGGCCTCCCTTGCATGAGGCCCTTAATAACATAGAGATATCAAAGCATTCACAAAAACCATGTAAACCTTTACAAAAATGTAGTAAAAGGTTACAAATCAAATTAAAATATGTTTCATACCCTCATTTACTTATCTTGATGTCTAAATTCTTTGTTTGGTGCCTTTATGACCATTTGTCCTAGACAATTACCAAGTTTCCCAAATAGTTGGGACTATGCATATATCTCAGATGATTGGGACCAAATGGCCAGAGGGGCAATGTGCCCTTATTGGAAGGTGCAGGTGGTCCTCGGGACTCTTTTGATGTTGGTGGTGTTGTAGGAAGTGGATGGGTTTGGGTGTAATTTTCAATCAAATCCAAGTTGAATCCTTCATGTAGACTCCGTGGTTTTTATGGCTAAGATCTTCAAGGTGGATGGTAGAAAAAACTGAGGTCTCCAAGGGTAGCAAGGTGGTTTGATGCAATTTCAACAGCATAATAGCTCTTCAACCTCTTCTCTTGTAAAATTATGGAAATGGGGGATATTAAAAGGAATTTGGTGAGGGATAGGGTAGGTGGCATGGGAATGATGTGGAGGGGATGTGGCAATGATGTGGTAGGTGCAAGGGCCAAGGCAAGATTTGGAGGATTCCACTTGGTGGAATGTGCAACCTCCACATTGAATAACCTTGGGTGGAGTGAGCTCTCATGGGGGTATGTGTGCCTTGGGGATTGTTCATATGAATTTTAAATTACCCATAAATGTGATATGGTAGATGAGGAGGACAAGGTCATTAAACTTGCCAATTAACCCACTTTGAATTTAAGCATTTCTTGCAATTTTAAATTGCACAATTTTAGAGAGAGGCATGGGTGAGGGAGACCAAGTGGAGTAAATGAGCATTGGTGGATGAATATTTGGATAGCCCTTTGGGATTTGAAAGTATTTTTAAATAATTGTGCATATCCCTTGGGAATTGGATGAGGGCTTGCCTTGGATTTTGGGGATTTGTTTAGAATTTAAAATTCTTTTTGCATTCCCCTAGGGATTGGGTTGTGGATTAGAAAGGTGATTAGGGGATAATAGATGGTTTAATGGAGGGATTAGGCAAATAAAATGGATTAATGGAGGAATTTGAATGCATAAGCAAGATTGTGAGAAATTTGAGGAGGGAAGGGAAAATAAATGAGAAATATTAGGTGGAAATTAGGAGGTTAAGGAGAAGATAAGAATGATTAGGGAGGCTAAATAGAGTAGGAGAATATTAGAAGAAATTAAACTTAAGGATTTTAGGGAAAAAGGGAAAATTAGAAGAAAATAAAGATTTTAGAGAACCTTAGAAAAATAGAATAGAATTAGGAGGGCTAGGGAAATTTACAAGAAATTAGGGAAATTATGGGGAAATAGAATAAAATTAGGAGGGTTAGGGAAATTAGGGGGAATGAGCAAGAAATTTCTAGAGACTAGGGAAATTTGAAAGAATTAGATAGGAAAAGGAAACTTGGAGGAATTTTGAGCTAATTTGGGTAATTTTGTGGTAAATTAGGGGCTTTGACAAATTTGTAGAATTTTGTTTGTAAATGACTAAAATTCAGTGTCTAAAGATGCCCCTTTTTGTACCACGTCGTGTGAAACACAATGTGGTGCAAAAACAAGAGATACTTAGTTCATTGGATGATAGTCTTTTGCTTGTTACCCAAGCAAAGAAGTGAATGATTTTTCAATATTAGGTTTTTGCTTACCACCACAAGTGATGAGTGGTTGGAAGATAAAACAAATGATAGCAGTAATCCAATTGATAAAATATGGTTGGGATGACCAATGATAGAGCAAATATGGCTGATAGATACTTATTTAATCAAGAATTGGAGAGGCATATAGGTGCTTTTGAAATTTTAATTAGGCTAAATAATCAATGATAAAATTGTGTTCACAATAATTCAAAAGGGAGACATGAGATATGACAATGACAATGGGTATGATACAAAATATATTGACATTGATATGTGAACTGGTAAACGATGATAAATGAAAAATGTTACATGATAAAAATGGATACATTAAGACATGTGTGATGAATGGGGTGGAACTAACATATGGTATTGCCCTAGATGTCTTAGGGTTTTCAAATGTTATAAGTGTATCAAGAGACTCAAACACCCTAGTTATCTCAATTAAACTCATCTAGTAATCAAACAGACCCTCAAATATACTAAGACCACCATAGGGAGTCAAGTCTCTCAAGGACTAACTACGTGTGTAGTGAATGTTCATTGTCAATTTTGAGAAAGGTTGGATTTTTAGTGTATGCCAATAAGCTACCCCACTTGTGAGCATACATAGATATGTACAAAATAAGGTCACTAATATGACAAACATGTTGCCACGTGGAGGGCATAATCCACTACTGGTCAAGCATATATAGCCCAGGTGGAGATAACCCCATGGTTTTTTGATGTTGCTCCACTGCCATCTAGGCATCTATAGCCATGATGGAGACGTCTAAAATGCCTAAGGATCTATGATGAAATTTGATGATGATTGATCTTTTTTTTATATGATGAGTTTTTTATTTTTTTGTTTGCATGAGGGATCCTCGAGTGCATGATATGATGAGTAGGGGAAACCGTTCGATTTATAAAAATAGAAAATCATGAGTTCATATTTCCTATGAACCAAAATACGATTACTATATGATACATGTGCATGATCCAAGAGAGAGTGACAGTTAACCATAAATAATCGATAGCACTCAAGTACTGGCTAACATTTAATAGAGGTTGCTTGTGAGACTAGGAATGGCTAAGTGATTGAAAAAATGCATATATCTAAGCAGCCTAAGGCATTGAGACAAGTATGGTATGTGATAAAAAAATACAAGGTGGATAACGGATGCATAATACAATGGACATGGATGATACGACATAATGATGAACATGACATGATGGACAAAGAGAGGATAAAGAAATTGTAAGACACTAGAATGGAGGTAATATGTATAAGTGGCATAAGTCATTGATTAACTAGACCAGTCAAAATTAGGAGATGCATATACATGAAACCAGAAAGAGATTAAAGTAGCACGCTAAAAGCCTTATGTAAAATTAGAATGGAGGGATAAGGTGGATGAATGCAATGAGTGGATGTAAATTGGTGGTATTAATCACACGAAGGCAGTGAACTCGCATAGAAATAAAATTATATGGAAGGAGGGGTGACCCCCCTAGTTAAAAGGAATAGTTATGTGTAGGATAGCAGGAGTGAACTAATGAAAATAAAGAAAGGGAAAAGAAAGAAGAAAAATAAAAAAGTGGGGTAAAGCACAATGGTCTAGGGTATGTAGCCACTTGAAATGTGACCATACAATGAGGAGTGATGTACAAAATAAGACAAAAGAAAAGAGATATGGAATAGGAATTAAGTGAAAATGAGTAGAACTATGTAGTTGTGAGGTAATTTGTTATGGTCGTGAATGATATGGTAATGTGGGTGGTGATGGATGCAAAGTGCATTGATTGGACACTTGAGAAGGTGAAATAAAATTATCTCAAATTATAACCAATGTGGGATGCCCCAGTAATGGGAGCGATGCTAAGAATTGAACCTTATATTTGAAAAATTAATGAGCATAGTGAAACAACTATGGTAATCTAACAACTAAATTATTAAACTATGGGTGTTGGTGCTAATGTTACCGAAGTCACAATGCTAAAGAGAGCAAATTCATTGTGCTAAAACTATGCTATGATTGAGGGTGCTAATTAAAATGAATGATAGTCTTAGACAAGGTTCAAGGATAGACATAATTTCTAAAAATGGGTGTTTAGATATTGATCAAAATTTGAGACAATGTTGATTTTATTTTTGTCATCCAACTCAAGTGATTGAAGCAGTTGATTGGGTGGTATGGAACGTGCAAATGTAATGGTGACTGGTGTTAATGGATGGATGGGTATGATTGGTGTGGATGGATTTTATTGGTGGTGATGTGTGACATGCATGCGGGTACAAACAAGGTTGGTATTTAGACCACAAGCGAAGGAAGGTGAGATAGAATTGGGAAGGATGAATCTAGAAATGATTTTGGATATTGGGATGGTGGTTTAGAAGGTTTTGTGAGAGGTATGTAGCACCTACATAAATAAAAATCTAAGCATTCAATTAATCAAACAAGCAAAAAAAAAATTATATTATTATCTTCTTCTTTTTTAAGTTTTGGGGTGTTGATATGTTTTTGTGGTTTTCGAGGTTTTGTAATGTTTGTGTTTTTGTATTTTTTTATGTTTTTTGTTATTTGTGATTTTTTTTTTTGGAAATGCATGGGGTAGTTGTGAGATATGTAGGCCAAAATAGGAGAATTTTAGGCTGATAGGAGGGTTAAATACCCTTGATCAAGCAAGTCTTGCACTAAGTGCTTGAACTATCGATAATATTCAATATCATGATCCATCTATCGATGGAAAATGCAATGATGATTTTCATTGTATGAATTTTGGCTTGAGTTGATGAGGATATGCAATATGAATAGCAACAAGGGAGATTAGGCATGCATGTTGCAGATTTTGAAAGAAAATTGGCATTGGCTCTAAGAGGGGCATACACGTGTAAGATGAACAAGGTGGACAATATGGACAAGATTGAAAACGTGGATAGGAAGATTGAGGTGAAATTAAAGTGGAGGAAGATGGCATAGAGGAGGATTGAGGAGGGACTGAAAATATGTCTAGATGACTTAAGTGTAGCTCAATTTTTATGAGTCGATACAAGATGTGTTGTACAAAAGGTAAAGGTGGAGTTGAAGGGGTGCCTTGGTGACTCAACTATATTTCAATGTGTTTGAGTTAATAAAAGATTTATTGTGATTCAAGTGAAGGTGGTGTTGGAAGTAGAGTGGCATGATATATTTATTGAGGCAGTGGATATGGAGGTTGCAAAGGGGGGTACTATGGTTGATACTACTATCATTGTGACATTGTTTTCTTGCCCTTAATTGAGAGATTGAAATGGCAATTCAAGCCATGGAGGTCCTAAGATGCTATGAGAACCAAGAAATGCAATTATGCCCATTTCACACACAATCGAAGCAATTCAACCACAAAATATTTTATAGGACACAGAGGTAACCCTTGACCATCAATTTGACAAGAGGATTCAGAGATTTAACCCTTGAATTGGAGGACAAGCACACTTCAAGCTCCATCATGGTTGTCAGTCATGGCTAACAGTGCTCACCATGCCATAAAGTTGCGATTAGGGTATCATCACTATTTTCATTGCTTTCTCATCACAGGATTTGTTAATGGCATTGGATTAAGTATAATTTAGGTTTAATTGCAGTATTAGATATTTTTGACCGATAGAATTAGATTGTTTAGTTGTCTTGCTTTCAATATTGTAACTAGGATATTAACGAATCTTTTTCACATTACCATGCTTCCAAATTCATAATTAGGCCATTAGATAGATACATATGCTTTTCCTTAACATGTTTCATATCATGTTTTCATGTTTTGCATAGGTTTATTAGCTTTCTTGTACTTTCTTTATTATATGCTAATAACATCATATTTTCATGCAATTTCCTCAAAAAGCCTCATCAAGAGAGGTATCTTTTATTACTTATGCTTCTTGTTGTTTACTGCACGTAGGACTAACAAGATTTTGACATGCAAGGTAGAAAATACCTCTAATCATGGGGAAGAAGGTCATCGATACCTTGAAGCAGTTTATATCATTCTAAAGAGTCTGTGGATTACACCTACCCTTGTGAGGTAGTTTTTATGATTGTAACATTGTATCACATTAGGTATCCCTAAGAGGGATGGATTTGTAACTGAGATTCATTTGAAAATCAATAAAAGAAACCTTTCTTTTTGTTATTTGCAATTTTGTCAATTCTTGTATGCTTTATGTGATTTTTAATTTTTACTAGATTAGGTGTATGCTTTTTAGGATCATACACAAGTTTACACCCCAAATTTGATCTTGAATTTCCTTATTGGTTTTACAAGATATTAACTTTATAGTTTGGAATAAGGATGAGTGAATTGCAAAAATAATTAAGATTTCCTTTAAAAGAGTAAGGGAGAACCTTTCAATCCCACTGATTAATTAGACCCCTATATATCAATTTGTCCCCTCCATTTGATCATCGGCCCATTCATTGGTTTCACAATATTTACTCAACATACCTTGTAATCAAAGGCTAAATGTCAAAATAATAACCCATTTTTACGCTATACCCATGTTAATGGGTCTAGAAACTGACAACTAACATATGGTCAGTATGTTATAGTGTTATTACCTTAATATCCTAGCTCCCAAAGTTAGGAAAAGGGCAAGGTTACCATCCTAGATGGTAATCCATGGACATAAACCATGACAGATGATTGTTTATGTGTAAACTTGGCAAACTGTTCTATCCAAGTCCACACACCCTAATCTTCATGACTAGGTGACTAATCTCCTTCAACATGACCACCACCTGTGGTCTTATCACTAGTGGGGGTTATCTCCCTGTATAAACCCCTCCACAAACATTCTTCGAAAGCATGTGGGACAAATATCCCTAATTATGATAAAATATGGTTTAACTAACAACTAACGTCAAACAAGAGAGTAATCTAGAATAGCATGCAACTCAAGATAGGAATCTTCCATGCTTATACTTTGAAGATGGCGTCCATAGCTCCCTCTGCAACTGCGAGTGGGATTCCCCAGGCCCCTTCTGGGGATCTAGAGCAAGGCGAGATCCCTCCCTCGGAGGATGCTCCCACAAACCCCGACCCGGACCCGGGCGGGACAACTTACCTGGAGAAGGTAATAGGGATGGCTAAACCCGGCCCCTCTGGTAACCCTAACCATCCCCCCGTGATCACCAATGGGGAAAATATGGTCCTCCCAGTCTCTCTCATGGCAGACAAACTCTCTTTAGAATCCCTCTCCCTGGTCGACAAGTTCGTGGGAGGGAGACCTGACATGGAATCCATAAGAAGATGGGCCAGATTCAAATGGCGCACAATAGGGAACCTTCAGATTGTGGCCCTCTCATGGGGTTTCTTCCTGATATGCTTAAACAATCAGAATGACTATGCTCGAATCCTCACCGGGGGCCCCTGGTTCTATGGGAGGAAAAGTCTATTTGTGACAAAATGGAAGCAAGATTTCAATCCCTAGACCTAGGATATCAATATTGCTCCAATCTGGGTTCGCCTCCCCGATCTCCCCATCCAGTTTTTCCATGAGGACATCCTAGGGTGGATTGGAACATACATCGGGGACATGGTCGCTCTTGACCCTACAACTAAAGCCAGGTCCCGCATGGCCTATGCTCGAATCTGTGTCAATGCCAACCTTGCTTCATAGCTTCCAACCCGCCTAAACCTCATCTATGGGGATTTTCACTGGTGTCAAGCTATCGAGTACGAAAATAAACCAACATTCTGCATCGAATGCAAGACCCAGGGACACCTTCGAGCTCAGTGCCCATCCCTCAAGCCCCAACAGGAAGCACCAAGCTCAAAGGGTCCCCCCTCCCCAGCAACACCAGACGGGAGAACGCTTCGACCGATCCAGAGGACCTGGTAATCGCAGATCGACCAACGACAAAGGAAAGCAGGCCGCTATCCAGGACCTTCCGTCCACCAACCCCTCTTCAGTTGTAGGCCAGGTATGTTCCATGTTCACCTTTCCCAATAGATTTGGGCCCTTAAGCGGCTCTGATGATGAAGTTCTTCCCTCTGTCTCCCTCCCTGAGCACCAACCCTCCACCATTCCCCACCCTCATCCCTCTCCCTCCAGATCTGGGCCTTCCATCCCCTTTTCCTCCCCACCACCCCCATCCCAGGTCGATCCCCTCCTGGACCCCTTGCTGCAGATCAACCCTCCCCCCATTCTGTAGTTGGTTTCCCCTCGAAAGAACCTCTTTCCCCTTCTGAATCCAACCTTGACTCTCAGGAGGATGCTTTCAGTCCCACTCAGTCCAGGATAGATATTAGCTCTATCATCACTAGAAGCAGGAAAGGCCCCATTGATATAGGGGGTGAAAGAAAAATAGGTCGACCCACCACCTATGAGCAAAGCAAGAAGGACACGGATGACCAGGTTGCCAATGGAGTACAACTAACCCTAAGTTCAGCCTTGTTCATGCAGGCAAAGGATGAAATGAAAAATCCCAAACCTCCCTCCATTTCCACCAAGGGAGGCAAGAAACCTGCCAAAGTTTCTAAATGAAGATCCTCTCCTGGAACATCAGAGGGCTTAACAGCATGAGCAAACAAAGGTTAGCTCGAACCGCCAGGAAAGAGTACAAACCCTCTATACTCATCCTTCAAGAAACGAAAATTGACGTTGACAAAACTCACAGCGTAGTCCAAAAAATTTGGAAGACTGGACAATGGGCTTCATCCCCAGTGGAGGGATCTACAGGAGGTCTGTTGTGTCTATGGGACCCTGAGAAGGTCGAAGGCAAAGTCATCTCCAGCTCTAGCAGAACCTTAAACATAATGTTTTATTGCAAAGAAAACAAATTCACTTGGGTGTTGTCCAACATCTACGCCCCAAATAATCCTATGGAGAGATTCAACATGTGGAAGTCCCTGTCCCTCATGAAGGATGCCTTCTCCCAACTCCCATGGATGATTGCAGGAGACTTCAATTCTCCTCTCTTCCATTCTGACAAGAAAGGGGGAGCATCCTCCCCATATAAAAGCATTGTGGACTTTCAGGCCTTTGTCACTGAAAATGAACTCATGGATATTCAAATCCATGGCCACCAATTCACTTGGAGTAACAAAAGAGCGGGCATTGAGCATATTCAGGTTAAGTTGGACCAGTTTTTTCTCTCTCAATAGGCCATTCCCCTATTTGGAGACACATCCCTGATCCCCCTTCCCAGGATTGGCTCTGATCACTCCCCCCTCCTGTTGGAATCAAATAAGGCTCCATCCTTCCCAACCCCATTCAGGTTTGAGAATATGTGGATCCAACACCCGGATTTGAAACAACGGATTGAAGATTGGTGGATGACTCCTGTCCCTGGTTCAACTATGTCCAGAGTATCTCACAAACTTAAGATCATAAAAGATAACCTAAAAACCTAGAACAGGGAAGTCTTCGGGGACATTTTTGATCTCAAGGCAAAAATGTTAAGCAAACTCAAAGATCTAGAGCAACAAACTCAGCATGATCAATGGACCCACCAGCTCAGGGAAGAAGAAAAGTAGTTGCTCGTCGATTATCATAACATCCTAGCCAAGGAGGAGACCTTCTGGCACCAAAAATCCTGAGCCCTATGGCTCAAAGAGGGGGATGCCAATACCAGGTTCTTCCATGCTTCCACTCTACGTAATAGAAGCACTAACAAGATCAGAGAACTTACCTTAAGGGATGGCTCTGTCACTCAGGACATCATCCAGATCCGAGAAGAAGCCACCACCTTCTTCAGCAACATCATGGGCTCTAAAAATCCATCCAATATTGCAGCCCAGGATGCCCTGCTTGAAAATATTCCCCCCTTGGTCACCCTTGAGATGAACAAATCCCTGATTCAACCCCTCTCTGAGAAAGAAATCAAAAGTGCTTTATTCTCCATGAAAGTTGACAAGGCTCCTGGGCTGGATGGGTTTCCCCCTAGGTTTTTCCAAACTTTCTGGGACATAGTTGGGAAGGATGTGAGTGACGCCATCAAGCAGCTCTAGAAAACCAAAACCATCCCTCGAGGAACAAATTCCACATTCATCGCCTTGGTTCCCAAAAACCCCCAATGCAAATCCATGAATGACTTCAGACCTATCAGCCTCTGCAACATCTTGTACAAGATCCTAGCCAAATCCCTAGCTCTCAGGCTCAAAAATATTCTCCCCTTCATTATTGATCCATGCCAGGGAAGCTCTGTCGAAGGCAGATCAATCATCGACAACATCATATCTCTTCATGAAACCCTCCATTCATCAAAGTGCAACAAGAAGGCGGCCATGTTTCTGAAACTGGACATTAGCAAGGCTTTTGATAGGGTGGACAAGACTTTTCTTCTCAAAGTGCTAGCTCATTTTGGCTTCCACTCAGATTGGGTTCACCTCATAAAGGGATGCATCACCTCTCCTTGGTTCTCAGTTCTGGTCAACGGGTCTGCTGCAGGTTATTTCCCTAGCCTCAGAGGGATCAGACAAGGAGATCCCCTGTCCCCCTTCCTCTTCATCATTTTGGCTGAATCCCTGGGTAGAGCTTTCAAATAGGTCATGGCTTCGGGAGGCATGTCAGGTATCAAAGCTTCTTCCAACTCTCCCCCTTGTCTCACCAATAGTTCATGGATGATACTATTGTTGCAACTTCGGCCTCCGTTGTCCAAGCTAAATCCATCAAAGGAATCCTTGATACCTACGCTTTTGTTGTAGGGCAAGATATCAACTATCTCAAGAGTAAGTGTTACTTCCTAAACACTCCAGGTAATAGGTAGAGGAAAATTACTCGTATCCTCCAGTGTTGTATCGCTACCTTCCCCACCTCCTACCTGGGTCTCCCTCTGTTCACCATGAACCCGAAGGAATCGATGTGGGACAATGTCATTGAAAGGATCAACCGTAAGCTTGCTGCCTGGAAAGGCTCCCTCCTATCCCAAGCAGCCAAAGCAACCCTCACCATGGCAGTCCTCCAAAGCATCTCGGTCTACTTCATGTCAGTCTTCAAAGTGCCTGCCTCAGTTCATTCTAAAATTGAGCAAATGCAAAAAAGGTTTCTGTGGGCCGACCCAAAAAATTCAAAGAAATTCCACCTTGTCAGTTGGGACAAAGTATGCCAACCCAGGAACCTAGGGGGACTTGGCATGAGGAGATCAACAAACATAAACATCGCCCTGCTAGCAAAATAGGCATGGAAGTTGTTCATCAACTACAAAGCAGAATGGGTCACCATTGTCCAAAGCAAATATCTCAAAAACTTAACCCTTATGGACAATAGCATCCCTACAAATGGATCAGCCTTCTAGCGGGGTGTTATCCAAATGAAACCTCTTATCCTGAGAGGGACACGGTGGCAGCTAGGCTCAGGTGCTTCCATAGACTTTTGGGAAGACACGTGGCTGAAAGACAAACCCCTCAAGGATCTTCCTGAGGTGTCCAGACTTAGACCAAGTCTCGAAAGGAGATGGGGAAGCAAAGTGATGCATTACATAGATAGGGGCACATGGAAGATTCTCCCCGAGGATAACGAGCACCTCTTGCGGGCCGGTAAGACTCTGTCTAAGATGCTGAGAACCACCATCATCCCTACCATAGTCTCCCAAGACTACCCCATCTGGGCGGGAACTGATAGTGGGGATTTCACGGTCAAGTCTGCCCACTCCATGTTAGTCAAATCTCGGGTCCCCACCATACCATTCAAGTTAGTTTGGGTTAAACGCCTCATCCCAAAAATTGGTTTCTTTGCATGGACAACCATTCAAAACAAGGTCCTCACCATAGATAATCTTATGAAAAGAGGGATCCCTATCCCTAACAGATGCCACCTCTGTCTGTCCAACTGGGAATCCATTGACCACCTCCTTTTAGAGTGTGTGTTCACTAGGGAGGGCTTAGACCAGTTGTTCACCACCTTTCAAATCCACTGGGCCTGCCCCAACTCCCTATTGGACATGTTCATTCAATGGCCTGCTCCCTTCAGAAACCCCAAAGTAGCTTTCCTATGGAAAATTTATCTCCACCATTTCATTTGGCAAGTTTGGCTCGAACGCAACCATAGGGTCTTTTCTTCCACCCATTACAACTCCACCTCCTTAGCCATCAAAGCCATTTCATTCACCTCTAAAAACTCCCATCTCATCCCCTGGTCCAGCTCCCCCTTGAGCAAGAATGAGGTTGACATCATCAATTCCCTCAACATCCCCATCCCCACCTTACTCCCTCCCTCGATCCATCCTAGAACCAAAGCTCATTGGCTTCCCCCTCCTGAGGGATGGATAAAAGTAAACTTTGATGGTGCATCGAAAGGAAATCTCGGGTTGGCTAGGGTAGGGGGAGTGATCAGGGATCATAGAGGAAAGATAGTTATGGCTTTTGCAAAGAATATTTATCATCATACCAACAATGTGGTCGAGGCGTGGGCCCTGTGGTGAAGTTTGCACCTCATCAAGGGGTCATGTGCCAAGATCCATGTCGAAGGGGACTCTCTCAATATCATTGGCTACCTCATTTCAAACAAAGTCCCTCCATGGAATATCAGATCCCTTATCCAAGAAAGCAGGAAGCTTTTAAATCAGCATTGCCAGGTGGAAGCCAGTCATACTTTCAGGGAAGCCAATCGGCTTGCGGATAGGCTGGCCAACTTGGGCTTAGGGCAAACACCCATCTCCATGTGGCAAGACTCCTTCCTGCCAGATGTCCTTCAAGTTGCGATGTCGGACAACCATGATAGGTACTCCAAATCCATCCATGCTAACCAATGATTTATTGTTTCTATAATGTGCAAGATTTACATCGAGTGTCCCATTGTCCTAGAGCCTCGTGATGTGTGCTCCAACACCCATTGATGATTAGCTGCCCCATTGGTTCTCATCGAACAAATTCAAAGTGCGATTTTCCATCCGCGGTGTCCCAACGCTCTCTGCCAGTGACCTCTACCACGTTTCCAGCCGCACCCCCTTTCCCCTCCATGTTTCTACCCATGTCTGTAGACCTCACCCAAGTTTTCACCTCCACCTATGTGGATATGGTCCCTAGGCTGCCCCTTAATCCTCGCCATCCTCGGCGTGGCATCCCCCCATCCACCTGTCACCCATCCGCAAGGCCCGACATGATCTGTTCGCCTCCCTCGACCTATTTAATTCCCCTTTTTAGCTTAGCCTATGACACTCCCTTCTGCAAGTCTATCCTGTGGGCCTCATCCACCACCGCTCTTCCTGTCCCCACCTCTACCACCATGGCCTACCTTGAACCGAGCTCTCTCTAGCTGGACAACATAGCATCTGCTTACCTGTAGGGCACCCAACTCACCACCCTATTATCAAAATTCCATGGAGCTGAGGATGACATCACGAAGGACTTTGTTCGCACGTGGTCGAACGACCATGTCTATGTCAGGAACCTGCGCTTCAAGGTCACTCTAGAGATGATTGGCGAGATTGTAGAGCTACCGGTTGGAGGGCATCTTGTCCGACGAGACAAACATTGCTAGGAACCTGAGTTGGAAGGCTTCCCCAACTACCAAAACTTCTCATGGGATGGCCATGCACTGGACCGTCAATCCCTTCCCCCCCATTCCCAATTGTTGCCATTCCCCTCATTCAGTACTTAGCCTGCGATGATCCCAACAAGCCTATGGCAAGCTTCCACCTTGCCCTTGTCAACCATATCCAGGGTTACAGACCCATGAACATTCCAAGGTTCCTTTATCGGTCTATGCATCTCTCTGTAGTCGTTGCTCACAAGAAAGGTACCCCCCTGCCCACCAGGGGCTTTTCACCATTATCTTCTATCATGTTTTGGCTAATCCCCCCATTGCGGCTACCCCTTTGCAAGCTTCCCCCCTTTTCCCAAGCCCCCCAAAGCCCTGCTCATTCCATCTCGAGCGAGCTTATGGCCAGCGATGGAGTTCCCAGCACCCCGACCTCCGAGAAAGGCATTGTTGCTGCTTCCCCATCCATTCCATCTCCGTCCCCTTCCAAACCCATCCCCTCACCCCCCACCCCCACTCCCTCCCCTTCAAATCCAACCCCTTCCCCTTCCAAACCCGCCCCCCCCCCTCCAAAACCACCCCCCCACCAGCAAGAAGCCTTCGATGGGAAAACGTAAAGCTAAAATCGAAGAAGCGGCAACCCCTGTCCGCAGGTCCTCCAGGGCAAAGAAGCCCAAAACGGAATCCAATCAGAATTCTCCCCTGGAGATTGAAGACCTCAGCGGGGACTCTGCCCCCACTTCTGGCATCTCCAACCGTCTCACTCGGATGTTTCTACGGAGTTTCATCATCGCCTTCGAAAGCGCTAGTGCCGCTCTGAAGCATGCCCTCCAATAGAGTGTCGACCATCCTGAAGAGGACATCACAGAGATTGACCCTTGAGCTACTACGGGTCTATGGGTTTTTTGTGTTGTTTTTGAGGTTTGTTGGGATTTTTGATGCAATGTTTGGCGATGTCTGGTCTAGTGTTGGGCTAACCACCCGGTTGGGTCTCCCTGTGTCAGCCCCTACGAGGGCTCTAGTGAATATCTATGGATTATTTTTGGTTTGCTTCAGTACCCCCTGCGAGGGCAAGCACCACCTGATTACCGGCTTCTACATCCCCTGCGAGGGAATTTTGGCAAACATATCCCCTACACGGGATTGGTTAGACTGTTGTAGACTGATCCCTCCTAGGCAGAGGATTATGCAACATGAATGTACTTCAATTTGATGAAGTTTTTGTATATCTGGGAGTGGGACCCAGTTAAAACCCTCTGAAATACAACTACAACTTACCAAAAAAAAATATAGGAATCTTCCATGTGTCAGGTCATAGCATGGATAGTCAATAAGGGTGTAGAATTTAGATGGGGCTTATCCAATCATCACAAGTTGGGTCAGGTCAAGGAAGGTATAACACTTAGATGGATTAGCCAAGTGCCTAGGTGCTTGGATATAAGCTCTATGATGTCATATGCTTTATAAAAAGCCTTTGTTCTCCTACCTTGAACATATGGGATAAAAGGCTAAATTTCTTTATACACCTCTCGCAGCCTATGATTAAAAACAACACATGTATCACAATCACTATGATGTTCTCACGAGGGACTAGAGTAAAGGGCATCAAAAAAACTTGAATCATTAAAAACTTTAATCAAAATTTGTTTTAATCCAATTTGATGTAAATTTAATCAAAAGGTGGGACGAAGGTTTCAATTTGTATTGATAGTGATCTATAGGTTTAGAATTCCAAGGGCCTATTACAAAGTTGATAACAAGATGAAACCCTAACTATGAATGTTTATACTTCCAGATAGCCAGGGGTAGGAGTTTATGGCTATCACAATTTTAACACTTTCAAATAAGTGGTCACTTAGGTCCAAAGATGATATCAAGGCAGAATCAATATAGAAGATAACCTTCCATTCATACATCTAGTGTTTAATCAAGGGATGTACAAGTTATTTTATGTACTTCAAAAATATTACCACATACTATGATTGTATACAAGTTTATTACATAGTTCAAATCAAGAAAATCTGAGTATTCTTTAACGATGGATGAGGGATACATATATCCCACACCCAAAATGTTGCATCAAGGAGGACACCATAAAGGCACTTACGTGCTAGTAGAATGGTAACCACAAAAAAATGGTCATAAATACCCTATTTGTGGTGATGGTGGTAGTGACGAATTTGGAATAGTGGCAGGCTAGAGTTTAATTGATTTATATTTCTATTTTTATAATTGATGTGCATCAAATGAACAAAGAATCTTTGATTAAACAGAACTAACCGAGTCCAATATTAAAGATTATAATGGCTACCATCTCACATATTGCATAAAATTTATATGCATCGACTAAACAAGGAATATTTAACCGAGACCAATATTAATATTATTATGGCTACTATTTAATATATTGTGATCATCATACCCAAGCATATCAATCCTAAATAAATTATAGGCCATGAGACCTAATTAAATTATATGAACAAAGTTGTTGAGGGAAATTAAGAACTTCTAAATAGTTGATAATCAACCCAAAAATACTAATCCAAACCCTATATTTAGGGTAGTTGTCATTATTATTATTGATTAAAATGATGTAAAATAATTATAAGAACATAGGCCTAAAGCATTTATGAAAGTACAAGTAAACAAGAGTATACTAAATTCATGAAAGAACCAACCTGAAATCATCCAACTCCTTCGAATCTCCTTCGTTCTTTATCCTAACCTTCAACAACTCTACCCTCTCCAATTACCTCCTTCCATTGCTTCCCCCTTCAGAAGCTAAAGCCTATTTTTTTTATAATTCTTCCCAACTTCCTTTTTCCTCCTCAACAAGAAGTGGGATTATTATTAAATTATTAAAAAAAATGCCTTTTTGAAGTCAACCCATGTGAAGTAAATAATGAAACAAATATTTTAATAAAAAGGAGATTCCAATGGATAAGGTGGGAGTATATTTATTTTGGGCCTTCTCTTTCCTAGGGAAATTACAAATTCAATACTACTACTATTTGGAAGTGGAGAGAATTCAACCTTGGAACTGTTAGAGAATCTCTTCTAAATATGAACCATTATGAAGCAGCCATGTGGAAGGAAGAATAGTTCATTAATAAAATAATATTTTTATCATTCAATAATGATATTGTTCTTTTGGGTCCAATTAAAATTGGACAGGTATGATAAGGGCATATACACCTAACCACCCTTTTTAATTAGTTGTAGTTGGACTAAGTAAATATGTTACATTTAGTCTTTTTTTTTTACAAAAGATAAATCCTTAATTTAATCTTTCACAAAATCCCTATTTAACTTTTCTAAACCATTCAAAATCCCCTAATTGCCCTCCAAAACTCTGGAAATCAGTTTTATAGAGTGTTATTAGTTTAATTAAGGGTTTTTTTAGTAAGAATTAGGGTCTACAAACCTTTTAGATAGGTATTAATTGATCATTCATATCAATTAATAATCTTTTTAAAAGTCCTAGTGGGTGGGTTGTGACATTAACAAATATAGACTCTTTTAGAGTACAAATATCCCTGCCAAAGTGGCTTTTCAAATCACAATGTCTTTAAAATGAAAACTAAATAGGGATATCCCCTTTTACAATATGTCAAGAGGTGTAATCCTTCTTTGTGTCATAATCAGAGGTGTGTGGTCAGGTTTTTGCTTGAGTGTTGGTTGGATCATATGTTGACTATTGCTAGATCCTGCACACATGCTCACAAGATGAAGTTAGAAGCATCTAAAGGGCCTCCCTTGCATGAGGCCCTTAATAACATAGAGATATCAAAGCATTCACAAAAACTATGTAAACCCTTACAAAAATGTAGTAAAAGGTTACAAATCAAAAGAAAATATGTTTCATACCCTCATTTACTTATATTGATGTCTAAATTCTTTGTTTGGTGCCTTTATGACAATTTATCCTAGATAATTAGCAAGTGTCTCAGATAGTTGGGACTGTACATATATCTCAAATTATTGGGACCAAACGGCTAGAGGGGCAATGTGCCCTTATTGGAAGGTGCAGGTGGTCCTCGGGACTCTTTTGATGTTGGTGGTGTTGTAGGAAGTGGATGGGTTTGGGTGTAATTTTCAATCAAATCCAAGTTGAATCCTTCATGCAAACTCCATGGTTGTTATGGCTAAGCTCTTCAAGGTGGATGGTAGAAAAAACTGAGGTCTCCAAAGGTAGCAAGATGGTTTGATGCAATTTCAACAGCATAATAGCTCTTCAACCTCTTCTCTTGTAAAATGATGGAAATGGGGGAGATTTAAAGAAATTTGGTGAGGGATAGGGTAGGTGGCATGGGTATGATATGGAGGGGATGTGACAATGATGTGGTAGGTGCAAGAGCCAAGACAAGATTTGGAGGATTCCACTTGGTGGAATGTGCAATCTCCACATTGAATGTCCTTGGGTGGATTCAGCTCTCATGGGGGGATGTATGCCTTGGGGATTGTTTATATGAATTTTAAATTACCCATAAATGTAATAAGGTATATGAGAAGGACAAGGCCATTAAACTTGCCAATTAACCCACTTTGACTTTAAGCATGTCTTGAAATTTTAAATTGCACAATTTTAGAGAGAGGCATGGGTGAGGAAGATCAAGTGGAGGTAAATAAGCATTGGTGGATGAATATTTGGATATCCCTTTGGGATTTGAAAGTATTTTTAAATAAATGTGCATATCCGTTAGGAATTGGATGAGGACTTGCCTTGTATTTTGGGGATTTGTTTAGAATTTTAAATTTTTTTTGCATTCCCCTAGGTATTGGGTTGTGGATTAGAAAGGTGATTAGGGCATAATAGAGAGCTTAATGGAGGGATTAGGCAAATAAAATGGATTAATGGAGGAATTAAATGCATAAGCAATATTATGAGAAACTTGAGGAGGGAAGGGAAAATAAATGAGAAATATTAGGTGGAAATTAGGAGGTTAAGGAGAAGACAAGAATTATTAAGGAGTCTAAATAGAGTAGGAGAAGATTAGAAGAAATTGAACTTAAGTATTTTAGGGAAAAAGGGGAAATTAGAAGAAAATAAATATTTTAGAGAACCTTAGAAAAATAGAATAGAATTAGGAGGGCTAGGGAAATTTACAAGAAATTAGGAAAATTATGGGGAAATAGAATAAAATTAGGAGGGTTAGGGAAATTAGGAGGAATGAGCAAGAAATTGCTAGAGACTAGAGAAATTTGAACGAATTAGATAGGAAAAGGAAACTTGGAGGAATTTTGAGCTAATTTGGGAAATTTTGTGGTAAATTAGGGGCTTTGAAATATTTGTAGAATTTTTTTTGTAAATGACAAAAATTAAGTGTCTACAGATGTTCCTTTTTGTACCACGTCATGTGAAACACAATGTGGTGCAAAAACAAGAGATACTTAGTTAATTGGATGATAGTCTTTTGCTTGTTACCCAAGCAAAGAGGTGAATGATTTTTCAATATTAGGGTTTTTCTTACCACCACAAGCGATGAGTGGTTGGAAGATAAAACAAATGATAGCAGTAAGCCAATTGATAAAATACGATTGGGATGACCAATGATAGAGCAAATATGACTCATAGATACTTATTTAATCAATAATTGGAGAGGCATATAGGTGCTTTTGATATTTTAATTAGGCTAAATAATCAATGATAAAATTGTGTTCACAATAATTCAAAAGGAAGACATGAGATATGACAATGACAATGGGTATGATACAAAAGATATTGAAATTGATATGTGAACTGGTAAACGATGACAAATGAAAAATGTTACATGATGAAAATGGATACATTAAGACATGTGTGATGAATGGGGTGGAACTAAAATATGGTATTGCCCTAGATGTCTTAGGGTTTTCAAATGTTATGAGTGTATCAAGAGACTCAAACACCCTAGTTATCTCAATTAAACTCATATAGTAATCAAACATACCCTCAAAGGTACTAATACCACCATAGGGAGTCAAGTCTCTCAAGGACTAACTACGTGTGTAGTGAATGGTCATTGTCAATTTTGAGAAAGGTTAGATTTTTAGTGTATGCCAATAAGCTACCCCACTTGTGAGCATACATAGGTATGTACAAAAGAAGGTCACTAATATGATAGACATGTTGCCACGTGGAGGGCATAATCCACTACTAGTCAAGCATCTATAGCCCCGATGGAGATAACCCCATGGTTTGTTGATGTTGCTCCACTGCCAGCTAGGCATCTATAGCCATGATGGAGACGTCTAAATTGCCTAAGGATCTGTGATGAAATTTTATGATGATTGATCTTTTTTTTATATGATGAATTTTTTATTTTTTTGTTTGCATGAGGGATCCTCGAGTGCATGATACGGTGAGTAGGGGAAACCATTCGATTTATAAAAATAGAAAATCATGAGTTCATATTTCCTATGAACCAAAATACAATTACTATATGATACATGTGCATGATCCAAGAGAGAGTGAGAGTTAACCATAAATAATCGATAGCACTCAAGTACTGGCTAACATTTAATAGAGGTTGCTTGTGAGACTAGGAATGGCTAAGTGATTGAAAAAATACATATATCTAAGCAACCTAAGGCATTGAGACAAGTATTGTATGTAATAAAAAAATACAAGGTGGATAATGGATGCATAATACAATGGACATGGATGATACGACATAATGATGAACATGACATGATGGACAAAGAGAGGATAAAGAAATTGTGAGACACTGGAATGGAGGTAATATGTATAAGTGGCATATGTCATTGATTAACTAGACCAGTCAAAATTAGGAGATGCATATACACGAAACCAAAAAGAGATTAAAGTAGCACGCTATAAGCCTTATGTAAAATTAGAATGGAGGGATAAGGTGGATGAATGCAATGAGTGGATGCAAAGTGGTGGTAATAATCACACGAAGGCAGTGAACTCGCATAGAAATAAATTTATATGGAAGGAGGGGTGACCCCCCTAGTTAAAAGGAATAGTTATGTGTAGGATAGCAGGAGTGAACTAATGAAAATAAAGAAAGGGAAAAGAAAGAAGAAAAATAAAAAAGCGGGGTAAAGCACAATGGTCTAGGGTATGTAGCCACTCAAAATGTGACCATACAATGAGGAGTGATGTACAAAATAAGACAAAAGAAAAGAGAGATGGAATAGACATGAAATGAAAATGAGTAGAGCTATGTAGTTGTGAGGTAATTTGTTATGGTCATGAATTGTATGGTAATGTGGGTGATGATGGATGCAAAGTTCATTGATTGGACACTTGAGAAGTTGAAATAAAATTATATCAAATTATAACCAATGTGGGATGCACCAGTAATGGGAGCGATGCTAATAATTGAACCTTATATTTGACAAATTAATTATCACAGTGAAACAACTATGGTAATCTAACAACTAAACTATTAAATTATGGGTGTTGGTGCTAATGTTACCAAAGTCACAATGCTAAAGCGAGAAAATTCATTGTGCTAAAACTATGCTATGATTGAGGGTGCTAATTAAAATTAATGATAATCTTAGACAAGGTTCAAGGATAGACATAATTTCTAAAAATGGGTGTTTAGATATTGATCAAAATTTGAGACAATGTTGATTTAATTTTTTTCATCCAACTCAAGTGATTGAAGCAGTTGATTGGGTGGTATGGAACGTGCAAATGTAATGGTGACTGGTGTTAATGGATGGATGGGTATGATTGGTGTGGATGGATTTTATTGGTGGTGACGTGCGACATGCATGCAGGTACAAACAAGCTTGGTATTTAGACCACAAGCGAAGGAAGGTGAGATAGAATTGGGAAGGATGAATCTGGAAATGGTTTTGGAGATTAGGATGGTGGTTTAGAAGGTTTTGTGAGAGGTATGTACACCTACATAAATAAAAATCTAAGCATTCAATTAATCAAACAAGCAAACAAAAATTTATATTATTATCTTCTTATTTTTTAAGTTTTGGGGTGTTATGTTTTTGTGGTTTTCAAGGTTTTGTAATGTTTGTGTTATTGTGTTTTTTTATGTTTTTTTTGTTAGTTGTGATTTTTTTGTTTGGAAATGCATGGGGTAGTTGTGAGATATGCAGACCAAAATGGGAAAAGGTTAGGCTGATAGGAGGGTTAAATACCCTTGATCAAGCAAGTCTTGCACCAAGCGCTTGAACTATCGATAATATTCAATATCATGATCCATCTATCGATGGAAAATGCAATGATGATTTTTATTGTATGATTTTGGCTTGAGTTGATGAGGATATGCAATATGAATAGCAAGAAGGGAGATTAGGCATGCATGTTGCAGATTTTGAAAGAAAATTGGCATTGGCTCTAAGAGGGGCATACACATGTAAGATGAACAAGGTGGACAATATGGACAATATTGAAAACGTGGATAGGAATATTGAGGTGAAATTAAAGTGGAGGAAGATGGCATAGAGGAGGATTGAGGAGGGACTAAAAATATGTCTAGGTGACTTAAGTGTAGCTCAATTTTTATGAGTCGATACAAGATGTGTTGTACAACAGGTGAAGGTGGAGTTGAAGGGGTGCCTCGGTGACTCAACTATAGTTCAATGTGTGTGAGTTAATCAAATATTTATTGTGAGTCAAGTGAAGGTGGTCTTGGAAGTAGAGTGGCATGATATATTGATTGAAGCGGTGGATATGGAGGTTGCAAAGGGGGGCACTATGGTTGATACTACTATCATGGGGGGTGAAGCGCATGAAGAGGGTAGTGTACAAGTTAAGGGTATGGGAGAATAGGAGGAAGAGCAGTGTTGACAGAAGATGTGGTAAATAAGAGGTTGGAATGATGGGTGGTAGATGGGGTGTTGGAAGAAGCGGTGATGGAGAGGCTATTGGAATAATAGAGGGAGTTGGAAGTAGATACGAGAGGCACCCTGATGATTGAGGTATGGAGGGAAATGGGGCTATTTGAGGGGCTAGGTTTGTATTCGGAAAGGATGTGGTGCCTTTAGTTGATTGAGGGGGAACAAGATTTAATTTTTTGATGAGAGGGGCTCAAGAGGTTGGTGAAAAACTACCACACTTGAGTGGGGTTAGGATTAATGGAACCTATAAAATGGGAGGATGTGTGGGGGTAGGTTTGGTCTTGATGAGGGGGGAGCTAACTATGTGGGGTGGAATGTGAAGCTAAGGTAAATATGGGTGTGGTGAGCCGATGGAGGAGAAGAGTCGATAGAATGGATAGACAAAGAATTAGTATCAATAGGAGTAATTTGGGGGTGCACAAGTGGGATATATGGTGAGGTAGAGGGATTATCCTTTGGAGAAGTGGAAGGGAGTTTAGGTGGGGGTGCAATTTTCTTGTCAAGTGAGGTGTCAAAGGAAAGGGAATAGGTGTTGGTAGCTTGGAAAGTCATCTAGTGAAGGATGAGGGTATGGAGGATCAATAACTTCATCATCACTCTCCTCAAGATCAAAATTGCTACATGATAAATCAATTTCAAGGGAGTTGATTGAGAAGTATGGGGAGGGTGAGCATGGTGGTGTATATTATGAGGGTCAAAATTTGGAAGGGGACTATATGGGGTAGTTGGAGCAGGTTGCATAGAAGATGAAGATGAGGGGGAGGGTGTCTCAATAGCTTACATGATGGTGGATGAAACAGGAGATGGAGGGGGATTAGTTGGATGAGGGTCATTTTGGATTGTGGAGTGCATGGGATGAAGGATTTTGTGGTGTGGCATAAGGGGTGGGCAAGGTAGGAGTAATGTGGTCATGATAAATCATTCCCACAAAACCTTGGTGAGATAGGATATTATTGATGTGATGATGTTGATGTGAATGAGTTGCAAAAGTTGAGGCTACATAATTGGATTGTGTTGTCCTAGGTTGTGGTGATGGAGCTTAATTATCTCCAAGGTTTTGGTGAGCGATATTTGAAGGGTATTTTATGGCAATGAACCCTTGGTCAATCGGATCCTATACAAGATTTTGGAATGATTTACAATGATTAATGTCATGACCATGTTAGTGATGGTAGACACAAAATTGGTCGATGTTAGGTCCTAGATATGTGGGGTGATGTGTATCATTTTTCCCCATATGGGGTAAGAAGAGTGCTCACACCTCAATCATTTTCCATAAAATGGATAACAAGGGCTCTATGAGAGGCATGAAGTAACACTGGGGTTGAGGAAAAATATGTGTGGGAGGAAAAATAGGTTGGTTGTGTTATTGTGGAGGTGGTTGAGGTTGTTGCAAGTATCGTGGATAATATGAATGTTGTGGAGGACGTGGTGGAGGCACTTGGGAGGCTTGGAGTAGATATTGAGGTGTGTAATAATATGTGGTGGGGTGATGATAGTAGTGTAGGATGTTTGACAAGTGGATTGTGGATAATATGGAGGGGATGATTGTGATTGATATGTATGTTGGTATGGATGAGTTGGTGGGGGGTGACATGAAGAAGGGGTTTAATGATATACCTGCAAAGGTTGATGGTAAGTGGGAGGTGATTGATGATATGTAGGGGTTGATAGTGGATGATATAAAGGGGATTGGTTATTATAGGTAGGTGGTTGTGGATGTGCTTGATGGGTTGATGGTTGATTATAAGTGGGTGATGATTGATGATAAATAGTGGGAGGTTGATGATATTGTGGGGTTGATTTTTGGTGATATTGGGAAGTTGATGGTTGGTTGTAAGTGGGTGATGGTTGATGATATTGTGAGGATGGAAGATATTGTATGGGAAAGGGTTTTTGATGGGGAAATTGAGGTGGTATATATTGGTGACAGTTTTGCGGGTATTAGGCAAAATGAGCCATGGATGTGACAATTATGGGTGTATGGAATGGAGGAAAAAGGGTGATATTTACAAAAAAATCCAAAAATAAAATCACTATCTAATTAAGGATGAAAAATGTGCAAACAAAAAAACGAACGATCAATTTTTATTTTGGGTTTTTGTGGTTATTTTTTTGTTGTTTTTGGTTTTTTGTTGTTGGAGGTTTTGTGTTTTTGGTGTGTTTTATGTTCCTATGCCTAGGAACTACAAAATGCGGATGATGACATGAAATCTAAAAGGTGTATTTTTACCTAACACCCTTTCAAGGAATGATACATGAATGGTTTATGTATCTTCCTTGGATGGAGGGTTAGTAATGGGAAACCTAAGGGGACAAAAAGTACCTCTCAAAAGAGGTTGCACTGTCTAAGTTTTTCTACCAATATTTATAGACCTTTGCTTCACCCTCAGGTAGGCTCAAACAAAAATGATAGCTGAACTCCACTAATTATTAATCCCTATGGTTCAAGGGCATCTAACCTAGAATATTACCCTGAGCTAATCCCAATGCTAACTAGTCTCTCGATGATAAAATCTAGGAAACTATACACACTAGCTATGGCAATTTTCTAAGATCTCAACCAATGGTTGGGGATGAATTCCAACTCATCAGGAGGTTTTCCTCGCACTATATATGTCTATATCAGAATTACAGCATCAAAAGTGCTAGGTGTGTGCAAAATTTTATTATTATGTGTATCTTTTGGTTTGATTTTTTTGTTTTGTGTTTTGTCATTTTTTTGGTGCTTTTTACGATAAGTGAACTAAATGTGACCGTGATAGAAAAAATTATACTGATATTGGCCTAAAATCCATATGTGACTACCCAAGGATGTAATTTAGAACTATGACCTAAAATATTGGTTTAGTTTCAGGTTCAAACAAATTGACAGGATAGAGACTACATATTTTATGATAAAATATGGCAAGAGATTTCCCAAAAGGTATCCAAAATAAGTCTAAGTCACAGGGATGACCATATTAGATAGATGGTAGGGATTTTTTAATAGTGCTAACCATCCCAGATAGATGGTAGGGAGGGTTGAATAGTACTAACCATCTCAGACAAATTTCAGGGATGGTTGAAAAGTGCTAACCATCTCAAACATATGGTAGGGATGATTAGACCTATGTCCCAAACATAGTTAGAGGAGAGAATGAGCACAAAATTTTCAAAAAGATACACACAAAATGTCTGGTAGGGATAGTTATTCTACAAGGTTAGAGGATTCTACTTCTAAAAATGATGATTACCAAACCCACTCTAAGGCAAATGCAACTATTCTATACTAGGAATGTCAAAAGTGTCACTTATGCCAAGGACTTCAAGGAGTACTCCTATGATGAAACTAAACCTTCTAAAAGACAACAGACTTAGACTAAAATAGAATATATATTTAAACTAAATGATACATTATATAAACTACTCCATGCTAGGTTATCTTAGTTGATGGGAGCAAAAACAAGACAAAAATAACAAAAGAACAACTACACTAGCAAACAAGATTTTTTTTTAAGCTTATGTGAGAATAACTACTTGAAATTTTCCTCTTTTTCTTTTGTTTAACATGCAAAGAAAATGAAACTTAAGCTAGCATGCTATTTTTTTTATACAGAAGAAAGATCTACAAAGAATAGGGAGACCTAGAACTAAAGCATAGAGGAAAAGGTTGTATAGCTCTTCTTTTGGAAATAAAACTCTCTACCTACACTAGGGAGGAATATAGAATGAATATATGAATACAAGAAAGCTATCTTTGGAAGGCTTACCTTAAAGCCACAAACTCTGTAGACTACCCCTTGAGTCTTATGTTGGCATGTGTGACCATATGGCTCAGTTGAGGACCATCTAAGACTATTGAGGATTGTTTGGGATAGTTAAACAAAGCAAAAAAATAGGTGTAAATCCTTTACCATAACTTCCATTCACCATTGTGATAAATCTGCACCCAAAAAAGATAGCATAAAGTTAGTTAAATAGGTAAGTGATGCTACAAAATAGTGACAAAAGACCCAAAAATATGATCCACTAAGCATAAAAGTTCAAGAACAAAATAAAACAATACCTAATGAGTTAGAAGTTAGGAGGTCCCACTGGGTGTGCCATTTTTTAGAAAACAAAGATACACCATGCAAACAAGTAGGAAAGAAAGGCAAACATGCATGTATTGATAAACACCAATATTTCTTTTGAATAGAAAGAGCCCTATCAAAGGGGTTTTTTCAAATCACAATGTCTTTAGAATGAGAACCAAAGGGGGATATATCCATTTTTTACAAAATGTCAAGAGGTGCAATCCTTATTTGTGTCACAATCAAAGGTGTGTGGGTGGGATTTGTGCTTCAGTGTTGATTGGATCACCCAAGCATTGTGTTTACTGATGCTAGACCTTGCACACATGCTCACAAAATGAAGTCGAAAGCATATAAAGGGCTTCCCTTGCATGAGGCCCTTAACAACATACAGATATCAAAGCATTCACAAAACCATTTAAACCTTCACATAACTAAAAAATAAGCTTACAAATCAAAATAAAATATGTTTCATACCCTCATTTACCTAACTTGATTTTTGAATGCTTTGTTTGGTGTTTTTTTGGCCAAGTGTCCTAGATGGTTGGTAGGTGTCTCATACAGTTGGGACTTTGCAAGTGTCTCAGATGATTGGGACCAAATGGCCATAGGGGCAAGGTGTCCCTACTAGGAGGTGTAGGTGGTCCCTAGGAATCTTTTGATGCAGGTGGTGTTGTAGGAAGTGGACAACTTTGGGTGTAATTATCAGTCAACTCAGAGTTAAATCCTTCATGTAGACTCCATGGCTATAATGGCTAAGCTCTATAAGGTGTATGGTAGAAGCAACTGAGGTCTCCAAGGGTAGCAAGGTGGTTTGGTGTAATTTCAATAGCATAATAACTCTTAAACCTCTTCTCTTGTAAAATTATGGAAATGGGAGGATGTATAGGAATTTGGTGAGAGGTAGGGTAGGTGGCATGGATATGATGTGGAGGGTATGTGGCAATGATGTGGTAGGTGCAAGATCCAAGATAATATTTGGAGGATTCCACTTGGTGGAATGTGCAACCTCCACATTGAATGCCTTTGTGTGGAGTGATATCTCATGGGGGGTGCCTTGGGAATTATTTATATGAATTATAAATTACCCATAAATGTGACATGGCAGCTAATGAGGATAAGGTTATTAAACTTGCCAATTATCCCACTTTAAATTTAAGCATTTCTTGCAATTTTAAATTGCATAATTTTAGAGAGAGGCATGGGTGAGGGGGACCAAGTGGAGTAAATGAGCATTGGTGGGTGAAAATTTAGACAACCCTTTGGGATTTGAAAGCATTTTTAAATAATTGTGCATATCCATTGGAAATTGGATGAGGGTTTACCTTGGATTTTTGGGAGTTGTTTAGAATTTTAATTTTTTTTGCATTCCCCTAGGGATTGGGTTGTGGATTAGAAAGGTTATTAGGGCATAATGGAGGGCTTAATGGAGGGATTAGGAAAACAAGAGGGATAAATCGAGGAATTAAATACGTAATAAAGATTGTGAGAAATTTGAGGAGGGAAGGGAAAATAAATGAGAAATATTAGTTGGAAATTAGGAGGTTAAGGAGAAGATAAGAATGATTAGGGAGGCTAAACAAAGTAGGAGAAGATTAGAAGAAATTGAAGAACTTAAGGATTTTAGGGAAAAGGGGAAATTAGAAGAAAATAAATATTTTAGGGAACCTTAGAAGAATTTAGGGAAAATTAGAGGGAAATAGAATAGAATTGGGAGGGCTATGGAAATTTGGAAGAAAATAGAAAAATTAAGGGTAATAAGTGGAAAATTGCTAGAGAATAGAGAAATTTGGATGAATTAGATAGGAAAAGGCAATTTGGAAGAATTTGATCGAATTTGGGTGATTTTGTGGCAAATTTGTAGAATTTTGTTTACAAATGACTAAAATTTGATGTTTACATAAAGCACCAAGAGATTTTATTAAATATAAATCAAAGTGATAAGGATAGACACAACCAAAGAGGTCAGATTTTCTTTCATGAAACGGAGCAAGGTGTGTGATGATAAAACCAGGGAGGTCTTGGTTTAAGAGTTCTTTCATATGCAAACTTAGCTCTTAGGGGAAAAGTAATCTAGATATTGTACAAAGAGAGTCAAAGATAATGGGCAAAAATTTTTCTAAGTATGTTGAGCCCAATGACCCAAGTTTAATATTTATTGCATTCTCCCAACCAAATGGTCCTGCTCTTTGGAATGGTTTAAAAAAATCTATTGATATAATGATTAAAGGTTTAATATGGGTGGTGGGAACTGGAGAAAAAAATTCTATCTAGACGAATACTTGATGTGATAAAAAAAACCACCTAATTTAGATCCAATTTTGAAACCTTGGATGAGATTACTTCAAGATAAATATGGTGATAGGGTTTCAAATATTTTTTACAAGGATTAAGAAGGAAAATACAAATGGAAAGAAGATTATTTTACAAGTATACAAGACATTGATGCTAGGAGGCAATTGAGTAGAAAGATAGTAACTGTAATTATTTTGAGGGAAGCCAAGGATAAATTGATTTTGGAGTTGAATAGCTCTAGAGAATACACAACAAGAAGTGGATATAATGTAAAGCACAAACAAAGTAGTAATATCACTAGAATATAGAGAGATATTTGGGATAGCCCAAGCATTCCTAAATTTAAAATGCTTGTTTGGCTAGTAAGTCATAGAAGAATTTTATCTTGGGATAAACTTATGAAAAGGGATTTTCATGGCCCCTCTTAATGTGTTCTTTGTGAAAAGGAGGAGGAGAGTATAGACCATCTCTTGGGACATTGCTCAATAGTCTTGAAACTATGGAAATGATTCTTAATATGTTTGGTAAATACATGGTGATGAATATTATAATTGAATATTGGTTAAAGCAATGGCAGAGAACTTATAAAAGTGAGGCTTTACAAACAATATGGGATATATCAAAAGATACAGTACTTTGTATTGCATGGCTAGAAATGAATAAAATAATATTTAAAGGAAAGGAAATTAGTTTAGAGGAAATGAAAAGAAAGATATGTCTAGCCATAAAGGAGTCCAAACCAACCCTATCAACTCACCTAGTTCCTAATCTGGAAGCAAAGATCCTTTATAGATGGAGTCAAGACATTTAATGGAATTATGATGTTGGGTACAAGAGAAGCAAAAAGAAGGCAAAGAATATAAAGTAGAAACCACCAAATTTGGAGTTGGTAAAATTAAATTTTGATGGAGCATCTAATGGAAATATAGGACCAACAGGAGAAGGAATAATGAGAAATAATAGATGAGAGATATTGTCTCATTACACTTTCAATAGTAGATTTAAGACAAATAATGAAGCTCTTGGGCAGCTTTATAAGGGTTAAAATATGTAAACAAATAAAATAAAAAAGAGTATGGATGGAAGGTGATTCTCTTAAATGTCATTTTTAGGAAAGCAAAGGCTCCAAGGAACATACAAGAGATAATTATGGAAATTCAAGATCTTGCTAAAGAGTTTGAAGAAATATAGTTTACACATACCTTAAGAGAAGGAAACAAATATGTAGATAGGCTAGCCAATAGAGGGTTTTTTATTGAGGATCGTGAAGTTAAATTCTCCTTTTCATGGTTAGAGGACGTAGTAATTTTAGCTGAAGCTGACAAGATAATGTTGACTACTTGAATCAAATAATGATTAAGATTTACTTTAATGTTTTCCATTGGTAATATCTGCTTTATTTTATAATAATAATGTGTTTTCATATAAACTATTTTTTATAATTTTGTGGTTTCACTTGTGTTTCAAGAAGGAAACTAGCAATCTACATTTGGTAAAGCGGACTATGATAGTGCGATATTTTTAAAATATTACTCTACTAAGATGCAATGCATAAATAGTAGAGGTGAAGTTTTGGTATTGTGAAGGTTGCTATAGAAAAATGTCAAGAAGGATGTTAAATTTTGGAATATTTGTATTCATACAGAAAATTGAAAAGATCTAGAAATTGAAAATCAAGAATTCAAACATTTTATGTAAAATTATGTAGGTTTCTAGCCATAGCATATCAATTGAAATGAGAATTGTATCTATTTGTAAACTCTCTTTTAGATTTTGAAGCTTTAATACTTAATGTAAATCACCACAGGAAAATAATCACAAGATCTAATATAATGAATTTGCAATATAATGAATCAAATAATAACTCAAAATGTAATATCAAATAGAATATCTCATTAAAATACTCACATAAACATGCTCACAATATTGCACATAAAAATACTAAAAATGCTACTGAATAAAATTTTACTAATACATGCATAAAGCTTTGCATGTTCAATTTATATTACAATGCTTTATCACAAATATATAATTGTATGTGACTCTTCATAACAACTCTTATATGTTGCACTCTTGACCTTCACTCTTCTTAACAACTCTTCACTTTCCTATTCTAAGGACACATGTGCACACTTATATATTAGACACTTGTGCACATTTACACTCATAACACTTGCACACATATTTATATGACACTTTTGATTTTCCTGTACATTATTACATTACATAAATTATTTACTCACTCACTAATCTAGGACACAACCCTAATCTAATATTTACAATAATGTACTAAGGCAATATATTGTCATGTACCAAATAATGTAATATCCTCTAACACCCCATGTATTACATTATTTGGTTATTGAATACTTTAGTCTTCAATATGGTATTTGTCCTTGATTCTTCAATCAATATCCAAGTAGCCTTGTTGAACAAGAGATCTAATTATCTTATGAGACAATGTTAAATCATAATTAATCAATTTTTTTTTCTTTGGTTCTCTAGATGCCTTTCCTTCCTGTTCTTCAAATATTTCATACTTGGATCCACTATTAGTAGATGCTTCATAAATAAGAACTTTAAAAATATAATCTAATATGAATGTTAATTCTTTTTCAAATCATCTCCAGTACTTGTCCTTGTAGTAGAAAAAAATAGATGAGTGAGATTTTCTTCCATAATATTTACATGGATGAAGATTCCAACAATATGCTTTTTCATGACCAATCCTATTGCAATAAGTACATCTTGAAGGTATTTTCACTGCTTTGTTAATTTCTTTTGGAGTTTCAAATTCATCTATTTTCTTGATAAAATAGTATAACCACTTGTGTATAATTGAAACTATTATATCTTTATTTTCTTTGTATATATGTTGTAGATGATGAAGATCTTCAATATTTCTAGAAAAATCTATTTTTGAGGTTGGATTTATAGTAACAAACCCCAATGGTATGTCTACTTGATTATTTTAAAATCTTATTGAGTCCTCAATTGTATCTCTAAGCCATTTTGGTTTTTTATGAAATAAATCTTCACTATTTTCATTGAATGTATTCTTATCCAATTTTAATTAATTTCTTTGAAGTTTCCTACCTTATATCTCCTTAGATTTTGAATAATAATTTTTCAAGTTTCTAAATTTTTCAAAAACCTATGAAGTTGAATTCCTTATGTCTCCCTAATTTATTAGAAACTAGAAAATAAGAATTTTGCAAATTTAATAATCCTAAGTTTGAAGTAGACTTCCTTATCTCTCTTTAAAAATATTTAATAAAAAAATATTATGCTTCCAAACCTAAAAGTATACCTCACTACCTACGCATTGATATCTATAGAAAACTTGCACCGAGCGCTTTATTCTTTATCTCAAAAATGATTCCTACCCTTGGAACTACCTTCAAATGAATGTGATATTGTCCAACATGCAAGTCCTTATTTATGCACTTTAGATGGCATTACAATTTTTACCGTCGAACGTTTCATCTTCTCCAAATTGCACTTGAATTATTCCATGCTTAGCATACGTTACAACATGGTGTTTCACTTTCCCTAGAGATATTCTTGGTGGTGCTTCAAATTGGCACTTAGATGGCTACAATTAATAATGAGTTTGATCTCATTGGTGCTTTAGTTTTTGTTGGCCTCCTCCACGTTTAGACTTTTTACTTGGCATCAAATTATGTCCCCTTCACTTCAACTCTACATTGCTTCGCTCTTTGTCCCTTCGCTCTACATCACTTCACTTCTGACTCCTACTTGGTACTCTTAGCTCTCCCAATGCTTGACACTTTCATTGGTTTGTTATTGGGTTTTGCTCCTGTTTAGTGCTCGACTATGTCATTGTGTTTGGCTATGCTATTATGCTTAGCTCTTGTTTAGCACTTTTTTGTTGATTCCTACCTTGTTGCTTTTGATTCCTATGCATCTCCTTATTTTTGCATTACTCTATGTCTGAACTAGAGTTGGCTTATCACTTGGATCTATGTAGTCTAGCTTGGTGCTTAACCTTCCTTGACCTTTGTTCTTTCTATATCACTAAGTTAATGCTTGACCTCCTACATAACTTAGCTCTTAGATGGTGCTCCAAGGCACTTCATTGCATTCCTTATTGAAACTTGTCTTCTTTATACAAGTGGAAGTATAGGTGTTATGTGTAGGCTTGAAAGTGGTGTTTTATATTCAAGACTTGAACCTTTAAACTTTGTCAAGAGTCATAAACCTTGCATGATATCTTGGATGTTCCTTATTGTGGTTAGAGCCTCCTTTCACTTATACTATCGATGTATAGAATGCTAAGACTAACTCTACCTTGTTCTTAAACATATACTTTTGGTGTCTTCAATATTTCAAGCTTGTTGCCTCTTCAATCTTGTTGCATATTAGACGTTTCCATAGAACTTTTTTCAATGCATATACTCTTTAGAATCATAGCTTCTCCTTGGTCGAATCTAGTATAGCATAGAGATATTATATGTCTATCTCTCCTTGTAGTCTTAGACTTCACAAACTTGTAAGAAAAAAAAAAATTTATGTTGTCCTTTTACTTTGGCCAAATATTTATCTTCAAATCTCTTTCACTTGACTTGTTTCCTTTAATTCTAAGCTTGTTGCCTTCAATACTACCTTTAAGTTGGCTACCTTGAAGTCTTCTTACTACCTTTAAGTCTTCTTACTCACTTGAAGTCTTATTGCTACCTTCAAGTCTTCTTACTCACTTGAAGTCTTCTTGCTTGATGTATATCTTTGTAGAACATACTAGATTAATGGTCTCTTCTCTGCTAAGGACCAATATTATTTGCTTATGATGGATCCCCTTAAATTGGTTCTCATTAAAATACCTTAATATTTAATAAGACCTTCTTTAGTTGGTCTTCTATCTCTCATTCTACTATGGGACCTCTTTTATTAGGTATCCTATATTTATCTTATGGGATTGTCATCGAATGGTGATGATTGTCCCAAATCTAGAGTAAGTACTCTCGTTGGAGCTCTTCTAATGGGTCTCCTTAATCTCTACCTTTTGTCTCTAATTCACAAGTCTTCTAGGAATTTTCTCCTTACGACTAATTCTTCCTTTATTAATCAAATATGACCTCTTTTCTATTAGGGCCACTTATCTCCACTATGTTAGGATTCCACATAATAACTTTATTAATTTAGTATTATTAATTATATAATTAGTTATTATATTAATTCATAGCATGAACCATCACGTCTTCACTAAAAGTGGCATTAGGATAGATATAAAACTATGTATGAGCAAGAACTCAAATCATGAAGAAAAAGAATAATTTATTATTTAAGATTTTAAGTAGGAAGCCCCCTCGAGGAGGCCTGCGATTATTGATCAACCTATTATATTCTATGATTATTTATCATTTATTTTATCAAATTCAAATTAGAACAAGTAGGTTTTAACATTTGGTATCAGAGCTTCAAACTGGAGAGTACACTCTACGAGATCATAACAACAACTTACAAACAGAAACATCCTTCTTTCACAGAAAAATAAATGAATACTTGAAAACATCTGTGAAACAAATGTATTCAACCATTTAAAAAAATCATATGTACTACACAAATAGGGCATTAACGTACACTTTAAACAGACATTTTCTTGACCTCTTAGGAGCTGTATAATCACTAAAAATCTACCATGCATTCTAAAAATAAAGCTTTGCCATATCTTATACATAGAAAAAAATTAGCAATCCTTGTAGTCCTTAAATAGTAGCAGATGATAAGCATCACCCCAGTCAAAGATATTCTATGGTGCTGGTGAACACTCCATCTCATAGTGAATACCCACCTTCACAGCTTTAGTTGAGTGTCTTGTTTCGATCTTGGGTTCCAAACTGAAAACTTGAGTGTCTTGTTTGCTGATTTGGGTTATTCAGTGTTTTGTATGTTTGGAGATCATATGAACATTCAATGTACTAACTCCAATTTTCAAATATCATATTAACTCATGAATTTTCAACAAGACATTTTGACAAACATTTGTCATGCATACTCAGAAATAACAGGGCAGCTCTCAAGAATGGATCACAACTTGAAAACTATCAATCCAAATGCTACCAAATTCGAACACTAGCTTCTTCCAATATAGATAAACAAACCCAATAAAGGAAATTGCATTAAAAGGAGTATACCCGAAATTGTGAAGGTCTGATACAAATCTGGAAATGTTCATCAACACACAGAAATCTTCATTTTTTTATCATAAAATCCAATTTACAAACTTCTCCAGCATACAACTTATGTTTTTGAATACCCTTTTTGGAGACAATAACAAAGCATGTAAGAAATCCTCCAAAGACTAGGCGTTTGGACCTAGGCAAGCAACTCGTCCCCCAAGAAATGTACGACCATGCCAAGAGCAGGTACGGCTGCTAATAAACACTACAAAAATCCAATGAAAGTCTCCAAAACCTGCAGAAAAGGTGGCGGCTAGGTCTGTAGTTGCAAGTAGATCTCAAACTTCAACAAACCATTGTTGAGTGTGCATCCAAATCGCTCTATTTTGGCCCTAGATGGTACGACCAGCTGAAGGAGTGAAGTGCAAATGAAATGGAGCAAACCCTCTCCAATCTGCTCAACAATATCTGAAAATATCACCTTTATCAGCTCAATTGCATCCACTGAGTATGAATGCTCATTAACCAATCTAAAGGTATCTTTCAACCTCAAGATATGGTGTCCTTGTATGTGGTTTTCGTCACAATACAAGCCTGGAATGACTGAAATCTTGCAACCTGCAAGTCTCACACAATAAGCTTCAAGAATAATAGTCAAAGATGTCACAATCAACTCTTCAATGCCACTTTTATCCTTTCCCAAAGTTGGTTGATCCATTCACTTCTTGAATGTGGGATAATTTGTCTTTCCAAATGCTACGTTGCACCTTGAAGGCATTCTTTTTACCATAAATTGTAATATATTTCACTTATTACTTTCCAAGGAGACCATACCACTTTTATGACATTAGAAATATGAACTTTATAAAATCCCCTTTAATTCAAGTGGTTACATGACCCCTTTTAAGATTAAATTAATGCCCAACATTAATATATTTAACTTTTATATTTAAATATAACATTATAAATCTTCGGGCATTAAAATTATTGCTCTCCCAACATCCAACCACCAAACAACTTACGGAAATGGATACCCATTAAGCCGAAGATGCCAGTCGTACTTTCCATTTCTCGAGAATCCAACCCTAACTGACTTACTAAAAATAGTAAGTCTCTAAAAATACTACCAAAAATGGTCCTGAAAGCTGACAACTGTGAATGCAGATCGTCCAACAATATCTCCATAACACCTAGTGGTTCCTAAACACTCGACATTGCCTACGAAACCTTATGAATAGGCAAGTCCATATTACGCTCTGTTAGCTGACTAGGATGGGGACATTACAGTCCTCCCTCCTCGAGATTGCTTGTCCTCAAGCAATCCAATCTCAGAACATGACAATCTCAAAAATAATTGCCATGCAATCCCTGGATCCCAGATGAACCGATGAGCTTCATATCTCCAACTGAGATAAATCCTGCACTGTTGACCCTCTGCAAGTGTCATCTCGTGTAGTCCTCTATCCAGAAGTGCAATCAGTCTCTGAAATAGTTCAACCAACTCACAAGTAAACTGCTCTCCACAATCCCGGTCAAGCTCTGTCACCACACTAAAACCGAGCATATCCTCTAAGTCCCAAATCAACATCCTGTCAGAACTAACACGCTGACGCTGTGCCACTCTGATCAAAACCAGAAGCTCATAGTAACACAGCCGCACACACCTCATCTGTATTCCCAGAATGACAACACCCCAAACTAGACTGAAAAACCGGTGTGAGAGGACAAGTAAATCAAGGATGGTAAGTTGAGGAGATGCTGGAATCAACCCCCAACAACTCCCAACAACCAAAGTAACCGATCCTTGACCAAAAAATCTCTCCAATATTTCTGTTGACATAAGATTGGAGTTAATCGGTTGCTAATCCACAACCGAACAATAATGACCCATCTGGGAGTCTGAACTAACTCCCGCCACCAAATAGCCAATGGAAGTGACATCAAGGCACGATCTCCACAGATCACTGACCTCCATGGGCACACACCTCCCGGATCCCATGGGCCAAAGAATATCCTAGCAGTCATGTCAACTACCAACTCGGTGAAACAACAACTAAACCACTGACAACTACCTGGATCCCAAATCCATATGTGGTCCCCTGCCATATCACCCGAACCAAGGAAAAATCCAAGATCCAGCATCGAAATATCATAACTGCATACAAGCGAAGAGTTGTTCAGCCATAACTCTGTCTCTGCACTACATCCATCATGTTGAACCAAACAATCATCCCAACAATGAATCACCTTACCCTCTAATGAAGAAGGCATCTCATACCCCAGTGAAGTATACAACCCGCTATAACCATCTTTCAACCCACCACTATGTGTCATCCGAAAAAAGGTCCACTCATCTACATGTGGGCTGAAATCAAAATGACTAGCATACCTCACTATACAATCCATATGAACCTCACCAACTGAACCCCTGTGAAGCTCCAAAGAATCCCCTGAAGTATGGCTCGCATCATCATCCTCAGGATCGGAATCAGGTAATGTACCATCATCTACTGCACCAAATGAGGAAGTAGCATCCATTAAAGAAAGCATATCATCACTCCGCTTATGCTCATACTGATCGACTTGAGTGAATGCGGAATCATTATTACTAATCAATCCTTCCTCACGTCCAATCTCATGTATCCCCTCAATCAATTGCTTAACCACCATAGTATCCGAATTAGTCTCTGAATCATGTGAAGTGGATGCAACGAGATGACTGACTTTTCATTGTGAAAAGGGAGTGATGAGCTAAACTCAACTCAAGACAAAGCTCATCAATCTCCTCATCTTTCCGAGTGAGCTCTCGGGAAGTCTGCTCTACAAACCGCATAACCCGATCCCTATCAGATAATAGCCTCAAGTAATCTGATTTGATTACCTCTAATGCTCGCTTGATGGCATGCAAATCTGTAGCAGTAGCTCCAACTGTCAACTGGTGTCGTCTCTCTCCAAGCTGGGCTGTCTGATAAAGGCATTCAACAAACTCATGTGTGCTATTCAAATGTGTCAATGTGTGGACAACTTGCTCATCTATAACCTGTATGTGATCCTGCAATGAATTGGAATCATCAACACAAAATAAACTCTCAGGTGTATCCTCCAATGCACAATGATCAATCTTAGGCCCTTTCACTGCACTGCACTCACCAACCTCATACTCTGAAGTGATGACAGAACTATGCTCATCCTCTGAATCACCAACTACATCAACAACTGAATCCTCAACCACAAGATCAACGTGCTCATCAATACACACCTCTCCAATATCCAACACACAAGATGAAGTGACCTCATCCTCATCAATTACTATTGTTGCTTTGTTTTCCCCATCAATACAAGAATCAACTTGAACCTCGGTTATGCATGAAACATTCTCTAAATTTTCAACCTCCTTGTTGTCCTCTTCGCTGTCCACAACTGTGCTTGGCTGCAATGAGTCGTTTCCCTTTGTCCCTATTTTTATTCCAACTGCTAATGGAGGCTTCAACCACTTAGGATGATGTTCTATTATTGTTGTAAAAAACTCATTTTGTTCTTGAAATTTTTGCATCAGCTCTATCATGAGTTCCTGGATAGTAGCCATTACCAACACACTACTGCAACTTTGTAACCCTCAGGCTGGCAGGATAAGCTGAGCTCTGATACCACTGTAATGTCCTACCCCTTTCGAAGACAAAAAAAAAATTGCCACCAAAAGAGCCAGGTTTCGATCTTGGGTTCCAAACTGAAAACTTGAGTGTCTTGTTTGCTGATTTGGGTTATTCAGTGTTTTGTATGTTTGGAGATCATATGAACATTCAATGTACTAACTCCAATTTTCAAATATCATATTAACTCATGAATTTTCAACAAGACATTTTGACAAACATTTGTCATGCATACTCAGAAATAACAGGGCAGCTCTCAAGAATGGATCACAACTTGAAAACTATCAATCCAAATGCTACCAAATTCGAACACTAGCTTCTTCCAATATAGATAAACAAACCCAATAAAGGAAATTGCATTAAAAGGAGTATACCCAGAATTGTGAAGGTCTGATACAAATCTGGAAATGTTCATCAACACACAGAAATCTTCATTTTTTTATCATAAAATCCAATTTACAAACTTCTCCAGCATACAACTTATGTTTTTGAATACCCTTTTTGGAGACAATAACAAAGCATGTAAGAAATCCTCCAAAGACTAGGCGTTTGGACCTAGGCAAGCAACTCGTCCCCCAAGAAATGTACGGCCATGCCAGGAGCAGGTACGGCTGCTAATAAACACTACAAAAATCCAATGAAAGTCTCCAAAACCTGCAGAAAAGGTGGCGGCTAGGTCTGTAGTTGCAAGTAGATCTCAAACTTCAACAAACCATTGTTGAGTGTGCATCCAAATCGCTCTATTTTGGCCCTAGATGGTACGACCAGCTTGAAGGAGTGAAGTGCAAATGAAATGGAATTGTTGTTAACTTCAAACCCTCTCCAATCTGCTCAACAATATCTGAAAATATCACCTTTATCAGCTCAATTGCATCCACTGAGTATGAATGCTCATTAACCAATCTAAAGGTATCTTTCAACCTCAAGATATGGTGTCCTTGTATGTGGTTTTCATCACAATACAAGCCTGGAATGACTGAAATCTTGCAACTTGCAAGTCTCACACAATAAGCTTCAAGAATAATAGCCAAAGATGTCACAATCAACTCTTCAATGCCACTTTTATCCTTTCCCAAAGCTGGTTGATCCATTCACTTCTTGAATGTGGGATAATTTGTCTTTCCAAATGCTACGTTGCACCTTGAAGGCATTCTTTTTACCATAAATTGTAATATATTTCACTTATTACTTTCCAAGGAGACCATACCACTTTTATGACATTAGAAATATGAACTTTATAAAATCCCCTTTAATTCAAGTGGTTACATGACCCCTTTTAAGATTAAATTAATGCCCAACATTAATATATTTAACTTTTATATTTAAATATAACATTATAAATCTTCGGGCATTAAAATTATTGCTCTCCCAACATCCAACCACCAAACAACTTACGGAAATGGATACCCATTAAGCCGAAGATGCCAGTCGTACTTTCCGTTTCCCGAGAATCCAACCCTAACTGACTTACTAAAAATAGTAAGTCTCTGAAAATACTGCCAAAAACGGTCTTGAAAGCTGACAACTGTGAATGCAGATCGTCCAACAATATCTCCATAACACCTAGTGGTTCCTAAACACTCGACATTGCCTACGGAACCTTATGAATAGGCAAGTCCATATTACGCTCTGTTAGCTGACTAGGATGGGGACATTACACTTATTGTGGCCACCACCAATGGCCACATGAACCCTTACTGCCCGTGTGTTTGCTACCCCTTGTGTGCACTCTTATTGGTTCTCTCCTACTTTGTTCCCTATGCCATTATTAGTTGTTGACCATCATGTTCCCGTTTGTTGTCCCTCATGATTCGCATCATTTTCATCTCGTGCCTTCATCGATTGTTGACCCATTGTATCCCCATCTATTGTTCCTCATGATTCATGCTATGATTCATCTAGTACCTTCATCCACTGTCCTTCATGATTCCCACCACATTTAGGTCACCATCCCTCATAGTCTCATGATCATCCAGTATCTGGGATTGGGAAGGCTTGGGTTCAATACAAGTTGCTAAAATCAATTTTTTAGCAAACTTATTTTTCTATTTTTTTTTCAAATTTCAACCCTTGCTACCAATATTTGAAATTAAATTAAAATTTTCAGCCATCACCTTCAGAAAATATTCCTAAAATGGTCGAGGGAAGATCTCAAGACCCCAGTTTAGAGAAATTGGATCACGATATTTGATAAATCAAGGACCTACTTTTGCAAGTTAATATCAAGCATACTTTTCAGGAAATAGAGGTAAGGATGGCTGGATTAAATGCTAAATATGACTCTTTGAATCAAAATTTGGCACAAGTACAACAAATCGCACAATCAACTATGGCTAATTAGTCTCAAAACACTCAAGGTTTTGGTTCCCCACAGTATTCAAGACCAGTTGGAGGATCCATGCATCAGGCGCTCCTTGGGGGTCAACAAATATCCATCCTTCCAAGAACAACTAAGTTGGATTTCCCCAAATTTGAGGGAGGAGATCCCACTAGCTGGGTCTATCGAGAAGAACAATACTTCTCCTTGAACCAAATTCTTGAGGTGCAAAAAGTCCGTATTGCATCATTCCACCTTGAACATGATGTTATCCAATGGTACCAATGGTACGAAAAGACTAATGGCATTCCTACTTGGGATGACTTTACAAAGAATTTATTGGTCCGGTTTGGCCCAAGTAGATTCGAAGACTTCATAGGAGCTCTCACTAAACTACATCAAATCACTTCAGTGCACAAATACCAGGCTCAATTTGAGAAGCTCGCAAATCACACAACAAGGTTGGATGCATCATTTTTCAAAAGTTGCTTCATCAGTGGGTTGAAAGAAGAAATTTGGGTAGAAGTACAAATGTTCAATCCCAACACCATGATGCAGGCCATTGGATTAGCCAAGTTAGCAGAAGATAAATTCAATGCTCAATGTCGACAAGGGAAGCCACCTATTGGAAAATCACAAATCACTCACACTGCCCCAAAACCTAATCGACCCTTGCAAATTAAGCATATCAACCCTGAGGAAATGAAGGAACGATGGGTGAAGGGCCTCTGCTATAATTGTGATGAGAGATATGTGCCAAATCATAGATGCACTACACAAAAGTTATATTTATTGAATGCAACTGATCCTTGTAACTCAACAGAGGAAGAAGATGAGATAGAAGTGGAAGTAGTGATAGATACACCTGATAACAACAATGAGGATACTCCAAAAATTACTTTCAATGCTCTCGCAGGATTTTCTTCCCCACAAACTATGAAATTCCAAGGATACTTCAAATGACAAAACCTCATTGTGCTCATTGACTCTGGAAGTACACATAATTTTATTGACCCACGTGTGGCAAAACAGGCTAATTGCTATATACAACCTTGCAATAGTTTTGAGGTGATGATTGGTAATGGGGGACAAATTGCCTATAAAGGGAAGTGCCAAAATGTCAAACTCACCATGGGTGACTACAACATGAAAAGTGACATGTATGCACTTCCATTGGGTGGATGTGATGTTGTCCTAGGGGCTCAATGGTTGAAAACACTCGGGTTAATACAATGGTATTTTGCAACATTATGGATGCAATTCACAATTGATGGCCAAAAATACACTTTAAATGGACTCCAAGCAGGTTCCTCACAAATAGTGAGTTCTCACCGCATGGAAAAACTTATTCGAAAAGGAGGCAAGGGAATGGTCGCACAATTATTCTCCATTCAATCCACAAGGGCAAAATAGGATGAAGTGGAAGAGTTACAACAACTTTTGGCTCGTCACTCTAGAGTATTTGAAGAACCAAAAGGGTTACCTCCCCACCGTAGTCATGATCATGCTATACAACTTCTTCCTGGAAATCAACCACCAAATATTCGGCCTTATGGATATCCCTACTTACAAAAAACTGAAATTGAGAAACTTGTACAAGAACTATTGAAAGCAGGTGTCATTCACCCAAGTGTCAGCCCTTATTCTTCTCTAGTATTGTTGGTTCGTAAGAAGGATGGGTCATGGTGATTGTGTATCAATTTTTGTGCCCTCAACAAGATCACAATCAAGGACAAATTCCCAATTCTTGTTATTGATGAGTTGTTGGATGAGCTTCATGGCGCTAAGTATTTTTCCAAGTTGGATCTACGATCAGGGTATCACCAAATCAGATTTAGAGAAGCTGACATTCCTAAAATAACTTTTCACACCCATGAGGGACACTATGAATTCTTGGTCATGCCTTTTGGCCTTACCAATGCTCCTTCAACATTCCAAAGCTTGATGAACCAGGTATTTCACCCTTATCTTAGGAAATTTATTTTGGTTTTCTTTGATGATATTTTGGTTTATAGTAAGACTTGGGAGGACCATTTGGTTCACTTGGAACAAACCTTGCAAATCTTGGGTGACAACCAATTATATGCCAAACGCTCAAAATGTTCTTTTGGGCGAAAGGAGATTGAGTATCTGGGACATATCATTTTAGAAGATGGGGTTAAGGTGGATCCCCACAAAATTGAAGATATGCAAAATTGGCCTATCCCAAAATCATTGAAAAGCTTGTGTGGATTTCTTGGATTGATCAGGTATTACCGTAAGTTCGTAAAGGACTATGGCAAGATTGCAGCCCCATTGATAGCTTTACTTAAAAATAATGCCTTTCTTTGGTCCACAAATGCTAATGATGCTTTTCACAGATTGAAGGAAGCCATGTGTTCCACTCCTGTATTGGCCATGCCCGATTTCTCAAAGACCTTTGTGATCGAAAGTGATGCTTCTGGATTGGGAATTGGTGTCGTTCTCATGCAAGAAGGTAGACCCTTGGATTTCACTAGCAAGGCACTTTCAAGATGAAACTTGGCATGATCAACATATGAGAAAGAGATGTTGGCCATCATTCATGCCATCCAACATTGGTGGTCATATCTCATTGGTCAACATTTCATTATCCATACCGATCATCATAGTTTGAAATACTTTCTGGAACAACGTATCTCCACCCTAGAGCAACAAAAATGGGTCACTAAACTATTGGGGTATGATTATGAGATCGTGTATCGTAAAGGGAAGGACAATGTGGTCGTTGATGCCCTTTCACGTAAATTTGAAGATTTGCCACAATTGCAAGCACTCTCTTCACCCGTTCCACAATGGATAGACAAGGTAACACAAGAATGGCTCAGTGATAGTTCAACATAGGCATTAATTAAGCAACTCCAACAAGATCCCAATAGTAAGCCTCACTTTACTTGGAGCAATGGAATGCTTCGATTCAAGGGACGTATTGTACTACCTCCTACCTCTTCATGTCGATTAGAGATACTCCATGAATTACATGCTACCCCTACAGCAGGGCACTCTAGGTTTCTGAAAACTTATAAAAGGGTGGCTCGATATTTTTATTGGGATGACATGAAACAGGATATCAAAAACTTTGTTGTAGAATGTGAAGTTTGCCAGCAATAAAAAGGGGAGACCATGGGTACTCCAGGACTTCTTCAGCCTCTTCCTATCCCGACAAAAACATGGACTGATATTTTGATGGATTTCATTGAGGGCCTTCCAAAGTCTTCTGGAAAATATGTTATCCTGGTGGTTGTGGATCGATTGTCCAAATATGCACACTTTTGCTCCTTAGCCCATCCCTACAAGGCTGTCAACGTGGCTCAACTATTCCTTGATAATATTTTCAAGCTCCATGGTATGCCATCCACTATCATCAGTGATCGAGACCCCACTTTCACTAGTCATTTTTGGAAGGAATTCTTCAAGCTCCAAGGCACTCAACTCCGTATGAGTTTGGCATATCACCCCCAAACCGATGGACAAACGAAGATTGTTAATAAATGTTTGGAGACTTACTTACGTTGCTTTGCTTCTACATAGCCAATTCATTGGGTTAAATGGCTTCCCTTGGTAGAATGGTGGTACAATACTTCATACCATACCACCATCAAAATGATACCCTATGAAGCCTTGTATGGCTAGGCACCCCCGATAGTCACATCCTATATTCTTGGAAGCACCAATGTTCAAGTAGTGGATTCTGAGCTTTCTACTCGGGCCAATATTCTTCATCTTCTTAAAGAGAATTTACTCACAACACAACATCGGATGAAATAACAGGCAGATCAACAGCGGGTTGAATGCGAATTTCAAGAGGGCGATATGGTGTTCCTACGACTTCAACCTTACCACCAAACCTCTCTCAAGCTTAAAGGTCCATAAAAATTAGCCCCAAAATTCTATGGACCTTACAAAATTTTGTAGTGCATAGGACCCGTTGCCTACAAACTGGAGTTACCCGAGTCTTCAAAAATTCATCTCATGTTTCATGTGTCTTGCCTCAAGAAGGTCATTGGTTCACAAGTATGAATACAAACTCAGTTACCTGAGTTTATCGAGGATGGATCCCTAGTGGTTGAACCTAAAGTAGTCTTGGATCAATGCACCCGTCAACTTCGCCATCGCACCATCATCGAGGTCTTGATTCAGTGGTGGGGCTTGGCTCCTGAGGATGCTACTTGGGAAGCACTTCACCAATTTCAACAACAATTTCCTTAGTTCCAGCTTTGAGGACAAAGTTTTTTTTGGAAGGGTGGCATGTTAGGATCCCACATCCTAACATTATTTATTTATTATTATTAATTATCTAATTAATTATTATATTAATTCATAGCGTGAACCATCACATCTTCACCAACGTAGCGTTAGGATAGATATAAAACTATGTATGAACAAGAACTCAAATCATCAAGAAGAAGAATAATTTATTATATAAGATTTTAAGGAGGAAGCCCCCTCGAAGAGGCCTGCGATTCTTGATCAATTTATTATATTTCAGTGATTCTTTATCATTTAATTTATTAAATTTATATTAGAACAAGTAGGTTCTAACACACTATGAACCTCTTTCTCTATAGGGTCTCAAATCTCTAGTTATTTGAACTCTATCTCTTAATATTGGTCTCTTCTCTTGGACCAATTTATCAAGGTCTATAGGACCTGAATCACTAAAATTTTTATCAAGGTCTTTTTCTTAAGACTTGAATTCTCTATATCAATGTCAAGGTCTATCTTCAAGACCTAGATCAATATTATAGATTGTCTTCTATTCCAAATAGATTCTTGGAATAGGTAAACTCAATATATCTTATCAAGATCAATATCTTAATGACTTGAAACTTTTATCAAGGTCTATCTTTGAGACCTGAAAATTTTCTTGACTATAACTCAAATCAATCCCTGCTTGAGGAAAGCCTTCAGCCTTCTAGTAAAAGAAGATGAAAGTCTTCTCTATTTTATGTAGGAAGCTTCTCAACTTCCAAAAGATCAATTTTCACTACAACACTATCTTAGATAGCTTTCTCTAGCATTACCTAAGAATCCAAAAATCTAAATGACCAACTTTCTTCTATGTTGGTTCTTCCTACAATCTTCAATATGCAAATTTTCAATCAATAATTATTCTCTTTTCTTGAGAGAAATATCAATATCAAGGGATTTTTGTCCCTTCAATGTCTTTTATCAATGTCAGGGTTATCTATTCCCTAAATAATCAACTATCTTCAAGTTGATTTTCTAGTCTTCACTAGTTGTTCTTCAACCTAGTGGAAAGAATCCTTAACCTTCACTGGTTATTCTTCAATCTAGTGGATATATCCTTGTTGAGTCCTAGTCTTCACAGGTTATTTTTCAACCTTGTGGAAAGACCCTAGCTTTCTCCAAATTCTATTGCTGAGTCCTAGTCTTCACTAGTTGTTCTTGCAACTGTGGAAAGACTCTAGCCTATTGCAACTTTTAAATCCTATGCAAGTAACCTTGATGTGGCTTTGATACCACTTGTTAGATTTTGAAGCTTTAATACTTAATGTAAATCACCACAAGAAAATAATCACAGGATCTAATATAATGAAGTTGCAATATAATGAATCAAATAATAACTCAAAATGTAATATCAAATAAAATATCTCATTAGAATACTCACATAAATATGCTCACAATATTGCACATGAAAATATTGAAAATGTAAAGATTTGTGTGTTTCCATAGACTGTAATATCCAAAAGCTGATTGAGGAGGGACATTTTTCGTAGGACTGCCCAAACTGTCGAACTTGTTTCGACCATATTTCACTCATCCAAACTCGGATTGAGCTAAAATTTTGAGGGTAGATGCCTTAAAAACCCTAGAACATATCCATCAATTTTTAGATTATTTGGAGCAAAAAATATCCTAGCACATCCCTATGTGTGAACGATATTTTTGGCAAGCGACTATGCGAGGGTTTCATCTAGATTGAGTGCAAGTAGATCTAGAGGTTAGTTTTTAGGGCCTTCGGGCCCTAGAAACCAATATATTTATGGTTTATACTCAATATTTTAGCAGGATATGGTGTAAGAGATCCAATATGGGTTAGAAATCTATATTTCAACAAATTATATTGTGAACTTGAGTGACAATGGCTTCCAATTTTCTACACAAAATAACAGTGAAAACCATACCTTTCCACGATGTCTAGGGCAAGTATTAAAGAGATCACAAAATAGGTTTCAAGCAGCTGATAAAAAATGGCTCAAATATCAAGTGAATCTAGTTCTAAGGTTGACCCACAAAATAAATCTACTATGAAAACCCCTGTCAAGGGTAATAATTTTGAAGACTTAGTCCCAAAAATGAATTTTAGAGATGCCTTTCATGGTGGACAGCCTCAGCACAATGCTAATATTAATCTTAGGGCTTCCCATAAACCTCTAATAATGCATAAGATTGATCCCAGGAAAACAGAGTCAGGATGTCTTAAAGCAGCTGATGGAACTCCTGTTGTTAAGCTTGATATGGGTAACATTCAAACTAGCATTGAAGATCTGGAAAAAGAGGACTAGTTTTTCGGTTCATGGGTTTTCGTCTGAGCCTATCTTCTTTCAAAGTTTGGGCTGCAAAAGGCTGGAAAACTAAAGGTGAGTTACAAATCTCTATTTATCCAAATGGTTATTTTCTAATAATAAAGATAGAGAGAAAACTTTTCAAGGGGGTACTTAGTTTTTTGGAATGGCGAGGCTTTTCATGAAGCCCTGGCATACTAAATTTAAAGCTAAAGAAGAGTTGCCTTCTATAGATCCCGTGTGGGTTAAACTCTTTGGCCTCCCTATTGAATTTTGAAATCCTATTGTTTTTCTTCAATTGGAAACCCTTTAGGAACTTTTATGATGACTGTTGATTGTACTCAAAATTTTGAACATATTATTTATGCTCAAATTTGTGTTTTAATGGATTTTGACAAACCCCTACCTAAAAAGATCACATTACAATTTGGGGAAGACACTTGGGAGCAAGTAGTGGACTATGAGAACATTCCTTTTCATTGTATAATTTACCATGAATATGGTCATTTGGCTAGTGCTTGCCCAAATAAAATTCTTGATCAAAAGAAAGAACATATAAACTCAATAAGTTTCCAAATGCCTAAGAAGAAGAACACTCAGAAAAAACCAGTTATGAAGGATCAATCAAAGTCATCTGCTAATATGTTTAAAATCCTTTCCACAAATGATGTCCCAAGTGAGGAAGAGAAAATAATGGAAACAAAAATCTTAGAAACACAATTTAAATATGAAGGAAAGAACTCAGATACAAAACAATAAATCAAAGGTTTTCAACAAAAAAAAACCAAGAAATTTTACACAAGAAAAACAGTCTTTTAAATGTCAAAACTTCAAATAATACATGTCTCAATATAGACTCTATTGAACCCTCTAGTAAAATTTTGGTTGTGTACAAGCATTCTTCAAGGTTATAAGCCATCTTAGATTTAATTGGAGTAATTCAAGAAAGAAAGAAAGAAAAAATTGAAGATGGATTCTAATCAAAAGGCAGGTCGCAAGACCAATCAATATCATATTGTAAAAGAAGGTGAAAAGCTTGTAGAGGAAGGTAAGATTAATGCCCTTCCCAACTTTTTTAGCCCTGGTATTAATGAAGGTCATCACTTGGAATATTAGAGGACTCAAAGGGAGTCTTTCAAAATAAAATGAAACTAGAAGAATGATTCAGATAAATCATCCACATATTATTTTCCTTCAAGAAACAAAGATGTCAACATAGGATATGGACTCAATTTCTAGTAGAATTTGGCTAGCTGGAAAAATAGTTTCCCTTAGTTTCCAGGGAACTTCTGGTGGTATTGCTTGTCTTTGGAACCCAAAATAGGTATTTATTCACCATATGGTTGGAATTTGGGATCTTTTGGCTATAGCTATTCAAAGTAGACATTCCAACCAACTTATGCTCTGTAATACTATTTATGCTCTAACTACTTTGGAGGAAAAAAGAAGACAGTGGAAGGATATAACTCATATTATCTCTCATTTTCCTAAATCTTGGATCTTGATCGGAGGAGATTTCAATACCATCCTCTCTTTGGATGAGAAAATGAAGGGAAATAGAAATTTGGATAAAATCACTGACCTCATGAGTGAATATATTGCAAACCTTCATCTTGTGGACATCCAACCAGATAATGACCTTATGACTTGGTCTAACAGAAGGCAAGGCTTAGCTTGTATAATGGACATATTGGATAGATTTTTGCTCTCTGAAAATTTCTTAATCCATGGTCACATTCCTAAATTGAAGACTCTTAACAATGCTAGTTCGGATCACTGGATAGTCATGGTGGAAATGTGGAAAACCAATGTGAGTTTCTCTCCTTTTTTTTCAATTAATGTGGCTCAGAGATAGTTTCTTTAGATCTTGTGTGCAATAATGGTGGAAGGAAGGTAAGCCTAGGTATGGGACTAAGATGCTCTATTTTGCCCAAATACTGTAATACATTAAATCCAAAATCAAGACTTGGAACTAGAAGGAGTTTGGGGATGTTCATAAATAAAACATGAAGTTATTGCTCAGCTTGAAATTTTGAATAAGAAAATCCATTTAGATGGCCTCACAGAGAATAGAAGTGCAGATGAAATTAAACTCACAACTCAGTTAGAGGAATGAGAAAAAAGAGAACTCTTATGGAAGCAAAAATCTAGAATTCAATGGCTCAAAGAAGGAGATCGAAACACAAATTTCTTCCACAAATTTCTTCTAGCCCAAAGATCTCACATCTTTATTTCTTCCTTGAAATCAGAGCTTGGATATGTTGTCTATACTTGGGATGGCATGAACACTATTGTTGTCAATTACTTTTCTAATATTTTTGTTGCTACTCCTCTTGAATCAGCGTCTCAATAAAATTTTCTTCAAGGAATCCCTTCTCTTATCACTTCGAAGGAGAACTCTATTTTGACTGCTCCTATTACTATAATTGATTTTTTTTTAATGCAAAAAGGGAAAACCCCAGGTCCTGGTGGTTTTCCCATTGAGTTCTACCAAGATTTTTGGGATATACTTCATGCTGATTTATTAGAGGTGGTGGAAGAAAACAAGAAATCCAAAGAAATTTTGAAGGTTATAAATAAAACTTATATTACTCTTATTCCAAAAGCTCAAGAGGTTGATCATATCTCAGCTTTTAGAACTATTTCTTTATGTAATGTTCTTCTCAAAATAATTACTAATATCATGGCAGAAAGGTTGAAGCCTCTTTTGCATAAGATTATTTCCCCTAAACAAGGGGGTTATGTGGAAGGGCATAAAATAGTATATGAGATAGTTCTTGCTTAGGAAGCCATCCATTCCATGGATATGCAAAAATATCCTTCCATGTTCATTCAGTTAGACTTATCCAAAGCTTATGACAGAGTGGATTGGCATTTCCTTATCAAAGTTTTGAGGCAATTTGGTTTATCTAAGGATTGGATGGATTGGATTATGGGATGTATCTCTTCAGTTTACTACTTAGTTCTTATCAATGGCAGGCCTTCTCATTCGTTCCCAACTTCTAGAGGTATTAGGCAAGGTGACCCGTTATCCCCTTATTTATTCATCATTCTTGCTAAATGCTTGGGTAGGACTATAACCAAAAAGAGGGAAAACAAAACCCTTGAGGGAGTTACCATTGCTCATGGAGCTAGACCTATCTCTCATATTTAATTTTTTGATGACTCTACTCTTTTAGGTAAAGCTACAATTAAGGAAGCTTCTAATATTAAGCAAATCATTAGTTGTTTATCTAAGGCTACTAAGTAGTTGATCAATGAAGACAAATTCAAAGTTATTTTCTTTCACTGCTCTACTAGACAAGAATCCATGGTCTTGGATAAATTAAGATATAAGAAGACCTTCCTTCAATCACTTATTTAGGTATTCCCATCAATATTCAACAGTAGAAAAAAAATTGGAATTGGTTGTTGGACAAAGTCAAGAAGAAAATTGGAAAGAGGACCAATAGGTGGCTTTCTTTTGGGGGTAGAATCACCTTGGTTAAATCAGTCCTTCAAGATATTCCTATTTATGTTTTTTCTATGTTGAATATCCCAAAGGTTGTTCTTTGAGAACTAGATTAAATCAGTCATCGATACCTCTGGAGTGGTACTAAGGAGAAAATAAAATGTGCCTTGGTGAAATGGGACACTTTATATCTTCCTAGGAATGAAGGGGGGTTAGGATTTTGGTCTTCTATTAATAACAACACATCTATAGTTGCTAAACTATATTAGAGGATATTGCATAACCCTAATGCTCTTTGGGACAATAATATGCGTGCTAAATATGCTGAGAACAAAAGCCTTGAAGACATTTTTTGCTATCAACTTCCTACCAAAGGTTCTCCCATTTTAGTAGTTCTTAATATTGGTGAGGATTTGATAAAGAAAAATTTATTTTGGATCATTCATAATGGTCAATAGGGAAATTTTTGGATAGATTCTTGGGATGGTCACAAGCCTTTGATAACTCAGTTTCCTTATTGGAGGCCTTGGATGGAGGAGCTTCACCGAGCTAACTGGATAAAGGTGGTTAATTATTGTTGATACCATACTGGTAATTCAAAGGTTAGTAGGTATTGGATCCCTAATGAGGACTGACCTATTCAAATCCTAAAAAGGTAAAGATAAGATATCCAAGGCATCCTTCATATGAGATCTCTCTCTTGGTCCCATGAAAAAGATTTTTTTGGATGGAACAACACTACTAAGGGTGAGTATTCAGTTGCTCAAGGTTATTTGATCTTATGCCATAATAATCCCAATAAATCTTCTAACATCTTTAAGTTGTGGGTTCAAAATCTTTGGCCTAAGGTGAGGTTATTTACTTGGCTTTTATTGCATTGTAGGGTGCTTACTGGTGAGTAACTTATGAAGCATGGTTTTCATGGCCCTTTTAGATGTGAAATGTGTGGAGAGAATGTAGAAAATCTAAGCCATATTTTTATTGAGTGTACTTTAGCCTTTGAGCTATGGAGGAGAATAGCCACTTGGCTTACAATGGTCCCATTTTTTTTACTTTTGAACAACTTTGGAGGGATTGGCCTAAACAAGAGGGTGTTGATCACTTTATTAGGTAGTTATTTTGGATGGTAACTACCATTCCTCTTTGGAATATCTAGAATGAAAGGAACAACCAAAATTTTAATCAAGATAGGAAGGATAGTCACTATATTTGGAAAAATACCATAGACAACTTAGTTGAATCAGCCCATCAACTCCTTAATCACCCCCAAAACTCCCACCAAATATGGGATCAAATGATGCAAATATTGAAGATTAAATCTTCTAAGGGTAACCAACTTAAAGAGAATGTGAGTATTTTTAAGATGGATAGGACAAGAAATTGGCAACCTCCTCCTAAGGATTTTAAAAAAGTCAATATTGATGGAGCCTCTAGAGGGAACCCTAGAAAAGCTAGTGTGGGAGGAATTGGTAGACTTTCATATGGCTCCCTGGTTTTTACTTTTGCTAAGAATTTGAGTATTCTTTCCAATAACCTTGTTGAGGGGTATGGTATCCTCAGAGGCCTTCAAGAGGCTACTAAGGTTGGATGGGAAAAGGTGTTAGTTGAGTTTGACTCTCAACTCATGATTAATCTTTTGAAGACTCCTTCTAAGAATCATAAGGTTGATTGGAGAATAAAAAGAATTATTGAGAAGATTCAATTAATCCATATGGGATTTTTAAAATTTGATTACAATCATGTGGTCAGAGATCAAAACAAGACTACTGATGCTTTAGCTAATTGGGCTTTGTACAAAGGTGATCTTACTTTTTATGGCCACCCTCCTAGATGGTGGGCTTCACAAATAAGGGAAGCTCTTCTTTCTATCATTTCTTTGGATGACTCCAGTTTTGAAGGTACCTAGTTTCTTCTTGCTTTATTTTTACTTCTCTTCGGTTCAGTTAGGGTATTTTAGTTCCCTAGCTCAAACTATTCTTTCTTTTATTTCCTCTGTTGATTCTTGCCTTAAAATTCTTTTGGTCTATAAAGGTCATTGTTAAGTTCAATTTTTTTTAGGTGTGTGTGTTTTTTTGTTTTGTTTTGTTTTTGTGTTCTTTGTGTTATTTTTTGTTGTTCTTGTATTTTTATTGTGTTGTGTTTTTTTGTATTTTTTGTTATTGTTCTTGTGTTTTTGTTGTTCTTGTTCTTGTGTTTCTGTATGTTTGTGTTAATTCGTGTTTTTGTGTGTGAGTATTTTCTATGTTTTTGTTTCTTTTTATTGTCTGTTGTTGGTTTTTTTATTTTTTTATTTTTTAGGTTTTAGTTGTGTTTTTCATGTTTTTGTTGGTTATGTCTTTGTAGTGTTCTATTATTTTTGTCATGTTTGTGTTGTGTTTTTTTTTATATTATTGTGTGTGTTTGGTTGTGCTTTATATTTTTGACATACTCAAGGAGCATGTTTTTTATTTTATTTTATTATTTTTATTTTTATTTTTATTTATTTATTTATTTATGTAATCTTATTATGTGTTTGTTTGCTCCTTGAGTATTTCAAAGGTGGTAAGCCAGGTTTGAGCCCTGGGTAATTTTAGCGGAATGGATACCCTTGCCTCCTTAGATCTTACCGAAAGTGGCATACCTTCTGGGATGTTTTCCACAAAAAAAAAATACTGAAAATGCTATTGAATAAAGGTCTACTAATGTAATCATAAAGCTTTGCACATTCAATTGATATTACAATGCTTTGTCATAAATATATAATTGTATGTGACTCTTCATATGTTGCACTCTTGACCTTCACTCTTCTTAACAACTCTTCACTTTTCTATTCTAAGGACACATGTGCATGCTTACATATTAGACACTTGTGCACATTTACACTCATAACACTTGCACACATATTTACATGACACTTGTGTTGAGCAAGGTGCAGCAAAAGAATTGCAAAAGTATTGTCATTGTTGTCAACACAGACAGATTGATGCAGTTGATGCAGTTCAGAGGTCAGTCAGATCAAGTGCAGTGAATTTCAAGACAAACAGAGGTGACCCAGATTCAGAAATTGGCGAGAAAGAGACAAGGAAGAAAAACGTCGCGATATCGCGACATGTTTTCTATCGCGATTTCGCGACAAAAAGTAGGAGAGAGAAAATGCACGCCAAAATGTCGCGATTTCGCGACATGTCGAGTTTTCACTGAGGAGAGAGAAAATGTGTCGCGATATCGCGACAAAACTGAAGAGAGAGAAACTGCAAGGAAGATTGTCGCGATTTCGCGACATTGCCGAGGAGAGAGAAAGTGCATGCCAATTTGTCGCGATATCGCGACATGGCGAGAGGAGAGAGAAAGTGAAAGGTAAACTGTCACGATTTCGCGACATGTTGGCAGAGAGGAAGCAAGGTGAAAAGATGTCACGATTTCGTGACATAAATGGAGAAAAGGAGCTAGCAACGAAAAGTGTCGCGATATCGTGACACGTCGGGTTTCGCGACCCGAAGAGGAGAGAGAATGCTCGGCAACAAAGGTGTAGCGATATCGCTACATGTTGAAATGAATGGAAACAAAGGTGTAGCGATATCGTTGCATGATGAAAATACATGGCACAAAGGTGTAGCGATTTCGCTACAATTAGGAAGTGTAGAAAACAAAGATGTAGCGATTTCGCTACAAGTGAAAAGACACAAACAAGAAGATGTAGCGATTTTGTTGCATGACAAAATGTATAAAAACAAAGGTGTAGCGATTTCGCTACCATTCAAAGTTGAAAAAATTAAAGATGTAACAAGTCAAAAGCACAAGGCACAAAGTTGTAGCGATTTCGCTCTGCAGAAACAAAGAGTGTACGGAAGTAGTGAACGTCGCGATTTCGTGACATGTTCCATTTTAAGTTTTGCAAGGAGGAGTGTACGGAAGCCAAAATGTCATGATTTCATGACATGAAGGATGATGTGCAAAGGAAAGTGTCGCGATTATGACAAGTAGAAAGTAAGAGCAAAACGGTCGTGATTTGTGACATGAAGGATGATGAGTCGACAAATGTTGAAAGTGTCGCGATATCGCGACAAGATGGAGGAAAGCTTCCAAGAGCCAAAACGGTCATGATTTCGTGACATGCTTAAGGATGACGTCAGCAAATGTTGAAAGTGTCGCGATATCGCGACAAGATGCAGAGAAAGCTTCCAAGAGCCAAAACGGTCACGATTTCACGACATGCTTAAGGATGACGTCAGCAAAAGTTCTAAGTGTCGCGATATCGTGACATGAACAGAAGGAAAGCTTTCAAAGCCAAAATGGTCACGATTTCGTGACAGCAAGGGCATGAAGTGTGCGGCTTCAAAAAGTGTCGCGATATCGCGACAGGTAACAGTCAGCGAGGTAAAACCCGTAGGAGCATGCAAGGTGACACGTGTCGAAAAAAGTAGACAGGAAAATCATGCAACCGATTACGTAAAAAGTAACTGATGTCTGATCAGCAATTACAAATTGACAGGTGTCGATCATGCACTAGAACAGTTGTATACTCTTGATTGAAAAAGCATTCGATGCATCACATATGGAGTTTCGAAAAAGCATTCGAAAAGTCGTATTCGAAGAAATTGAACAGTCGAATATGGAGAATCAGAAAAGCTTTCTAAAAGACGTATTGCAGGGTTTTGAACAGTCGAAGTGCATGAAACAAAATAGTCGTATTGCATGGATTCAACAGACGTATTGCAGGGTTTCGAACAGTCGAAGTGCATGGAACCGAACAGCCGTATTGCATGGATTCGAACAGTCAGAGTATGTGATTCGATTGCATGCGGGATTGAAAGGTTATAAAAGAATAGTCGTACAGAGAAGATGTTGCTTTTGTTAGAGAGAAATTGTTGTAAAAGGAGGGTTAGAAAAGAATCAAGAGAAAAATTAGCAGAGCCGTGAGAGTGTGCAAAGTTGGGTTAATTACAGACCAGTCAGGGTCGTGCATGAAGTGAAGACATTTTTATGTCATTCTAAATTGATCAAAATTGCAGTCCAAGTTGGTGCTTGGTACTAGGAGTTGGTGCTCCATCTGTTGCAACAGAAAATTACAGGGGTTGGTGCTCCTTCCGGTTGATCTTTGGTAAAGTATTTGTAAAATTGATATTTTGCAAAGACTGGATTTGGATTGGAGTCCAAGCGGTCATTTTTGAGGAGTAGCCAAATTGGTGAACCTCGGTATATTGAGTGTTGTGGTGTGCTCTCTTGTTCAAGTTGTTTTTTAGTTGTCAAGTTCTCTTTATTTCATATTAAATGTTGTAGATATAAAAATTAATAGCTACATTGATTCACCCCCCCTCTCAGTGTCATTGTGTAATCATCAATTGGTATCAGAGCAAGGTTCCTTGTACAAGGTTAATCGGCTAAGGAGATCTTGGAAGAAACAATGGCGAGGTGGTGAAGGATTTTCATCCAACAAAGCTCCCTTATTTGATGGAACAAATTACACCTTACGGAAACTCGAGAATGCAAACATATCCGAGTGCATTGGGATACGATATTTGGGATTACGTAGATAGTGGATACACGGCACCCACTACCCCTCCAACGAGATCTGCTTGAGAAAAAGAAATTTGAAAACAACTCCAAAGCTAAGAATGCCATAATGTGTGGGCTTGTTGACGGTGAAGCTGATAAGAGTCATGAGTTGTAAATCAGCAAAAGACATGTGGGATAAGGTGAAGAGCATACATGAAGGAGACAATAAGATCAAGGAAGCAAAGCTGCAAACTCATCGAGCACGGTTCGAAGCAACTGCAAATGAATGAAGATGAAAACATAGAGACTTATATTTTGAGAGTCAACGGAATTATTAATGCAATCGAGAGGACTCGGTGAAGAAATTGATGATGCGGTTGTTGTGAAAAAGGTTCTCAGAACACTTCACAAAATATTTAACTCCAAAGTCTCTGCAATAGAAGAGGCAAAAGATCTAAACAACTTCAGCATGGATGAGTTGCATGGTTCCCTGACGGCATATGAAATGAGAATAGGACAAACCAAGTCTACGAGACAGAGAAGCGACTTTTAAAGCACACAAGAATGTAAAAGCTGAACATGAATACGAGGATGAAGGAACAACTTGGATGAAACGAGAAGCCAATTTTGTTCGAAAACTCACAAAAGGAAAAGGAAAATATAGAGGGAAGCTACCTTTTAAATGCTTCAATTATGGAGGAGTCGGTCATTTTGCGGCCAAATGTCCAATGCAGGAGAGAACCAAAAATGGTGAAGGTTCACACCAAGAAAAAGGTGACTTGGAAGAAGAAACAAAATTTCAGAAAGAACAACTTCAAGAAGAAAAGCTTCATAACCAAGAATGTCGACGATTACGAAGAAAGCACGGATGAGGAGTCGAAGAAGAAGGAGGTGAAGCTACTGTTCATGGCACTTGAAGAAGAAAGAACGAGAGGAAAATCGGGAAGGTGATGAAAATTCCAAGGATGAAGGTGAAGTGTATTTGGAAGGAGAATTGGTTCTTGCACTTGAAGAGTTGAGTGCGAGAAAGGAAGAAGAATAAAAAATTTTCAAAGAAATTAGAGAATGCCACGAGACATAATAAACAATCTAAAAATACGAGACGAGAGGAATTCAAGAAAATGTCTGAAGTTCTTGATGAACAATTAGCTGTAAAGACAGTTGAATGCGGCAAGCTAGAGGAAGACATTGTTATGTTAAGGATGCGGTTAGAGGAGATGAATAGAAAATTGAACTGTTTTCATAAGTTTGAAGAAAATCTTGTAAAGTCTGGATAAAATGTTAAATAACCAAAGGCCTTACGGCATCAAATTTGGTTTAGGCTTTGATGAAGGAGAATCTTCAAAGGATTCAAAGAACTTGAATATAGAACCCATAAAGAAAGAAGAAAAGATCGGGGTTGAACCAGAAAAACCAAATCATGCAAAAGAAAACAATAGTGCCAGATTCAAGAAGAATACTTGACAAAGATGGATTCACAAAAGTCACACATCCAAGGAGGAGAAGAGTCATGGCTCCTACTTCAAAGCGGCAAAGACCGGCACCCGGGTTTAATCATGCATTTTTTGGTTATTGTTTTAAATGCAATGCTTATGGCCATAAGATTTCAGATTGCGAGGCATAATGTATCTCAAAGGAATTTTACCGGCAGAAATGTTTTTTCTCCTTTAATGAATTATGCGGTTGAATGTTATAATTGTCATAATTTTGGACATATTGCTAGAAAGCTATGAAGCACTTTTGCATCAAATAATTATCGGGGTAGAAAATCTCGGCCAAGTGGGTTGAAACAAAACCAAAAATTTCTTGAAAAACAGGCACATGCTAATGAAAGGACAAAGGCAAAACAAGTAGCCAAATCTGCTATCAAACAAGAATGGAAAGAAAAGGAATCTTTGATTGTCCAGACTACTTTTAAAGCTTAGAACAAATCAACACCTTGGATACTTGACAGTGGTTGTTCCGGTCACATGACGAGGTGACAAGCAAAAGTTTGAGAATTTACAGAATTATGAAGGTGGTTACGTGAAATTTGGAAATAATGATGGAGCAAAGATTGTTGGAAAGGGATCAGTCAAGATCGGTGATGGCAATATAAAATCAAAAGAAGTCTTGTTTGTAATTGGCACTGAAGCATAACTTGCTAAGTGTAAGTCAAATATGTGACAAGAGGTCATGATGTAATCTTCAAGAAGGAGAGTTGTGAAGTAAGAAAGACAAAAAATGGAAAGTTAATAGCCATCTGGATGAGAACTTCGGAAATATGTATACACTTTCGGAAACTGTAGAAGGAACATGCTTGATTGGACGGGAAGATGAAAAGCGGCTATGGCACAAGAGGCTTGGGCATATTAGTTTTGACAATCTGGCAAAAATCAGTTCAAAAAGAGCAGTTAGAGATATACCAAACATTGGCAAACCTATAAATAGCATCTGTGAGTCATGCCAAAAGGGAAAACAAACCAGAGCCACTTTCAAAGCAAAAGAATACTTCACTAGCAAGCCATTAGAACTAATTCACACTGATCTATGTGGACCCATGAGAACTGAAAGCATAAATGGACACAAATATTTTATCTTGTGTATAGATGACTACTCAAGAATGACATGGGTACTATTTTTGAAACTCAAGTCAGAAGCCTTTGAGATGTTTAAAACCTTCAAAAATCTTGTTGAGAATCAATCAGGAAAAAGAATTAAATGCCTAAGATCGGACAGGGGAGGAGAGTTTATCTCAGAAGAATTTGCGAGAATCTTGTCAAAAACATGGGATAAGAAGACAGGTTTTCAGCGGCTAGGACACCTCGGCGAGAATGGTGTTGTAGAAAGGAAGAATAGAACGGTGCAGGAAATGGCAAGGACAATGCTTGCGAGAAAACAAAATAGGTGACAGATTTTGGAAAGAGGCGATCCATACTTGCGGTTTACATTCAAAACAGGTGCATCCTTGAGACCACATGAAAGCAAAACACCTTATGAGTTGTGGTTTGGCGAGAAAGGCAACAACAAGACATTTCAAAGTATTTGGCGGCAAGTGCTACATAAAACGGATTGAAGATAACCTCGGTAAATTTGAAGATAGAGTGATGAAGGTATCTTTCTTGGTTACTCAACAAAAAGCAAGGCCTACACATGTTACAACAAGAGGTTGAAGAAAATTGTTGAAAGTGCTTGATGTGAAAGTTGATGAAGGTAGAGAACAAGAAACTACTTATCAAGAAAACTACCCTATGTATGAAGAAGTCATTGAAGGTGATGATGAAAAAGAAAGAGAGAAGAATCGGAAAATTGATCCAGGATGGTGTAAAAACTGAATGCGAAGAAGAAGAAAACAGGAAATTTAAAGCAGGCAAGCTGGCGAGAAAAATCATCCAAGTGAGCAGTTATTGGGGATTCCACAGATGGTATTCAGACAAGAAGAACAACAGTGAGGAACTATTCTCTGTTATCTAGTATTGAACCTAAAAATGTTTCTGAAGCAAGCACTGATGAAAGTTGGATGAAGGCAATCAATGAAGAACTAGATCAGATAGAGAAAAACAATACCTAGGAATTAGTACCTAGACCAACAAATAAAAACATAATTGGCACTAAATGGGTTTTTAGAAATAAATTGAATGAAGATGGGCGAGGTTGTCGGAAATAAGGCAAGATTGGTATGTAAAGGCTATGCTCGGGTTGAAGGCATTGATTTTGAAGAAACTTTTGCACGGTGGCAGGACTAGAGGCAATCGAGAATGTTTACGGCATTAGCGGTTCATAAAAACTTCAAAGTATATCAAATGGATGTAAAATCAGCATTTTTGAATGGAAAAGCTGGAAGAAGAGGTTTACATTGAACAACCGGATGGCTTCCAACTTGGTGACAATCCAGATTTTGTTTGCGGGTTAAAGAAAGCTTTATATGGATTAAAGCAGGCACCCGAGCATGGTATGCAAGGTTTGGATAATTATCTAATTAAACAAGGGTTTAAGAAAGGTTTGGTGGATAGCAACTTATATGTCAAAGCAGAGAAGGGTCATCTTATTGTTCTTGTTGTTTATGTAGATGACATAATATTTAGCGTCGACATGGATGAATACTTGCAAAGACATATCAATTAAAATGAAAAAAGAATTTGAGATGTCAATGATTGGTGAACTTTCTTATTTCTTAGGACTACGAGGTCAATCAAAATGAAAAAGGCATTTTTATTTCTCAAGTTAAATATGTAAAAGAAATGCTGAAAAAGTTCACAATGGAAGACAATAAACCGGTCAGCACTCCCATGACAACGAGTGCCAAGTTGAGCAAGGATGATAAATCCCGAGATGTAGATCAAACAATGTACGGGTCTATGATTGGAAGCCTCTTGTATTTAACGACCACTAGACCGAGATATATTACAAGCGGTATGTATGGTTGCAAGATTTCGAGCCGAGTCCCAAAGAAACTCATGTAACAGTTGTAAAGAGGATCTTCGAGATATCTCAAGGGCACTATGGATTATGGGTTGTGGTACCCAAAAGGTAAAGATTTCACTTTGATTGCATATTCGATGCAGATTGGGCGGGATGTATTGATGACGGAAAGAGCACAAGTGGAGGAGCATTTTATCTTGGAGACAGGTGGTAGCATGGCACGGCAAGAAACAAGAATCGGTATCTCTATCCACTGCGGAGGCGAGAATACATTGCGGCAACAACATGTTGTACTCGGATATTATGGATGAGACAAACGTTGAAAGATCTTGGTATTCATTTCAAAGAGCCAATTTCAATTAAATGTGATAACACTAGTGCTATCAACATATCCAAGAATCCGGTAATGCATTCAAGAACCAAACATATTGCAATCCGATATCATTTCTTGAAGGATAAAGTTGCGAGAAGGAGAGGTTAAATTGGATTTTGTTCCAACTACGGAGCAAGTAGCTGATATATTCACAAAACCTTTGCCAAAGGAAGTATTTGAATACCTTCGGAAGAAGTTGGGAGTAGTCACACCACCCAAGCCTCGACTAGCTATGGGAAACACATTCTCGGGGGGAGCATTCAAACTTTTTAAGTACGAGAATGTTGTGCATAGACTCGAGGGAGTCTGCGGCAGCCCTTTGGTATTATTGGCAAAGGGGGAGAAGAAATTAAGCAAGGTTGCGAGTGTGTTGCCAACAATTCCAAAGGGGGAGATTGTTGAGCAAGGTGCAGCAAAAGAATTGCAAAAGTATTGTCATTGTTGTCAACACGAGACAGATTGATGCGATTGATGCGATTCGGAGGTCGGTCGAGATCAAGTGCAGTGAATTTCAAGACAAACAGAGGTAACCCAGATTCAGAAATTGGCGAGAAAGAGACAAGGAAGAAAACTATCGCGATATCGCGACATGTTTTTGTGATTCGCGACAAAAGAGGAGAGAGAAAATGCACGCCAAAATGTCACGATTTCGCGACATGTCGAGTTCGAGGAGAGAGAAAATGTGTCGCGATATCGTGACAAAGAAGAGAGAAAATGCAAGGAAGATTGTCGCGATTTCGCGACATTAGAGAGAGAAAGTGCATGCCAATTTGTCGCGATATCGCGACATGGAAGAGGAGAGAGAAAGTGAAAGGTAAACTATCACGATTTCGCGACATCTTGAAGAGGAAGCAAGGTGAAAAGATGTCACGATTTCGTGACATAAATGGAGAAAAGGAGCTAGCAACGAAAAGTGTCGCGATATCGCGACACGTCGCGGTTTCGCGACCCAAAGAGGAGAGAGAATGCTCGGCAACAAAGGTGTAGCGATATCGCTACATGTTGAAATGAATGGAAACAAAGGTGTAGCGATATCACTGCATGATGAAAATACATGGCACAAAGGTGTAGCGATTTCGCTACAATTAGGAAGTGCGAGAAAACAAAGATGTAGCGATTTCGCTACAAGTGAAAAGACACAAACAAGAAGATGTAGCGATTTTTTTGCATGACAAAATGTATAAAAACAAAGGTGTAGCGATTTCGCTACCATTCAAAGTTGCAAAAATTAAAGATGTAACAAGTCAAAAGCACAAGGCACAAAGTTGTAGCGATTTCGCTCTCGAAACAAAGAGTGTACGGAAGCGTGAAGGTCGCGATTTAGTGACATGTTCCATTTTTGTATGTTTGCAAGGAGAGTGTAGGAAGCCAAAGTGTCACGATTTGTGACATGAAGATTGAAAGTGAAAGTGTGATTGGAAAGAGGAGCAAAGCGTCGCGATTTCGTGACATGAAGGATGACGGTCGACAAATGTTGAAAGTGTCGCGATATCGCGACAAGATGCGAGGAAAGCTTCCAAGAGCCAAAGCGGTCACGATTTCGTGACATGCTTAAGGATGACGTCAACAAATGTTGAAAGTGTCGCGATATCACGACAAGATGCAGGGAAAGCTTCCAAGAGCCAAAATGGTCATGATTTCGTGACATGCTTAAGGATGACGTCAGCAAAAGTTCTAAGTGTCGCGATATCGCGACATGAACGAAGGAAAGCTTTCAAAGCCAAAATGGTCACGATTTCGCGACAGCAAGGGCATGAAGTGTGCGGCTTCAAAAAGTGTCACGATATCGCGACGAGTATGATGCGGGTAAAACCCTAGGAGCATGCAAGGTGACACGTGTCGAAAAAGCGAGACAGGAAAATCATGCGACCGATTCGTAAAAGTAGCGATGTCGATCTGCGATTACAAATTGACAGGTGTCGATCATGCACTAGAACAGTTGTATACTCTTGATTGAAAAAGCATTCGATGCATCACATATGGAGTTTCGAAAAAGCATTCGAAAAGCCGTATTCGAAGAAATTGAACAGTCGAATATGGAGAATCAAAAAAGCTTTCTAAAAGACGTATTGCAGGGTTTCGAACAGTCGAAGTGCATGAAACAAAATAGTCGTATTGCATGGATTCAACAACCGTATTGTAGGGTTTCAAACAGTCGAAGTGCATGGAACCGAACAGTCGTATTGCATGGATTCGAACAGTCGGAGTATGTGATTCGATTGCATGCGAGGATTGAAAGGTTATAAAAGAATAATCGTACGAGAGAAGATGTTGCTTGCTGTTAGAGAGAAATTGTTGTAAAAGGAGGGTTAGAAAAGAATCAAGAGAAAAATAAGCCGAGCCGTGAGAGTGTGTAGAGTTGGGTTAATTGCGGACCGGTCGGGGTCGTGCATGAAGTGAAGACATTTTTATGTCATTCTAAATTGATCAGAATTGCGGTCCAAGTTGGTGCTTGGTACTAGGAGTTGGTGCTCCATCCGTTGCAGCGAGAAAATTACGGGGGTTGGTGCTCCTTCCGGTTGATCTTTGGTAAAGTATTTGTAAAATTGATATTTTGCAAAGACTGGATTTGGATTGGAGTCCAAGCAGTCATTTTTGAGGAGTAGCCAAATTGGTGAACCTCGGTATATTGAGTGTTGTGGTGTGCTCTCTTGTTCAAGTTGTTTTTCAGTTGTCAAGTTCTCTTTATTTCATATTAAATGTTGTAGATATAAAAATTAATAGCTACACTGATTCACCCCCCTCTCAGTGTCATTGTGTAATCATCAACTTGTGCATTTTTTGTACATTATTACATTACATAAAATATTTACTCAAACACTAATCTATGACACAACCCTTAACTAATATTTATGATAATGTACAAAGGTGGTACATTGTCATGTACCAAATAATGTAATATTCTCTAACACTCTCAAGCTCTAAAGAATAGAGTTGTAATTTTTAAGGGTGGGAGACCCAAGTACAACCCCTTATTATCCAACCAAAAAAAATCAAAGAGGCCACAAAAATTATGAGGAACTAAAAAACCTATCAAAGTTAGCATGATAAACTTTGGGTAGAAAAGCCAAATGTTAAGAAATAAAAGTTATTTGAAAGGTTTCCATTTTTTATGAAGATTTAACCTTGATGCAATAAAAATATAGGAGGGAAATAAAGTGTGAAAAAACAAAGAATGAAGGTAAAATTGGTATGAAAAAAGATAAAAGAGCACACATCACCAACCATTTACTCTAAAACAAATAGAAAGTTGCTCTCTAGGGGAAAAAAATTAAACTTGTTATGCTAGAATTGTAGAGGATACTCTTGGAGAAGATGACTTAGGTTAGGGCTAACATTTGAAGGACGAGACATAATTATTCTCACAAAAACTCATGAGAATGAGTATTGTAAGACCCTAATATTTCAAAAACCATAAGCATAAGAATTATAAGATTCTAATCTCACAAAAACTCATGAGTATGAGGATTTTAAGACTTCAGTCCTTAGAAGGCATAGGAAAATAGTAGTATACAAGCAACATGAAATAGAAAAGGGCATGGAGGAATAATTTTGTTGATAAAAGTATCATGAGATAAAATTATACAAGTGGAGAAGGCCCTAAGAAGTAATATACATGGATAAAAGCAAGTGAGAGCAAAATAATTATTAGACTTTCAACATACTTTTTCACTCCACAAGCATAAAAAATCTTTAAAAACATAAGTATAGATTGTGAGGACTCATATCTAACATTAAAGAGAGACATTTCAAGTTATTTGTAAACTTCAAGAAATACTTCTTTTAGGATAATTTAGTGTAGGGATAACAAGCAAACAAAAAAATGTTTTGAATAATAACGAAGACATGGACAACAACCCGCTATGGCTAGAAGAATTAGAAAAACTAAAATGTGAAATATAGAGGATAAGGGACCTATCATCATTTTGGTGAAGAATTTGTAATTGTATGCAACATATGTGATTTATTACTTTTAATGGTATGTTTAAGTGGAAAAACATGGAAAATACATATGTAAAACACACAACGTTGCAAGTGTTGTAGGCTATGCCATTTGTTTATATAACTTATTAAGCAATATGATGAATATAGAGTTGACAATCCCCCAATAGCACTTTAATAAAATTTAATCCAATTTATCTAAGGAAATATTTCATGACATAACAAAACATTGTCATTACAAAGAAAAATAAACAAACAACCAACAACAATCCTTGCTCTAGGGAAATATTCCATGGCATAAGAAAATACTTTAATCTTCAAGAAAGCAATTAAAAATAGAGTACAAAAAGTAGAAGAAGAAAAATATATAAGAGAAAGCTACAAACTAATGGGTATAATTTAAAAAACATTAAAAGGATGCAAAAATTCCAAATCTAAGAAGAAGAAATATTTTTGCAAATGCATGGTATGATGAAGAATGCAAATCAACAAAGAAAATTTTAAAAGAACTAGGTAAATAAGAGAAAAAAGCATAAAAGAATGATATGAAAAAAAGAGTATGGATGGAAGAAGAGAAGAATTAAATTATCTAGAGAAGCATAATCTAAAACAATTATAAAATAAATTTCAACAAATAATATTAATATTATGATAACAACGTAATGATTGGAGTATGCAAAGCCGATATGAGTGTGATCAAGAAAAAGATGGTCCTACCACAATCAACATAGAAGCGTATTGAGTGCATTAGAGGAGGTTAAAGAGGGTATTAAGAAGTTGGGAATAGGTAAAGCCTAAGGTGTGGATAGACTACTAGCATAATATTTAAAATAGAAAATATAAAACCTAGCACTATATATCAAATGTTTATTAAATGATATCATTTAACATAATTTCGAAATATTGGACATTAAGTTTAGTTTTTTTTTTTTCTAGAGAAAAGGGGGTTTTACTTAAATCCCCCACCCTTGAAAAATTACAATTCTCTCCTTCAAAGCTAAAGAGTTTATATATTAATTTAATTCCCATCTCAATTTAGTGGCTATAGCTATATGGCTACATGTTTTTTTATAAAAAGTATGAATTCTTGATTTTTATTTTTTGGATCTTCTTCAATTTTCTTTGTAAATACAAATGTTCCAAAATTTAACATCCTTCTTTTTGACATTTTCCTACAAAAGCCTTCACAAAACCAAAAACCCACCCTACTATCTATGAACTACATCTTATTAGAGTAATATTTCCAAACTTTGAATTATCATAGTTCACTTTACCAAATTTGGATTGTTAGTTTTCTTCCTAAAGCATAAGTGCAACCACAAGAACTATAATAAATATTTTATATGAAAACACATAAATGTTATAAAATACAACAAATATTACCAATGGAAAAATATTAAAGTAAATATTAATTATTATTTGATTCAAGCAATCAACATTACCAAAAAATAAAGTGAAGACTAACATGAAAACATGCATAATATACATATATTTTTAAACTCGAAGAATAAAAAAGATTATAAGAGTTTTTTTTTGCTAGAGAAAAAAGGGTTGTACTTGAGTCCCCCACCCTTGACAAATCACAACTCTCTCCTTTAGAACTTGATATTTTACAAACATATTCAATTCTCATCTCAATTGAGTTGTTATAGCTAGAAACCTACATCTTTTTCATAAAAAATCTGAATTCTTGATTTTCATTTTTTGGATCTTCTTCAATTTTCTTTGTAAATACAAATATTCCAGCATTCAACATCCTTCTTCTTGATATTTTTCTATAGCAGCCTTCATAATACCAAAATTCCACCTCTATTGTCTACACATTGCATCTTAGTAGAGTAATACTTTCAAAACTTCATATTATCATAGTCCACTTTACTAGATCTAGATTGTTAGTTTCCTTCTTGAAGCATAAGTGCAACCACAAGAATTGTAATAAATAGTTTAGTAATCTCAAAAAGTTGAAAGTTCCAATCCATACTTTGTCCCATAATCCAACCAACAACCAAAAACTCAAATAATCCATTCAACCATGAAGTCCTAATGTCTTCTTTTGCTTCAATATACAAAACTTCTACTCGCTTCACGAAATCATAATCTACTTTATAAAATCTAGACTATTATTTTCCTCCAATGCATTTATCTATAAATGGATCCTCTAAAACATGTTGTAGTTCCTTAGAATATTATTTTGAATTTTCTCCTTTCAAAATTTTCTTGTCAACTTCAACTAAACTTACTACTTCCTCTAACTAAAACCCCTCTATTGGCTAGCCTATCTGCACATTTGTTCCCTTCCCTTAACGTATGTGCAAACCTGATTTCTTCAAACTCTATAGCAAGGTCTTGAATTTCCATAATTATCTCTTGTATGTTCCATGGAGCCTTTGCTTTCCTCAAAATTACATTTATTACTATGAGTGAATCACCTTCCATCCATACTCTATTCCATTTCATTTGTTTGCATATTTTTAACCCTTCCAAAGATTCCTAAGCTTCAACTTCATTATTTGTCTTAAATCCACTATTGAAAGCGTAATGAGATAAAATCTCTCCTCTATTATTTCTAATTATTCCTCCTCCTCCTATTGGTCTTAGATTTCCTTTAGATGCTCCATTAAAATTCAATTTGACCAACTCCACATCTGGTGGTTTCCACTTTATATTCTTTGCCTTCTTTTTGTTTCTCTTATACCCAACATCATAATTCCATTTGATGACTTGACTCCATCTATCAAGGCTCTTTGCTTCTAGATTAGGGATTGGGTGAGTTGATAGGGTTGGTTTAGACTCCTCTATGGCTAAACAAATCTTCCTTTTCATTACCTCTAAATTACTTTCCTTTCCTTTAAATATTATTCTATTCCTTTCCAGCCATATAGTCCAAAGTATTGTATCTTTTGATATATCCCATATTGTTTGTAAAGCCTCACTTTTAAAAGTGCTCTGCCATTGCTTTAACCATTCTTCAATTCTTCCATTCATCACCATGCATTTACCAAACATATTAAGAATCCATTGCCATAGTTTCTAGACTATTGAGAAGTGTCCCAAGAGATGGTCTATACTCTCCTCCTTTTTACATAGAACACATTGTGAGGGGCCATGAAACCCCTTTTCATAAGGTTATCCTAGGATAAAATTTTCCTATGACCTACTAGCCATACAAATATTTTGACTTTAGGAATGCTCGGGCTATCCCAAATATCTCTCCATATTCTTGTGATATTCCTATTTTGTTGGTGTTTTACATTATATCCACTTCTTATTGTGTATTCTCTTGAGCTATTCAACTCCCAAATCAACTTATCCTTGGCTCCCCTTAAAATAATCATTGTTGTTATCTTTCTACTCAATTGCCTCCTAGCATCAATGTCTTGTATACTTGTAAAAAAATCTTCTTTCCATTTGTATCTTCCTTCTTGATCCTTGTACATAATGTTTGAAACCCTATCACCATATTTATCTTGAAGTAATCTCATCCATGGTTTCAAAATTGGATCTAGATTGAGTGGTTTTTTATCACACCAAGTATCCATCCAAATAGAAATATTTTCTCTAGTTCCCACCACCCATCTTAGACCTTTAATCACTAGATCAATTGATTTTTTAAACTATTCCATAGAGCAGAACCATTTGGTAGTGAGAATGTAGTAAATATTAAGCTTGGGTCATTGGGCTCAACATATTTACTTAGAAGAATTCTTGCCCATTGTCTTTGACTCTCTTTGTACAATCTCCAAATTACTTTTCCCTTTAAAGTTAAGTTTGCATATGTAAGAACTCTTAAACCAAGACCTCCCCTAGTTTTATCATCACACACCTTGCTCCATTTCACCAAAGGAAAATTCCTTTTATCATGTAATCCTAACCATAAAAATGACTGCATAATATAGATTATAATTTTTTCTACTTTATTTTGGCATAATATACAAGGACATATAATATGTTTTAATGGCCTATAAGACTAATTTAATTAGATGCACTATTCCTACTAACAATAACCATCTACCTTTCCATGTTGGTAGTTTATTTTGAACTTTACTTATAACTAGATTCTATAATTCTATCCTCATTCTCCCCTCAAATAAGGGTATCTCTAGATATGTTGTTGGAAAATTTACCACCACCATTTGAAGTAACTTGCATATCCCTGCTTTAATTTTAGCCTTATCAAAAATAAAATCCTTGCATATCCCTGCAAAAAGAAAATGTCATTTAACTATTTTAGCTTTATATATCAAGTTTTAAGATCATTACTCTCTCTTTTCTAGAGCTATTGAATGCATTACTTTATAAGCTACTATTATCCCTCTAAAATTTCTTTCAATCTTTTTAAATAATTTTGTCTAATAATGGTTTAACAATTTTATATTGAAGATATCTTTTCATTTTTTGTGTTGTATTTTTTTTGGTATAAGGTAGAGGTGGTTATAAGGTCCACAAACCTTTTACATAGTCAAAATGGGCTGGTTCTAGCATCAAGCCCGTATAATCAAAATACAAAATGGATCTTTCTAAGACCCACATTAAGCCATACTTAGAGTCCACAGTCCTATACTTGTCGCTTGACTATTCAGGATAAAACAAAAACCAAACAACACCTAGCACTTACTAATACCACTAGGTTGTTGTATTGTACACTTGTCACCTCCCAGGCCCCGACAAATGGGATGCCTTTTCTGCCTAATTCCATCTGTCGGATTACTCATCATCAACCCCTCTGATCTCCTGATGCTCTAACAGGTTTGATCTTAGCTCTTCTCTAGAAGCCAACACCAATAGTTCTTGAGGGAAGTTATCCTTCCAAATTTGCATCTCCCCAACAAAAACTGCAATATTTGCCATTAGATCCATCGCTTGGTTCCCTTCTCTGAAGGTGTGTTGGATTCGGGCATTAACCAAATGAGATTTATGAATCTTTGCTTCTAGGATAAGCTCCAAGATGGTCCAGCTGGGGTCTTTATCCTCCTTAATTGCCTTGATTATATTAAGCGAATCCCCTTCAAAGATAACTTCCTTATAACCCTCAAGTCTGGCAATTCTCATTGCTTGCATGCGAGCTCGGGCTTACGCAAAATGATTTGTTTGAGTTCCCAAAGGCTCTGCAAAGGCAAGGACCACTTTTCCTTCCTCATTTCTCAGAACTCCTCCTGCTCCTGCAGGCCCCGGATTTCCTTTAGCTGCCCCGTCAAAATTAAACTTAACCCACTTTTGTGTGGGGGTATCCACTTGACACCATCCCGTGGGTTGGTTGTAATGTCTAGGTCTGGAAGTTCCTCTCCCCAGTTCCACAAAATCCTCCTTTCCCTTAGAGACATGGTCTCATTTTTGAAGAAGAAAGTTTTCCAGTTTTCTTTCAAAGCTCTGATTATTTTATTACCACATAACATTGGGATCTTTCTTACGTCCTTTAAATACTCTCTTATTTCTCTCATTCCATATCCCCCATAAAAAATGGGGTAAGCTGAGCTTCCAGAGCCAAGTCAAAAGTTTCACCCGAAAGGGGGAAGCCCACTGTATGCAGAAGTCAGACATGCTATTTGGACAGACCCAATCTATATGAAATTTGGACAGGATCATTTGGAAGACTGTACAAGAAAATTCACAAGTTAGAAATATATGACTTACAGATTCTATCGCTTTCTCACACAAGATACATCGATTGATGAATTGGAAACCTCTCCTTTGCAGATTATCTATTGTCAGAATCTTATTTTGAACTGCCAACCAAAAGAAGAAAGCTATTTTTGGGGTTAAATTATTTAACCAAATAATAGAAGTCGGAGTCCAGCCATTGAATCCTGAGTGGATTAACTTATAGGCAGTTTTATTGAATAGATCCCACTTGTAGTTTTGCCCCAAATCGCCTTGTCTCTTCCTTCCCCAGGAATGATCGGGAACACCCTTAAAGCATCATTGAGTTTGGTTAGGGCCACCTTCTCTTGCTCTGACAGATTATGAACTGTGATTTTCTTCCAAGAGGAAGTTTCCTGTGCTACAGCAATAAAATCCCCTACTTTTCCTCCCATTTCCTCCGAAAGTTTATGTTGGAGGACCTGAAGGTCTAAGTTATCTTTCAGAGGGGCCTCTTCCAACCACGGGTCTTGCCAAAAGTCCACTTGTCTTCCATTACCAATTCTCCATCTGATGCCTTTCCTGACTACCTCCCGACATTCGAGCAAACAATTCCAGAAATAGGATCCTCTAGGGAGATTATCAGCTTTCAGGAAGTCTGATTATTTTTGATATATTTTGCCTTAAGAAGTTTTACCCATCCCAATTGATCATTATTGATAAATCTCCATACCTGTTTGCCAATCAGAGCTTGATTCATTTCTTTCATTCTCTTTAGCCCCAGGCCCCCCTGATCCTTGCTTGCACACACCTGATTCCATGCTACCAATGAAATTCTCTTTCTCTCCTCTGAACCTGACCACAAGAAGTTGCGTTGAATTTGCTCCAATGTAGCTCGGACCTTTGCAGGCATTCTAAATAGAGACATGCAGTAAATTGGAATGCTCTCTAAAGTAGTTTGAACTAATAAGGCTTTTCCTGCGGAGCTGAGAAGGCTGCCCTTCCACCCTGCTAACTTTTTGGAGATCCTGTCAATGACTGAGTTCCACAATGTAGCCTTCATTCTTCCTTCGAACATAGGCATGCCTAGATAAGTTTTTGGTAGAAGCTCCTTTCCACAACCGAAGAGGTTAGCTATTCTTTCCTCCCTCCCACCAGGCGTGTTAAAGAAATAGATGCTACTCTTCTTATAGTTTATGTCTTGTCCTGCTTGTCTCATACTTGGTTAGAATTCTCTTCAGCTTCCTAGCCTGAGGCACCGAGGCTTTGGACACAATGATTGTATCATCCACAAACTATTGGTGAGACACTGGCTCTGCTGTTGAGGCTGGTTTGAAACCTTCCAATCGACCATCTACCATCGCTGCTGAAATGTTCCTACCCAATGCTTCCGCTAAAATAATAAACAAGTATGGAGACAAAGGATCTCCTTGTCGCAACCCCCTTTCACTCTTAAAGTAACCGGAGGGTGACCCATTCACCATGACAAAAAATCTTGTAGTAGAGATACAACTAAAAATCAACTTAATCCACTGGGGACAGAAACCAAACTTACCCAAAATCTTGGTGAGGAACCGCCATGAGACCCGGTCGTAGGCTTTATTCATATCAAGCTTTAGTAACATACCTGCTTCCTTACTAGCCACCATTGAATGAATAACCTCATGAATTGTGATGATACCATCCAGTATTTGTCGCCCTTTCACAAAGCCTCCTTGGTTCATATCAATGATGAAAGGAAGGATAACCTTCAGCCTATTGGCGATTGTTTTTGTGAGAATCTTCATCAGAGTGTTACATAAACTGATAGGGCAAAAACTGGAAAATTCCATTGCTCCCACTAGTTTAGGGATGAGGACTAAAAATGTAGCATTAACTCCTTCTAGGATTTCCATGTCCTTTTGAGCCTCAATTATAGCTTCCACTACATCATTGCCTAGGATATCCCAAAACTTTTGGAAGAAAGCTGCGGGGAAGCCATCCGGTCCTGGGGAGCTGTTACCATCCATGTCAAAAACCACCTTCTTGATTTCCTCCTTTGTGAAAGGACTAAGTAAGAATCCATTAAGATTCTCAGTTACGAGGGGTGGAATGGCTGCCAACGAGAGAGTCCTCTTCTTCAATAGTCGGATTTACATCTTCTAGCAACGATTTAAAGTACTCAACCGCTTCCCTCCTTATGTCTTCCATATCTTTGGTGTTAGACCCATCGGCCATCTTGATCTCCTTAATTTTGTTAGTACTCCTGTGGCGAAGAGTAGAGACATGGAAGAACTTTGTATTTCTGTCACCCTCCTTTAACCAACGCAATCTGGATTTCTGCCTCCAAAAGGTTTCTTCAAATCCTAGCATCGTGTGGTATTCGGCTAACAGCTCCCTCTCCTGGTTTCTCAGATCCTCTGTAAGCTGCTCTGACTTCAACTTCTCCTGTAGTTCATTGATCTTGTCTTTTAGTTCTGCCTTTTTAACAAAAATATTGCCAAAGGAAGTTTTGTTCCACTCTCTAATGTTAGCCTTCACATTCCTTAGTTTACATGCCACTTGGGCGAGTTTCGAACCATTATACTTTTTGTCCCACCATTGGGCAACCAGATCCTTGAGATCCTGATGTTGGAACCACATAAGTTCGAATCGAAAGGGTCTCATGTATCTTTTCTTAGAGTCCTCCCCTGTTTCCCATAGAATTGGGTTGTGATCAGACCCGATTCTTGGGAGTGTCGTTAATGAAGAGTCCCCAAACCTCTCCAGGCATTCTTGAGAAAGAAGAAACCTATCTAATCTGATCTGAATTTGGTTTTCCTTCAATATTTTGTTAGACCATGTATAGGAGAATCTACGGAGGTCCACATCCATCAGCTCATGTTGCTCAACAAAATCTCTAAACTCGTAGATATCAGCAGTTATTCTTTGAGAGCCCCCCAATTTATCTGCAGGATTAAGGTAGCAATTGAAATCCCCCGCCACAATCCAAGGGTAGTTGGGGACCGTCTCCCTCAATTCAGCTAGCTGACTCCAAAGAACCCTTCTCAGTCCCTGTCTAACTGGAGCATATACATTCGTTAAGATCCACTCTTCCTGCGTGGTTTTATCCACACATAAGAGACAAATAAACCAACTAGACATCAGAATCACTCTACTATCAATCACATTCTTGTTCCACATAACCAGCAACCCTCCTGCTGTTCCAGTGGCCTCTTGGCCTACTACTTCAGCTTCTCGCCAAGTCCTATTCTTAAAAGGAATAACTCTACTCTCCTCCATTTTAGTTTCTTGCAGTAAAATCATATCCGGTTTGTGTTCTTGTCTAAGAGCATACAAAGCTCTTATTTTTGCAGGATTACTCCCACGAATATTCCATGAAAGAATCTTCATTTATGGGCTTTGGATCCTCGAGCCTTCGCCCCAAAGAGCAATACTGCTTGAGTGCCATCAGCCACTCCTCGCTCTGCTTCTTTCTGCCTTAAGGCAGCATTGCTAGGTTTCCCTCTTCCTACCGAACCATATCCCCATACATCCGCTCTAGGTTGGGGTTCCTTGGGATTCACTTGGCTTCTAGTAACCATCTTGGATAGGTCAGTCTTGGTCTTTGGGGTAACAATCTGGCTTTCCAGGTTAACTGGTCTTTCTGACAGTGGAGATGATTCCGTGCTCTTAGCTTCTTGATTAGTAGATTCTTTTTTCCCTGCTTTGGGGTTACACTGATCTTGGTGGTTCACCTCTTCCTCCTGAGTATCCTTGCCTGTATTATTAGTTTCCTGCTCCTTCCTCTGATTTTTCTCCTCTAAATCCTTCTCTTGAGTCTCCTCTACCTCAGATTCCACTTCTTGGCTATCCATCTGATCTCCCTTCAGATGATTTAATGCATCAAAACTGTTCTCCATTGGGATGTTGATCTCCTTGGAATTTCTTCCCATAAATTCCTCTGCAGTACATGGGACCACTTCCATCGAGCCTCCATAGGCCTCCCGTATTACCCAATCAAACTTACTTGCCCCAGGGCGTTGATCTATGGGGTTCTTTCCTTTGTGATTTGGCTCTGAGGCTTGCTGTATCATCTTAGGAGCAGGTTGAGCTTGAGGGTTCCCATCAAAGGGACCAGCTCCCCTGTGAGAGGGTTTCGGGGCATAGGTATTTTTGGGAGGAGGGTTATAACGTTGCCTCTTGCTTACAATAGGGCGAACAGGGTCTCTGATATTCGGATTTTGAGCTCCACGTCCTTGAGGCCCATGTTGGGTAGGAATGGAGATCTGCGGGGGAGGGATATTATTCTGGGTTTGAGGAGCAGTATTTTGGAGTGGGGGTTGGTTCTTGGAAATGCAGTGGATACCCTGGTGCCCTACCTTCCCGCAAACACTACACTTAAAAGACATATTTTCATATTCAAAGACCCGAGTATGAAGGCCAAACATAGACGACAATATAATGGATTTAGGGAGCTCTTTACTCAGGTCCGCCAACACACACATGCGAGCAGAAAGGAGTCTTGTTTTGCTCAAGGTTGCAGGATCAATAGCTATTAGTTCTCCAATCTCTGTAGCTATCCCAACCAAGATTTGTTCATTCCAGAAAAGCAGAGGTAATCCCGGCATCTTAACCCAAATAGGAGCCAAATCCAGCACCTGAGTCTAGGGGTTGAAATCGGGGGACCAACGCTTCAGATACAAGCCCCTTTTCCCAAAAAACCAAGGACCTCCTTGGAGAGTCCTTTCCATGTCCTGTTCACATTGAAATGTCACCAAAAGAAAACTCTTGGGTAAAGCCTTAATCATCATACCGGCCCTTGGCTGCCATTTTTGGATGACCCATCTCCTTATGACTTCCAAGTCCGGCCTCACCCCCATAAATTTAGCCACCAGAGATGTTTTGCCCTCCATAGCCACATGTTGAGCTAAGGTATCCGGGACGTGCAACCTACCATTGACAGATTTTAGATTAAAACAAGAGTCGGATAATTTTTGCTTACCACGAAGAGCATTAAGATATGAAGGTCTCCAGTTGCCAGGTTTCTCTTTGTCTCCTTCCTGGGTCTTCCTTTGATCTTGACGCACAGAGTCCTGGTCCCCCTCAGAGATATCTTCAACCGCATCCGCCCAACGCCCTTGGACCGGTTCCAATAGAACTTCCTTGTCCACATCCTCCGCCTAGGGGCCTGCTATCTCACCAGAGCCCCCACCTTTCGCGTCTGCTGATCTGCCCTCCGAAGCCCCACACCTAGGGTTTGTTGCCCCTAGACCTCCCGCTCCTCCTCCTTGTTGCTCCATCCGTCACAACTTGCTGCCTCCAAAATCTGCCATTTTTTTTTTTTAGGGCCAAAATTTTTGCGGCCGCTACAGTGCACGGGCTGCTACAGTGGCGGCTGCTACAGTTTGCAGGCTTCTACCCTCATTTCATGTGTTGTATTAATTGTATAATGTATATACTATTTTACCCTAGACTATTCCAATGCCACTAATAAAGAATCCTTCACTATTTCCTAGTTATGTTAGAATTTTGTACAGATTTCATTTGGACCTAGGGATTTATCCTTATCAAAGGAGACTAGATCTTAATGATCTTATAGATAATAGGTTTCATCAATTTGCTATTGTCTTCATTTGTTATAACTAAAGGTACTTTTTATAGTGGTTTATCATTAAGAACTTCAATTTCCTTCGATTATAAAAAATTATGGTAAAAAAGTCTTACCTCCTTTTTTATTTCACTTTGGTCTTCAATCCAAACCCCTTATAGTAATTATAGATGTTGATTTGTGTACTATTGTCATCTTATGAAAAATTTGTATTTTTATCTTGTTTTAACCAAGTCTGTCTTGATTTTAATCTCAAAAAATTCTCTTCCTTACTCAAAATATTATGATATTCACTATGCAACTCCCTTTCCTCCAAGCTTGGATTATTATGCTCACCTTTTTGGAGTTTTGAAAGTTTATTTTTTAGTTATTTCTTCTAAAAAATGTTTCTAAAAGTGTTCTTGTTCTATTCTTTTGTTATAGATGTCATTGATTTAATTTGTTTTGGAAGTGTTTACAACCCACCATTTCCTAAATAATTCTATGTTTATGCTATCATATCAAAAAATTGACGATGGTCTTCCCACATCTACTTATATTTAAAATCTGATATTTTTTAATTCACTTACCGTCATTTTAACCCTTATTGGCCCGTGATATGAACCAATCATTTTAACCCTTATTGGCCCGTGATATGAACCAATCCTTGTCAAGGTATTAATTTAAGTACAAGTCCCTTCATCTAGCCAATGATATGAGAGTATGCATCTATCTATTTTTTTCTATTAGGTTCTAGCATTTCATGTTGTTGTTCCATGTATAGTTGTCCTCTTCAAACACAACCTCCCATAGATTATTGTTTTGAATAAAAGTTGAGAAATCTCTCATACTTTGGTTTATTTTCCTAATTCCCCCAAAAATTTCATCCAACTTGGTTATATCATTAAAATATCCTATGATATTGAATTGGATTTCTTGGTATTTTCTTCTCATAAAGGCTTCAACCCCACTCCATACTTTAGATTAGCTTGACTAGTTGTTGGTCCAAATACATTGATAAGGATGAAAAAAATATTTACAAAGTAGCACGTAATTAATGAGGTTATCCAATGCCTAGTTTTATGAATGGTTTCATAGGAGGTTCTAACTAGATTCCAACATGTTAGAATTCCCTCTATTGCTCCTTCTAAATCCACAACATCCCATTTACATCTTGCCCATACTGCTTTCATAGTTTTGAAAGCTTCTTTTTTTATCATTTTAGTTTCTTGGATACAAAGAATATCAAGCTTATTACTTAAACATAGGTCCCTGATACACCTTTGCTTTAAAGGGGTATTAACATCCCTTATATTCCATGAGATGATAATCATATCTCATTAGGGGCTACTGAGCCCTCTGTAAATTACCAATATCGTGTTGTTATTTAGTAAAAACAAGTTCAACCAACTTAGATTGTGTTATTTTCTCTATGTTTGTTCTTACTTGCCTAGTTCTCACATGATAATTTGAAGGTTTTTCTCTTTTTACCTTGCTATTATTGGGAGTAGTCTTATTATTCTATTCCTCAATATTCTTTCACAACTTTCCTTTTCATTAAAATTATTCTCTTTTGGATCTGCTAAGAAAGCTTTTGAATTATCCTGCTCATTTTCTAGTATTTACTTGTTAATGGTAGAGGTATGGAAATCTAACACTACATTCTCTCTACCACTTTCCTTTTCTTGAGTGGTGTATGGTACTTCAAGAGAGTCTTCAAACTTGATGAGGCACATTTCTTAGGTTTCACAGGAATGTTCATCCCTAAATTAGGTTCATATTGAGTAGATGGTTCCTTGTTAATATTTTAACTCTATTGTACCATGTCATATAATATTTGATCTAGTTTTTATTTGTGGGCTAAACCTCAAAAGAATTGGTATTTCTTACAATATCCTTACTTAATGGTCTCCATTATTTATTTACTTTCATCTTATTGGACCTATTTTTTGGAAGTTGAAAACCATCCTTATCCATATCCACTTGTAAGTTTCTCTTATAGTTTTTAATATTTATTTCTATTGGATTCTTCTTAGGGCTTGATCTCTAAGTATACCCCACCTCATGACATCTTCTACATCCGAAAGATAAATTTTCATAATCTATGGTTTGTGTCCACAACTTACCCCCTTAAGAATTATTGATTTTGTTAAAGGTTTATTGATATCAATCATGACCAATATCTAGGTATAAATAGCCAATACTATAACAACCCCAAACAACTAACCAACTCAAGAGAGTTAGGGATCTACATATCCCCACCCTACATAAGACATTCTATGAAGTTTTCTATTGACTTAATACCTTATGATTAAGTTGTATGTCTCATCTCTGCGATGAGCCAACTTATCCTCTTTTAATCCATCAAAAGGGTACACCCATATCTACACCATACATAAGTCCATCTATATAGGTGCACTAAGCATAATGTAAATAAGCTATCTATCTCATCTCCACAATGAGCTAACTTATCTCTTTTAGTCTATCAAAAGGGTATGCCCATCCCTACACCATACATAAGTTTGTCTATGTAGGTGCACTAAGCATAATGCAAATAAGCTATTTATATCATCTCCATGATGAACCAACTTATCCCTTTTAGTTTATCAAAAGGGTATGTCCATCCCTACACCATACATAAGTTTGTCTATGTAGGTGCACTAAGCGTAATGCAAATAAGCTATCCATATCATCTCCATGATGAGATAACTTATCCATCAATCACTCCTAGTGATAGATGATTCATTGACTCTAAATCTAATTATTGCCTTCGTGCATCTACCTAGGTTTAGGTCTTAGAAGAATGATTTGATACAAGGTTACTCGAAGTTTCCTCCAAAAGGGATCCCATAATCCCTTAGATCACTCTCTCTTTCTATCTCTCTCTAAGCTTCTAATCCATAAGCATAAACATTAATAGATGTCATTTTCTAATCATCTAAGATTCATCATAGTAAGGACTATTCAAGAATATAAAATGCATATATTGTTTCCTTCTCATAACTAGATAACTTCTTCCTTTCTTTTGATTTAACAATTACAATTATCATGAATAACACTATTTTTAATTCAATAAAACTCTTACCAAAATCTTATCCATGATCTATGAATTACAATAAACCTCCCATTTTATTGAAGAGCAAACATAACCTCAATAACTAAATCTAGAAAGCAGTAAATGCAAGATCAAAATATGAAGATATTTGATATACACACAACACATCATATATCTTAGGAAACCCTTATGGGAAAAACCCAACTTTGAAACATCCTTTTTATTGCATAAGTTTAGTTATCTCCAATACAACTATATAAAGGAATCCCATAATTCCTTTTTTCAAAACATCAATACCAATATAAATACATAAGAACCCCATAATTCTTATGTCCTCAAAATCATGAATTGTTCTTTTAATTCACATTACAAAATCAATGAGGGAACCCCATAATTCCCTCAAATGAATTCCACATTCATTCTTCTAAATATGATTTCTTCTAAATACATAAGAACCCCATAATTCTTATGTCCCCAAAAACATGAATTGTTCTTTTAATTCACATTACAAAATCAATGAGGGAACCCCATAATTCCCTCAAATGAATTCTACACTCATTCTTCAAAAGATGATTTCTTCTAAATACATAAGAACCCCATAATTTTTATGTCCCCAAAACATGAATTGTTCTTTTAATTCACATTACAAAATAAATGAGGGAACCCCATAATTCCCTCAAATTAATTCCACATTTGTTCCTCGATGCTTTCTTCTAAATACATAAGAATCCCATAATTCTTATGTTCCCAAAAACATGAATTGTTCTTTTAATTCATATTACAAAATCAATGAGGGAACCCCATAATTCCCTTGAATGAATTTCACATTCATTCTTCTAAAGATGATTTCTTCCTTCTAATAACATTTAAAGGAATAACTTCTTTCTAAAGGTCTAATGTATCATACAATGATATAAAGGAATCCTAAAATTCCTTTTTCCGAAATGATATATATATATAGATATACATATATACTTTCCAAAAATATTTCAATTCAGAATAAAATATAAGATCCTTTATACATTTCAAACCTAATTTACCCAACATGAAATATATTATCCTTAATACATTTCAAACATAATTTACCCAACATGAAATATATTATCCTTAATACATTTCAAACATAATTTAACCAATATGAAATATATTATCCTTAATACATTTCAAACATAATTTAACCAACATGAAATATATTATCCTTAATACATTTCAAACATAATTTATCCAACCTTTCTTTCAATTAAAAAGCCTTTCATTTAATCAAAATATCCAAAAACCTCTCTTTCAAATAATAAAAAATAATCACAAGCAACTACTTCTAGTTAAGCATTTACAAAAACCAAGAGGGAACCCCATAATTCCCTCAAAGAATGAATTCCGCATTCATTCTTTCTTTATTCAAACTAGGAGATTGCTTTTTAAAGTAATATCCACACAACATAGTTTTCCATTCATTTTCTCAATAAAAACAAACATCTCTTTCACAAATATAAACTTAAGTTTCATTCAATCTTTTGCAAAGTTGATACTAGGTTTTCATTCAAATTTTCCAGAAATTTACTTCCTAAGAATCAATAAATTTGTCTACAATATTTTCCTAAAAATCATTCAAATTTTCCACAAAATTGCTTCCTAAGAATCATACAATTTCCACAAAATTGCTTCCTAAGAATCATACAATTTTTTCACAAAATTGCTTCCTAAAAATCATACAATTTTTTCAAAAAATTGCTTCCTAAGAATCTGAAAGCACGAGGATACGAAAACAAAAGGGAAATGCCAAGTGCGATGTATGCAAAAGCAAAACGTAACGCTAAGTCCTACGAACTGAAATGCATGAAAGGAGAGAAACATAAACAAATTGAAACAAGATAGAAAGCAAATGTCGAGTACAACCCTTTTTATTAATTTGCTTTAAAATCGGGTTACAATATGTCTCCTCCCTTTTCGAGGGCTAGGAGCGTTAAGTAGGGCTCTATTACACCACGGATTGGTACGCTTTCTTTCGTGTGCCCACATGTAAAGTGGGCGGGCCAAATGTCGCCATCGCTTGTGTGAATGCGTCTTTGATTCCTTATTGCTCCTTCGATGTCGAGATCCTGCGTTCAGAGAAACAGAAAAGGATTAGTAGCACCTGCGGATGAAGTAAAACATGCAATCCCCAAAGCCTACGATTAGTGCATGCGTAAAATAAATAAAATGATAACTAAAACATATCGAATGAGCTAAAAACTTGACAGAGGCATGAGAACATTACCAGGAAGGCATTGCAAAAGGAACAGTCAGGAAATTCGCCACGGATTTCTAATCGCTCCGGGGTGGGACGATTAGACCTACAACAAAATGTCAGAAAGCACCCTCCTAAATGTCCCATCCGGGAGGCTCCAAATCACCTACAAAGTTGGGGGTTAGGTAAAACAGGGTATTTTGGAAAGACCCAGAAGGTCATATTTTTCCAATTCGGCCTCTATCACCCGAAACCTGATGATGCTCCCTACATGTTAGTGAAAGTGAGAAATAACAAAAGCATGATCAAAACTACTCAGAATAACATGAAATTTGAATGAAAGCCTATCTGAACAACCTAGAAAAAAATGCAAGAAAAACAAAAATGAAATCTGCTACAGATTTCTAATCGCTCCGGGGTGGGGCGATTAGGACTGCAGCAGTGCGGGGGGCACCCGGGGGCAGGACGCCCATCGTTTGGGGCCCGGTTTCGGCACCAATCCACTTGGGATGGGTCCAAAACCTCTTGTGGGGTGTTTTCAAAAAATTTGGGTGGGATACTATGGCCAAATGTCGGGTTTTGGGTCCGGATTGTGCTTCCAATAATCACCCAATAACCTCCCTTCCAAAAGAGAGATCAAGGATGTGAAAGGCACAAGCAAAAGGGTGAGGACGTAAATCGGCAGCACTCCATTGCTCCAAATGCTCCTGACTTGTTATTTTTTGGGGTGAGAAGACTCACCATTTTATAGACTTGAGGGTCTCTGTGAATGAGCATGCAGAGGCGCCACTTGGCGATCATGCCTTCTCAGGGGAGAGAAGATTCCTCCCTGATTAAGGACTCCATGACTACCTCTATGACTGCCTCTTTGAGCTCAAAAATGCTCACTCGCACTCCCATGCAATGAAGGAGGAGTTAAGTGGTAGATCTGAGCTGCCATTTGTCAAGGTTTGACCTTTTGCTCGTCAAACCTGCTATTCGCCCCACCCAGGGGTGAATGCTACTAATCGTCCCTGGGTGGAACGAATACCAGTTTGTAATCATCCTTGGGTGGAACGAATAAGGAGCAGAGTGCCTGAAAGGTGCCAAATTGACCTCTGACCTTCCAAAACTGCTGTGAGAGTGGTTAGGACCACTTTTTAACCTCTAGGGGCTGCCCTGGGGGCTATGTATGTCAGTGCGATCAGTGTTTGTAGCCACATAATTAGATTGGTGTTATTTTGGTGTCTATAGATGCCCCTTTTTGGGATGCGCTGTGCATGGCACAGTGCTGAGAAAAAATAGATAACCAAAGCACTAATGATTAGGGTTTCTTAGTAACCTAACCAACTTTTGATGCCCCAAGTATGGAAAGGGCATGCATTCTTGAATCCTTGCTTTTGACGAGCTAAGGAACTTAATTCAAGTGTTAACCTTTTTTGGTGAGGTGTTACTTGATCTTGGACATTGATCAGTCATGAATAGGCAAAGGGCGCAACCTTTTGTCTATGGGAACCTTGAGTTCATGATTCACAAATGCCAAGTGTTTGATCAGCTTGTGATTATTGCTTGTTTGCTGCCCCAAGCGGGGCGTGATTGTCTTTGTCAATGATTCTTTGAATGCATGCCATTTCCTTGATTGGGTGTGTATTTGTTGATTGGTGACTAAGTGTGACTACCCCCTCAAGCGACGAATCGATGAGGGAATGACCGACATGAGAAAAGCGACGAGTCGCTTGACCCAAGATGACTTATGGTAAGGGTGCCTTCAGTTGTTTTGCTTTGAATGCTTATGCAGTTTCCCAACATTTAGACCTATTTTTGGTGGGTGTTAACCCTTTTTGGGACGCCATTTGGGGATGAAATTCTCGAAAATCCGTCCTCCCGTGGAGCGGTCTGGCTATGGTAGCCTTCTTAGGGAGTAGGATAGTGAGGATTTGTGACCCCGACGTCTGTTTTGAATGCCAAGAATCGCAGGCGCAAAGGCACCTTGTTTGGAAATGTTATTGCTATTTTTGGGTGGGTTTGGACCCTTTTTGTGACGCCGTTTGGGGATGAAATTCATGACAATCCATCCTCCCATGGAGCGGTCCGGCTATGGTAGCCTTCTTAGGGATTAGGATAGTGAGTATTTGTGATCCCGACATCTGTGGGGGCTAGCAGCAGCCACCCTAAGAGGTCCCATAGGACCCATACCATGGGGGATAGTTCCCGTCGCACCGATCCTGCGTGATCATGGTGGTCGACGTCCTAGGCTTGGGGGTTTTTGAACTTTTGCTTTTTTGTGAGGTCAGAGGACCGGTTTATTGTAGCCTACGGGCATTTTGATGATATATATACATGACTTTCTTTTATTTATACACTTGTCATGAGTTATTGTTATTCTTATGTGATTGATGGATGTTGATGTATGCATGTTTATTTATTTTGATGTATGCATATGTTATGATGAATGCAAATGTTTCTAATTTATATGATATGCATATGGAATGGATGAAATGAGTTGTTGATAACTTGGCGGTGGCACCATAGACTGTACAAGACTTACTAGCTTTTTGTACTAGGCGATTGCTTTAGTACGATGACTTTGCATGATATATATTTTTTTGTTTTTGTTTTGGATTTTTTGATGGTGATGTAAGAATGGAATGTGCTAGAATGTAGTTAAGGTTTTTTGAGACTCTGATGTTTTAACTAACTAGCCAAGACTGTACTTTTATCTTACAAGACTTTTGAACAAGGTATGAATCCGACTTGAGTTTGACCAAGTTATTTCACATCCCTGTGTGTGCAATTGAGTTCGTTTATGTGGTATTTGTCAGGATACCACCAGTGCCAGATAGGTTATCAACCAAACCTGTACTGAGGATCACCTAATTAGCTCCACTAACTCCTTTGTTGTATTTAGTTAGATTAATCTACGGTGCTATCTAGGATACCATGAGCTAGCTCATCCACATGCAAACATTGATCTGCACACAAGTTAATGTGACAGATATATCGTCATGCGGGAGGTTTGCCACCAGTGACCGATAGGCTATCCACCAAACCGATACTGAGGTTCACCTCATGACCTTCTGGATGCTGAGAGTTCCAGGGATTCAAGTTCGACTCCCTTCTTTTCTTCAATTGTATTGGGATACTTGCTCTTCTATAGTGATAAAAATCACTATTTATTTTTGTTTTTTTCTTTTGAGCAAGGGATTTGAATATTGAGTGATGAGAATCACTATTGCTTGTGCCTTTTGATGTATGCACTTTGGTTTTGATGTCAAATTTTGGAGTTTTGACTTTTGCAAATTTTTTTATGTTTGCAACTTTTTGAGAACTTGGGATTCTTGGGGAATTGGGTAGGGAAGATGCTTGTCCTTTTGCCAACTCTCAGCATTCTTGGGGTCATTCGCACAGGGGGATGAGCAAGATAACCTTTTCACTAGATGGTATCCTGGATTGCTTTGCAGGTTTCATCTTTCATTTACACAACTTGGGAATTTTTTTATGTGTTTTAGCTTGTGTTGGGATGCTACGTAACAAGGTGTGATCCAAGTAGAACTCTACCTTTGTAAAATCTGTCTGACTTTGTACAGTATTTGGCTAGAAATCTAATGACAACTTGAATGATGAAAACTCTAGATACATTAGAAGACAACTGACTATGATATGGCGAAAAATGTGAATGGCGTTTATTTTTGATGAATTATTTACAAAGTGGAAAAATGTGGAGAATGATGGAATTGCCAAGTGATTACAGTCTATGGTGCTTTTGACTTGTATGATCAACAAATATGCAATGTATGTATGGGATGCCTAATGCAGCTATTATTTTTGTGTTTTTGATTGATTGATTTTTGTGAGTATTTTGAGTATGCATGAAAATGAGATGCAAATTTTTCTTTATTTTTGATTATTTTGAGTATGCATGGAAATGAGATGCAAATTTTTGTTATTTTTGATGATTTTGTTGTTTTTGAATTTTCTTTATGGTTGGTTCATTCCGCGTGAGGGCAGACCAAGTGATTCTTTCGGATCCTTGGAGGTTTTGACCAAAGGGATTATGGGCACCTTTGGGGTGTTTTAGGGTTGACCAAGCGATTGCGGGAATCCTTGGAGCTTTTTGGTTTGACCAAAGGGTTTATGGGCACCTTTGGGGTATTTTTGGGATTGACCAAGCGATTATGGGAATCCTTGGAGCATTTTGGTTTGACCAAAGGGTTTATGGACACCTTTGGGGCATTTTGGGGTTGACCAAGCGATTATGGGAATCCTTGGAGCATTTTGGTTTGACCAAAGGTTTATGGAATTTGGGGTTTTTGTTTTTTTTTTAATTGAATCCTTCTTTTGTTTACCAGTTCCATTTGGTTTTTTTTTATTTTTGTGGGTTTGACCAAGCGATTGCGGGAATCCTTGGAGCTTTTGGTTTGACCAAAGGGTTTATGGATACCTTTGGGGTATTTTGGGATTGACCAAGCGATTATGGGAATCCTTGGAGCTTTTGGTTTGACCAAAGGGTTTATGGACACCTTTGGGGCATTTTTGGGATTGACCAAGTGATTATGGGAATCCTTGGAGCTTTTTTTTGTTTGACCAAAGGGTTTATGGGCACCTTTGGGGCATTTTGGGGTTGACCAAGCGATTATGGGAATCCTTGGAGCTTTTGGTTTGACCAAAGGGTTTATGGGCACCTTTGGGGCATTTTGGGGTTGACCAAGCGATTATGGGAATCCTTGGAGCATTTTGGCTTGACCAAAGGGTTTATGGACACCTTTGGGGCATTTTGGGTTGACCAAGCGATTATGGGAATCCTTGGAGCTTTTGGTTTGACCAAAGGGTTGATGGGCACCTTTGGGGCATTTTGGGGTTGACCAAGCGATTATGGGAATCCTTGGAGCATTTTGGTTTGACCAAAGGGTTTATGGGCCTTTGATTTTTTGCCAGATTGGGTCTTGCTTTTTTTGATTTTTCCTTCTTTTGGGTTGACCAGGTTGGGAATCTTTGGAGCTTTTGGTTTGACCAAAGGGTTTATGGGTACCTTTGGGGCGTTTTGGGATTGACCAAGCGATAATGGGAATCCTTGGAGCTTTTGGTTTGACCAAAGGGTTTATGGACACCTTTGGGGTGTTTTGGGATTGACCAAGCGATTATGGGAATCCTTGGAGCTTTTGGTTTGACCAAAGGGTTTATGGATACCTTTGGGGCATTTTGGGATTGACCAAGCGATAATGGGAATCCTTGGAGCTCTTTGGTTTGACCAAAGGGTTTATGGATACCTTTGGGGCATTTTGGGATTGACCAAGCGATAATGGGAATCCTTGGATCATTTTGGTTTGACCAAAGAGTTTATGGATACCTTTGGGGCGTTTTGGGATTGACCAAGCGATAATGGGAATCCTTGGAGCATTTTGGTTTGACCAAAGGGTTTATGGATTGGGTGTTTTGTTGTTTTTTTTAGTTTTGGTTGATAAGCGATTGCAGGAATCCTTGGAGCTTTTGGTGGGTTTGACCAAGCGATTGCGGGAATCCTTGGAGCTTTTGGTTTGGGCTATGGCTCTGGAGGTATTGGCACGAATGGATCGGCCCTATGTGCGGATAGGAGGACAGGGTCTGCCCTCGGCATTGATATCGCTATAGGGTCTCTGGGTGGAAGGTGCTCTCTGTATGCCCAAAGTGGCGGATGCAGCACTTGGTCCAACTGTGTTGGGTTTAGGTGCCACCTATGCCTTGGCCCCATGTTTAGTTGTTCAAACATGTCATCAATATCCATGGGGTATTGTTGCTGTCGCATATGATTGAGATAGGCCATCTCAGTTTCATCTTCATAATCACTGTCGGAGATCCACAGGCCTTCGTTGGCTCCAACAACTATTTGCGACATGTGAGGCTCGTCCTGCTCGAGCAAATTGATATGGTCCCATCGAGGTTGTTCCACTCTCTACGGGGGACCTGATTTTCTTGAGGTGGCACTTGCTCGATTGGAGCATCCAAAGGGAACATTGCCAAGAGGCTTTCTTGATAGTCATCCATGGGGGTCACTTGTGAGTGATTGCTATCCGATTCGAAAGGGTCCCATGGTGCTACCTCATATTCTGACTCGTCTTCTGAAGATCCTTCCCGACCTTGTCTATATCCCCCTTGTAGGTGAGTTCTCGAACTTTCTCCTTTCTCGGTTAAAGGGAAGGGGTTGTTGAGGTCAACAAGGTTGGTTGTCAACAATGGGAGGTAATCCCCCAATGTGTATGTTGTGTTAGGATTGGCATATGGATCTAATGCCAACCCATCCTTGTTGCCTATCCCTAGGCCTTGCATGTTCTCTACCAAGATGTCCAAGGGCAGGGGGTGGTTGAACCCTACTCCCGATTTGTCGTATGGCATCTGATATCTTGGTTGGCAAAGAACGTGCACTCCTTGCTCATATCTGCCCAACCCATATCCATGCCAATTGCATTGGCCAAGATATCTTAAAGCGAAGTCTGGGTTGGACAAATAGTTGACGTCCTCAGCGAAAGGCTCTTCATCTTCTTCTTCTTGCATGTAAGGTTCAATGCCATTATCAAGGCCCCCATATACAAAGTTTGTCCTGGTTTGGCGGGTAGCCTAGAGGAACAATAGTGCCTATGGGGAGGCGAGGTCTCCCCATGTCCTGCATGGACTCAAGTGCGGGTGTTGCTACAATGTTCCACACCAGATACTCCCCCAGGCCCGTATTGGCCATCTCAACGATGATTGTTGGCGGTTGAGGGGGAGGGAATGGGAGTTCTTCCTGAGTCCACTCCATGTTAGGTGAACTAGGCATCTCGACTTCCATTTGGCTAGGCATCTCTTCGGTAGAGATGGTTGAGACTGATGGCGGTGCCTCTTCCAGGGGTTTCTTCCCATTGTCCTTCGATGTGGCCACCGTAGGTGGCATCGTTGGTGAAGGACCAGATGATGAAGATGGACCCGACTGGGGATTTGATGGACTTAACAGTGGGGATGTATGCAGAATCGGACCCTGTTTAGATGGATTCAACTAAAAATCCAAATGTGTTGATGGAAGGGTCGATTGCGGCATCAGCTGCACCGCATTGCAATACTTGAAGGGTTCTAAGTCCGTCGAGACTACATGCACCTGCCCTTCGAATGTATACTTTAAGCATTGGTGGGCTATTGAAGGGACACACTTCATGTCCCTGATCCATGGCCGGCCCAACAAAATGTTATAAGCCATCTCACCCTCCAAGATGTGGCACAATGTAGGAATAGTCTTTTGTCCCACTTGGATGGGTAGGACAATTGTGCCAACTATCGAGCATATCGCATCATTGAATGCTCGCAGAGTGTAGGTGGAGGCCACGATGTGAGATGCTGGCAACTTCAGATGTTTCAATGCCACTGTTGTAATGATATTATTGGATGAGCCAGTGTCCACCAACACCCTCTTATACGGAATCCCGTTGACCCGTGCAATGACGTGCAGGGGTGGATCCACCATGTCACCAGTCACTGATTTCAATTCGTCCTCTCTAAAGGTGATGACTGGCTCGGTGCATCGCTTGACATGCCCCACGAAGTTGTTGAAAGAGTTTGCTTCGTGGGGCTGCAACTCGATGGCTTTAAGTATCTCCATTAGAGCCTCCCGATGGGGCGATGATTGTTGTATGAGCTCATAAATGGAGAGCCTAGCCGACGTGGTCCTCAAACTCTGGGTGAGTTTGGTCCGAATTGTGGCCACTGGTCTAGGCAGAGGAGGTTGCGTAGGGTGTTGTTGTGGTTGTGACATTGTTGGCACCTCTCCTGTAGCTATCATGGGGGCAGCTGTGCTCGGGTACCTTTTGTTTCGAGTCACTATACTGATCATCCCTACATACCCCTACATGGGGCAGTTCTGTGTTACCTCATTGACTTGTAGGGTCTTTGCCTATGCATCATGGGTAGGCAGGGGGTCCTTGAAGACCTCCATCTATTGGTTGCTTGGTGCCATGGGGTTATCCACCGCCAACGTCTTGTTGTCTATTAGGTCTTGCACCAAGCCTTTAAACTTCCAACATGCATTAAGATCATGTCCCTTCTGTCGATGAAACCTACAGTACAAGTCTTCCCTATAGCCCTTAGGTTTTGGAGCATTGGGGTCTATGGGTCGACTCTCTGGCAGGTTTATCAAGTTTGTCGCTGACAAGCGGTCAAACAAGGAGTCTTTAGACTCGGTGTAAGGTGTGAATTGTCGCCTAGGGCGACGTTGCTGATTTTGCTCTTGTCGATGGTTTTCTCTTTCATAACTGTCAAGAGGGACCACCTGATAGTTAGCCTTTGGGGGTTGCATTGCTTGTACAGGCTTAGGTATGTTTATAGCAACCTGATTGACCATAGCGGGTTTTGGTTGCGTGGTCCCTGTCTTGGCATTTTTAGACCATTCTTTCTTCTTTGGCTTGGCAATCTCGCCATCCTGAATCTTGATCTCCTCAATGATTCTGGCTTGCGCCAGAGCTTCCTCTAAAGTGGCATATTGTTGTAGCTACAATAGCATGGAGATCGATCTCAAACAGCTCTTTGAGAACATTTGGGTAAGGTCGGCCATAGGAGGGAGGTAGGGCAGCTTTGAAAGCAACGTCCTCCATCGATTCCCATAGGCCACCATGGTTTCTTCCTCATACTTCTTGAGGCTGGCTAGGTCGCTTAGTGATGCCTTCTTCTTGGTGTTGAAGGCGAAGCATTCGAGGAACGCGTCCACTAGCTGATCTAAGTTATTGATGTTGTGCTTTGGCAATTGAGTGAACCAATCCGAGGTAGGGCCTACGAACGTGGTTATAAATGTTCTTAGAAGCAAAGCATCATTGTCCTGAATGCCAAAGCATTGGCTCAGGAATCTAGTCACATGCTCTTGGGCATCCTCCTCCCCTCTAAATATTGCCAACTGGGGTAGTTTAAAGTGTTCAGGGTAAGGGGGTGCCGACACTGACGGATGCACAGGGTGACTACGGAGTTGGCGTAAAGTGGGCTTTTGGGGCCCAGAAGTCTTGGTCTCCATAGACTCTAAGCGCTCTAGCAGCGCTTTATATGCATCGAAAGATTTAATCTCTTCCTCCTTGGTTTGTTCCTGCTATGGGTTGCGGGGAACTTGAGGCCTATGGAGGGGTGGCCGGATAGCACCCCCTCTGCCTTGGTAGGGCATTTCAGCCCGCTCTTCTTCTTGCTCATACTCCTCATAGGCTTCTTGAGGAGTTCCTGGGTGAGACCTATAAACATGGGTGGGTCCCCGTGGAGGGTGCCCATCATTGTTCCTAGGAGTGGCCTCCCGCTCAGGTCTAGGAGGTCTCGGAGGCAGCACTTGGTAAGGTCATGGAGACCTGTCTTGCACCAAGGGGTTGTGCCTCTCATACAGTTCTTCCCTCTAGGTGCGAGGGGTTGGAACCCTCTCAGGCATAGTGTTATGGAGCAGCTCATCTGTTTGACACCGAATGCGCTCTTTGCTAAGGCGATACAGGTGCTCCAACTATTGTTGGTCTTGCTCAAGCTGCGTGATTTGTGCTTGGCGGGTGGCATGTTTGGCAAATGCCAAGTCGATTTGTTCCATCGTCTTGAGTCTAGGAGGCCTAGATGCCTCTCCTACATATTTATCTCGGTCGTGATGATCCGAGATCTCTATAGGTCACTTTCCTCTATCGAGGTTGGCGACATTCACCCGAGGCTCTGGCCTCAGTAGGTGATCCTGATAGATAGCAGGTGCGGAGGCGCATTGCTCCCATGTTGTGTATTGCTCTTGAGGAATGTAATGGTCTTCCTCATGCTCCCTTTCGTATATGTGAAAGGGGCGGGCAGAGTTGGCTCGCCCTGTCTGAAGAGCCTTGTGCTCTGGATTTGGCTTGTTATTCCTAATAGTGATGAGGGGTAGAGGAGGGATGACATAATCATGTGGCCCCTCCTTATGGACCCTATGCTGTTCTAGCGCTTCATTGCATGGTGGCCACTCATAACGAGTGTCTAAGGGAGCCTTCCCATCTATGTTGAGTGCCACGTGTAAGGACTCCTCCTGAAAGGGTCTATGTTGAATGGGAGTGCCCCTCGAAGGGGTGCCTCTATAGTCCCATTCTGAAATGGCATGATGTGGACTATCTTGTGGGTCAGGCCACCAAGGTGGTATGACCAAGTCCTTGGGGCTATAGCGGAGGCGACTTGTGCCCCCTTGTACACTCTCCGTAGCTTCCGCCCGTGATTGGGCTTGGCTACGGGTGTACACCATGGTGGTGTCTCTCTACAAGCTATGTAGGTTTTTATCTTCTTTATAATGATTTTTATGCTACACTAAACAAAAAGGAGCCACACAATCAAAGGAGTGATTATCTCGTTTATAGATTAAAGGTGTGCCCTAAATCTGGTTTAGTGTGTTTTGATTTTTTGTTTTGAAAGCTTTTGTAAAGAACGTGTTGTTGTTCATGCAATATGATGGCTCTTATGTCTCCCAAAATGGTCGCCCCTTCAATATACCACTTCCAGGCCATTATACCAAACCTCTCAATATACCCGCCCTTACGTGAGGGAAACTATTGGTACGCGAGAGCAGAATGGTACGTGGAACATAGGCGGTACGAAAGGGGGATCACCCTATTTTTGACACCTACCATAGAAGACTTATCCTCATGCACTGGGAATCACCCCGACTACACTTGGTCAGCTTTCATCAGGATTTACGTCTAGCAATAGTAGCGACCGGGGTTATGGATGCAAAAATTCAAGCCAAGGTGGTGATGAAATCCACCGTTGGTCTTGATCAAGGGTTGGGGTTTTATGACCAACTCCTTGTTGTTTAAATTACCACGTGGTGTGTGGGGTTCTTTTTACTTATGCAAGGAAATTAAACATGCAGTAAAACCTTCCTAAGCAAGCAAAGAAACTAAAAAATACAGAGACAAAAAATAGAAAATGATAGAAGGTATTCAGAACCCCTACCTCTTCTCTGCCCAAACCGGATGCCTCTGAGTTTCTATTCTGAAAGTGCACAGAGGGCTTATTCATCCCGGGGTGGGATGAATAATAGAACTGTATTCATCATAGGGTGGGACGAATGCCCATTCATCCCTGGGTGACACGAATTCCAGCTCTGTACTCATCACAGACTGGAACGAACAACAGTCCAACGCTTGAAATATTGGTACCTGCAAGCAAAAACAAACACTTTTGATCAAAAATTTGATCTCAAAATCAGAGGACAAGGTCCCACCGTGATCGCCACTGAAAGCACGAGGATACGGAAACAAAACGGAAATGCCAAGTGCGATGTATGCAAAAGCAAAACGTAACGCTAAGTCCTACGAACTGAAATGCATGAAAGGAGAGAAACATAAACGAATTGAAACAAGATAGAAAGCAAATGTTGAGTACAACCCTTTTTATTAATTTGCTTTAAAATCGGGTTACAATACGTCTCCTCCCTTTTCGAGGGCTAGGAGCGTTAAGTAGGGCTCTATTACACCATGGATTGGTACGCTTTCTTTCGCGTGCCCACATGTAAAGTGGGTGGGCCAAATGTCACCGCCACTTGCGTGAATGCGTCTTTGATTCCTTGTTGCTCCTCCGATGTCGAGATCCTACGTTCAAAGAAATAGAAAAGGATTAGTAGCACCTGCGGATGAAGTAAAACATGCGATCCCCAAAGCCTACGATTAGTGCATGCATAAAATAAATAAAATGATAACTAAAACATATCAAAATGAGCTAAAAACTTGACAGAGGCATGAGAACATTACCAGGAAGGCACTGCAAAAGGAACAGTCAAGAAATTCACCATGGATTTCTAATCGCTCCGGGGTGGGACGATTAGACCTACAACAAAATGTCAAAAAGCACCCTCCTAAATGTCCCATCCGGGAGGCTCCAAATCACCTACAAAGTTGGGGGTTAGGTAAAATGGGGTATTTTGGAAAGACCCAGAAGGTCATATTTTTCCAATTCGGCCTCTATCACCCGAAATCTGATGATGCTCCCTACATGTTAGTGAAAGCGAGAAATAACAAAAGCATGATCAAAACTGCTCAGAATAACATGAAATTTGAATGAAAGCCTATCTGAACAACCTAGAAACAAATGCAAGAAAAATAGAAATGAAATCTGCTACAGATTTCTAATCGCTCTAGGGTGGGGCGATTAGGACTGCAACAGTGCGGGGGGCACCCGGGGGCAGGACGCCCATCGTTTGGGGCCCGGTTTTGGCACCAATCCACTTGGGATGGGTCCAAAACCTCTTGTGGGGTATTGTCAGCAAATTTGGGTGGGATACTGTGGCCAAATGTCAGGTTTTGGGTCCGGATTGTGCTTCCAATAATCACCCAATAACCTCCCTTCCAAAAGAGAGATCAAGGATGTGAAAGGCACAAGCAAAAGGGTGAGGATGTAAATCGACAACACTCCATTGCTCCAAATGCTCCTGACCTATTCTTTTTTTGGGGTGAGAAGACTCACCATTTTATAGACTTGAGGGTCTCTGTGAATGAGCATGCAGAGGCGCCACTTGGCGATCATGCCTTCTCAGGGGAGAGAAGATTCCTCCCTGATTAAGGACTCCATGACTGCCTCTTTGAGCTCAAAAATGCTCACTCGCACTCCCATGCAATGAAGGAGGAGTTAAGTGGTGGATCTGAGCTGCCATTTGTCAAGGTTTGACCTTTTTCCCATCAAACCTGCTATTCGCCCCACCCAGGGGCGAATGCTGCTAATCGTCCCTGGGTGGAATGAATACCAGTTTGTAATCATCCCTGGGTGGAACGAATAAGGAGCAGAGTGCCCGAAAGGTGCCAAATTGACCTCTGACCTTCCAAAACTACTGTGAGAGTGGTTAGGACCACTGTTTAACCTCTGGGGGCTGTCCTAGGGGCTGTGTATGTCAGTGCGATCAGTGTTTGTAGCCACATAATCGGATTGGTGTTGTTTTGGTGTCTACAGAATCATTCAAGAATGAAAGTCATTTATCACTTAAGAATGAAAGTCATTTATCACTTAAGAATGAAAGTCATTTTTCACTTGACCCAACATAGAATGAAAGTCATTTATCCAAAACCTAGAATAAACCAATATTTACTTCTATTAAACCAAAAGGTTATTCTTTCAATCAAAAAGTTATTCTTTCGATTCATTCTTTCAATTAAACCAAAAGGCCATTATTTCAATTAAACTAAAAGGTCATTCTTTCATCAAAAAGTCATTATTTTTATTCATCCTTTCAATTAAACAAAAAATGTCATTCTTTGAATCAAAAATTCATTCTTTCGATTCATTTTTTCAATTAAATCAAAAGGTCATTCTTTCAATTCATTCTTTCAATTCATTTTTTCAATTAAACCAAAAGGTCGTTCTTTCGATTCACTCTCAATTAAACCAAAATGTCTTTCTTCCAAAAAAAAAATTATTCTTTCAACTAAAACAAAAGGTCGTTCTTTTGATTCATTCTTTCAATTAAACTAAAAGGTCATTCTTTCAAACAAAAAGTCATTCTTTCGATTCATTATTTCAATTAAACCAAAAGGTCATTCTTTCAAATGAAAATTCATTCTTTCGATTCATTATTTCAATTAAACCAAAAGGTCATTCTTTCAATTCATTCTTTCAATTAAACCAAAGGGTCATTCTTTCAAATAAAAATTCATTATTTCAATTAAACCAAAAGGTCATTCTTTCAATCAAAAAGTTATTCTTTCAATCAAACCAAAAGGGTCATTCTTTCAAAAAAAAATTATTCTTTTGATTCATCAAAATAAAACCCATTAACCAAAATAAGGGGTTGGTTTGATCAATCAAACAATCAATGAGAATAAATTTAGGTCAAACAGAGGATCAACTTGGATCAAGGTGGGTCAACATCATAGTTCCATAGTCAAACGGGCCACATAGTGATTGCACCATCAATCGAATCTCTAGCCTCCACCAAGCAGTGGCTTTCCTAACCACTACTTGGTGGTCATCCACATAGGGGAGACTTCCCACTTTTATGACATTAAGGCAACCCCACGTAGGGCATGTAGGACTTAACCCACATTAGCCTAAGCAAAAGGGGTTAAATTCACCCCCAAAAAACTGAGAGAACAACACAAATCACCCAATCCAAGCCATGTGTCACCAATCAACAAAGAGTGGTCAAGCAGTCTAGCACAAGCCATGTGTCACGAAGGAAAGTAGCATCACAACTAGAACTAGGTAGCCCACCAAGTGGAACAGTCCCTGACCACCACTTGGTGGTGGTAAGATTAAGGGATTCAAGCTCCCTTTAAGGCACTCAAGTGCCATGGCACATCTCATGTGGGATAATGCCCAGGGAAGACCTGAATGACCTTCCCTTGTTCATGCCCTCTCGAGTGTGGAGACGCTATGCTATGACATATTGCCTTAATGATGAGGCAAATATTAGACACATGACCTAAGGTTAAACCTTAGGTAAAAACCTAAATTGGCAGCGATGGATAAATTTTCCACCTAAGATAGTGACTACTCCCAAGGTTTAGTTCAACCTAAACTATCATCCATGGTAGATCACATTTGAGCTTGTTGAAATAGGGCACTAAAATATTAATCAGAACTCTATTTTTGAACTCCTTCATTGATCGAGTCAACTGCACCATGACAAAGCTTCCACAAGCAGCAAAAATTTAAGGACCAAGCACAGGGTTTAATGAAATCCTAAGCATAGGAGCAACTGAGCTGCTAGACATCCCAAATTGTGCTTAATGCATTTAAGCATCTTGATTCGGGGACTAAGATTCCAGGGTAAGAAGTCAAGGAGTTCTTTACTCATTAATACTACTAGAAAAACAAGCAAGTCTATATATAGACCAAAATGATGTAAAGATTACAAAGATTAATCCTTCCAAAAAAAGGATCGTTCTACAACACATGGTTATTTTTTTAAAGGAAAATATTTATTTACTTTAGAAAAAGGTACAAAACACTATAATCAGAGAGATCAAAGTGAACAAAGCATTCTAAAAAGCTAAACATGAAGAAAAAAAAGAACCTTATTATTGGAGTCCTTGTCATCCTCACATACCACCCCTGCCCTTATGCTTCTTGATGATTTGGCAATAACCAAGGGCTATATTTATTATCTAATTCGCTAGTGTGTTGGCCTCTTTATTGAATTATCATCTTACATGTTGATAGGATATTTTACCAATTATCTTACCTAATTGTCTAATCTTGTCTTGAATAATCTTCAATTATAAAGATATAAAATCTTTATTTTTGATAAGAGCTATTATTATCAGCTTGGAATCCCCATAAACTATGACCTAAGGAATTCCTTGCTTTGCCACCAATTTTAAGCCGATTTCACATCTAGTAGCCTCTACCATGTTGTTAGATGTTGTTCCCAAACTGATCATGTATTTGAGAAAGATCTCATGGGGTCTTGTAAGAATCAATCCCCTTGTCATTGCTTGACCAAGGTTGGACTTGGAGGTACCATCAAATAAGAGTGTCGAAAAACATAAGTCAACCAAAGAATTGTTTGCTCTATAGCCTCCCTATATTAGGAAATCTTGATGGTTAAGTTGGTAAATCATTCTTATTTCTATGGGTGACAGATATTCTTCATATTCTTGTTGACAAAAACTAGATTTGACATTTGTGACTAATTCTTCTTTTATCCTTCGTATTAGAGTTTTGTTGTCCTTACCTTTACCTTCAAAAATCCTCTAGTTTCTATCCAACCAGATGTTCGAGATGACAAAATAGGGTATAGAGCTCCACAGATATTTCAGGAGGGGCTTGCCTGCCAGTTTACCTTTATATTCTTTGTTCCACTTGGTAAAACATGTATCTATGGTTAACCTTCCATAGTAAGAAGTGCTAAGAATTTTGGTTATGCCTAACCAAATTGAAATTACCTTTGGGTATTCAAACAAAAGATGAAAAATTATTTAACTGTTATGCCTGCACCTGTAACAAACATGAGGCTCTAGTATACTCCTCTTTTGCAGATTATCACCTATTAATATTTTATTTTTAGAGACTAACCAGCTAAATACTTGTAGTTTAGGTGGTGCTGTATTTTTCCATACTATCAATAGTTGTTTGTTGGTAAGGCTCAATCTGTTGATGTTGGACTCCTATATGCACTGAGTATTCCCCATCACTAGTGATGTTATCCAAAATAAGTTTATCTGACATCATGGAATGAAGAGATCTAATGTTTTCCATGTGGGACTTAAAATTATCTCAATATCCTTGAAGCTAAGATGGGATGGAAGGGGAGATCTTGCTCAAAGTTTCTGAGGTCCAATAAAACAAGTCACCTAATTTGAGTATTATTTGGCTTTCCAAGTGATTCTGCAATTTGACTAGAGTTCTCTCTTAATGGAGGATTTCCTAGGATCAGGTATTCACATATATTAATTGACTTGCCATCTCCCACTAGCCAAGAAATTCTATCCTCTATTATGCTCTTTGTAACCACTATATGTTTCCAAACCAACGAGGTAGCAAGAAGTTTGTCTGTGTTTGAGAATTTGAATACCTATTTGATATTTACATACTTGATGACTAGTATGTGCTGCCATGGTTGATTGTATTTAAGTATATTCCAAAGAATTTTTGCTCCTAGTGCTTTCGAAACTATCTCCATTTTTTTTATTTCCAATCCTCCTTGAATTTTACTTTTGGTGACCATCTCCCAATTGACCAAGTGGAACTTTTTTTATTTATGATTGCCTACCTCCTTGCCATAGTAAGTTATGTATGAATCCATCTGTTTTTTGCAAAATATACTTGGGAGCATGATATACTAATAGTTGGTAGACTAGATGATAAGTTGACACTGATTTTATCAATACTATGCTTCTTGCAATATTGAGCCAACTATTACTGTAACTTTGTATCCTCCTAACCATCTTGTCCAATGTTGGGGTCCAATAGTTTGAGGCTTTGAGGTGGAAGCTCATGGGCACTCCTATATATCTGAAATATTTTTTTGTGCTAGACCAAAATCCTAAGATAGTGAAAAATATTTTGACTCTTATTGTTGCAACATTTTGTGTATAGAACTAACTCTTTTGAGTTTTTATATGAGCCCCGGTAGCTTGTGTGAACCAATCCAGACATTGCTCGAATTATCTAACATTTTACTTGGTTGCTTCACCTAGAAGAATTATATCATATGCAAATTGGGCATGTGTTACAACTTTGCATCATGTTGCTGCCTCTATCCCTGTTATTTTTTTCTCTTCGAATATGGTTAATTAATATTCCAAGAGTCTCAGCTAAAATGATGTAAAGGTATGGTGACAGTGGACACCCTTGTCTAATTCCTCTTGTAGCCTTAAATAAATTTGTTTGTTCTCCATTTATTAAGGGGGCTATCTATGGGATTTTTATGAATGCTTCGATCCACTTGATGACCTGATATGGGAATCCAAACTTTTGTAGGACTTATTTTACAAATTGTATATTAACTCGATCAAAGACGTTTGCCATATCAAGTATTATAACAATTTATTTTTTATAAATTTTCTACTACTACGGAGGGCTTCACGTACTATTATAATATTATCATATATTTATTTTCTACACATGAACCCCCCTTGCTATTAGTTTGTCAAGTTTCTTCTTTATTCTATTGGCCAATAGTTTGGTAATAATTTTATAGGAAGAGTTACATAGAGAAATTGGTTTGAATATAGAGAAAGTAGTGGCATTTTTTAATTTAAAAATCAATGTTAGAAAGGTGGAGTTGATAGCTCCAAGAAGCTTATCTTTCACCCTAACATCCTTAATCATGTGTAGCAAATCTTCTTTGATTATGTGTAAGTATTGATGGTAAAAGTTGTTTGTAAATCCATCAATTTCGGGAGCTTTTTCCTTTGGTAGAGTTGTTATAATCTCCTTAAGTTCCTCCATAGTTATTGGTTGAGTGAGATCTTATTTGTCTTTCAAACTTAATATTGTTGGTATATGCTGCAATAGTATTCCCTTGGAATGTGTGTTACTGTTTTCTCTAGATAGCAAAGCTGAGTAATGTTGATTGGCAAGTTCCTTAATTTTATCCCTATTTGTATAGGTGGTTACTTCATGCTCTATCTCCTTGATTGTGTTTCTTTGGCAGTGTTGCATGGTTTTTAGATGAAAATATTTGGTGTTTATATCCCCCTTGCTTAGCCAAATCATTCAGGATCTAAGCTTTTAATGTGTTTCTTCTTTAGTGCTTACTTTATTGAGCTTCTAAATCAAGTCATTTCTTACATCTTCTTGTCATGGTTGAGGAGGATGATCCCCAATTCTTTTCTAGCTACACTAGTTGTTGCATCAACTGCTTCTTGTTTGGTTTGACTATCACTTTTTCTTCAAACTAGTTTTTTATCGCGTGCTTCAATTTTTGAATTTTGCTTTTCTACTTTTCTTAGGGTTTGATGGATTAGACCTGTTGGTTTCAATTGTTTTCCACAAGTTCACTAAAATATTCTTTTATCATCAATTCAAAGTTGTATTTAAAAGAAATTTTTTGGGGTTGTAGGCTTTGGCTGTTATCCAAGAGAATTGGCTTATGATCTGAGATAGATTTATGAATGATGTGACTAGAAGTGAGGGGAAAGTGTGTTAGGAGATTTTCACTAATAAAAAATCTATCCAATATTTTTACAATATAGTTTTCTCCTGCTCTTCTATTGCTTCAAGTGTACTTTCCTTTGGTCAATCGAATTTCTTGTAAGCTTTCATCTGCCATAATTTTATTGAGTAAATATTTATTTGTATCTCTTGCTAAAATTCCCCTAGCCTTATCCCAGTGGTAGAGAATCATTGATATCTCCTCCCAATATTATGTTGTCAAACTTCTCATTGTCTAGCCATTGTGTTAAGTTTTATCATGCTTCTCTTTTCTGGATAGGATGATTTGGACCATAAAAATTAATTATTGCTACACTAGTTCCATCTAGTAAGATGAATTTTGTACCTATCCAATTATTGTGCTTATGTTGTAAGCTATAAACTAATTGTTGTGGGTCCCAAGCCAAATTCAATCCCCTTGAAGCTCCCACAAAATCAACAATTATCAATTCTGATTATGCCCATATCTTCTACCATTTTGTAGTCAGTGTTGCCTCTACTATTTTTGTTTCCTGAATATAGACTATTGTTGGATTTTTCTCCTATATTAGAACTATGAGATATTATTTTAGAGGACTTCCCAATCCCCTACAATTCCATGACATAATCTTCATTTTTTGGATTGCTTCTTATTTTTTACGAAGCTTTCCTCAATTTTGACATGCGTTTTGGATTGCAAGTCTTTCTATGCTTGCTCATTTTTGAGTTGGTTTAATTTTCTTCCCTTAGTTGTAGATCATGTCGCTGACAAACACTTAAAAATCACTATTTCCTCCACTTATGTTTTTTCTACCTCCTCCTCTAAGTTCTCATTAGTTTCTTCTCCAATTGTTGTGTTCTCTAGTGTATCTTCTAAGATATCTTGTGAGTTGTTAGCTTTAGTTGTAGGTATATTCTCTTTATCTTTAGGAGTCATCACATCTAGAGAGGTGATTTCTTTTTATCCTTCATTAAGACTTGCAAATTTATTTTTGTGCTGGAAGCTTTTTTGATCCTGTGGTTGAGGTTATTGATTCTTGCTTCTTGATCTACGTGGTCTCATTTTGACTTCTTGGAATCCTAGTTCTTTCTTTTTTGTTTCTTGTGCTTGTTTAATTGGGCATTTTTAGGATAAATTCCCATGCTCATGGCATGTTATACACTTGAATGATATATGCTCATAGTCTAGGGGTTGGTTATGTATCCAATCAAACACCTTTATTCCAATATGCTTAAGAAAACCCTTTTTTAGATTGACTTACACACAAATGCATGCACATATAGCATTATTGGCCTTTGGAGGAGCCTAGTCAATGAATGTTCCAATAGAGTTTCCTATTAATTTCATCGAAGGTTTGTTCCATAGGTGTAGTGGCAGAAATGGCAACCTCACCCAGACAAAAAATTATTTAGGCTCCTCTTGAGGATCAAATGTTGTGCTCCACGGGGTCATGTAGAGTGGGTTAGATCCCAAAAACTAGGGACCTCCATGAAATATAGTGCTCTTATCCTCCATAGAGGCAAAAGTAACGATAAAGTATCCCCTATCTATAATCATGCATTCATAAGAGGATAATGTGTGTTATCTATTTCTAGATTGTGATTGGACTAGGTCATATTCCCATAAATTTGTGTGCAAGGGCTTGGGTGGAAAGTGTGAGCAAAGACTATTAGATGAGGGCTAGAGGCACCTTAATAACATGAGACTCATCTAACTTGGGAAAAAATGTACCATTGTCAGAGGGAGCAGAGGATTTTGGATGGGATGCTTTCCTTGATTTAAGCACTTGACGCATATGATCCAACCAACTTCTTCTCATCAAAGGGAAATTATTGTGAAAACATGGAGGTCTCATTGCTTGTTTGTTTGAAAAGTGAGGTTGCAGTTGTCATTACAACCAATAAACTACAATAAATCACTTCCCAAAAAAGAGGTCCCTGTTTTTAAATCCCTAGCCAATGAAATATTTTCAAATCTAAAGCCAAAGAAGTACCATACATGAACTGATACTCATGATATCTCCTAGAAAAATCGATCGATGCTAGGGTTTTTCGTCTCCCCAAATTTATTCCTCCTCCAACGAATGAAATATTTTTCTAGAAAAATACAAATGGTTATTACAGTATCATTATATGAAAATCCACAATATTTATCTTTAGGTTTAAATAGCAAGGGAAAAGTAGTAAATATCATAGAACTATGGGAAGGAGTTGTGAATAGATCCAACCTGAACTCTTCATAGTTCCCTCCATTGTTTTTCAAGCTTTCCCTTCATGAAGGGGAAAATATCTACGAAAGGAAACTAAAAGTCCAACTTTAAAAAAGAATGAAAGCCCATCTACCAAAATAAATGTCCATCTATGTAAGACAACAAGGTAGAAATTTTTATTTCTTATTTTAATATAATATGATTTATTTTCTAAAATGTCTCATATTAATATAATCATTTTTCTTCCTTTACTAGAAAAGACAAAAGAATCTTTTATATAATAAAAGCATTAACAATCCATGATGTTAGTCACTTTAATTAAAACTAATGCATGCATGGAACAATATTAATCATCTCCATAATTAATTAATTCAAATGCAAATATCAAAAACTAATACTAAATTATTAGCTTGATATTGTCCACCTAGGTATTAGTAAAACCTCTATTTTTACTAATACCCTCCTAGGTGGATCTGTTCTTGGTGGTCGATATTTTCTTCCACCTACGAGCATAATTAATCCTGCAAAATCACATATAATCAATAGTACCATATCCTCAAAACAATAAATCAACATCAATATTGCATAATCATCCAAATGCATCAAAACTAAGCATCAGATCATCATTTATCAATACATAGTCCATCATGCAAAGAGTCCTACCAAGGCGGGTCATGACAAAGACTATCTTTTCTAGTTTTTGAAATCTCAAGAAATTCTCCTAGGGTGTTTCCTATTTCCTTTAAGGTATCAATTTCCCATTATTCAATAGACAACCCATACATCCTTACTCAAACTAGCACTAGGGATAAATTTACATTTTTAGGTGCAAAGCCTTCATATATCAGTGGGTAAGGAAGAATCTGCTCTTCCCATACACCAAGTACCCTCTTTTAAGATTTTATCTCTTTCCTACCTAGAATAAAAAATGGCTAGGAATAAACCTTTGGGAAGAAAGGATATACTCACTCCTAGAGACTTCCATATCCTATCAATCTGCTTTCTTAGATTTGAAGCCCTTGGCCAAGACCCATTAAATTTACGAACTTTTGTCTTATCTATGAGCAATAGGTATCATTCTTATGTGAGGTCTTATCTAACATCTACTGCTAGGGATGATTCTAAGGATTTAGTTGTAAATTAATCCATGGAAAAGAAACTATAACTCAGTATCTATTGAAATTTACTAGTATATTCTATAACAATTATATCATTTGAAAATAAACCTATAATAATTTGCATGCCAAACTTCTAATAAAATAAAGGGATAAATAAAACTTAGTTGAAAAAATATATGTCCAAATAGAATGTCCCATCTTGATAATTCCCTAGCCCTCCATTGCTCCTCCTATAATTCAAACCCTAGCTAATAGATATCTGTAATTTAATTTCTTTCAATTTGAAAAATATTTTTTGCCCTTGTTCTAGATGGCTGACTTCATAGGTTCATATCTCCCTTGATAATACTCAAGTTTCTTCATATGACCTCTTATTTTAAATATCTTCAAATTCCACACAAATTGGTCCAAATTGGATAAACCTTTCCAAAGATATGGCTCTTGAAAGGTGAGATTTTTTTTGTTAAATTACCCTAAATTTTCCCTTGTTTCGAATGATTGTATTCACATGGTCGTATCTCCCTTAATACTACTTGGACTATTCTATATGACCACTCATTTTAAAACTCTTCAAACTTCATACAAATTGGTATAAGAATCGTTTGAATCAGATAACTTTATGCAAAGATACGTCTTCTTAAATATGAGTCATTTTTCGAGAAAATTTTTCTCTAGCTTTGCCACATCAAGTTTATCTATAGCTTGTTACGAAAGTAATAATATAAAAAATCTTAAGTTATAAAAGCATAATGGTCAATTCTTTATTTACAAGTTATTTAATTGTATGGTTGAGCATAAAATTAGCAAGTGGGTGGAATAAAAAAGGAAAGAGGGCAACATATCACTATTTTGTCAATTTTAAGAAGGCCTTTCACTCATTGCCTATAAGTAAACTATGGAGTAGAATGGAAGAACTAGACACATTAGAAAACCATAGGGCAGCAATCCATAGAATCTATAAAAAAGGCTTAAGCCAAAATCATAACATAAGAAGGTTTCTAAAATATGTTGGAATTGACATGGAAATTAAACAAAAATGTTTGTTATCATTGACTTTATTTGGCCTATTTTTTTATAAGCTCAAAAAGTGACTAAATTTGAGTGGAAAAGAAGGTGTCCAACTAAAACATTATGTGCTAAAGCTACTTATGTATGCATATAATATCGTTTTGATTGTAAGGATGATAAAAGGGTTAAGAGAGCATTTAAAAGCCTTAATACAATTTTACAAGGAAGTTAGCATGCAATTAAATACTAACAAAACAAAGATAGTGTTTTTTTCAAACAAAAGGCAAAAACAACTAAGCTTTCAATTTGAAGAGGATCTCTTAGGGAAGTAACAAAATGCAAGTATCTTGATGTGAATTTCAATAATAGACTTATTTATAAAATGCACAAATTGAAAATAATAATTGGGGGTCGAGGTGGAGAGCACTGTTTGCATTGCAAAATAAATGTTGGAGGTAGAATTATGGGATTGGAAGACCAAATATCATTCAAATTGTTAGTGCTACTAGTGGTTAGTGGGAAGTATGGGCTAGCAATACATTGAACTTAGAGGATCAAAAAATGTTTGATTATAAACAAAATCAAACTAAAAGTTCCAGTTTCATATGAAATACTCCTAGTAGAAACAAGTACTTTTTTTATAGAGACAATTGTTATGAATTGTGTTTTATAATACTTAAAAAAAAATTAATAATTGGATGAAGTAAATTTTTTATAGATATGATTGTTATGATTTGTATTTTGTAATATTAAAAAAAGGATGTAAATACATGGTCTAAAATTGTAATAGGAGATGAACTGAACAAAAAAGGAACATTTGTATGAAATAAAACATTCAATGGATGAATAAGTGGGATATTAGTTCAATAGAATGCCCACGTAACAAGGAGGATATAAAAGCCTATGTAAGGATAAAATCAAACAACAATGTAGATAAAAAAGCTAGGAAGAAAGAAGATGCACTACCTTCCTTAGTCCAACCCACATATAAAAGGGTAAAGTACTTTTTAAGACTATAAGCCAAGCCTAGAATTCCATGTTTGGAGTATGAGACATCCTAAAGGGACCCACCCACTCTACCTTGTAGGACTCAACCAAATGACCAAGCTTGATATTCAATCGCACCTAACTTGTCTACACCCATGAGGTATATATGAACATCATCAAGATCATATAAAGATGCAAATATCAAATGGAAAGCAAAGATGTTTCTAGGTCAATTGAGGACTAGCTCACATTGACTCAAATGTTAGACAAGTAAATAGAAGAGACTAAAAGAAATGAAGAGAGAATATGTACCTATCACACTTTAGGGCAATAGAGTAAAGAAACACTTTGTCTTGGAATGTAATGGTTATAATAACATCTGAAATAATTATGTTAATATATTACGAGTGAACTTTATTTTTGAATTGTTTAAAAAGATAAGAATATAGAAGAAAATATATTTTATGGGCAGAATTGATAGTCTTAGTTCTTTGTAAAAAGAGAATGATGACTCAATTAGATATCAACTCTACAAAAAGAGAGAATGATAACTCAAATTTATTTTTTACTTTAATCTTGTTTTCTTTAAAAAATAAATACAAAAACCTATTATGTTTAATAAGAAAGTTTTGTTATCAATGAATCCCTAATTTAACTTTCAATAAAGAGACTCAAGTTCAAATATTACTGAATATAATTACCAAACATGTTATTATAATACCATTATAGGTCTATCAAATGACATTAGCTCAACTAGTTAGATTCCTCAACATTCAAGGTGGAAACCAAGGTTCAAATCTTCCCAAGTGATATATGGATAATATCCAAGCTTTATTGTAATACCACCATGTGGTGATGATGTAATACGGGTGGGGCCAATTTCAATCCCATATAACTGATTGAAAAAAATACCATTATAGGTTCGAGATATAAACATATTATGTTTAATAATAAATTTTTGTTATAAAACATAAACTCAATCAATTAAATACCTAATTTTTTTGTGCACTAGTATAACCTTGGGCTCTCATCATGGAAACCCAAGGTCAAACCACCAAGTGTATGTGAGTATGTTTAAAAAAAAACCTAAATTTTAAAAAATGTCTCAAGTTTGTATTTTATCAAATATCATTTACACACACATATAAATATATATTTGGTTGGATAATAAGGGTTTGTACTTGGGTGCCTTCCCATACCCTTGACAAATTACAACTCTCTTATTTAGAGCTTGAGAGTTTATAAATAGATACACTTCTCATCTCAATTGAGATGCTATAGCTAGAAACCTACATCATTTTACATAAAATGTTTGAATTCTTGATTTTTATTTTCTGAATCTTTTCAATTTTTTGTATGAATACAAATATTCTAGAATTTAGCATCCTTCTTGACAATTTTCTATAGCAACCTTCACAATACCAAAACTTCACCTCTACTATCTATGCCTTGCATCTTAGTAGAGTAATATTTCCAAAACATTGCACTATCATAGTCCACTTTAACAAATTTGGATTGCTAGTTTCCTTCCTGAAACACAAGTGCAACCACAAAAAATTATAATAAATAGTCTTAATATGAAAACACATTATTGTTCCAATATAAAGCATATATTACCAATGTAAAACATTAAAGTAAATCTTAATCATTAATTGATTCAAGCAATCAACATTTTCTTATCAGCTTCAACTAAACTTACTACTTCCTCTAACCATGGAAAGAAGAATTTAACTTCACGATCCTCAATCAAAATCCCTCTATTGGCTAGTCTACTTGCACATTTGTTTCCTTCCCTTAATGTATGTGTAAACCCAATTTCTTCAAAATATTTAGCAATATCTTGAATTTTCACAATCATCTCTTGTATGTTCCATGGATCTTTTGCTTTCCTCAAAATTGCATTTATTAGTATGAGAGAACTACCTTCCATCCATACTCTATTCCATTTCATATGTTCACATATTTTTAACCCTTCTAACGTTGCCCAAGCTTCAACTTCATTATTTTTCTTAAATCCACTATTGAAAGCATAATGAGATAAAATATCTCCATTATTATTTATAATTATTCATCTTGCTGGTACTGAATTTCATTTAGATGCTCCAAAATTTAATTTTACCCACTTCACATCTGGTGGTTTCCACTTTACATTCTTTGTCTTCTTTTTGCTTCTCTTGTACCCAACATCATAATTCCATTTAATGACTTGACTCCATCTAGCAAGACTTTTTGCTTCTAGATTAAGGACTAGGTGATATGGTTGGTTTAGACTCCTCTATGACTAAACATATCTTCCTTTTCATTACCTCTGAAGTGCTTTCCTTTCCTTTAAATATTATTCTATTCCTTTCTAGCCATATAGTCCAAAGTATTGTATCTTTTGATATACCCTATATTATTAGTAAAGCCTCATTTTTATAAGTGCTTTGCTATTGATTTAACCAATCTTTAATTTTGTTATTCATCACCATGCATTTACCAAACATATTAAGAATCCATTGCCATAGATTCCAGACTATTGAGAAATGTCCTAAGAGATGGTCTATACTCTCCTTCTCCTTTTTACAAAAAACACATTGAGAGGGGCCATGAAAATCCCTTTTCATAAGGTTATCCTAGGATAAAATTCTTCTATGACGTACTAGCCAAATAAACATTTTGACTTTAGGAATGCTTAAGCTATCCCAAATATCTCTCCATATTCTAGTGATGTTATTAATATTATTATTTTGTTGGTGTTGTATATTTTTTTTGGTAAGCTGGATTTTGTATTACTTAGAGGGTTTTTTGAGAGGATCCCAAAACCTTATAACATCGCAGGCCATAACCCTGGCATATACAAAAAGCCTCATGGGTTGGAGCAACACAAAAACCTTGCTTGACACTTACCAAAATATAGAAACAGATGCCCATAGGGCTACATACAAGATTATCCCTAACGGGAGGTAGACATAGTTTAAAACCAAAAAAACCCAAAAAACCAAAATCGGTTACAACCCACACATCCATCATCAGCAAAACAAGAAACTCTAGGGAACCTCCATCAGGCTTCAGTTTCCTCCTGGTCGTCCTGGGCCTGGCGCCCCTTGTAACGCTTCAGAGCTCTGACAATCGCATTGGTAGAGGCCAGAATGTTAGCTGCCATGTCCTCCAGGAACTGAACCGAAAGGCCTTCGGCTTCACTTTTCGTGTCGAAACTGATCTGTTGCGTCGGCTGGTTCTCCTTCTCCGTCTTCACCTTCTTCAGGCGTTGAGAGGCTCTGGCAGGGGTGGGAGTATCCCCAGATGTCCCCCGCTTGGTGGACCGGATGCGAGAGAAACCTTTGAAAGGGGACGACTTGTCATTAGCCGATGGACTATTTCGAATCGGGCTAGGCGCCCGTTCATCATGGCCAACAGAAGGGCTCACCGGGGCTTGGGAGTTCATGGGTGGGACAACTTGGATGGGAGGACGGTTGGCCAACACATGCCGATACAAGACAACCATTAAACCCTGGTGAATGGGCATGCAGGACCCCTTCCTACTCTTTTCGATGGCCAAACCCAACGAATGAGCAAGGTAATCAGGGATACACACTTGCTTGGCATCCCTCAGGTGGTTCACAAAACTGATGTGAAAACTACGGAGTGGTTTGTCAGGATCATCGCATGTTATATACTGCATGATAGGAATCATGGCGAGATTCCATGGCTCCGGAAGGGATGATCGAAAGAGGGCAGACTTGTCCCACCCCAAATTCTTTCCTTTATCAGGAAACTACTCAAGTTCTTCACCCCAATTGTGACTATCCCGATGAATGTTACGACCAGTACAGGGCAGACCAGACACCTCACACAAAAGCTCGATAGAGACACGAAAATGAACACCCCAAATAGTGACTTCACCCCTATTCCATGTCTCGATAAAGGCATGGGTGACCTCGTCATCAGGCCCCTAAAACTTCTCAAGGAAGGAAATTAGCCCCTTGGCCTTCATAAAAATTAGGGCTTCATTACATAGTTGGAGCTCAACTGGTTCGATGAAAGGAGAAGACATTGTGGACAAAACCAAGGCTCCCGATGACACAACTAGACTGGGCAGAGGGATGGGAAGGGAAATGTAGAGAACTACAGAGCTTAACCACCCAAGGATAATGTGAAATAAATAGGCATGATCCTTGGACGCCTGACGAGGAGGAAATCGAATGCATGCAGAAACTTCCATAATTGCCCAAGGTGGTGAAAGAAATGGAGTGGCGACCATAGGACGAGCTGAGATGGCAATTGCCACTTGCCTCCGCCACATGTAGCAAGAGCTCCGATGCTTATTGATGACCTCACACGTGATCCCATCGAGAAAAGAGAGTTGGAGCCTCCTTTCGATGGAGCCAGGGCTCCAGCCAATGAGAGACCTCCTTCGAGCAAAGTTGATCTGACCCCAAAGGTGCAAAGATTTTGCAATCATTCTAGCGAGGCACCTCCTTATGCCATGGTGGGGTTTAGAAATCTGAGGGAGGCCGGGTCGTCCTTCAATGCACTTTGGGCCTCGATCGAAATTACCAATCTTACCAACCTCCACTTTGGAAATGCGCCAAGCTGACGAGGAGACAGGTGGCATGGTAGAAGCAAAGCCATCGAGGATCGTCGTCGACCTCCTCCTAGGTGGTTCCATGAAAATTGTCTTGGTTTGCGGCTCTCACCACGTCCGTCGGGAAGCTCTGACGCCATACGACGAGACACATGGAAAAAAAACCTTTGTTTGCCATGTGGTCTGCCAGACCATTGCCCTCCCTGAAAGTATGTCGAATCTGGACTGAGGAATGCTGAAGAAGGAGGTTCCTTGCCTCGAAAATGATGTTGAACACCTTCCAGGATGGGGTCTTGGAGTTAAGCAAGTAGTTGGTAATGTTCATCGAATCCCCTTCAACCAGCAGAGGATGGGGATCCTCCGAGATGAGCTCGAGACCCCTCAGGACCCCTCTGGCTTCTACGACGTGATTTGATTGGATCCCTAGATTTTTGTAGTAAGCGAGGATGAGCTTCCCATTATGGTCTCTGATGACACCACCTACTGCTACTGGACCTGGGTTGCCTCTGGCCGCTCCATCAAAGTTTAGCTTTATCCAACCATGGGGGGCCTGATCCACCTGGTCTTTTTTTTGGATAGAGTCGGGTCCGCTAGGCCAGGATCCCCGTCAAGCTTCAGAGTCATGAAAATTTCCTCCTCGAGGCCAAAATTTGGGATTGGGCTGGAGAGGATCTTGGAGTTCTCAATGGCAAAGGCCAGGGCTCTGTGGGCAATAGAGGGAGGGTCTCTGGGGGAGTTTCCAAACACCCTACCATTTTGCTCCAACCAGATCTGCCAAATGAAATGGTGGAAATAGGCATTCAATAGGAAACGGAGTTTCGGGTTCCGAAAAGGATTGGGCCATTGAAAGAAGGCTTCCTTAATTGTCTTGGGAGGACTCCACTGAATATGAAAAGTGGAAAGGATGACTCCAATGATGGAATTGGTGAAAGAGCAGTGCAGGAAAAGGTGGTCAGAAGACTCACAGGCTGACATGCACATGTAACACCTATTTGGGAAAGCAAAGCCCCTTTTATGGAGGTTATCAATAGTGAGGGCTTTATTCTAAAAAGTGATCCAAGAGAAGAAATTTACCTTGGGGATCAAGTATTTCTGCCAAACCAGGTTGCAAGGAAACTCCACCCTTGGTCCGCTACACAGAAGATTGTAAGCTGACTTGACCGAGAAGGTGCCACTATCTGTTCCTCTCCAAATCCTACGATCAGCTCTCCTTCAGGAAGGGATGGTGACCCCCTTTAGGAGAGAGGATAGCACAAAAACCTCCTCGTCACACCCATCCACTTTGTTAATCGACCAATGTGGGTATCCATTCCTCCAAACAATGAAGTCGACCACCTTCTGATCACAGTTGGGGTCCACCACGGATCTGAGGCGACCCAACTCGGTACGCTGACACAGAGGATCCTCCTCAAGCCACCTGTCCTTCCAAAATTTTATCTTCTGCCCATCGCCCAAGATCCATCTAGTTCCATCCGCAACCAAGTGTCGCGAATGGATGACAACCTTCCAGAAAGTCGATCCACCCATGGGAATGCCTTCATCGAGGATAGAAAGGTTGGAGAGGTATTTCTTTTTTACTATTCTGACCCACTCAGCTGAATCATTGGAGATGATCCTCCAGGCATGTTTGGCCACCAAAGCAAGGTTCATCAAGCCCATTCTCCTTAGGCCTAGTCCCCCCTGGTCCTTGCTTTTGCAAACCTTTTCCCAAGCTACTAGGGAAATTCTGCCCTTGTCCTCATTGCCTGACCACAGAAAGGTCCTTTGGATCTGCTCGATCTTGCGAAGGGCCGAAGCTGGGAGCCTGAACACCGACATAAAATAGGTCGGGATCCCCTGAAGGCATGCCTTGGTAAGGGTGGCTTTACCTGCTTGGGAAAGAAACTTACCTTTCTAGGTAGCTAATTTTTTATGGATGCGCTCTAAGACCATATTCCACAAACTCTCCTTGGCCCAACCATAGAACAGGGGAAGACCAAGGTATGTGGTAGGAAGGGAGTCAATGGAGCACCCGAGGATCCTGGCTAACTGGTTCTGCCATCTTACCGGGGTGTTGAGGAAGAAAAGCTTACTTTTGATGAAATTCACTTTTTGACCCACAACACGCTCATAGAGGAACATGATCCTTTTGATGTATCTAGCCTGGGCTACTGAGGCATAAGTAGACAACAGAGTGTCATCCATGAACTGCTGATGGGTGATCGCTTCAATCCCAAAAGCGGGAATAATGCCAGTCACCTTATTCCTCCGAAGTGCCTCCTTAAGTGCTCTGCCTAGTACTTCTGCCAGGATAATAAAAAGGATGGGCGATAGGGGATCTCCTTGGCGAAGCCCTCTAGTACTTTGGAAGAACCCGGCAGGGGAACCATTGACCAACACAGAGAAGCAAGGGGTGGAGATGCAGCTTCGAACAAGGTCAATCCAAAGAGGGTGAAAGCCAAACTTGGAAAGGACTGCACAGAGGAAGCTTCTGTCAACTCTGTCAAAAGCCTTGTTCATGTCGAGTTTGAGGAAAAGGGCTGCCTTCTTAGCCATAGAAGCAGAGTGGAGGGTCTCATGAATCGTGATGACCCCGTCCAAGATGTTCCTGACTTTCACCGAACTGCCCTGGCACGGGTCAATGAGGAGGGGGAGGATGGGCTTTAACCTATTGGCCATGGTCTTGGTTAGAACTTTGTAGACAACATTACAGAGGCTTATGGGCCTGAAGTCAGAAAAGGTTCTACAAGCAGATGATTTCGGAATCAAAGCCAGGAAAGTGGAATTTAGCCCATGGTGAACAGTTTTGGAAAACTGGATTTCCCTTATGGCAGCACAAACGTCCTCTCCAATGATGTCCCATACTGTTTGAAAAAAGCGAGGGGGAAAACCATCAGGACCCGGGGCCTTATCAGGTTGCATGGAGAAAAGGGCTTCCTTAATCTCGTCCGAGGAGAAAGGTTCCATGAGCTTTTGATTAGCCTCCTGGGTGACTCTGCATGGGATGTTAGCCAGGAGCTCGACTTGGGCCTGCTGGTCACTTTCAGGAAGAGCTCCCAGTAAGTCCTGAAAGAAAGCCACTGCTTCGGCTCTTATCTCCACTAAATCCTTGGTCGAGGATCCATCGCTGTGAATGATCTCTCTAATTTTATTGGATCCTCTATGCCGCATGGTCGAAGCATGGAAGAAACTGGTATTGGAGTCACCCTCCTTTAGCCATAAGTCCCTGGATTTCTGCCTCCAGAAGGTCTCTTCCCTGGCTAGGATGTTATGATAGTCTGCTAGGAGGATCTTCTCTTCATTTCTGGTGGTTGCGCTGTGGTCCCCATTTTCCATTCTCTTTTCTATCTCTTGCAGCCTTTCTGAGATGGATTTTTTGCATTCAAAAATGTTGCCAAAGACCTCTTTGTTCCAGATTTTGAGATTTTCCTTGACTATCTTGATATTTTGGGCCAACTGCATCGAGGCTGATCCTCCAACCTTCTGTTTCCACCAAGAAGCAACTTGCCCTTTAAAATCCTTATGCTGAATCCACATGGACTCGAACCTAAAAGGAGTTTTGAAAGAGGGAGCTTTCCCGGATTCGAGGATGATGGGGTTGTGGTCCGACCCGATTCTAGGCAAGGCGAGCAGGGTTGCATCACCTAGGAAAGGAATGGCTTCTTGAGAGATGAAGAATCTGTCTAGCTTAACCTGGATAAGCCCACTGCCCACCCTCCTGTTGCTCCAAGTGAAGGAGGATCCCTTGAGCTTAATGTCCATGAGCTCGTTGTTGTTGACAAAGTTTTTGAAGTCCTCCATACTTCTGTTGCACAAGTTAAAACCTCCTTTCTTCTCTGATGGGTGCAAGGGGTAGTTGAAATCTCCACCGAGGATCCAAGGTATAGTCCTGAAGTTGCTTCTCATCTGAGTAATGGTTTCCCATATCTCAGCTCGCTCTACAGGAGAGTTAGGGGCATAAATGTTGGACAGGATCCATGAATGATTGTTGGTCTTTGAGTGAAAAATAATGTTGAGGATTCTATTTGAGGAAGACAGAAGCTTCCCTTCCACTAGGGTCGGATCCCATAGGCACATGAGCCCTCCCGATGTGCCTTGAGCAGGGCTAAACAGGGTTTCCCCTTTGCTCCAAATGACTTTGGCAGCCTTCCTTGATGAGAACTCATCATTTTTGGTTTCCTGGAGAATGAAAATAGAAGGGTTCATCCTTTTTTTGAGGTCAGCAACCATCCTCTGCTTGGCTGCACTGTTTAGGCCTCTCACGTTCCATGAGATGACCTTCATTTCAATAATTTAGGGTTTTTCTTGCCTCCCTTCACCAGCTGGAAGGGGGTTTGGTGCCTTGTTTTTCATCCTTCTATGTGTCAGAATCATCTAAGAACAACGTTAGTTGAGTCCCATTTGCCACATCCTCCATCGTTTCTTTGTTCCGTTGGTCATTACCAGAGGGTCTTCCTCTCTTCCGTTCACTGCCGTAGTCAATAGCCTGCTTTTTGCTTCTGGTGTTCCTAGGGCTGATCCGCCCCGATAGGGAAGGCCCTCCTTCGCCTTTATCCCACCGAGGTGGGGATTTCCTGTTACTTTTTAGATATTCTTCCATGAAGGATTGCGAAACACCAGGTTCGAGGAAAAATTGTACCTAGGAAACCGAGCCCTCTGCTCGAAGACTGCCTTGCGATGAGGGTTTTGAAGGAGCCTCTTGCTGGTTCCGACTTGGTGAGGGAGCTTCTGCATGCGCGTATTCCTGCTCAGGATTGTTATCAGGTTCCTCACGGTCCATAGAGGGTGGGAGATGATCCTCCCTCTGTTCAACTTCAGCTTCGCCTTGAGAAGGAGTCTTGGCTTGGTCATAGGATCGGTGGGCAGGGTTGTGCAAAATGAGTTCTGGCTGAGACTTTTTGTTGCTGGCCCCAGGGCCCTGGTTCCTCTGGTTTCCTCTCTTAGCCTCTTCTTCCCGTTGCTTTTGAGTCCTCAGATTTGGGCATTGGGGCTGGAGATGCCCCTGAGTACGACAATGAGTGCAAAAGGCAGGTTTATTTTCGTACTCAATAGGTTGCCTTTTGATTAGGGTTTTCCCTCTGTATAGGTTGATGAAAGTGGGGAGCTCAGCTTCTAAGCTAGCAGTAACACAGAACCGAGCATGTACCATCCTGGACCTGACCTTGGTGGAGGAATCAAAAGCCACTAACTCCCCAATGGACCGAGCAATCCCTCTGATTACATTCTCATGCCAACATTGAAAGGGGAGGTTTGGAAGTCTCACCCACAGTGGAGCGACATTTATGTTTTGGGTCTCAGGATTAAAGTCCTCCCCCCATTTCCTGAGAAAGAGGCTCCTGCGCCCTAGGAACCACGGCCCTCCGGCCAAGATGTTGCAAAAGTCCGTCTGGTTGTTAAGCCGGATAGCAAAGAAACCTCGGGACAGGGCCACAATCTCCATGTTGCCACTGGTTTTCCACTTGGAGGAAGCCCATCTGCGAATAGTGTCCATATCCAGGTGTCCCCCAAGAACTTCCCAATCAGCGTGAACTTCTCCATCTCCATATAGCTTTCCATCAAGTCTTCGGGAATGACCAGATCCTCCCCTGAGGGGTGGAGCTCCTAGGTGGAGGAATGTGGTAGGATGCCTGAACCCAGAACCTGGGCATAGGATCCCTTACGGGTCTGATGGGGGCCTTCCTTGTCAGGGGGATCCTTCCCGCTACTGCCCATCCCATCGGTCTGAGCACCCGTCGCATCAGGACCGGATCCTTCGTTGCTGTCAGAGCTGGTCCCCCCGAAACCTTGCCCGTTCGTCCATCCTCCCTCCTCTCGCCTGCTTTCGCTCTGCTACCATCCTCCACTCGCTCGCCCGTCTTCTCTCCTTTCCCGCCGCTCATCCTCTCAAATATATTATCATTTGGTGTTGTATATTATATCCACTTCTTGTTGTGTATTCTCCTAAGCTATTCAACTCCCAAATCAATTTATCCTTGGCTCCCATTGAAATAATCACAATTGTTATATTTCTACTCAATTGCCTCCTAGCATCAATGTTTTGTATACTTGTAAAAAAATCTTCTTTCCATTTGTATCTTCCTTCGTGATCCTCATACAAAATGTTTGAAACTCTATCACCATATTTGTCTCGAAGCAATCTTATCCAAGGTTTCAAAATTGGATCTAAATTGAGTGGTTTTTTATCACACCAATTATCCATCCAAATCGAAAATTTTTCTCCATTCCCCACCACCCATCTTAAACTGTTAATCATAAGATCACTAGATTTTTTATACTATTTTAAAGAGCAGAACCATTTAGTAGAGAGAATGCAATAAATATTAAACTTAGGTCATTGGAATCAACATACTTAGAAAAATTCTTGCCCGTTGTCTTTGACTCTCTTTGTACAATCTCCAAATTACTTTTCCCCTAAGAATTAAGTTTGCATCATAAAAACTCTTAAACCAAGACCTCTCATAGTTTTAACATCACACACCTTGCTTCATTTCACCAAAGGAAATTTCCTTTTATTATGTAAAGTTGACCATAAAAAGGATCGCATAATATAGATTAAACTTTTTTCAACTGATTTTGGCATAAAATACAATGACAAATAATATATTAGAATGGCATGGAAGATCGACTTAATTCATTGCACTCTTTTTGCAAACAATAACCATCTACCTTTCCAAGCTTGAAGTTCATTTTGAACTTTACTAATAACTAGATTCCATAATTCTCTCATTTTCCCCTCAAATAAAAGCATCATTATATAAGTTGTGGGCATAATTACAAAAATTATATTAGAATATATATATTTTGATTACATAGGAGAGTTGGTTACAACCACTACTTTACTAATAACTAAGATTCCATAATTCTCTCAAGTCTCCCTTTAAATAAAAGCATCCGTTGTGGGCATAATTACAAAAAAATATTATTAGAATATATATTTTTTTGATTACATAGGAAAGTTGGTTATAACCACTATTTTTAGTAACTGACCAGTGCATGGTTAAACCCCCGAGACTGCTCCCAACAAACTTATATGTCTCGAGGTTCATACTGTCATCGTCGTTCCGACGCACTCTCAGAAAATTCGAAGCAGAAAGGGTTGGCTTCCCTCAAGGTTTGAACCTAAAAATATTATTATTATTATTATTTTTTAAAGCAAAAAACCCTTTGTGGGGCCGCCTTGGTCTAAGAAACCACGAACAGGGATTCTACACCATCAAAGTCACTCAGAAGTCGCACCCGGCCCTGCCCGCACCAACATTATCAATTAGATTTTGAGTACCCAATTCAACTTTTTGGTAGGGTGGAGATTCAAACCTGAGACATCCCTTGGAGGATTGCCCTCTCCTCTCCAACTCACCTACAACACCTGAATGACCTAAAAATATTATTAGAATTTACTTTATAACAAAAATATAACACAAATTAAGATTATTTTTCTCTTATATAAAAAAAAAAAAAAATCAAACTTAAATTTTTAGATAAAAGTCTTAAGTTTCAATCTTATCAAATATCATTTATGTAATTATAAAAATATTATTATAATACTACTTTATAACAAAAATATATCATAAATTAAACTGTTATATAAAAAAATAATAATAATAAAAAATCAAACAGCGATAAAAATTTCTAACATTAACCAAATAAATAATAATTAAAAACGAGAACGACTCATTACCCAATAGACCTATAAAACTTATAATCATCTATGAACCACTGTAAGACAAGTTAACTAACAGACCCATAAAACTTATCATCCTGTAAGGCTCGTTAACTAACAGACCCATAAAACTTATCATCCTGTATGAGCCACTGTTCGCCTTTTTTGAGGTAACGCAAAGGACGTGCAAGGAAGGCGTCGTCACCACCATATATTTCTGCCAATCGTCCCACAACCTAAGAGAACACCGCAATCTGCAGAGTCTAGGCTAAGATGTCGGTGTCACAATGGATAGAAGATTCGAAAGGCACAACATCAACGGCAACATCATCGAGCTCGAAAGGCACTCTCCAGAAATCAGGAATGCTGTCCCGTGAACAGCTCACGCATCTTTTTAACCTCTTCTCTCTCGAAATCCAAAAGCCAGGTACGCGCGGTTCTCAGGTTCAACTCTCATTCCCGTCGATTCTAAATTTGCTTTCTCTTTGAGGGAAAGAAGTTTTATTTTGGCATTGAAACCCCGGCCAGCGATTTGATTTCGTGGCACTTGTTATGTGACTTCAACAGAAGTGAAGAAGCGGATCGCCGATGCTGTCAGGGACAGACAAGTAAGTTCACATCATATATTCAACAAGATTTATTTTATTTATTTAGTTAAATTATTATTTTCTACATGTACTGGTTCAGAATTTAGTGTTGTTAGAAGAGTAAATTTCAGATTATAGTTATTTATTTAGAGATAGAATGTATTCGCATTGTTTTGAAAATGTTGCTTTGTGAGGATTTTAAAGGATACTCATAATACAGGGCCATTTTGGTCTCAAGATAAATGCAAAAAAAAAAAAAAAAGCTCTGAAAAACTAAATGGTTTTAAAGAGCATTGAAAATTAATCAGGTTAGGTTAGTTGAATTTAAAGATAAATCTATAGATTACATTTTCTTTTACTGGTATTGGGTTTGTTATCCTTATTGCCGAGAAACGTGGAACATGACGGAAGCAACTTATACCCTTTCTTGAGGAAAATCCTCGTACCTAGCCATCTCAGCTCTCTTTGAAAGAAAGAGCAGAGAGATCATATACACGGTAGAGGCCTAAAACAGTTGGTTGGGTGAAAATTAACCGTAAGTAACCATTTTCAAGGTCAACATTTGCAGTCAAACTTAAACGTCTGAAAACCGTTGGCAACGGGTGTTTCTGTCGAATTGACGATTCCAACACGAAAAGGTCAAGTTGTCGTTTCCAACTTAACCAATGGAAAAAGGGGTAGAACAGACCCTCCTTCCATGTAGGTTGAGGTGAGATGGCTGAGATTTTACCAAACATTGGGGTGGATAGATCCTCCTGCACTTAGGTGGAATCCGTGGGTCATCAGGATTGTCTGTCTTCAGCAGCTGATGTGTGTTTGACGGGGAGGTTTCTCCATGGTCGAGCTCTGAATACATGCATCCTCGTAAACATGAGTTAGCATTCTAATATGCATAAATTAGCCCTGGCCTTCACCAACTCAACATCAAAATGATTTCTCAACCAAATTCTTGAGAAAATTTTAGTTTACATTAGCAGAAAGTCCTTGCCCGTCTTGTTACAAGATCTGATGAATTTGATCAAAAATGTTTGAATTTTGGCAATTTTTTGCCTTAGGCGAACAAATTCAACCAACATGTCTGATCCAGGCATGTGGCCTTGTTGGGGCATGGTTTTATTCCTAAGAATGCCTAAAAACCTATTTTTTTGGTTTAACCACATTGTTGGGGGCATAATTTTCTACTCAGGACCCACTTTTGATCTGTTCAAGAAGCATTGGAAAGATTAGAGGGAGAAGAACAATTTTCAACAACAATCCGTAAGGTTGGCAGCAACTATATGGAAGAAAAAAAAGCTAACTGATCCGGAGGCCCTAAAAATATGCAAAACAAAAAATTTACTAAAAATAGTAATTTTCAATTTTAGATATTCGCAGCCAAAATGCATTTCTAGTGATACGTCTGTAGGAGACAAAACACAAAAAGACAAGTCATATGCATTTAATTTTTATTTAAGATGCACGTTGTAACTTGTGGAAGGTGAATCATCACATTTTCATACGAGTGACCTTTTTAGCAATTTAATACTCTTCTAAGATCTCACAATATCTCAAGAACAATAACTCACTGAATATTACTGATAATGTCTACTTAAGCAATGCATTAAAATGCAATGCTTATTCAATCACATATTACAAAGGTTTGTTCTCATTATATACTATATACATACATGAGACTCTTCATATTCACAAGACACTTGACCTTTACGCTTACATAAACCTTTCATCTCCTCACATTTACTGGATATTTAACTCTTTACATATCCACATGATGACAAAGACTCTCATGATTGCACATACTAAATGACAAACTCTTACACAACTCATAACTCCACACTTATTAACATGACACCTCACTTACATAACTCACACTTATTAACATGACACCTCACTTACATAACTCCACACTTATTTACATGACACCTACTATATACTCAAATATTAAACACACTCTAGACTAAACTATTTACAAGGTCCTTGCATTAATATTGAAAGGTATCAAATAATGTAATACCTCCAACACCTCCCATATTACATTATTTGGTATGAAGGCCCTTTGTCTTTATGTGCTTTCAATCTTTGATTCTTGTCTTGGTCTTCCTGCTCTGATTTTGATACTACTTCAGGTTCTAGCACTGAATCTGTCCCTCTAAGCTATTTCTTGTATCTTCCTTTTTTCTGCACAACTTAGGTACAAATCTATTCTTATTAGGCTTATTTTCATTCTATAGAAATATTTTAGCATTTCCATACTTTTGTTCCATATTTTAGAAATATAGACTTCTGTTTGTTTGCAATTCTGGCGCATCCATCGATTTTGTTTCAGTCCATGTTTTTTTTCTTTATCAATAATTCTTGTTTTGTTGTCAATGCTATCATTGCCATTACCATTGAGAATTTCTGATTTGCTTGTATCATTACTATCTTTGTCACATTGCTTCTTAATTTAATCCATACATTCTATATTAATAAATGAACCTGTATTGTCAAGGATGGAGAGCTCTATGATTCTTCCCATGAGAGCTCTATTTATTGTTTCATTTTCTTCCTCAAGTTTCTTGTAGTTCTTGGACCATGTTTCCTCTCTAATTTTTTCATTTTTGGATATCATTGTTGTGTTGATGTGTATCATTGTTGATTAGGCTGATATTGTCTCTACTGGTATCTTTGGAAAGGTCTATACATTTGATTCCATTGATTTAGAGAATTGTATCTACAATAACTGGTGTTATGACCTTCTTTGTTACATATGTGAAAATATTTTTTTTATTTTTCCATTCAAGTTGATGTTGTGATGATGAGGCAGTATTATTTGGCACCTTTTTGTTGAAATATAAGCATTATTTGTCGTTTCATTGTGGCTTGGTTTTCTATTCCATAATCTTGAAGTATGTTGACCAATTAATCAAAGGATACAATTTTGTTTAGCACTTGAAGAGAGGTGACTAATGTCTTAAATGTTTTTGGAAGTGCTCTTAGTGTAACTTGAACAAGAAATTTTTCTTCCACTTTCTCTCCTATAGTTTGTAGTTTAGATTTCAATTCTGCTACCCTTTGAAGAAAATGTTCTATGTTTTCTCCATCATGAACTTTTAGTGTGTAAAATAGTAGCTTCATTTTTTCCTTCAAATATTGTGCATAACTTTTCCCAAGCGTTTTTTGAAGTTTCAACCTCACTTATGTGTGCTTGAATCTCATCTGATATACCAAATGTTATTAGCATAAGAGCCTTTGCATCTTCATCTTTAAATCTTTGTCTTCCAATTGTATCTTCTGAAATGATTTTCTCTCCATTTACTACTTCCCAAAGTTTTTCAACAATAAGTATTGATCTCATTTTATTTTTCCATGGAGTAAAATTAGGTCCTTTTAGTAGTTGAGATTTTGAAAGAAAAATCTTTGTATTTGCCATAATATAAGTTTGCTAATAATTTCCTTTGTTGTTGAAATCCTTATTACTCCCAAATTTAATATTTCTTGTTTTCTTCAAATAATTGTTTTTTTTTTTTTTTTCAATTTTCTTCAATCTTCAATTTAATTCAATTTTTAGGTTCGAGGTGTAGACCAATTGGTTCCATCAAACCCTGTAAGGGGGGCGGAGGTCCAAAGTTCAAATCTCGGGCCTCGCTGAACTGAATGCTTGTCCCTTTCTTGGTGCTTTTAGCGGTGTAAAAGGTTTAAAATGATTGTGGCATGGTGGTTATAGGGGCGGACTGCGCGAAGAATTGTGTGGCGTCTTCCGGGGCAGACAACGCAAAATATTGTGGCGGCCATAAAAGCCGGACAACTTGCCCTGATTCGTGGCGGCTACCGATTCCACCATGTAAATTAAAAAAAAACAAATTTAATTCAATTTTCTTTAGTCTTTCTTCAATATTCTTTTTCATTCATTCTTTTTTTTAATTCAATTCTTTTCTTCAATCATTAATTTCTTTCTTCAATTTTATATTCTTCCTTCAAATAATTTTCACTTCTCTAATTTTCTTTCTTCAATCAAAATATTCTTCTTCAATATAATCTTTCTTTCTTTAATCTTCTTCTCCACATTTTTATTTATTCTTCACCTTAATCTTTAATTAATTATCTTCTTATAACTCCTACAAATAATTTCTCTTTATATTTTCCATCTTAATATTCTCAACAATCAATAATCTTTCTTCTTTATTTATAATTTTGCTTTCTTTTAATAAATTCCTTCAAAATAATCTCTTCTCCTGTCTGCCTTCATATAAATAACTTCCCCTGTTTGTTGATCTTAGGGGGTTGCCCCCTAAGGGGCTTGGCAAATGGTCTGGTGCTTTAACGATCAACAAATCTGAAGGCTGAAGGAGCGTGGAAGGCTGAATGATGAGTTGATCTTTGGAGTTTCAAGGCTGAATGATGAGTTGATCTTTGGAGTGTCAAGGCTAAAGGAGCGTGGAAGGTTGGGTTGGTTGAAGGAGCGTGGAAGGCTGGGCTGGCTAAAGGAGCTACAACGAAAGGTTGGGATGTTGGGTGGAAGGCTGGGATGGTTGAAGGAACGTGGAAGGCTGATAAGGCTAAAGGAGTGTGGAAGGCTAGGCTGGTTGAAGGAGCTGCAACGGAAGGCTGGGATTCTAAGTGGAATGTTGAAGGAGCGTGGAATGCTGCTTACAATGAGAAAAATAAAATTGCAAAGTGCGAAGGATTATGGTTTTTTCCTGAAAAATGTCTCATCTTTTACGAGCCATATCTTCGCGAAGAGTTATCCCATTCAACTAATTCTTGGACCAACTTGTGCAGAATTTGAATAGCTTTAAAATGTGTGGTCGTATGCAAAAATCCGAGCAATATTGAGGGAGATACGACCTTTTGAAGTCAACCATTCGGAACAAGGGTAGTGACGATTTTTCAAGTCACGAAAAACGAAATTGCAAAGTGCGAAGGATTAGGGTTTTTTCCTGAAAAACATTTCATCTTTTAGGAGCCATATCTTCGCGAAGAGTTATCCGATTCAGCTGATTCTTGGACCAACTTGTGCAGAATTTGAATAGCTTTAAAATGAGTGGTCATATGCAAAAATCTGAGCAATATTGAGGGAGATATGACACCTTGAAATGAACCATTCGAAACAAGGACAGTGACGATTTTTCAAGTTGCGAAAAATGAAATTGCAAATATTTGCCAACTAGGATTCGAACGATGGGAAGAGCAATGAAGGGCTATGACTTCAGCGAGGAAGGAAACTAGCAATTTAGATTTGGTAAAGCGGACTATGATAGTGCGATATTTTGAAAATATTACTCTACTAAGATGCAAGGCATAGATAGTAGAGGTGAAGTTTTGGCATTGTGAAGGCTACTATAGGAAAATGTCAAGAAAGATGCTAAATTCTGGAATAATTGTATTCATATAGAAATTTGAAAAGATCCAGAAAATGAAAATCAAGAATTCAGACATTTTATGTAAAATGATGTAGGTTTCTAGCTATAGCATCTCAATTGAGATGAGAAGTGTATCTATTTGTAAACTTTCTAGCTCTAAAGAAGAGAGATGTAATTTGTCAAGGGTGGGGGACTCGAGTACAACCCTTTATTTTCTAGCAAAAAAAAAAACTTCCGTTGTTTAAATTTAATTCTTTGTCAAATAATTCACTAATGGTATAAAAGGTACCTTAATGTGCAATATTAATTGTTGCTCTCATTATGCATTCAATATTCCGTTTTTTCCACTTTCCAACCTCTTCTATTTCCAGCGCGTTATTCTCTGGGCCGTTACGCTGTCTACGACTTACCGCTTGCCTCTTGTCTGAGCTTTCTCCTGGCTGCACTAATGTCCTCCTCTGGAACTGACCTCCCTTGGGTGTTCTACATGCTTAGACTTGCTAGTTTGTGCTTTACAAGTTTCTCCAAAGTGTTTTTTCGACGTTCTCCAGCTTCCAATACGTGCTCTCCTCTCCTCTTTACTTTCTGCACTTAATATTTTCCAGAATAGTTTTTTTTACCTACAAATTTCTCCGTTTGCATCTCTCCTCATGGCTCTCGTTCTTCTCTCAACTCTTTCTCTCCTTCTCACAGCCTTGCTCCTCAATTGTAACTTCTCTCAAATGTTGCTCAATGTCGAATGAATTCTGCGCATATCACTGATGTTCCAACCGCCTTCTCTTCACCTCTCAACGTTTATATGCTTGTTCGCTTCTCTCAAACCTCGTTCTTCTCGAACAATGTTCTTCACGACATTCTACAGTCCTTTCTTCCAATGTTCTTCCTCTCAAGTACAATTCCTCAGCTACTAGGCATATAAACTCTACCTTGCACCATGACATTTACGGTTTTACCAAGCACACACATTGTGGCTTTGATACCACTGTTAGCAATTTAATACTCTTCTAGGGTCTTACAATATCTCAAGAACAAACATGCTCATAAAATGAACAATAACTCACTGAATATTATTGATAATATCTACTTAAGAAATGCATTAAAATGCAATGCTGATTGAAACACATATAACAAAGCTTTGTCTTCAATATATACATACATGAGACTTCATATTCACAAGACTTTTGACCTTTACCGTGACATAAACCTTTCATCTCCTCACACTCACGGGAGATCTAACTCTTCACATATCCACATAAGGATACACATTCAATGACAAACTCTTACACAACTCATAACTCCACGCTTAGTAACATGACACCTCACTTACATAACTCACACTTATTAATATGACACCTCACTTACTTATAACTTCACACTTATTTACTTGACACCTTTTATATACTCAAATAAAACAGACTGTAGACTTAACTATTTACATGGTCCTTCCATTAATATTGCAAGGTAGCAAACAATGTAATACCTCCAACACTTCTAACTCATGGAAAGTGAACCATCACATTTCAATATGGGTGACCTTCCATATTCAATACTGTGGATTTCCAACAAAAGAGTTGCAACCTTGATTGTAAAAAGCATGAGTAATGGATGCAGTGTTGATCAATGCTTGATACTGTGTTTCATATATTCATTTCAATTTTAGTTTGATGGACACAATAAATATGTTATCTTCATCTGACATCAGAAATTTAAACCTGTTGTGTGTTAGTTTGTACTATAACTTGTTCTAGTACACTAGGACATCCAGTTATTGAGAATTGAAGAACTTTATCACATTTGTTGAGAAACTTGCAGTTCCTTGAGATGCTTTCATAATAAGGACATTTGTTTTTAAGAGAATGTCATTTCAGATATGTGTTCCTCCATTGTTTGGAATATATGCAAAAGCTTGGCAAGAAGGACGGTAGTATTTTCCTCAAACAATGGTACACACAGGTTTTTTATTTTTTTTGGTAGGTTAAACAATGAATTCCATAACTTCAAAAAGAGATTGCACTGATCCAACTAGACCAGGAGAATTACATTTTCAATTCCATGTACCTTCCTTTACTGGACTAGGCACTTTGTATGTGCTAGAGGGAAATAAGTTTGTCAAAAGCCTGCTTGAGAATATCAATGATGCAAGATGTGGCTATGCTGAAGTGCCTAGCCACAGACCTATGTCGTAAACAGACTGCAAGAGGTAAAAGATACCAGAATCAGTACATGAGATGAGGCATGCAGTTCCAGTTTCTTGAAGTTTCATAGAGAAGACAAGACATGATAAAGACTTTTGAAGTCAAAATCTTTGTAATGGGTTAAATATTCCGTCCTTTTAAATTCAATTTAGACTGAGAAGATTCATGGCCTGGTATTCATCAAAGTTAAAAGCACATTTTCTGGTTCAAACCTCCTTGGAGGGCGCTTTATCTCTTCTCACTCCCTGTTAATGGTAGCCAGCATCTCATTTCAGCTCTTGTTCTCCAGCTTGTCAAGAACTAGCTCGAGTGTGGAGGTTATTGCGGCACATTCGCTGCATCAGCTTGTTCCCTGTAAACATGTTTGACTTATATTCCAAAAGGATGATCTCAGAGTTGAGCATTCTTCAACCACTTCCCTTAAAATCCAATTGCTAGCGATTCCCTTATCAACTATATCAATGATAATTTAGAGAAACCCTTCTATAGCTACCCTTTCCAACTCCTCCTATTTTGCTATATTGAACCCTCCATAGATAGCCTCTACAATTTTGTTATTGGCAGTGGTGCCTGATGCCAACAGCATAAATGGAAAATTGTTTCACCTTCATCTCTGCGGTTACCAGCTGCTTTTCCTTCACCCAGTTTACCACGAGGATTCAATAAATGCTGTCCTTCCCTGCAAAGTCCCTATGATAAGCTGTCTATTTTACTTATTTTGATTCTTTGGCCCTGGGTTTTTCTATCTTTGTTCTTATCTGAAACTCATTAATTTTATGGAGATTGGAGAACTCTGTTTGAGGCCTGCTATGAGTTTCTAGCTTCATTTCTGAATGTGAGGACATTCTTGCCCAGCCACATAAACCATGGCATTATGGTTCTGCCTGTTTGCCATCTTCACAAATTGTCTTTGTTTTCCAGTGCACTTATGTGAGCAGGGATACAATTTTTTAGGGTTCTTGTAATGGTCCAAGTTATCCCCACGATAAAATACCTGTTTCTAGCATGTTGCTTGAGAAAATTTACAACACTGAATAAGTATATGTTCTGTGTCTAAGTTGTAGCTTTCACATAATTACATGTGGGGGCCCTGATAGCTTCTCTTTATTATTTTGTTGTGGGTTAAGGTGCGATTCTGGGTTTTGAACCAAGTTAAGACTTAGACTTTGGCTATCACGTGGTGGCCCATCCATAGTTGAGAAAATTGGCAAAAATTGGGATTCGTCCTATTTTTTGAAATGGCGATGCAATCGGCAAAGAATCGACGATGCCGATTTTTTCAAAAAATCGTCAAAAAATTTGTAATTTGTTTTTCAATAATAATTTTTTTTAAGGCTGCGGCCGATTTAGGGTTTTTCGCAAGCGATTTAGGGTTTTTTTATGCAAGCCCATTTTTCAGCTGTTAATGTTTGAACTTAGAAGTTTAAAGTTTAAACCCTAAACCCGAAACCCTAGTCTAGGGTTTCGGGGTTTTTTTTTCCTCCTCTTTTTAAGTAAATATTGATGCCCATTCTTCAGCTGTTAGTGTTTGAATTTGAAACTTTGAACTTGAAGTTTAAACCCTAAACCCTAGTGTAGGTCCTAGGGTTTTTTTATCCTCCTCTTTTTAAGTAAATATTGCTGCCTGATAACCATGTATGCAAGCCCATTTTTCAGCTGTCAATGTTTCAATTTTAAACCCTAAACACTAACCTTTTGGTTTAGGGTTTAGGTCTTTTTTCCTTTCTTTTCAAGTGATTGTAATTTTGTTGTTACTTGTTTCCATGTGCAGGCATATACAAAATGAAACCTTTTTTTCCTTCTTGTTACTTGTAACTTTGTACCTTTTCATATTATAAGCAATACAAGATGTGTTTTCTCATTTTTATGTGTACTTAAAGCTTGAGCCATGTATGATGTCTTGAAATGAATTATTGCTTTTATTGCAATATTTGATTTGCATAATGTTAATTCATTGTAATATGCATTTTTTTTTTTCAATGAAAATTTCGTTTTCTTCGGTTTTGTTTTTTGCTGATTCTTTTCCCCATTTTTTGCCGACCGATTTTTACCAATTTTTAAAAATGTCAATTCTTTGCTGATTCCGATTTTCTCAACTATGGGCCCATCTCATCTGCCAACTCCCATCACTTCTCGTTTACTCCTCTTATTTACTTCTGTGCCCTTTTCTCCTGCTCGTGACCTTCACAGTATAGTCTTCTGAGTTTATTTCACCCCAAATTTGTCTATTTTCTCCTGTTTTCTGAGGTCTGCCAAAGGATTCTGTGGAATCTTACAGCTTTACCCATCCTTGCCTGGTATATTCAGGAATGTCTTCTTCTCTCTTCCAAAGATGGCTCCTGAAACCACCAGATCCTCTTCAGTGGTAGTGACTGACTTTAGCAGAGACTTGAATTGGATGTCTTCTGATTCCTTATAGCCCTTCTCATGTGGGAAGGATCCCTGGCTCTGACAAATTTACTTTATTGATGTTCTGCATATTCTATCTCAACTGTTTCCTTAGGATATCCCTGCAAAGGAATAGGAACTTTAAGATGGCTGAGCCATCCGTTTCATTCTCCATAGTAAAAGGGAAGACAACTTTATAGAGTCAAGGCATCAACTCTTTTTTTTTTCCCTAGCCCTTCTCAGGTGTGGGGAGGACCCATGGCTTCAACATGTTTTCTGCATATCCTATCTAATATGTTTCTTTAGGATATCCCTGCAAGAGAATAAAAACTTTAAGGTGGCTGAGTCCTCTGTTCTGTTCTACATAGTAACTGATATGGCCCTGCAGTAAAATTATAACAGCAGCATGCACCCATGGGAATGCAAACAACAGAAAGCAGAGACTAAAGAGCAAATGAGAGAAGATATCCGCCAAGACTAATTATTTACACTCTATATTGAAATGTATTATATAGATGTACAAGGATAAAGGTGCGCTTGTTGGATAAGGGAATGAAGCACATTAAAAAAACACTAACTGCAAAGTTCTAATTAAAAATATAGAAGGAAAGCTAGAAAGCAGAAAAAATAAAGAAAGCTACAAAGTAGGAACACATTCTAATATTATCGTTTCCTCCCTGCTTACTGGAAGTGGTTCCCAGCTTCTACAACAGGTGAAGAATCTGAACATGAAGCAAAATATCATTCACCAAAGGTTACTGAAAATTGGGAATTGGATCTTCAGAATGAGAGACAGGCAAAGAGGGAGAACTGACAGATTGTTACCCAATGAGAAGTTCGAACATATTTGCCATTTGATCCATTAGTTTAAGCTGAAACTTATTTTGTTGCTGTTGCCAAGATTTCAATTCTTGGGTCAAAAACTGAATTGATTCAGAGTTACGTGTAGAGCTGCCTAAACTAGCCATCACATTTTATTTATTTATTTATTTTTGTATGTGTGTTTTGGGGGAGGAGGGGGTTGGTTGGTTGGGGGAAGAAATAAAAAAAGGTACCAAGACAAAGGCTCCTAAAAATTAGTAATCTGTAGAAAACAGATCTTACTTTGAGTGGAACTTCTTTTCCCCCCCAGAAAAATAGAGCGAGCAAAAAGGAGAGTACTGATTTGCAGGTGAAAAACAACCAACAGGTAGCAAATGCAGAAGCAACAGGGCAGGCTGTTGCAACCAATCTTGACTTTAGGCTGAGCAAAATTATTCTCAGCAAGAATGGGTCCCAAGTGAGGAAGAATGTATATGGAGACCTCAATGGGGCTCTGAAACCAAATGATATGTTCCTGTAGTAAATTTATGACAGCAGCATACACTCACTAGAATGCAAACAACACAAAGCAGAGACTGAAGAGCAATGAGGGAAGATATTTGCAAAAACTGATGATCTACACTTTATATTGGAGTGCATTATACAGATGTTCAAGGACAAAATTATGCTTGCTGGATAAGGCAACAAAGAACATGAAAGAAAACACTAACTGGAAAGTTCTAATTAGAAAGATAGAAAGAAAACTACAAATCAAGAAAAAGAAAGCAAGCTACAGAGCAGGAAAAAGATGGATAGAAAAAAGCTACCAAGCAGGAAAACATTCTAATCTTATCATTTCCTTGCTTATTGGAAGTTGTCTTCAACTTCTACAACTGGTGAAGAATCTGAACATCAAGCAAAATATCATCCACCAAAGGTTACCGAAAATCAGGAATTGGATCTTCAGAATGAGTGACAGTAATTTCCTCCTCCAAGTGGCATGGCTTCGTGACGGATGCTTGTCCAACTGAAGCCAAACATGGTCACCAACTTCAGAAAAATGGTGCTTATCTAACTGAAGCCACACTTGGTCACTGACTTGGAAAAACAAGGTACTCGAAGTCCATCATGTAGTCCCTTGAATGTGGTTTGTGCATGTGGACGAATAACCTGAACTTTGGTGTGAATCGTTGCCAAATTCGGTACACTGAAGAAGCTTTGTTTTACTCCCTTTGTTCATAGTTTGGACGTGTGGCTGGAAGAGCTATTGGAAGAGACACTAAGGGTTGAATGTTATGACAGACTGGATATCCTCCTTACATAAGAACTGCATCGATGACGTACTGAGAAGCATCTGTCTCAAGGATGAATGGTTGTTGTAGGTGATTGGGATCAAGAATAGGAGTAATGTTATCACAGACTGGATGTCCTCCCTGCTTAAGAACCACATCAATGGCATACTGAGAAGCATTTGTCTCAAGGATGAACGTTTGTTGTAGGTGAGGGGGATCAAGCATAGAAGTATTATTATCATCGAATGTGCTATCGAGATGAGGAATGGAGATCTTGGTGTCCAACTTGAAGGCAGGTTGGGCAATTGAGACAGCCGAAGAGGGAGAACTGACGGATTGTTGTCCCATGAGAAGTTGGAACATATTTGTTATTTGATCCTTTAGATTCAGCTGAAACTCATTTTGTCATTTTGTGGCCATTGCTGAGCTTTCAACTCTTGGGTCAAAAAGAAAATTAAATCAGAGTTAGGTGTAGAGCTTCCTAAACTAACCATCACAATTTGTTTTTTCACTTTTAGAGGGGTGGTGGTGGTGGTGGTGGTTGGGGGAAGATGTAGGCAGGCAAATTGACCAATGAATTGTTTGTTATTTTGTAGTTTGTGCACCAAATGTTCGACAAAATGTGTACATGTAATTAATAATCATGAAGTGAGTCATGAATTGAAATGTAAATATAAGTCAAGTGCATGTCAAATGTAATTTAAGAAAATGATGAGGTGTTGGGTAGTTAAGAGGATGCAACTACCTCCTTAGTTGTATAAATAAGACCCCTCCCTCATTGATTCGAAGGTTGGCATAATATTGAAGACTGGTATCAAGGTTGCTGTTGTTCATTGGCATTGCACGTGGTAGCAGAAGTTGGCTGTAATCAGGCATGTATTCATGAGATATTCATGTCGGGCTGTCTGAACTGCTGTGCCAGGCCATCTGATATATGTTGTGTGTGCAATGTATGCATTGTAATTGTAAGTTATTCACATTGTATATTTTGTTCATTTAAGTGGTAATGGAATTGTGTTGCAGTATGTTGTATTCCATTTCTACAGATGAAATAAAAAAAATACTAAGACAAAGGCTTGAAAAGGCCAAGAGGAAAAAAAAAAAAAAAACAAAAAAGGTATTTGGAGAAAATGCAAAGGCTTCTAAAAACCAGTAATTTGTAGAAAATAGACCCACTCTGAGCAGAACTTCCTTTTTTTTCCCCATAAAAGAAAAAAACGATCGAAGTGGAAAGTACTGGTTTGCAGGGGATTAAAAAACAAACAACAGCCTAGGGCAGCAAATGTAAAAGTGACAGGGCAGGGTGTTGCAACCAATTTCAACTCGAGGCTGAGCAAAATGATACTCGGCAAGGATGGATCCCAAGTGAGGAAGGATGTATCTGCAGACCTCAATGATGCTCTAATACCAATTGATATGCCCCTGCAGTAAAATTATAACAACAGCATGCAGTCAGTAGAATGCAAACAATAGAAAGCACAGATGAACAAATGAGAGAAGATATCTGCCAAAACTGATGATTTACACTCTATATTGGAATGTATTATATAGATGTACAAGGATAAAGATGTGCTTGCTGGATAAGGCAACAAAACACATGAGAAAAAAGAAAAAAAACATGAAACTTTTAAGTTGAATGATAGAAAGAAAGCTACAAAGCAGGAAAAAACATTGACAGAAAGAAAGCTACAAAGCAGGAAAACATCTTAACATTTCCTTCCTGTTTATTGGAAGTCCCCAACTTCTATAACAGGTTAAGAATCAGAACATTTAACAAAATATCATCCACCAAAGGTTGCTAAAAATCAGGAATTGGATCTTCAGGATGAGTGACAGAAATTTCCTCCTCCAAGTGACATGGCTGTGAGACCTATGCTTGTCCAACTGAAGCCAAACATGGTCACCAACTTGGAAAAAATGATGCTTTGTCCAACTGAAGCCAAACAGGGTCACTAACCTGGAAAAAATGATGCTTTGTCCAACTGAAGCCAAACATGGTCACTAACCTGGAAAAAATGATGCTTTGTCCAACTGAAGCCAAACATGGTCACTAACCTGGAAAAAATGATGCTTTGTCCAACTGAAGCTAAATATGGTTACCAACCTAGAAAAAATGATGCTTGTTCAACTAAAAGCACACATGGTCACCAACTTGGAAAAAATGAGATACTCGAAGTCCATCATGAAGTGTCTTGAATGTGGTTTGTGGATGTGGATGATTAACCTGAACTTTTGTGTGAAGCTTTGCCAAATTCTGTACAAAGGAAGAAGCTTCGTCTTTCTCCTTCTATTCATGGTTTGAATGTTGTTCTAGAAGAGGTACTGGAAGAGAGACCAAGGGTTGAAAGTCATCACAGAGTGGATGTCCTTGCTTAGGAACCGCATCAATGGCATATTGTGAAGCATCTATCTCAAGGATGGATGGTTGTTGTGGGTGATGGGGATCAAGCACAGGAGCAACATCATCATTGATTGTGCTATCAAGATGAGGAATGGAGATCTTGGCATCCAACTTGAAGGCAGGTTGGGCAATTGAGACAACCGGAGAGGGAGAACTGATGGATTGTTGCTCCATGAGAAGTTGGAACATATTTTTCATTTAATCCTTTAGCTTCAGATGAAACTCATTTTGTTTGTCAGATTTCAATTCTTGGTCAAAAACTGAATTAAATCAGAGTGAGGTGTAGAGCTGCCTAAACTAGCCATCACATTTTATTTATTAATTTATTTTTTTAGGGGGAGGAAGAAATTTAAAAAATGGTACTAAGACAGAGGCCTGAAAAAACAAAAAAACAGGAATTTGCAGAAAAAACAAAGGCTCCTAAAAGGCAGTAATTTGTAGAAAACAGATCTTACTTTGAGCGGAACTTTGTTTTTCCCCGAGGGAAAACAGCAAGCAAAAAGGAGAGTATTGATTTTCAGGGGAAAAGTACAAACAACAGCCTGGGGTAGCAAATGCAGAAGCAACAGGGTAGGTTGTTGCAAGCAATCTCAACTTGAGGCTGAGCAAAATTATACTCAGCATGGATGGATCCTAAGTGAGGAAGGATGTATTTGGAGACTTTAACGAGGCTCTGATACTAAATGATATGTTCCTGCAGCAATATTATAACAGCAGCATGTATTCACTGGAATGCAAACAGCAGAAAGCAGAGACTGAAGAGAAAATTAGGGAAGATATATGCGAAAAATGGAAGATTTACACTCTATATTGAAATGTACTATATAGATATTTAAAGATAAATCTGTGCCTGCTCGATAAGGCAGCAAAACACATGAAAAAAATACTAACTGGAAAGTCCTAATTAGAAAGATAGAAAGAAAGTAACAAAACAGGAAAAAGAAAGCAAGCTACAAGGCAAAAAAACATAGATAGAAAGAAAGCTACAAAGCAGGAAAGCATTCTAATCTCATCAGTAACAATGAAGAATAGTTCATACAATCAAGATATTTACTGTAGAGATTCTTGCTCCAAAGTCTATTAGATTCTTGGTATAATCTCCAGTCTTCAGATGATCTTATCTCCAAGAGCTTACTAGATGATCTCTATCCTTGACACATGCCCTTCCTTTGTCCATGGGTTGATAGATTCTACAGCAAGATAACAGTGGAATATTGTTCTTGTCTTCAGATTTTGCCAGAAGAATCTTTGTTGGATTCCTTTGATGGCATTTATATCTATGGATTGTAACTTTGGAATGGACATAAAGTAAACAGGGAGAGCTTGCAGTATCAATTTAACCTGAAGTTTTCAAGCCACTGAAAGCTGCCTGTGCACCCTTCCAATATATTTTGAAACTAGTTGATCATATACTGTAACAAATCAGAACCAACTCTGCTTTTGAACAGGGGTATTCAAGTGTTTACTGGGGAGTTTTGGTCGATTTGTCTTCACAGATATGTGTTCAGGAAAACCTTAGGATTTTTGTGTATTGAACAATTGACCAGCAGCTCTTTTATATTCCTTAAGAATAGATTAAAAAATAATAGTTTGGAAAGAGAAGGGCCACTTGCAAGAATGGTGTAGTCAATATACTGGAGATGAGTCAAGGGGTGGCTCCTTTAAATGTGTTCCACATCGGTAGTAAGCTCATTCAGCTGAGTCTTGTTGCTAGCAGACTTGGTTAGTGAATCAGAGACAGGGATACTGTTATCACTGGCCTTAGGCATTTCTTCAAGCATAGTATTGGTTTTTGAATGTCTTGGTTCATAAATTCAAGTTTTTCTCTCAGTTTGAGGCAAGAGTCATGGGTATGAAAAAGTTGTTTAAAATAATATATCACACTTATTTCCCTCATAGATATCAATTTAAAGACATAATTTTTGATGCTACTGAGATTCATTAAATATCAGGCAAAGCTCTTCAGGAACTAGAAGCAAATACAGATCGAAATTTGTCACTGGCCACAGCCACAGTCTTGCTAGTAGTATCAATTTCATACCCTTTCCAAAGTTTTGCAATAATTAGGAAGAAGATTCCACAAGGCAAGGTCAAGCCCACAATGTTTTTTCCAACAAGCATTACCATTTTCTTGAGGCAAAATTTATTTACATCTCCCCCCCCCGGGAATCACTTTAAAACAGTGAAATGCCATATTACCTTTTTTTTTCCCAATCCATTTGTGTCTTTAAAGAAAGCCATAAACAGACCAGAACTAAGATATTTAAATGTCATTGGAGCTATATTTGCATTTATCCCAAGTTAATTCATTCATCTAATAAATGATCCATCTGGTAAGTTCTCATAATGTGGCAGAAAGATTACAATTTTTTGGAGTCCTTTTCTTCTTCTTTAACTGTTCTTTCACCTATAGTTAATGAAGAAAGGGATGTCACCGAAATGTGCACTGTCTTCCTCTCCTTGCCACTTCCATCTCTGTCTCTCTAATTGCCATGGCCCATCTGAATGCACATTCAGAGTCGAAGCTTCCAAACTGTTGAAAACAATGGAGGCATTACTTCATCATAATTAAAAGAGTGAATGACATTCAATGAATGTAATTTTCCATGCATAATCCTGCCACGATTCCCCTGTATGAACTTTGTAATATTTTTGGTGTGTTCAAGTACTTACCATGTCTAATAATGATTAAAATTGCAATCTCTTGTATTTTTAAAGCTCAATGCGCCACTTATTTAACATAAAAAGAATGAAAAAGAAAAAATATAGAAAAAAAGAAACAGAAAGATCCCAGTTTAATCAGGGACTTGACACTATGAACTTTGACAAAAAAGCCATTAGAGCCCATTATGTGCAAGGTAAAACTCAGAGAATCTAAGAGGAAACTTATCATCTCCCCTTTATAGTAACATTATTTTTGTTCTAATTTTTGATGCTTCTGTTGTCGTTTTTCTAACACACTGGTCCCTCAGCCAATTAGATTCCTCGATAAGCATGATAAGTATTGCTGAACTGTTAATCGGTTGTATCACACTTTTCAATGGGATTTTTGTCTTGTTTATGTCAAATGCTACAACTCTACTAGCAACCAGATCTTTGTACTACAATATTAACAACTTTGTTATATCCAATATATTTCATTTCAAGTTTCTTGTGGGATAAAATGAAACCTATACACATTAATATTGTTTCCAAATGATCATTTTTTTGAAATATGGGTTCATCTCAAATAAGCTCCTCTGATATATGCTATTAATGCTTTTCATGGTTGATGACAGGAACCTGTTGGTGTCACTACAGAGATACAAGAGGAGCTTCTTTTGAAGATGGGCATTGGTAGGGATATCATATGCTGCAACCAGTCTATGCCTTGTTTAAATGAATCATTTAACAATTTTCTTGCCTGTATTTGTAGTAATTTCAGTTTTTTGCAACCTATCTGTGTTAAGGTGCAAATTCTAGACATTGTATAGGAGTGGCCAGTAAAGATGTCAATCTACAAGATTTTGCTCTTTGTTTGCTCTAAATTCCTCGTTATTATTAGTGTAACACTTCAATGTTGTTTTTTTTTTCCATGCAAAGCAGACAATATTTGAGAGACAATTTTGCAAATTTTGAATGGGATAACATGTTGAAAATGGTTGCTTGGTAATTTTCCCTTGTTTGGTATTCAGTGATGTTTTCTAACAGAGAACTAAAAAGATTCTACAAAAAGAAAATAGTGAATCTTGATATGGTAGATACACAGGAATATGGGTGATGATCAGGATCACTACATTAACTATAGTAATATTCCAACATGGATGCCATATGAATAAGTTGTTTGATGCTTTCATTACTCTGTTTAAAAGCTGTCTAATACTTCACCTTGGGAGTTGCAGATCCACAATTTGGCATTTCTTGCTTGGGGAAGGTTAATACTGTTTATGAAAATGATCGCGAATTAATGCTTCAATTCTATGACTTCGTTGCCAAGTAAGTTTTAAAGTTTTTCTAACATCGGATTCTTCTATACTTGCTTGTGGCTTATCACGATGATGTTCCTGAAAGTTAAGCTATCTAATCTTAATATAGTTGTTGGGATAGATTTTACTTGAAGCAAAATATTTAAATTAGGCAATTGTAACTATGATTTTAAAGAATCTTTCAACTGCAGATGTTCTAATTTATGTAGTTTTTCAAATCTAAATTACTATTGATGAGTGTTTTTCCTTTGCACTTAACCCTTTCTATGCAAAGGAAGTTGGTTGAGAGGGGAGGACACTTAATCATCTTCGAACTTGCTCCTTGAAGCAAAGACCAAGCTAACTGTGCCGACTCTGTACTGTTGCCAAATATAGTCTTCATGCATTAGTTTCAAATATGGATGAACTTCAGGATGACCTAAGAGAAGTGCTTGAATGTTTGTAAGTTGTAACATGTATAAAACATTCTACATATTCCTATCACTGAATTGCTGTGTATTTGTGAGATGATTGGTCTTGAATTCTAGAAGATACTACTTAGAGAGGAAGTTTCCAGCGATCCTCTCAAAATTACAGATTGACAATAGAGTTTGCTATATATACCTGTTATAGACCTCCAATACATTCAGAGCGAAATATGATTGCTCAAAGAGTCCAAACACAACACTCGCCTCAGTGACTGGATCTAATTTGGTAAGAAATAATCTTCAATTATTTAATATGCTTATTTCACTATGTCTATGGAATTGGCAGAGAAGAGTTGGCTTGTGATGAAGCAGAGTTGGGACCAGATGCCTTCTTGGAAAAAATAAGGCAGCAGCGGAAATTGCAGGAGCAGGTTAGGAAGAGTTGTATTATGTTCAAATAGGAAGTTTGGAATCTATTCTTAGATTCTTCAATACAGCAACAGTTCTCTCTTTATATCATGACTCTCGCTTTCTTGGGCAGCAATTGATGATGCTTAGGCAGATGCAAGAATTGCCGATAGAGGAGCAACGCTTTATTCTCAAAGCGGTATGGATCTTTCCAGTTACTTTTAATGCTATTTCATCATTTTTTAAATTTTAGTTGTTTTTAAAGAGAAGCATTCACATGGATATCGGTAATTGCATGTTTTGAAAGTACAAATGGAAAGAGCCTGTGTACTGTGGAATTTGAGGTCAATCCTTATTTTACATTGCTTCTGAAATGTGAACAAATTGTTTGTTTTATATGCTTTTCTAATGCAGCTGCATGAGCAGATGGAACAAGGGCAGTATGAAAATAGTAGCGCAGTTATGACACAAGAACAAATTCAGAAGCTGATCAACAGAAAATGAGAATGAAGAACGTTTTGGAAACATGTTTATTTCTTTATTTATTTTGTATTTGCAAACCAAATTCCAAACTAGCATTCTTCCCTTGGAAGCCATCAATGAATCAAAAGTCTTTCCAATGCCTGTGGCGGCCACATCAGATGCTTATTGGAAAGAATTTATTCTGGCTTTTCTAGAATGTGGTTTATCGATAGGAAACTCAGACTTTTTCTACAATCAAAATGTTCCCTTAAAAAAGTAATGAAAGGTTAAGAGTATGCTTTCCTTTGTTTCATTGAATCATTTCTTGTCAATAGAACTCACTCATAGCCATCCCTTTTCCAATGCTTCAGAAAACCATCCCTGTGATCCCGGATTCAATTTGTTTTCAGCTCTTTTGTTTGGTTGAAGATTTTGCATTGATATCGTCTGTGTTCTAGATGACATGGTTGAAGATTTTGCATTGATATCGTCTGTGTTCTAGATGACATGGTTGAAGATTTAGCCATCCCTTTTCCAATGCTTCAGAAAACCATCCCTGTGATCCCCGATTCAATTTGTTTTCAGCTCTTTTGTTTGGTTAAAGATTTTGCATTGATATCGTCTTTGTTCTAGATAACATGGTTGAAGTCTTTGTTCTAGATAACATGGTTGAAGATTTTGCATTGATGTCGTCCACGTTTTAGATGACATGACAATTTGTCTAAACTAACCACTTTGCCGACATCCTCATTTCATTTATTTTAGTTCACAGAAACCGGCCATGATGAAATAGCGGGGAGACAGCCGGCATTCCCAGGTTGATTGGCAAGTGCAAAGTGCTTATCGGGTTGAGGATTTGGGTTTAAGCCACACCAATTAAGATCTGTTATATGTGTGGGTGCTTGACCCTGGGTAGATTAGAAACTGTTTGCTATTTGCCAAAGGAGAAAAGGGGTGAAATTTTTCAGTACCATATAACCAAAACATAAAGTATATTAACACGGGCCTATAACGTGGAGAATAACTATTTTGGTGATTTTTAATACTCTTATTTTTATATGGGATTGAAACCTGTCCTTTATGACCAGGTAACAGTTGAAACAGTTTTATATGTATCATTTGAGCAAGATTTGAAACTGAAAATCAAGAAATTTAACAAAGGCAATACCATTTTATTATTATTATTGTTATTTTTATATTATTTATTTAATTCGTAACATCATTTGGTGTTGCTACTATAAACCCTACCCCTTGCCATTTATCCTATTCTCGTCTGGATGCACCTCGACCTTCGAGCAGCCAACCGGCAAACACTCGACTGGTACCATCCAGCCTATCCCAGTCTAAATACACCAAATACACCGTGGTTTGAATCTTGGACCTCTTCAAAGAAAGGCCAAAGCCCTAATCACTGCGTTGTCCTTGTCCAACAAAAAATAAATAAAAAATTATTAAAAGTGCTTATAATGTGAGTATAATATTTTCCTTTTTATACAATATAGAATGTAACTTAGGGGTTATTCATATTTGATTAGTTTTTAATATATTTAAAAAAGACCAAATTTATTCCTTCTATTCTTTCATAATATAAATTTGAATAAAATGTTGGCTATAAGCTAAACTATCTAAGTCAGAGTATAATTAAGCCACAATATCTTTGGTCTTAATATAAATGATCAAGAGCAAAAATAAATATATGAGCAATTAAAATATGAACTGACCAATATAGATTATAATAACATTCACTATAATTTCAATATGAATGTATAATTAAGCCACAATATATTTGGTCTTAATATATATGAGCAATTAAAATATAAACTGACCAATATAGATTATAATAACATTCACTATAATTTCAAATATGAATGTATCACTATAATTTCAATATGAATGTATAATTAAGCCACAATATATTTGGTCTTAATATATATGAGCAATTAAAATATAAACTGACCAATATAAATTATAATAACATTCACTATAATTTCAAATATGAATGTATAATTAAGCCACAATATCTTTGGTCTTAATATATATATATATATATATATATATATATATATATATATATATGAGCAATTAAAATATAAACTGACCAATATAAATTATAATAACATTCACTATAACTTCAAATATGAATGTAAATGACCCAAAATCAATCATGTAATAACATGAAAATACTTACAATAAAATTGCTCAAAATTTATATATAAGCTTCAATATTATTAATGCTCGGTTGTTATCTCTCACAAACCATTTTTCCAATACAATGTATAGAGCTTTGTTTTCATAATATAAACATAGAAGGTTACCTCTTCAATACTTGACTATTTCACTTATAAATTGGAGGGTTGCAACCTTTCTTTTTTTTGACCTTTGACTTCTCATCTTGCCATTTGTATACAAGACAATTCACTCTTTTCTTATATTCAAACTTGACTTTATGACACTTGCACTTTTTGACATGACTCTTACTATCCTACATACATTCTTAATACAAGATATTTGTACATATCCTCATATTACATATTTGCACACTTACATACAACATGCATGACACTTAATACAAGACATTTGTACATATCCTCATATTACATATTTGCACACTTACATACAACATGCATGACACGTGCATATCATGCACATAGACATTTACATAAAAGGAGAAATATAAATCACTCATATAAACTATAGACTCAAACCACAATCTATTACATATGCACCATAAAGGTACCATGAGGGTGTATAACATGTACCAAATAATGTAATATTCTCCAACGTAATATACAAAAATCTCGATTTAAAAAAAATGGCTTCTATTGTGAAACTTTTATCCAAATACTACCATATTACATTTGTTATTAGGTCAATTAGACCATATCTAACTTGCATTATATATTCTCTATTTTACTTAAAAGACTGTTTTCTATATCAACAGTTGGACATCATCTTCATTAAAAGATAAAATCTTCCTCCATCATTTACTTTCAAAATGTGAATTTTGCCAAGACTAAGCTATGCAACATTTTCAAGATGCTACCTCCAACAATAGTTAATGGGAAAAAAATAATGTTATTGTTCATCTAATCCCAAATTCAATTTCTTGATAGCATGAATAATAATTTCTGAATCAATGTCAATTGAAATATATTTCCATCATTATTTCAGTGACAATTTCAATCTATGAAAGAATGGACCCAACCTTCACACCTTTGTCAAATGAAGTTCCATATGATTATGAATAAGTGGGGAGAAATTTGCTTCAATTCTTCCAATTCAAATTTAATTTTAGTGGATCCAACTTTTAGACATTTTAATTTTTGTCGTAGTTTGATATTAATTGTCTGTGTCAACTTTTTTTTTTTTTCAATTGACCCATTATATGCTTAGTTACCAAGTTCGAGATCAACACTCTTGAAGTTCAAAAGAAATTCAACATGTTTAAAAATTCAGAATAAAATTTAACATATAAAATTCGATATATTATAATTGTGTATATATCCTTTCAAAATATTTTGTAAATAAATTAGTAACTAAGAAACTCAAACAAGAACTTGAAACAAACATTAATAATTCTCGTTTATTTCTAAGCTTCTACATTAAATTTGTAACTTTTGAAAATTTGTTTTCCTTTAAAATAAAAAGGACTGCGAAAAGAGAAAAGAAATTAAAATATATACTGCATCGTCATTTAATCCAATGCAACCCTTAAATATTGTTTTGTGTGTAAAAATTTTATTTACCCAAATCCATTTAGTTTTATGTTGTCATCTATCTTGACTCCAAAAAGGGTTGTACAATGAAGTGGACCTTCTCTGATAGATATTTCAACTAATAAAATGTAAACAACTACTCGATTCAACAATAAATAAATGCTATTATTAATCTAAAATTTTAGAGTAAAAATACATAAATAAGACTGTCAAAACAATTTGCATTCATAGCTGCAATGCCACATTGTGAAATTCAGAGAATCACTCTATCCTATGTACTGTATTAATTATTTTTAATCTTTTCCTTGAAGCCCCTCACCATGGAACATGCTTTTTTGAATAATTTGGATAATAATCGGGATCCAAGCTTGCTTAGACACACGAGCCTTATTTAAATATAATTGGTCAAAGATCCAGTGCACACATCCGTTTTAGGAATTCATTTTCAAGTTAGAAAATGAGAGTAGGTATTTATTTATCGGTGAAATTACAAAATTATAAACTTGAATTGAGGTTAGAAAAATACTTAAATATTACAAATCAACCCGCAATCATAAGAACCAAATTATAGGAACAAGATCGAGCTTATTTCGGCAAGTGAAATGGGAAAGAGTAATGATATATTTATAAATGGAAGATGAGAATAATGGATTTTTCAAAGTAGCAAACTTCAGCAGTAGACTACAGAGCCTCCAGTAAATAGATTTGCAACTGCAAGGTTTACTGCCAACCTTTAGAAATGGTAGTAGCCAACATCAAATCCTTAGCATCTCAGGTCTTGCACTTGTTGGTGGCCATTATTTCAAAGTTATTTGTACGAGAATATGTAGGTCCAATTAGCATTGAAGACTTCATGTGCATGAAAATTTATACGACTTTGGAATTGATGTTTTGCTTTGTCAGCATTTTACAAATTTATTTTTTCTCTTTTCGCATGCATTTCTTCCTACGAATTTGTCAACATTTTAGGAATTTAATATTTTTCTTTCCGCGTGCATTTTTTCTTTGTTTTTTGCGAATTTTTTTCCTTGCCGAATTTAGGATTTATTCGCCGAACTTTTTCGTTAAGGTTTTAAATTCGATAAATTTCGAATTTTATCTAAAAAATTTGACGAATTTTTTAGATAAGCATACATGTACTAAGCATATAGAAGTTATAATAATAATTGCTCAAAATGTATGCAATATTTATTACTCTTCTTTCTCTTACAAAGCATACATGTACTAAGCATATAGAACTTATAAGATTGTCTGCTTATGGATTGCCCGGAACTGTCAGGGACTGCCCTTTGTTTTAAATGCGAAATGTAAAGTTGGAAAAAATATATTCATGTTTTTATGATACAAAATGCGGATTTCTATGCATGGAAGACTTGAGTATAATTTTTTTTTTAAAAGTTGAATGATAAATTGAAAAATTATTATTCATAAGATTGAAACTTTAACATTTTTAACGAAACCTCAATTTTTTGTAAAACACATGTCTCAAACCATAAGATTGAAAATTAAACTTTTTTCCATGAAACCTTAGCCCTTTGTAAAAGATAAGCATACATGTACTAAGCATATAGAACTTATAATATTAATTGCTCAAAATGTATGCAATCTTTATTACTCTTCTTTCTCTTACAAATATGATAAGAACTTGATATTTTTTGTAATGTGTACTTATATAATATGATGCATCCTTATGGAGTATATATCCATAGTATAATGAATCTTTGGATACTTATCTATTCCTTTCCATATGCCAAGTCTCATGACTCTTGGCTTCTCTACTTGACACTTGCATACTTGATGGACACTTGAATCTATTATGTATGTACACCTAAACATGACTCTTGATCTTCACTTTGCACACTCTAATCTAAGACACTTGTGCACATATTTACATTATATATTTGCACTCTTACATATAAGATACTTGTGCACATAGACTCAACTTACACTTGCACACTAACTCACATGACACTTGTGCATTTCTTGCACATTACAAATTTACATGATACTTGTGCATATCCTGCACATTCACACTTACATAAAAGGGAATATTTCTCACACTCTAATCTATGACTCAACCCTAATCTATTATTTACTATTGTAACATGAAGGTACCATGGGTACATTAGCATGTACCAAATAATATAATATACTCTAACACTCCCTTTGTATTACTTTATTTGATTATTGAAGAATTTAATCTTCAGTCATGGTCTTCATCTTCATCTTCAATCTTCAAGTGATCTTGCAATGCATGTGATCTTCTACTTGAGCTCCATTAGGTTCATCTTCTTGTTTTACTTTTGTTTTGAGGTCATCTCTATCTTCTTTGTATTGCTCTTCAATCTTTGTAGCTTCAAGATTACAAGCTTCCTGAATTTTCTCATTGTCATTAGATTCTTGCATAAGAATATTTTGTCTTTGAAATCATATGATTCTTTCTTTTCCTATACAATAACTTGTGAACATTATCTTAAAGTATCATAATAGATTCCTGAATTAGATGAACTTAGAATATCAATACTACAAGAAGAATGAAATATCTTTTCCAGAAACGATTCATCTACTTTCAATTTCTTCTTAAGAGATTTAATCAACTCTTTTGTTTCACATTCTCATCTTTATGAAGCTTAAGTGAAAGTAATGTCATGTACATTATGCTACCTATATCTATAGGTATCATAATATTATCCTTTTCATCATCAATTGCTTCAATAAGTCTTGCATGTAAATAGTATTCAAAAGTTTCAAAATTTTCTTTTAAGGCTTCACTATAGATTAATTTTGAAACTATGTCTATCTTTCCTTTAGATTTTTCAATCAAATTCTTAATCCCAAATTTTATGGCATTTAATTTTTCTTTTCTAATCATAAACTCCATATAAAATTTGTAGATTGTGATTCCTTTGAAGTAGACATCCTTATATCTCCTAAGTTTCTAAACAAATTCAAAGTTTCTAATTTAAAGCCCTATGGAGTAGAAATCCTTATTTCTCCCTAGTTTTAGAAACTAAAGAATAAAATTTGAAAATTTATGTTTTCCTACGTATTTGATGCTGAAATATTTTTGTCTCCCAAATAAATAAATTTGCAAATATTCAAAAAACCTATAATTTCAAAAAAAATATTTTTCATAAATATCAATCAAACTAGAAAGCTTCAAATTTTAAAAACTTCAAACTCACAAAATTAACTTATCACTCCAAATATTTTATAAAACCTTATTACTCTTAAATTAAATAACAATACCTTCAAATAAACCTTATTACTCCTAAAACTTAATAAAGTTTTAATAAAAAATTAATTCTCTTAAAAATCTTATCACTCCAAAAAAAAATTAAACAACTTTAAATTTCACAAATCTTAATTACCTTCAAATACTTTTAGAAACTCCTAATATAAATTTGAATAAAACTTTATGCTTCAAAATATTAAACTTCCACCCAGGTGTTGTAGGTGAGTTGGAGAGGAGAGGGCAATCCTCCAAGGGAGGTCCTAGGTTCAAATCTCCACCCTACCAAAAAGTTGAATTGGGTATCCAAAATCCAATTGATAATGATGGTACGGGCAGGGTCGAGTGCGACTCCCGAGTGACTTTGACGGTGTAGATCCCCCTGTTTGTGGTCTCTCAGACCAAGGCGGCCCCACAAGGGGTTTTTCGCTTTATATATATATATATATATATTAAACTTCCATTATAAAACCCTAAACTTCACCAACCTTTCCAACTAAATTTCTCCAAGAGTGTGTTCTCTACTGCAGTTCAAATTGCTCCCTTCAACACTTCTCATGTTCACTTTAATGCTTGGCTTATCCTCCTTCTCAAGTGATACTTGTAGATGGTTTCAACTACATTTGATTATTGCTGGTTGGCACTACATTAGGTGTTAAGACATTACTTACTAACATTGCTCGCTTGCATTATTATAGTAACAGTTAGTTGTTGTAATGTCTAATCGCTTGGCACTTAACTTCTCTCCTTCAAAACGCTTTGCACTTGATTGTTTTCTTTCTATGTAGTATTGTTCTCGACACTTGATAGCTCTTTCTCCTTTCCAACGCTCAACACTTGATTGTTATTTTTTTCTTTTCAATGCTCGACGCTTGATTTTTCACCTCCTTTCAATGAAGCACTTGGTTTTGTTCCAATGAAACACTTTGACTGCTCATCTTACTTGGCTTTATTTTGACTTCTCTTCCAATATTGCACTCTATTCCAACATAGAATTTATAACGTTACATTGAGTTACAACGTGGTTATTCATGCATTGCATTGTATTCTGCCTCATTGCTTCCAATGTTGCACAAGTTCTAACTTGACTGTTTGGCTCTTGTTCTTTCAACTTATTTCTCTAATATGTTGGTTGCTCTTTTGGAGGTCTATGCACTTGGTACTTATCTTTGTACAAGTTGTACATTTTGCAAGTGGCTCTATGTTTGGTTATAATTGCTCTAAGTACGTCAAGTGGCTCTACATTTGGTGGTAATTGCTTTACGTTCACTTGATCTAATATGAGACAAATAGCTCTCACCATTTTTTTCTTTAGTTTGAGCCAAATAGGTCATACCCTTTTTTATTATGGTTTGAGCTGAATAGGTCACACCCTTTTCTGCTCTGGTTTGAGCTGAATGGATCACTCTTTAACGTTGATATCTCTGCACTATTTTATATAAATTCTTGTATGATATAGGTTGGTTCCTCTAAATCTTATCTCAAACCTTTCTTCTTTATCTCAAACTTCTTTTCTTCAGCTAGAACCTTGGATGTCTTCTCTTCACCTTGGACCTTGACCTTGAACCTTAGATGGTTATTTTCTCTAAGGTTCAATTGCTTGCTTTCTCAATGAACCTTTAAACTTTTCACTATTCTTCTTCTTATCATATTTTATTGGCTTATTGAACCAATGTCAAGGTCAATGTAACCTGATACTTTTCTTTCTTCCAATGTCCTCTTTAAATCACTATCAAGGTTGATATGACCTAAATCCCTTCTCGAATATTCTTGTTGTCTATAATATTGTTAAAAACCTTCTTGGTAGGACTTATTATTGAGATTTGATTATGTGTTGATGAGTGGACATCTAATGCTTAATCTTATTTTTTATGGTTAATTGTATTTTATACTTTGTTTATATTATGCTAGAATATGGTATTGTTGATGGAATCTATGGTTGTAGGACTAGGTACTCTCGTGGGTGGATTGGTATGGGATAACCATCAAAAAAGGAAATGATGGTTGATGACATTATCATCAACAACTCCAGGGTAACTGAGCACCCTCATGTAGTTGCAATTCAAAACTATGTGTTTATTTATAAATACACCATTGGTTGTGAGATTGCTTGAGCAAAGAGGCAATTCTTAATAGATAGGTGATGATGTGGCAATCATTGTAAAACCTCCTACTTAAGGATAAAAGGTGGTATAATGTAATTGTTTGATGATGAGCATTTCTTTTAGTATGCCTATGGTTGATGAACATTTATCATAGCTTTGCATATGTTTGATGCTTGAATGAGTATGGTAAGTGTTTTCATCAAAATGATATTAATAGTTATAGAGATACTATTAATATCATACTTAAAATTTAATGTTAGAAGTTGATATTAATATTAATTATTGATTAAATTAATTAAGTAAATAATTTAATCAATTATTATACTTTCTTAAAGGATTTGCATGAATTGTGCACACCATTCTTGGTATTTTAGTTTGATATGTGATTAGAAGCGCAATCCATTGAAGGGAATAGGAACAAAACTTGTGAATTTGACGAAAGCAAAATAATTAAGAGGAGAAAGAAAAAGGTATTTGTTTTTTTTGGATTAATCAGTTTTGTATGTAAACAATTGTTTGCATATGTTTCCTCTATTTTTTAAAAAGGATATTGTTTTTAGATGGTTTTCATTTGAAATTCTTAAAAAAAGAATAAGAATGGGCCATAGCTCCTTTTAAGAAAAAAAAAGTTTATTGCGTAAATAAGAGTAGTAAGTGTATGTAGTGAAACCTTTTAAAATATTAAACAATAATGATTTTTAAATAATGGTTGCAGCTTCTTCAAAGATAAACCAATAGCACCAGATATGCAGAATTGTGGTGGGTTAAAACTAGACAAACCACTGTGTATTGTTTAAAAAAAGGGATTGTAAATAAATAACTTCCAGGATGTTGGGATAAGAATTAGTTTTTGACTTACTATTATTATTATTGAAATAGAAAATGTCATGTTTTCTTTGGGTTCTTTGTGGTCTTATTTTGAGAGGATATATTTCCAAATTTTTTAATTTCCAAAGTATAGAAGTCTGGAAAATTTTCGATTCCATCACGGGTATCCTTTTTCTGAGATAAAACATAATTTTAAACTCACCTTTTTACAGCAAGTCGTGATGTCACATTTCATTTTTAGGTTGAACCTAATTGTATGTTAGTTTTATAAACCTCCCTGAATGTTTAGTTCCATCATGCACCTCAAATAGTCTTTAAAATGTTCAGTGTTGTTTTATTATTTTTGCAAACTTCAACTTATAATTAAATGATATGGTCAACTATGGAAGTAGAGGATTTTTAATCATAGAATGACGTGTATTTCTCTGGTTGTTTATAAAATAAGTAATGGATGCTATTTAATATTGTTTAATCTATCCACGCAAGAGAAATGATTGCTCTTGATTTTGAAAAATAACCATGGTAAATATAGATATGCCAGGAATAGACTATGTTATATATATAGATAGATATTATTTTTTTCGTAAGTTTGATTATTAAAATGTGTTTTAAAAGAAAAGGGATTTATTAGTTATTAGAAGTCTTGTTTTTTTAATGAAAATGGTTTATTAATCTGGTTGATTATTTTGAAAAGTAAGTTTTTATTTTAGGAAAAATAAACAAGAAATGGGCTTTGTATAGAAGCATTGATTGTATTATATGGAAGAAAATAATAAGTAATGGATTTCAAAATTAAAAAAGTAAATAAGGAAATATAGGATTTTGATATTTTATTGTAATATATTGGATTGATAAAAGATATTTATATTAAGCATGTATACTAGTTTTTCCAGATTCTTCTATATGTTAGAATGTGCTGGAAGGATAAAAGAAAAATATGATATGCATGTATATTAGTTTTCCTAAGGAATTGTGTAGATAGGAAAAACTAATATAGAGAGAAGTATGGGATTCTCTCATTTATCATGCATAGTTTATTTCTTTTAATTGAGTAATGTATTTGCATATTTTGAAAGAGCATGTAGTTTTGCATACATATCTATGAGTTGTCCTGATCCCTGACTTCACTTTCAAGTTATGGATGGAGAAGAAGGATAAAAAATATGGATTAAAATATGAAAGTGTGCATTTGTAAAGAAGACATTATATTGCAATATTATTTGGTTTAATGTAATAGTTATGAAATTCACAATGGTGAATATCAATCGTCTAGTGTAAATACTATCATGTTTTGCAAACAAATGATGAATGTTATTTAGAGTTTTATTTGGAATTTTGAGATAATTAAAAGGAATACTTTTGGAATCTTTTATATGAGTAAATCCTTTAGAAGATATTTCCTTTCTTTATAAATATGTATTAAAGGGAATGCATCAATATGATAAGTAGAGTATTAGTTTCTCAAATTACTTGGTAAATGAATATGAATGCTTTACTTTACTGCTTTGTTTCCCTTTTGAGAGAGATGTACAAGTATAATTGTTCTTATATTTTTATAAGGGTTAAAAGGGTTCATTAGGAGGGATTTAGAACCTTGATTCAAAATAGAACCCAAGTCGTGGGAGGAGTTGTGATGAGGCAATACCTAGGTTATCACGAATGACACCTCAAATGGTGAGGCTTGGATGTACCCAAAGTGGTGAGACTTTTGGAAGGTCCTAGTGGTGAGGACTTGGAATCATTCACAAATCAATATGGTGATGGTGCCTTAAATAGTGAGGATTGGATGACCATAATTATTATCATGGGGAGTGGTAATAACCTTAGTTAGCCTACCATAGAGGTGTGGTAACTAAGCACTAAGTTACTAGTTAACTCACAACGAAGCTGTGATAACTAGGCTTTAAGGCATTACACTAGAGTAATCCTACATAGATAGACTTATGTAGGGTTAGGGAAATGACACCTATTTTTCTATAAAAAGGACTTAAAAGGGATAATCTCTATGCTATGGTCAAAATGTCTTACATTCAAGGGGGATGTAAGAAATGTGGGGGGACCATTGGTCCTTTTTAATCATGGAGGTTTAGAAAGGTGAACCCCAAAATTATGGGATGTTGGCCACTCCTATCCACTTGAGTGCTGTCTACAACAATAATGGATCAAAATGTGGTTGTCTTTTGATATTGAACATATTGGGATATTCTTGTGAACCTTACTGGTGCAAACAAATTATCTCTCTCTTGGGATGGTTTAGTTGGATTGTTTCAAACATCTTGTGAAAACAATGTCAAGGCTTGTGTGACTTGTGTCTCTACCTGTTAATGTCAAGATCTATAGGACCTAAAACTTTCTGTCAAGGCCAATATCTCTATGACATGAAATCTTTTCTTATGTCAAGGTCTATCTCTAAGACCTAAAACATTTTCTTTCTCTTATATACTATTCTACTACTCAAATAAGGCTTACTTCAAGACTAATATATCTCTGTCAAGACAGATGTATCTTTCTCAAGACATGATATATTTTTATTTTGTTTTGCTTTATTTCTCTTGAAATTAGAAGCTAAAACTATTCTCTATCTATTGTACGAAGATTCTCATAATTTTGTTGTTGCTTTCTCTAAAATCAATAATGTATTAGATTGTACCTAAGAAAAAAAATCAATGTTAGAGTATCTATGTTCTGAAACTCAAATCTCTAATATCAAGGTGATATTGAATGCCCCTAATTTCTCTATCAATATCAAGGTGATATTGAATGTTCCTGATTATTCTATGCCAAGGGATATATATGCTCCCTAAATCCTTTATCTGTGTAAAAGGTTGGCTATGTCCCTAAATGATCAACTATCTTAAAGTTGATTCATATTCAATCTTCAATGTTAAGGGTTGGCTATGACCTTGAATGATCAACTATCTTAAAGTTGATATGCCTTTCAATATAGTTGAGTCTTGGTCTTCATTGGTTGTTCTTCAATTATGGAAATACTTTGGAATTTCTACTCACTATGATCTTCAAATAGAGTCAGAGTCTTACTATCTTCAAAGTAGACAAACTCCTAATCAACTTTATCAAACTAGACAAAGTCTATTTTAATAATTGTGGATAATAAAATCTATCAATCTAGACAGATTCTAGTGGTATCTCTCATACCATTGATGGATTTTTAAGCCTTAATACTACCACAAATATCATACGTTAAATATCACAAGATAAAATATAATGTAGCCAATTAATATGTAAATATGAGTAGAATAATAAAAAAAAATTAATATGAAAATCAAGACTAATAATATTTCAAATAAAATTCAATAATAAACATCAATATGATGTAAATAGTCTTAATAATATATGTAATAAGCATGTAGAACAACTTATAATATTAATTGCTCAAAATGTATGTAATTTCTATTACTCTTATTTCCCTTACAAATATGATAAGAACTTGCTCTTCTCTATAATGTGTTCTTATATGATATGATATGTTGTATACTTATAGAGTATATATCCATAATAGAATGAATCTTTGGATATTTCACTATTCCTTTTCATATGCCAAGTCTCATGACTCTTAGATTCTCTACTTGACACTTGCATACTTGATGAACACTTGACTCTATTATGTATGTACACCTAAACATGACTCTTGACCTTCACTTTGTACACTCTAATCTAAGACACTTGTGCACATGTTTATATTACATATTTTCACTCTTAGATATAAGAAAATTATGCACATAGACTCAAATTACACTTGCACACTAACTCATATGACACATGCATTTCTTGCATATTACAACTTTACATGACACTTGTGCATATCCTACAGATTCACACTTACATAAAGGGAAATATTACTCAAATATGACTCAACCCTAATCTATTATTTACAATTGTACCATGAAGGTATCATGGGGGTACATTAGAATGTACTAAATCATGTAATATACTCCAACAGTATTAATACCACCACAAGAAGTAAAATTGTCAAAAGGAAAAGACAAGCAGAATGAAAAAAGAGAAAGAGAAAGAAAGATAGAGCATTCCCTCCTCGAAGGCCAGAGGAGCTCTTTGATGATCCTTATAAAGTGGTAGAAAAATAAAAGTACAAGCACTCCAGATGCTGTTGCAATTGTTACTTCCCCCACCCCCACCCTTGGGATAATAAGGAAATAGGATTTGAGAAGGTTCAATATGGGCCCATAAATAGATTCATGTACCAGTAGAATTTTGACCTTAGGTTTGGTTATGAACTTGGTCCCCCAAGTGTGGAGTTGCTTCAAGTTTATGGAATACTTTGCAAAAGGATAAGACCCTTGAGGAAGGAGCATAAAGCCTTGACAATGGATCTAAGAATCATTTTACTAGGGGAAGGGGACATCAAAAAAATATCAAAGGTTGTCAATGACCTAGCAATATGGATCTCTTGTAACTCCAAGACCCAAAATGATTTTTATTATAGATGCTCCACAAACTATTGGAGATATTTCTTAATCTCCTATATGAATAACCTAAATAACATGGTAGATTTCAACATTACCCTAGAGTTGGAACTCTTAAAGGATTATGTGTAAATGGTATTATTGGAATAGTCATCATGCTCGAAGAAATATCAGATCCAAAAATATATGAATAGCACATTGCCCTCTTGCATGCAATGTAAACATACTCAAGACATTCACAAATGATTGATTGTGTCAAATACATTACAAATCATATGGATAGTCAACTTAAGGTATTCAAGGAGGAAAAAATTTAACCTACATCACCTATCTAGTTTGGATAATAATTGTAACAACCCACATTTCCAACCCAACTAGAGAGATAATTTTTCAATCATAATATGTCTATTGTTAATGTATAGTTCACAATCAAGTATGTTTAAACCAACATCAATCAAGATAGCAAGTAACCAAGAGAATTACGACATGGTCAATGTCAACTCTTGTGATAGGAGTGACCAACTCCTATCTAGCATTACGTTATTTCACGATGTTTATTAATTCCTTTGTTTAATTGTTTCTATCTCTCCTTTCATTAGGAATTTTAATTACTTAACCAATTAAATGTAATTTCAATCTTACTTCCTAGTTGATTTAGCATTCTATTCTTTCGTAGCGGAATACCATGCATGTATTATTGAACAATACATAAAGATAGCTTCACTCATTTCAAGATTATTACTTGAATCAAAGCGTAAACCATTGCATCATAATAAAAGAGCTATTTATTGTAAAAGCAAGTGCAACGTCCAATATTAGATCCAATGATCCTCAAGTGCAAATATAAACCAATATTACTTATTGAACATTACTTGTTAACAAATCATTCATCATATAACACTTCAATAATCATGTTATGAAAATGTAAATGCATCATATAACCATATAAATACAATATCTATTTTACAGGTTAATAGCAAGATCACATGAAAAGAACACATAACACCACATATATCCTAGGAAAATCCCAATGGGAAAAAACCTAGCCTCAAAATATGCATCCTCATATTTAATTAATTCCTTTGTACCAATTTACAATGATCCTAAAGATTTTTTTTGAACCTTCATTAAATACATGACTATAGGAGTATTCCCATATAATTTTATTTTTAGGTCATCATAACAACTGAAGCATTTAATGAAATATTCACCAGATACATTTAGATTTAGAATGAAGGAAAACCTTATGGTTTCCTCAAGAATGAATCTTGCATTCTTTCTTCAAACCTATATACCTTTAATTCACTCAATCTATCACAGAGTGAAAGTTATCTAAGGTTTTGCAATACAAGAAGAGACCCCATAATCTCTCCAACATTAGATTCCAAATTCATGTTTTCACTTAATGAATTCATTAGCACATACATATATTCGTCATTAACTGCATTTCTAAAGTACCATGTAGTTTACATAAGTACACATTAAAGGAAACACCATATTTTCCTCAAGAATGGATTCCTCATCCATTCTTCCCAAATTAGATATTTTTCTACCATATTATCACTTGATCTACTAACAAGATTGTATTATGATTCTCATAATCTAGCTAGTCACAAAATTACACCTCCTTTGTCTGGTAACCTATCAAACGATATTACCCTATATTCAATCATAAATTCATCTTATAATCCATCAAACAAGATTACATTTTATTTAAAAATTTGACTTGTAATCTATCAAACAAGATTACACCATATTTAATCAACAAATTTGCAATGTTACATATCCTTTGTCTTGTAACCTATCAAACAAGGTTACCCTATAGTTAAACATAAATTTTGTCTTGTAATTTATCAAGCAATATTACAACTTAATCACAAATTATTTCAAGATTCCATTATAGATTTCCCTAACCTCCAAAGGGGCTCTATTAATGAAGAATTATTTTCAAGGTCTACTTAATATTTTCTTGACTATAGACCAACCCATTGAATATATAACTAAGGCTAGTCACTTATTTCCCTTAGTTTTAATACTATAATTTCATATGAATAGATAAACAATTGTTTAACTTGAATCCTAATCATGATGCTAGATAACCGATTCGATTAAATGTCATAAGGTCAAATGTCCCTTCTAACAAGGTCATTTGTAACTTTTATACTATTATATATTAATGTGATAGTACCAAGGTCACTTTAAAATATTGACATTCCAAAGTACTTGAAGAACAAAAACTTATACTAAGAGGGGGTGAACAGTATAAGATAAAAAATTTACTTTTCTTTCCAAATAATAATAGTAATAATATCAATGCAGTAATGAAATAATGCACAAATCATCACACATATGAGAGACACATATTTAACGTGGTTCACCCAATATGGGCTACATCCATGGAGAAATATTGCTTATAAATTTCTCAATAAATTTTGTGGGTTCCAACCCATATGAGACACCAATCCCTTATTACAATATTCGTAGACACCAATACACAGGAGACACCAATCCCCTCTACTCTGGTTTTATGGACACCACTCCATAGGAGACACCAATATCCTCTACTATGGGTTTGTGGACACCACTTCATAGGAGACACCAATATCCTTTGCTCTAGTTTTGTGGACACCACTCTATAGGAGACACCAATATCCTCTACTCTGGTTTTGTGGACACCACTCCATAGGGGACACCAATCTCCTCTACTTTGGTTTTGTGGACACCACTCCATAGGAGACACCAATCCCCTTTTCTCTATTTTTGTGGACTCCAATCCATAGGAGACATCAATATCCTATGATATGGTTTTGTGGACACAACTCCATAGGAGACACCAATCTCCTCTGCTTTATTTTTGTGGAAACCACTCCATAGGAGACACTAATATCCTTTGCTCAAGTCTTCTCTCAAATCGGCTCACAAATCTTGATCAATCATATCTATAACCTACTCACAAATCTTGCTCACAACTCTGCTCAAATCAACTCTATAAACTGCTCACAACTCTGCTCACACAACCTGCTCAAATATGATCTCAAAAACTACTCAAACTTGCTCACAAAACCCTATTGAAATCTGATCTATATACTACTCAAATATGATTCAAAAAATGCTTATCTATTCCCAAATATTGCATACAAAACAATGTTCATCTATTCCCAAATATTGCATACAAAACAATGCTCATCTATTCTCAAATCTTGCATACAAAATAATGCTCATCTATTCTCAAATCTTGCATAATGATGTCATCTAGTTCTTCACCTATTCTTCAACGTGCTTTCCTCAACTAAAGTAATTCAGACATATTATACCTAGGATTATTTTATCTTCATGAACATATAGAGAATGATATGCACTAAAAAAATGCCCAATATGTTCTTATATTCATTAAGTATGTCGCTTCACATGTCTCATATTTATTACGTCAAAATGTAGCTTTAGCCAAGCACTAGATAACAGACCTGGTAATTGTTGATTTCCACCTTCACTTCAAAACTAATAACAATGCATAATTTTGTCCTTCTCATCTACTCCCAAAATCAATTATGAACAATGCACAAATTTTCTCTCAAATTTGATCTATAACCCTTGCACATTTACTCCCAATTTCAAGCATAACCAATGCACAAGTTTGCTCATAAATATGATCTATAACTTTTGCACATTTATTCCCAATTTCATGCATAACCAATGCACAAGTTTGTTCTCAAATCTGATTCATAACTCTTGCCCATTTATTTCCAATTTTAAGCAAAAATAATGGACATCCAATAATTCCTTATACCTCCAACCATATGACAACAAAAATATTTTCCTCATTCAAAACCACCTTGATAAGGGAAATTAATCACCATATCTCTAAATCTACCTTAATGATGATGATCTTCTTTTTGCATAAGCTTTTCAAACCTGCCTTAACAAAATAATTTTCCTTTTGTTTGTGCCTTCAAAAACTGGTTAGCAATTCTCTTTTTCTTGATTAATTATCAAGTCAATCACTTTTAAAATCTCTTGTCAAAAAAATACACCATAAAGCTTTTAAAAATAACTCCTTATATCTCCCTTTTTAAAACTCACAATATCAAGCTTTATTAACAACTAAAACCCTTATATCTCCTTTTATTAATTTTTAAAAATGAAACCTTATGCTAACATCAAAACCCTTATTTCTCCTTTTATTTATTTTGCAAAAATCAAATCACAACATAACATCTCCTTTTATTATTTTGCAAAAAAAATAAAACCTTACTATGTCACATTTACCCTTATATCTCCCTCTAATAAATTTAATAAAACAAAAATTATTTTAAATACCTTGCACAACCGTGACAGGATTTGATCCCCTGTCCTCTAAGAGCATAGCACTTACACAAGTGCTTATGACTGGCTATGCTACCACATCACATAAAACCTAAACCACATAAAATAATTTTTATTCCTTCATTTACTCTATCATCAACAAACAAAACAATGACAAAGGGATTCAATCCCTTAACCTCCCGTACAACAACACTTCCACACAAGCTTGACGATCATTTGGGCTACCCCAGGAGATGAAATCAACAAGCACAAAACGAATATTTACCTCCTTTGAAACTCTACCTTCACTCTTCAGCAAAATGACATCAACCAGTTTCGACCTTGTGATCTCTTGCGACACATCACCTTAGTGCAAGCCTGGCTATCGACTAGTCTACCCGATTAGTTAATATAGATGGCATACTAACGAAATTTAATGTTCGCTTTCTGCTATGTCACTACCAAAAGACCCACACTCTACTCCTCCCTCCTTCGTGCTACCACTTCTCCGCTCGATCGGATTATATTCGAATTGCATATCTTACAACCAAAGTGAAACTTAGGGTCTTATATTTATATCTTCTTCATGCGCCCAATGAAGTCAGCCTAGCTTTTTAATATTTTAATTTTTCATCTTTTGCATGGTCGAATTTTAATTTATTTTTACATGGTGCTATTTAGGAGGTCGCCCACATTTGAACTTTTAAAAATATTTAAATATTTAAATTTTAAATATTTAAACTTTTGCACTATATTTAAATCCTCTGATTTAAATATAAACCTCCTTCTTGAATATTATCACTTTTGCTTTGACAAAATTAAATCACCTTGAATATATTTGCCTTGTCCTTCAACATTTTATCCTTGAAGATATTTCTACCTTTGATTTTATCCTTGAAGATATTTTTGCCTTTGATTTTATCCTTGAAGATATTTCTGCCTTTGACATCAATGAAAACCAATGACAACTCAATATTTCCAACAATATCCCCCTTTGTCATTGATGGAAACCCGATAATGAAACTGACCTTTATTGAACAGGATCACAAGATGCTCCCTTTGAGTAGTTGCCCCCCCTTACTTAAAACTCTCCCCCTTTGACATCAATGACAAAGGGCTCCTTGGGAATAAAATATAAGACACTAAACACAACCCCCTCACCACCTGAGGTGATCAATTTTGAGATGGTAGTGAGACTCCCAAACTGCTATGCTCCTCTTCTTATTTTATTTTCTTTCTCCAAACTCTGGAGATCATATCCTTTTGAAAATTTTGACCATTTTTCTTTCTTCTTGACTTCGGAAATTTACGGGACACTATTCTACACCATCTAGTTGTATGCCCAAAAATATTACATCTATAACATATGATGTTGTAGTCCATAGAGGTGCAAATGAATTGAAATTTCTTTTACAATTTACAACTTTATGACCAAAATTATTACATGAAAAGCAATAAACATGAAAGAAATATTGAAACCTATTTGATTACCTTGGAGGATATTGTTGCATGCTTATTTCTTTGCTTTTTCTGTGATGGTCCCTGTTCCTTGATGGTGCATTATTTTCTTCCTCATTGATGCTTCCATTTTTCACCATATCAGCATAGGTATTGGACTCTTCTTCAATTTCTTTCTTTGATGCTTCTATTTCTTTTGAGGTTGACTCCCCTTTTTGTTTCTTTTGACCTTCTTCAAAACCAAGTCCAAAATTCATAAATGGAGATCTCTGTTCTTTGATAATATCATCCAAGTTTTTTGAGCTTTTCCTAAAATGATATATTTTATCATTAAAATTTTCAAGTCCCTTCCTTAGAATGACAATTTCATGTTCTAGTCTTTCACACTCTAGCTATTTTGTCTTTAACTACTCAGCCATACCTTCTTCAATTTTTCTTTCCTGTTCAACCTTAAATTTTAAGTTGGTGAGATCTTGTAGAAGCTTTACCTTTTTTTTATCATCATCTTGTACTTGAGCCTTCAATATTGAGTTCTTCTTTCTAACCCTCTTTAACTCTTCAAGAGCAACAATAAGTTCCTCTTATATGTCATTTGTGGCTTACTCTTCATCTTCAGATTCTTTCTCTTCTTCTTGGTTTTCAACAACAATATCATATTCTTTCTCCTCTATGGCCAAAATTAAGATTTATTCTCTTTCATTATCGGAAAGACTTTTATCACTACCACTGGAAGAACTGCTTGCTTCTTCAACATAAAAATATTTTTTGTGTCTTTGAAATTTCTTCTCATGCTTGTTTTGACCATGCCTATTTTTCTTTTCATGATAAGATTTTCTTTCTTTCTTTTTCTCATATTCCTTTTCTTCTTCACTACTACTACTTCCAACTTGTGGACAATTAGATGTATAGTGACTAAATTTACCACAATTAAAACATTTCACAGACTGCATACCTTTGTGTTTTCTTAGACCCTTTTTATTTCTTCGCACAAAGTTAGCTTCTTCTCCATTGCTTGATTCTTCACTTGATTTTTGTTCTTTATTCTTTGCCTTATTTGAAGATTTGAATGCTACCTCTCATTTGGATGTTTGATCTTTTTCTGTCCTCATATCATAGATTGTGAGAATCCCACGTAGCTCATCCATGCTCAAATTTTTGAGATCCTTCATTTCTTCAATTGCTGAAACCTTTGCATCAAATCTCATGGGAAGTGACCTCAAGATTTTTTGAACAATATTAGAGTCTTCAATACTTTCTCCAAGTCCATGAATGGTATTGACAACCTCATCAACACGAAGTAGATACCTAGCAATATCTTCCTCATCTTTCATCTTCAAGTCTTCAAACTTTCTCCTATGGGTTTGAAGTTTTGCCATATTTACCTTGTCATATCCTTCATATTTTATTTATAATTTATTCCATATTTCTATTTCTGAAGTGCATTGCATGACCTTCACAAAATCTGATTCACATAATCCACTTAAGATTGTATTCATTGCCATGACATTATTTTCTTATGGTTTCTTACCATTTGCATATGTGGAAGGAGTTATAGGTGGAGTGAACCCATTCTCAACGGATTGCCATATATCATATCCACGTGCCATAAAAATATTCTAGAAAGTATAGTTAGTCCCATGAAACAATGGAGCTCTATTTGATGAAAACCCTTCCTGATGTGCCATTTGTGTTTCTATAAGATATTTCTTCAATATGTTAGGATTTTACGAAGGAACCTAATCTGATACCAATTAAAGAACACAAACTTATACTAAGAGGGGGTGAACATTATAAGATAAAACTTTTATTTTTCTTTCCAAATGATAACAACAATAATATCAATGCAGTAATGAAACAATGCACAAATCATCACACATGTGAGAGACACATAATTTAAGTAGTTCACCTAATATGAGCTACATCCATGAAGAAATATTACTTATAATTTTATCAACAAATTTTATGGGCTCCAACATATAGGAGACACTAACAATCTATCACAATGTTCGTGGACACCAATCCACAGGAGACACCAATCCCCTCTCAATTTCATGGATACAATTCCATAGGAGACACCAATTTCCTTTGCTATGGTTTTGTGGACACCACTCCATAGGAGACACCAATCCCCTCTACTCTAGTTTTGTGGACACTACTCCATAGGAGACACCAATATCCTTTGCTCTGGTTTTGTGGACACCACTCCATAGGAGACACTAATCTCCTCTACTTTGATTTTGTGGACACCACTCTACAAGAGTGTAATAACCCTATTTCATAACCAAACAAACTTAGAGAATATATATATATATATATATATATATATAGCTTACATAATTATTGCTAGTTCATATATGAATTCAAGTATCTTCATGTGGTTCTCTTATTGATGAATATATAAGTATGGTCAGTGTCTATACTGTGGATAGGAGTGGCCAACCCCTATAATGACCTGCAGGTAAGGTTTATTTACTTTTTACTTGGGAATTATCCCATCTATTTCAACAGGAACACCCATTTTACCTTACTATTTTAAATCACACATTAAACTAGTCCCTTATGTTAGGTTTATTTTAATTTATACATTAGGCATATGCCTTGATGATTAGCTTGTTCTTTCTTATAGATAGAACAACAATCATTGCAATGCTTAACTTTAACACACCCATGTTAATAAGTTAAGGGGGTTATCACACAAACCCACGTAGACTTGTGAATGCCTACCATTAAGCCTTACTTGAATCATTCAACCATAATCTCCACGAGGTTAGATAACATTCACATTCTTCCTTATGTTCGTTTCATATTTGATTCACTAAAGTTACATTTTTAAGTGATATGCATGGTTTCTTCATTCTATTTAATATTAGGATTACTTTAGGAGATTTAGACACCATATTTAACTCTCATTTAAAGGTCTAAATCCAAACATTTGATAACTTTATGTCATGATACAACTTTGCATTACTTTCCATGACTATTTACTAATGAAAACTACATTACTTACAATCCTCTTAAAGAGTGATACAAACCAATTACAATTTGACCTCAAAGAGGTACTTTTACAATAATAGAGACCTTTCATTTAAGAAGGCCCTTTTGCAATACATAAATATTTACAATAGAAATCGAGTAGGACCAATCTTCATTTGACTCCACTCGAACCACCAGTACTTGATTGAAGGTAAATCAGGATTAGGACAACCCATATCATGTATATGAAATGCATTCTTAAGAAAGAAATAACAAGTAATGATTATTTTTAATGAATGTAACTAAACTCAATACATTTCACATAATGTAGTTGTCTAAAGCATCCAATCATTCAAAGGAAGGAAATCCCATACTTTCCTAATACAAAGAAAACACATCTTCATCTCATATTTTTCCATAAAATATGCCTTTGAATCAAATATCATTACAACCATTTATTGCTAGTCCTTTTCAAAGAATATACGGATCCATTTGTACTTTCACAAGTAACTCATTTTTCTTTCAACTAGAGATAGCATTAATATACTTTCTCAAATAACTCATATTTCTTGTAACTAGAATTTAGCATTTAAAAAAAACATACTTTCTCAAGTAACTCCTATTTATTTCAATTAGAAATAAAATTTAAACAAATCATACTTTCTCAAGTAACTCATATTTCTATCAATTTAGAAATAGCAATTAAAAAAAACATACTCCTTCGAGTAACTCATATTTCTATCAACTAGAAATAGCATTAAACAAAACATACTCTCTCGAGTATCTCATATTTATATCAACTAGAAATAGAAAAACATACTCTCTCGAGTAACTCATATTTCTATCAACTAGAAATAGCAAAACATACTCTCTCGAGTAACTCATATTTCCTTCACAAGTGTGTTTGCTAGTTTGCTTTGAAATCTATAGTTCTTCCTCAAATTTGGCTACCAAGTGGCTCAAGATATACCCATGAGACCATACTATAGTTCCAAGAGATTAGCTAACATATCTCTTGTAATCTATCCACAAGATTACTCAAAATTTAGCTATGAATCTACCCATAATCTATCACATAATATTGAACTATAGATTAAAAACATGACCCTCAATTTTTGTAGGAAGCACACTATAGGTATACCATAATTTAGTAAGATTAATAACCAATATCTTGTCAAGGATAACTAAGGTTTTTAAGAGATATTGATCCACAATATAGCTCACTAAAGTTATCTACCTTTAATTCTTCCTCTTGACATCGATATAATTTCCTTTAATTTTATAAATCAGAGTCCCATACCTTTGCTTTACAAAATGAACCGTTTTAAAATACTAGCTAACTAAAGTTCTCACCTTTAATTAGTCTAGCCTAATCTTCCTCTTGGTATAAAAAATATATTTTTTTAAGTTCAAAGTCCCATACCATTTATCTCTTTAATAATTACTAAAGTATCCTCCTTTTTCTATTGGAGTTAAGTTTTGACATTCTCATTATTATCAAAACCTTATACTCTTACTTTAGAATTTTCTTAAAAACTAATATGGCTAACGTATTTTGGGACCCTATTAAGGTTTTGTTACCTTCTCAACAATGCTACCCATTTCAATTTGCATCCCCTCCTCCCAATTTAGCATGTGGATTAACGAAGGGCTCTGAGAGAGCCCTTCTCTTTGCTCATACCTCTAATACACAAATGAGGCGAAAGTTTCACTTGGGATAATGATGAAGTGAAACTTCCCTTATTTATACCTATATATAAATATATTTTCAAATCCTAAAGCTTCAATGTTAACATATACAGAGCCACATGTTTTTCCTCTGTGGTCTGTCTGTTCTGCATGATATACCTGAACCATGTAGGAGCCCAACCAATTGTGATTGACCTTCTAGACTTGCCTTGGTGGTCCTAAAATTTGTTTTTAGATGGTAACATCACCAATCACTTACTAGGCTATCAATACACCGTCTAATGTTGATGTGATCCTTTGATTCAGAGCTAACATTTACTAATTATCAAGCACCAAATGGAAATTCATCCTATTCGATAATCACACTGCCAACACGTTTTCACAAGGTTGAAAGAGTGTTTGCCACTGATGACTAGATTTTGGAGATCGAACTTCTACGCTGATGATGACAAAGATGTCACTAACTACTCTATTCCTGAGAAAGTCAGTTATAGGAAAATTTGCAGAGTTCCTCGAATATTGAACAGATAAAACATCTAAAAAAGGATATCGCTACTATATTTGGATAGTTTAGTCTACGTAGGTAGAACCGTAGACATAATTTACCTCTCTCATAATAAATGAAGCAACCATGCTAGCCTGCGAAGTTCTCAATAGTATAGGAAATCAAGCATTACATCATATATTTCAGGTGGTTAATATCTAATTTACACAGGCAGGTTGATTTCATTTATGGTTTCAAGCCTAGAATGCATATGTCTTAATATTGATGACATAGGGACAACAAAATATTAAGGTATTAAATGACTTCTCTAAAATATTAATTCGTTTTGCAAAAAAATGTTTCTTCTTCTTCTTTTATTTATTACCAACGATCGCAAGAAGAAGGTAAGGTTATAATAATATAGTATCAAATAACCATTCATTCTATAACTAAGAGTATGAAGGAATTCAACCTTAATGCTCAAATTAATTTTCTTCTTCCTTGACTGTTCCCACCACTTGCTTTCCTTTAAATATTCTTGAGCTTGTCTTCCTTCCTTGACCTCCTACTTCCAAATAAATTTCTTGGCCAAATGCCTCTAAAAATTTAGACTTTTTGGTTTCTGTTTCATCAAAGGGTGAAGAGCATAATACCTAAGCCCAAATTTTCCTTATAAATCCCCCCTATCCTTTTTGGAAGCTTTAAATTTATAGGAGAGCATCCTTTCTCATGAGCTACAAGTGATTATTAATTTATTAACCTGCCACTTTTCCATAAGCAACTAAAGTGGTAAAGATATTATAATTAAATTCTAAAGTCAGAATACACTGCCTTAGTGGATTCATTTTATAATATGCCATCACATACGAGGAGTCTAAAGTAATAGTAGTGTTACTTTTATAACATGCAATTTATCCATAAGTGGCTAAAGTGCTAAAGGTATTATTTTCATACTCTGCAACTAGTCCATAGGTGGTTTATTAAATTATTATTACAAGGTGGACAAAGTGGGATGCCCACTTATCCCTTTCGGAGGGTATCTTCTAAATAATAGAAGGGAAATCATATAAGAGGGCGAATAATAAAAATATTTCTTTTTACTATTCTAGAAATTTAGTGTCCTCCCTCTTGGTCCAATAGGATTTTTACAAATCTTGTGAGCACCTGGTCGAGTTAAATTAGGTTAACCAAATGTAATGAATTTTTATTATGTAAAAGATACTTTTACATCCTATTTAGTTTCTTCCTCAAAATATATTTCAAAACACCAAATATACCAACAAAATTCTCCAAAACTCTATAGCTTACCAATATCCCTTAAAGGTTCATAAAACTAAGCAATAGTCTCATAATCAACAAGCATAAGCGTTCGGTCAAGACGAGATGTGAAATACTCCCCCCTTAAACTAAATACAATCCCTTGTGTTATCATGGTGAGTAAGTAAATTATAACATTAATGCATAACCAAACATAGCAAAGGAAAACAAATATCATAATGCTTTTACCAAAATGCAATCATATATAATCATTCAATCTCAGTATTCCACACCATTGTTTTATCCTAAAAACTACTTTTAAGATAGTCTCGCTATCACCGTCAAAACTAGGAAGCTAACATAGATATCATTGCCCGATGGTGTAGTCATGAGTATACCTATATGCGGGTAATTATCCAATTGTAAAACCTAGGCTCTGATACCAATTGTAATAACCCTATTTCATAACCAAAAAAACTTAGGGAATGTATCTATATATATATATATATATATAAAGGTTACATCAGTATTGCTAGTTCATATGTGAATTCTAGTATCTTTGTGTGGTTCTCTTATTGATGAATACTAAGTAAGTCCAAGGCTGCACTTCATAGGAACTCAACATGGTCAGTGTCTATCCTGTGGATAGGAGTGGACAACCCCTATAATGACCTGTAGGTAAGGTTTCTTTATCTTGCACTTGGGAATTCTCCTGTCTATTTCAACAGGAATGCCCTTTTTCCCTTACTAGTTTAAATCACACATTAAACTAGTCCCTTATGTTAGGTTTATTTTAACCTATACATTAGGTGTATGCCTTGATGATTAGCTTGTTATTTCTTATAGATAGAACAAAAATCATTGCAATACTTAAATTTAACACACCCACATTAATAAGTTAAGGGGGTTATCACACAAACCCATGTAGACTTGTGAATGCATACCATTAAGCCTTACTTGAATCATTCAACCATAAGCTCCATGAGGTTAGATAACATTCACATTCTCCCTTATGTTCGTTTCATATTTGATTCACTAAAGTTACATCCTTAAGTGATATGCATGGTTTCTTCATTCTCTTTAATATTAGGATTACTTTAGGAGATTTAGACACCATCTTTAACTCTCATTTAAAGGTCTAAATACAAATATTCGATAAATTTATGTCATGATACAACTTTGCATTACTTTCCATGACTATTTACTAATGAAAACTACATTGCTTACAATCCTCTTAAAGAGTGATACAAACCAATTACAATTTGACCTCAAAGAGGTACTTTTACAATAATAGAGACCTTTCATTTAAGAAGGTCCTTTTACAATACATAAATATTTAAAATAGAAATCGAGTAGGGCCAATCTTCATTTGACTCCACTCGAACCACCAGTACTTGATTGAAGGTAAATCGAGATCATGACAACCCATAACATGTATATGAAATGCATTCTAAGCAATCAATAGCAAGTAATGATTCTTTTCAATGAATGCAACTAAACTCAATACATTTCACATAATGTAGTTGTCTAAAGCATTCAATCATTCAAAGGAAGGAAATCCCATACTTTCCTAAGACAAAGAAAAACACATCTTCATCTCATATATTTCCATAAAATATGCCTTTGAATCAAATATCATTACAATGATTTATTGCTAGTCCTTTTCAAAGAATATACGGATCCATTCGTACTTTCACAAGTAACTCATTTTTCTTTCAACTAGAGATAACATTAATATACTTTATCAAATAACTCATATTCTTGCAACTAGAATTTAGAATTTAAACAAAACATACTTTCTCAAGTAACTCCTATTTATTTCAACTAGAAATAACATTTAAACAAATCATACTTTCTCAAGTAACTCATATTTCTATCAATTTAGAAATAGCAATTAAACAAAACATACTCCTTCGAGTAACTCATATTTCTATCAACTAGAAATAGCATTTAAACAAAACATACTCTCTTGAGTATCTCATATTTCTATCAACTAGAAATAGCAAAACATACTCTCTCGAGTAACTCATATTTCTATCAACTAGAAATAGCAAAACATACTCTCTCGAGTAACTCACAATTCCTTCACAAGTGTGTTTGCTAGTTTGCTTTGAAATCTATAGTTCTTCCTCAAATTTGCTACCAATTTGGCTCAAGATCTACCCATGAGACAATACTATAGTTCCAAGAGTTTAGCTAACATCTCTCTTGTAATCTATCCACAAGATTACTCAAAATTTAGCTGACTCTACTCATAATATATCACACAAGATTACACTATAGATTACAAACTTGACCCTCAATTTGTTATAGGAAGCATACTTTAGGTATACCATACTTTAGTAAGTAAGATTAATAACCAATATTTTATCAAGGATAACTAAAGTTTTAAGAGATATTGATCCACAATATAGCTCACTAAAGTTCTCTACCTTTAATTCTTCCTCTTGACATTGATATAATTTCCTTTAATTTTATAAATCAAAGTCCCATACCTTTACTTTACAAAATGAACCATTTTAAATACTAGCTAACTAAAGTTCTCACCTTTAATTAGTCTAGCCTAATCTTCCTCTTGGTATAAATAATAATTATTTTTTTTAAGTTCAAAGTCCCATACCATTTATCTTTCTCTTTAATAATTACTAAAGTATCCTCCTTTTTATATTGGAGTTAAGTTTTTATATTCTCCTTATTATCAAAAACTTATACTATTCCTTTAGAGTTTTCATAAAAAATAATGTGCCTAACACATTTTAGGACCCTATTAGGGTTTTTTTACCTTCTCAACAATGCTACCCATTTTAAGTCGCGTCCCATCCTCCCCGTTTATCATGTGGATTAACGGAAGGGCTTCGAGAGAGCCCTTCTCTTTACTCATACCTCTAAAACACAAATGAGGTGAAAGTTTCATTTGGGACAATGATGAAGTGAAACTTCCATTATTTATACCTATATATAAATATATTTTCAAAACCTAAAGCTTCAATGTTAACATATACGTAGCCACATATTTTTCCTTTGTGGTCCATCTATTCTGCATGATACAGATTTACTCCCAAAGACCTAAACCATATAGGAGCCCAACCAACTGTGCTCGACCTTCTAGACTTGCCTTGGTGGTCATAAAATTTATTTATCAATGGTAACATCACCAATCACTTACTAGGCTATCAATACATCGTCTAATACCGACGTGATCCTTCTATTCAGAGCTAACATTTACTAATTATCAAATCATCAAATGGAAATTCATCCTATTTGATAATCACACTACCAAAATATTTTCACAAGGTTGAAAGAGTGTTTGTCACTGATGACCAGATTTGGGAGATCGAACTTCTATGCTGATCATGAAAAAGATGTCACTAACTACTCTATGCTTGGGAAAGTCAGCTATAGGTAAAGTTGCAGAGTTCCTCTAATATTGAACAAACAAAAAATCTAAAATAGGACAACACTACTAGATTCTGATAGTTTAGTCTATGCAGGTAGAACCACAAACACAATTTACCTCTATCATAATAAATAAAGCAATCGTGCTAGCCTGTGAAGTTCTAAATAGTATACAAAATTGAGCACTGCATCATCTATTTCAGGTGGTTAATCTCTTATTTACACTGGCAGGCTGATTTTATTTATGGTTTCAAGCCTAGAATGCATATGTCTTATTATTGACGACAGAGGGGCAACAAAGCATTAAGGTATTAAATGAATTCTCTAAAATGTTAATTCATTTTGCAGCAAAACCTTAATTTTTTATTTATTACCAATGATCACAAGAAAAAGGCAAGGTTATAATAATTTAGTATCAAATAACCATTCATTCTATAACTAAGAGTATTTAGGAATCCAACCTTAATTCTCGGATTAATTTTTTTCTTCCTTGACTGTTCCCACCACTTGCTTTCCTTTAAATCTTCTCGAGCTTGTCTTCCTTCCTTGACCCCCTACTTCCCAATCAATGTCTTGGCCAAATACCTCTAAAAATTTAAGCTTTTTGGTTTCTGTTTCACCAAAGGGTGAAGAGCATAATCCCTAAGCCCAAGTTTTCCCTATCAATTCCCCCTATTATTTCCAAAATATTTCAAGAGCATCCTTTCTCATGAGCTACAAGTTATTATTAATTTATTAACCTGCCACTTATCCATAAGAAACTAAAGTGGTAAAGATAATATAATTAAAGTCTAAATTCAGAATACACTACCTTAGTGGATTTATTTTATAATATGCCACCACATACAAGGAGTCTAAAGTAATAGTAGTGTTACTTTTATGACATGCCATTTATCCATAAGTGTCTAAAGTGCTAAAGGTATTATTTTTATACTCTGTAACTATTCCATAGATGGTTTATTAAATTATTATTACAAGGTGGACATAGTGGGATGCCCACTTATCCCTTATGGAGGGTATCTTATAAATAATAGAAGGGAAATCATATAAGAGGGTGAATAATAAAAATATTTCTTTTTACTATTCGAGAAATTTAGTGTCCTCCCTCTTGGTCCAATAGAATTTTTACAAATCTTGTGAGCACCTGGTCAAGTAAAATTAGGTTAACCAAATCTAATGAATTTTTATTATGTAAAAGATAGTTTTACATCCTATTTAGTTTCTTCCTTAAAATATATATTTCAAAACACCAACTATACCAAAAACATTCTCAAAACTCTATAGCTTACCAATACCCCTTAAATGTTCATAAAAATAAGCAATAGTCTCATAATCAACAAGCATAAGGGTTCGGTCAAGACGAGATGTGACAAGGAGACGCCAATCCCATTTGCTCTGGTTTTATGGACTCCAATCCATAGGAGACACTTATATCCTCTGATCTAGTTTTATGGACATCATTCTACAGGATACACCAATCTCCTATGCTTTGGTTTTGTGGACACCACTCCACAGGAGATACCAATATCCTTTGCTCAAGTCTTATCTCAAATATACTCACAAATCTTGCTCAATTAGCTCCATAAAATTATCATAAATCTTGATCACAACTTTGCTCAAATAAGCTCCTTAACCTTACCACAACTCGGCTCACACAACCTACTCAAATTTACTCTTAAAACTTGCTCACAAAACCTTGCTAAAATCTGCTCTAGATACTGCTCAAATCTAATTCAAATAATGCTCATCTAATTCCAAATCTTGCATACAAAACAATGTTCATCTATTACCAAATCTTGCATACAAAAAAATGGTCATCTATTCCCAAATCTTGCATGATGATGTCATCTAGTTCTTCACCTATTCTTCAATGTGCCTTCCTCAACTAAAGTAATTCAGACATTATTCTACCAAGAATTCTTTTATCTTCATGAACATATAGAGAATGATATGCACTAAACAAAATCCCAATATGTTCTTCACATTCAGTAAGTTTGTTGCTTTCACATGTCTCACATTTATTACATCAAAAGGTAGATTTAGTCAAGCACTAGATAAATGACCTGGTAATTGTTGATTTCCACCTTCACTTTAAAACCAATCACAATGCACAACTCTGTCCTTCTTATCTACTCCCAAAATCAATTATGAACAATGCACAAATTTTCTCTCAAATCTGATCTATAACCCTTGCACATTTACTCCCAATTTCAAGCATAACCAATGCACACGCTTACCCATAAATCTGATCTATAAATTTTGCACAATTATTCCCAATTTCAAGCATAACCAATGCATAAGTTTATTCTCAAATCTGATTCATAACTCTTGCCCATTTATTTCCAATTTCAAGCAAAAACAATGCACATCCAATAATTCCTTATACCTCCAACCATATGACAACAAAAATATTTTCCTCAAACAAAACCACCTTGAGAAAGGAATTAAATCACCATACCTCTAAATATGTCTCAATGATGATGATCTTATTTTTGCATAAGCTTTCCAAACTTGCCTTAAAAAAATGATTTTCCTTTTGTTTGTGCCTTCAAAAACTGGTTAGCAATTCTCTTTTTCTTAATTAATTATCAAGTCAATCACTTTTAAAATCTCTTGTCAAAAAAAATATACATCATAAATATTTTAAAAATAACTCCTTATATCTCTCTTTTTGAAACTCACAATATCAAGCTTTATTAACAACTAAAACCCTTATATCTCCTTTTATTAATTTTTAAAAATGAAACCTTATGCTAACATCAAAACCCTTATTTCTCCTTTTATTTATTTTGTAGAAATCAAATCACAGCACATCTCCTTTTATTATTTTGCAAAAAAGAAAAACCTTACTATGTCACCTTTACCCTTATATCTCCTACTAATAAATTTAATAAAATAAAAATTCTTTTAAATACCTTGCACAACCACGACAGGATTTGATTCCCTATCCTCTAGGAGTGCAATGCTTTCACAAGCACTCGTGACCAACTGTGCTACCACAAAACATGAAACCTAAACCACACAAAATAATTTTTATTCCTTAAATGCTCTATCATAAAAAAAAATAATGACAAAGGGATTCAATCCCTTAAACTCTCGTGTACCAACGCTTCCACACAAGCTCGACAACTGTCTGGGTTACCCCAGCAGATGGAATCAACAAGTGCAAAACATATATTTACCTCCTTCGAAAATCTACCTTCACTCTTTAGAAAAATAACATTAACCAGTTTCGACCCTTTGACCTCTTGCAACACAACGCCTTAACACAAGCTTGGCTACCGACTTGTCTACCCAGTCGGTCCAGATAGATGGGGTACAAACCAAATTTAATGTTCACTTTATGCTACATCGTTGCCAAAAGACCCATCTATCTTTGCGCTGCCACTTTTACGCTCGATCGAATTAATTCGTATTGCATATCTTACGACGAAAGTAAAACTTAGGGTCTTATATTTATATCTTCTTCATGTGCCCAATGAAGTTGGCCTAGCTTTTTAATATTTTATTTTTCCACCTTTTGCATAGTTGGCTTTTAATTTATTTTTAGATGGTGATATTTAGGTCACCCAAATTTGAACTTTTAAAAACATTTAAATATTAAATTTTAAATATTTAAACTTTTGCACTATATTTAAATCCTCTTATTTAAGTATAAACCTCCTTATTGGATATTATCACTTTTGCTTTGACAACATTAAATCACCTTAAAGATATTTACCTTATCCTTCAACATTTAATCCTTGAATATATTTCTACCTTTGATTTTATCCTTGAAGATATTTTTGCCTTTGATTTTATCCTTGAAGATATTTTTGCCTTTGACATCAATGACAACCAATGACAACTCAATATTTCCAACAATAATGTACTATGCAATTGATGGCAACTGTACGTGATGATCATCCACCATCCAACATCCAGTCATAACTATACATGTATCTACAACATATGTCCTTAATCAAATGATTCTAATATGCCCACTTCTCGATGCCCCATCTACTAGGCTTAGGTTCAACATCCAAAGTTATTATCTTAAGTATGACATCCTCTTTTATGTGTACCTCTACATGCTCCCTTAGGGTGTTTACCAATGATCCAGAATACCGAATGCACAAGCTAGACAATGAAATTATAGGTAATGAACGAGTAACGTTATCATTGAGTCATGTATACCTACTAGATGATGCTAGTCGACCACCACTTGATGGTCGAGATTTATGGTTTTTTTCTTTCCTATAAACATTCTTTGGCTCTCAACACATCCCATGTGGGACAACAATTTGGAGGGCTCCTTTTTCAATTTAATTTTTTGCGTGGAGCCTAACATGGATGACAATGCATTAGATGTGCATGAACAGTAGAAATCAACCCAACCTACCTGAATTCTTAATCAAATAGTGAACACCAACACGTGTAGGAGAGAATTTAGGAGCTTTTACAAGGTTTTATTCATTTGAGACACGTCGATGAGCTTGAAAAAACTAGCAAAGTGACTTATATTGGTACCACAATATGAATAAGTTATTCATCAATTGGATCCTGACCAAGCATATTCTGATATCAATTTGTCGATGAAGGCAACAAACCCATGTCTTAAGTTAGTGATCAATGGGATATATAATATTTATTTATTTAAAACTATATATGTATTCATAGACTTGCAGATGGTGACTCTCAAGCACATGAAATCCATCATAGTTTTCTACCTATAGGTACAAGTTTTTCTTGAATGAGGTTGAGATTGACTAGAGTGCGACTTTCGAGTTGGTCATTAATAACATATGAATTTTGCTTAAGGAGTTTGCACTAACGATGAACTACTCAAGGGTTTGATTTACATGAGGAATTAATATCCCACATGAGTAATACTTTGGTTGAAAGGCACAATAAATGTGTCCACGCACTAAAAGAGTAATAACCACCAAATGGTGGTGGTGGTCAGAGCGACACTATTAGCGGTGGTGTTCAGTTAGTGACGCTTTACTCTATACCTTAATTTGCAGAGAAATAATTTATAATTAAGTTAAATTTTCTAGGGTTTGCCAAGATGACACCTATATGATTTTATGACCATATCATCCAATGTTACAAAATCACTTCAATCCTAAAGGGTTTAAATTGATTTCAAAGAGAGATAAAGATTTCAGCCCATTCAAATACATAATGACCGAAAATACATCGCAGAGTCTAACAAAGTTTACAATAACACAATGCATTGTGACAAATCAACATTACCTTACTAGACCATGCAACAAAGGGTTGTAGAGGGTCAATCAAACCTTATTATCTCAATATTCTTAACTAAGGTACCAATGAAATTAGACCACTTGAGAAGTAGGTCTAAAAGGAGATAATATTCCTTCTGCTCGAAGGATCTGAATAGCTAATCAAAATATGAATACTAAGAAAAATATGAATTCACCATAAGCCTATTTTTACCATTCAATAAAAAGTCAACTTAAACCATAATTCATACAATGAAGGAATCCTAACCTTAGCAACCTTGCTATGTTGGATGGGTCTCCACATCTTTCTATGGATATCATCATTATTTCCTCTAAACTTACCCATAGACTTCTTGTCACCTCCATCCACATGTTATTCTTCCATCAATTATTTCTAAGGCTTCCCCACCAATATTGCTTCCTAAGATCACTCATATTGGCCAAATACCTTTAGTTAAAAATTTAGTACTCTCTCAAACCTTTTTGGTTTCTGATTTACCAAGGTAGAGAGCATACTCCCTAAGCTCCAATATTTCCTCTCATTTTCCCAATTATTTGTATCCCATTTTATAATTCTTCCCAAATTCCTTTTCCTTCATTTGCAAGAAGGTGAGTTTATTATTAAATTATTAAAATGTGCCTTTTGAAGTCAACCCATAAAAAAAAAAATAGTGAAATAAATATTTTACTAGAAAGGAGATTCCAAGGGATAAGGTGGGAGTACTTTGTTTATTTTGGGCCTCCACTTTTCCTAGGGCAACTTACAAGGTCAATATTTATACTATTTGGAAGTAGGGAGAATTCAAACTTAGAACTGTTAGAGGTAAGGACAAGAATCTCTTCTAAATATTAACCATTATGAAGCAACCATCTGGGGAATGAATAATTCATCAACAAATAAATTAACTAATGATATTGCTCTTTTGGGTCCAATTTTAATTAATCAACCAATAAATTAAATAATGATATTGCTCTTTTGGGTCCAATTAAAATTGGATAGGTGTGATAAGGGTATATACACCTAACTACCCTTTTTGATTAGTTGTAGTTGAATATGTTAAATTTAATTTCCTTTTTGCAAAAGAAAACTCCTCAAATTAATCCTTCTGAAAACCCTATTAGCTTCTCCAAACTATTCAAAATCTCCTAATTGTCCTCCAAAACTCTCCAAATTAGTTTTGTAGAGTACAATTAGTTTAATTAAGGGTTTTTTTAGGAAGAATTAGGGTCTACAACTCTCTTAGTTATTAATTTCTCCCTTAGATCAATTAATAACATTTTAAAAAGTCCTAATTGGGTGGATTGTGACATACCACCCCATTGGATTAAACACAGTCCTCTATGTTTCTTGTTTATTCCTATCTTAGTTCATGCATAAAACTAGAAAAGTGGTCTTAGTTCTTTACAAAACAGTTAGAACCATCATCCTTTCCTTATTTCCAATGTCTTGTTCTTTATGGCAAGCAACATCTTCCGTGTATGAGAGTACTTGGACCTAAAAGTACACAAAATATCAATAGTACCATATCCTTAAAGCAATAAAACATCCATATTGCATCAACAATAAGTATTGAAAACATCATCAATACATCAATTTCATCATAAAATCAAAGCATTAAAACATCTATCATTGTATAACTAGTGATAATAGAATATTGCAACAAAAGAGTTATAGAATATTTTCATAGAGATGACATGAAATTATGTTTTCATAATAAGTTAGACATAATCTATCTAATTAGATTAATCAAATATCTCACAAAAGAGTATCACACTATGAGTTAACCTGATATAAATAGTAGTCTACAAAGACAAAGACATAATTTCATAAATCTCACTTAAATATACCCATATATCTTGAAATCATTCTGGAAAAACCTATTTGCCACCACCAGTGCATCATCGTTGGTGTCCCCTGGTGTAGATCTTTAATCATCCTATTGAAATATTCATACCTCAAGTGACACAAATGTCAAGTGCAAATCTCAAAAGAGCCTAAGATACACTGCTTAAGACCTATAGATTGTGGAGGGTTCGCTTAGCTCTTCCACTTTGATTCCTAGTGGCTCAATAGTGGGAGGAAGAGAACTTGAACACATGTAGTCTCCGAGTATTAGAATCTATTAGTAATAGCAATGATCATACTTAATATGCATAATATATCTTATTATTATCTAATGATATTATTTATGAGTATTCTTACATCTCGTAAGGTGTCATATTATTATCCTTGGTAATTTCTATCACCACAATTACTCCATGTAAGATGTTATTCCAAGCATACTATCATCTACTGATAGTGTCTATGACCATGTTTACTTCCTTTAAGGTGTCATACTAGGCATTAGAACATGAATTGTTCAATTTTAAGAAAGGATTCCACACTCTTCTTTAAGGATAGATTCTCTATCTATATCTCCTAAGAGTGTTCCAATCTTAACTATGAATAGAACTCTCATGTCTTAATATTTTCCCATTAAGGTTAATTTTTTAAAATCTTATCTAAGAATAATATTTTCCTTTCTTTCATTAAGTTTATTGGACTCACACATAGATGCTTCCCACATTACCTCCTTATCACCTTCCAATGCATTCCTTACTTGAGAACTAGTCATTGCAGACAACACTCAAGTGGTCAACATGCCTTTGCAGATAGGATATTTAGTCTAAGCTTACCTACTTAGGTCCTTCCAAAATGTACCTGCCATTTGGAACCTTCTGAGCCACCACTCAGAACAAGAAGACTCAAATATTGGGATCATCCAATCCAACTTTTAATGGAAAGTATTATGATAATATTTTTTAAAAATGCATTCATGTTTAGATAGTTTATTAATGCCACAATAATCTAAAGCAAGCATTGTATAAATATTTTCATTGTATTTTATAACAAGGATACATATTTACATAGAAAAAATCCCTTGGGTTACAGTTATCATCCTTATAATATACAATTGGTGACTTTTAACCATCCTTATAATCCTCAAGGCTACTGCCTCTTGGTCCTATCACTATTTTGCGTTGGACCTGATCCTTCGGTTGGAGAAGTTGTTGGGACAACTGCTATAGAGGCTACCCAATATCTACCCCAGGTTGTTGCTCGAGCTTCTCACATGGTTCTTCGTCATCTAGGTTGTGCTCTAGTAGTTGGCTGAGATGGGAGGATCAGTCCATGGCTCACCAGTGCACCAAAATAGGTAGTTAGGAATACATCACTATATTCATCCCTTGCCTAAGGCAACTATGCATTTTTTGTGTATAAAGCTACCATTACTGTGGCTCTCCATTCATTTATTTGTGCTTCCACTAATCAAAGCCTACCCCAATCTGCTATAAATGTGTCTCTCTCATATTCTAATCTCATTCTTTCTTGGGCCCATAAATTTTCTTGGGTCTGCTCTCTTTGTATTGGTTGTCCAGGAAACTCCTCTTTAACAATAGCCTATGTTGCTCCTTTAGATGCTCTATCGGATTATTGCATAACCACACCACATCTTTTCCTTTAACCACATTGCCTCCTTGACTTGGCCCAACACTACAAGAAGCCATTTATTTCTTCAAAGAGTATGTACCAAAATGTTAGCAAGCAATAGAAGTATGATCATAAGAATTAATATGGAGCTTTCTCCCATTATGCTCATAAATAGCAATGACAACCCTAATAAAAGTGCTACCATATTGCACTCCATGGGTAGAACTCTCACTTTTTGAATGTTTACAAAACAAAGTGTCTTTTGTTCTCATCCAATATCTAACTAATTATGAGTTGCAGTACATTTATTTTGGGTCAAAAATCCATCGATCGTACCTTGATTATTCATATTTTATTCAACATCCATCATAGATCTATGAGCTTCACTCATGATTTCTCTTCTCAAATTACCAGATTCAAGAATTATTACATGATCCTTAAAACACAAAAGTCCCTCCTTGAGAGTATAATTTTAAGCTATTTTAGAATCCTGATTTATTTTGGCTTGTATTTCAATACAGAACTTATCCTGAGATTGAGCTTGTTTAATCTGATCCATGAGATTTATATGACTTTGAGTTAGTGCAGTAATGTCCCTTCTTCTGCTTAAAGCATCAACAACCTTATTTTCCTTACCCTTGATATATTCAATACCAAAATAATATTTGGCCAAGAACTCAATCCACTTTCTCTGTCTCGCATTTAGCAAAGGTTGAGTAAAAATATATTTTAAACTTTGGTGATAAGTTCTTAATTCAAAGGATCTACCCACAAGGTAGTGTCGCCATATTTTCAAGGCTTGAACAATTGTAGTTAGTTCTAGGTCATGTGTAGTGTAGTTAACCTCATATTTCTTGAGCTTCCTAGAATCATAAGCTACTACTATTTTATCTTGGGTTAACACACCACCCAAACCTTCTAAGCAAGCATCCGTGCATACTAAAAAAACACCTTGAGATTCCAAAATATTTAGTATAGGGGTAGATGTGAGATTTTATTTAAGAAATTGGAAAGCAGCTTCACATTTATTTGACCATATAAATGCTTTTCATTTTATTTGAAGATTTGTTATTGGAGAGGCTATCTTAGAATAGTCCTTCACAAATATTTGATAATATCCTGCTAATCCCATGAAGCTTCTTACTTCTGTTACATTAGTCAGAGGTGGCCATTTCAAAATAGCTTCAATTTTCTTGGGGTCCACTACTATCCCATTTTCAGAGATTATATGTCCTAAGTATTGTACTTGTGACACATAAAAATCATATTTTGCAATATTTATGTAGAGTTGATTTATTTTTAGCAACTCTAGTATGACTTTTAGATGTCTATCATGTTCTTCTTTTTTGCGGGAATAAAGTAGAATTTCATCTAAAATAACCAATACAAATCGATCTAACTGATTTCTAAACACATTGTTCATCAAATTAATGAAAGAAGCTGGTGCATTGGTCAACCCAAATGGTAGCATAGTGAATTCATAATGTCCATACTGAGTTTTAAAAGCAGTTTTATGAGTATCCTCATCCCAGATTCTGAACTGATGATATCCTAATTTTAAATCAATTTTGGAGAAGATGGTTGCCCCCTTGAGTTAATAAAAATATCCTCTATCCTTGGTAAAGAATACTTGTTTTTGATGGTAGCTTTGTTTAACATCCTATTGTCTATACAAAGCTTTAGCGAACCATACTTCTTTACAAATAGTACCGGTGCTCCTCATGGGGATACAATTGGTTTGATTAATCCCTTGTCTAGTAATTATTGCAATTGTACTTTTAATTCTTGCATCTCTATAGGATTCATTCTATAAGGAGTTCTATGGATGGGTTCTATACCAGGTACTAATTCAATAGTGAAGTCAAACTCACGTTTGGGAGGTATTCCAAGAAGTTCTAGAATTTTTTGAATACTTCTTCCTTATTATCTTCAACTTATTTTAGTTTGACCGCATAAACCATTTTTGTTTTCCTTATAGCCTTATTTAGTTGCATTTCTGACAATAGCATAGGTTCAAACGATCCTTGTTAACTCACCATATTTAACCGATTCTTCTTATCATTAGTGAACTCTATCCATTGATCTTAGAAATTGATCAAGGCTTTATGGGCTTTTAACCAAACCATGCCCAAGATGATGTTGAAGGTATGTAATTGTGCTACATAAAGGTGCCAAGTGGTAGTACTAGTGGTTAGGGTTATCTCAACTATGAAAAAATATTGATCCACGGAGTAGGTCTGTCCTAACCCATACTCCACTTTCCAACCTTGTGCCAATGATCCAGGTATTTTTGGTATATCCCTTATTATGCTACTATAGATAAAACTATCTGTAGCTTAACTATCTATCAATTATTTAACATCTCTATCAAATATTTTACCTTTAATGAGCAATGGAGTTGCTTTTCCTTCCAGGTTTTTTTTCCCGATAGCTGCGTAGATTTTGTGTTCCCTTTTGCCTTCTTGCTAGATTTTGCACGGAGGGGACAATTCCTTGCATAATGCAAACCTCCACAATCATAGCAACCTGACTTATAGTTCTGGTTTACTCCTTGGATAGGATTATCCTTCTTAGTAGTAGGATCTTGTCCTACCTGATTTAGAGGTTGGGGCCTTTTTGCATTGTTTTTATTTTTATACTTTAGTTGGAATTTATTTTTAAAGTGACCTAATTTTCCATTGTTATTCCTTGCAAAATTAGAGTTTTTACTACCCTTTTTGGATGTTATTCAGGTTCCCACTTCCTCTTCAGCTGATGGTGATATTATTTCTTTGGCCCATTTGAAGTGTTAACCATTTTTTTGTTAGAATTCAAATTTTATTCCGCCTGACATGCCAGTTCGTAGGCTGTTTCCAAATCACTTGGTTTGTACATATTTGCTGAATTCATGATGTGATACACAGTTCTTGAGAGGAATTTATGTACTTTCAACTTGTTATCATTTTCATAAGATGGAACATATTTAAGCAATCTTATGAATTGCTTATAGTAGGCTTCTACGGACTAGGTTCCTTGCTGAAGTTGGACAAATTCATCAAGTTTCTTTATATAAAAGTATTCCGTTAGGAACCTTTTTATGAAAGCTTTTACAAAATACTCCCACTGGAAGTGAATGACATTGATATTTTCCTCCTTACTATAGGTTTCCCACCATTCCAGAATTATTTTAGTTAGCAGTCCTATAGTCCAAACTATCTTAGTTGTTGAGGAGTAGTTTCTCATGAAAAAATAAACCTCTAGTTCATTCAACCGAGATTCTGTTGAGTCACCCCCTTATTTTCTTGAGAATTTTCTAACCTTCACATATTTCAAGTCCTTATCCAACTCCCAATTAATACGATATTTTGCCACACGATCTACTTCATTTGTATCATTTGTTGTTTAAGGACCCCTATTTCCAGATTTCTATATTTCGACCCTAATGGCCTCCAAAAAATTGCTCTATTGGACCATTTTATCTCTATATGAATTCATTTCTCCTTGTATTACGTGCACAAGAGTTGTGAGGTTTTATACTCTGTTTGAGTTTCCTGAAATTTCCCCTACGGGTCTATCTTCAATACTGTTAGTACTAATTGGTCCCTATTTATGAGCAACCCTCTTCCTCCCAATTCCAACTTAGGTGGCATGTTTCCTATTTAAAGAATTGTATCAGTTTGTGAACATACAAATATAGTTTGCTACATTGTTTCACTAATAAAAACAAGTTAAGTAAAATTTTTTATACCAAAATTGTATCAATTCAGAGTTCTTTTTACAGTTTTCCTTGGAAGCTTTGTGCCTAATCAACCTAGGCTCTGATACCAATTGTAATAACCCTATTTCATAACCAAAAAAACATAGGGAATGTATATATATATATATATATATATATATATATATATATATATATAGGTTACATCAGTATTGCTAGTTCATATGTGAATTCTAGTATCTTTGTGTGGTTCTCTTATTGATGAATACTAAGTAAGTCCAAGGCTGCACTTCATAGGAACTCAACATGGTCAGTGTCTATCCTGTGGATAGGAGTGGACAACCCCTATAATGACCTGTAGGTAAGGTTTATTTATCTTGCACTTGGGAATTCTCCTATCTATTTCAACAGGAATGCCCTTTTTCCCTTACTAGTTTAAATCACACATTAAACTAGTCCCTTATGTTAGGTTTATTTTAACCTATACATTAGGTGTATGCCTTGATTATTAGCTTGTTATTTCTTATAGATAGAACAAAAATCATTGCAATGCTTAACTTTAACACACCCACGTTAATAAGTTAAGGGGGTTATCACACAAACCCATGTAGACTTGTGAATGCCTACCATTAAGCCTTACTTGAATCATTCAACCATAATCTCCATGAGGTTAGATAACATTCACATTCTCCCTTATGTCCATTTCATATTTGATTCACTAAAGTTACATCCTTAAGTGATATGCATGGTTTCTTCATTCTCTTTAATATTAGGATTACTTTAGGAGATTTAGACACCATATTTAACTCTCATTTAAAGGTCTAAATCCAAATATTTGATAACTTTATGTCATGATACAACTTTGCATTACTTTCCATGACTATTTACTAATGAAAACTACATTGCTTACAATCCTCTTAAAGAGTGATACAAACCAATTACAATTTGACCTCAAAGAGGTACTTTTACAATAATAGAGACATTTCATTTAAGAAGGTCCTTTTACAATACATAAATATTTAAAATAGAAATCGAGTAGGGCCAATCTTCATTTGACTCCACTCGAACCACCAGTACTTTATTGAAGGTAAATCGAGATCATGACAACCCATAATATGTATATGAAATGCATTCTTAAGAAAACAATATCAAGTAATGACTCTTTTCAATGAATGCAACTAAAATCAATACATTTCACATAATGTAGTTGTCTAAAGCATTCAATCATTCAAAGGAAGAAAATCTCATACTTTCCTAAGACAAAGAAAAACACATCTTCATCTCATATATTTTCATAAAATATGCCTTTGAATCAAATATCATTACAACGATTTATTGCTAGTCCTTTTCAAAGAATATACGGATCCATTCGTACTTTCACAAGTAACTCATTTTTCTTTCAACTAGAGATAACAGTAATATACTTTATCAAATAACTCATATTCTTGCAACTAGAATTTAGCATTTAAACAAAACATACTTTCTCAAGTAACTCCTATTTATTTCAACTAGAAATGACATTTAAACAAATCATACTTTCTCAAGTAACTCATATTTCTATTAATTTAGAAATAGCAATTAAACAAAACATTCTCCTTCGAGTAACTCATATTTCTATAAACTAGAAATAGCATTAAAAAAAGCATACTCTCTTGAGTATCTCATATTTCTATCAACTAGAAATAGCAAAACATACTCTCTTGAGTAACTCATATGTCTATCAACTAGAAATAACAAAACATACTCTCTCGAGTAAGTCACAATTCCTTCACAAGTGTGTTTGCTAGTTTGCTTTGAAATCTATAGTTCTTCCTCAAATTTGCTACCAATTTGGCTCAAGATCTACCCATGAGACAATACTATAGTTCCAAGAGTTTAGCTAACATATCTCTTGTAATCTATCCACAAGATTACTCAAAATTTAGCTATGACTCTACCCATAATATATCACACAAGATTACACTATAGATTACAAACTTGACCCTCAATTTGTTATAGGAAGCATACTATAGGTATACAATACTTTAGTAAGTAAGATTAATAACCAATATTTTGTCAAGGATAACTAAGGTTTTTAAGAGATATTGATCCACAATATAGCTAACTAAAGTTCTCTACCTTTAATTCTTCCTCTTGACATAGATATAATTTCCTTTAATTTTATAAATCAAAGTCCCATACCTTTACTTTACAAAATGAACCATTTTAAAATACTAGCTAACTAAAGTTCTCACCTTTAATTAGTCTAGCCTACTCTTCCTCTTGGTATAAATAATAATTATTTTTTTTAAGTTCAAAGTCCCATACCATTTATCTTTCTCTTTAATAATTACTAAAGTATCCTCCTTTTTATATTGGAGTTAAATTTTTATATTCTCCTTATTATCAAAAACTTATACTATTCCTTTAGATTTTTCATAAAAAATAATGTGCCTAACACATTTTAGGACCCTATTAGGGTTTTTTTACCTTCTCAACAATGCTACCCATTTTAAGTCGCGTCCCATCCTCCCCGTTTATCATGTGGATTAACGGAAGGGCTTCGAGAGATCCCTTCTATTTACTCATACCTCTAAAACACAAATGAGGTGAAAGTTTCATTTGGGACAATGATGAAGTGAAACTTCCATTATTTATACCTAAATATAAATATATTTTCAAAACCTAAAGCTTCAATGTTAACATATACGTAGCCACATATTTTTCCTTTGTGGTCCATCTATTCTGCATGATACAAATTTACTCCCAAAGACCTAAACCATATAGGAGCCCAACCAACTGTGCTCGACCTTCTAGACTTGCCTTGGTGGTCATAAAATTTATTTATAAATGGTAACATCACCAATCACTTACTAGGCTATCAATACACCATCTAATACCGATGTGATCCTTCTAGTCAGAGCTAACATTTACTAATTATCAAATCATCAAATGGAAATTCATCCTATTCGATAATCACACTACCAAAATATTTTCACAAGGTTGAAAGAGTGTTTGCCACTAATGACCAGATTTGGGAGATCGAACTTCTACGCTGATCATGAAAAAGATGTCACTAACTACTCTATGCTTGGGAAAGTCAGCTATAGGTAAAGTTGTAGAGTTCCTCTGATATTGAACAAACAAAAAATCTAAAAAAGGACAACACTACTAGATTCTGATAGTTTAGTCTACGTAGGTAGAACCACAAACACAATTTACCTCTATCATAATAAATAAAGCAATCGTGCTAGCCTGTGAAGTTCTAAATAGTATACAAAATTGAGCATTGCATCATCTATTTCAGGTGGTTAATCTCTTATTTACACTGGCAGGCTGATTTTATTTATGGTTTCAAGCCTAGAATGCATGTCTTATTATTGACGATAGAGGGGCAACAAAGCATTAAGGTATTAAAATAATTCTCTAAAATGTTAATTCATTTTGCAGCAAAACCTTAATTTTTTATTTATTACCAATGATCACAAGAAGAAGGCAAGGTTATAATAATTTAGTATCAAATAACCATTCATTCTATAACTAAGAGTATTTAGGAATCCAACCTTAATTCTCGGATTAATTTTTTTCTTCCTTGACTGTTCCCACCACTTGCTTTCCTTTAAATCTTCTCGAGCTTGTCTTCCTTCCTTGACCTCCTACTTCCCAATCAATGTCTTGGCTAAATGCCTCTAAAAATTTAAGCTTTTTGGTTTTTGTTTCACCAAAGGGTGAAGAGCATAATCCCTAAGCCCAAGTTTTCCCTATCAATTCCCCCTATTATTTCCAAAATATTTCAAGAGCATCCTTTCTCATGAGCTACAAGTGATTATTAATTTATTAACCTGCCACTTATCCATAAGCAACTAAAGTGGTAAAGATACTATAATTAAAGTCTAAATTCAAAATACACTACCTTAGTGGATTTATTTTATAATATGCCACCACATACAAGGAGTCTAAAGTAATAGTAGTGTTACTTTTATGACATGCCATTTATCCATAAGTGTCTAAAGTGCTAAAGGTATTATTTTTATACTCTGTAACTATTCCATAGATGGTTTATTAAATTATTATTACAAGGTGGACATAGTGGGATGCCCACTTATCCCTTATGGAGGGTATCTTCTCAATAATAGAAGGGAAATCATATAAGAGGGTGAATAATAAAAATATTTCTTTTTACTATTTGAGAAAGTTAGTGTCCTCCCTATTGGTCCAATAGAATTTTTACAAATCTTGTGAGCACCTGGTCGAGTTAAATTAGGTTAACCAAATCTAATGAATTTTTATTATGTAAAAGATAGTTTTACATCCTATTTTGTTTCTTCCTTAAAATATATATTTCAAAACACCAAATATACCAACAACATTCTCAAAACTCTATAGCTTACCAATACCCCTTAAATGTTCATAAAAATAAACAATAATCTCATAATCAACAAGCATAAGGGTTCGATCAAGACGAGATGTGACAAGGAGACACCAATCCCATTTGCTCTGGTTTTATGGACTCCAATCCATAGGAGACACTTATATCCTCTGATCTAGTTTTATGGACATCATTCTACATGATACACCAATCTCCTATGCTTTGGTTTTGTGGACACCACTCCACAGGAGATACCAATATCCTTTGCTCAAGTCTTATCTCAAATATACTCACAAATATTGCTCAATTAGCTCCATAAATTTATCATAAATATTGATCACAACTTTGCTCAAATAAGCTCCATAACCTTACCACAACTCGGCTCACACAACCTACTCAAATTTACTCTTAAAACCTGCTCACAAAACCCTGCTAAAATCTGCTCTAGATACTGCTCAAATCTAATTCAAATAATGCTCATCTAATTACAAATCTTGCATACAAAACAATGTTCATCTATTACCAAATCTTGCATACAAACCAATGGTCATCTATTCCCAAATATTGCATAATGATGTCATCTAGTTCTTCACCTATTCTTCAATGTGCTTTCCTCAACTAAAGTAATTCAGACATTATTCTACCAAGAATTATTTTATCTTCATGAACATATAGAGAATGATATGCACTAAAAAAAAGCCCAATATGTTCTTCACATTCATTAAGTTTGTTGCTTTCACATGTCTTACATTTATTACATCAAAAGGTAGATTTAGTCAAGCACTAGATAACTGACCTAGTAATTGTTGATTTCCACCTTCACTTTAAAACCAATCACAATACACAACTCTGTCCTTCTCATCTACTACCAAAATTAATTATGAACAATGCACAAATTTTCTCTCAAATCTGATCTATAACCCTTGCACATTTACTCCCAATTTCAAGCATAACCAATGCACATGCTTACCCATAAATCTGATCTATAAATTTTGCACAATTATTCCCAATTTTAAGCATAACCAATGCATAAGTTTATTCTCAAATCTGATTCATAACTCTTGCCCATTTATTTCCAATTTCAAGCAAAAACAATGCACATCCAATAATTCCTTATATCTCCAACCATATGACAACAAAAATATTTTCCTCAAACAAAACCACCTTGAGAAAGGAATTAAATCACCATACCTCTAAATATGTCTCAATGATGATGATCTTCTTTTTGCATAAGCTTTCCAAACTTGCCTTAAAAAAATGATTTTCCTTTTGTTTGTGTCTTCAAAAACTGGTTAGCAATTCTCTTTTTCTTAATTAATTATCAAGTCAATCACTTTTAAAATCTCTTGTCAAAAAAAAATATACACCATAAATATTTTAAAAATAACTCCTTATATCTCTCTTTTTGAAACTCACAATATCAAGCTTTATTAACAACTAAAACCCTTATATCTCCTTTTATTAATTTTTAAAAATGAAACCTTATGCTAACATCAAAACCCTTATTTCTCCTTTTATTTATTTTGTAGAAATCAAATCACAGCACATCTCCTTTTATTATTTTGCAAAAAAGAAAAACCTTACTATGTCACCTTTACCCTTATATCTCCTACTAATAAATTTAATAAAATAAAAATTCTTTTAAATACCTTGCACAACCACGACAGGATTCGATCCCCTATCCTCTAGGAGTGCAATGCTTTCACAAGCACTCGTGACCAACTGTGCTACCACAACACATGAAACCTAAACCGCACAAAATAATTTTTATTCCTTAAATGCTTTATCATTAAAAAAATAGTGACAAAGGGATTCAATCCCTTAAACTCCCGTGTAACAACGCTTCCACACAAGCTCGACAACTTTTTTGGTTACCCCAACAGATGGAATCAACAAGTGCAAAACATATATTTACCTCCTTCGAAAATCTACCTTCACTCTTTAGAAAAATAACATTAACCAGTTTCGACCCTTTGACCTCTTGCAACACAACGCCTTAACACAAGCCTGGCTACCGATTGGTCTACCCAGTTGGTCCAGATAGATGGGGTACAAACCAAATTTAATGTTCACTTTATGCTACGTCATTGCCAAAAGACCCATCTATCTTTGCGCTGCCACTTTTACGCTCGATCGAATTAATTCGTATTGAATATCTTACGACCAAAGTAAAACTTAGGGTCTTATATTTATATCATCTTCATGTGCCCAATGAAGTTGGCCTAGCTTTTTAATATTTTATTTTTCCACCTTTTGCATAGTTGGATTTTAATTTATTTTTAGATGGTGATATTTAGGTCACCCAAATTTGAACTTTTAAAAAAATTTAAATATTAAATTTTAAATATTTAAACTTTTGCACTATATTTAAATCCTCTTATTTAAGTATAAACCTCCTTATTGGATATTATCACTTTTGCTTTGACAACATTAAATCACCTTAAAGATATTTACCTTATCCTTCAACATTTAATCCTTGATTATATTTCTACCTTTGATTTTATCCTTGAAGATATTTCTACCTTTGATTTTATCCTTGAAGATATTTCTGTCTTTGACATCAATGACAACCAATGACAACTCAATATTTCCAACAATAATGTACTATGCAATTGATGGCAACTGTATGTGATGATCATCCACCATCCAACATCCAGTCATAACTATACATGTATCTACAACATATGTCCTTAATCAAATGATTCTAATATGCCCACTTCTCGATGCCCCATCTACTAGGTTTAGGTTCAACATCCAAAGTTATTATCTTAAGTACGACATCCTTTTTTATATGTACCTCTGCATGCTCCCTTAGGGTGTTTACCGATGATCTAGAATACCGAATGCACAAGCTAGACAATGAAATTATAGGTAATGAACGAGTAACGTTATCATCGAGTCATGTGTACCTACTAGATGATGCTAGTCGACCACCACTTGATGGTTGAGATTTATGGTTTTTTTCTTTCCTATAAACATTCTTTGGCTCTCAACACATCCCATGTGGGACAACAATTTAGAGGGCTCCTTTTTCAATTTAATTTTTTGCATAGAGCCTAACATGGATGACAATGCATTAGATGTGCATGAACAGTAGAAATCAACCCAACCTACCTGAATTCTTAATCAAATAGTGAACACCAACACGTGTAGAAGAGAATTTAGGAGCTTTTACAAGGTTTTATTCATTTGAGACACGTCGATGAGCTTGAAAAAACTAGCAAAGTGACTTATACTGGTACCACAATATGAATAAGTTATTCATCAATTGGATCCTGACCTAGCATATTCTGATATCAATTTGTCGATGAAGGCAACAAACCCATGTCTTAAGTTAGTGATCAATGGGATATATAATATTTATTTATTTAAAACTATATATGTATTCATAGACTTGCAGATGGTGACTCTCAAGCACATGAAATCCATCATAGTTTTCTACCTATAGGTACAAGTTTTTCTTGAATGAGGTTGAGATTGACTAGAGTGCGACTTTCGAGTTGGTCATTAATAACATATGAATTTTGCCTAAGAAGGAGTTTGCACTAACGATGAACTACTCAAGGGTTTGATTTACATGAGGAATTAATATCCCACATGAGTAATACTTTGGTTGAAAGGCACAATAAAGGTGTCCACGCACTAAAAGAGTAATAACCACCAAATGGTGGTGGTGGTCAGAGCGACACTATTAGCGGTGGTGTTCAGTTAATGACGCTTTACTCCATACCTTAATTTGCAAAGAAATAATTTATAATTAAGTTAAATTTTCTAGGGTTTGCCAAGTTGACACCTATATGATTTTATGACCATATCATCCAATGTTACAAAATCACTTCAATCCTAAAGGGTTTAAATTGATTTCAAAGAGAGATAAAGATTTCAGCCCAGTCAAATACATAATGACCGAAAATACATCGCATAGTCTAACAAAGTTTACAATCACACAATGCATTGTGACAAATCAACATTACCTTACTAGACCATGCAACAAAGGGTCGTAGAGGGTCAATCAAACCTTATTATCTCAATATTCTTAACTAAGGTACCAATGAAATTAGACCACTTGAGAAGTAGGTCTAAAAGGAGATAATATTCCTTCTGCTCGAAGGATCTGAATAGCTAATCAAAATATGAATACTAAGAAAAATATGAATTCACCATAAGCCTATTTTTACCATTCAATAAAAAGTCAACTTAAACCATAATTCATACAATGAAGGAATCCTAACCTTAGCAACCTTGCTATGTTGGATGGGTCTCCACCTCTTCCTATGGATATCATCATGATTTCCTCTAAACTTACCCATAGACTTCTTGTCACCTCCATCCACATGTTATTCTTCCATCAATTCTTTCTAAGGCTTCCCCATCAATATTGCTTCCTAAGATCACTCATATTGGCCAAATACCTTTAGTTAAAAATTTAGTACTCTCTCAAAGCTTTTTGGTTTCTGATCTACCAAGGTAGAGAGCATACTCCCTAAGCTCCAATATTTCCCCCCTTTTCCCAATTACTTGTATCCCATTTTATAATTCTTCCCAAATTCCTTTTCCTTCATTTGCAAGAAGGTGAGTTTATTATTAAATTATTAAAATGTGCCTTTTGAAGTCAACCCATAAAAAAAAAATAGTGAAATAAATATTTTACTAGAAAGGAGATTCCAAGGGATAAGGTGGGAGTACTTTGTTTATTTTGGGCCTCCACTTTTCCTAGGGCAACTTACAAGGTCAATACTTATACTATTTGGAAGTAGGGAGAATTCAACCTTAGAACTGTTAGAGGTAAGGAAAAGAATCTCTTCTAAATATTAACCATTATGAAGCAACCATCTGGGGAATGAATAATTCATCAACAAATAAATTAACTAATGATATTGCTCTTTTGGGTCCAATTTTAATTAATCAACCAATAAATTAACTAATGATATTGCTATTTTGGGTCCAATTAAAATTGGATAGGTGTGATAAGGGTATATACACCTAACTACCATTTTTGATTAGGTGTAGTTGAATATGTTAAATTTTATTTCCTTTTTGCAAAAGAAAACTCCTCAAATTAATCCTTCTGAAAACCCTATTAGCTTCTCCAAACTATTCAAAATCTCCTAATTGTCCTCCAAAACTCTCCAAATTAGTTTTGTAGAGTACAATTAGTTTAATTAAGGGTTTTTTTTAGGAAGAATTAGGGTCTACAACTCTCTTAGTTATTAATTTCTCCCTTAGATCAATTAATAACATTTTAAAAAGTCCTAATGGGGCGGATTGTGACATACTACCCCCTTGGATTAAACACAGTCCTCTATGTTTCTTGTTTATTCCTATCTTAGTTCATGCATAAAACTAGAAAAGTGGTCTTAGTTCTTTACAAAACAGTTAGAACCATCATCCTTTCATTATTTCCAATGTCTCGTTCTTTATGGCAAGCAACATCTTCCATGCATGAGAGTACTTGGACCTACAAGTACACAAAATATCAATAGTACCATATCCTTAAAGCAATAAAACATCCATATTGCATCAAAAATAAGTATTGAAAACATCATCAATACATCAATTTCATCATAAAATCAAACCATTAAAACATCTATCATTGTATAACTAGTGATAATAGAATATTGCAACAAAAGAGTTATAGAATATTTTCATAGAGATGACATGAAATTATGTTTTCATAATAAGTTAGACATAATCTATCTAATTAGATTCATCAAATATCTCACAAAGGAGTATCACACTATGAGTTAACTTGATATAAATAGGTGTCTACAAAGACAAAGACATAATTTCATAAATCTCACTTAAAGATACCCATATATCTTGAAATCATTCTGGAAAAACCTATTTGCCACCACCAGTGCATCATCGTTGGTGTCCCCTGGTGTAGATCTTTAATCATCCTATTGAAATATTCATACCTCAAGTGACACAAATGTCAAGTGCAAATCTCAAAAGAGCCTAAGGTACACCGCTTAAGACCTATAGATTGTGGAGGGTTCGCTTAGCTCTTCCACTTTGATTCCTAGTGGCTCAATAGTGGGAGGAAGAGAACTTGAACACATGTAGTCTCCGAGTATTAGAATCTATTAGTAATAGCAATGATCATACTTAATATGCATAATATATCTTATTATTATCTAATGATATTATTTATGAGTATTCTTACTTCTCGTAAGGTGTCATATTATTATCCTTGGTAATTTCTATCACCACAATTACTCCACGTAAGATGTTATTCCAAGCATACTATCATCTACTGATAGTGTCTATGACCATGTTTACTTCCTTTAAGGTGTCATACTAGGCATTAGAACATGATTTGTTCAATTTTAAGAAAGGATTCCACACTCTTATTTAAGGATAGATTCCCTATCTATACCTCCTAAGAGTGTTCCAATCTTAACTATGAATAGAACTCTCATGTCTAATATTTTCCCATTAAGGTTAATTTTTTAAAATCTTATCTAAGAACAATATTTTCCTTTCTTTCATTAAGTTTATTGGACTCACACATAGATGCTTCCCACATTACCTCCTTATCACCTTCCAATGCATTCCTTACTTGATAACTAGTCATTGCAGACAACACTCAAGTGGTCAACATGCCTTTGCAGATAGGATATTTAGTCTAAGCTTACCTACTTAGGTCCTTCCAAAATGTACCTGCCATTTGGAACCTTATGAGCCACCACTCAGAACAAGAAGACTCAAATATTGGGATCATCCAATCCAACTCTTAATGGAAAGTATTATGATAATATTTTTTAAAAATGCATTCATGTTTAGATAGTTTATTAATGCCACAATAATCTAAAGCAAGCATTGTATAAATATTTTCATTGTATTTTATAACAAGGATACATATTTACATAGAAAAAATCCCTTGGGTTACAGTTATCATCCTTATAATATACAATTGGTGACTTTTAACCATCCTTATAATCCTCAAGGCTACTGCCTCTTGGTCCTATCACTATTTTGTGTTGGACTTGATCCTTCAGTTGGAGAAGTTGTTGGGAAAACTGCTATAGAGGCTACCCAATCTCTACCCCAGGTTGTTGCTCGAGCTTCTCACATGGTTCTTCGTCATCTAGGTTGTGCTCTAGTAGTTGGCTGAGATGGGAGGATCAGTCCATGGCTCACCAGTGCACCAAAATAGGTAGTTAGGAATACATCACTGTATTCATCCCTTGCCTGAGGCAACTATGCATTTTTTGTGTATAAAGCTACCATTACTATGGCTCTCCATTCATTTATTTGTGCTTCCACTAATCAAAGCCTACCCCAATCTGCTATAAATGTGTCTCTCTCATATTCTAATCTCATTCTTTCTTGGGCCCATAAATCTTCTTGGGTCTGCTCTCTTTGTATTGGTTGTCCAGGAAACTCCTCTTTAACAATAGCCTATGTTGCTCCTTTAGATGCTCTATCGGATTATTGCATAACCACACCACATATTTTCCTTTAACCACATTGCCTCCTTGACTTGGCCCAACACTACAAGAAGCCATTTATTTCTTCAAAGAGTATGTACCAAAATGTCAGCAAGCAATAGAAGTATGATCATAAGAATTAATATGGGGCTTTCTACCATTATGCTCATAAATAGCAATGACAACCCTAATAAAAGTGCTACCATATTGCACTCCATGGGTAGAACTCTCACTTTTTGAATGTTTACGAAACAAAGTGTCTTTTGTTCTCATCCATTATCTAACTAATTATTAGTTGCAGTACATTTATTTTGGGTCAAAAATCCATCGATCTTACCTTGATTATTCATATTTTATTCAACATCCATCATAGATCAAGTCTTGATTGACACGTATGTCCTCCACCGTTGATCCTATCTTAATTATTAGGACACATTTCTTCTCTTCAATTTTTGAGGTAATAATTTTTCCTTCCAATATGCTTGAGATCGTATCTTTTCTTTACATGTGTCCCATTAATATGGTCTCCTGATGTCTTATCCTTACCCTTTTGAAAATTCCATTAGTCAGTTTCATACACATTTATCTGTGTGCCTTACTTTTTGGAGTTGTGACCATTATTATATTATTATCGATTGTTTAGGTTCTATTTACACATATGTAGGGTACCATCATAAAACCTTGTTCATGATATCCTATTTGATAATAATTCCAAATTATGCAAGGTTGAGTTTAGTCACTAACTCATATCATCACTTGACACTAGTCAATGTAATTTTTGCATTATGCAAGAAACTACCTCTAAGTGTTCTTAATCCATTATCATTTATTGGATAATTCACTTATGCTAGGGACATGCTTTCTCTATGCAAGATGTTATAAGAGTTACTCGAATTCTAAGGTAACTCTTATCTTCTAGGAAGTCTTCCTATGATCTTGTAGTTTCCAACAACTACACCTTTTTTGGTTCTGTAAGTTCCCTCTTGACTAGTTCCAACATCCATATATCCATTTTTATAACATCACTACCTCAAATTTCTTAAATTGGAACTCTTTTTCCTTTTTGAAATAATTTAGAGGGATCCTTGTGCTTAAACCAATCATTAAAGGTTTATACCCCAGGTTGTCCTATGTGGATAATACCACATGCATTGTGTAGTGGGATAATATTTTGTTAAAACAGAGTAGAATACTCTATTAAAATAGACCACCACCTGGATGGTCAAGTGGCATACCTCTTTGTGGAGTCGACATACTTATTTGTGGAGAATAGATATGATTTGCACCAAAATTTCATGTTAAAAGATGTTTCTGGTGATATTTGGGTGATTTCCATGCTTAAATATGGAGTTTTTCCATCCTTTCCCTCCTTCGCAATTGTTGAGCTAATCACCTCATTGCTCTATCCAAAGGCTATGTATTATAACATTGATGAAGAATGTAAATGTAAGAAAATATTCTTTTGTGGATCTCATGATCTTATCCATACACTTGCCTCATCGTAAGTTATTGTCACTATTGCAATTATGAATGGGATCTATCTTCCTATTTTTCTAAAATTTACCCTATGGATTATCTTTCCATAGATAACTTCCAATACCAAATATTCTTAGAGAATTTTATAACTCACATAGTTAAGTTTATGATCAAGGGGTTACTTTAGAAAAATCTCCATGTGGTTCTCTTAATATGAATTTCCAAGTAATTCCAAGGCTTGCACTTCACAAGAATCAATGTGGTTAGTGTCTATCTTGTGGCATGGAGTGGCCAATCCTCCTGTAATAAAACCAGTGGTAAATATTTATACCACACTTTGGGAATTCTCTTATCTTAACCTAGTTAAGATCGGGAATGCCAATTTTCCCTTACTAACTTAAATCAAACATTAAGCTATCTCCATAGGTCCAACTGACCAAGGAGTAGGTGTATGTCTTAAAGATTAATTATTCTTCCATAAAGAAAAAATATCAATCAAATGCAATGCTTAACTAGATCCATGTGCACAATGGATAGTTAAGGTGATCATCAAACAGATCCACATAGACACCCCATATATATCATATACCTTACTTGCTCAATTCATCCTTAACCTCCATGATCAGAGATAGGATCTAAGTTTTCCCACTTGATCATTCTTAATTTTTTCCATCTTTAGGTATGCTTATGACTCTATTATTCTAGTAACTCTTGTTGTTCATCCTACAATGCTTTAGTAAGGAAGAGGCTTAGCTCAAAACTATAGATGCCAAGTACCATTTCTCAATGATCTCTTAGGTACTCCACTTAATATCCACAAGTTGTGGAGGATTCCCTTCACTCTTCCATTATGATTCACCAGTGAATTCAGACATGGGAGAAAAAGACTTACACATTAGTAGCCTCCAAGCACTTACTCTTCCCTTACCAAGATTTTATTAGTTTAGATTTCATCTAGAAAATTTATAAGTTTATGATAAAAGTTTTATTCCTAAATTTTAACAAAGCCCGTATCTTTGCTAGACTAAATATAACATTAGAATCTACCTTCTATATTGGGATTTGATACCAACTGTAACAACCCAATTTACAACCCATCTCGAGAGAATTTTTTTTTATCATAATATATCTATTGTTAATGTATAGTTCACAATGAAGTATGTTTAAACCAACATAATTTAGGATAGCAAGTACCCAAGAGAATTATGACATGGTCAGTGTCAACCCTTGTGACAAGGGTGACCAACTCCTATCTAACCTTACGTTCCTCCATGATGTTTATTAATTCCTTTATTTAATTATTTCTATATCTCCTCTCATTAGGAATTTTAATTACTTAACTAATTGAATGTAATTTCAATTTTACTTCCTAATTGATTTAGCATTCTATTCTTTTGCAATGGAATACCATGCATGTATTATTAAACAATACATAAATATTGCTTCACTCATTTCAATATTATTACTTGAATCAAAGCATAAACCATTGCATCATAATAAAAGAGCTAGTTATTGTAAAAGCAAATGCAACATCCATTAATAGATCCAATGATCCTCAAGTGTAAATATAAACCAATATTACGTATTGAACATTACTTGTTAAAAAAAATCATTCATCATATAACACTTCAATAATCATGTTATGAAAATGTAAATGCATCATATATAACCATATAAATACAATATCCATTTTAAAGGTTAATAGCAAGATCACATGAAAAGAACACATAACACCACATATATCTTGGAAAAACCCAATCTCAAAATATGCATCCTCATATTTCATTAATCCATTTGTCCCAACCTACAATGATATAAAGAATCCTAAAGATTCTTTTTAAACCTTCATTAAATACATGGCTATAGGAGTATCCCCATATAATTCTATTTTCAGGTCATCATTACAACTAAAGCATTTAATGAAATGTTCACCAGATACATATAGATTGAGAATGAAGGAAACCTCATGGTTTCCTCAAGAACGAATCTTACATTCATTCTTCAAACCTAGATACCTTTAATTAAATCAATCTATCACGAAGTGGAAGTTATCTAAGGTTTTGCAATACAAGAAGAGACCTCATAATATCTCCAAGATTAGATTTCATATTCATGTTTTCACATAACTAATTCATTAGTGCATACATATATTCGTCATTAACTACATTTCTAAAGTACCATGTAGTTTACATAAGTACCTATTAAAGGAAACACCATATTTTCCTCTAGAATGGATTCCTCACCCATTCTTTCCAAATTAATTATTTTTCTACCATACTATCACTTGATCTACTATCAATATTGTATTATGATTATGATAATCTAGTTAGTCACAAAAATTATACCTCTGTTGTTTGGTAACCTATCAAACAAGATTACCCTATAGTAAATCATAAATTCGTCTTATAATCCATAAAACAAGATTACATTTTATTCATAAATTCGACTTGTAATCTATCAAACAAGATTACACCATATTTAATCAATAAATTTTCTTTGTAATATATCAATCAAGATTACATCTCCTTTGTCTTGTAACCTATCAAACAAGGTTACCCTATAGTTAAACATAAATTTTGTCTTGTAATTTATAAAGAAAGATTACAACTTAAACACAAATTGTATCAAGATTACATTATGGATTTCCCTAACCTCAAAAGGGGCTCTATTAATGAAGAATGATTTTCAAGGTCTACTAATGTTTTTATTGATTATAGACTAGCCCATTGAATATATATTTTTTAAAGTGAAAAAACCCTCGCGGGGCCGCCTTGGTCTGAGAGACCATGACCAGGGGGTTCTACACTATCAAAGTCACCCGGGAGTCGTGCCCAGCCCTGTCCACACCAACATTATCAATTGGATTTTGGGTACCCAATTCAAATTTTTGGTAGGGTGGAGATTCGAACCTAGGACCTCCCTTGGAGGATTGCCCTCTCCTCTCCAACTCACCTACAACACCTGGGTTCCAACCCGTTGAATATATAACTAAGGCTAGTCACTTATTTCCCTTAGTTTATGAATAGTTAAGCAATTGTTTGACCTAAATTCTAATCATGATGCTAGATAACTGATTTGATCAAATGTCCCTTCTAACAAGGCCATTTGTAACTTCTATACTATTACATATTAATGTGATAGTACCAAGGTCACTTTAAAAATGTTGACATTCCAAAGCACTGTACTATGCAACTGACGATAACTATAGGTGACATTCATCCACCGTCCAACATCTAATCATGACTAGACATGTGTCTACAACATATGTCCTTAATCAGATGAATCTAATACACCCACTTATCGGTGCCCCATATACTAGCCTTAGGTTCAACATCCAAGGTTATTATCTTAAGCACGACATCCCCTTTTATATGTACCTCTGCATGCTCCCTTAGGGTGTTTACAGTGATCCAAAATATTGAATGTGCAATCTAGACAAAAAAATTATAGGTAATGAACATGTAATGTTATCATCGAGTCATGTGTACATACTAGATTATGTTAACTGACCACCACTTGGTCATCACGCTTTTATGGTTGTTTTATTTCTTCAGATTTCAACACATCCCATGTAGGAAAATGATTTGGATGGCCCCTTTTTCAATTTAATCCTCTACATAGAGTTGAACGTGGATGACAATACATCAGATGCATAGGAACAACAAAAATCAACCCAACCTACCCAAATTCTTAATCAAACAGTGAACATAAATGCACGTAGGAGAGGATTTAGGAGGTTTTATAAGGTTTTATTTATCTACGAGCCTGAAACGTCTAGCAGAGTGACTAATACTGGTGCCACATAATATGAATCAGTTGTTCATCAATTAGATCTTGACCAAGCAGATTCTAATATCAATTCATCGATGAAGGCAACAAACTCGTGTCTTAAGTTAGTGATCAACACAATATATATATATATATATATATATATATATATATATATATATATATATTATATATATGTATGTATTCATAGACTTGTAGATGACAACTCTCAAGCACATGAAATCCATCATAGTTTTCTACCTATAGATACAAGTATTTCTTGAACGAGGTTGAGATTGACTAAAGGGTGACTTATGAGTTGGTCATTGACGACATATGAGTTTTGCAGGAGTTTGCACTAAGGATGAGCTACTCAAGGGTTTTATTTACATGAGGAATTAATATCACACATGAGCAATGCTTTGAGTGAAAGGTACAATAAAGGTATCCACATGCTAAAAGAGTAATAACCACCAAATGGTGGTGGTCACAATGACACTATTGTTGGTGGTGTTTGGTTAGTGATGTTTTACTCCATATCTCAATTTGTAGAGAAATTATTTATAATTAAGTTAAATTTTATAGGGTTTTCCAAGACAACACCTATAGGATTTTATGGCCATATCATCCAATGTGATAAAATCACTTCAATCCTAAAGGATAAAAAATGATGTCAATGAGATATAAATATTTCAGTCCATCCAAATACATAATGATAGAAAATACACTATAGAGTCTAATAGAGTTTTCAATCATGCAATGTCTTACTAGACCATGCAATAAAGGGTCATAGAGGGTCAATCAAAACTTATTATCTCAAGATTCTTAACTAAGGTGCCAATGAAATTAGACCACTTAAGAAGTAGGTCTGAAAGGAGATAATATTGCTTCTGCTCGAAGGATCTGAACAGCTAATCAAAATATGAATACTAAGAAAAATATGAATTCACCATAAGCCTATTTCAACCATTCAATAAAAAGTCAACTTAAACCATAATTCATACAGTGAAGGAATCCTAACCTTAGCAACCTTGTTGTTTTGGATGGGTCTCCACCTCTTCCTATGGATATCATCATGATTTCCTCTAAAGTTACCCATAGACTTCTTGTCACCTCAATCCACATGCTATTCTTCCATCCATTCTTTCTAAGGCTTCCCCACCAATATTGCTTCCTAAAATCACTCATCTTGGCCAAATGTCTTTAGTTAAAAATTTAGTACTCTCCCAAATATTTTTGGTTTCTGATCTACCAAGGTAGAGAGCATACTCCCTAAGCTCCAATATTTCCCTCCTTTTCCCAATTACTTGTCTCCCCTTTTATAATTCTTCCTAGCTTCCTTTTCCTTCATGAGCAAGAAGGTGGGTTTATTATTAAATTATTAAAATGTACTTTTTGAAGTCAATCCATGAAAAAGAGAAATATTGAAAGGAGATTCCAAGGTATAAGGTAGGGGTACTTTGTTTATTTTAGGTCTCCCCTTTTCCTAGGGCAACTGACAAGGTCAATATTTATCCTATTTGGAATTAGGGAGAATTCAACCTTAGAACTATTAGAGGTAAGGACAATAATCTCTTCTAAATATTAACCATTACGAAGTAGCCATGTGAGGAATGAATAATTCATCAACCAATAAATTAAATAATGATATTGCTCTTTTGGGTCCAATTAAAATTGGACAAGTGTGATAAGGGTATATACACCTAACTACCCTTTTTAATTAGTTGTAGTTGAATATGTTAAATTTAAATTCCTTTTTGCAAAAGAAAAATCTTCAAATTAATCCTTCTCAAAAGCCCTATTAGCTTCTCCAAACTATTCAAAATCCCCTAATTGTCCTCCAAAACTCTTTAAATTAGTTTTTTAGAGTGCAATTAGTTTAATTAAGGGTTTTTGTAGGAATAATTAGGATCTACAACTCTCTTAGTTAGATATTAATTAATCACTTAGATCAACTAATAACCTTTTTAAAAGTCCTAATGGGGCGGACTGTGACAATAATGTACTAGAAAAAACACTAGTTCTGAACTGTAAAGCTAATCCTAGTGGGGGGAGATGGAGAACCCTTCCATAATGGAGTGTACCATCATACCCTACTAAGTAGGTAAAAAATTTATCATTTTTATTTTGATATGTATGAGACCATCATGGAAAATCCAAAGGGAAGATTTCAAGGCTATTAAATGAGGTCAAGTAGCTTATGAAGTCCTAAGAATGGTGGAGTAAATATTTCTATTTAGAGAGGACTTCTTATTCATCCATCTCTATGTCTTTTCACTCATGCCCTTTGAGTTGCTAGCATTTATTCCTAACTATATGTTCAACCTTAAATATACTAGGCAACTCAACTACATAAACCTGAGATACTTCAGGGAGTAGAAGAAAACCACTTCCTACCTACTCAAGCATCTAAGCATGAAGATCAATTCCAAGCTATGAGAGTTCCACTAAGTCATGGAGGAAACACTAAGGGATATGAGGGTGGAACAACTAAGCAGTAGGTGGTACTATAACCCAAAAGGATATTTCAAAGATAAGTTGAAAGCTAATGGTTTGAACACTTTCTTCACTCATGAAAAATGATATAACATTCAAAAATAAACCAACAATAGTGAAGAGCTAGCCCTTGCTAGTTGGGAGAGTGCACATGATTATGAGGATGAAATCCATGGATGGTATAATAGTATGCAAGAATAACACTCCTCTTATACCAAGTCCAAAGATAATTTTGACCCCTACATAAAGATGAACCATCATAAGCTAGGGGCCTTGAGAAAACTAGGTATTTGGAGCAAAATATTATGACTTAGACAAATATGTGATATGAAACTAAGACTTCAACAAGGCCAATACGAGATGAACCATTTGATGGATTGAAAGGATATAAGGAGTGTCAAGAGGGAAAAGACAACATGTGAATTTTTAGTAGACCCATATACTCTACCAAGGCCACTACATGCCTATAACACCAATGACACTAATAGTTGTCAACTCAACAATGTGATAGGTGACAATAGAAGGGCAATAGAGGTTTGAGAGATATGGTTATGTGTTAAAAAAGTGATGGTAGCCTAAGAATAATAGAAATAGACACTTTAGCTTGAATAGGAGAACATACCTTGAGGAGGAACCCTTCTAAAGTTGGGAACAACTAGAATTATAGCCACAATTGCACCCACTTTCACTTTTATTCCATCCTCCACTACTCCCCCTTCTTTATCTATCCTTCCTTCTTCTATTCCTTATTATTATTCTCCTGCACTTCTCTCACCCTCTACCAATGCATACCATGTTCCCCTAGAGGCACCCCATCCTAATTTGTCATTGCCATCCCTAGTACCACTCCCATAACTTTATTTCCATATCCATCCATTCAAGTATCAACCTCATAATCATTGGTACCATATATCCTATCCCCTTTACCATAATCTACCTCTTCACCAATGATCTCTTTGCTAGCATAAACATTAGTATAGCTCACTTTGGAACCAATCTCTCCCATGCTTGCCACATTTACAACCATATCCACTCAGTTCGTGCCACCAACCATCTGATTCTAGTCATGCCACCCACCATCCTAGGATATGCTACTTCAACTATAACTAAAATTGTCCCTCTTCATTCATAATGACCAAGTCTCTAAGAGCTCCCCCAAAGACTCGTTTAGCCACAAGGCCTAGCTAGTATTTCATGTGGAGTTTTACCTATGAATCCAAGAAAACAAATGTCCAAAAGGAATTTGATGTCCTTGCCATAGTGGAAAAGAAACCAAAGAAACTAAAGAAATAATATAAAATATCGAGGGACAAGACCTTTAGGGTTCTAGTAGTGTTACGATCACAGATAGTGTCAAAGAGAGATAATATCATCATAAAGGCAATACTAAGTGACCCATCCAAAGCTACATATTTCCCTACTAATATTATGGTCAAAGTATCTAAGTTATATCTGAGATAAATAAATCCCTACCAAATAATGTAGCTTGCAAATTAGCTCTCAATTGGTGTAGCCATGAAGTTTGGACAATTGGCAATAAGGAATGAGACACTTCAAAAGAAGAGTGGATATATTATATGAAATAACATTGCTTAAAATAAAAAAATGAGTGGTTCCACCAAAAAAATAAGGAATTCAAGGACACATCTAAAAGGGATCAAATGAAGAAGAAAGTTGAGGGCATAAAATATCAAATTGATGAGGTTGAGAAAATAGACAATTATAGTATCTCTTGCAACAACTTGCATAGGGGTAGAGCTAGTTAAAAGATAAGGTGACCAAGAAAATGCTCGATTGGAAGATCTAGTCAAAAAAATTTAAGAAGCCCTACAAGTTGGGGATAAAAAGATTAAACAAATCCAAGAAGAATCAATGACACTAAAACAAGGGGAAAGAACTATAGATAAAAAAAAACCTTCAACATTCAATGGGTCAAGTCTCTCTGGAACAAACAAGATGAAGGTTATGAACACCTAAGGATACTTCCACTTCATGGAATATGTAGAACACAACCTTAACCTAGTCATAGAAACCACCCAACAAATCAATAATTAAACACAAGGGAAATATTCTAGGAAGTACTCAAACTCCTATCTATGATGATGACATCACAAGCATAACAATTAGGAATCAATAGAAAGAACTTAGTCAAAAGGCTCAAGAAAATCTTGGATGCATAAGGAGACCTATAGGACTATAAAAATACCTTGGTCTCTCTAAAATTTACTATGCAATAAAAATTACCTACTATGGCTTTAAATCTCTTGAACACTTCAAAAACATCATTATTATTCTTCAAAAAATATACCCAATTTTTTCTAGTAAGATCATCGATGAAAGTGATGAAGTTGGAGGATTTACCAATACTTGGTGTATGCATTGGAACATAAATATTTGAATGAGTTGCAATTATATTAAATCCTCTCTATGTTCTTCCTTTTTGAAATATCTTTATGATGTTTTCCCATTCTACAACTATTAGGTACCCAAGATAGGTACTTAATAATATAATATTGTATTGTTATTAGGTACCCAATATAGGTACTTCATAATATTATATTGTATTTTTATTAAGTACCCCCATTGTAAAGGGGTCATATAGGAAGTATGTTATGAACCTATCTTCTCATAACCAAAAATCATTCACCAATATGCAAAAATATCAAACATGCATCCATAAATAAATTTCTCAATAGCAACCCACACAATAAAATAGATATTGATTATACCCTTGAGGTAGGGCAACATTGTACAATGCTACTTATTGGAAGGAAGCCACTCCATAAGATCTCCAACTCCACGAACCAATACTTCTACAAAAATACTTCATAGATGATATTTTTACAATAGGGATACATCTCTCTTTATACAAGATTGTGATGGTTCACCTTCCATGAGTTATAAAGTGCATAATAATATGACAATATTCCTTGACAGTTACATATGACAATATTTCCTTACCTATTGGGTACCTAATAACAATACAATATTAAATTATTAAGTATCTATCTTGGGTACCTAATTTTCCATGCCCTTACAAAAGGTTTCAGCCTCGAAACATTAGAAGAGGCTAAATAATATGATATTCTAATCCATGCTAAGTATTGATACCAATATTGATCATCCATCCATCCTAGTGAAACTATGATTGGTGGTGGTATTCATTGATGCCAATGCCATGTATTGGAAGCATAAATTTTACTTTTTTCATCCATACCTACTTGCATTTACAATTTGTAGCATATCTAAAGTTTTGGCTTCCATGGTTCCTTGTATATCCCTCATTGTTCTTCTACTACCTCAAGCCCTATCTCCACGATTATTGTCTGTCATGGTGGTGTGGACAGCAATATACTCCAACCTTAGCTCAATGTTTAGCCTTTTTGGACTCTTCAACATCTTGTTCTTATTTCAAGCTCTCATTTTGAATTTTTCCTTGGATTCTGATTTTACTTCTTCCTTGATCTCTATTACTGTCTCCTCCTTAGACTTTATTTCATGATCTTATGCAACTTGCTTCCCTACCATAACTTCCTATTTTTTCTCTTGATTCTTGCACCTTAGATTGAGAGATATCTTGCAATGTTATCTTCTTTTTGTGGTACCATAACTTCATAAATTTCTTTTGCACATTAATGTTAATAGTACCCAAGGAATCCAACCAAGGATAACCAAGAACAATATCTACATCATTCATCTTAGTAGCATGAAAATCTGAATGTAAAACATATTTATCAATGGTGAGCTTCAAATCTTAAAAAATTTGAATATTTTTACCCTCAAGTTGTATGTCTTTGATTTTATTTGCTTTAGCTTGCAACCTTTTAATAAAATATATATTTATATAATTATATTTATTGCTAGGGTTAATGGAAACAATATTTTTTTTAATTCAACCATGAACTTACAAAATAAATTTTTTACATTAAAAACAATTGTCCATTATTTGACCCTGACACACAAGGTGTAGTTTCCTTAGCTTGTATATTATTTTTCATTTCCTCTAGTCCCCATTTTATTAATAATGCAACTTCAAATTCTTCTTGTGTATATGTATATTTATGAGCATGAGCAAATTCCACATACCAAGAGAGAGCTTTCTCTTGTAAAATATGATAAAGCTTCAAATTCCATGTGAAATAAAAAATGTCCACTACCTCAATCATTTCCTAGTATCACTATCATCCCTTCGAGTGAATATCAACAAATCCATGACTTCTACCCATAAAATTTTCCAAAGCAACTAGGGTTTTAAATCATGAAAAATCTTTAAAATATATTTTTTGAAATCTCATCTATTTTTTTTCAAACAATGAAATTTGTAAATTTTCTTCAAAATAAAATAAACGACAACTGGTCTGCTTACTCGGATAGGGAGTTATGAATATTTTTCTTTGCATGAATTTTTTATGCAGCCCCAAAAACAACACCAAAAGCCCAACTTACAATAGTTGTAACTCCCTCAATACTTAGTAGAATTTCACGAGTAGTAATTTTTGTAATACTCAAAATAACCTATATGTTGGTGCAAAAGGATTCTAAAAATGACTGTTAAAATAATTTATTATGAATTATTTCTTTTGAGAAAAAATCACGTAGCCAAAACATAGCACAAATATCTCAGCTTCAAACAGTTGTAACTCTCTCAATACTTATCAGAATATATTGAATGAGATTTCATTTTGTGGTACTCAAAAAGATCTACACAATGATGCAAAAACCTTCTTTCTCAATGCTTATCAAAATTTAATAAATGAGCAGTTGTTTTTGTAGTACTCAAAAATATCTACACAATAATACAAAAACCTTTTGATAATGATTTTTGAAAGAAAATATATGGTTCTCACAAAATATGATATTTTTATGAAAATATGTGTCTTAGCTCTACAAAAACAACCCCACTTTGCTAGAATTGCTACTCTGATACCGAATGTTATGAACCTCTCTTTTCATAACCAAAACTCATTCACCAATATGTAGAAGTATCTTAGGGTACCTAAGAATATATATTTGGGGATATATTATTATATTGTATGAGGGTTGGCATGGGCCACATATAACCCAAGGTTAATTGTATTATAAAATTATATTATATTATATTAGTAGGTGGATCACCAAAGTAGAATTAGAAGATGGATATATAAAGAATAGATATTTGTCATTGTAATAATCATGGAGATCAATCATATGTAATCATCTTCACCCATGAAGTGGCTTATGAGACTTTGTCCTCCTTAAGAGGCACTCTCATCATGGGAGATCTTATGGAGTGATTCCTTCCTTAAGGAGTATTATTGATGTTGCCCTACCTTAAGGGTATTATCTATCTCTATATCATTTGTGGACTGTTATTGTGTATAATTATTTGTGGATGAATGATTTGATATATTTGTATAGTGGTGAATGATTTATGTTTATGAGAATAAAGTTTTGTAACAAAGTATCAAACATGCATCCAAAAATAAATTGCACAATCTACACAATAAAATAGAGATTGATAATACCCTTGAGTTAGGGAAACATCGTACAATTCACCTTATTGGAAAAAAGCCTCTCCACAAAATCTTCAACCCCATGAGCCAAGTCTTAAACAAGAATACTTCCTATATGATCCCTTTACAATAGGGGTACATCTCTCTTTATACAAGAATGTGATGGTTCACCTTCCATGAGTTACAAGGTCACCCATGTGGTGGTTCACCTTCCATGAGTTACAAGGTCACCCATGTGGTGGTTCACCTTCCATGAGTTACAAAGTGCATAATAATATATTCCATGACATTATTCCCCTACCTATTTCTAAATTGACATGTGGCCCTTAATGATTCATAGCAAATCCACATTAGCCAATAATTCATTTATGGATCAATACAATATTAATTTATTAAGTACTTATCTTGGTACCTAATAGCAACCTTCACACACTTCACTTCTTGTTTTTACACAAGGTAGTCTTGTACCATTCCATAAGCTTTCAATAGATACAAGCTTTGCAAATTTAGATGATCATACATTTGGTGCTATAACCAACTATTATATGATTATATGACACAAATTGCTCTCTTCTCCTCTAAGATTCAAAGAAAACATTTTGTTCTTTATCGTAGGTACAACATCCATTGTTTGGTTCTCATTTGCTTTATCATAGATGATGCATTCCTTATTCTCAAACACTAATTTTTAGTTTTTCTCTAGAAGTTACCCCACATCATTAAATTATGCTTCAAGCCTAGTATAAAGTATTTTGGATATCTTTATTTCCATATTTTGTGTCAAGTTGTAAGGTTCCTTTTCCTTCAACCTCTTATGCTTTGTTGTTTTCAAATTTCACGTTGCTCTTGTTTGAGTCATCCAACTCCACAAACAACTTCTTATTATCAGTCATGATTTTAATAGAAGGAATATAAGTACCAAGAATCTTCAATTAAAACTTTTGCAACTTTACATAACAAGAGATTAATCTCTCTTCTTCATGTGAAAAAATAGCCCTTTTTATTCTTCATTATTTGTCTTTAATATATATTCTCTTCATTGTGGGCATACCTTTTGCAATAGTGACATTGAACATTCCTCTTACCTAAAACTTTGCTCTATCTCTTCCATTATAGCATCCTCTTCTATCATGACCTCTTCCTCTTGTAAAATGTTAATTTTGTCGCTACCCTCTTTGTCCTTGAGAATTGGACCTTGAGCTAGCCCCATTATCATTTGAAACTCTAGCCTTGGAAATTATTTCTTTAGAAGGCATAAGTGATCCCACCAACTCATCTAACTCCAACTTCAAATCCTCACTTTCTTTAATAACTTGAGAAACCTTCAAGAGCTCTCTTCTCTTATTATAAGTTCAAGTTCCACTCCTAATAGGACTCAACCCTTTATGATAGTCCGAAGGAGATCGATCGATAGATCATTAAGGCACTCTAAGAGGTCATTTATGTGCTCAACGACTTCCCTCTAAATATGTTAGGAGGAAAAAATCAGGAGGTTGAGGGGTAAGACTTATAATTTAAGCACACAACCCTTTTAATTATAAGTAGGAGAAGTTTCTAGGAAGGCAAAATTTTAACAAGTCTTATGTGTTGCTTGACCCAAATCCCTTTGTGTTGCACCCAAGGCCTTTTTCCACATTTTGTGATATAAAAAGGAGCTTTGTTTCGAGGGTGCTAGTTGCTCCAGTTTGCAAGCTTTATTCTTGTTTAGTAGAGAAGAGACTAATTTGTTATTGCACTTGGCATGCAACGTAAAATAGAGATCCAAACAACAGATTCACAAAGCCCTCTCTATCATTGTATAATTGTTCCACTTTGCTATCAATATTATCAAAACCTTTTAAACATATCCTATGCTAGTTCTTCGCCATAGATACTCATTTTGTGCACAATGTCATGCACCTTTACATAATAGTCTCACATATTCTCATTGTCCTTCATTATCATATTTTCATATTCTATCTTCAATATTTTCAACTTTGCTAATTTGACTTGGGCAAACTATAATGGTCCTTCTTGGTAGGACCTGTTATTGATACTTGATTTATGTATTGATTTGTGGATATCAAATGCATAATATTATTTTATGTTATCAATATGTGTTGATAGTTGCAATTTATGATTAGATAATACTACTTTTGGAATATGGTACTGCTAATAAAATTTGTGGTTGCAGGACCAGGTACTCTCATAGATGGAATGTTGTGGGATAACCACCAAATTTAAGAGAAAAAAAGAAATTATGGATGACAATCTCATCAATAGCTCCAAGGTAAAAATAAACCCTTCATGTAGGTGCATTGCATATGTGTATGCTTGATTGAATTCACCATTGGGAAAGGAGGTTGTTAATTAATCAAAAGAGTCATCCTTCATAGAAGGGTGATAACGTTGCAATTATCGTGAAGCCTTCTACTTAAGGAAAAAATTTGTTGTGCATATTTTTGATTGCATTATAGTTGGGTATTGATGGCTTAGCAAGAGCCCTTGAGTTGTTGTATGTGGAATTGTTTGATATCAATGTTAATGGTTAATATTAAAATTTGATAGTAATTATATTAATTAGGTGAGTAGTTAAACTAATTATTATTATTCTAATGTGGGTTGCATTAGAAAGTAATAAATGTTAAGAAAATGATTTAATTAATAGTTAGATCAAAGGGCATTAATTAAAGTAATGCGAGCAATGCTAAAATTTGAGTATATTTGATTGAATAAAGAGCTTATATTTTAATATTGAATTCTAGAAGTTGGCAAGTGGTAATATTGGAATCATGCAACGTAATCTTGGGAGCATTATTATCTTGTGCATAATGAGCTACATGATAGAAATAACAACTTCCTACATTATTATTTTTTGTTCCTTTGGGGAATATATGTTTGGGAGGATTATTAGTTTTGAGAGCTAGCTAAAGAAGAATATTGGCAAGGAGAAGAAGTTCTAGAGACAAAGGGAAGATTTACCTGAAGGGGCTATCACAAAGGTACTTGATTTTCTAGCTTATCTCCAAAAAAATGAATGCTTCTTATGTTTGTGACAATGGAAGTAATTCATGTTGTACTTTAAGGATTTACGTAGCTTCATCTATGGTTTTTCTCCTACTATTTTTGTTTCAGATTTGAGATAGGGTTTAGCATTTTCAATATTTAGGAAGCCTCAGTTATGGTAAGCATCTTTTATCAATCCTCTATATTGTCTTGGTTTTTTTGGTTCTCTATGCAAGAACCTTGTATGGGAGTGTTAAGTATGTGATTCTTGCAAGTCTTTACTCTTGAGGATGTCTAAAACCTTCAAAAGCTACAAAATTAGGATGAGTAATATTCTTTTTGTGGATCAAAAGTGTTGCAGCAATCTCAACCTTGTCTAGTATCCTTAGCAATGCTTTGAATCTATGCTCTCTGTGTTTCACAGCAATAGTGGATAAAAAAAGAAAGAGTTTGTTGTTTCTTGAACTCTATCATCACCCTGATCTATTAAGTATTTGTTGTCTTGCTCCTCTAATATTATTTTAAGTTGGTTATTGCAAGTTTGTATGCATATTTTAGAGAGTTTAAGGCGATATTTTAAGCTGAGAAATCTAGCAAGTTCCATCAAAGTGATAGGCTCTAGATGGATGTTTTTTTGTGTGCATGTATTAGAGCCTTAGTGTTGATCCTTGGAGTTTAATTTATCACTCCTAAGTCATAACCGTTAGAGATTCTAATCTAGTATGGATCGGGTTGAGTTGCTAGCTTAGTTTTTTTTTCATTTCTAACATTGTTAAGTTGGGAGCACCTTTTTGTTGTGTGCCCTAGGTGAAGCATTATGTTAATTATTTTAATATCCTCTAGTAAGTAATTTAATAATTTAAATAATCATAGTCCTGGAATTAAGAGAACTCCTAAATACTTATAATTATGCTTAAATATTTGGAAAATACCAATAGCCTATGGATATTATTGGAATACAACCTTTAGAAGAAATCAAATAATATATTATTGATATAAGTATGGGATTCTCTCCTTGTTTGCATAGAATGTATCTTGCATGGTTGTATGTGTGTTCTTGCATAGTGCATGTTATGTTGCATATGCATTTCATGAGCTATATTGATCCCTAATTATGCTTTAAGTTCATTGGTGGAGATTCACTAAGTGGATACCTTGTAGAAGATATAAATGATTATTTATGGTTAATAAGATTGTAATGTAATAATCTTGGGATGAGGATTTTTATGAGTTCATGTTTATGAAGAGGAAATTAAAAAAATTGTACATAACATTCTTGTTATAATATTTAGAAAAGAGAATATTAGGTGTTATTATTATTTATTGTTATGTTTTTTAGAATATTTATGCATGTGCAAAATGGAAGAATATGTTTATTCATGGATTATGTTTATAATACCTTGAGGATGTGTTATTATTAAATGTAATAAAAAAATGCTAAATACTAGTATTATGATATGAAAGTATTTAGTCTTCAGCAAAGTGTTATGATGCATTTAATTATGTTTTTAATATAGCACTTTATTTCATTTGAGAGAGATGTTAATATTTTTTTAATGTTTAGACTCTTAGGGTTGAATGGGGGTTTTGGGCATGAATCTAGAGCCATATTAGATAACCCTTGAGTCAAGATGTACCCAATCCTAGGAGGAGTTACAGTGATGCAATAACCATTTATATAATCTGGGAGGAGTTGTGGTGATGCAATAACAAGATATTTGTGAATGATACACCTTGAATGGTGAGGCTTGGGTGTTCCCAAAGCAATGAGGCTTTTGGGTAGTCCTAAGCAGTGAGGCTTGGATGTATTCCTAGCAATGAGGTCTATAAATCATTCACAAGATAGTATAGTGGTGGCAACATGGTGAGGTTTGGATGACCATGCTCATTACCATGTGAGTGGTAATGGCCTTAGCTCGTAGAGGTGTGGTAACTAAGCACTAAGATATTATACAAAAGTAATCCTACATAGATAAACTTATGTAGGGTTAGGTAAAATGCATCCTCCTTTAAGTGTTATGGGCCTTAAAGGATAATCCCTACATCATGGTCAAGTTGTCCTATACTGGTGAGGGTATAGGAAAAGTGGGGGGACCATTGATGGCATATTTTCTAAATGATGAGGTTTAGAAAAGTGAACCCTAGAAGTATGGGATGTTGGCCACTCCTGTCCACTTGAGTGTCATATGCAATGATATTGAACTCAAAATATGGTTATGCCTTATAATGCTAAAAAATATTAGGACTTCTTGTTAGATAATCCTTGTGAAAATAAATATATCTTCCTTGGGTTGAGTTGGTGGGTTGTTATAGTTGGTATCAGAGCCTAGGTCGTAGGACTAGAAGCTTTCATGGAGAGAACCTAGGTTGAGCCTTGACTTGATGTGCTACTTTGGGGATGGCACCTTGTGGTGAGGCAAGTGTGGCCATGATCATTATTAGGTGAGTGATAATGGTCTTACCTAGTGATGGCACCTTGCGGTGAGGTAAGTGTGACCATGATCATTATCAGGTGAGTGATAATGGTCTAAGTTAGTTCATGAGGAGATGAAACTAACTAATTTTAAGTATAATTTTGGAGAAATTGTAACTTATCCAACTCCTTTGTGTGGATAGGATATGGCACCTATTTTGAGAGGAGGATCATCCAAGAAGTCAAGGTTAGCTACGTAGGAGGAAGCTACAACTCATCCCCAAAGGAAGTCTAGAAGAACAATGGACTCCAACAAGAAATCTAGAAGAATAATGGACTCCAATAAGAAGTCTAGAAGAACAATGGACTCTAACAAGAAAACTAGAAGAACAATGGACTCTAGTGAGAGGGTGGAAGAACTTTCTTCCATAGTTAAGTTGCTTCAAGAGTAGATGGAGCAACAATGAAAAATATTGGAAACATTGGTTAATCAGGAGACCAGTAATAGGGATTCAAAGGGTAGATAGGAAGAGAATCCTGCTAGAGGAATCCATGAGGGTAAAGCTCAAATTGAGGTTGAGCTTGCCAAGGACCTTAAGAATGTTAAGGTATCTAAATTTAATGGAAGAGAAGGGGGTGATGCAGTAGAGTCTTGGTTGAATGAGTTGGAAACTTTATTTTCCATGAAGAATTACTCACCAAAAACCTAAATTATTTGGGCAACCCTTCATCTTCAGGATGCAGCCTTGGAATGGTGGAACACATTCAAGGTAGGTAGAGGAATCCAAGTTATGGATCTTAAATGGGATAATTTTGTAAGGGCATTTAAGAAGATATTCCTATCGAATCAGTTTTATGTAGAGAAGTTTGAGGAGTTCTCTACGCTCCAACAAGGTACATTGACTATGGAGGTATATTATCAAAGATTTGTTAAACTCTTGAAATATATTTTTGAGTATGAGATCAATGAAAAATTGAAGGTGCATAAGTTCATCTTGGGGGTGGATCCTAAGATTTGAACAATGATTAATTTTCTCAAGCCCAAAACCCTTCAAAAAGCATATGATTTGGCTTGACAGGAAGAGACCAATTAGCAAACCAAGAAGACCTTCTTCAACTATGGAGGGTTGATAGAAGGAGAGAAATAGGAACTCAGGAAGAGGAAGAGTTTTGGGTTTATGAAATGGGATAAGGAGAAAAATAAGAAAAGTAAAGGGAACCCAAAGTTTAAAAATAAGAACAATGGGAACCAAGGGAATTATAAGAAGAATTTCTAGAAGAAGGATAATTCAAAACCCCGACCTTAGAAGCAGAATGATTTAGCTCAAAAAGAGGATACAGAGGATAAAAGGTAGGAAAGGTCTCAAGTACCCAGGATAGGTTGTTTCATTTGTGGGGGTCCTCATTATGCAAATAAGTATCCCCAAAGGCTAGATTCAAGTAACAAAGTCGAGGAGCAACCACACCAAATCTATGCAGCCATAGGAAGTCAAAACCTTGATGGACAAGCAACTCCCATGTTGTTAAATGGTAAGTTGTTCAATAGGAATGTAAAGGTTTTAATTGATTGTGGAGCTACAGATAGTTTTATTTCCACTAGTATTATTGGGGATATGCCAAAAAAACCTAGATTTTTGGCACAAGGGTGGAAAGTTGAGTATGGGTCTGGATAGACTTACTCAATGGATCAATGCTTACCTATGACTGAGATCACCTTACCCAATGGATCCACTATTTGGCACTTATATGTAGCACCACTACATGCCTTTGATATTATCCTAGGGATGGATTGGTTAAAGGCTCATGGAGCCCTAATCAATTTTCAAGAAATATGGATGGACTATATTGATAAGGATAAGAAGATAATAAGGGTTCAAAGTAGGCAAGGGTCTTTTCGACCATATTTATTGTCAGCTATGCAACTTAAGAAGGCAATCAAGAGAGGTGGGATGTTGTATGTAGTTAAGATAAATGGCAAGAAAGGCGATAATGGAGATGCAAAAATATTTAAGAAACATCCAATTATGCATGAATTTAGGGATGTATTTTCAAAGGATCTCCTAGGCCTTCCACCTTGGTGTGAATTTGATTTCACCATTGAATTAATGCTTAGGATTGAACCTATTGCAAGGACACCTTACATAATGACTCCTATTGAGTTGCAAGAGCTAAAGGTGCAACTCCAATATTTGTTGGAGAAAGGTTTAATTAAACCTAGTGTGTCACCCTAGGGTGCTCTAATGTTATTTGTGAAGAAGAAGGATGGTTCCTTAAGGTTGTGCATTGACTATAGAATGTTGAATAAGGTCACCATCAAGAATAGGTATCCTTTGCCAAGGATTGATGATCTCTTTGATCAATTAAAGGATGCCACTATATTTTCAAATATTGATTTGAGATCAAGATATCATCAGCTGAGGATTCATGAGGAGGATACTCACAAAATAGCCTTTAAGACTAGATATGGACACTATGAGTTCACAGTGCTGCCATTTGGGTTGACAAATGTGCCAACAACTTTTATGAATCTGATGAACAATGTGTTTAGGAAATATCTGGATCATTTTGTTTTGATATTTCTAGATGATATCTTGATATATTCCCACACTAGAGAAGAACATGACCAACATTTGAGGTTAGTGTTAGAGGTGTTGAGGAAGAACCAACTTTATGGAAAGTTGTCAAAATGTGAGTTCTATGCCTCACAAGTTTAGTATTTGGGGTATATTATATCTATAGAAGGGATTGTTGTAGATCCCAAGAAAATTGAAGCCATTTTGAGTTGGCTTGCACCCACTAATGTGTCTGAAGTTAGAAGCTTCATGGGAATAACTAGGTATTATAGGTATTTTGTGAAAGACTATTCAAAAATTGCCTACTCTATTACCAACCTTCAGAGAAAAGGAAAAGAGTTCAAATGGATGGATAAGTGTGAGGCCACCTTTGAAACTCTAAAGAATAAGTTGACTACAACACCAATTCTTAGGATACCAGATCCTCTTGGGAATTTTATAATATGTACAGATGCTTCCTTAGAAGGTTTGGGAGGGGTATTATCCCAAAATGAAGCTATAGTAGCATATGAATCTAGGAAACTCAAGAAGCATGAGTTGAATTATGCTACACATGACCTAGAGTTAGCAACGATTGTGCATGCTCTTAAGGTCTAGAGGCACTATTTGTTGGGAAAACCTTTTGAGCTAAGGACAAATCACCAAAGCCTAAGGTATATCTTTACCCAACCTATGTTGAATGCAAGGCAAAGAAGGTGGATAGAGTTCCTAGTCGAATATGACTTTGGTATAGAGTATATCAAAGGAAAGGAAAACAAGGTTGTTGACACCTTGAGTAGGAGAAGGCATATAGCAACATTAACCCAGAGTCATGTAGACTTGATGGACAAAGTCAGGGAAATGTAGTTACAGGATCAATATTGCATTGAAATCTAGGCTAAAATTGAGAAAAATCCTAAGGAAAATAAGGATTTTAACATAAAATATGGACTTTTATGTTTCAAAGATAGGGTTGTCATACCCAAAATTGGTGATTTAAGGAGAATTATTATGCAAGAGGTGCATAGTTCTCCATATTCTGCTCATCCGGGAGGTGCAAAGATGAGAGAAAACATGAAAAAGACCTTCTATTGGTCTGGAATGAAATAAGATATTAATAGTTTCATTGCTAGATGTTTGGAATGCCAGAAGGTAAAGGCAAAACATCAACATCCAATAGGAAAATTATACCCACATGATATACCTACTCAAAAGTGGCAGGTTATATCTATGGATTTTATTGTGGGTTTACCTAAGACAAGGTACCAACATGATGCAATACTTGTGGTGGTAGACAAGTTGACTAAAGTTGCACATTTTATATCAAGAAACATCAAGGATGATGCACCAATTGTGGCAAATAAGTTTGCCAAGGAAATATTTAGGTTACATGGTTTTCCTGAGGTGATCATATCAGACAGAGATTCTAGGTTTACATTAGAATTTTGGTAGGCTCTTCATCGTGCAGTGGGCACTAAATTGAATATCAGTTCTGCTTACCATCCAAAAATAGATGGGCAAACAGAGAGGGTTAACCAAGTTCTAGAAGACATGCTTCGCATGTATTGCATGGATCAAAAGTCTAAATGGGAAGACTATTTGCATCTGGTTGAATTTGCATATAATAATGGATACCATGCATCCTTGGGAATGGCTCCATTTGAGGCCTTGTATGGAAGAAGATGCAGAACACCTCTATCATGGGATAATCCAGAAGATCGGGTGGTGATCAAACCAGACACTATCAGAGAGATGGAGGAGCAGCTCAGAGTGATTCGATAAAGGCTCAAGGAAGCAATCGATCACCAGAAGAGCTATGCTGATCTGAAAATATCACCAAGAGAATTCTCTGTGGGAGATAGAGTCTTCTTGAGGGTAAGACCCATGAAAAGTGCCATCAAGTCAACTAAGTTGGATCCTCATTTTGTTGGGCCTTTTGAGATCATTGATAAGATTAGTCCAATAGCCTATAGGCTCACCTTGTCACCCAACCTATCAAAGATCCATGATACTTTCCACATATCCCTACTTAGGAAGTATGTTGTTGATCCTTCTCATGTTTGGAATATTTCAAAATTGTAGATGGTAGATCCCTCAGCCATTGAGGTGCAATCGATAAGGATTCTAGGGTTTCATTCTAAGATCTTGAGAAAATGAACCCTAGATCAATGTAAGGTCCAATGGGACCATTATTCTAAAAATTGTGCAACTTGGGAAGATGTTGAGGAAATGAGGAAGCAATTCCCATATTTGTTTGAATGAAATATATGCTTTATTTTTAGAAAACACAAGGGATTGTGTTTAGTCCAAGGGGGAGTATGTAATGACCCTCCTTGGCAGGACTTATTATTGATACTTGATTTATGTATTGATGTGTGGATATCAAATGCATAATCTCATTTTATGTTATCAAGATGTGTTGATAGTTGCACTTTATGCTTTGATTATACTACTTTTAGAATATGGTATTGCTGATGAAATTTGTGGTTGTAGGACTAGGTACTCTCATGGGTGGATTGGTATGGGACAACCACCAGAGTTGAGAGAAAAAGGGAAATGATGGATGACATTCTCATTGACAACTCAAGGGTAAAAGGAAACCCTTCATATAGGTGCATTGCATATGTGTATGTTTGATTGAATGCACCATTGGGCAAGGAGGTTGCTATTTAAGCAAAAGAGCCATCCTTAGTAGGTAGGTGATAGCATTGCAACTATCGATAAGCCACCTACTTAAGGAAATTTACTATTATGCATATTGATGTTTTTATTTAGGATGCACTCATGCATGTTTGAGGTATAAAGTTTGTTTGTTTAGTATTAATAAATATTGTGGTATTTTAATACTTGGATTAGTACATATCGAAGTTAATGGTTAATATTAACATTTGATATTTTAATTAAGTAATTAATTTAATTTCTATTATGGTTCCTATTGTTAGTAACTATCACTAATGTTAAAAGGTAATAATATTGTTGATGAACAAAGTGAATGGATCACTCATATTTTGACTTATGAGTATTAATAGGGTTATAGTAATTTAAAATTAGCTAACTATGAAAGAGAGGAGCTTCAATTAATATAATCCATAAGGTTGTAATAGATTATTTTGGAAAGGTGGCAATCTTTGGTAACATTGGAGTTGAAAATGTTACCCACTGTTTGGTAATGTTTGGCCAGAGTAAGAGTATGGACAAGGTGTGGTCAACATGCTAGAAGGAGGTAAGAATAAGCCATTTCCAAGTGAGGAGTTTTCTTCTTCTAGTTTATTTGTTATCATGTGTGGAGAAGAGGGGGTTGGCGGACAAAGGAGAGGATTTTTTTTAGGCTTTGGAAAGGGTGTTGTAGGGTACTAGAGAACCAGAGTAGAGAAGCATTATCGTAGAACATTTCCTTGGTAATATCTAACTTTAAGTGAATGCTTTAATGGTATACATCAATTTGAAATGTTTTACATAAGTTGTTGAATTGTTGTGCTACATAGTTGTTTACGTGTAATCATACCTTTTGGCGTTGTTTTTAATATTGAGATCCTTCTAAGTTTTGGGTACTGTTGTTTTGGAACCAACTAAAGGATCAATGTTGAATTTTTGGGTAAATTTTAGTTGGTTGTGAGTCATTTGATGACTATTGATTGTTGTTCCTTTTGTTGTTGATTCAACCCTTTTTCCTGGATGTTCTTATTGTAGCTCTTAATCGTTGTTGTATTGGATGTGCTTGTTAATATTTTTAGAGATTTTTAGTCACTTGAGGGTTGTATCTTCTAAGTCCTGAGCTTTGGTCGTGTGTGGTTTCTTCTTTATATTTTGATGTTCACTTTACCAAGGTTTAGATGGGCACTACAACAAATCGTTATCTTGCTTTGATTATGCTTCAATTTTCTCTTTTCCAAAGTCATTGAGCATCTAACATTCTTAGTATATGTTAGTTGACCTTCGTTATTGTTGTGGATGTTCCCTCGAATTAAGGTTTTTCAATTTTTATGATTGCAATGTTAGATTACCTTGATTTTATTCTCTTTCTACTATGACTTTCTAAAGGGAAAATATTTGGTGTGGAATGGATGATTTCATTTGGTAGAAGTGCTTTATTTTGGTTGCTTTAAACCTTCTAGAATAGATAAATCGTTTCTCGAGCATGGTGGTTTACTAAAGTTTAGTTTAAGTAATTATTAAGTCATAGTGTTAGTTTTATTTAAAAGAAGATAAATGGCCTTGTTTGAATATTTATTTATTGCTAATGGATTACGTAATTTATGGTTTAGAGATAAAATATTAAATTAAAGTGGAGGTCTTTCTTTATATATATTGTTGGAAAGAAAGAAGCAATAATTATAAAAGTAGACTATTATTTTAGTATAATGAATTTGAAATGTAAGGTAAGAGAGTATATTTGGATTTTTGTGAAGTTCCATTGTATTGTACTTATGTTTGGATAAATAAGAAGAAATTATTGAAAATTTTAGTAATGGGTTTTCTGAGGTTTGAGTAGATAAAGGAATCCATTATTGAGAGAAGTGTGAGATTCTCTCATTGATTGCATAAAATGTATCTTGCATGATTGTATGTGATCTTGCATAGCGCATGTTAAGTTGCATATGCATTTCAAGAGTTGTCTTGATCCATAAAGTATGCTCCAAGTTCATTGATGAAGACTCAACAAGTGGAGACCTTGAAAAAAGACATGATTATTTATGTATTAGAAGATTGAAATGTAAAATTTTGGGATGACAATTATTATGGGTTTTGTTATGAAGGATATAATGTTAAAGAAATTATTCTTGTTTTATTTAGTTTTCTCAAAAACAAAAAAATATATTTTGTTAAATTTATATAAAGATCTTGGAATGAATGGTTAAGAGCAAATGGAAAGAATTATGTTATCAAAAGGAATGCTAGAATCTAATGGATTATGGTTATATCTCTATAGATATTGTTATGTTCTTTCCATTGTAAATAAAGAAAATGCTAAAAGCTAGTTTTTATATTTTGAAAAGTATTTAAAATTCTAGTCTTTAGCAATGTGTTATTATGCTTTAATATAGCACTTTATTTTCATTTTGAGAGAGATGTTTATTTGCTTTTAAATGTTTAGACTCTTGAAATTGGTGGGGTTTTTGGACATAAATATAGAGCCATATTAGAGGAACTCTTTAGTCAAGAATATAACCCAATTTAGGGAGGATTTGTGGTGATGCAATAACCAGACAGTTGTGAATCTTGGGAGGAGTTGCGATGATGCAATAACCAGGTCTTTGTAAATTTAGGAGTTGTGGTGATGTAATAACCAAATAATTATGAATGATACACCTTGAATAGTAAGACTCAAGTATCCCAAAGCAGTGAGGATTTTAGAATAATTCACAAGGTAGTATAGTGGTGGCACCTTGAATGGTGAGGATTAGGTGACCATGCTCATTACTAGGTGAGTGGTAATGGTCTTAGTTAGCCCATAGAGGTGTGGCAACTAAGAACTAAGGCATTATGCCAGAATAATCCTACATAGATGGAATTCTGTAGGTTTAGGGAAAGGGTGTCTCCATTTAAGTGGTATAGGCCTTAAATGATAATCCCTATATCATGGTCAAGTTGTCATATACCGATGATGGTATAGAAAAAGTGAGGATACCACTATTGATGTCTTTTCTAAACAGTGAGGTTTAGAAAAGTGAACCCCAAAAGTACGAGATGTTGACCACTCCTCTCCACTTGAGTGTCATGTACAACAACAATGAACTCAAAATGTGGTTGTCTTATAATGCTAAAAAACATTGAGACTTCTTTGTGAGTCTTTTCTTGAGAAAAAATATATCTCTCCCTTGGGTCATGTTGGTGGGTTGTTACAATAAGTCCTTTAGACATTTATTTAAAGGTAAATCTATTAGTAGAAATCTTATGTGATATTTGTCTATAGGTAAAGGAAAATACATTAATAGAAGTCTTGTGTAGTGTTTGTCTATAGGCAAAGTAGAAGCCATTTAAACATTTGTTTAAAGGCAAGTCCATCAAGATAAGTCATCTATGGTATTTGTCTAAAGGCAAGTATAATGTCATTTGGTGCATTTATAAAATTCCTTACAAGCATTTGTTTTGAGGTGAATATATTTATAGATTAAAACAAATTATATAATACTCCTTTGACATTTGTCTAAGGGCACCAAAAAATGATATGTTTATCTTGTATTATAACAATATCTTATGGCATTATCTAGGTTCCTATGGGTAAATTTTTATTAATATCATAGCAATGCCTTATGGAATTATCTAAAGTACCTATAGGCATGTATTTTTATCTATATAATAGGTTATACCATAGCAATATCTTATGGTATTATCTAAAGTCCCCTAGTGATGAGGGCATTTTTCTACCTAGGTTAGTTTTCTACCTAGGTTAGTATTTTATTCTATTTTGCTAATAATCGTGAGCCCCTTTCTCACGTCATTTAGTTAGCCTATTATTTAGTTGGCACATGTTGGCTAATTATAATTTTTAGCTATTAGTTAGCTAACAACTAGGATTGTTAGCGTATGGCTAGCATTTTCCCCCTATTTGTGCTCCTTCGTGATTTGTGCGAGGAGTTACGATTTTAGGGTGTTTGATTTGTATTTTGATACTTTTTAGTGTCTATTTAAGCTGGAATAAACAATGGATGAGTAGCTTGATTTTTATTATAATTTGGCCCTTATTATTGGTATCAGAGCCGATCGATCTGATCGGGCTCTTTCGTTGGAAAAATACTGGATATTGATTGATTTGCCTCCTGTGGATGATCACTGCAAATTCCTACGACGACAGATCTAGTTGAGGCAGACGTAGGGTTTGGCGAAGCGATTGGCTCGATCAACCATTCTACTGGTTCAAGCAAAAGCATTTGAAAATTTTGGTTGAATCTTCAGACTATTGCCGCTGCCTAAGGTCCAACTGCGTACGCCGATTTGTCCTTTGGGGTCGATCACGGGTTCTTTTCCCTTCGGCCAAAGATTTACGCACACCATAGCCTGTTGATGATCAGATAGAATCAGGCGAAGGACTGTTGGTTTGGTCGGCATAACCTCCATCCCAGTTTGCAGATATAGCGTCTGGCGGGACTTGCAGCATCGCATGAAGTTGACGTCGACTGCAGGGTTCGAACCTGCGCAGGCGAAACCCAATAAGACAAAGGATACGTGGGTTTCATCGAAGACAGGACACGAAGATAAAGGATACAATTGGTCCTTTTAATCTCACCAACGCTGGTATCTCGGTTGGTGGTTCGTCGAGCGCTAAAGTGCTATCTTTGGGTAGGTCGTGGGTTCTATTCCCATCGAACTTAAACTAATTTTTATTTTAAATTATGTTATTTTAATTTAAAATAAATTTAATTTTTAGTTTAAAATGTTTAATTATTTTAATTAAACATTTTTAAATTGCATTAATATTTTTTGCAATTTACCATCATTCAAAAGCATTATAAAAGCCCATTAGGCTTATTTTTACAAAATATTTGTAATCTCCCAATAATTGGGAAAATGTGTTTTGGAAATTGTCTACGAGGCAAATTATTGTAAAAGCAAAATTGATTCTTGCTTAAAGTGCTTGAAATTCATAGCACGTTGTAATTGCCCTACGAGGCAAAATTTTGTAACTCTTTTAAGGAGTTTTTTTGTAGCCTCCTGGCTTACACCAGAGGTCAGATGGCTGCTAGTCTGGCAGAACAAGTGGCCGCCATAGCTGACGTGGTCAGTCTCTTGGCTGACAAGGTTCAGAACATGAGTGGGCCTAGTCCACCTAGTCTAGCCCCTGAACCTCGACATCAAATCAGATGTGAAGTTAGCATTTATAATGGCTCTCGAGATCCAGATATCCTCAATAGCTAGATTCTCGACATGGATACCTGGTTCGACTACAGCAAAATTAAAAAAGATGACCAAGTTGCTTTTGCCAAACTAAAACTTTTTGGCATTGCTAAAGTTTTGGTACAGGATCGTCAAAGCACCCAGGATCCCATCGACACTTGGGATGACCTGGTCAAGGCATTGAAGGATACATTCTATCCTTCCAATTTTGCTGAGGATTTGGATTTCCAATGGCTTCGTCTGAGGCAAGGACATAACATGAGTGTTCAAGATTATATTGGGAAGTTCAACAACTTGAGGATTCTCAATAGCATCCTCGATCCCACTCCTAAACTTATCAACAAGTTTAAGAGTGGATTGCAAGATCAACTCTTTAGAGAGTTGAAATACACACCTTGTGCCACTTTGAATGAAGTCTATAATAAAGCACAACTGGAAGAAGAGAAAATTGCTATGAAGTCAGGGGCTTCATCCAAGGCACCTAAACAAGGACCACCACAGCAACAATCCGACAAGGCTTCAACAAATTCTCCTTCTTCTTTTACTTCTCCTTCTTCTTCTTCCCCCTCTTCTTATAATTGGAAAAAGTTTTGTAATTATTGTAAGACACGAGGACACAATGAAGCTGAATGCTTCAGGAAAAAGAAAAATTTACTTGCACAACCTCAACAAGAGGAACCACACGATGGGCCCATTGAGTATGTAGGAGAAGATATTGAGTATCCAGAACTTCAAGGGAAACTAAACCAAGTGACCCTCCTGCATCGACAAACACATAGAGAGAGTTTGTTCTTCACACGAGCTCATCTTCTTCCCAACTTTTTTGTGAGTTGCATCTTCGATAATGGCTCCACGACCAACCTCATTTCTCAAGAAGTGGTTGATCGCCTCAAATTGCCAGTCGAACCCCATCCTTCTCCCTATTCACTTGGATGGAAGGATGAGGGAACTACTTCTGCAATCACAAAATGTTGTACTTTGTCATTTGCCCTTGGTCCACACTATGTGGATCGAGTCACCTATGACGTGACTCCCATGGACTTATGTGGAATGATTCTCGGCCAGCCTTATCAATATGATAAGCGAGCTTCCTATAATGCTTATCATAAAACCTATACTTTGCATCATCAAAGTAAGAGCTTTCTTATACGTAATCTTCCACATACACATTTCTTGGCGTCTTTACCAAGAATTTCCTTAGTTTCATCGCCAAAGGACATTTGTCTTTTTGTTCCTAAGGAGGTTATTCCTCCTCCAGCATCAGTGCCTTCCCCTGTTGCTCCTACTGCTCTTCTTGTTGTTCCCCATCGAGTACTGCAGCGGCCTCTTTTGATGTCATTTTCTCAGGTTTTCGATGATTAGCAACCTTCACAGATCCAACAGCAGGTCCATACTCCTTGTCACAAAATTTCATTTTTGACAAAGGAGTGCTCTCGACATTGTATCTCTACACCGGCATCCCGTGGCTTCCAGGATGTTCTTCCGCCCGGTTATGAGTTTTCTTTGCAACATTTTGTGAGTCCAGATTCCACTCGTATTGTAAAAGCATTGGAGTCCAATGCTTCTTGAGTGGGGAGGCATGATGAGGGCATTTTTCTACCTAGGTTAGTTTTCTACCTAGGTTAGTATTTTATTCTATTTTGCTAATAATCGTGAGCCCCTTTCTCACGTCATTTAGTTAGCCTATTATTTAGTTGGCACATGTTGGCTAATTATAATTGTTAGCTATTAGTTAGCTAACAACTAGGATTGTTAGCGTATGGCTAGCATTTTCCCCCTATTTGTGCTCCTTCGTGATTTGTGCGAGGAGTTACGATTTTAGGGTGTTTGATTTGTATTTTGATACTTTTTAGTGTCTATTTAAGTTGGAATAAACAATGGATGAGTAGCTTGATTTTTATTATAATTTGGCCCTTATTACCTAGGTAAATATTTATTTGTATCATAGCTTGTATCATAGCAATACCTTATGAAATTATCTAAAGTCCCCTTGGAATTTTTTTTATGTATAGTATAGTATGTATTATAGCAACTTTATCTAAATTACCCTTAGGCAAATCTTCACTAGCATCATATCATGTAACATAGCAATACCTTATGTCATTACTTAAAGTCCCCTAAGCATAAATTTTATTGATATCATAGATTGTATTATATCTTGTAATATAGCAATGCTTGGTGGTGTTATTTGAATTCGCCTTGGGCACATCATTTACATGATATATGCATATCTAAATCACCACATTTATTTTAAACATATCATCTATACATCCAAAATCCAAAACTATTTTCTATGTCTCATCACGAAAACTTGTCAATTATGTATCTTAACCAACAAAATACAACACATCATTATATATATATATATATATATATATATATATATATATATATATATATAATATATCAATGTGTATCTATATTATATATAAATAATTCATCTTAAGTACAAATAAAAACTATAAAATCATCCCTCACAAGGGTAGCTAGCTCTATGATCATGTATCTTGTGTTCTTGCTCCTTCACCAAGTTGTGGTAACATCCTCATCAATCAGTGTGACTATCGATTTATAGATAATAAGTGAGTCAAAGTTGTCCTCGTCTATGACCTAGTGGGTGATGGTAGCCAATGATTGGCTAGCATAGTTGCATAGTAGGTAATCCTATAATAGGTCGATCAATAAACCTTGTCATCAAATTTGTTTGCACATATACCAACTCTATCAAATGCTACTATTACATGGAATCCATATGTTCTAGGAGGGCCTAGACTAGATATCTATTGTCATATCCACCTACCACTATGACCTTCACCATAGTTACATCTCTCTCTATAGTTAGACTCAAGATAGTATACTACATAACTAAAGTCTAGTGGTAAAACCTATCTTTCTCCATCATGTTTTATATAGCCTCTACTCAATATTATCTCTCTCTATATGTGTTGTTGCTAGCATATCCAAAAGTCTAGACACCTACTAAGCTAGCACATATCTCTCTATATGCATGGTAGACTAAGATGACCTACTAGGTCCTAGCTCTCCCATTGTGATAATTAGCATGGACAATCACTCCTCCTATTTCTACTTCCAGTACCATATATCTCCTCTAGTAGTACTCTTGATATCGCCTCAATAGTTGCAAGATCACTTGCTATGCTCATTAAGGCAGCATCCCTAGCTACATCTACTTGCATGTACTCAAGTTTTATACAATAATCCTCAAGTGATGGATGATCTAACACCACCCTAGTATTTATCACTAACTCTAGGGTCATTGCCTTCTAGATCTAGGATCACTAGATCATCCATGTCTACCTGAGTATATGTGTTAGAGTTTATCTGAGGCCTAAACCCTCACTCTCATATAAACCTTCAATACTATATGGGTCCCATTAGGATGTCCTATTGCTATTCAAATTGGTAGACCATATAGTTCAGATAGAAGAGTTTGTGGTCTCCTCATGGTCCAAAAAGATACATGACTCCCTTCACTTGGACTAGTTGGCAGGCATCTTCTTTCCACTCTAGGTTTTATATATAAGTATGTTATATCACTTGCTCCTACCTAAGGTCATCAATAAATTTTCTATCCCTCTCAAAATTCTTTTAGGAGGCCTTCCTTGTCCTACCTTTAGATGGTGTGCCAAGTGATATATTGTTAGTATCTTTGGATCCTTCACTTACCTTGGTAACCCTAGTAGATGTATCATGGCTATGTGATCCCATACCCAGACCTACAGTAGCATGTAGTAAGAACCCTTGGCTCCCCTATACAATACCCAATATAGTGGGTGGTATAGTATAGCCAAAATGATGGATCCTCATGCAAAAATCACCTACTAGTCGACCATATCTACTTGTTAGGACTATCCTAACATTATTATGTAATGGTCCCTTTCCAATGCAAGGACCTCATTCTACTGATATTTTATAAAATTTTGTAATGGTATGTATCACATAATGTGTCTAGACAAATGGGACTATTTCATGTAACTATTATAAAGAATGTAATCGTTTATTTGGTAGAATATTTTAGTTCGGGTGGAACTTTGCATGTAAGCCAACCCTTGAGCATTAGGTTAAGGTTACATGAAATGTATCTTTAAAATACAAGGGAGAATAAACAAATGTATCATTTTGCATATTGAATCAAAATATTGAAGGAGGTTTCCCCATTGAAGAGGCCAACAATTATGTATTGTGATTTTGTGAGATTAATATAGATTTTTGCATTTCCATTTTGTATTGCAATATTTTGCTCTTCGTGAATTATTATTTTATCATAGTATTTATATGGATGTGCTTATTTTAATTAATTTTTTTTAACAATTGGTATTAGAGCACTTTTTAGGGTGGTGTTCCACTATGACCACAATAGTTCTTACCTTGTCATTTTGAATGTTAGGTATAAATTTTTCATGTTTTCATTTTTCTTCGTTTACTAGGTTATAAACCTTGTGCCAGGGGTTTTAAAATATCATGGAGGAGTTGTCATTAATGGATAAGCTAAATTACCCATAAAGCATCTACTGAAGTGAAGGGCAATCAAGCTCCAATATCAAGGCCTTACATAACACCCATATATGGACAAGAGCTCCTGCATGTTGGAATTATTGAGTTAATGAGTTATCATTGATATCAAAGGTTGACTTTGGTGAATAACACATAGTGATGCAACACAAATACTATATGAGAAGCAAAGAAAATAGATTTCAAGTGAAGCAAGGCAAAGATATTTCAATGAAAAGTATTATAATATTTAAATATCAAATTTAAATATTATAAAGGATATTTTAAGGTGATGAGACAAAAGTTTGAATAAAAAATTAAATATTCAAACATTATAATATTTAAATTATAAATTTAAATATTATAGTGGGTCGACTTTTTAGGGCACCACATGAAAGGTGATATATAAATATTAGGTTGAAACATGATTTAATGAGAATGTTGGGAAATTGAATATCGAGCGTCGAAAGATATCCGTTGACGAAAACCTTGCAAATGAGGAAGTTTCGACGAATGAAGGTAGTGAGAAAGTCTTGTGAACTAAGGTAATGAAGAACCTCGACGAATAGAGGTAGTGAAGAAATGTGGCAAATAAAGATGCTCGGTGAACGAAGACAGTAAAGGAGCATGGTGAACAAAGGTGGTAAGATGCCCAACGAACAAAGATAGTGGAGAAGACCTACAAAACAAAGAAGATCAAATCAAACTAAAGAAATATTTGTGAGATGCGTAGGCTATTTGGAGGAGCACAAAAACACACAAGTTGAGTTTCAAGACTCAAGAAAAGGAATAGGATGAAAACGAACAAAAATCCTTTTAGCAACGATGGAGAGAAAGAAAGCAAAATGCAGCAGATAGGAAACAAGAAGGCATGGCTTTTCAAGGGTGATTGTTCTTCAAAGCAGACGATTGAAGGCATGTAATCTGATTAAAGAAATATCTATGGTGAAGTAGTCAAGTGAACAGTTGCATAGAAGAAAGCTTTGGAAAGATCAACACGTGGGATATAGCTGACAACAAATGCAAGTTTGAGATAGCAAAAATAAATCAAGCATGCAACAAGGAAGACGTAATGGAAGTACACAACTTCATCACAAGAAGAAGGCACACAACATGCAAGTGTGATAGGGGTCCAAAAGCTCAATAATAAAATTATGGGTATGTGTTTTTAATCTGTTTTCAGTTGAAATAATGTGTAAGGTGTAAAGTTGAGAAAGTAAGGTAGAAATCTTTCTGGGTGAAGATATTATATTAGTTTTAGTGTTGAAAGACTTTACATTCATGTATGTAGAAGTACATGATAGAGAAATTGATGTGATTGTCTAAAGTCTTCTTGAAGAGATAATTTTGATTAAATCATCAAATAAGATATTGTTTAGAATCCGAAAACCCAAAGTCATTTTTGTTGAAATAGGATAACACTCAAGACAAGTGCACAAAAAATGAAGAGTAAAAAGATAACGTACAGAAGCATTAAGGAGATTTGCAGTGTAAGGAATGTTTCACATTATAGCTAGGAATTCTATGTATGAGAAAAGACATTGAGGCATTACTCCAAGAAGATAACACATGCCCAAAATTTATGCAAAGCGCTTGTGAAAGAAGAAAGAGCAACGCAACGAATTAGGGCATACACCACTTCATGAAAGAGTGAACGCAGGCTACCGGGGAAGACAAGCAAAGATTAAAATATTGCAGATGTAAGTGAAGAAGGTTCATTCATTTCAAACAAGGTATGGTGATCTATAAGGTATGATTGCATGGAAGAATTATTGTGTTGTCATTTATTTTAGAAAATGAGTCGAGTAAGTTGAAAAAGTGAAAAGATAGATCATATTTGAAGGTTTTTATTATTTGAGAAAAATATTTTATATATTGAGAGGTATAAGAGGTTGAAATGTGTTAAAAATGAATTTGTTGTGTTGAAGTACAAGATTAGAGTCTCACATAAATGAAAGGATTTCCTTTGAGTTCAAGTCAAAGTGTCACCTAGTGCAAGAATAGTGTGAAATGATTAAATTGAAAAGAAGAACATTTTTAGCTATCTACAAAATGAAGGAAAGGTGGAAATCAGAATTTACAAGTTCAGTTATCAAACGCTAGACTAGAGTTACCTTTTATGTGAGACATGTGGAAGCGATAAACTTAATGAATGTGAAGAATATATTGGGAATTTTTTAGTGCATATTATTCTTTATATGTTCATGAAGATAAAAGAATTATGGGTATAATATGTTTGAATTGCTTTAGTTGAGGAAATCACATTGAAGAATAGGTGAAGAACTTGATGACATAATTATGCAATATTTGGAAATAGATGAGCATCTTTTTGTATGCAAGGTTTGGGAATAGATGAGGATTTTTTGTATACAAGATTTGTATCAGGTTTGAGTAGGATTTATGAACAGGTTTTGGAGCAGATTTGAGCAAGTTTTGTGAGAAGATTTGAGCAATTTTTATGAGCAGGTTTATGAGCAATATTTGAGGATAGACTTGAGTAGAGTGTTTACTAGAATTGCGAGAGGGTATTGATGTCTCTTGTGGATTGGTGTCCATGAATCAGCAGAGGATATTGGTGTCTCCTATGGATTGGTGTCCATAAACCAGAGCAGAGGGAATTTGTGTCTCTTGTGGGTTTGTGCCCACAAAATAGCAGAGGGGATTGGTGTCTTTTGTGGATTGGTGTCCATAAAATTAAGCAAGGGGATTGGTGTCTCCTGTGGATTGGTGTCCACGAACATTGTAATAGAGGATTGGTGTCTCCTGTGGGTTGGGGCCCACGAAATTTGTTGAAAAATATATAAGCAATATTTTGTCATGGTTTTCTCTTGAAAGGGTGTTTCCACGTAAAAGTTGTGTCTCTCATATGTGTGATGATTTGTGCATTGTTTCATTATTGCATTAATATTATTGTTGTTATCATTTGGATTGAAAAGTGAAAATTTTTATCTTATACTGTTCACCCCCTATCAGTATAAGTTTGTGTTCTTCAATTGGTATCAGAGCGGGTTCCTTCGTGAAAGCCTAATAGATTGAAGGAAGATTCTATAAGAACACACATGGCTAGCCAAGAAGTTTTTTAGTCAAACAGGGCTTCATTGTTTTATGGGACTACCTATGCTTTCTAGAGTGTGAGTATGTGGAATTATTTGTTGGCATGTGGTTTCAATATATGGCAATCCATTGTGGATGGGTTCACAACACCTACAACTTCTCCCACATATGCAAATGGTAAGAAACCATACGAAAATAATGTTAGGGCAATGAATGCAATCTTAAGTGGGTCATGTGAGTCAGATTTTGTGAAAGTCATGCAATGCACTTCAATAAAAGAAATATGGGACAAGTTATAGATAACTTATGATGGAGACGACAAGGTTAAAATGGTAAAAATTCAAACCCATAGAAGGAAGTTTGAAGACTTGAAGATGAAATATGAGGAAGATATTGCTAGGTATCTACTTCGTGTTGATGAGGTTGTCAGCACCATTCATGGAATTGGAGAAAGTATTGAAGACTAATATTTTTCAGAAGCATCATCAGGAATGAGTGAGATGAGGTTTAGCGGGTGCGGCGAGAGTGAGGGTTTGAATTTTTTGGATAGGAATCTCAGCCAAGGCAACAGACGTAGAGCAGGTACAAAAGGGGCGGGTGGGAACCTCGAGCATAGATCAAGTGAGGATCCAGAGGAAGGCGGTCAGGCTACGACAAATTTGGAGGCGGGCATCATGCGGGGGCCCGAACCTCCTCAGAAATACGTCGACAAAAAAGATACGAAGGACAATATGGGGTCCAAGAAGTGGCTATCTTTTTCTGAGAATCTTAGAGGAAAAAGAAAGGAGGTTCTCTCTCTTCTACCCCTAGTTCCAATAAATAATAAAATTTTGGCCTCGACAAGTTCCATGAGCCATTTTATTTCAATGGAAGAATTCTCCCTGGTAGGCAAGTTTTTGGGAGGTAGGCCGGACATGGAGACTATCAAGGCTTGGGCGACGGGTAAATGGTGATTGGTAGGTAGCTTGGATTTGGTAGCTCTAACTCGAGGGTTCTTCATTATCCATTTTAATAATATGGAGGATGCTAACCGCATTTTAACAGGAGGTCCTTGGTTTTTGGGCAAAATGAGCCTTTTTCTTAGACGATGGGGTGAAGATTTCGACCCTGAAAAGCAAAATATTAACATCTTCCCTATTTGGGTTCGTCTCCCGAGTCTACCTGCTCGGTTCTTCAATGAATATTGGATACAGGGCATAGCCAGAACTATAAGGGACCTGATATTCATTGACCACGCGACCTTGGCCAGGATAAGGATGACTCATGCACGAATCTACGTAAATGCTAATTTGGATAATGAATTGCCAAGGTTTGTGGAGCTAGAGTATGGAGAATACTATCGAAAACAATCGATAGAATATGAGAACAGATTGACATTCTATATAGAATGCAAAAATCAAGGACATCTATGCAATCAGTGCCCTAACTTGGCAATGAATAGAGAAAAGCAGAAGCAGAGAATGCTAGATAGAGGAAATTTGAGGAGTTTCCCTAGCAGAGGCGAATTCAGTCAAGCAAACTATGTCTACCAAAAAAATAAAAGAGAGGGTGCAGGGTCCCAACAAGACAAAGGAAAACAACAGCTTTTTGGAACCAAAATACTCAAGTAAGTTCCAATCCTCTAGTTTCAAATAATTTTTCAATTCTATCCAATATGGGAGTAGGAGGATTATCAAAAGACATGAAATACCAGAACCTTCAGGCTAACCTTTCTGACTCTCTAGAATCCCCATACAAGTCAGGATCCTCAAACCCTAATGCTGAAATTAATGTAAGCCCTATGGGCATCACAAAGCCAAACCCTAATGCTCGATCTCTAGAATCCCCATCCAATTCAGGATCCTTAAACCCCAATGCTAAAAATACTTCAAGCCCAATGGGCATCCCAAAACCAAACCCTAATGCTGAAGAACTTAGGAAGAAATTTGAGACATTGGAAAATAAAAAATCTCATCTCCCTAACATCATCACTAGGAACCAGGTGAATCCTACTGAGGGGTCATTCTGCAGACCAAGGGAATACATGAAAAAAGAAGAATATTTGGATGTAGGGGTGGAGATATGTGAAACTCTTCAGACTGAGGAATATGATAGTCCGGTTCTACAACAAATTGCCTCCCCATAGTTTAGTCCTAAACAAACCGGGAGCACTATGAAATCTCCTATAGATTTTGGCAGTGAAAAATAAGAGGGAGAATATCAAATGCTGAGCATCAAAAAATTAAAACTGATAATGACATTGCCAATGGAAAACAGAGAATCTTGTTTCAACAGGTTATTTTGGGTTCTGAAGACAACAAATTAGGAAAACCCCCTCAAGGGAGGGGGAGAGGAAGAAATCCCAAACAATTTAAATGAAGTTCCTCTCATGGAATGTGAGAGGCCTCAATGGCCTGCCCAAACATAGGGAAGTCAGTGCAATAAGAAATCAAGTGAATCCAACTATTATCATGTTGCAAGAAACAAAAACTGATGATATTCAGTAAAAAAAAGTAGCAAAAAAAATCTAGAATCAAGGGGAGATGGTTTGCAAATCAGCTAGAGGAGCGTCTAGAGGTCTTATGAATTTTTGGGATTCCCAAATAGTAGAAGGCACCATTATTCAGAAAGATGACAGGGTTCAAGGGAGAGCTCTGCTGTGGAAGTACTTAGGCAATCTGAGTGAAATATTCCATAATGTCCCCTAGATTCTGGCTGGGGATTTTAACACTCCTCTTTACCCTTCAGACAAAATGGGTGGAAATGGACCACCTATCAGGAGCATGGATGAGTTCAATGACTTTGTTAACTCCAACATGTTGATGGATGTAAAACTTAGAGGAGCGAATTATACCTAGAGCAATCGGCGGATAGGGTGTCATCTCATTCAAGAAAGGCTTGACAAGTTTTTTCTATCAAAGGAGACTACAACTCTCTTCGGTGATTCTACCCTGCAAGTCCTTCCTAAAAGTACCTCTGATCATAATCCCATTTTGTTTGAGATCCCTAACTCTCTGTCCTTCAATAAACCTTTCAAATTTCAATTTATGTGGATAAAATTACAGTTTTAGAGATAACTTAATTCAGTGGTGGCAGCAACCTATCAGGGGTAGTGCAACTTTTAAACTTGTTGGAAAATTAAAGTTTATTAAGGAAAAGCTTTGAACTTGGAACAAAGAGGTCTTTGGGAACCTCTTTGAAAATAAAAAATAGGTTGTTGAAAGTTTAAAGATAATTGATCAGAGGATTCAACATGATGATGCTGATGAAATACTAGGCAGGAGGAACAGATAAAACTAACAGAGTTTCATAACATTTTGGCCTGTGAGGAAATCTATTGGAGGCAAAATAAAAGGGCTCTTTGGTTGAAAAATGAAGATTCAAATTCCAAGTTTTTTCACGTCACCACGCTTAGAAATAGAAGCAATAACAATATAATTTTTTTTTAAAAAGCAAATGGTTCTGTTACTCAGGACTTAACATAAATCAGAAAGGAGGTAGTAACTTATTTCAATCCTATCCTTGGTCAAGATTTGCAGTGCAATGAGGAGTCCAAAGGTATTCTCTTGCAATCCATTCCTAACATAATAAATGAGGATATAAACCTTAAGCTTCTAGCTCCCTTTTCTGATGAGGAAATTAAAGAAGCCTTGTTTAGCATGGAGCCAGACAAAGCCTCAGGACCTTATGGCTTTCTCCCTCGTTTCTATCAAGCTTTTTGGGACATCGTAAGTGAGGATGTAATTTCTATTTTTAGATAATTCCAAGCAAACAATCATATCCCAAAAGGTCTCAAATCTATTTTTATTTCTCTAATTCCTAAGAAGCAAACCCCTAAATCTATGGCTGACTTCAGGCCAATCAGTTTGTGCAATGTTTCTTACAAGATCCTAACTAAAGCCATTGCAAATAGAATGAGAGATGTCCTGCCCCACATCATAGATCCATGCCAGGGAAGCTATGTCCAGGGCAGGTCAATCTTGGATGGAGTTATCACAGTTCATGAAGCTCTGCACTCTGCTCATAACACTAACAGGTCTATTTTTGCCCTTAAGCTTGATATGAACAAAGCATTTGACAGACTAAATTGGAAATTTATGATTGTTGTCCTCCTTAAGTTTGGTTTTCACTACCAATGGATTAATTTGATCAAATAATGCATTTCTAAAGCATGGTTCTCAATTCTGGTTAATGGAACAATTGCTGGTTACTTTCAAAGTCGTAGGGGAATTCGGTAGGGGGAACCTATCAGCCCCATGTTATTCATCATTGTGGCAGAAGCTTTAGGCAGAACCATAAAAAATACTTGCAGTTCAAGGCTAATATCAAGAATCAAGGCAACATCTCTCACTAGGGCTATTTCTCACCAACAATTCGTCGATGATACCCTTATATTGACTAAGGCATCAATGGTTGAGGCCAAAAGAATTAAATACATCCTGCAACTCTACGAGGACATTGCTAGTCAAAAAGTTAATTTCAGTAAAAGCAAGTTATATTTCTTGAACACCCCCATTTAGAGGCAAGGAAGGATTGCAGAAATTTTAGGGTGTGATATAGCAAACCTCCCCACTTCGTATCTTGGTCTCCCTCTTTTCATTGGTTCTCCGAGAGAGTCAATGTGGGACAAGGTTATTGAAAAAATTCAAAAATAACTTGTTGGATGAAAAGGTCATCTTCTATCTCAAGCAGGAAAGCTGACCCTCACTAAGGCCTCTCTTCAGAGCATTCCAGTCTATTTCCTCTCCGTTTTCAAAGCCCTTGTGATGGTTTTCCAAAAAATTGAGAAACTTCAAAAAGAATTTTTATGGACTGGATCAGAGGAGAAAAAAAGGATACACCTTGTAGGATGGACCAAAGTGTGCAGACCCAAGGAAAATGGGGGCTTAGGTCTGAGGAGAATTGCTCATATGAATTTAGCTTTACTAGCTAATCAAGCATGGCGCCTCATTTTTGGTGAAGAAAATGAATGGACAACTATCATGAAACGAAAGTATCTTCAAAATATGGAATTTCTAAGTGACTCAGTTCCAATCAGAGGTTCTTCTTTTTGGAAAGCAATTCTCAATTGTAAGGAAATCATCAAAAAAGGTTTAAGATGGGTTTTAGATAATGGTGAGAGGATAATTTGTTAGAATGATAGGTGGACTAAGGACGAACCACTGACGCAATATCCTAACTTAGCCCGAATCATATATATCATGGAAGAACTCATTGGCATAAAAGTCTTTGATTATATGGTTGAGGACAAAGGCAAAATGAAGTGGAAACAAATAAGGATTTAGGGATTTAAGCCAAATAAAATGATCTTTGTAACATTCTCGAGAAACAGTTTATCCCCATGAGACCCAAGGAAGATCAAGTGACCTGGGATCCTATGAAAAATGGGCAGTTCACTGTTAAATCATCTTACAAGCTTCTGCTTGATGACGAGGATTTTGTCCTCCAAAAGGACTTAGTTTGGATAAAAAATTTAATTCCAAAAATTGCAGTATTTTCATGGCTGGTTATCCAAGGAAGAATTCTAACCATTGATAATATGATGCGTAAAGGTATTTGTATCACTAATATTTGTTATCTGTGCAGGGCTAATTGGGAGACCATTTATCACATTTTCCTTGAGTGCCATTTTTCCTTGACTATCCTAAGTGGGGTTTTTTAGGCCTTCAATATTTCTCGGGTTAAACCAGCCATCGTACTTGATTTGTTCGTCCAGTGGCCTTGCCTCTTTTCAAGTTAAAGACTTAGATACATGTGGAAAATTTATCTCAATCACTATCTTTGGCAGGTGTGGTTAGAAAGGAACCATAGTCTTTAATGAGTCTATCCATGATCATCAAACTATCATTGCCAGGATCTTATCCTTTGCCAACGAGAATGTGAACCTTATCCCTTTTGAAAGTCGTAAACCTCATCTACAAGAGACCACGATCGCTCAATCTTTAAGCTTAACCTTGTTAGATGAGTCTGTGCCAAGGGTAGTCAACCCCAGAGCCAATGTTAAGTGGTCCGCACCTCCTACGGGTTGGTTTAAGCTTAATTTTGATGGAGCAGCTAAGGACAATCTTGGCAGAGCAGGCATTGGCGGCATTGTGCGAGATCATAATGGGAATATGATGTTTGTATTTTCCGAATATTTGGGAACAAGGATGAACAACAAAGTTGAATCTAGAGCTATGTGGAGAGGCCTTCAAATGACTCAAGACTTAGAAGGCAATTTGATTGTAGAAGGAGAATCTATGCATGTTATAAATCTCCTCAATAATTGGAAAACACCTCCTTGGAGGATTAAAACAATTGTTGAAGAGGCTAGGATCCTTTTCCAGGGAAGACAGGATAGAAAAGCCCAACATGTCTTTCGGGAAGCTAACAAAGTTGTTGATAAGCTGACCAATTTGGGTGTCGATGGTGATGGACTTTTCAAATGAGAACATAGTATCTCGAATGAAGTAGAGGAGATTATTCAACAAGAATGCCAAGAATGGTAGTCGAATTTACCAACAGGGAAGGCACTGTAAGTTCGAAGGCTATGAGTATTCCGTCTCTTTTTTGAAATGGACTCACAATAAAAATTATCCAAGTTGTCAGTCTTGATGGATGCTACTTGGAAATATCACAAAGACTAATGGGGACAATCACATGTCAGATAACATGGCTCCTAGTCGTCTTAGTAATTTGAGGTTGGTTGATAATCATAGGGCATGAAAGAAATGACAATATAAGACTTCGAACTAGAGCCACGTGGACCACCAGATAGCCACCACCATAAATCTAGCCAACATGTTCACTTCTCCAAAGGCTGATTGACCAAGATGGGATGTGGTCCCAAAGCATGTCATATACGGAAGAAAGCAATTACCAAAGAATTATTAAGAGTAACTATCAATACAGAGCTTATGGGATTTTTTTTCAGTACTCTGCTATGTGTGTCTGCAGATTTTTGTTTCTCCACTATTTCAAGGAAGGGATCTGTGTCAGTTTCTTTTTTTGTAATTATGATGCATGTGTGTTTTCTTGGGGTATACCCAAAATGTTGTATGGGAAGTTTCTTTTTGATAACAGGCTATGTGTCTTACCAGATGTAATGGATTTGGTGACATGTAGATTTTACATATATAACCCTGGGCTGATTTTTGTTAAATATTTTGGGTCAACCTATAAAACCCGGTATTAATGCTATAGAATATTATCTACAAAAAAAAAATATTATTCAAAAAATTTTGAGGTCACTTCCCATGAGGTTTGATACAAAGGTTTCTGCAATTGAAAAAATGAAGGATCTAAAAACTTTGAGCATGGATGAGCTACATGGGATTCTCACATCCTATGAGATGAGGACATAAAAAGATCAAACATCCAAACGAGAGGCAACATTCAAAGCTTCAAATAAGGCAAAGAATAAAGAACCAGAATCAAGTGAAGAATCAAGCAATGGAGAAGAAGCTAATTTTGTGAGAAGGAATAAGAAGGGTCCAAGAAAACACAAAGCTATGCAGTCTGTGAAATGTTTTAATTGTGGTAACTTTAGTCACTATGCATCTAATTGTCCACAAGCTCGAAGTAGTAGCAGTGAATAAGAAAAGGAATACAATAAAAAGAAGAAAGAAAAAATTATCATGAAAATAAAAATAGGCACGGTCAAGACAAGCATGAGAAGATATTTTAAACACACAAGAAGAGTTTTTATGTTGAAGAAGCAAGCAGTTCTTCCAGCGACAGTGATGAAAACCTCTCCAATAGTGAAAAAGAAGAAATCCTATTTTTTGCCATAGAAGAGAAAGAAGATGATATTATTGTTGAAGACCAAGAAGAAGAGAAAGATTCAGAAGATGAAGAGGAAGCCACAATTGACATAGAAGAGGAACATATTGTTTCTCTTGAGGAGTTGAAAACAGTTAGAAAGAACTCAAGATTGAAGGCTCAAGTATAAGATTATGAGAAAACAAAGTCAAAGCTTCTACAAGATATCACCGACTTAAAAGTTATGGTTGAAGAGGCAAAAAGAATTGAAGAAGGTATGGCTAAGCAGTTAAAGGTAAAAGAGCTAGAATGTGAAAGACTAGAACATGAAGTTGTCTCTCTAAGGAAGGAACTTGAAAAATTTAATGATATGATATATCAGTTTAGGAAAAGCTCAAAAAACTTAGATGATATTATCAAAGCACAAATATCTCCATTTATCAATACTGGACTTGGTTTTGAATAAGGTCAATAGAAACAAAATGGGGAGTCAAACTCAAAATAAATAGAAGCATCAAATAAAGTAATTGAAGAAGAGCCCAAGACCTATGCTGATATGTTGAAAAGTGGAAACATCAATGAGGAAGAAAATAATGCAACATCAAGGAACAGGGACCATCACAGAAAAAGCAAAGAACGAAACATGCGACCATATCCTCCAAGACAAGATGAATATTTTTCCAAGGTTATTGTTTCTCATGTAATATGTCCTTTCATGGACTACAACATCATTTGTTACAATTGCAACAATTTTGGGTATAGAGCAAAATGGTGTAGAACAGTGTTTCCTAAACTCCCAAAGTTAAGCAAGAAGAAGGATAGTAAAAATGTTCAAAAAGGTATGATCTCAAAAGTTTGGAAAAATAAAATTGAAAAAGAAGAGCATTGTAATTTGGGAGTAACTTCACTCCCATCTCAAAATTGATCACCTCAAGAAAAGGAGGTGGTAAGGGGGTTGTGTTAAGTGTCTTATTTTTAGCCCCAAGGAGCCCTTTGCCATTGATGTCAAAGGGGGAGAATTTTAGTAAGTGGGAGCAACTTGTGATCTGATTGCAATAATGAACAGGTTCTTAAAGGGTTACCATCAATGACAAATGGGGAGATTGTTGGAATTACTGAGTTAATTAGTTGTCATTGATATCAAAGGTTGAATTTTGATGTAGAAGCATCCAGCAGCACCCGATGGAGAGGCATTTGAAAAATTGCCTAAGGAGGAAAAACGTCGTGATTTCGCGACGTGTCGCGAAATCGCGATAGAAAAAGGCAAAGAGGGCGAGGAGAAAAATCTGTCACGATATCGCGACAGAAAAAGTGTCGTGATATCGCGACACGATGAGGAGAGAGGGGCCGATGGAGAAAGTTGTCGTGATATCGCGACAGCAAATGTGTCGCGATATCGCGACACAAGCGGGGAACGGAGCAGCAGCCAAGGGGAAGAAGTTGGGATGTCGTGATTTCGTGACATGTCACGAAATCACGACATCGAAGCAAAGAACAAGGGGAAGCAATGGCAATGTCGCGATTTCGCGACATGTCACGAAATCGCGACATCGGAGCAACGGTCGAGGGGAGGCAGTGGAAGTGTCACGATTTCGTGACATGTCGCGAAATCGTGATCGTCGCAAAATTGCGACCAGAGCAGAAAAGCAAGGGGGCATCCGAAGGCAATGTCGCGATATCGCGACTTGAAGCCAAGAAAGGCAGCATTGGAGGAAGATGTCACGATATCGTGACCAGAAAAGAAGAGGGGCAGGAAGAGGAAGATGTCACGATATCATGACATGTCACGATATCGTGACCCCTGCTACAGTGCAGTCGAAGGAAGAAGACGATAGAGGTCAGGTGGCGGTTGCAGAGCAAGGACGACACATGGCACCTAGGGTGCAGTAAAGCGGGCAATTACCCAAAAGCGCGGGAAATGAAGAGGATGGGTTGCACAGGATAATCTGACAGGGAGTGGCGGTTAGAGTGATCTGACAAGAAGCGACAATGACAGGGGCCATGCGGAGTGGAGCCATAAATCGGGTTGGTGGACCGATTTTCATGAAGGATGTTTTCAGAGGGTCGGGGCCTCTATAAAAACCCAGTTTCTGTAATAGACTAGGGGTGGTGGATAGGAAGATCGCACGTAGAAGTGTGAGAGTGAAAACCAAACCGAGCGCTGGTTAGTGTAAAGCCTGTGGGTTGTTGCTGTAGAATTTACAGATTAATAGAAGAAAATTTGAGAATTGCATGAGTGGAGAAAGTGTGATTTTTCCGTCCGCCATCAAATGGTATCAAAGCTAGAAGATTCTGAGTGCACAGCAGATTCATCGAACGTGAGGCAGTTTGCGCCAGGATCTGTGGTAGGGTTCTGAGAGAAAGGAGTGAGTTTAGGATCCCTGAGCGTGTGAGCAGAGCACCGAAAGTGAGGCAGCCACACCAGGATCGGTTAAGCTTTGTGAGTAAAGCGAAGAAAAATGCCTCCACGAAGAAGCCATGGCGGTGAGGAAGGTATGATGACAATGGAAGAGTTTGAGGTGTTGCAGAGGCAATTTAAAGCCCTACAAGAGGAGTGGCTCAGAATAAAATTGCAGAGGCAAGTGAAAGCCCTGCAAAGGGAGCTGCGCAGACAGCGTGAGGATAAACAAGAACGAGGAAGCTAGGGAGAGAGAACTGGTGGGAGAAAATATGGAGTTCATCAGAAGATGAAGCCATTGAAGGCTACAGACAAAGAGGTGTGCAGTAGTGCCAAGATCTGCCTGGAAGAAGGCAAAAATTTAACTGGCCAAGAGGAGTATAAGTAGGCTACAGATGAAGAAGTGTGCAGCAGTGGGAGAATCTGTCTAGAGGAAGGCAAAAGTTGTTTGGGCTAGGAGAAGGGGTTGGAACAAGCTGCAAAGGCAGATGAATGTCTGGAGGTGTTGTAGAAGGCAGTAACCAGACAGTGCAGAAGTGAAGATCACTTCTCCACCAACCCCGGGTGTTTGATGCAGGAGCATCCAGCAGCACCTGATGGAGATGCATTTGAAAAATTGCCTAAGGAGGAAGAACGTCACGATTTTGAAAGGCAAAGAGGGCGAGGAGAAAAATTTGTCGCGATATCGCGACAGAAAAAGTGTCACGATATCGCACCATGACGAGGAGAGAGGGGCTGATGGAGAAAGCTGTTGCGATATCGCGACAGCAAATGTTTCGCGATATCGCGACACAAGTGGGGAACGGAGCCGTAGTCAAGGGGAAGAATTTGGGATGTCGCGATGTCGCGACATGTCACGAAATCACGACTGTCGCGAAATCGTGACATCAGAGCAGCGGCCAAGGGGAATCAATGGCAATGTCGCGATTTCGTGACATGTCGTGAAATCGTGACATCGAAGTAGAAGCCGAGGGAAGGCAGAGGAAGTGTCGCAATTTCGTGACACGTCACGAAATCGTGACACAGGAGTAGCAACAAAGGGAAGGCAGTGGAAATGTCATGATTTCGTGACATGTCACAAAATCACGACTGTCACGAAATCACGACATCAGAGCAACAACCAAGGGGAGGCAGTGGAAGTGTCGTGATTTTGCGACACGTCGCAAAATCGTGACTGTCACAAAATCACGACCAGAGCAAAAAAGCAAGGGGGCATACGAAGGCAATGTCGCGATATCGCGACATGTCATGATATCACGACTTGAAGCTAGGAAAGACAACGTTGGAGGAAGATGTCGCAATATCGTGACCAGAAAAGAAGAGGAGGGGCAGGAAGAGGAAGATGTTGCGATATCGTGACAGTCGCGATATCGTGACCCCTGCTACAGTGCAGCCGGAGGAAGAAGACAACAGAGGTCAGGTAGCGGTTGTAGAGCAAGGATGACACGTGGCACCCAGGGTGCAGTAAAAGCGGGCGATTACCCAAAAGCATGAGAAACGAAGAGGATGGGTTGTGCAGGATAATCTGACAAGGAGTGGCAGTCAGAGTGATCTGATAGGAAGCGGTGATGACAGGGGCCATGCGGAGTGGAGCCATAAATCGGGTTGGTGGACCAATTTTCGTGAAGGATGTTTTCAGAGGGTCGAGGCCTCTATAAAAACCCAGTTTCTGTAATAGACTAGGGGTGGTGGATAGGAAGATCGCACGCAGAAGTGTGAGAGTGAAAACCAAGCCGAGCGCTGGTTATTGTAAAGCCTGCGGGCTGTTGCTGTAGAATTTCCAGATTAATAGAAGAAAATTTGGGAATTGCATGAGTGGAGAAAGTGTGATTTTCCCGTCTGCCATCAACTTTGGTGAATAGCACACAATGAAGCAAGGTAAATACTATATGAGAAGCAAAGCAAATAGATTTCAAGTGAAGCAAGACAAAGATATTTCAATGAAAAGTATTATAATATTTAAATATCAAATTTACATATTATAAAGGATATTTTAAGGTGATGAGACAAAATTTTGAATAAAAAATTAAATATTCAAACATTATAATATTTAAATTATAAATTTAAATATTATAGTGGGCCAAATTTTTAGGGCGCCACATGAAAGGTGATATATAAATATAAGGTTGAAACATGATTTAATGAGATAATGTTGGGCAATTGAAGATCGAGCACCAAAAGATATCCCTTGATGAAAACCTTGCGAATGAGGAAGTTTTGAAGAATGGAGGCAGTGAGAGAGTCTTGTGAACTAAGGCAATGAAGAACTTTGGTGAATGGATGCAGTGAAGAAGCGCGGTGAATAAAGATGCTCGACAAATAGAGATGGTGAAGGAGCATGACGAACGAAGGTGGTAAAGACGCCCAACAAACAAAGACAGTGGAGAAGACCTGCAAAACGAAGAATATCAAAGAAAATGAAAGAAATATTTGTGAGATACGCAGGCTATTTGGAGGAGCACAAAAACACACAAGTTGAGTTTCAGGACTGAAGAAAAGGAATAGGACAATAGCGAACGAAAATCCTTTCAGCAACGATAGAGAGAAAGAAAGAAAAATGCAGTAGATAGGAAACAAGAAGGCATGGTTTTTCAAGGGTGATTATTCTCTGAAGCAAATGATTGAAGCCATGCAATCTGATTAAAGAAATATCTGTGGTGAAGTAGTCAAGCGAACAATTGCATAGAAGAAATCTTTGGAAATATCAACACATGGAATATAGCTGACATCAAACATAGATTTGAGATAGCAAAAAGAAATCAAGCGAGCATATGGGAAGACATCACGAAAGTACACATCTTCATCACAAGAAGAAGGCACACAACACGCAAGTTTGATAGGGGTCCAAAAGCTCAATAAGAAAATAATGGATTTGTGTTTTTAATCTATTTTTAGTTGAAAGAATGTGTAAGGTGTAAAGCTAAGAAAGTAAGGCAAAAATATTTCTGGGTGATGAATTACATTAGTTGTGGTGTTGAAAGACTTTACATTCCTGTATGTAAAATCACATGATAGAGAAATTGATGTGATTGTCTAATATCTTATTGAATAGACATTTTTGATTAAATCATCACACTCAAGACAAGTGCACCAAAATAGAAGAGTAAACAGATGACGCATAGAAGCATTAACGAGATTTGCAGTGTAAGGAATGTTTCACATTATTGTTGGGAATTCTACATATGAGAAAATATGTTGAGGCATTACTCCAAGAAGATAACACATGCCCAAAATTTATGCAAAGCGATTGTGAAAGAAGAAAGAGCAACGCAACAAATTAGGGCATACACCACTTCATGAGGCTATCAAGGAAGACAAGCAAAGATTAAAAGATTGCAAATGTAAGTAAAGAAGGTTCATTCATTTCAAACAAGGTATGGTGATCTATAAGGTATGAGTGCGTGCATGAATTATTGTGTTGTCATTTATTTTAGAAAAGGAGTTGAGTAAGTTGAAAAAGTGAAAAGGTAGATCATATTTGAAGGCGTTGATTATTTGAAAAAATATTTTATATAGAGAGGTATAAGGTTGAAATGTGTTATAAATGAATTTGTTGTGTTGAAGTACAAGAGTAAAGTCTCACATAAATGAAAGGATTGTCTTTGAATTCAAGTCAAAGTGTCACCTAGTGCAAGAATAGTGTGAAAGGATTAAATTGAAAAGAAGAACATTTTCAGCTATCTACAAAAGGAAGGAAAGGTGCAAATCAACATTTACAAGGTCAGTTATCAAATGCTAGACTAGAGCTACCTTTTATGTGAGACATGTGGAAGCAACAAACTTAATGAATGTGAAGAACATATTGGGAATTTTTTAGTGCATATTATTCTCTATATGTTCATGAAGATAAAATAATTCTGGGTAGAATATGTCTGAATTGCTTTAGCTAAGGAAAACACATTGAAAAATAGGTGAAGAACTTGATGACATAATTAGGCAAGATTTGGGAATAGATGAGCATCGTTTTGTATGCAAAGTTTGGGAATATATGAGGATTGTTTGTATACAAGATTTGGATCAGGTTTGATCAGGATATGTGAACAGGTTTTGGAGCAGATTTGAGCAAGTTTTGTGAGCAGGTTTTGGAGCAGATTTGAGCAGTGTTTGTGAACAGGTTTGTGAGCAATATTTTAGTACAGATCTGAGCAGATTTTTGACCAAAATTGAAGGAGGGGATTGGTGTCCACAAATCAGCAAAGGGGATTGGTGTCCACGAACCAGTAGAGGGGATTGGTGTCTCCTGTGAATTGGTGTCCATGAACCAGAGTAGAGGGGATTGGTGTCTCCTGTGGATTGATGGTGTCCACGGATTGATGTCCACAAACCAACAGATGGGATTGGTGTCTCCTGTGCATTGGTGTCCACGAACTTGAGCAACGATATTGGTGTCTCCTGTGGATTGGTGTCTACGAACATTGTAATAGGGGATTGGTGTCTCCTGTGGATTGGGACCCATGAAATTTGTTGAAAAATATATAAGCAATATTTTGCTATGGTTTTCTCCCGAAAGGGTGTTTCGACATAAAAGCTATGTGTCTCATATGTGTGATGATTTGTGCATTGTTTCATTATTGCATTAATATTATTGTTGTTATCAGTTGGATTGAAAATAAAAAAGTTGTATCTTATACTGTTCACCTCCCCTCTCAGTATAAGCTTGTTTTCTTCACCACATATCTTTGGGTTTATTGAGATATCCCCCTAGGATTAAGAGAAACCTTTAACCCAAGGAAGTTTTTTTATCGTGCATATATCCATAGTGGACTAAGCACAACACTCAAGAAGATCACCCTCCCATACTATCAAATAGGAAGGTATTGCACTCAAATGTATGTTTTGAATCCTCCTTGAGTAGTGGTCTAAAATATTGTTATGATCATTATCATTCATTACTACAATATAATAAATGGCTATGGATAGTGCATAAATCTTATCCTAGTGTACTTTGTTTTAATTAAATGTTTAACCTAAATTCCAAAAACCCTATCACAAAAATTGAGCATATCGAAGAGATTACACTATCACAAAACAAATGAAATCAATTATGTGATAAGTAACAATCAAGACAGGGTCTATTAGTAATAGTCAAGTATCATTTCAGCCAGGGCTATAGTCAATAATAGTTAAGAAAAAGTCTACCTATGTTGTCATTTATAGTTAGGAATCATAACAATCAAGGAATAGTTAGTAATTGAGTCTACCAAGATAACCATAAAAAATAGTGACTTATAAAAGTTATAATAATTGTCTATAACGGTCACCATAGGGTCTACTAAGAGGATTGTCAAACAAAAGTAATTTTTTTGAGTGAACAAAAATTATAGGGTGCTAAAAAGCATCATTGCGTGACCTAACTCATTCTATTCATTTTTTCAAGCTGAACATTTTGATATATAGCACCCAAACACTTTTCTAACCCATTACTAAAAATAGTAACTCTTGGAACAACACTTCTATTTTTAGTAAGTAAGTTTGGGTGGTCCAAATCATATGTATATGGATGGAGGGACTAGAGGAGCAATGAAGGAGTTGGAACAAAGCCACTATATGGAATAATTAAATCAAACACTTAGTAACCTATAGAGCCAAATGTCACACATTGGACAAGAAGTTAAAAAAATGAAAGATCATGTGTAGATTATAAAAACTAACCAATTTAAAGTCAAAGTAGTGATTTAAGAAATATTCTTAAAGGTTGAAGAGTGTTTAAAGGAAGACCCAAAAGTATTGCTAGTATTCAAATATTGATAGTCCTAAGTTGTATGCTAATGCAATCAAATAACAAAGCAAGAAAACAAGTAGTCTAATCTAATATGTCTTTTGGAATTTGAATTATGTCTATGCTAGAGGATATTTTATTTCAAGGGAATTGTTGGTCAAATATCTACCTAATCAACAACCACTGCGTTTATGCACCCTAGATACAGCCAACATTGAAAGGTCGAAGGAAAGAAATGTCCCTCGTGCCAATATCCAGAAAGGGTTGGTTCCCAAACTAAATCCTACACTAGTTGAAGACTAGAGATGCAGGAAAGAAATCAGAAAATGCAAAAATAAATGGGAAATATGGCCACAGGTCGAAAATATAGGATTTGAGGCAGACTTGAAGAACACAAGCTTATACTGAGATGGGGGGGTGAACAGTATAAGACCTCTTTTTATTTTTTTCCTTTATACTTCAAAACAGTAAAGCAATATACCCAAAGCAATATCAAAGCAATGCACAATATCATCCACAAAGTGACACCAATTTTAACGTGGTTCACCCAAAATGGTTGGGCTACGTCCACAAAACTTTTCTCTAAAAGTTATCTTAAAGTTCTTTGGGAATCCTTCCCAATTACAATGTTTATGAGCCTCGTCCCAAAGGAGATACCTTCCCCTAATCATAATTTAGGAGCCTCTGCTCAAAGGAGATACCTTCCCCTCTGCTCTAGAAATGATCCCTCAGAAGATCAACTACCTCTACCTCTTGCCAGCACGTGGAACTCCTTTCCACCGAAGACCTCCTGTCCTCAATGCTTAGCCTAAGAGACCTCTACCTTCTATGATCACGTCCACAGCAGCTCAACAACCTGTACCAAACACAGTCAGTCGGTCTAGTACAAGTCTTCCTCTGTCTGTCAGATCTGTCCAACGCTTAAGCTTGAAAAAATCAATCCTCTGCACACAAGCCTTCTCAAAGACTTGCCAAATCTTTCCTCAGGTTCTTCTCAAAGAACCAGTGCACCTCTGTCCTCAAGTTCTCTGATAGAACTATCAAACTCAGCTCACAAGTCCTCTTCTAGGACCTGTCCAAATCTGCTCACAAGTCCCCACCGAAACCTGTCCAAAACTGCTCACAAGTCCCCACCGAAACCTGTCCAAGATTGCTCACAAGTCCCCACCGGAACCTGTACAAAACTCAGCAAGCTCACCAAGAAAAAAAAATTTCTTAGTAGGAAATCACAAGGTGAATTGTTAGAGACCCAATGTGATTTGTCAAACTCATAGAAGCATAAAGAGAATTGTTAGACTCAATATGTTCTATACTCAACTCCTAATCTCAAAACTCAACTCAAATCAACTCAGCTCAAACTCAATCTCAAATTTGAAAACTCAACTCAATATCTGAAATGGATAGGATAGAATGCTTTCTTTCAAGAACATGAAACCCCAACAATTGCCAATTATGCAAAGAATCACATAACAATGATACTCATGTTATTTTCACCATCAATTAGGGCTTCAACAACAATGCTCATCAAACAAGGTTCAATCAACACCATTCAACTCAAAACACAACCTTGAAGCATTTCACAATCAACATCGAAAAGGAAACAAGTAGAACTCCTTTTCTCTCCAATATTGTTTGAACAAAAAGCATCCACCAACTCAAATCAACAAGAGCACACACAACTTTTCAAATCATCAACAAAGGAGTAAGCCCAACACTTTAACCAAGTAAATAATAGCTTGATTATTACCAATTTAATGAAAGCAAATGTCAATCTCAAAGCTGCCCACTTAAGGTTTCACAACTTCACACAAGAAGCAATTTTAACCTTAAAACATCATGCTTTTATTTCCATAATCAACCAAAAGCACTCTCAACATTACAAGAAAAATTTATCCCTTATACACCTTATTTCTCCCTTATAGTCTTATCAAAAATAAAATTTATCTCTCATAAGAATGCAATAAGATATTTCAAACAACACCTTCAAAAGAATCTTTTATCAAAATAAAACAAGCTTTAAACTCCTTATAACTCCTAAGTTGATTTTCCCTCTCATAAACTTCCTCCATCCGCAAAATACACTTAGCAAAAATTAATTTCAAAAATACCTTGGCCAACATCAAAAATCGCGCTATGGAGAAATTGCGCACGAATTCTAACACCACCCGCTGTGTCCACTTCATGATGAAAAACCCTTTCGCGTTATTCGAATGCGGAACCTCCCGTTCGGGTAGCGCGCCAACAGCATAGTCGCTACCGGTGTGCCAAAGGCGCCTGGTGAGGTTTAAACCTCACACTGTTAGCCATGTTCCTTCTGCGCCAGGGATTAAATAAAACAACAGTGCCTCCCTTTCTTTTGACGCGAACATGAAGACGAAAACCTTACGACGGATACAAAAAAAATGAACAACAGATTCACGAAAACGGCGAAGACACAGTCGAACAACAGGTTTACAAAAACAACAAAGACACAATCGAATGACGGGTTTACGAAAATGGCGAAGACACAATCGGAGAAGAAATCCGAACAACGGATCACGAAATCACAGCGAGGAAGAAATCGAACAACAGATCACGAATTCACAACGAGCAACTCTTTTCAAAATGTGGATGGGATAATTCTTGATTTTCATCGAGGGAGATTTATATGCATTTTTACCATAAGCTCTTGACATCGGCGAGGAGTTTAACACGTCGGCGGAGGTCTTGGCTAGCACCCACAATCTTAAAACATAGTGCCATGGGTTAGGATAACCCATTGCAAACAATAATTTAATATTTATTTAAAAATAATTAAAGGGAACCTTAACAAGGTTTTTAATTATTTAAATAAATACTTCCTCCTGGACCCAAATGCATTAAACTAATGCATCCACCCGTAATATTTAAACCTGCCAACTTTGGGTTTACAAAAGACCTTTGAAACTGTCATGCCGTAACCTTCATCAAAACAAATTATTTGACATCAAATCAAATTCCTTCAAGAGCTTCTTGACATCAATGACAACTTATACACTTGAGCAAAGGCAATGTACCCAAAGTACCCAAAATTGCCAACAAGACTAGCAACAATAATTCTACCAAGTTTTATGACAACATGTAATAGAGGGAAAGCAACTGAATTTCACTCAAACCTTAGCAAAAACAACCTCCATATTGCATTCCAAAACTAACTCATTTACCAACAATGTTTTAAATACAGGAATATAATTTTAAACTTTATAGCAGGAACATGAGCATAAACAAAAATGCAAGAAATAGAAGGAAATCACACACATAAGGGTGCTTGCAAATTTCAGAAGCCAAGTATCTTCTATTAGTGCAACAGGCTTAGAAAGTTTCCTTACAGAATGTCCAACCTCCCTCTTACAATAGAAATTTTCTTAGTAATTATAGAGGATTTTGCCTCTTTCATTAAATGCACAAGAGAACAAAATTATCGCAGATCATAAATAAAAATGAGGAAATTCCTCCTTGGAATCATTGAAAATCTCTTCCTCAGGGACTGCGATCCATATTTTAGGGAAATATTTCCAATAAATTAGTAATGTAAGGGTCAGTCACAAATAATTTGGAAACATTGAACACCTTGGGAACCTCTCTACGCTTTGGAAATCATGAAAATTCTCTTGCTCTTCTCATTCAACTTCTTCTATGCTCGGGATCCATGATATGAGTTACTTATTGCCACCATTATTTAATGTTTCAAATCTGGTGCTTTGAAATGTTGACTATAATCATTTTCGAACCCAAAACCATGTTCGCCTTTAGACAAAAACTTCTTTGTCCAATTGTCTCTTATTTGGCCCGCACGCATAATTCTTCTTCAAAACACATTCGCCTGTGGGAGGGGCAAACAAAACGTTCGTCCCTCAACTGGGGTGAACGCAATGCCATTTTGCTTTCGAGCGAACGTAATCATATTCAGGTGTTGGAATATGTTCACCCAAAGGAGGGGTGAATGAGACATTCACCCCTCAATTGGTGCGAACGTGAATATGTTTGTTGCGCATTTTATTTGAACCTTTGAATATATTTTTTTCTCCCTTTGATGTTTTGTCCATCCCATGTCGAGGCGAACAGGGCGTTCGTCCTGGCTTTGGGGTGAAAGCGTCGTTGCCTTCAAAATTTTTAGACTTCTTATATTTTCAACTTAATCATTCGATACTTTCATTTTTTTTACATTCATTAGCGATGTGAACTTAAACCCTGAATGAAGTTTACAAAATTCAATGCAACAAGAGCACGTGTAAACATATAAGGAACATGTGAAATTATTCCTAAAATAAAAGCCACCATATACAATCAAAACTTCATCACAATATTGCCTCAAAATACTCCAACAAAATTCCCAATGTGGCAAGGTGCCAAAATTACCAATATTTCTGGCGATTCACGGGGTATACAGCTCGCATTGATGTAAGCGATCCCAGGCCTTTATTCATTGGGCTATGGAGTCCTTTCTAGCTGCCTTGGCTGGCACCTTTTTTGATGTTGTAGATGCCTTCCGATGCTCTTCTTCCTCGACACGCTCCTTCTCTACTTCAGCCGCTACCCTGAGGATTTTTTCTCGTTTTGCCTCCTCTACTGCCTTCGCAGCCGCTGCGTGATCAGCCACTGCCTACTCCTCCTGCTCTTGAATAGTTTTAGAAATGACTTCGTATGCATGAACCACCTCGTCCGAAGCATGAGTAGTGAATAGGCAGGGGACACTGAGGGACTCAAACAAAGCGAATATTCTACATATCTGTTAAATTGATGCGCTTCGCTCATGTAGCCAGGAGTGTGTATTTTTGCATTAGGGGCAATACCTGTGCTTCTGTGAGTGGATCATACCAAGCATTGATTTCAAAGGTATCTTCACCAAATTTTTTCCAGAGCATTTCCAGCTATTCGTTCGGCAATGGTTCACCCCACTCATCTATGAAAGTCAGAAATCCCAACTCGTCAATAGTCTCAAAATGAGACATGGAAATGGTATGCTCACATTCGATAGTGTTGAGAATTGACCGTCCTTCCCTCACCAGGTCCATTCACTAAAAATAACTGCGCAGAGTGACTTTGGCTTTGGACCAGGCATGATCCATTTCACTGAGAGGGCAAATGTATAAATTGGTATTAGCTAAGGCCTGGATCTTCATGACCATCTCCATGTATGGCGTGATCCTTTCCTCTATGTTTTCAATTAATTGATTTGTATCTACGCCTCCCATAAATAGTGCAACACTTTTACTGCTTGCACTGCCAATTTCTTGCAGTTTTGTGCAGAGCGAAGACGTGTCCCTTTGATGCTATCTGGTGAAAAACCAGCAGCCTATGCTGCTTTCTCAGCTAACTGCTTCTTCATCTCCTCAAGCTAATGTTGGAGCTTGTGCATTTCAATTATGGTGGCATAACATTTCTTTAAGTACAATTTGACCTGTTGGTGCAAATATTCATTTTTGGTGGCCGTCTTCTCCTCCTGCGCTCTGCTTTTCGCCAAGGCAGTCTCGATCTCAATAATCTTGTTTTTTTTCAAAATATTTCTATTTATAATGCTCATCATGCAAATATACTGAGCTCATATCCACCTGTATGTTGTCCATATTTTGTGTTGGATTTATCCTAGTGAGGTCCTCTGTGATAGTCTCGCTAACATAGTCACTTGTCAACATTTCTCCCTGCAGCTTCTAAACCAAGGGTGTGAGCTTAGTGTGATGAGCTTCCATGGTAATAGGATTAAAGGCGACCTTGATTGGAAAAGCTGGATCCAGGACCTCTTTTCATCGTATGGTCTTCAACCACTGTGAAGAGCTCATGTGTTCTCGGTTGATCTTTTCTACATCAGGTTGCTTGCGGGCCACATGTACACCAAGAATTGTTTGTAGTTCCAAAAATGGGGTAAATGGAACCAAAACCTCTGAGCGACTAGGCTCAGCTGAGGTGGATGATACAGTCAAAAGGGGTGGAATGGAAATGATGGGTGGTATGGAAATGGCAAACTTAACGGAGGAGGCGGGTTCGGCTGTAGTTACGCTTACTTTGGGTGGAGCTTGTGTCAGTACAACCTCAATGGTAGAGGAGGTGGCAATGGAAGGAGAATGGCGCAAAAAGGGATTCGACCTTGATGCGTACAAACTGAAAGAAATGAAATATGAAGGAATGGGAATAGAGGAAGGAGCAACAGTGATTTCGAGAGCGAAAGAAGATGGAAGGAAAAAGTATGTAGATGGCATACCGAAAGGTGGAGAAATAGAGACCAATGATGATGGAAGTGGAACAAAAATCACTGCTTGCTCCGAAGGAGAAGAAGAGGGAAGAGAAATTGTACCTTCGGGCGTGGGCACCATGTGACGTAGGGATGCAGGCAACTGTGAAATTACTTCTTCATGTTGCATGATTGCCCTCTCTTCAAAATTTGGATTTTCTTCACCATCCATAACTTCAACGTGAGAGCTCTATGACTGATAATCTTCTTCCTATTCTTGTATCATTGAAAATATTTGCGTGACTTGGGTTGGGAGCGCTTCCGTAGGTGAAGAACTTACAATTGTTGCTGACATGCTAGTAATTGTAGGAACCGCTACAACTGTCACTATAGAAACTACGGTAATCAAAACTGAAGAAGCTAGAGCAACTGAGTCCGCAATAGTAGAAGTCACAACTGCACTGGTCCTTGGCCTTTTCGCCACCTTCAGAAATGGGGGCGCCTTCAGCAAATTCTATTTTTTGGACGCAGGCGCTTCCTCTACCCGTCGTCTTTTTCACTAAGATCTCCTTTTAAACGCATATTGATGTTCCTCTTCTTCTGGAGTCTCATCGTCGACCGTTCAACGTTCTTGTTCAATTTCGCCCTCGCCACTATTTGAGTGTTGGAAGGTTTGCGGTAAAATATTGGTGAAGGCAATGGATTGATACGAGTTTACAAACTTGTCATAAGTATTTGAAAACTGCTCATCCAATTTCAACCCATAGGGAGTGGTCGGTTTCCCGCGATGAACTCTCATTATCCACCAATTCATTATTTTCTCCTTAGTCCAGGTGGATGCACTTTCTTGGACATAACTGAATAAACCCAACAGAAGGATTTGCATCTTAAATATAGCTAGATTATACTCTGTCCCCTGCTCATAATAATCATGCCACGACGGGAGCATTTTCATCTTCTTAATGTGCCAGTTCATGTCGGGCCCATCAAAATTATTTTTGTTCTTTTGGCAAGTAGCAATGGAATGACTTAGCCTTCACAATAGCGATGAATTTATCTAGAGGGTCATATCTCCAGCACTACGGCAATTCTATCAGGCCCAAATCTTGCAGCGCCACTGTCAGGAGCCGACTTTGTCCAACTTGGCTCACCTCAAGACCGTAGAATTTGAACGACATATTACATGTGGTCTTCTTCCCACATCCAACTCCATATATATCATTTACATAATCTATCTGGTGCATGACATCCATGGCGAATACATGTTTTGTGGCAAAATACGACAACAAAAATGGCTTACCCGTAAAACTATAGATTCTCACGACCATGCCTTGGGTAAGTAGATGGCGCTCTTCTCTTGTGCTACAACTGCATCCCTTAAACTTCGCGACACTCTCACAGGTACCGCAAAGCAATTCCATCGTTGGTCCTAAAAACTAGTTGTTGAAGCTAGAAAACAACTCCCTTCTTGACAATACGGGAGTCCACATATAAACTGGCAGGGGTTCTTTTTTCTCGCCCACCTGTGATATTGCAATGAAAGAAAAGCTTTGTTGTAACTGGAAAAAGAAAAACCATACCAGAAAGGAAGTGTGCCTAAATGACTTCGACTGTCCAGTTTGCATCTTCTCCAATTGAGAATTCAACCTCTGAGAGATGAAGTCTACCCAATCAAAGAAAATGGGATTGTTGCCTTGCCTCATAGTCGCGGGAGAATAAAATTCAACTTTACAAATACACTGCGCCAAGGCCGCCTACCATTTATGCATTGTCTCATCCGAAGGTAACCCGATGACCCATGCCAACATTGAATATATGATGGGGAGCCAAAATTTCTAATCAATCAAATTCAATTCTCATTAAAAAAACTTGGAAATATTTTACAAAAAATGGTAGCAGTCTGCCAAATAAACTCCTTTATTTCGAAAGATAGTTTATTTTTTTTTCTTTACAGCATTTCTCCCCTTGGAAGAAAAACAACCCAAACAGGTCCAGAATGGCCCTCTTGCCTTCAACTCTGCAACTCTGTCTCAGCAGTTTTCGACCCCTTGTGCATGCCTTTGCTTCCCCTTTTAAAATTTTTGGTGTGACTCTCTGTTTCCCTTTTCTAGCCCTTCATTTCATTTCACGTGCCTCTTCATTGTTTTGGCTTTCGAAACGTTTTTCTTTTCGACTCTTGATCTTCGTCTGCTTTCATTGCACCTTGGTGCCACGTGTTTTTCAGTGCTACCACTGTAGACTTTGTCCGCCTGTCAACCAATGATGACGTTTGGTATACCCACCGCTCGATAATTTCCTCTGTAATGGCCCCTGTAACCGCCTGCCCTTTTTCTTTTCTTTGGTCGCGAAAATGCGACATGTCGCGATATCGTGAAACTTTTGCTTCTCTACCTTCCTGACCTTTTCGTGTTGCAAAAATGTGACATGTCGCGATATCGCGACACTTTTGCTTTTCTGCCTTCCTGCCCTTTTCGAGTCGTGAAAATGTGACATGTCATGATATCGCGACACTTTTCTCTCTTGCGCCTTCTCTTGTATTTTGGTCGCGAAAATGTGACATGTCGCGATATCGCGACACTTTTATCTCTCGCGCCTCCTCTTGTCTTTTGGTCACGAAAATGTGACATGTCGCGATATCGCTACACTTTTCTCTCTCGCGCCTCCTCTCGTCTTTTGGTCATGAAAATGTGACATGTCGTGATATCGTGACACTTTTTCTCCTTGCGCCTTCTCTTGTCTTTTGGTCGCAAAAATGCGACATGTCACGACATCGCGACACTTCTCCTCCCTTGCGCCTTCTCTCGTCCTTTGGTCACGAAAATGCGACATTTCGCGATATCGCGACACTTTTTCTCCCTTGCGCCTTCTCTCGTCCTTTGGTCATGAAAATGCGACATGTCGCATTTTTGCGATACTTTTTCTCCCTTGCACCTTCTCTCATCCTTTGGTCGCGAAAATGTGACATGTCGTGATATCGCGACACTTTTTCTCCCTTGCACCTTCTCTCGTCCTTTGGTCGCAAAAATGTGACATGTCGCGATATCGTGACACTTTTCCTTCTTTGCCAAACATGTCACGATATCGTGACACTTTTTCTTCTTTGCGGTATTTTGCCTTTCGTTGGATGCTCCTACATCAGACAACCGGGGTGGATTGAGAAGTGACCTTCACTTCTGTACTGTTCTGTCACCTTCTTTTTAACTAGGGTTGTACAAGCTCTCCAAGCTTCAACAAAATCTGGGTCTTCAGGGTACAAACCCTTAAGTTCTTCAAACCCCACAACTTCCACTCTCATTGTTGTTAGCAAACTCTTTTCATCCATCTCTTTCAGTGGCTTTAGTTTATGGAACAGGCTCCTCCTCTAGTCTGGTTCTTTCTCCTCATTCAACAAGATTCTCCTTGTGACCATAACTTCTCCTCTCTCTGCGTCCTCAGAATGTTCTGATTCATCACCTTCATTTGCTACAACAGCTTTGGCATGACCCTCAGGTCTCCTATTCGTCCTCTCTTGGTTTTGGGGATACTCATATTCCTGATGTCCTTCTTCCCCACCATGGAAACAAGTTCCACGAAATCCTCCTCTTCCATACCCACGTCCAAATCTACCTCTTCCTCTTTGGTAACCATTGTTCTGATCACGGGGTCTGTAATAATTATCTCCCTTCTAATCCTGATTGTTGCTAGCTTCTTCTTTCTTCTCATCTAGTCCTCCATCTCTTCTTCCACCAGTTCTTTCTCCATGACCTCTTCCTTTTTGCTTACCCTCAAACCTTCTGTTCAGCTTCTCTTCAACTTTTAGAGCAAACTGATAAGCATCCTCAATGGTGCTCATCCTAACCAGACTCAATTCTTCTTGAATACTGATTCTCAATCCATTGATGTAATGAGCTACTTTCTCCTTATTAGCCTCTGAATGGCTAGTTCTGATTGAGATCTTGTAAAACTCCTCTGTATATTCTTTGACTGATTTGCTTGACTATCTCAAGCTCTACATTTTCCTCAACAGATCCAATTCGTAATCTGTAGGAATAAACTGCCTCTTCAACTTCTCTACCATTTGGTCCCATTTGGTTATATTTTTCTTTCCTGCTCTATTTCTTTCTATCTGCACTCCTTTCCACCATATGCTAGCATGGCCTTTCAACTTCGTTTTTGCAAACTTGATCCGATCTAGATCTACAACCTCCTCATACTCAAAATACTCCCCCATATCATTGATCTAATCAATCAAATCCTCTGGATTGAGATTCCCAGAATACGTGGAGACATCAAACTTTGGCTTCTTCCCAATCTGAGATACGGCCTTAAATAATCTAACTTCTGTAGGATCCATTGCTTCTTCTTCATCTGATGGATCATCAACCTCCCAAGCTTCATCTTCATTATGGTCTTCTCTCCTTGGCTCAACCCCTCTTCGTAACTCCTCTTGCAGGGCTTGCACTTGCCTCAGCAAAGCTCTGAAATATCCTTCAGGTACCACATTTCTTCCACCACCACGGTTTCTTCGTGGAAGCATTCTTCCTCGCTCTCTTCTCATAACCCTTCCACAGATCCTGGTGCAAACTGCCTCACTTTCGACGATCTGCTCACACACTCAGGAACTCTCGCTCTGATACCACTTGATGGGGAACCAAAATTTCTAATCAATCAAATTCAATTCTCATTAAAAAACTTGGAAAGATTTTACAGAAAATGGGCAGTCTGCCAAATAAACTCCTTTATTCCGAAAGATAGTTTATTTTTTTTCTTTACAGCATTTCTCCCCCTTGAAAAATAGCCCAAACAGGTCCAGAATGGCCCTCTTGCCTTCAGCTCTGCAACTCTATCTCAGCAGTTTCCGATCCCTTGTGCATGCCTTTGCTTCCCCTTTTAAAATTTCTGGCATGACTCTCTGTTTCCCTTTTCTGGACCTTCATTTCATTTCTCGTGCCTCTTTGTTGTTTTGGCTTTCGAAACGTTTTTCTTTTTGACTCTTGATCTTCGTCCGCTTTCATTGCACCTTGGTGCCACGTGTTGTTCAGTGCTGCCACTATAGACTCTGTCCGCCTGTCAACCAATGATGACGTTCGGTATACCCACCGTTTGATAATTTCCTCTGTAACAGCCCCTGTAACTGCCTACCCTTTTTCTTTTCTTTGGTCACAAAAATGCAACATGATATCACGACACTTTTGCTTCTCTGCCTTCCTGCCCTTTTTGCATCGTGAAAATGCGACATGTCGCGATATCGCGACACTTTTGCTTTTCTGCCTTCCTGCCCTTTTCGCGTCACAAAAATGCGACATGTCCCAATATCACGACACTTTTGCTTTTCTGCCTTCCTGCCCTTTTCGAGTCGTGAAAATGCAACACGTCGCAATATCGCGACACTTTTCTCTCTTGCGCCTTCTCTTGTATTTTGGTCGTGAAAATGCGACATGTCGCGATATCGTGACACTTTTTCTCTCCTGCGCCTCTTCTCGTCTTTTGGTCGCAAAAATGCGACATGTCGCGATATCGCGACACTTTTTCTCCCTTGCGCCTTCTCTCATCCTTTGGTCACGAAAATGCGACATGTCGCGATATTGCGACACTTCTCCTCCCTTGCGCCTTCTCTCGTCCTTTGGTCGTGAAAATGTGACATGTCGCTATATCGCGACACTTTTCCTCCCTTGCGCCTTCTCTCTTCCTTTGGTCGTGAAAATGTGACATGTCGCGATATCGCGACACTTTTTCTCTCTAGCGCCTTCTCTTGCCTTTTGGTCGCGAAAATGTGACATGTCGTGATATCGCGACACTTTTTCTCTCTAGCGCCTTCTCTCGCCTTTTGGTCGCGAAAATGTGACATGTCGCGATATCACGACACTTTTTCTTCTTTGCGGTATTTTGCCTTTCTTTGGATGCTCCTGCATCAATATATGTCCAGGATCTTAAAATATGACATCTTTGAAAAATTAGGAAGTTGTCCCATCTACGACTCTTTAACCATATGAGTCTCCATGAACTGGTGCATAGTCACCATAGAGACATATCTGTCCTCTTGTTCGTTCGTATGCAACTTCTTGTTAACTGCATAAGAAGGGGGCTTCAATCCACAAGCAAAAGCCTCCCGAACTTCATCTGGAGTGATGGTAAACAATATTTCTCTTCTTGCATTTCTAATAGCCCTAGTGAATGGATCGTAAAATTGGGCAATGAGCTGTACCAACTCAGGGCATGGATGAATCGACGTACACAGATACCAAGACAACTACGAATTGTAAGGCACTATTAGCCAGTTGTTTGATGATACTCCCTGGATCACCATAGCTTCTACATCTTGCCTTAATCTCTCCATTCCTTTATGAGTAATAAGGCAATCTCCAATCTCTGCCATAGAGTCCTCATATGGGTCCAAGTCGACATAATCGTTTTTCGTGACCCTTTTTCTCTAGAGCCTCCTTCCTTTTTCTTTGACTGCTTGGGATCTGTAGCTTCGGTGAATTCTTTGGGATCCTTACTCTGTTTTCCCATTTTTCTCCTCTTTGGAAAATTCTCTAAGCACTTTCTAAAATCTTCTATAGCTATAATGCAAAATACAACAGTAAAATTTGTAAAAATGAACATAAACTATGGTCTTTTACCTCATCATTTTTATAGGGCCACCAAATATTCGCTGCAATAAATGTTGCATTAATTGTTTACGCCTTTGGGAGAGTAAGAGTATCGATTTGCTAGTTTAGCACCATTCCCTATGTTTCAATGGTTTCTACTTCAATTCATCGCCATTTCCTCCAAGAAAAATGTGCCCTCTTCACCATGTAACTGTACTGTAAATCGTGCCTTGGCGCCTGAAGCTTGTTGGGGAAGCTAAATTAGCTTCTTATCAACCAATAATAAGTATTTGCTGCCCCTCAAAAAAACAAACCTTTAGCACAATGCACGCTTTGAATTTAATACCTTTTTTTTCTGCTCTCCGACTATCTGATTATCGCTACGTAACCAAAGGGGCAACTTGTCCTTAAAACATTCTTCCAAAACTAAAGCAACCACTCTCCCTTTTCAACAAAATTGATTTGGGTGCTGAGCAATTTCATCCCATTTCCTAGCGACTTTGGAACTCAGATCAATACGTCATGCTTTTACTTGTTTTGGGCGCCTTCGACCTATTTGAAAATTCTATGGCGAATAGCCTTTTTAAAGAAAACATTGTCTACTTTAGCTTTTTCGCCCATATTTAGAAAATCAGATTTTCTAAAAAAACTTAAAGCTCTTCTTTTCTCTTTTTGTCTTTCTTCTATCTAGGCTTTATGATTTTTCTTTCCTTTAAAAGCGCTCATAAATATAAAAGCTTCAAACATAAAAAACATGCGCTTTTAATTTTTAAACTCATGCAAAATATCAATCTCCATCATGCTTCTTGGCGCATTCACCCAAAATAGAGGCGAACAACACGTTCGCCCACCATTCGGGGAGAACACGATGCTAATTTTATGTTTACCTTTGCCGAACCTGATCTGCAACTTGTGAATTAAGTTTACCCTGATCAAAAGGTGAACCGTCGTGTTGTAGTTTACCGGGCGAACACATTTCCAAACGTATTGCTTTTGCATCTGCATTGCTCTTTTACTTCCCATGTTGCTAACAAATCTGGCTCCTCATATAGCTCAGTCACCTCATTCTTAGGGCGAAAAGCCCTTTCGCCTCTTCTTGGGGTGAACGCACCTCGTAATCTATATATATATATATATATATATTACTATATAAAATAGCATCAACAAACTGGAAAAACTATTTACATATGTACAAAGTGATAACTTGCTTGGAATGTCATCATTGAATATAGACCTTCAAATAAAGACTGTTCACAGGAATAGGGAGATCATAACCCTCCAGATCGCAAAGGTGATAAGCATTTGCTGAATTCACCACAAAATTTTGAAAAGGGCCCTCCCATATAGCATCGGATTTATGGTGATTCCCAGGCTTTGCCTTCTCATTCCATTTCAAAATCAAATCTCCCACCTAGAAACTGCGCTCAGTTGTTTTCTTTCCAAACCACCTCCTCATTTCTCTAGAATGCTCAACAAATGCTTGATAATACTGCTCCCTATCCTCCTCTAACTGTAACAATTGTGCCAACCTTGCACTCATAGGATCATATTCTTCATCTTCATCCTGGAAAAACTGCAATGTTTGGAGAACTGGCAGCTCAATATGAGTGGGAAGGACAACCTCTTTTCCATAAACCAAGGCATACGGGGATGTTTTGATAGATTTCTTCACTGAGATACGGTCCGCCCAAAGTGCTTGATTCAACAACAAATGATAGCTTCTCTTATTACTGCCCATCGTTCTTTTTAAGATTCGTAGCAAATTTTTATTAGTATATTTGGCCAATCCATTCCCTTGCGAATAATAGTTGGACGATGTCTTTAGATAAATGCCATATTTGCTAGCGAACTCTGTAATTTTGGCCCCAATGAATGGAGTGCAATTATCAGTTACAATTGAATCTGTGACGTTGAAACGGGTAATGATCCCTTCAAGAAAGGATATAACAGTAGCTTGATCGGCCTTTTTAGTGGGAATAGCTTCTGCCCATCTAGTGAAATAATCAATCACCATCAAGATGTACTTATGCTCCGCAAAAGAATGTGGATCAATGACCCCAATGAAGTCAATACCCCACTATTGAAAAGGTGCTTCCACTTGGATTAGATGCAGGGGAAAAGCCTCTTTCTTAGTTCTACCAACATATCGTTGATAACTATCACAATGTTGGCTTACTTTATGAGCATCAGCGAACAGAGTGGGCCAGAAGTAACTTGCTCGGATAATATTCAAAGCCATGGGCATGCCTGCATAGTGACCCCTAGATAGTCCAAAATGAAATTCCTCCAATATATTCTCCTTTTCGGATGCTTTCACACACCTAAGAATAAATCCGTCAATGTTTTTATGATACAATCCATTGGGTGACAATACATACTTGAGTGCTTGTAGTCTGAACCTCCAACATTGTGAAGCATCAAGGTGAGATGGACATCTCCCAGAAGTAAAGTAGTCCATCAATTCTTCTATCCAATCACGGTCGCTCATAGTATGATTTGCGCAAATCCTTTCGCCAATGTCCTCTTCATATGTTGCATCAAATGTCTCGAAGGTAGCACTCTTAGCTAGCTCCTGACATAAAGCTCACCCACGAACCAACTTTGTTGGTCGGATCTCCACATCGTATTCTTGAATTTTCAAGACCCAACCTACCCTTTTATCGCCTAGTTCTCCTTGGAGTATAAAATTTTGAACATCAAATAACATAAACTACAGTCTTGCTTTGAGAAACAAAGTGTCAGAACTTCTTCAATTATTTCATCATCGCATACACTTGCTTCTTGATAAAATTGTACTTCTCCTGATGCGGGGCAATAACTTGGCTCATGAAGGCAATTGGCTTTTCTTCTCCATATTCTTGTCTCTGTGTCAAGACTGCAGCATAGCTTTCTTGCTCTCCCACTGCATAGAGAATGAAGTCTTTTGAATAGTTAGGATTAATTAAAACTGGAGCTTGCGTGATTCTTTCTTTGATTTCCTAAAAATATATTCTCCTAACTTTTGTCCACTGAAATTCAGTGTTATTTTTCAAAAGCTCAATCATGGGCTTCACAACCTAAGTGAAATCGACAATAAAATTTTGAATGAAATTTATTTGACCGAAAAAATATTATAGGTATTTCTTATTAGCAGGCGACGGAAATTTCATGAGCACTTTAGCCCTTGCAGGATCAATCGCTAATCCTTCTTGTGAGATTACATGACCCAACAATTGTCCTTATTTAACAACAAATATTGACTTATTTGGATTAATGGAAATCCTGAACTCGTGACACTTCTCGAACACCTATGCAACATGGTCTTCTCTACAATGCGAAAACACAGTCATATCATCAAGATATATCACAATAATTCTATTTAGTAACTCACCGAAGGTAACGTCTATGGCTCTATGGAAGGTAGCACTGGCATTTGAGATCCCAAAGGGCATCCGTTGGTAGACAAAGGTGCCCCACTTGGTGGTGAATGTTGTTTTATATTGGTCCTCGTCCTTCACCCATATTTAATAATATTCGTAGAAGCCATCTAATAGTGAGAACCTCTGTGCACCAACAACCACATGAAGAATTTGATCAATTTGGGGCAGGGGATAATGATATTTAAGCGATGCCTAATTCAGGTTGCGAAAATCAACACAACCAAATTTCTTTGTTCTTCTTTCTCACTGGCACCAAGTTTGCCACCCATGTCGAGTGCTTGATCAGATATATTATCTTTGCTTCTAACATCTTCAGCAATGAGTGCTTCAATTTTAGGATTGACATGGCACTACTTCTACCGAAAAAGGCTTTACCCCCTCCTGTAGCTCTACGGTATACTGGATCACGTTCTTGTCGTATCCTTTTAAATCTCGATAGCTCCACACCACAATGTCGGGGTACTCATAACATAAATTTTTAATGCCTTCAAATTCATCCGTCACACAATCGATCCTGATCTTGATAATATTTACTGGTTCCAACTATAATTCGTTATACTCCTTAGAGTTAACCTTAATTTTATGTTTGTCAGCTTTGTCGTTTTGATCAAATAAACTCTCCAACGAGATCAAACCTATGGGGATATGATTATTCTTTAATTGAATCACCCTTTCTTTCTCTTCCTCGGCAAGCACTCTATCATCTGCGCTAGCAGCTTCTCTGAGCAGGAAATTGACTATTTGTTCATCATTGTCAAATAATTTTAAGTAAAGATTTTTATCTCAGATTGAAGGTCTATAGATCACCCGTACAGTCTTGGGCTTTCGGACCACTTGCTCCGTAGGAGAATAATTTGCACCAAGAGAGGCTGCTAGCCTGAATGTTCAAAGATGTGAAAGCTTCAAACAAATCCCAGACTCTGTTGCGATAGAATTTCAAGTAATGTTGCTTCGATACACACCTATTAGTGGTATGGTTGACAAAAAGCTCAAATTCACCAAAAATTTGCAGTTGCTTAATGCCTAACTTTTTAGCCTTTTTCAACCCAAGGAACAATGCTTCATATTTAACTGCGTTATTCGTACAACTCCAAGTCAACTTATAAGAGTACGTTTTTTGTAATCCTTTTGGAGAGATCAACATGACACCAGCTCCTGAATCATTCTTACATCTGGTGTAATCAAAATACAACTTCCATAGCTAATCCGTGTCGGAATTCTGAGAATATGGAACTACTTGCTCAGTTTGCTCAGGTTTGTTTATTGAATAACAACCAATATCTATCCCGATCATTGCATTAAAATCAGTGAGTAAAAACTCATCTTCCAAGCGAAGCTCACCCAATGCTTCTCCCACCAAGTCAACCTCTTCTAGCTCTTCAGTCATCATGTTTACTGCACCAAAGATTTATATTCCTCTTCTAGATTCTTAATATGAAAATGCGAAGGCTTTTCATTGTGGATACAAATTTTTTTTCCTTGAATGGTATCTCCAAATACGAATATTATAAGGAAATGTATCCTCCCAGCTTAGCTGTGATCTCCCTTGAGAGGAACATGCTAAAATACGGCTCCAAGTCAACTACTACCACTTCTTGGATGACTATGATTTACGGTATAGTGTGGAGGACAATAGGGATGTCTTTGATCACTCCCACCGTCTTGATCGGAGTCTCATCTAGTTGTAACACTCTTGGACTACTGTATATTCCATCCCCATCACTTCATATACTTCCTTTGGCATGACAGTAGTTGCAGCTCCAGATTCGATCATACAGTTGTGTATAATCCACCCTTTCATTCTCAGTGACAAATAAAATGGGGGAGGCCTATTTTTTCCTATCGTAGAAGTGGGCAGCATCATACAAGCTAACTTTAGCTGGAATCCTCTTCATTTCCTCTACAATATTGTAACTTGATACAGCTGAAACCTTCCCTTCTAGAGCTTGTTCATATTTGTCTAGGTACTATTGAGTAGCTTCTACTCTTTGTCTTTTCGTCAAGGACGGGTACTTCAGTTGCTCCCTGGCCTGCTCTTTTGTTTCACTCTATGTTTGAGCAATGACTATATTTTGCGAAGCTGATGCCTTAGTTTGCACTCTCTCTTGAGCTTGCTTAGGCAATAAGTCTCTTAACTTGACCGAATATTGCTCCTTAGTCCTTTTGCTGGAGGTGGTCGCTTTTCATCTTGTACTTTTGGTTCTGCAGGCACCCTCAAAGGTTCGAGCTCAGTTGGATCCACAGTTACTGGCTTCTTTTCACACCTCATGAGGACCGAAACTTGCTCCAAATATGGCATCATAAAATTGTGTTCGGCTTCTCTAATCATATTAATTTGTCCACCAGCCGAACTCTCTACTAGTGTTTGCACATAATTCATATGCACCACACAGGTTTCTTCTCCATGAGGATTATTACATGTCGGACACCAATACGTCTTTTCTGTTGCACTAGTCTCCTCATTTGCCAACACTGATGGGCTCTTCTCAGGGCCTCTCCTGGTAGAAGCTTATTCTCGAGTAATCGGTGGGGTTTGAAATCTTCTCGACCGAAATTCAGCCTTTGCTTGCTTCTTCCTTATTGTTGTAAGTTCATTGGATATTGTCCTTACGGCTACATTGTTAGACTTTACTTCTTGCAACAATGTCGTGAGAGGATTTGGATTAGAAGACGTGGTCATCATTGGCAAAGGCAGGGGCTTTTGTGATGCAGGTAACGACAACGGGGTCAGAGGCGCTGGTAATGCTACGAAAGGAACAGGTGCCGACAACTGGGAAATTAATTGAGTAGGTATCTGTGAAAAACCTAGGGCCAAATGTTGTGGGGCGGGGATCGGAGCAACATGAGGCGGGCTAGAATTCCATGAGGGAACCAGGTACATGGAAGGCATGGGTTGCAAAAATACGCTTGAATACAAATACTATGGAAGGTTTGGGACAATGGGCATAGTCATATTTGGGGGAAGCCTACCTATAGCAATCAAATCAGATTTGGCTTTCTGAGCTTACGTATACAAGTTTGGAAATGTAGTCACATTGGCCTGTCATACGACCATACCAATTTCAGTGCTAAATGCCTTGATATAGTATAACACAACTTTCTCATGTGTGGGTCGTAAACCATCAGGGACTCTTTGCCAGCTTTACACGAACTTGACATTAAATTCAACTATCTCCTCTTGCGGATGTCTTTGAATTGTTGTAAACTGGTGCAACAAAGAATATGGATCAGCTTGTTCATGAAAATTTTTAATTAGCAATTCCACTAACTAGTCCCATGAGGTAATAGTGCATGGTTGCAGCGATCAGTACCAATACAACAATTTCCCTCTCAGCAACAATACCAACAACTTTATCATTACATACTCATCTGTTGTCATGGATGGTCGCTAAAGAAGCCACATCTTGGATGTGCTTGTACGCAGTTTTACCTATACCGTCATAGGTCGACAAGGTTTTCAAAGCAGCTTGTGAGATTGGATTTTGTGCTTGCAGGTTCAAAGCCCCTGAGCTATTCCAAGCTGGGAACTGCCTTGGTGGAGAATTTTGAGCCATATGGGCTGGTATATGTGGTGTAGTATGGGGAAAGCTCGTGGTCGTATGGGGTGGAGGTGGAAGGCAACTTGTGGGGGTACTTACTAGGCTTACAGGAGCAAAAAATACACTGACTAACTATGAGGATGTGACTGATGATATATGTGATATGTGGGGTAGTGAGGATATATGCTAAAAAGTAGCTAATTGAGGATTTTCTCCCAACCTTTGAATATCAAGTTCGTAGAACTTGATTTTATGATCAAGATTTTTGACCTTCGATCTTGTATTCATGAGACAGCTTTTGTTGCTCTCACGTTCGAAGATTTCTAGGTGTAATCGATTCGCCAGATGTTCTAGTGTCACAGCACGAAGGCGAACATCAAACCTCAATCCTGTTGGAAGTGGAAACTAAGGGTCCCACCAGGTGTGCCAAAAATTATTGGTCAAATATCTGCCTAATCAACAAACACTACGTTTGTGCACCCTAGATACGACCAACATTGAAAGGCCAGAGGAAAGAAATGTCCCTCGTGCCAATATCCAGAGAGGGCTAGTTCCCAAACTAAATCCTACACTGGTTGAAGACTAGATATGCAGGAAATAAATCAACAAATACGGAAAGAAATGGGAAATATGGCCACAGGCCGAAAGTATAGGATTTGGGGCAGACTAGCAGCAAGAATTCTACCAAGTTTTATGACAGCATGTAACAGAGGGAAAGCAGTAGAATTTCACTCACACCTTAGCAGAAACAACCTCCAGATTGTATTCCAAAACTAACTCATTTACCAGCAATGTTTTAAATCTAGGAATAGTATTTTAAACTTAACAGCAAGAACATGAGCATAAATAGAAATGCTAGAAATAGAAGGAAATCACCCACATAAGGGTGCTTGCAAATTTCAAAAGCTAAGTCTCTTCTATTAGTGCATAAGGTTTAGAAAGTTTCCTTGCAAAATGTCCAACCTCCCTCTTACAATAGAAATTTGCTTAGTATTTGTAGAGGATTTCGCCTCTTTCATTAAAAGCACAAGAGAACAAAATGATCGCAGATCGGAAAAAAAATGAGGAAATTCCTCCTTGGAATCATTGAAAATCTCTTCCTCAGGGACTACAATCCATATTTTAGGGAAATATTTCCAGGAAATCAGTAATGTAGGCGTCGATGCACAAATAATTTAGAAACATTGAACGCCTTGGGAACCTCTCTACGCTTTGGAAATCATGAAAATTCTCCTGCTCTTCTCATTCAACTTCTTCTATGCTTGGGATCCATGATATGAGTTACTTATTACCACCATTATTTAATGTTTCAAATCTGGTGCTTTGAAATGTTGACTATAATCATTTTCGATCCCAAAACCGCGTTCACATTTAGACAAAAACTGCTTCGCTCAATCATCTCTTATTTGGCCCGCGTGCGCAATCCTTCAACACAATCGCCCGTGGGAGGGGTGAATGGGACGTTCACCCCTCAACTAGGGCGAACGCAACAATATTCCCTTCAAAGTACGTTCGCCTAAAGAAGGGGTGAACGGGACGTTCATCCCTCAACTAGGGCGAACACAATGTCATTTTGCTTTCAGGCGAACGCAATCGCATGCGGGTGTTGGAATACATTCGCCCAGAGGAGGGGCGAACATGAATATGTTTGATGCGCCTTTTATTTGAACCTTTGAATATCTTTTTATCTTCCTTTGATGTTTCGTTCGCCCCATGTCGGGGTGTTCGCCCTGTCTTTGGGGCGAACGCGTCGTCGCCTTCAAAATTTTTAGACTTCTTATATTTTCAACTTAATCATTCAATGCCTTCATTTTTGGTACATTCATTAGCGAGGCGAACTTAAACCCTAAATGAAGTTTACAAAATTCTTATAACACCAATGCAACAAGAGCACATGTGTAAACATATAAGGAACATGTGAAATTATTCCTAAAATAACAGTCGCCATATACAATCAAAACTTCATCACAATATTGCCTCAAAATACTACAACAAAATTCCCAATGTGGCAAGGTGCCAAAATTGCCAATAGGAATACAAAAGGATTATGCATTAGACAATCTAGCCTATAATGCAACTAAATGATTTTTGCTTCCTTGCCTATTTTGCATTTTGTAGAAGAAATTTTGGTCACCCTAAGGATTCTTTAATTTCCCAAAGCAAATGTTATTTTAGGCAAACAAATTATAAAATAGGAGATCAAAAAACAAGAAATGATAGGAAAATAATGAGTAGGGAGGTACCAAGTGGTAGGGTTACCTATTCTAGAGGCTAAACTGAAGCACCAAAAGTTGACAAAAGCACCACTGGCTCTTTTATAGTTATCTGGCACTTTTGTAATCTACAAAATTTGAATCCAAAAAAGTTAGATAAGTTGGTTTTGGGGGGTCTATATGATTGCAATGAGGTGATGAACTATCTTCCTAGCTGGTCAAACCCCTTTTTGTGAAAAAAAATTAAGTATGAGCCTTGGATTTGGAAGCAAATCCTACTGTGACAAGAGTGTCACAACTTGACAAAAGCGCTATTTGCACTTTTGTTAGAGACTGTGTAATTCTAGAAAGTTGAAAGTGCCAATTATTGAAATGTGGTAAATTCATTCTATTACAGAGGATGGGTGAGTTTTGGGGTGAAATTTTGGATCAATTGGATCAAATTGACTTGAAATTAGAGGAAAGAATTGAAAAACCCAATTCCTAGGGCTTGCTACTTGGGGAGTTACAAAATATTAGGAAGTTTTTACAAATCTCTTGAAATTTGCAAAAGATGGATATGGTCAAGGGGAACATGAAATGACAAATGAATGTTTGACTATACTTCATATAAAGATGTGAAGGTGTCTAAATACCTAAAAGGAGAGCTAAAATGCTTGCAAAATGAGATTAAAAGGGTATAAAACCTATGATGGAGCAAATGGAGTGGTGCAAAAGGAAGATTATGTCCTATAACCAAGTGTATGAGCTACTATAATAACTTGAAAGCTACATCAAAGATTTAAATGTTGTCTTAATCCAAATGAAGAACATAAAAAGCATGCACTGTAGAGTAAAAATGCTATGATAGAATGAATGAAACAGCCTTAAGCCTATAACGATCTCAATGTGAGAATAGAGAACATAAAACATGTATATGGAATCTTGTTTCAATAGTACATGAACATAAACATGTAAATGTGTGATTAAATGATGAAAATAAGCATGAAAGCTTTCTAATAAGATAAAAATGAACATAGAAAATGATATGAATGCAAAGTAAGCCCACAAGTGAAATAGAGCTAGATAAAATAAAGAGAAATTCCTGCAAATGGGAAGCATTAGTGGTTATGATGCATAAATGAGAGAAAACATAAATATTAGTTTGCCAAAATGAAAAAAAATGCTTGTAAATGACTAGAAATTATAAGAATGAAGAAAGCTTGTTGTAAATGAAGTTATGTAAACACAAATGAGCATTTAAAGGACTTCAAATATGTTTTAGATGCAAAATAGACAATAAGAGAGAGATTAGTAGTTGCAAATAGGAAATCCAAGTTAGCAAGGCCAAAATAAAAGGGGGAAATGCATGAATGAGAGCAAGAAAAATGGAAGGAAAGAGAAGCTAGGAATTATACAACCTAGCAAGAGCTCCTGCTTGCTCCAAAGATGATCTCCTTACCCTAATTCCCCTTTTGCTTGATGAAGTATGCTCCAAATGAGAGAAAAATGAGGATGTAAGATGAAAGAAGATAGAATTTTGGGAAGAATAATGCTAATGCAAATTGTGTTATTGAATGGTCACCCCAAGGGTTGTATTTATAGATATTTGGTGGAAAATTAGGAATGGAAAGTTAGGTGCAATATGCTGTTAGGGCACAACACCAATTTTGAATTTTGTAGGCCTAGTTCATGGTTGAAGCATGTGAGACCAAAGGAAGTAATGGGATGAAGGAGTATGTGTGCCTCCGCCTCATGCCAAAGGATTCTACCCATTTTGATTAAAGTGTCACATTTGAAAAAAAACACCACTGCAACTTTTGTAAAGGCTAGCAACCTTGGTCAACGCTTGGTTTGACTGATCAAATGACTAAAAATGCATGTTTTACAAAAGCGTCACATTTTGACAAAAGCTCGACTAGCGTTTTTGTAAGCTTGTAACTTTTTTGTAAATAGCCTGATTTTGTGTCTAAGTTGCTTGGATTGAGATGCTTGATTCCTAGTACGATGCTTGTTATCTTTGCTTAGGGTGAATGTTGTTAGGCGTGTCAAAATTAGGTGTCTATATTTTACCCCATTTTGATGTGATTTTTGTGAAATCACATCAAAAATAAGTTGGTATGAAGGCATTGAAAGGATTGGATAACTATCTAAATATAATGTCAAGGTACCCGGGTGTTGTAGGTGAGTTGGAGAGGAGAGGACAATCCTCCAAGGGAGGTCCCAGGTTCAAATCTCCACCCTACCAAAAAGCTGAATTGGGTATCCAAAAATCCAATTGATAATGTTGGTGCGGGCAAGGTCGGGTGCGACTCTCGGATGACTTTGATGGTGTAGAACCCCCTGTTCATGGTCTCTCAGACCAAGGTGGCCCCGCAAGGGGTTTTTCGCTTTATATATATATATATATATATATATATATATATATATATATATATATATATATATATATATATATATATATATATATATAGTCAAGGTTATGCATTAATAATGCATATAATGGGAACAACATAGATCGACCTACAATATTATTGTGTGTGATTGTATCTAGGATCCTAATGGTAGATAGGAGTCGAATGGTACTTCTCTAGGGATGGAGAATGGTGATTATTGACATGTGGGATCATGAGATGATTTATACATGGGACCCAACTATATTGATACATGATTTATGTATTGATGTTTGGATATGTAACGACCCTCCTTAGCAGGACCTATTATTGATACTTGATTTATGTATTGATGTGTGGATATCAAATGCATAATCTCATTTTATGCTATCAATATGTGTTGATAGTTGCACTTTATGCTTTGATTATACTACTTTAAAACTGTTGATGAAATTTGTGGTTGTAGGATCCAATACTCTCATGGTCGAATTGGTATGGGACAACCACCAGAGTTGAGAAAAAAAGAGAAATTATGAATGACATTCTCATCGACAACTCAAAGGTAAAAAGAAACCCTTCATGTACGTGCATCGCATATGTGTATGTTTGATTGAATGCACCATTGGGCAAAGAGGTTACTAATTAAGTAAAAGAGTGATCTTTCATAGAATGGTGATAACATTGCAGTTATCATAAAGCCTTCTACCTAAGGAAAAATTGTGTTGTTGTTGCCATTTCTGCAACATGGTGTATTATTAACCTTGTGAGAAAGCTTCTGAAAATGGGATCATGAAGTTTCAGCTTTTGGCAAATCTAACACCGCACTGGATACTTGCGCTAGAGTTTGGGCGCACTTCACACTTGCGCCAGATATTGGGAGCACTTGATACTTGCGCCAGAGTTTGGGGGCACTTCACACTTGCGCCAGAGATTGGGCACACTGGATACTTGCGCCAGAGTTTGGGCGCACTAGATACTTGCGCCATAGTTTGGGACGCACTGGATACTTGCACCAAAGTTTAGACGCACTTCACACTTGCGCCATAGTTTGGGCGCACTGGATACTTGCGCCATAGTTTGGGCACACTTCACACTTGCGCCAGAGATTGGGTGCACTGGATACTTGTGCCAGAGTTTGGGCGCACTGGATACTTGTGCCAGAGTTTGGGCGCACTTCACACTTGCGCCAGAGATTGGGCGCATTGGATACTTGCGCCAGAGTTTGGGCGCACTTCACACTTGCGCCAGAGTTTGGGCGCACTTCACACTTGCGCCAGAGTTTGGGCGCACTGGATACTTGAGCCAGATTTTTGGTGCACTAGACACTTGCGCCAAAGTTCGGGTGCACTTTGCTAGTATATCAGATTGACTTTTGCGCTGGTTTCTTTCAAAAGAATTCAGCTCGGCAATTTGGAGTATATCCTTACCTAATCACCCACAATTATTAGGAAGCTTCTGGATTAGAAATTTCAGGAATTCAAGCATATCTCCTACAAAGGCGGTTCCTGCAAGTGAGGAGACTGCGCCAACAAGTCAAGTGTGACAGGGCATTGAAGACAGTCAACGACATTTTGAGGAGTCACCAGCCCTTGCCATACTTGTTTAATATCTGGCGGCTGTATCACCTTGTAATGTTTATCCTGGCTTCCACTGCCATATTCTGTTTATGAGCATTTATTGCTCAAGTGGCAAAATTCTCTATATAAGCCTGCTCTTTTATTGTAAAATGGATGGATGTTTGCTAGAGGCTAAATGAAAACCTGAATTCTGATATCAATACAGCTGATGTTTGGCTCTAGACTTGGACTTCTATTTTCATGTGTATGTCTTTTATTGCTTGTCTTCTATCGTTTCTTGCTTTAAACCGTAACTTGAATTCTAATATCTGGATTTAGTTGTTGATAAAGTAGTAACTCTGGAGTAGTCCTGGAGATTATACATGCTAGATGTTCTGGTTTAAATTTCTATTATTTATCTGTATTTGAGGGCTATCTGGTTCAGAATGCAATATAGTTTTCATGTTGTTATTCCATCACCCCTATTTTATCCGACCTATGGCCATATTTCCACTTTTAGTCATTTCCCATTCCTTTTAGTTCCTTAATCTCAAAACCCCCCCAATTAGAATAGCAAGGGAACCAGCCCATCTCTGGAGATTGGCATGGGAGGCATTTCTTCCTCTCGGACTTTCAATGTTGGTCAGGTCTAAGGCACACTAAAATACCAAATCCTTACCTAAGGCAAATCTCTGACCAATAGTTTCTGGCATGGAACATCTTCGCAGAAAGCTACTGTTGCTACACGGGGTCTTAACTCTCGACAACACAGTTACTAGCTTACCTCCAGTCCCACCTAATTCATCAGATCGTCAACACACTGAGGCCGAACCTGACGTTGATATCAGGGTACCAAGTGTTTTCGTTGTTCCTGTTCAGCCATTATTGCCACCGCTCCAGGGAAACCCTCCACCTCCCATGGCGCAGCCACCTCCCGCCAGGCAGTTCATGACCTGGGACCACACTGGCCCCCTAAATCTAGCAGCTAAACATAGAGTACCTCTCGCGACCTTGAAATCTCTGCCCACCTACAATGGTACAGGAAAGACAATGATCGAGCATATCCAAGATGTTGCAAGATTGGCAACAATTCATGAGATTACCAGTTAAGATGTCATGGTTAAGTTGTTGGTTCTCTCTTTAAGAGGTAAGCTCCTCTACTGGTACCACTCACTTGCACCAAGTACCATCACTTCATGGAACCAACTGGCCAAGAAATTAGTAAGAGGTTTCCATGAGCAACTAGACCCCTTCTCCCTGTTACACCAGTTCACTGGTATACAGAGGCATCGCCAAGAAGAAATATCCGATTTCAATCTCAGGTTCGATCAGACCTGGATGAGAGTCCCTAAAGACCTTCAGCCCACCCCATGGCAGGCTGCATTCTATTACTTAAGAGCATTCCATACAGACATCAGCATAAGCATCCGACACTCCAATATTAATACATTTCCATATCTGTACGAACAAGCGTAGAAATCAGAAGACGACCTGATAGCCGTCGGAAGGATGCCCCCTAAGGCGACAACTCCGATTTACCCAGATTTTCCTCAAAGCATGTATCCAAGTGCATCTGGTTCTTCTATACCATTGACATACCCTAATCAATCATGGGTTCATGACTCATAAAATCAAGCGGCATCGAGTTCTGTTGTATCATTGACCTACCCCAGTCAACATGGGTGCGCGGCCCACAAAATCAAGTTGTTCCCACTCCGTAGTCTCAAGTACAAATGCCGCAACAACCTACCCATGCGGTCCCACAACTACCGACGCCTCCACAGTATTCGACACTACCTGATCCAGTGGCATCGTTATCATTACCAGCTACTCCGGCTCATGCCTCGCTAAACCCACAACAGGCTAAAGAGCTCAGGGATATGTATGGGTTTATGAAGAGTATGGCGAATGATATGGCTATCATGAATAAAAGCCAATTTCGAGACCAGAATTATCCACCATGAAGGCCTCCTCCTCAAATCACAAGAGATCAAAATGCTCCTACTCGCAAAACTCATGAGAGAAATTCTGCAGTTTTGGAATACGATGAGGTCGGTACATCTGACATGACTAACTGGTGCTCTACCTGCAATGACCCGCATAATGAAGCCTGTGTAGTCCACCAGAACTATGCTCAAATGCTTTTAGACAACGACTCTGATAGGCAGGTAAATATGATGATGGAGTATGATCATGATTGTATAGTTTCACCTATTGAACAGGTTGTCCTATCAAATACGGGTAGAAGGCCAATTGAGGTCGATCCAGTTCAGATGGAACCACTTAAAGTGCCAGTCGATCCTCAGAAATAGGCTAACAAGGCCGCAACGCCTTAAGGAAGAGAACCAGCTCTGGCTAGAGAACCCTCAGACAATGCTCGATTAAAATATTACTTACCCTCAAGAGCAAAGACAGTAGCCCCTTGGCCACCAGCCTCCACCTCTCAACCCCTGGCTGAAGCGAGGGATCGGGCACGGGAGAAGTTACGATACCCCTCAATCACCAAGCACCAGAGAGTGGAATCCACTCGGAAATACCGGACACGGTATGAACCCGCCAAAGATGGGAAAGAACTAGACATTGAGACATACAACGTTGTCGAAGATCTAAGGAGGACTCCAGCTAAGGTAAGTCTCTTCGATGCATTACAATTACCCGACCAAGTTGATCTACTCCAAGAGTCCCTCAAGACCGTTAAAGTCAAGGGGAGACTAACCCAAACCGTCTTGGCAGAACCACTAACTACTTATGCCATGGGAAATAACAGGTCACCGCTGTTTTACTTCTCTCAAAATGGAAGGGTGGGTAGTACACAATTGTATGGTTGATTTCGGCACTGCAACTATTGTCATGCCTAAAGCTGTATGTGAATTTATGGGCATGGAGTATACAAGAAGCAGCCCCGGGGTTCTCCAGTTGGATGGAACTCCGATCAGGACTGTCGGGGTTATAAAGGATATCCCAATCGTGTTGCATAAGATGCCGCAGATTATGGTAATCCAAGAAGTTGTGGTAGTTGACTTGGAGCCCTATTTTAGCATGTGCTTATCTAGGGAATTCACTGCCAAGCTTAGTGGCTATTTGTCCCTTGATTATTCACATCTGGAAGTCCCCTTTAGGGGGAAGAGGGTAAAGATTTTTAATGAGAAACCTTCTACCTTTCTTATTGAAAGGATCCAGGATGTGGAGAAACCCATGGACTCTGTCAATATCATCGATGGGGCAGAGGAAATAGGAGTGGGGTTGATGGAAGAAACCCTGGATGAGCTGCACCTCAAGGATGAGTTTTCCATACTGGATTTTAATGCCATGATAGAATCAGATATCGGATGTTACTCGATCACCAAGCCTAAGAAGGCTAAGTCCCCGAGTGATATCGACCCTATGGATGAGAAATTGTGGAAACTCTTCTTTGATGGCGCCTGATGCAAGAACGATGCTGGATCTGGGGTTGTCCTTGTCTCCCCCTCTAGAATTCAGAGAACCTATTTGTACAGGCTCAATTGGAGCTGTACTGATAACTCAGCCGAGTATGAAGCCCTATGTTTGGGGTTACGAAAGGCAGAGAAACTAGGGATAAAGCAGTTGCAGATATTCGAGGATTCTAAACTGATCTACAATCAAGTGACAAACAAATGTGTTGCTAAACAACACTACTTAAAAGCATACCGTAACAAGGTGTGGGATCTGCTAGAATCCTTCTCGGCCCTAAATATCCAACCAATTTCACGAGAGTGGAACAACCATGCGGACGTTTTGGCATCCATTGGAGCAAGGTACTCTCAAGCCAAGAAACTTATGCAAAGGCCAAAGACAATTAGGGTTATTTATAGACCCTCAGTACCGGATAAAAATATTCACTAGTAGGTCTTTGATAATGATGAGCAGATCATTGATTTTTTGATTAACGAGGCTAGAAATATTGAAGATAGATCCCTTGATGAGTATGAGGGTCTTATCCAACTGAAGAACAACCACCTCCCCAAGGGTTTGATAACCCTTGAGAGTTTATTTGATCAAGATGACATGGCCTTGCCTCATAAAATAAAAGTATATGCAAAAAAGTATCAAGAGTTAGCCCTGGAGTCCGGGAAGACCATTAAAGTGGGAACTGATTGCACACTGAAGGAAATTGAACAAATCAGGACCCTCTGCAGAGAGTATCCCGATATTGTTGCATGGAGTTATCATGATTTGAAAGGGTATAACCGAGATGTTTTTCAGCATACTATCGAACTCTAGGAAGGAGTCAAGCCCGTACGACAAAAGCAAAGGCCTATGAACCCAAATATTGAGGTACTGATGAAGGCAGAACTTCTCAAAATGTTGGAAGCAAAGATAATCTACCCTATCAAGCATTCATCCTGGGTAGCAAATTTGGTCCCTGTTCGAAAAAAGAATGGAGATATTCGTCTCTGTGTGGACTTCTGGAATCTCAACCAGGCATCCCTAAAGGATCATTATCTACTGCCCCGGATAGACCAGATTCTCCATGTAGTGGCAGGGGCCCAAATATTTTCCCTCCTAAACAGTTTCTCCAGGTACAACCAGATCTGGGTCAGAGAAGAGGACCCATATAAAACTGCCTTCACCACCAAGTGGGGCACCTTTGCTTATCAGCGCATGCCCTTTGGCCTTTCAAATGTCGAGGCAACTTTCCAAAGAGCGATGGACTTGGATTTTGGATAACTCAACCGCGTAATTGTGATATACTTGGATGATATGATGGGTTTTTCCCACAAAAGGGAGGAGCACAGTGTGCATCTTCGACAGGTGTTTGAAAAATATCGGGAGTTCGAGATATCAATAAACCCAAAAAAGTCAATTTTTGCGGTCAAAGAAGGTAAACTCTTAGGCCATTTGATATCAGAGAATGGTCTTGCTACTGATCCCGCTAGAGCTGAAGCCCTGCTCAAGTTGCCTCTACCGGCTAATAAAAAGGGTCTCCAATCCTTCTTTGGGCAAATAAATTTTGTCAGGAAGTTTATCTCTGATTTTTCTCAATCAGTAAAATCTATGACAACTCTTAAAAAATGATGTGGAATTCTTGTGGACTGATGAGAGGAGACATGTGTTTAAAGACAAACGATGGATTGCCCAAGCCCCTATTCTGGTTAATCCTGATTATTCCCAAGACTTTATTTTGTATGTGGTCGGGGAACTAGAAAGTTATGCGTTCGTGCTCACTCAGAAGAATAAGGAGACGAACGGCCTATAGCATTCCTCAGCCAAGTAATACTCCTGCATGAGGAAAAACATAGTTTTATCGAAATCCAAGTACATGCGATGATGTGAGCACTACAGAAGTTCTGACATTTCGTCTCACAAAGTAAGACAATAGTGTCCGTTGTACACCCGGATGTGCGGACCTTCATCAGCCAAGGTGAACTTGGTAATAATAGGGTTGGTTGGATTTCAAAGATTCAGGGGTTTGATATTGACGTCTGACCTACGAAACTAGTCTGTGGGCAGGTGCTATGCCTAGAGCTTGCCAGGAGTGTCGCGACTGAAGTAACGGCTTGTCAATGGGATGATTCACTACCACAGTATAATTGGGCAAATCAGTCAAAAGATGGCAAAGATTGGACTGAAGACCTGGTAGAATACTTTGGCATAGGACAATGCCCTCCTGGCCTTGATTCTTCATAGAGAAGGTGTTTCAGGCTTCAAGCCTGCAGATTTGTTTTATTACCCGAGGGGTTGTTCCACCGAAATATAGACGGCGTCCTCCTGAGATGTGTCAGGGGGACAAAAAAACAAAAAATCCTGGATGAATTCCATTTCGAAATGTTCGGGGGCCATTTTGCTGGAAGGCCAATGGCTTTGAAAATAATAAGAGCGGGCTATTATTGGCCCACCATTTTCTCAGATTCCTTCAGTGTAAGCCGAAAATGTGATAAGTGCTAGAGGTATGCAGGCCGCATCAGAAATGCTCTGTTACCTTTGCACCTGATTCGAGTCGAGGCCCCATTTCAACAATGGGGTTTAGACTTCATTGGGATAATCGAGCCTAACTCTTCAGCGGGACATAAATATATTCTAACCGCTATTTATTATTTCACCCGGTGGTCAGAGGTAGTTCCAACCAAGCGGGCAGATCAGGATGTGGTTATTGCCTTTCTGGAGGGACTCATAACCCATTTTGGGATACCGGACGCTGTAGTGACAGACAACGGCTCTCATTTTGTTGGGGCCAAGATGTGTGTGTTTGCTAGCAAGTATGGTATTTATATGAAAACTTCATCGAATTATTACCCATAGGGTAATGGCTTGGCAGAATCTACTAATAAAAACTTGCTCCGGATTCTCAAGAAAATGCTGGAGGACAATAAGTGAACTTGGCATTTACACTTGGATTTTGTGCTATGGGCTGACCAAATTTCTATCAAAAATTCCATAAAGACATCCTCGTACTCTTTAGTGTATGGGAAGGAAGTAGTGCTTCCTGTGCATATTGAGTTGTCAGTGTTACAATCTCTTCGATCTTTGGACGGTGAGGGCGAGGAATTTGATCCAATCAGCATTAGAATCGTCCAACTCTTGCAATTAGAAGAGGAGAGGGAAAAAGCCTATGAGTCTTTTATGAGGCACGTAGTGGCCACAAAAAATGGTTCAGCAAAGGGACTTCCAAGCGCACTTTCCAGATCGGAGACTTAGTGCTAAAATGGAATGTGAAAAAGTCCAAACCGGGCAATCATGATAAGTTTGATGCATTTTTGGAAGGTCCTTTTCAAGTCTCCCAGGTGCACCCGGTAAACTCTTTCACACTACAAGATTTGAATGGGTTTGATTTACCATTATCAGTTAAGGGCGTACACCTAAAGGCATACCACCAGTGAGGGATGGTGCAAAATTTTCCTGTATAGCTATATATATTCTCGTTTTTCCCTTATGCATTCCAGTTTTCTTGTACAGTCAAAAGGATGTTCCTCCGCTTCTCTATGTTTATGGAAGCTTTGTTTTGAAGGCAAGCACCTTACCCAATGGAGGGAGACCGATGGATGTCCTCTTTCTATTTTTTGAATTTAGGACAAGTCACGCGGCAGAGCAGGTAATGTTTGGTGACAGACGAAGGAGCCCCATGCCGGAAGCAGCCCGCGCACTCAAGCCGTGCACCCAAGACTGGGCGCACTCAAGTCGTGCGCCCAAGACTGGGTGCACACTCAAGATGTGCGCCCAAGATGGGGCGCACTTTTTTCCAAGGAGGTGCACAGGGGGCTGGCCTAACCTGGGTGCACCACTTAGGCACGCAGCTCGGAGTAGAAGGTGCTCATCCCGAGGTGACTGAAGCGTGCAGTTTTAGAGGCACTCCCTGATCGTGGATTTCTAATTTTAGCGCAGTTCGCCAGCACATAGCTCAAGGCATGGCCCATGATTGAAACTAAGTATACCTACGGCCAGAATTCACACTTTTCAAGAATGATTGAGCCCGACTTGGGTAGTTAAGGTCAGGATATGCGCCCCATCATTGTTTACATTGGAAGGGGTTTTTCCTAACGCCTCTAAGGTCTTTTTGTGCATTAATTCTACGCAGGTAGCATTAACACAGGTGGGTATAAGCTGAACCTATAAAAGGTCAAGTGCTTCAAGAAATATCCCCTTGTAAATCATGAACCTGTGGCATCATTCACTCTTGACAATTGTTGGTAAGACTTGATTGTTTCCGCACACTTATATATTCACTTCTAAAGCACTCTTAGGTCCTTGAATTTTGTCCCTGGAGAATACTTGAGGTTTCTTTTCACCACAAAAAAATGGGCAAGAAAGGAGAAACCCAGCAAAAGGGGGGCGCAGTTCCGAAAATTGTAGAAGGCGAGCAAGGAGCCATGAAAGAAAAGAAGCTGAAACCCTTGTCGCCCCCACATGAAGATCAACTGAGTAAAATTCGGGACTGTATTCTCACTCGCACGAGTATAGAAAAGTTGCACATGGATATTGATCAAATGAGGGCAAAATTATTTGAAGTGCACGACCGAGTAGTCGCTTATCCCTCACTCTTCTACTGGTACTTATGTTCACCTATTCATCCCTACCCGAAATTAATATTTGCAATCGGCCAGGCCTATGATCTTTAGACTAGATCTGTGAAGGGCTCGAAAGGGAACAAATTATTTTCCATCTCGACTAACAAAATCCGTGAGGCTTTTGCTTGTGGGCGACGCCCTCTTGAGAATGTTATTGTCTGAAGAATTGACACAAAAGAACAAGTGCACAGATACAAATTTTAGACGCAAATAAGGCGTTTTATGGAAGCTCATTACACGGAAACCCTCACGCCAGGAACCTTGCCGCAGCTCCCCATGTCCTTGCAAAAATTCAAGAATTCTAAACTTTTCTCTATGCTGGCATGGATCACTGGCCTGGCGTCAGACAGCCAGGCAAACGCTTGGCAAGCGGTAGTTGCTGAATGTGTATCCCACAAAGAATTTTATGTCGTCGATGCTGAGTCACGGGAAATAAAGCCTGTCTACTATGATTGGGTCGATTGGGTGTCCCATCAACTACACCTTCAGTTGTGTGCAATGAAACAAGGGACCATGGCGTTCCAGAGTTGCTCTTTCTTGGTGTGGTACTTCTCTCACTAGCTGCATGCAAGGCCCGACTTTGCCTTCATCAACAAGAACTTCACTAATGAGAAAGGATAGTTGCTCCCAATGTATCATTGGACCTTAGTCCTGTCAAGGCGAGAATCTTACTATAATTTTAACCGGGTTTTCCTCGGACTAGCGCTACAAATTATGACTTGGACTAGTGAACGAGTGCCGAGGGAGATGAAATATTATGTGATAAGTCAGCAACTAGGAGACATTTTCTGTTTAACACAAGGGCTTGTGATACGGATTTTTGGGTTTTCAGGTAAACCCTTCTTGCTACCCTATTACGCTACCGAATACATGTTTGCTCAGAAGGTCCTTCGTCAGTGTGATTATGCAGACGATGTCTTCGAAAAGGGAAGGAAGAAACAACAAACTTGCCCTTGGTCGATTGAGCTTGGTCCCATCAAGGTGACGCAAAATAAGCAGAATCAATATCTGGCAATTAACCTGCATGATTTTGTTCTGATAGACCTGCCCTAGCGGTGGAAATATGACCCAGATGGCATATTCAGAGTAAATATTGGGAAAGAAAAATTCCACTGTTGTCCTTGCCCGGAGATTGAGCAGCAGCGCAATAATCCTTTTAGACGGGACCTCGAATGGTACATTGAAAAGATGTTCTCATTTCCCCCGTGGAATGATTTTTATGTCATGGAGGCTGAGTACAACCCTAAGCGTTTTCCACATCATGACCCTAATGATAGGATTTTCACATTCATGAAAGAAAAGGCACCCCAATGGTCGGCAGAGAAGGTTTTAAATTGGTGGATAATGAGGTGTCACCACAAAAAGAAGTTGTCTAACCCCACGCTGCAGATAGATCAAAAATTTTCTGATCTATTTGAGAAAAATCATAATGATTATCGACCCATATTTTTTGGGGACCGTGTACCCAAGAGCTTAGAGATCCCTAGCAGAGTGGATGACCTGTACGCTCTGCAAGAACAACAAACTAGTCAAGCACCACCTGTCAAGATCAAAGGTAAGCGATAGGTTCGAGAAGAAAAGACCACTCCAAAGAAGAGGAGTGCGCTTGATGCACCTGCTCCTCAAAGTGCTACGAAGAAGTCCCGCACTATCAGGTTCGTAGTCTCTGGCGTAGCCCCTCCGACAGCGATAGCAGTCAAAGAAAGGGGTATTTCTGAAGTTGTCACTCCAACACTGTCAATACGGCCCACACAGACAGTGCAGTCAGCTCTAAAGGCACAACAGCTACTGTTTATTGACCTGGAGGGTGAAGCAACGGAAGAAGAAAGGAGGGACAGTCCCAAAACATAGCAGTTTACCACTTCGGCTCTGGAGCCCGAGCCCACAGGTACGTTTTCTATTTCCCCCTTTATCTCAGTCGCTTCTAAAGAAATCTCACTTCCTGGTGCCAAAACCCTACTGTCCACCCATCCTTCACTTGGCGCCTCAACCGACATCTTTCCCAACTCCCTCTTGCCTGTACATCCTCTCGCTCCCTTACCGGTATTTTCTCAGTCATTTAAGACTTTTACAAAATTCTCCAACGTCGTCACTTCTACCTTCACTCCTCAGGGTCGGGAAGCTCCTATTACAACTGTTGTAACTACTAAAAACCTTAGTCAGCCTTCTTCCAATCCCACTCCCTCAGTTGTCTCACAAGTACCCATTATGGGGACGTCCCATCATGAACCCAGCATTTTGGCTTCGATAGTTCAAACCCCAACATCCCCTACTGTTGCGGTTGTTGTCGCCTAGCCTCCCTCGGAGACGCCTATACAGTCGAACCCTTAGCGGGATCTTTTCCCCCTGGCCACATTCTTTGGAATACAAGAACCTAGGCCTGAAGAACTAGACTTTTATGAGGAAGAGACGATGGTTGAAAGTATCTATAAGGCCCAACAGAACTCCTCAGTCTGGCTCACAGGCCAGAAGAGAAAAAATAAACAGATTCTGGCCTATCCAGAAAAAAGGGTGGTCTTTGACGCTCAGAATATGTTACTCCTCCAAATGGAAAAAATCCCCAAGGTGCAGAAGCTGCTAAACGCAATGACGTCAACAGATTATTCCTATACACAAGTTGTGGAGGATCTGAAGACTGCTGACCCTAAGACAAAAGCTGAAAACATTCATGTTGAGGCGACATCTCTCTATCTTCAAGTAGATCATTTCAAAGATCGCTGCTACAACGCTGAGGCCAAGAATGCTCAACTAGATGAAACCCTAGCACTCATGCGTGGACAACTTGAAGATGAACAGTTAAAAGTGAAGCAGCTGCAGCAGCAAGTGTTTGACCTAGAGCGGACACTCAGGGACACCAAGGAGGATTATGAGGAGCGCCTCATAATACAGGGAGAAGCCAAAAAGCAATTGTTGGTATTGGAAGCCGAAATCCAACGATTAAAGATCAAGATAGAAAGTAGGCCAGAGACCAGTTCAGCTCTGTCTAAGGACTGCACCAAAGAGGTGCATGCTCATTTCCTAGCCAATTTCAGAAATAGGACGCGTCGAGCGGTTTCAGTGCTGACATTCATCTGGGAGGCCAAGGAAGTAGTTTCGCACGGTGCTTCCATTGTCGAAGAGGTTGAGATAGAGGTTGACGAATGGCTAGAGCTGGCCATGAAAGCACGAGCCTTGGACAGATCAGTTACGCTTGCACCAATGTCTGATCTGGCTCGCTCATGGGCAATCGTTGATTCAACTCTTAGATCATTCTTTAAGAAGGCCAAGGCATCCCGAAAGGCTCGAGACCTCATAAACATGCTCGAAAAAGAAAGGAAAATTGCTCTCATGTATTTTGAGACTTTGGACAATAATGGGTTTTCGGGTTTCACAGATGAACGGGGCTATGTCTTAATTGAGCAACAGCTGCAGCTGGCATGGGACTCCTTCAAAAACGACACTCAGGAAATTGACAACTGGGAGGAGTCTGTTTCTGAGCTCCAAGCAATATAGTATGCTTCCAAATTTACGATAATCCAAGCCTGCCTGGTCGATCTCAGTGAAAGGTTCAATTTTGCCGAAGTCCGTCATCTGGAAGATTTGGATACCTTGTTCGAGAGCTCCGAAAACATAACGAAGTTCATAACGATGATTGGGCCTTGGTCCAAGGGACCTATTGTCGTATTAAAAGGGAGCTTGGGCTGCCTGATTCCCCTTAGCAGCCGAAAGATATCCAAGCACAGGAGGAAAACAAGGTGCAAGGTGAGAACCAGGCCCATGACGAGATTCATGCAGTGGAGACCCCCACTCACCAAGAAGGCCAAGGCGACAACCTTGCGCCACAACAAAACAAGGATCAGATTCCTCAAGCTGAAGTACCCCAGAGCGAAAAAGATAAACCACAAAAGAAGGTCGAGGAGCAAGAAACAAATGAGGTGCCTAAAGGGGTTCAGGCTAAGTATAATCCTAATACTCAAGGAGTGGCCCAAGATCTGCTAGCTCAGGAAGAGGATGAGCTCCTAGATGAGGTGCTAGGTCGGGAAGAAGAGCATCACAGTGAAACTCATGAAGGTGAGGAGTCAGGAGCGTTGTCCGCTGCTACCAGTGGGCAATCGAAGAGTGATGAGGATTATGACGAAGATGATGACTCTGAGCCCAGTGAATAAAGCCTGGGATGTCGACATTGAGGCGAGCTCAATTTCCCCGTGAGCCGCTAGAGATGTTGCCATTTCTGCAACATGGTGTATTATTAACCTTGTGAGAAAGCTTTCGAAAAGGGGATCATGAAGTTTCAGCTTTTGGCAAATCTAACACCGCACTGGATACTTGCGCCAGAGTTTGGGTGCACTTCACACTTGCGCCAGAGATTGGGCACACTAGATACTTGCGCCAGAGTTTGGGCACACTTCACACTTGCGCCAGAGAATGGGCTAACTGGATACTTGTGCCAGAGTTTGGGCGCACTTCACACTTGCACTAGAGTTTGGGCGCACTGGATACTTGCGCTAGAGTTTGGGGCGCACTTCACACTTGCGCCAGAGTTTGGGCGCATTGGATACTTGTGCCAGAGTTTGGGCGCACTTCACACTTGCGCCATAGTTTGGGGCGTACTGGATACTTGCGCCAGAGTTTGGGCGCACTTCACACTTGCGCTAGAGTTTGGACGCACTGGATACTTGCGCCAGAGTTTGGGACGCACTGGATACTTGTGCCAGAGTTTGGGCACACTTCACACTTGCGCCAGAGATTGGGCGCACTGGATACTTGCGCCAGAGTTTGGGTGCACTTCACACTTGCGCCAGAGATGGGGCGCACTGGACACTTGCGCCAAAATTCGGGCACACTTTGCCAGTATATCAGATTGACTTTGGCGCTGGTTTCTTCCGAAAGAATTCTAGCTCGGCAATTTGGAGTATATCCTTACCCAATCACCCGCAGTTATTAGGAAGCTTCTGGATTAGACGTTTCAGGAATTCAAGCATATCTCTTACAAAGGTGGTTCCTGCAAATGAGGAGACTGCGCCAGCAAGTCAAGTATGTCAGGGCATTAAAGACATTCAACGACATTTTGAGGAGTCACCAGCCCTTGCCATACCTGTTTAATATATGGCGGTTGTATCACCTTGTAATGTTTATCCTGGCTTCCACCGCCATATTTTATTTATGAGCATTTATTGCTCAAGCGGCAGAATTCTCTATATAAGCCCACTCTTTTATTGTAAAATGGATGGATGTTTGCTAGAGGCTAAATGAAAACCTGAATTCTGCTATCAATACAGCTGATGTTTGGCTCTAGACTTGGACTTCTATTTTCATGTGTATGTCTTCTATTGCTTGTCTTCTATCGTTTCTTGCTTTAAACCGTAACTTGAATTCTAATATATGGATTTAGTTGTTGATAAAGTAGTAACTCTGGAGTAGTCCTGGAGATTATACATGCTAGATGTTCTGGTTTAAATTTCCATTAGTCATTTGTATTTGAGGGCTATCTGGTTCATAATGCAATAGATTTTTCGTGTTGTTAGTCCATCACCCCTATTCTATCTAGCCTGTGGCCATATTTCCCCTTTCAGTCATTTCCCATTCCTTTCAGTTCCTTAATCTCAAAACCCCCCCAGTTAGAATAGCAAGGGAACCAACCCATCTCTGGATATTGGCACGGGAGGCATTTCTTCCTCTCGGCCTTTCAATGTTGGTTGGGTCTAATGCGCACTAAAATACCAAATCCTTACCTAAGGCAGATCTCTGACCAACAGTTGTGCATATTGTCGATTGCATTCTAGTTGGGTATTGATAGCTTAGCAAGAGCCCTTAAGTTGTTGTATGTGGAATTGTTTGATATCGATGTTAATGGTTAATATTAGCATTTTATAGGACTTAAATTAATTAGGTAAGTAGTTAATTTAATTATTATTATTCTAATGTGGGTAGCATTAGAAAGTAATAAATGTTAAGAAAGTGATTTAATTAATACTTGGATCAAATGGCATTAACTAAAGTAATGCAAGCAATAATAAACTTTGAATAAATTTAATAAGATATAGAGCTTATATTTTAATATTGAATTCTAGACGTTGGCAAGTGGCAATATTGGAATCATGCACCGTAATCTTGGAAGCGTTATTCTCTTGTGTATAACGGACTACATGCTAGAAAGAATGGCTTCATATGTTATTCTTTTGTAATCCTTTGGGGAATATATGTTGGGGAGGATTGTCAGTTTCAAGAGCTAGTTGAAGAAGATTGACAAGGAGAAGAAGTTATGGAGACGAAGGGAAGAGAGACCTAGAGGGGCTATCACAGAGGTACTTGGTTGCCTAGCTTATCTCCGAGAAAATGATTATTTCTTATGTTTATGATAATAGATGTATTCATGTTATAATTTAAGGACTTATGTAGCTTTGGTTGGTTCTCTACGCAAGAACCTTGTATGTGAGTGTTAAGTTTGTGATTCTTACAAGTCTTTACTCTTGAGGATGTCTAAAACCTTAAAAGTTGCAAAATTGGGATGAGTAATGTTCTTTTTGTGGATCAAAAGTGCTGCAACAATCTCTAAGTTGGCTTAATGCTTTGGTCACCTCATTGTTGTCAACCTTGTCCGGTATCCTTAGCGATGCTCTGAATCTATGCTCTCTGTGTTTTGCAACAATAGTGGATAGAAAAAAGAAAGAGTTTGTTGTTGCTCAGACTCTATCATCACCTTGCTCTATAAATTAATGGTTGTCTTTGTTTTTTTGCTGCACTGATATTATTTTAAGTTGGTTGTTGCAAGTTTGTATGCATGTTTTAGAGAGTTTAAGGTGACATTGTAAGCCGAGAAGGCTAGCAAGCTCCATTAGAGTGATAGACTCTAGATGGATGTTCTTGTTTGTGCATGTATTAGAGCCTTTGTGATGATCCTTAGAGTTTAATTTGTCACTCCTAAGTCGTAACCGTCAAAGATTTTAATCTAGTGTGGATCGAGTTGAGTTACTAGCTTAGTTTTTTTTTGTTTTTCATTTCTAACGTTGTTAAGTTGGGAGCACCTTTTTGTTATGTGCCCTAGTGAAGCATTAGGTTAATTGTTTTAATATCCTATATTACTTATTTTAATAATTTAAATAATCATAGTCTTGGAACTAAAAGAACTCTTGAATACTTCTAGTTATGCTTAAATATTTGGAACTTACCAATAACCTATGGATATTATTGGAATGTAACCTTTAGAAGAAAGATATTTGTTTTATTTGTAATATTAGTTTAATAATGTATTCATTAATTATGATTTATCAAGTTGTAATGTTGAAAACTATTGGATTAATATTGGAGTTTCCATGAGTTGTTTTAGCTAGATGCAAAGGTTATAAATTGGTTCAAGAATGAGAAAGGATGAAAAATATCTTATTGAAAATTGAGAAAATATGGAATATATTTTATTGAAATTATTTTGAATGCTTTAGTAGTGAGCTTTTCAAAATGGGTTCCTAAGACTTAAGGAGACAAAGTTGGAATTATTATTAAGAGAAGTATGGGATGCTCTTCTTGTTTGTTTGGAATGTATCTTGCATGGTTGTATATGTGTTCTTGCATAGTGCATGTTAAGTTGCTTATGCATTTCATGAGTTCTCCTGATCCCTAATTATGCTTCATATTCGTTGATGAAGACTCAACAACTGGAGACCATGAAGAAAAGATAATGTAATAATATTGGGAAGAGGTTTTTATGAGTTTATGTTTATGAAGAGAAAATACATATTTTTGTACGTAACATTCTTGTTATAATATTTAGATAAGAGAAGACTAAGTGTTGTTATTCTGTATTGTTATGTTTTTTGGAATATTTATGCATAGGCAAAGTGGAAGAATATGTTTATAATCCCTTAATGATGTGTTATTCTTCATTGTAATAAGAAAATGTTAAATACTAGTATTATGATTTGAAAGTATTTAGTCTTTAGCAAAGTGTTATGATGCATTTAACTATTTTTTTATTATAGCACTTTATTTCCTTTGAGAGAGAGGTTCATATTTTTTTTATGTTTAACTCTTGGGATTGAATGGGGGGGTTTGGACATGAATCTAGAGCCATATTAGGTAACCCCCAAGTCTAGATGTACCCAATCCTAGGAAGAGTTGTAGTGATGCAATAACCAGGTATATATCTGGAAGGAGTTGTGATGATGCAATAACCAGATAATTGTGAATAATACACCTTAAACGGTGAGGCTCAATTGTTTCCAAAGCAGTCAGGATTTTGAATAGTCCTAAGCGTTGAGGCTTGAACGTATTCCTAGCGGTGAGGTCGAGAAATCATTCACAATATATTCTAATGGTGGCACCTTAAACGATGAGACTCGAGTGACCATGCTTGTAACGAGGTGAGTGGTAATGGCCTTAATTAACCCACAAATGTGTAGTAACTAAGCACTAAGGCATTACGCCAGAGTAATCCTATATAGACAAACGTATATAGGGTTAAAGAAAATGCATTTCACTTTAAGTATTATAGGCCTTAAAAGATAATCTCTACGTCATGATCAAGTTGTCCTATACCGATGAGGATATAGAAAAAGTGGGGGGACCACTAATGGTGTCTTTTCTAAGCGACAAGGTTTAAAAAAGTGAATCCTAGAAGTATGGGATGTTGGCGACTCCTGTCCACTTGAGCATCATCTTCAAGGACAATAAACTCAAAATGTGGTTATCCCTTGTAATGCTGAAAATTATTGGGACTTCTTGTGAGTTAATCCTTGCAAAAAAAAAATCTCTCCCCCTTGGGTCGAGTTGGTTGGTTATTACACAAATCCTCAATAGGTTGTCTTCAAGGTATCCCAAGTTCCTTTGGCAATCTTGACTCTTGCAGTTCTTGAAAAAATGCATGTATCAAGAGTAGTCTATATGCGGTACATAGTCAACATCTTTTCTTTGTGCTTCCTCCATGTTCATTTTTTTAGTTAATAAAATACTTCAATCTTTTAGTGCTTTATATCCATGTTCCACAACACACTATACTTCCTTGACAATCAACAAAATCCTCATCTTTATGCACCAATAATCTTAATTTTCGCCTTTAAATTATGGGATGGACAATGAAGGATTGTTATGTGCCATAACACTTAAATTAATAGCGTAGGAAGTTTTCCTCCATAAATATGAATTATGAATTCTCTAGTTAAAGAGAATCAAATCTTTAAACTCTCCACTTCTCCAATTCGTGATACAAAGCCAAGACATATTTTCTTTGTGCTTCCTCCATGTTCCTATTTTGTAGTTAATAAAATATTTCTATCGATTAGTGCCTTATATCCATGTTCCACAACACACCATACTTCCTTCACAATCAACAAAGTCCTCATCTTTATGCACCAATAATCTTAATTTTCTCCTTTAAATTATGGTATGTGCAGTGAAGCATTACTATGTGCCATGATATCTACAATAATAATGTATGAAGCTTTCCTCCATAAACATGAATTATGAATTCTCTAGTTAAAGAGAATCAAATGCTCAAGCTATCTACTTCTCCAATATATGTGGTACAAAGCCAAGACATCTTTTCTTTGCTCTTCCTCCATGTTCCTTTTTTTGTAGTTAATAAAACACTTCAATTTGTCATTGCCTTCTATCCATGTTCCACAACACACCATACTTCCTTGAAAATCAACGATCTCCTCGTCTTTATGCATCAATCATCTTAATTTTTCCTTTAAATTATGGAATGGACAGTAAATCATCACTATGTGCCATGACAACTAAAATAATAACGTATGAAATTTTACTCCATAAACATGAATTATGAATTCTCTAGTTAAAAAAAATCAAATCATCAAGCTCTCCACCAATCATCGAACCAACAATTTCTAAAATCCCCCTCATTAAGTAACCATCTAATACATTGTTTGATCAATTACAAACTATCTGAGATGAAGTTCCATGTTGGTGATCCTTTAGATAGGCTTCGTTTCCTGAATAATTTCATTGCACCAAGAGAACCTACTCTTTGGTGTAATATTTTCACCCAACTCTTTCCTAGATATTTGAATAATCTCAAGCCAAATTTTGCCACTAAGAAGAAATCATAAGCCTGTAATTCCACAAGTCAACCTCTATATATATATATATGGATGGATTGCAATAGTCTATGAGTTGTAGCCTTCCATCCATGGTTAATAATTAACCTTACCAACCTGCCAAGCAAGATTTTATTCTATCCAAACTTGTGTCCCAAAGCTCCTTCTTTCCTTTATGAAACAAAAGAATATCCAGATCTATTGATAAAAAATTTCCAATTTTAAACCCTAAAATGTCTACAATAACTCTTGTAAAACTAGGGTAGTGTTAATCAAAAAGACCCTAGATTTTGTAGTATTAACCAACTATTCAATAGCTTTCTCAGAGAATGATAACAATGATTTAAACTCCCAGGCCTCACTAAAGTATCATCAACAAATTGGAGAACATATTCAAAGGGACCATTTGTTGCAACCTAAATACCTTTGATCTTTCCTTCCATTTTTGCCTTTGAGAAGTTCTCCCTAATGCCTTTGCAAAAATAAGAAATAGATAAGAAGATAGTGGGTCACCTTGGCAAACTCGATGGGATAACTTAAAGTAACTAGCAAGTTATTCATTGATCAAAATAAAATATTTTGAAGTGACATAACATCTAATCCATTCACACCAAACTTGATCAAACTAAACTTTTTGAGAATATCATGTAGAAAACTCCAACAAACCTATTATGTGTTTTGTTCATATCTAATTTCATAAGCATACGTGGTCCTTTCAATGAATGAAGAAAAAACGTATGATCTCCTATGCATTGACTACACCATCAAGAATAAGACCACCTTGTTCCTCTAGCATACACAATGTAGAATGCTTTTCAACCTATTTGCCAAAAAAATTGAAATGATGTTATAAATTATATTACAAAGTCTTATAGGACAAAAATTATCAAAATATTGTAGCCTTTCTTTTTTGGGCCTCTTCATCCACAACCAACATGTCACTCTTCAATAAATCCAAATTTTTTGAAAGAATTCCAGCAAAGCCAATTGCTTTATTAGGAAAGAGAAAATTGTCTTATGCACCTTGTCCATAGAGATCTTCATCACATTTTCTTTTTGTCCCTCTATGATAGTTGATGGGACATTTTTCAAAATCTTACCTTAAGCCTCCTTATCTTGCCCATTGTCTAACACAATATCTTTGAAATCAAGTCTGATCCCAAAATACCTTCGAAAGTGGTTTTTTTTACCACGAGGGATTGGATGTCATTCAAGACACCTAGTCGTCTTAGGGACGACTAGTGAGTGTCTCATACATCCCACTCACAATCTAGGTGTATCGATATATCCCAAAGACACTTAGGAGTCTTGCAAATGTTGTCCCAAGGATGCTCCATTTTGAAGACCACCCTAGCAGACCCCAAAAAGTTTTGGGGATATCTGCTCCTAAGTTCCCAAAAATGGGGACACCCTAGGGATGATTTGGACCCATCGCCACATTCCCGAATCACAACAGATGAAACAGAACCCAAGGGATGGGATGCATCCCTATGGAATATCTGATCAAGCCTTCTTGCAATCTGAGGTGACGATCTGCTTTATGACGATACACATTTGATTATGTTCTTAATGCCTTTGTGCTTCAACCATCCACTCTTTTCTACTTCAATAATGCTCTAACTATTCTTGCGATTCTCTGTGAGACCTGTATTCTGCAATACCATCATTCTTGCTCTTATGTCTATCCACAACAACAGCTGTTATTGCTAGACACAACAATAGAATTTCAGAACAGCAACTCAAGTATCAACTACAGAGGCATAAACAAGAAAGAGACGGGGGGCAGCAAATGAAAATGAAGAAAGTTCCACCTGAACCAAATGACATCTATTGCATATGTTGCATCCAGTGTACCTAGGACACCTAGTGCAGCGGCTACATTTGCATGGATTCTTGATGACATTGCTGATTTTCCACTGACAACTCCTGATTCTTAGTATAGACCAAAGAACAGATTGCTGATAATCAACATCTGAAGATATCCCTAATGAGGGACTCTCTATGTCTATGTATGTCAGATTTCCACTACCATGACATTTTTCCACCAGAAGTTTAAAACATAATGAGTTGTTTAGATAACAGAGAATAGTTAGGTAATGGGTAAATGATCGTCTTTTTACTTCCTATTTATCCAAGTTATGATTACTCAATCAGCTGTGTTGGGCACACGCACAAAAGCTCACTTTTCTCATGTGAGCTTACATAACTTACAATATACAAACAACATAAGTAAAATAAAACAGAAGGATGAAAATTTCCATCAAGGAAGCTGAGCTCAAGTAATGTTTCATGCTAATCTAAGGAAATGAGAGCCTTCATAGTCAAAGCTATGATATTTTAAACCTAATTTCTCATGCAATAATGGATTTCTAACAAAAACCCTTCAAGTTCAGGGAAGATGTATTGATGCAACTTGTGGCACATCAAGTAAACTCAAATAATTATAGAACTTAGGGCCTTACATATATTACAAGAACCTGTTCACATCTAGACCTAATCTACTTTGTTCATACTGTTTCCTAATTAATGCCAAAGGGAATGACACATTTTTACCATGGAGTAAGCCTCAGAAAAATGTCAGAACCCACATAATCTGCAGAAAAGTCCTTTTGTATTGTTTCCAATCTCCAATTATATGCCTAAAAACATGCAGTGCAATGCACACATAATTATTTCGAACCTTAAGCTAGGAAGTTAGTAGCAAGATATTAATTTTGTTCTTATGCTGATTGAAATACTTACAAGGAACCAAATACCAAATGCAACAATGATGTTGGGCTTTAGTTTGGTGAAAATCTAGGCTCGCCCAAATTTGCAAATATGCATATTTAAGCACTGGTAAAGTATCCACAGACAAGTCCACATTTTCATTTCAAATAATCATTATGTACCAGCATACCTATAAATTTTTAATTCTTCATCTAAAATTTCTGGGCAAATTTCGAAACTCTGATTTCACCATGTGGACGGTACTCCAATTAATGAATCATGTTTGATTCTGCAATATTTTAGAAAGAATATGGTTAGATGTAAACTGGAAACCATAAGAAAGGATACATTAACAATGTTTTATAATAACCAACTAGGCTACAAGGGCCCATTTGTAGGTAATTTACCATGTCCAAAATAAATTTGTGTGATCCAGATATACTGAATGTACTACACAAATTCAGTTAAAAGCAAAGTGCTGAAGACCCCAGCAACTTTAAAGATGGGCACCCATGAACGCAACTTGATCTACATAAACGATATGTGTGGATGACGCCTGCTCTTCTCAAGCCTTATATTAGAGATCCATCCATGTGACTAGCCCTGCATTTCCAATAATGCCAGGAACATTAAGACTATAGATGGTTCCAAAATACTTCCAGCATTTCTAGCAACTGGCTGAAAGAAAAAAAGCAAAGAATAAAAGAAGTGGGAATACCTCTATATAGTGATGTAAATTATTTGTGTTTGTCACATTTATTTTCTATAGCCATTAAGTGCCATGTCTCCAATTCTTTCTTTTACACATGATTCATTGATTACTTGTATCAAATTTCCTATTTCCTTGGTACCTGCAAATTAATACCAATATATTTCTATAAGAATGAAACTATATACCAAATGGGTTATATTACACAGCAAAAAGTGTATTTTCTACCTTCATATTCCACAGGTTTAATAAACTGAACCATCCTGTACTTCCATTTCTCTAAGTGACAAACTACACAACGTTGTTTTTGACCATATTAAAAAGCAGATGTTATCACAAGACAGTAAAGAATTTATTTCCCACCTTTATTTATCATCTGCAGTTGAATATACTGAATCATCAAAGGATATATCCATTTTTATCAGTGAACACTAGAAAACATTGGTTTTAGCCAAGTTAAAAAGCCAAATTGTTTCCATAACCTGAACTATGTCACCAAGAGCAATATATGGATAATCTTTTAGTCACCCAAAAATGCTGCCAATAAAAACATAGTAGACACATTATCTTTATGTAAACCCATAGTAGCTTAATTGGATTACTTGAATTGTAACCAAATTACACCAGAATGAATCTTGAGATAATTAATATTACAAACTTTAATGAAGAATTTGTATAGAATCTTGGACTAGAACTTCTTTTTTCATATCTTGTGTGCTTCTTAACAATGAATTCATCTTTAGCCCAGATGAAAGTTCCCTTTCCTGCCTGCGCTACTGCAGTCAAAATATCGGAGAAGTTCCACTCCAGTATAGTCATTGTCACATTTCAAGATATTACAATCCAGCATTCACTTTAATTTTACTTTTTGCTGTCTGTCTCTTTTGTTCATTTATTTTCAGTTCCTGTGCATGTGAAAACAAATATTCCCCTTCAGGAGTTCCTTATAATTAAGATCCAATCGTGTCGCTCTTCTACTTCTCCGTTGCTGCAAATCATCAACCTGTTCAGTCCTTTCATTTATATTTCCCTTGATTGTTATCTCTGTATCAGCAAAAGCCTGAGAAACTCTGTCATTCTTTGGATTAATACTTTCATTTGAAAGAAGAAGCTTTTGACTTTTGTTCTGCCCATTTTCCAGAGTTTGAATGTGCTTTTGTTGGTTGATAGAAACCATGTCATTTGATTGTAAGTTATCTCCCACATGCTTGTTAGTGTTGTCCTCTCTCTGTCCATAAATATGAACATGATCCATTGTTTCATTAAGTTTGTCTCTGGAAGCATCTTGTAAACCAAGACTTAAGGGCCATGATGATATTGTTTTTGCAGCCATAGTCACAGATTCATCTTGCCCTATCTCAGACTCTCCATTAGACATATCAGAGATGTCTCCAGCACATTGCATGACAAGCTGGTTTTTCCCCCGGTCATCCTCCGCCTGCCCTGTTTGTATGGACTTTAGAGTTGATCTAGTTTGGTTCACCATCATCCTTTTATCTGGACTGACAGAACATGAAGAAAGCTTTGCACCATCGACACCAAGAGGCATCCCATCCAAATTACCTTGCTCTGTGGCAGCAGGCGCCACATCATGTAATGTTCCTAGATCATCCTCTTGCTTTAGACTGCTTTCTCCATTAGCTGATTCAGTTTGCTTCTCACTCTCATGAATAACTTTATCAGAGCCCTTTTTCACTGGTTTAGACTGCTTTTGCCTCACTTTCCTGCTAGATTTTGTCCACTCTAAAGAGGTCTCAACACCATGGTCACTACTTATCAAATTGCCTTTCTCTATAGCAGTAGGCATCATTACCTGCAATGTTCCCTGCTCATGCTTTTTCTGTTTTGCATTGCTGCCTCTGGAGGCAGATTTAGTTTGCACCCCATTCACATGTGTTATCTTCTCCGAGCCTTTTTTAACTGATTTTGCTTGATCCTCCTTTGCTCTCTGGTTTGACTTTATAGAATCAAAAGGAATCTCCCACCCCTGGTCACTATTTATCATTGAAACAGAATCACCTTGTCCATTTTTGTCTAGGACTGTCCCAGAGTGATAGTTGTTCGTGGTTGCACAAACAAGTTGAAGACCACTATCATCATGAACAGATGGTGTGGCAAGCTGCATTATTTCATGCCTTTCCCTTTCCTTGCTAGACACCTTGCGCTTTCTACATGATTTAGTCTGCTTTATTTTCACATTTTTACCTGATTTAGCAGATGAAACATTAGCCTCAGCATTTCCAACATGGGTTGCACTTACATCTTGCATCAAATCAGGGACTCCAGTTTTCTGGTTAACAGACATAGTTTTCCGGCGCAGTTTTGTCTGCTTTCCTGTCACTGTCTTGCTTGATGAATTACATTGCATAGAATTTTGCCCAAATGTATCATTTTTCAACAATGGTAATTCTTCAGTTTGGCCAGACGCATCTACAGCTAACTGCAATGCATCACTAGAAGCAAGAGGAGACAATGTTTGAAGCTCAGCGCTTCCTCCATCATCTACTTCCAAACTGACATTTTCCTTCTGGGGTGCCAATTTTTCCCTCTTTCGTTTTAGCCTCATATTTGTTTTGGGGCATGAATGAAGTTCCCTGCCCTCTGTTGCAGTGGTCATGCCTTCACAATGGTGCTCATCATGCTCTGGATTATTTTGGCTACCAAGACCTTTACTGTAAAAGAAAAAAGAAAAAAAAACGTATATGAAAGGTTTGTAAGAATCTGTTTTAACATTCACCAAAAAGCAAACTCAAGTCTACCAAAAAACCAAAAACTCACCTGCACTGCTGAAGATCTTCTCGCTCAGCTGTATGACGAGTTTTTTTTCTTTTCTTAGCGCTGAGAAACAGAAAGAGCAAAAAATAGCAAAAAAGAAAATCAATAAAATTGAATTGTAATTTGATCAAAACATTCAAAATAAACTATAGCAGACAATATTCATACCCTGGTTCTATATTGCTATCTTTTTTACGGGGACGCCTGCCTCTTTTCTTAACGGGAGCACTGATCAAAAAAGGAAAACACTATACAATGTAAATAAAGAAACAACTAATTATTAGAAGATTATAATATCAAGTGTAGTAAGAAGTATAACAAATCATCACAATATCAGTGTAGATATATTGTGTATACTTGTAGAGGTAATGCATACATTCTATTTGTTAAAGATTAGTGTAAACATACATTCTATTTTGAAAATAAAGATTAGTGTAAACATACATTCTATTTCAAATCAAAATTTGTCCATGCTGAACTACATGGCACTTAAATCAGAAAACATACCGATGCTCTTCCTGCCTGTTTGCCTCAGACCCTTCCTCGTGTTCAAGAAGAAAATCATTAGGACCAATTGTTGGTCGTTCCTTCTTTCGTCCAACAAAATTTGATATCAATGCCGCTTTTTGCATTTTCCTAGCCTTCTGAGCAGCAGCCAATTCTTGGGGATGTAAAACTTTCCACCTCCTGCAATTATTATAGTTGAATGTATAAGTACAGATGCCATCCATATGCATGTGGCACCAAATCTTACTCTTTAACAGTGTTCACCTAGATAACATGTACATATAGTCATTAGAAAAAGAATGTATCTCATTCCATCACAAACATGACTTGAAATGTTCCTAAAAACTATAATCAGGTAAGAAGAAATGAAGCAACCAAAAAGAAATGACAATTATACAGACCGCCAACACTGATTGTCAGTGCGAAGAGCCACAAAGGTTGCAACCTTGGACCAGCTATATCCATAACGCGAAACTGCTGTTTCTAATTTGCCATCCTCCTCTTTTGTCCACTCATCCAACTTAAGTGAAGGATCAAGAACATTGCGCCACCTGTCAAAAGAAAAGCAATTCTAAGAGCACTTTACCAAAACATGTTCCAGTTATCAGAGTAACCAGTCAACATGCAAAAATACCTTTCTCTACATTGGACTTCTGTTCGGCCAGGAACCAATGCAGCAATCTTTTTCCACATTCTGGGTCCATATATCATGACAGCAACTTTTAGCCGCTTGTCCTCCTCTACTGTCCATCTTCCTACCTTTTTCCTATCTGGAAGAATAGACTTGCACCATCTACATGAGTGTAGGAAGATAATATCAGGCAAGATAAAACAACAGAAGCAAACTAAAATTGTCAATAAAGAAGTTGTAATTCTAACCTTAATCTCAATATAGCATTATTAGAAAATAAAAACAAATAATTAAAAACAATGTGCAGATTCTAATAGTGTTTGCAAATATTTACCTTTGTTTTTAAAAATAAACTATGTCAACTGGCTTGAAGTGGGAGAAAAAACATATACCTGTTTAGGCATTGAGCACCTGTCCGTCCTTCCATATTGGCAGCGATGAACTGCCAATCATTCTCCCCATAAGTTTCAATAAGTGCTCGAAGCTGTTCATCTTCTTCCGCAATCCAATCCTTACGCATGATGTGAGCGTTAAGGCTACGTTGATATCTTGACAAGCACTGTGAAGGTGTTCTATTAGTGCCCAACATGTTTGAAATTTGTACCCAGTTATGAAGTCCATTTTTTTGCACGATCATCAAAAGCTTTTTGTCTTCAACTTTTGTCCATGGACTGTGGTTGATTAAGGGATCTTCATTATTGAGCCATCTGCAGCAGAGACATTATTGTTAAAAGTTACTAATAGGTAGAACAAAAGCAACAGAAAACAATTCAATGGCATCCTCCTACAATTATTCCCAAAGTAACATAATAGTGCAACATCTCTTAAAGAGATTTACCTAAGCCCCACATAAACCAAAGATATTAAATACCAGGAGGGTTAACATGCACATTTTTAGATTTTGAATTAGAGTAAGAGAATTAGACAGCGTTGTGAAATAAGTTCTATGTGACGAGACAATTTAGTATTTGCACAAGTATATTTCAAAAAAGACCAAATAAAAATATTCCCGCTTTATTCCAGACATCACACATAGTTACTCAAAGCAAAACATACTAACAGTACCTTGCTTCACAGTCTGCACCAGAGTGACCTTGAACATAAGTGGATGCTAAGCGCTCCCATTCAACATGGGGCAGAAAAGATCTTATATCTTCTTCGGACACTTCTGTCAGGGAAATTGCTGAAATCTGCTCATCCAAAAAGCTGGCATGGGAGCTGTAAATAAAAGTTAAATAATCATTAACCCAAAAGGTTGAAACATCACAACATGTAATTTCAAGAAAACCCACCTCGAGTGTTCCATTGCTTGGCGTACAAGGGTTTCCTGCATCTGTTGCTTTACACCATTTGCAAGATTTTCTGTGTCTTTCTTTGACCATCTTTTGTTGTCAACTATTGTAGGAAAACTCTTCTGTACCATTTTATACTTGACAACATCTTCATTTTCAGGAGGCCCGCAATATCTATAAGCAACATTGCTATCTGCTGTCTGTGCTACCAGATATAATATAAGCACAGGATACAACATCCAACAATATATCGAAAAGCAAAAGATTCATAAAAGATGTTAGTGAATATAAGTTAGTGTGAAAATGAAGAAACTCAATCACAAATGTAAAGTTTAAGTTAGCAAATTTAGTTGTGTATGTATGCATATGGAAAAGTCAATACAAGCAAATATACAATTCCCATTCAGCTTATCACTAATAGATATGGTGGGTGAAGGGGTGTAATAAACGGAAACCAAAGCAAAGTTTTGCAGAGTTGCAAGCAGGAATCAGTTATTAGAAAACAACAAGCTGTATAATACAGTTAAGTTCACAACACTGAACGACCACCTCATAAATGAAGTGCTCATAGAATCCATAAACAAAGAGTTGTGCAACTTAAAGCCAAGGGGAAAGAATGAACAGAAGAAGAACTTGCAGAAAAAAGAAATATGAAAATCAAGCTGTACAACAAAGCTTACAACACTGCATCAGTTTTGTGTTGGAAGATGGTAATCTAACCTTAGTGGTCAAGGTTGACAGATGCATATGTAAGCCTACAAGCAATCTTCATGTAAGCCTGCAAACAATGGTTTGATGTATTTACCCCTGGCGAGATTGGTTAAACCACTTGTATGGTTAACTTTATCTAAACTATTATTAAGAGTTTAGTAACTCATAGTCGAACTTTACTTAAACTTGAGCCTTTGTGATATCATTATGTGATCTATTGATTGGCACCCACCTCTATTCTTAAGTGTATTTGATCTTTCTATTTTGCTTCTCTATTCTCTTGTATATGACTCATGGTGAATGTTATGATTCTATTTGTTGAATGTGTAGTCTGACTTATGGCCAAGGACAACATTGTATGATATCTTATATAGGCCTATGGCAATCATTGTATAAATGTATTTAATATATTGTATTATTTAATTGTGTAAGCCCCATGGGACACGATTAGCCTTATTAAGGTTAAACCTAACTTATAACTTGTAATTAACCAAAAGCCCTCTTGTTATGTCGGCTTAGGTTAAACTTGTTTATGTAATTGGGATTTCTCGTATTGGTATGAATACCCCCACCACTCCATCCATTGCATCAGAGAATTGTGATCCTTATCTATGGATAATAAGTGACTATTTATGGTATCTACGAGTACCCACTATCTATCTCTCTTTTGTCCTTTTTTACGTTTTTTGTATAAGATTTGAGTGGATGGATTGCTTCTATTCATTTCTAAAAATAGTTGTGAATTCCAACTTAGTATCAAAGTGGGAATTGGCATCGCTTGGCCACATAGCAAGTTCACTCCAAGCCTTTGATCTTTCTTACATTTTATAGGACAAATTACTTTTCAAAGTTTCATAAGCATTTCCGACATAAGATGCAAAGAGATCTTTTTCCACGATTTTTCATTGGTTTTCCAAAAATGTTTCAATATTTTGTGTCTCCTTTGTTGTTATCAAGGTTTTTATGTTCTTCTGCATGAAAATTCAAATTTGATTTGGTACAGTGATGTTTCTCCTAGATCCCCACAGAGTTGCCATGGCACTTTGATTGAAGGGAGATTTTTTTAATTTCAAATTTAAATTTGGCACCCTTGTTTTCGCACGCAATCCACTGGTAGCCTCGCTTGTTGTCATTTCACGCAAGCGTTCTTCACGAAGTAGAGGCACTTTTTCAAGAGCATCACAATGACGCCAAGATGGCCAACTGGAGGGACGTAGGGACATTTGCTTAAGGAGACCGTGGGTTTGAATCCCCTTTGCATCATTTTTACCTTTTAAGGTGGACAACAGTTCAAACAAATTGATGGAACTTCGAACTCCTCTTGGCATGAACGAATGGCTAATTGGACAGTTGAGTGGAAGTTTGGGCACTGGTTGCGAGAGGTTCGAGGTTTAAATCATAGTTTTGTTCGTCCCAACATGCATTGGATGGTTTATGTGGCATTCTTCATGGAGATGCCATTTGATTTGGACCCAGAAGGCGAGCTCTTCGACCCAAGATCGAACCACAACAATTAGCAATTGTTTTGGTGTTTGTGAGCTCGTATGCCTTTGTGCTAGAATGGAGATGTTTTTGAGCAGATAGTATCTTTACATTCTCAACGACAAGGTGAGCACCATGGTCGCCTTGGTTAGCACAAGGTACCCAACCTACAGGAAACCCAGGTTCGAATTCCCCTTTTGGCCTACTCAAAAAATAAGGAATGATGCACTTCTTCAACCAATGTTGCATCTCTACATGTCACTAACACCTTTTTTCACCTATTTATACCTAATCAACCAATCAAAAGAAGGCAAGTGGCAAACCAGTAGTCCAACGGTGATCAGGTGGTGTGAAATCAGTGGCAGATGCTAGCAAATCATAGAACACCAAGTGGCAGCCTACAATTGGATACAACATTTCTAAGGTTTGGGTGTTAATTTTTTCATTTTTGAGGACTATTATGGTAAATCTTCAAGAGGTCATAACTTTTGCATATGGAAGCATTTTGAGCCCTTTTTTTAATATCACATAATTTTTCAAGCTCTTTGCACTAATGACATCAGGTTAAGGACCTATTACAATGTTGGGGGTCGAATTGTGCATGATAGTCCTTGCAGCCTATTGCCCTATTTCAAATGGTGCATTTACAATATGTTATGTAATCAGAATATTTGGTCTACATTTACGGGAGGTACAATTGGATTTGTGACAATCGCATCAATTATTGAGTCTTTTGGAGGCATATAGAAAAAGGATTCAGAGAATGTTTTAGTCAATCCCTCTTCCTCCTATGGACTATTGGTTCATCTTATGCATGAACATATAACCTTTCACGATCTCTTCCTTCTTCTAGTTTTTGTCTAGGTGCTCTTGGAATTTTGTAATGGCTCCTCATAAACTGGTCCATGCAAAGCCTCTTTTGATCATGGAAATCATGTCGCCTAAGGGCAAGTTGAAGTTTCGAAACAAAGTGGTGTATGTTGTAAAAGGAGAATTTATGCTTCCAAGACTTGCCTTATGCGAGTATACAAGATTGAAGCAGTTTATTATAAGTACTCTTGGTTTCTTTTCCTTATATGGAGTCATAGCAAAGGTGTTCTTTGGATATGTGCAGGAGTATCTAATATTGGCGGTGATGACTATGGTCCAACCTAAGGAGATTCTTGTGCAGAGGTATCTTCACATAAGCAGATTTTCAAATGATGAGGGGAATCGAACTGAGTCATCCTCAAATGCAAAGGCCAAATAGAGCATCCATTATTGGGGGAAAATGTGTTATTGTCTCTAACATAGTTGAGAAAATCAGAATCGGCAAAGAATCGGCATTTTTAAAAATCAACAAAAATTGGGAATCCGTAAAAATCGGGGAAAAAATTGGCAAAAAAAACCCGAAGAAAACAAAATTTTTCATTGAAAAAAAGTTGTTTTCATGCATATTACAATGAATTAACATTATGTAGATCAAAATATTGCAATAAAAGCAATAATTCATGTCAAGACATCATACAAGGCTCAAGCTCTAAGTACACATGAAAGTGACAAAACACATCTTGTATTGCTTATAATATGAAAAGGTACAAAGTTGGAAGTAACAAGGAAAAAAATTTCATTTTTTATATGCCGGCACATGGAAACAAGTAACAACAAAATTACAATCACTTGAAAAAAAGGAATAAAAAATACTAAACCTTAAACCAAAAGGCTAGGGTTTAGGGTTTAAAATTGAAACATTGACAGCTAAAAAATGGGCTTGCATACATAGTTATCAGGCAGCAATATTTACTAAAAAAGATGAGGAAAAAAAAAACCTAAACCCAAAACCCAAGGGCCTAGACAAGGGTTGAGGGTTTAAACTTCAAGTTCAAAGTTCAAAGTTTCAAATTCAGACATTAACATCTGAAAAATGGGCTTGCATACATAGTTACCAGGCAGCAATATTTACTTAAAAGAGGAAGGAAAAAAAAAAAACTAAACCCAAAACCCTAGCCTAGAGTTTAGGGTTTAAACTTCAAAATTCAAAGTTTCAAACATTAACAGCTGAAAAATGGGCTTACATACATAGTTATCAAGCAGCAATAATTACTTAAAAAGAGGTTTCGGGTTTAGGGTTTAAACCTTAGACTTCGAAGTTCAAACATTAACAGCTGAAAAATGGGCTTGCATAAAAAAACCCTAAATCGGCTGCAGCCTAAAAAAAAAAATTGCAGATTTTTTGAAAAAATCGGCGATGCTGATTTTTTCAAAAAATCTTTGCATCGCCAAGAGTTTGCTGATTGCATCGGCATTTTAAAAAAATCAGCAAAATATCAGGATTCTGCAGATTTTTTTCAGATTTTCTATGGTCTCTAATGTCTTCTCTTCTTCGCCCCTCAGTTCAAATTATGAGGCAGTGTTTAAATTGTGATTTGACTTATGGCTAAGGCTGACATTGTATGATATAATCTTGTATAGCCTTATGGACCATCACTGTAAAAATGTATTTGATTTATTGTATTATTTAAATTTGTAAGCCCTATGGGCCACAATTAACTTTACTATGGTTAAAACTTAAACCCACCTTATAAGTTGTAATTAACCCAATTTAGTCTTGTTATGTCGGCTTTAGTTAAACTTGTTTATGTCATTGAGGTTTCTAGTATTGGTATAAATACCCCCCACCACTCCATCCATTGTATCGGAATTTTATGATCCTTACCTATAGATAATAAAAGGATTATTTATTATGCCTAAAAGCACCCATTGTCTAACTCTTTCGTCCTTTTTTTATACTGGATATATAAGATTTGAGTGGATGGATTGCTTCTATTCGTTTCTAGAAATAGGTGTGAATTAGTATTGTGAAATTGAACATGGTATCAAAGCAGGTATGAAGCGGCTTCACTCACTTATAGGGAGATTTGGTGTTTTTTATCGAAGATCGTGTCCAACAGTTTTTAGGGTTTCACTAAAAACCCAAGTTGGAACTTGGATTGCAAGGATCTCTCTATGCAGCAATGGCTGATTGGCTCAAGAGAAATACTCACGAATAGGTTCATCATGTTTCCCTCTTTAACATTCACTCCGTTTGGTTGATTGATAATTTTTTGATCGATTATTCTAGTGATGTCCTAAAAAAGCAATGTTGATAACAATAATGGACTCAAGTTTTTGAAGTTTTTTTCCAAAAACCTTGTTTGTCTTTTACAGACTTCTGATAAAAAGTCCATTTCCTTGGCCACTTGGCCTTGTCCAGACAGAAGACTTGGCGAATTCTTTTTGCATTCAACGATACTACAGGCACAGTGCCAAGACTATTAGCATAAAACAAGAGGCAAGTCACAAGTTTGAAACCTGGCCTCCCCTTCTGGCTCTCCTTTTGAAAGTCAAGCTTCGTAAATTTGTTGCACACTAGTTCTGAGGCACAACATACAGTTGAAGAGATCAGAGGTGATGTCATAGTCCAACCAACACATTGTCATGAGAAGGCAGGTAAAGGTAAATATTACCAATTGAAAGTCCAATGGGCTCTCATAGCTATTTTTTTGCACATGTTGGGTTTGTTGTCTTGTCCGTAGTCCTTTTTTTTGCTTGATGTGACTGATCTTGTGTTGTTCCCATTTTCGTTAGCAACAGACAGATTGGCGGTATGGCCAGCAAGAAGTGGGAAAGCTCTTACCTTGTGGGAGGTTGAAGGGTCGATTCTCAAACATGTTGAACACTACACATTTTTTGAAAAGTTGTCGAGTTTTTGCAAAGATAAATAATAGTAAAAGACCAGTTTTATGTATACGAGGAGATGATTGCTTCCTTGTCTAGGACATAGTGTTGAAGACTATTTGTTGGTGTTGGTTGGGGTTTCAATCCCTATGCCCTTGTAATCATTTTGGACTGTGTTGATCTTGTTCCTTCTAAGCAATTCACTTACAAGCTGACACGGTAGCATTAACTGCCAACATGACACCTCGTCAACTATCAAAACACTTTTTTTGACATATGTATGTGCAGCTTGTTGAATCAAAGATTGATAGGTGGCAATTTGATATTTGCCCTTTGCGCAGTCACCAGCCCAATCAACAGCAAACGCAACAAGCAGATGGCAGTCTTGCGTTTGCTGGAACAGAGACATTTGGCTATCTCTGATTGGGTAGAGGTATTTTTTTGAATTCAAATGGTTTTTGCAGCTTTACCAGTGCATAAAGGGGAAAACTTTCAAAGGCCATATTTTTGCATATGAAAGAATTTGGAGCACTTTTTTTCAAATCACATGATTTTTCAAGCTCTTTGCAGTGGTGGTGGTTTGTTTTTTTGTTTTTCCAGCACTATGATGGAATTTTGCAGGAGCTTCATGGACCATACAAGACACTTTTGACCAAGTTCATACCCAAAGTGCCACTTGGATGATTCTAAGAACATCTTGGAGTAGCAAAGTGTCCATCATGCATAACAATTCTTTTGTTCAATTGTGTTTTAGGAAACTTGCAATATATAATCATTAAACCGAAATGACAATACAAACAAAACTATTCTATCAAGATGAAACCAAAAAGAAAAAACAAAAAATGTGCATGATGAAGATACTTACTTCCTTGACTTTACTGGAAGACAGCCTGGCTTTTGAGCAAGAAATAAGTTTGAGAGTAGAATCAGTGTCTTGTGTTAGCATCTGTCGCAGAAGTCTTTTGCATGCATTTTGAAAATCAACAAGACATTTTACACGGTTTCTCAATTCTTTGTTCTCTTCTATTTTTGTCTCAATCTGTATTAATTTGCTTCGGAGAGTTTTTTGACATAATCTGTTTTTTTTTAGTGCTTCTATCAAAGCCCGTGCATATCCTGGAATCCCAGCATACTTAGGCATTTGAGAGACATCAGTTGATAGAGGTTCAGCAACAACTGCATCAATATAGCCATTTGAAGACTTCCCAGTAGTCATGTCATCAGGATTTTGTAAATATGGTGATACAATGATTGCTCTACAAGCTGCATTGTCTGCTATAGATACTTGATCAAGAACTCTGTTTTCCAAGTCATTATTGCATACTTCATGTTTTGTTGATATGGAAGCTCTATTCTCATACTCAAGTGGTGTTGTTCTAGAGGTCTCAGTTTCCTCATCATAAGTACCTGCACAATATAAAACATTACCATGGAAAGAAAAGAATTGCAAACAAACTAATAACTGCACGATGCGCTCCCTTATTGAGGACACAAAGAAGACAGTAGAGAATCCCAGTAATGTGATTTTTCACTTCTCCTTTATCTGTTTTGTCTTGTTGATCAAGATAAGCAAACAAAATATTGATATTGATTTGGCCAGATAAAAAAAGATGAAATTCTTTAATATTTACAACCAAGAGAAAATATGTGGACACAATCACAACTTTTCCTAGCTTAACTGACTATCATGCCTCTTAATATTTAGCACTCGAATAGCATAGTCATACACAGTTATTTTTGACTTGATGTTCTACAATGCCAATACGTTGCAGAATAGATTACAGATACACAATGGATAAGTTTTCCTAGTACCCAGTTATATTCGCTAATCTAATCACATCCACAAAGATAGAAGCCAATTGGCACTTAATGGTGTGAAGGTTATCACAGTTTCAAAGAAAACCATGACATAGGTAGGCACCTAAAATTAAAATAAAACCCTTGTTTCAATGCAGTAGCTCGAGTGGTTGTGAGCATTAAGCAATGACTCCAATGCAAAGGGACCATGGTCGATACGCAGAGACATTGTGGGAAATTTTCTTACAATGAAATTGGAAAGACGAAATTGAAAAAGTATGATTTGTGGCTCCCCAATATTAAAAAAAAAAACAAGGGAAAACAAAAGGCATTTACCCAAATATTTAAAAATAAAATTATGTATTTTATTTATGAGAGAAAAAAGTACAATAAGAACCTCAAGCAGAATAAACAAGATATACAAAACCAAAGTTTGAAGGAAATATCTATCACTCAAGTTGGAAAATAAGTCAAACTATACAGGCTGGATACCAGAGGATTAATGAAAGCTGCAAATAATTAAGCAAACACTCTGATCATACAGAACTCATTCCAATAAAAGAAAATTTGAAAATGTTAAACTGTTTTGTCTTTAATTACAATGGAAAGAACTCGCAACAGATACATTACTTGTTTCTGAAACTTAAACTTTAATCTCTAAAAAAATTACCATTCTTTAGAAAATGTAGTTGTAACCAATAGTATAATGACTGCATTAGTATCTCATAACTCTTCCTAGTAACTATTACACTCATATAGATAACAGGATGAACCAATCAAACATACTAAGTCATTAAAAGTGCTTAATTTTAGTATTCAGTCTATATAATTATAAACACACATAATAGGAGGAGAAAATTGACCTTAGACCAAACCATATGGAGATTCTAAAAAAGCTTAAGTTGCAAAAAAACTTGAAAAACAACCATTCCAAAAATAAATAACTTTAAATATGTGGGCCTCCAAATCCCTCAGAAATAAGGGAATGGAAAAGCAAATGGTTATTATGTTTATATCTGTGTGTGCGTGTGTGCATGCATGCACACGCATGTATATAGATAGATAGGTAGGTTGGATTTTCAGGATCCATGCCAATCTTTTTGTTTGCCCTGCCATATGTTCTTTCTTGTGATTAACCCTCAAAAAAATCTAGGATGTTGTGACCACAATAGGTTCACTCTTGTAGGAGAGTTTGATCTTGGAGAGCACACTTTTAAGAGGTATTAAAGATCATGAACTTACTCTTACTTAGGTTGACCTCAAGAATTTTAAGGTCACAGGCTAGAGCAAGCACATCCAATTGTCTTTGCAAATTCTAGGAGTGAGCAAAGAGAACTACCTAATCATATTATGAAAATAATTAATGGAATCAGAAATTTTTGCACTAAGGAAGCTAGAAGGAGATATGAGAAGGCTGAAAAGGGAAGCACATACAGTGATTCACATTCAATTTCAAACCAGTTATTACCTGGAAAGGGAGTTACGTTGAAGAAAACAACAGTGTTTAAAGGTCAATCATAATGTAGCTATTGGCTACAAGGGATCTAATTTGTAGAATTTTGGGCATTCAATTATCATTGAAGAAGTTATAGAAATAGGCATTGAGGAATTAGAAAGCTACAGGCAGTGATTATTTATGGTGCTTACAGGTTCCCACCAATTTTTGTGTCTCTTTCCCTTTCTTTCCTCCTTTTATGTTTTCTGTATAATATTTGAGTGGATGAATTGCTTCTGTTCATTTCTAAAAAATATTGTGAATTCCAACATGGTATTCGAGAGGGTATGGAGCAGCATTGCTTGGTCATGCAGAAAGTTTGCTCAGAGCCTCCGATTCTTCTTTTGAGATTTAGAGCAAATCTTCATTCAAAGCTGTATAAGCACTTTCAGCATAAGGAGTAAAAAAGGTTTTCTCTTCCATGACTTCTCATCCATAATCTCTTACTAAAGAATTCATTTTTCCATCCTTTCTGCTCCTGCACTTTTCAAATATTCGACTTATAATTGCATCAGACTCTTCCTAATCACTAAAGGGTGCAAAATGAGACCTGGCGTAATTTTTTGTATTTGAATTTTTGAAATCCGCAGTTCCTGTCTGGGCACCATTTTGCAGATGGCAAGGTTGTGAATCGGTATGTCTGATTTTGTTTGTGGGGAGCGCTGACTCGGCTAGCTTGGTGTGCGCAAGTGTGTGGAAAGGTGGGCATCTTAGGTTTGAATCAAGGGCACCTTCTTTTTTTCCAAACATACAATCATCACCAATTTTGTCAAGCTTCGCATTGTTTTGAAAAGAACAGCACGCGTGGTGGATTGGCAATGGTGCGAATTATTGGTGCATAAGCAAGGATAGGGTTCAAAACCTGCATCTGTGTCCTTTTGCATTTACTAAGGTTTGTCCAAACAGGAGGCTACCTTCAAGAAGAGGTCTGCATTCGATATCCAAAGCCACACGCTACTAAAATGGTCAATTGTAGCATTCTAGGAGCGGGAGGTCATGTGTTGAAATCCCTTTGACAAAGGTTTTTTGCAGACTGTTTCAGCTAAGGAAAAACAAATGGATGTGTATCGGTCTTTTGTCTCACTAGAAACATGGCATCCTAGTTTAGCACAAAGAACTTTGCTTCCAGCCAACCTAGGATTGAATCCCTCATTTGTCAAGATGAGAGAAAAAAGTGATTCTTTTAGATGATGTGGCAGCCTTGGCCAACATGGCAGCTGACGTGGCATTTCAGTGTGCCACTTCAAACAAATTTTTATGTGTTTAACCCCCTCCATCCAATCAGAAAGCATCAATTGACAAAACTGCACAGGCTAAAAGATGTTGAAGTGGCAAATTATTAGTGGCAGACTCTAGCAAATCACAGGGCACCAAGAGGCAACAAGAGATTGGCTTCTAATTTCCCAAAAGGTTTAGGCATTTAATTTTTGCATTTTTGAGGTCCATTAGGGAAAAACTTTCAAAGGCCATAACTTTGCATACAAAAGTGTTTTGAGCCCACTTTTTTTCAAATTGCACAATTTTTTGAGCTCTACGCACTAGTGGCATCAGTTCAAGGACCTGCTACAATGTTAGGGGTTGAATTGTGTAATATGGATCATCAACCTCTAGTTACTTGCCTTAATTGGCAAAATTACAGTATTTGTTCAACCCTAATGATTGGCCTGTTACACAGTAAGAACCTGTAATGCATCTTTCAAGAAAATTAAGCAACATCCCTTGATGAAGAAACTCGCCACCAAAGAGAAGAAGAAGCTCTTGGCCTATTTTCCTTGCTGATTGAACAGAGTTGCATTTCCACACCAAAGAGGAGAGCAAAACTATTAAGGTATGGTCAAAATTGTATGAGTTATTTGGAAGAGTTAATACTATTAAAATTAGAGCTTTCTTCTCTTAAATTGGCTGAGTTTGATAATGTTGAGGACTATATTGCGAGATTTAAGGCATTGAGAGCAGATATTGCATCTTCTAGAGGCAAAAAGAAAGATGATGCAAAATGCATGAATATTGTCCTTGCTAATCTCTCCCCTTCTTTTTAGATGTTAAACCTCATGGTTCATATGATTCTATATTCTTGGGGAATCTCAAAAAACTTACTCTTGATCAGCTTCTCTCCTAGTTCATTTTCAGGTGGCAATGAGAAATTATGGTGGTACTTCACAAATACAGGCTCATGCAAAGGAATTCAAACCTAAGGAGGCTAGAACCCAGGAGCCCAAGGCCCAGGGTAAGTCTTTTAAAAAGTCGAAAGACCATTTGCGGATATTACAAAAGGGAAGGACATTGAAGAATTGCTTGCTGAAATTGCAAAGGATTGAAGCTAAGTTTCTAAAAATGGGTGGACATCTTCTAGACAATGAGGGGGATTCAAAGAATCTGCCTCAACTGCAAATGCCCCACTAGAGCATCCATTATGGGGGGAAGATATAATTGTCACTAATGTCTTCTCTCATTGGCTCCTCAATTCAGATTATGGGGGGGTGTTGAAAGTGTAATCTAATTCATGGCTAAGGCTAACATTGTATGATGTAATATTGGATAAGACCTAAAGGCAATCATTGTACAATGTATTTAATTTATTGTAATATTTTATTATGTAAGCCCTATGGGTCACGGTTAACCTTGTTATGATTAAATCCACCTTATAAACTTGTAATTAACCTTAAAGTCGTCTTGTTATGTTGGCTTAGGTTAAGTTCATTTATGTAATTGGGATTGTTTGGTATTGGTATAAACATCCACCAGCACTCCATCATTTGATTACCAAAGCATAGTCATTCTTATCCACGGATAACACAATGATTATTTATGGTGCTTACAAATGCCCACCAATCTCTGTGTCTCTTTTCCTTTCTTTCCTCCTTTTATGTTTTTTGTATAACATTGTAGTGGATGAATTGCTTCTATTCGTTTCTAGAAAATACTATGAATTCGAACAGTATTTGAAGAAATAGGGAAGCTTTGTGGGGGGGGAATATTCATAAGGCTAAAGTCACATTGGAAAAAAGGTTGGCCGCATATGCTCGTATTTTTGTTATGCTTGACTTGGACAAATCATTACAAGGGTATCACTTTGGAGGCCAATGGCTTCAATTGGAACCAGAAGATTGACCATAAGTGCATCCCTTTTGAATGTCCGACATATAATCAATATGGATACTTGGCTAGAGATTGACCATCTATAGCCACTAAGGCTAAGAAAAAAAAACTTGAATTCAAACAAGCAAACAGGGGAAGAGTGTTTCTAGAAGCCAAAAGATAAACATACAGTCAAGTACAAAAACAAGAAGGCAAATAAAAAAGGGAAAAGTGCTTCTTTATTAAACGAAGCATAGAAAAAGGTAATCATTACAAGGGTATCACTTTGGAGGCCAATGGCTTCAATTGGAACCAGAAGATTGACCATAAGTGCATCCCTTTTGAATGTCCGACATATAATCAATATGGATACTTGGCTAGAGATTGACCATCTATAGCCACTAAGGCTAAGAAAAAAAAACTTGAATTCAAACAAGCAAACAGGGGAAGAGTGTTTCTAGAAGCCAAAAGATAAACATACAGTCAAGTATAAAAACAAGAAGGCAAATAAAAAAGGGAAAAGTGCTTCTTTATTAAACGAAGCATAGAAAAAGGTAATCAAAGAAGAAAAGATTATTCAAAAGTTGCAAAAAATGCAAATGGAAATAATGACAAAGGAAGATCAAGAAATTAATGATTTCGCCTTTAGAAAGGATATTATAGGCCTCTTAGAAGATTCTCTGCAATTACCAGATGAAAACATGCAGATAGAAGATGAGTTAAGACAAACTCCCAATACAAGTCTCACAATTCTAATCACAATACAGGAGGTAGAGAAACAACATATGACAGGATTCAGAAGGAAACTTTAGCAGCTTTGGAGCCAGGGTCTTGATCTCAGATAGAAGAAATTTTGGCATATGCTTCAAAAGATGCCTTGATCTAACAAATGAAGATTATTTCATGGAAAACCAAGGATCTAATCTTCACAAACTAGAAAACGCTAACATAGTTCTTCTGCCAAAAACCAAGTTGAGCATTCATTTCTTAAAGAAGTTTATTTGGAACGTAGGCAGAGCTTTTCAGTTGTTAGGAGCAGAAGCATATGGTCAGGCAAGAGGACTAACCATCACACATAATTTGAAAACTACAAATGAAGTGATCCTTTCTAAAGCCAGTCATTGGGTATGGATGGAGGTGAAACATAGCAACTTGGATGTGGAATTTACCCTTACAAACTTTTATTCTCTGAGTACTGCTTCCCATCAAGGAGCTTGTTTTGCAGAAATTCAAACCAGTATTGAGTCTCAGTTCAAAAGCATTTGCATACTAAAGGAAGTCATTTCAATATCCTTATCCCTACAGGGTAAAGGGAAAGTTGAACTCCTACATGAAGATATATTCAAGACCTTCAAGATGTCATCAATGGACTAAAGCCATGGGACATTAAGCCTCAAACAAGTTGGTTCACATAGAATTAAAGCAGGAGAAGAAAACACTTCATTGTTGAAAGATTAGAGATATTTTTAGCACTCCTGATGACTACTTAAGAATTTGATTATTATCTCGGGCCTCGCCGAACTGAACGCTTGTCCCTTTCCTGGTGCTTTCAGCGGCGTAAAAGGTTTAAAATGATTGTGGCATGGTGGTTATAGGGGCAGACTGCGTGAAGATCTGTGTGGCGGCTTCCAGGGCAGACAACGCAGAATACTGTGGCGGCCATAAAAGCTGGACAGCCTGCCCGGATTCGTGGCAGCTACCGATTCCACCATGTAAATACAAAAAAAAAAAAAAATTGATTATTCAATCAAAAGTTACCAAGGCCAAGGGATTGAACCACTAGCCAATCATCCTAGAAGTGGATCAGGTTCAAAGACAAATAAAGGTGTCATTCAGATTGGAGAAAATGTTGATGACGCATCATATATTTGAAAAGAGTGTGGAAGAATGACGGAAATCTACCAATAGAAAAGTTCAAAATTGGAATTAGAAATATGGAACAAGGTCTTTAAAAACTCTTTTTTTTGTAAGGATCAAATCTCGAAAGTTGTATGACAGAATTGCAAAATGCATACAAGATAGAGGCTGCATGATTTACTTTAAATGGGGAAGTTAAACTACAACAGAATTTGGATGTTATCTACAAGAGAGAAGAAATATTTAGGAAACATAAGATAAGATAATTCTATTAATGTCTACAAATGGCCAAAGTAGGCCAACTAGAGTAACCACAAAGTACTATGAAAATAAGCTAAACTAGAGTAAAGAATCTAGTGTAAACTACTCTAAAGGAGAACTGCATGGCATAAAATTACAGCCTCATTACGCAAAATGGAGAGAGCTAGAAGTTGAGGCACAACAAAAATAGAACGGAACTCCAATGGATCCAAGCGCCAACATTAATCTATAGTGGGATGTATAGTAGAAGCACAGTTGTCGTCATCACCAACTATCCAAAAGGGCCAACACAAGATCTAATGATGCTTCTAGGAGAATGGTTAGGAATAAGAGGGTTTGGTTGGATAATCCTATGAGAACATGGAGTTCAATCCCTTAAGACTCCTCTAGCATTCATGGTTGTGGAACCAACAAAAGAGAACAAGGAACTAGTAAGTTGCACCTGTCTACAACTCCTCGCTATGTGAAGGGTTGTTGAAACCCAATGTCAAAGAACTACGATCTTATCCTATCACAAGCAAGAAGAAAGGATTGAAGCCCAAGTAGCCACTCTTGTATGCAGACAAGGTCGCACACAATTGTCATTAACATTTTGGATAGTTGTAGCTTCAAATGAGCGTATATTACTCGACTACAGAAATAGAGTGAAAGAATGAGGTAATTAGTCGATTAGTGTCTATCTCCCCTGTAATAATTGACGCCAAAGAGTGATAGCTTCCCTAAGGTAAAGAGCCAAGCATCTTTGGTCAAGATAGCTGAAAAAAATAGCAAGCGATACACCTGAGTCTCTATACAAGCAATAGTACCTCCCTCGCATCTCATAATAAACAGGACATCTGAAGATGAAATTTTCTTCGGTCGCCACCTCCTAAATAGAGCAAATATGACAAACCCTATCCTCTTGTGGAAGGGAATCAAAAATCCAAATTATTTTTTCAAACAACCATGTCTTGTAGGAGATGGAGTACAATCTCCATGATTGTCACAGCCAAGGGGGTAAAGATAGATTGACCTAAGGAGATAGGAAAAGAAGCAAGTGCCTAATTCTTTTCTTCTTGTTGAAGAGCTTGTTTTGAGGGGAATGAAACCGGTATTGATTCTCGGTTCCAACAAAAATGGATTCTAAATGAGGCAATTTCAATACCATCCTTAGCCCCTATGGGGAAAAATGCAAGGAGATCTCCTACACAAATATATATTCAAGACCTTCAAAATGTCATCACCTAGACTAAAACCATTGGGACATTAAGCCTCATGCAAGTTGGTTCTCATAGAATAGCAACAATACAAGAAATCATTGTTTCGATTAGAGAGATTTTTGAGCATTCCTAGTGACAACTTAAGAATTTGATTATTTAATCGGAAGTTGCCCAAGATTTGTTAGGAAATTAAAAAAAACAAGTAAGGTTAAACAAAAAAAAACAGTACATGAGATTTTACGTGGAAACCCTGCAATGTGCAGGGAAAAACCATGAGACCAAAGGCCGCTTTTCTCTATTATTATTCTCAACTAGCTTTCATACATTCACACTGTTCAAAGGCAAGGGACATTCCCCTTTTTATAGAAATACAAAGCAAAATTCCAAAAAGCCATGGCACATTCCAAATAAAAGCGCTTTATTAAAAAAGTTGCTTTATTAACTGCATTTAAAAAAAAAAAGTGCTTTACTGCTTTTATGACAAAAACGCTTTTCTGTGTTTTATACAGTTGTACGGACAAAAAAAATTGGGTCAGGCGCGGAGCCCCCAAACCCCCAGGCAGGGGGGAACCGGCCTGCGACCCCCCTCGGCGCGCCAGACGCATATGAGCGCGTGAGTTAAACGGGGTCTGAATTCTAAACTTCCATAGGATCTGCTATTAAACTCCTAAAATTACCATAAGCTTTCAAAAAAATAAATTCAAGATTTGATACCCTAAAAAATTTAAGATTGTATAAGATCTGAATTCCAGAAGCTATAGAAAAAAATTCTGAACAAAACTCAAAAATTGCATAGAAATATGGGAAATCCTTATTTTAATTTTTTATTTGTGACTAAATGGGATTTTCTTTTTGTAGTATTAGAAAAAAAAATTGGAAAGAAATGGATCAAATGGATTCAAGCTTGTGTCTTTATAGTATCATATTCAGTTCTGGTCAATGGGCAAGTAACACAATCATTTAAAACCAAGAGAGGTCTTAGACTAAGAGATCCTCTATCACCATATATGTTCATTATTATGGCAGAGATATTGGGAAGGAACTTAAAGAAGGCATACAAAGATGGGCTAATAAGCAGACTTAAGGCTAGTAATAACATCGACAACATCACCCATCAACAGTTTGTAGATGATACAGCCCTTTGTGGAAGGGCAGGGATAAACAGGACCCGAGCTTTCTATAACTTATTCAAGGAATATGAAAGAGCGTTGGGGCAGAAAGTTAATAGGACAAAATCCAAAATTTACTTCCTAGACACTCAAGCTAGAATCAAAGCAGGGATATGCACGTTACTTCAAATGGAAGAGGCAAATTTGCCAGCAACATATCTAGGAATGACCTTATTTGAGAGGAGAAAGAGGTTAGAATTGTGGAATCCAATTCTCAGTAAAGTTCAGAATAAACTACCAGCATGGAAAGGTAGATGGTTATCGTTAGCAAGAAGAGTGCAGCTAATTAAATTAGTCTTACAGGCCATTCCAACATATTATATGTCCTTGTATATTATACCAAAATCGATAGAAAAAAGTTTAATCTATATTATGTGATCATTTTTGTGGTCAAATTTAAATGATAAGTGAAATTTCCCTAGGTGAAATGGAGCAAGATGTGTAATGATAAAAGCAAGGCAGTCTCGGTTTACAAGTTCTTACAAATGCAAACTTAGCTCTAAGGGGAAAAATAATTTGGAAATTGTACAAAGAGAGTCAAAGACAATGGGCAAGAATTCTTCCAAGTACGTTGAACCCAATGACCCAAGCTTAATGCATTCTCACTACCAAATGGTTCTTCACTATGGAACAGTTTTAAAAAATCAATTGATCTAGTAATTAAAGGTCTAAGATGGGTGTTTGGAACTGGGGAAAAAAATTCTATTCAGATGGATTCTTGGTGTGATTAAAAAACCACTCAATCTAGATCCAATTTTGAAACCATATATAAGATTACTTTAAGACAAATATGGTGATAGAGTTTCAAAACATTATGTACAAGGATCAGGAAGGAAGATGCAAATGGAAAAAAAGATTTTTTTTACAAGTATACCAAACATTGTCGCTAGGAGACAATTGAGCAGAAAGATAACAATAGTGACTATTCTAAGGGGAGCCAAGGATAATTTGACTTGGGAGTTGAATAGTTCATGGGAATACACGGCAAGATGAGGATATAATGTAAAGAACCAAAAAATGGGAATCCCGCAACAATATGGAGAGATGTTTGGGATAGCCCAAGCATTTCAAATGAAAAGAGATTTTCATGGCCCCTCACAATGTATTCTAAGTAAAAAGGAGGAGGAGAGCATAGACCATCTCTTGGGACACTGTTCAATAGTCTGGGAATTATGGCAATGGATTCTTCATATGTTTGGTAAATACATGGTGATGAATGGCAGAATTGAAGAATGGTTAAAGCAATGGCAAAGCACTTTTAAAAGTGAGGCGTTACAGACAATCTGGACTGTATGGTAGGAAGCTTTGAAAGGAACAAAAGAATATTTGAAGGGAAAAAAACAGTTTAGAGGTAATGAAAAGGAAGATTTGTTTAGCCATAGAGGAGGCTAAACCAACCCTATCAACTCACCCAATCCCTAATCTTGGAGTAGAGAACCTTAATAAATGGAGTCAAGTCATCTAATGGAAATATGATGTTGGGTACAGGAGAAACAAAAGGAAGGCAAAGAATATAAAGTGGAAACCACTAGAATTGGAGTTGGTCAAATTGAATTTTGATAGAGCATCTAAAGAAAACCCAAGACCTGCAGGAAGAGGACAAATTAATAGAAATCATAGGGGTGAGATTTTGTCACATTATGCTTTCAATAGTGGATTTAAGACAAATAATGAAGTTGAAACTTGGGTAGCTTTGGAAAGGTTAAAAAAATGCAGACAAATGAAATGGAACAGAGTATGGATGGAAGGTGATTCACTAATAGTAATAAATACAATTTTAAGGAAAGCAAAGGCTCCATGGAACATACAAGAGATCATTTTGGAAATACAAGACTTTGCTACAGAGTTCGAAGAAATCAGGTTTACACATACATTAAGGGAAGGGAACAAATGTGTAGATAGGCTAGCCAATAGAGGGGTTTTAATCGAGGATCGTGAAGTTAAATTCTTTTTTCTATGGTTAGAGGAAGTAGTAAATTTAGTTAAAGCTGACAAGAAAATGTTGTCTGCCTGAATCTAATAATAATTAAGATTTACTTTAATGTTTTCTTTTGGTAATATTTGTTGTATTTTATACCATTACAGTGTTTTCATATAAACTACTTATTACAATTCTTGTGGTTGCACTAATGCTTCAAGAAGGAAACTAGCAGTCTAGATATGGTAAAGCAAATTATGATAGCACAAAGTTTTGAAAATAATGCTCTACTAAGATGCAATGCATAGACAGTTGTAATGTCCCCGTCCTAGTCAGTCTTCAGTTGCAGAGTGGACTTGCCTACTCACGGATTCCCGTAGGCAGTGTCAGATGTGTGGGAGCCCACTTGGGATGTTGAGTTGTCATTTGGACAGGCAGTGTGTTCTTTTGCCAGTATTTCAGGCTGTTTTGGACAGCTTGACAGAGACTTACTATTTTTAGTAAGTCAGTTTGGAGCAGTTTCTTGGGGAACGGGAGGTACGTTTGGAATCTACAGCGAAATGGGTGTCCGTTTCTCATATTATTTCTTGGGTCGGCATTGGGGAGCTAAGAAATTTTAATGGTCGAAGTTTATTTCCTAATAAATTAAATGTAATGTTTAATTTATTAATTTTGGGCCTTATATTTTAATATGGGAGACATAAGGATGTGCTAGTCACTTAAAATTAAATTTGATATCATAAAGTGACTATTAGTATGATTAAAAGGGGCGCCAATTTCAAGGGGGACTTTGATGAAATCAAAACAAATTAAAAGTAATGAAATGCCCAATGTGGTCGACCCCCTTGATGAGTAATATAAAAAGGAGATGAAGCTTCATTTTTCATATCTTTGGCTATAGTGAATTCATGAGCATTTTGGAGAGCATTTGCATAGTTGACTTGCAGGGGTTTATTGGAGCTTGTGTGGCGACGGAAACCTCCAGCAGGGACACCATTCTCAAGATTGCAAGACATCTTCAGAGTGGTTTAGTGCATTCTCACTCAGGGAGTGCCTGTGGGCTACATTGTTGCAAAATTATTCAGTCATTTTGAGGAGTTTGGAGAGGGTTTTGTGTTTAATATTGCAAACTCCAGATTTCTTATCATTTGTAGCAGAGGCCGTACATTTTGGGCCTTCATTTCAGAGTTTGTGTGCACATTCAGCTAGGGTTTGATTTTGCTGCTAATGAAGAACTCAGTTTTCTGACTGGCTGCCATTGATGTATCAGAGCATTTCCAGCTTGCAATAAAAATCGGGTACCTTAAAGGGTTTACTGTTATATGCATGTAATATCTTAGTATCAATTCTCATTGTGATGGGAAATGTAATTTGAAAGTTACAGCTTTCCTTAGTTGATGTCATTTTATTTTCTGTTCATTTCATTTTATGCAAAATACACAAAAAAATAGCAAATACCCAAAACTCGGTTGGGGGCAGAATATTACAACAGTAGAGGTCGAATTTTGGTATTGTGAAGGCTACTGCAGGAAAACATCAAGAAGAATAAGGCTAAATTTTGAAATATTTGTATTTGCAAAGAAAATTGAAGATTCAAAAAATGAAAATAAAAAATTCAAACTTTTTATGAAAAATGATGTAGGTATCTAGCTATAGCAACTCAATTGAGATGAGAATTGAATTTGTTTGTAAACTCTCAAGCTCTAAAGAAGAGAGTTGTGATTTTTCAAGGGTGGGGGACCCAAGTACAACCCCTTTTTCTCCAAGCAAAAAAGAAAACTTATTTGTGACTGAAAACTTGAAACTTTTGGATAAGATTTACAGCATTATTGGACAACAAAGCAAATGCACCATAATCTTAACAAAACTAAAATTTAAATGGAACCAAATATAATTTTGTTGCATTTCAAAAGAAACAAAAGAATAGTACATAAGAAAAAGATAGGTTTCTTGAGCAGGTATGATTGCCAACCCAGGCCAAAAGTCTCCAAGGGCAATACGGATGTTGCACTTCACCAAATAAACTAGCATCTCAAAGGCCATCTGTAGAAAAATTCCCCAAACAACCTCCATTTCATTAACATTGACTTCCTATTTATAACTATTACTCAAGTCAGATCTCTTTGCTGTATGTATGTGGGAATCTTACATTTTATATGTGTGAGAAAAAACAAGTGGAACCCATGCATCCACAAACAATTTTTTTGATTAATGGACCTGCAATCTAAAAGGCAAGATGGGGGGAGCCACTGATAGTGTCATAGCAAAAATAAAAATAAAACAAATAGCGTCATATCATGATCCTATCAACAATTGTGGTTTTTTGTGTGGTTCAGAATAATATTAATATTAAACTTGTTTATTGTGTGCCCTTCATGGGCAATAGCTAGTTCTAATTTTTTTTCTTTTTTTAACATTTGATCCTTACATTTCTGCAAATATTCTCTCTGGAAAGGGCCTCCATAAACTGAAGCCCCATTTATCTAGCCCAAAATGCAAGTTCAAGGGAAGAACAAAGGTAGACAGTAATGCATTCTAGATCACTTATAACATCAGAGGCCCCATGTTAGTGTCACACACAGACAGAAAACTGCTAATAAGGTTGTGATATGCCATAGAAGGAAGGCCAAGGAACTAAAATTACAATAAAACAACAATGAATTGGGTCCTAAAAATATGCATAAGTAGGCAAAAATCATCCTAAGAAAATACATATCATCTATATAACTTATAAAGGCATTTGCCTATTAGATACAAAATGTTACTCATTTTCATGTCTATAAAGCACAGTTGTCCAACTCAAACTGAAGAACAACTAACAGTAGACATGGCACCTTGAAATCCCTAAAATAGTTTACAATTGACTAGAAACCCATGTTTAAAATTTTAGAAAACTTTTACCACAAAAAATTCTTAGAGCACATCGAGAGTGCCAACTATTGTTTGAGATGTTCTAAGCAATTTCGGACATGCCTCCATGTTTTTTTTTTTTTAAATTGCCAGCTCTGGAATTCAACTTCATTCAAAGTAAAGTAACTCTATACATTAGAAGTTTATATATGCTTCCACAACTGTTTCTAAGATTTTTTGACGTTTTTGCTACTTTCAAACAATTTCCTATCAAATTGTTGTTTCCTTTTATTGCCTTAAGAAACCTGCCTCAAAGTTCCTGTTGTTTCTCAACTTAGTTGTCCTCTCTTTTGGTACCTGAACTACTTAAGTTTCAGAGCAACCATTTTCAGTTCTTTTTGAAACCTAGCTAGACCATTGACAAGAAACCAACCAAGAGTTTAATATCCTTGTTTTCAAGAAGCTAGAGTCAAACTTGGGAGTACTAAGCTACTTGGTAAGAGTATCATGACTGCAAAATAGATAAACTTTTGTACATAAAATAACAAAAGACTTGGCAGAGGTCAGTTATATTGTAATTTTCTGTGTTGTTCAATTACAAGACCCTCTTGGAAATCCAAGAAGACCAAAGAAAATCGAAATGGTGATTGATGAGTCTGCAAACATATTTCAAGACCCAGTGTATATAGGCTACCACACAATAATGGCAAAAATTCATCATTGAGTTGGAACAAGTTACTAAATCATTATTCCTTCCTACAACAATTGTGCATTGATTAAAGGACCTGACTTACGATATTACAAATTAGGGTTTAGTAATACAAATATTTCAATATCTAGCATTTCAATCACTTTGAAGTAAAACAATTCAAGGAGAGGGCATGATTATCAATTAGATTCAACTGTAAGTGTTTTCAATTAGATAGAAGGTTTAACATTAAGATCATAGTATTAAGGTCATCATAATCACCCTTCAATAACTTAAGAAATTTGAAAATATAGCTCATTTACGATCACACACCTTGAATCTACACATAGTAGAATATGATACCTACATATTTTAATGTCAAATATGAAATAATTATGTTTTTTTTTCTTGAATAATAGCAATGAATGCTTGGCTGGGGTATGTTTAGCTTGTAAAGGTCAAAGGTCAGAAATTATATTAATGTGAGAAACAACTCCAGATCATGAATTTCTATTAGCAACTTGGTGGAAGGAAAGGACCTCAAACAAATAGCAGATGAGATTCAAAGGATACTTCAAGAGTTCTATTTGCCTATTTTTACGCAGATGGATGAGTTGGTTTGGAATCTATAAAAAGATGGTGGATACTCATGCAAGTTGGGATATGAGGCTTTAGAGCAATCGGAATTTCCTACTTCGAAATATTTCCTTTGGAAGAATGTTTGGTCACTTGAGGCACTCAATAAGGCCTCAACATTCCTTTGGTTTGCAGTCTAGAGCAACATTCTTACAAGTGAGAGTCTGCAAAGAAGAGGATATCATGGACCTTTTAGGTGTGCCTTGTGTAAGAAGGATCTAAAAATATCAAATCATTTACTTATTCACCATCCCTTTGCTTACACCATTTGGGGCCACTTTTCTAAAAAATATAAAAACATATTGGGTAGCTACATCAACATCAAAATGGCTGATAATGTCGGATTCATTATTTCAGAGTTAAAGCATTATATACTCTATGGAGGATTGTTCCGTCAAAATTTATGGCTTGAAAGGAATAATATTTTTTTTAAAAACAAATCTCAAAATCATGCCCTAGTTTGGAACCATACTATTGTCTCTCTTGCATAATGTTTACAGGCATGGTCCTCATCATGGGAAGTCTCAATTGTAGAAAAAGAGGTGCTAGCCTCTTGGTTAGATAAATTGAATATACATGGAAGGGTCATTTTTGACGATGGAGTTGACATAAAGGATCTCCTTTAATCTATGGTAAAATGAAAATGGCCAAAAGTTGGATTTGTAAAAATTAATTTTGATGCTACTTCCAAAGGAAATCCATGAAAAGCTGGTGGAGGTGGTGTTTTTCGAAATAATGATGGCAATTCTCCTTGCTTACTCAGAATCATATGTAATTCCAACTAACAACTATGCAGAGGCTAGGGCACTTCTTACAAGGATCATAAATGCCATTGAAAATGATGAAAATATATTTCAATTGAGGTGGATTCACAAATTATTAATGCTATCAAAAAACAAAATGGATGTGGCAATTGGATGAATAATAACATTAATTTTTATGTCCATCAACTATTTTTGGAAGCACTATCTTGGAAATGTTAGCATATCTATAGAGAAGCAAACCAGGTAGCATAAAATTTGGCCAATTGTGGTGTTGATCTTTATTATGGAAAAATTCAAAATTTAGAAGGCAACTAACCGAAGGAGATTTTATCACTTAATAAAAATGATGTGAAGGAGCTGATTGTGGAAGCATAGCATTTTGAGGAAGATGAAGAACATCTTTTATAAAAAGGCAAGCTGGATATGGTTTAATTGACCTGACAGAAATGTATTGTTTTGTTATTTTGATAAGAATAGCCCCCATTAGAAGCCACCCATAACTTTTTAATTGAAGCTAAAAAATAAGCAATGAATGCTTGAATGTATATGCAGTTGTTACACGAAGATAGCTAAAATTTGCCATTGACATGATTAATGGAAAGAGATTCTACAATGAAAACCATAAACCTGTCAATGTTTGAAATCATATAACAATTCATTTATAACTATTTAAAAACAAAAAAAAAAACAAACACTTTTCCTATTGTAGACTAATAAAGGGATTTTCATAATATGTCATATGAAAATTAACAATTTACAAAAAGAAACCACATACTTATCATATCGAGGTCTATTACGGAAGTCAGTTCTAAGTCAAATGTTTATATTTCACACTAATAACCTATCGAGGTCTATTACGGAAGTCAGTTCTAAGTCAAATGTTTATATTTCACACTAATAAAGGGATTGTCACAATTTTTGACAATTATGTATTTTATTTCCAATACCATGAATGAATAAAGTGACAAATGATTAGAAGCGGCTAGTATAGGAGTTAAAAGGAAAGCCATAAATTAGCCTGGGAGAAAAGATAATTTAAGATATTATAATAATAAGTTAATGGCCAATAAAAAAATTAGCCAAAGACTACGCAAAGTCTCATATGATTGACATTGGTACTTGGATTTTGAATTAATACGAAGACATGATTGAGAATTCATTGAATTTTTGGGTTTTCCCTTCCTTTGCTGTGCCAAAGTCTACATACCCTGGAAAACTTCAATTCTCTATAATAATTTGAAAGGGGGAAAATTATTCTATGTTTCGGATTTCTAGTTTCATCTGTCAGTATTTCAGATTCCGTACGTGCATCGGGAAAAGTTAGTTATTAATGTAATGGTCACTTTGTAAAGTAGGAAAGGGGCTTTGCATCTATAGGGATAGCTAATATTCATTAGACCAAACATTGCAGAGAACCATATGAGCAGTACTCATCCAACCTCAAGGCATGTCTATGATTGACATTGCTACTTGGATTTTCAGTTACCATGGAGACATGATTGAGAATTTATCCAATTTTTTGGGTTTTGAATTATTGAGAATTACTGGGCAGTCTAGTCTTATATGATATGGACAAATTCCCACATTAGAACAGTTGGTTCTAAGAAGCCAGTGCGACCTTCTCTAAACCATACTACAATATAGCATAGTGTTATTCAACAATTAATTCAGTAAAGTACATGCTTCAAGTTTCAGTTTATGTCTGTCAAGTTGTGCCTAGCAATGGATAAACGTTTTTTAACCGAAGAATGTGAATTAGGCTACAACAGATAGTTTGGTTGTATATGATATAGACAAATTCTCACATCAAAATAGATGTCTCTAAGCAACATAAATGCACCCTTATCTTGCCCATGCTAGAATACAAAAGAGCATCATCTCAACACATGCTAGATTATAGATATCCAATAAGCATGAGACATGTGCTTAAAGTTTCAATCTATGCCTGTCAATGTTTTCCCCGTGGTATGTTGGAGTACTTACTGTAGCAACGTTTAGAATGTAAAGTAGTAAAGGAGATTTTTATTTATGGAGTCAACTCACGCTCACTAGATCAAACATTTGGGGGGAAATAAATAAGAGCAAAACTCATAAAAATGTAAGGCATTCAAAGGTCAGGCTAATGGGGTCTTTAGCACAGGATACCAATTAGACTGCAGCAAGTAATTGGGCCATATGTGACATAGACAAATTCCCTCGTCTTTAGCACAGGATACCGATTGGACTGTACCAAGTAATTGGGTCATATGTGTCATAGACATTCCCTCCTTAGAACAGATTGCTCAAAGCAACCACTACACCATTCTTCAACCTTTGACAAACTATAGCACCATTTCCCTCCCCAAGAAAGGCCATATAAACTCAAATATTACAAGGAACGTATTCCAGGTTCCAATACAAAGTTACAAACACATGAGAACAGCTTGAACCAAAGGGCATTCAAAGATAAGGCTAATGAGTATTGACAACAGAATACCAACTGGATTGTACAAGTGGCCTGGGTCTGGGTTTGACAGTGAAGACTTTGTTACTCTAAATAGGAGGTCTAAGGTTTGAATCCAAAGAAGGGTAAAATTACATATCAACCTTCACTAATCAATATATCAAAATTTTGGTAATTAAACACACATTAAATAAACAACATTGTCCAAAACAGCCCCTGGGCGGTAAAAACTACTATCTTTTTTCTTTCTTTTTTCCCTCTTCCCATACCCTACTAAAGGAAGCCAGCAGCCACTAAAGATGTGGCACATCTTGCAGCAAGTGGAGGCTTGAGACATGTTTTAAGTTGCAAAATAAGCCTCCATCCAGTTGTATCCGATGGTGAGTTGCAATAACTATATGATAATTGCACGGAATTCCAGTTGAAAAGGTGTCTATCCGAAATTAATAGTCTAAACCAGAATTTTAACCCGTATGTTAAGGACCAGGAATTAATAGTCTAAATCAAAAATTAAACCCGTATTTTAAGGACCCGAACTTAATAGTCTAGACCAAAAATTAAACCCGTAATTTATGGACCAAAAATGGATAGTCTAAACCAACGTTCTATTATAATCTCTACAAGTATTCGTTCTTATTTTCACTTTTTCCCCTTAAATGTAAGTGTGAACTAATGCATAATATGCTAAGGCAGACAATGCACTAGCATTCCACACCTCACCCATTCTGATACACAAACAACAATGATCCAACCTTCATATCTATTTAAAACCAAAAAACACAAAAGTTCACAACTCCATACCGCAGGTAATGGATGTCTGTTGATCCAGCAAGGATCCCGCACCCTCAAACCTATTGCGAATTGCTCGAAGAATATCAGCGTCATCTTCCTCTGCGTCCACCTCCAAGGGCTTCTCCTCGATCTCAGATTTGATAAGCGACGGGATTCGAATCTGGGCTGATCCCAGCATCAATCTGTTCTGAATATTCTGCAAAAACTGGTTGTCATCCCCATCCTCCTCCTCCTCCTCCTCCTCCTCCTTTTCTTTCTCCTTTTCATGATCAAAATCAGCTTCCTTGAGCTTCTGGAAGTCTCCGTGATTTTCGCCTGTTAATTCGCAGGCCCGCTTTAGGGCATCCATGTCTTCGTCAAACTCCTCTCCGAGGGCTTCATACTCCTCCTCCTCCTCCTCTTCTACATCCTCCAAATATGAAAGTGCCATCATCAATAAGAAAATAAAATCAATGAATAAGATAACGCAGAATGTTTTGCAGGACTGGAATTCAAGGGCATAGGCCGCGATAAATTGGTAATTTTCGTCTGAAGCCAAATGCTTGCTCAAGTCTGGAGAAACGGTAAGTTGAATTTGAATAAGAAACGACTACTAAAAGAATTTTCACGCCACGCTGAGACTGTCTGTTGGAATTGCGGCGTCCAAACAATACAATAAATTTGATATATACAAATGTAAAACCCTAGTTGTAGGGTTTAGCAGAGAATCTCTGAAAAAACGACCTTGCCATTAAAAGCAGCGTGTCACGAGTGTTCACGCTAGGTCAGTTGAGCGTTCGCTTAGTCCCACATTCAAAGGAACCAATTAATATCAACCTGAAAATGTCCGGAGGAACCATCACCATCACCACCGATTACTCCCACATCCAAAGTGTCCAATAACAATAGCTTGCTTAAAAATCCTACATGAAAAAGCATTTAAACCGGCATGGTTAATACTCTAAACGGCATCGTTTCCCTATTTTATGGAACCATTTTCGACTAAAGTAATATTGAAAAATTATTAGTTTGGCACCTTAAGATTTGGTATGAAAAAGAAAACATTGTTTAAAAATTAATTAAAAATAACATTTAGGTAGTTTGAGAAGGGTTAGGATAATGTTTTCCCTATTTTTATGAGTTATATTAGGTTGGTGATTCTTTTGATTTTTGAATCATTTTGTACGGAATTTGAAGAACTTTGAAATGAATGGTTATATGAAGCAATCCGACCAACTACTTTGTGCGGAATTTGAAGAGCTTCAAAATGAGTGGTTATAGGAAGCAATTTGATCAATATTGAGGGAGATACGACCCTGTGAACTCAGCCATCTGAAACAAGGACAGTGATAATTTTCCAATTTGCAAAAAACAAAATTATTTGGATGATGGGAGGAACAATGGAGGGTTAGGGCTTCAATGAGGCAAGTCATTATGTTTGGGCAAAGAATTTTTCAACTAAGTTTATTTTTTCCTTCTAGGATATTATGGTAAACTTCACTACATTTTGAGTTTTAATTTCCTTCCCATGGACACTAGTAGTGGAGTTTAGTGAGAAAATCACAGAGGATTGATCTTTGCTACTCAAAGATAGGGCGATTTTTGGTAAATTTAATGGGTATTGGCCAGGGGCTTCAATCTTGAGAAAATGGATTGATAGAAGTTGGAAGTCACTAGGAGTGATTCTATATTTTCTTACCAAAGATTTTTTCCTAAACATTTTTTGTTCTAGGGAAGAAAGCGATAGAATCCTAAAAAGGGGTCCTTGGTTTATGGAAAGAGCAGGACTCTTGCTTACTCGCTAGTCTAAAGTTTTTTCACCTAAAAATATAAATCTATCTCTAGTACCAGGCTGGGTTAGGATGTATGAGTTATTCACTGAGTTTTGAAAAATTGATACCTTCAAGGCAATAAGGTAACATGTTTGGGAGAATTCCTTGAGATTTCAAAAACTACACAAGATGGATTCTTGGCTATTTATGCTCAGATATTGGTCATGATTGATATAAGTAAACCTTTACCATAATCAATAGTTCTCAAGTATAGGGATAAGATGTGCACCCAAACCATAGATTATGAAAACATTTCTTTTAGATGTAGATGTCATGAGGTGGGGCATATTGAGAGATCATGCCCTAAGAAGAGTCTAGCATAATCATATGTAGAAGACCGCAAGAGAAACTTACAAATGGATATGGATGATGATGGTTTTCAACTTCCAAAAAATAGAAATAGACAAATGAAAACAAATAAACAATGGAGACCAATAAAGAAGGATATTGGAAAAAATACCAACTCTTTTGAGGTTTTAGCCTATGAAGAAAAAGTAGATCAAAGCTTAGAGGACACAATACAACAGGTTCAACATATTAACAAGGAACTATCTATTCAATATGATCTTGATTTACCCAGGTGTTGTAGGTGAGTTGGAGAGGAGAGGGAAATCCTCCAAGAGAGGTCCCAGGTTCAAATCTCCACCCTACCAAAAAGTTGAATTAGGTATCTAAAATCCAATTGATAATGTTGGTGCGGGTAGGGTCGGGTGCGACTCCCAGGTGACTTTGACGGTGTAGAACCCCATGTTCGTGGTCTCTCAAACCAAGGCGACCCCGCAAGGGGTTTTTTGCTTAAAAATATATATATGATCTTGATTTAGGGATGAACATTTTTTATGAACCCAAGAAATGTGTCAAATCAGATTTTGAAGACTCTCTTGAAGTACCATGCACCATTCCAGAGAAAAAATTAGTAAAGAAAATGTAGTGTTAGATGTTAATACATCTATTGTTAATAAGAAAATACCATAAAATGAGTAGGACAAGTCAAAAGCTTCCATAGTAGAGCTAGGAGAGGATGAATTTGAGGAAAAATAAGTTGTGAAAGAATATTGAGGAATAGAATAATAAGACCTACTCCTAATACAGGCAAGGCAAAAAGAGGAAAACCTCAAATTATCAAGTGAAATCTAGAGAAACAAGAGCAAACATAGAGAAAGGAACACTAACTAAGTTGGTTGAACTTCTATTTACTAAAAAATAGAATGATATTGAAAATTTGCAAGTGAGGCCAATAGCCCTTTATGAGACATGATTACTAAGTTGGTTGAACTTCTCTTGACCTATGTTTAAGTAATAAACCTAATATCCATTGTATCCAAAAAACTGAAATGACAAAAGAAGTTTCTAAAACTATGAAAGCAATATGGGCAAGATGTGAATGAGATACTATAGATTCTAAAATAATGGTAGGGTGAATTCTTACTTGTTGAATTCCTATTAGAATATCTTGTGTAACCATTCATAAAACCATGTGTTGGATAGCCTCTTTAGTCACATTCTTCTTTGTTGTAACACCCCTCCCTGACCAATTTTGTATGAACAATAAACTATGTATTGAGATAATTGTTTAATGGCATAGTTTCTTTCATGAAGCTTATATATAATTGAATATTCATTTGGATATAGAATATGGTACTGTTGATGTATCTATGGGTGCAGAATCAGGTACCTCTCTCTTGCTTGGTGGGACCATATGGGGGATCCACCTACAACGAGAGATACTTTGGGAAATGATGATGATGTTCATCGACAGCTCAAGGTAACAAGGATGAATACCCTTCATGTAGATGCATTTGCATATTGTTTGTTTGTGTTCACACCATTGGGTCAGGACGTTGCTTGTGCAATGAGTCTCCTTAATTAGGTTGGTGATAGTGCTAGAATATCTTAAATATGGACCACCTATTAAGGATAAAACAATGGTGTGGAAGCTTATAGGTTGCATTGCATTCTACTTGTGCATGGTGAAGCATACTTGGTTTGAATATATTCTTGAGTTTTTGAGTATTGATAGATGAAATTAATACCTTGGTAAATCTTTATAAAAGCATTAGTTTATAATTAAATTTAATATCTTGATTTATTAAGTGAATTTAATGCTTTAGCCTTATGAAAGTATTAATTAAATTATTATTTAAACGTTTAAAACCTTATAGCTAATATGGGTTTGGTTTTATCAAGTGGCATTAGCTCAACCGATTAATTTTCTCGATATTTCAAGGAGATCCAGGTTCGAATCTTACCAAACGATACATGGATAATATCCAAGCTTTGTTGTAATACCACTATGTGGTGATGATATAATACGGGTGGGGCCTATTTCAATTCCATATAACCCATTGAAAAAAATATGAGTTTGGTTTTGCTTAAAAGATAATAAATAAAATGTGTGGTGATTGTCTTACTTCGGTTTCAAAAGAATTAAGGTTTTCCAACGTTGAGTTTTGCACTCTCCTTTAGTGGCCAGGGTGGCACATATAGGAAGGTAACACCTTCTTGGGTGTTTCTCTTTCAAGCATATCCCTATATATCATGGCCATGCTTGTGTTCTTTAAGAGGATGGCAAGGGCATGGTAGTGAGGAGGTTGGTGGAGAAAAAGAGCAGAGCAAAGTTGAAGGATGGAGGAGGTAGTAAGTTGAATGTCAACGTACTAAAGTAGTGGTGAGCGAGTGCAAAGTCAGGTGCTCCTTGTTTGCTTTGTTTGGTATGTTTGTATTGTTTGGTTTACTTTGATTTATGCCTGTGTTTGTTGGGTTGTTTGAGATTACCTTGTTCTCTATGTTATACCTTCTTGTGCATTCGTAGCCTTTGCTCTTGGGTTGTTAATGTAGTTCTTTCTTTCCTTGTTTTGCTTCTCGATTTTAAGTATTAGCCCTTCCTTATTGTTTTACATATTTATCTTATTCTTTGTTGAGTGATCTATGTCACCCTCTGCTAGTGCACCCTATTGGTTGAATCAGTATCGACTACATTTGCTTTGGTGTTTCTTTAGGTTTGTTGTTGGAGCTTTTAAGCCATATGGTCTGCTTGTTGAAGCTTACCCTATGCCTAGAGCTTTTGTGCCTATGGTCTGAGTCGTTTGTTGTGCCTGAGCGTTGTTCATGGTTGTTGTAATCTGTTTTTGCTTGGTTGTTTTCCCTGAGGTTTGCTTGATCCTTGTTGTCATCTTGGTGTTAAGTTGCTTGGGGAATATTCCTTTAGGTTTAGTTTCTCTTTTGAAAGCTTGTGATGTTCGTTGTTGGATGGCTTGTGTTTTGCTTAGTGCTTTGATTACTGGCTTAAGTTTTAAAGGGGTTGAATGTGCCTGTTGTGTGTTGTTGTGTGGATGATGTTAGGGTTGTATTCTTTTGTAACCTTCTTTAATGTGCTTTCTGAGACTCTTTGTGTTTATAAAGAACTTGGTTATATTTAATGATGCTTAAGTTTTGTGTTAAATTAAGTATTCATTATAAGAGTAGTATGGGATACTCTTTGTGTTTATAAAGAATATGGTTATATTTAATGATGCTTAAGTTTTGTGTTAAATTAAGTAATCATTATAAGAGTAGTATGGGATACTCTTTGTGTTTATAAAGAATTTGGTTATATTTAATGATGCTTAAGTTTTGTGTTAAATTAAGTAATCATTATAAGAGTAGTATGGGATACTCTTTGTGTTTATAAAGAATATGGTTATATTTAACGATGCTTAAGTTATGTGTTAAATTAAGTAATCATTTTAAAAGTGGTATGGGATACTCTTTGTATTTATACAGAATATGGATATATTTAATGATGCTTAAGTTCTATTTTAAATTAAGTAATCATTATAAGAGTAGCATGAGATGCTCTTTATGCTCGAATTTTTTTATGATTTATTAAAGCTTATGATAGTTTAGAAAATCTTAGTAAAGCAATTATGTAACTCTTTTGCTTAAATGGTTTCCGCATTATAGTTTAAATAAGGAAATGTTATATGGATTAAGGAATTATTATATAGAGGGACATGAGATCCTCTTTTATTGATATTGATCGATTAAAGTTGGATTCTGAAGAAGAAATATATGTTTTTATGATTTGAGAATGTGGTAATTAAATAATCATGGATTTATGCACTTTACTTTGAAAGAGAAGTTAATATAATGACCCTTGAGACTCTTGTGAGTTAAAGGATTATTATAAAGAGAAGTATGAGATTTTCTTCTTGTAGCTTGTTTATGTTTATGCATGATTGTTTGCATAATAGAAAGACATAGTTAAAGTTGCATGGCATATAGAGTTGTCCTGATCCCTAAGTATACTCCATCATAATATAGGTTGGATCCCTCATCTCAAAGAGGTTGTTGATATGTGGATGGCTCGAGGATTTGGAAGTGGCTTCATAGCCTTGAATGTTTAGATGTTTGGAAATTTTTAGAGGTATTGTAAAGATTGAGTTGTTCAAGTTGTTTTGTAAACTTGATCATTGTACAAACTAAATGATTATGTTGTTTAATGACATCTTGGGTTTTGTGCATTATGTGTTTTAAGCAATCTTATTGGCTAATGAGTATTGACATATTTCAATTGTGGTTATGTGTAGTTAAGTTATCATGTTATGCATTAATGTTATTTGAAAGTATTTGAATTAAAAGTTATAGTCAAGTACTTGATTTATGCATAATTTGGTTTATGGTTAAGAGGAATATTTGCTTGAGCATTTCTAATTGATAGAAATTATGTCTTTCTTTTATTATGCTTCCTATGGGTTTTGTTACTTTGGTTATATATCCTTGGGGTGGGTAGAATTTTCTCTTGTAAACCATAAGATCCAATCTTGAGAGGATTTGTGTGAATGCAATACTCAGGTAGATATGAGTCCTAGAAGGAGTTGCGTGTATGCAATAACTAGGAACTCATGAACCTGGAAGGAGTTGTGTGAATACAATAATCAGGGTACTTGTGAACCATTGCACCATGATTGTGTAGGATTGGATGTGTCCCAACTAAATTGGGGGGAGAAACATTCACAAGTCATATGTGGTCATTCTTGGATCGTGAAGGATCAATATTTCATGTTAGTTGTTGTCAAAGTGACAATGACCTTAGTTAGCCCATAGAGGTGTGGTAACTAAGCACCAAGGCTCTATGCTTGATTAACCTACCTAGATGAATTTAGAGTATGGTTAGGGAATAAGCATCCCCATTTAAGTGTTATGGGCCTTAAAGGATAATCCCTACACCATGGTTAAATGGTCCCTAGCCGATGATGGTATGGGAAAGGTGGGGGGACCACTTAATGACATCCTTCGAAACGTGCAGGTTTAGTAAGGTGAACCCCAAAAAAATATGGGAGTTGGCCACTCTTGTCCATCGAGTGTCATCTGTAGTGCTTAGAACTCAAATTTTGTGAAGCCTTGCATTCTAAAATAAATGAAAGGAAGGTTTCTTCCTTGCGAGTCTTTGTTGTAAGTGCTTATTTTTTAAATTGGGTTAGTAGATTTGGAGTTATTACATTTTTAGATATTTGCTTCATCCTTATCAATGTCTATGGACCAACAACTCAATCAAACAATTTATAAGTTTGGAGTGGGATTAAAGCCTTTATGAAAAGTAAAGACCAAGAAACCTAATTCATGATCATAGGAAATTTTAATGCCATAACAAGGTTGGATGAAAATTTGAGAAAATTAGGAAACTAACCCAAAGTATGAGAGATTTCTCAGCTTTTATCCTAAACAATAATCTATGGGAGGTTGAGTTTGAAGAAAATAACTATACATGGACCAACAACAAGAGAGGCCAGAACCTAATAGTAGGAAAAATATATAGATACATTCTCTTAGATCATTGTCCAGATGAAGGGGCTTGTGCTAAAATCAATACCTTGACAAGGATTGGTTCAGATCACTAGCTAATAAAAGTTAAAATAGTGGTAAGTGAATTAAAAAAAGATCACATTATAAATATTAGCAGAAGTGGGAAGACCATCCTCAATTTGTTGATATGATAACACAAATGTAGAATTCTTCAATAAATGATGGGATGTATACACTTCCAAAAAAAATTAATTCAATGACATCTAGATTAAAATAATGGAACAAGAACACTTTTGGAAAAAAAAATTAGAAGAAAGAACTAAAAGATAAATTTTAAAAATTCTAGAAACATGATTATAATAATTCAATCTCAAAGGAAAGGGAGTTACTTACTGAATATCATAGTATTTTAAGTAATTAAGAGAAATTTTGGAGATTAAAATCAAGACAAACTTGGTTAAAAGGAGATAAAAACACAAAGTTTTTCCATAGGATGGCAGTAGTAGAAAGATCATCCAAAATTAGTAGAATTAAATTAGTATAAGGGGTTTAGATTGAAGAACAAAGTGAAATCAGAAAGGAGGCAAGGTATTTTTATCAAAATATTCTAGGATCAAAGGAGTTTGAAGTTCTTAATGATAAACTTATACAAGAAGTTCCTTCAGTTATAATAGATGAAGACAATAGGAAATTGATGGATCCAAGTACTCTAGAAGAAGTTCATCTAGCTCTTTTCTCTTTTAAGAATAAATCCCCAGGTTTATATGGGATCTCTACAACATTCTATCAACATAATTGGGATATAGTGAAGGATTTTTTATTGGTGGTAGTGGAATAGTCTAGGGTAAAACAATACATACCTTATAAAATAAATGGAACATATCAAAAGGTTGCATAATTGTTTGATTCATTTTGATCCATAAGCCTATGTAATATGGCATATAAGATTATTTCCAAAGTGATGGTGAATTGGTTAAGACCATTATTAGACAAAATTATTTTAGAAAATAAAGGAGGATTTGTGAAAGGAAAACAAATTATAGACGATATCATAATAGCTCATAAAGTTATACATTCAACAACTTTAAGAAAAGAGAAAACAATGATCTTAAAACTTGATATGAGTAAGGCCTATGATAAGATTAAATGGGATTTTATTTTTGTAGTATAAAAAAAGTTTGGATATGGGAAGAAATGGGTCATATGGATTAAATCTTGTGTCTCTACAGTTTCATATTTAGTGTTGGCCAATGGATTAGTAACATAATCATTTAAAGCCAGGGGAGGCCTTAGACATGGATATCCTTTATCACCATATTTGATCATTATTATGATAGAGGTTTTGGGTAGGAACTTGAATAAGACTTATAAATATGGGTTTATAAGTGGACTTAAGGCTAGTAATAACATCAAAAATATCACCCATCAACAATTTCTAGATGATAAAATCCTTTTTGGTAGGGCAAGGATAAACGAGGCCAAAGCTTTGAATAACTTATTAAAGGAATACAAAAGAGCATTAGGGTAGAAAGTTAATAGGTCAAAATCTAAAATTTACTTCCTAAACACTCAAACTAAAATCAAAGTAGGGATATGTAGGTTACTACAAATCCCTGGAGGTAAATTTGCTAGCAACTTATCCAGGGATGCCCTTATTTAAGGGAAGAATGAGGATAGAATTATGGAATCCAATTATAAGTAAAGTTCAAAATAAACTACTAGCATGGAAAGGTAGATGATTATTGTTAGAATGAAGAGTGCAATTAATTAAATTAGTCTTATAGGCCATTCCAACATATTATATGTCCTTGTATACTATGCCAAAATCGATAGAAAAAAATTAATCTATATTATGCAATCATTTTTGTCATGAGGATTATATGATAAAAGAAAATTTCCTTTGGTGAAACGGAGCAAGGCAAGTAATGATAAAACTAGGGGAGGTCTTGGTTTAAGAATTCTTACAGATACAAACTTAGCTCTTAGGGGAAAAGCAATTTGGAGATTGTACAAAAAGAGACAAAGACAATGGGAAAGAATTTTTATAAGTATGTTGAGCCCAATGACCTAAGCTTAATATTTATTGCATTCTCTCTACCAAATGGTTCTGCACTATGGAGCAGTTTAAAAAAATCAATTGATCTAGTGATTAAAGGTTTAAGATGCGTGGTGGGAACTAGAGAAAAAAATTCTTTTTGGATGGATACTTGGTGTGATAAAAAACCACTCAATATAAATCCAATTTTAAAATGTTGGATGAGATTACTTCAAGACAAATACGGTGATAGGGTTTCAAACATTTTGTACAAGGATTAGGAAGGAAGATACAAATGGAAAGAATAATTGTTTACAAGTATGCAAGATATTGATACTAGGAGGCAATCAAGTAGAAAGATAAAAATAGTGATTATTCTGAGGCAAGCCAAGGATAAGTTGATTTGGGAGTTGAATAGCTTATGAGAATACACAATAAGAAATGGATATAATATAAAGCACCATAAAAATAGGAATATCAGAAGAATATGGAGAGATATCTGGGATAGCCCGAGCATTCCTAAAGTCAAAATGTTTGCTTGTCTAGTAGGTCATAGAAGAATTTTATCTTGATATAATCTTATGAAAAGGGGTTTTCATGGGCCCTCAAAATGTGTTCTTTATAAAATGGAGGAGGAAAGTATAAACCATCTCTTGGGATACTGCTCAATGGTTTGGAAACTATGGCAATGGATTCTTAATATGTTTTGTAAATGCATGATGATGAATGATAAAATTGGGGAATGGTTAAAGCAATGGCAAAGCACTTTTAAAAGTGAAGCTTTGTAGACAATTTGGATATATCAAAAAATACAATACTTTAGATTGTTTCGCTAGAAAGAAATAGAAGAATATTTAAAGGAAAGGACAAAAATTTAGAGATAATGAAAAGGAAGATTTGTTCAGTCTTAGAGTAGTCTAAACTAACCCTATAAAATCACCCAATCCCTAATTTGGAAGTAGAGAGCCTTGATAGATGGAGTCAATTCATAAAATGGAATTATGATGTTGGGGATAGGATAAACAAAATAAGGAAATTAAAATAAAGTGGAAACCACTAGATGTGGAGTTGGTCAAATTGAAATATGATGGAGCATTTAAAGGAAATATAGGACCACCAGGAGGAGGAATAATTAAAAATAATAGAGGAGATATTTTGTCTCATTACACTTTCAATAGTGGATTTAAGACAAATAATGAAGCTAAAGCTTGGGCAACTTTGGAAGGATTAAAAATATGCAAACAAATGAAATGGAACAAAGTATGGATGGAAGGTGATTCACTCATAGTTATAAATGCAATTTTGAGGAAATTAAAGGCTCCATGGAACATACGAGAAATAATTGTGGAAATTCAATACCTTGCTATAGAGTTTGAAGAAATAAGGTTTACACATACATTAAGCAAAGGAAATAAATGTGCAGATAGGCTAGCCAATAGAGGGGTTTTAATTGAGGATTGTGAAGTTAAATTCTCTTTGATATGGTTAGAGAAAATAGTAAGTTTAGCTAAATCTAACAATAAAATGTTGACTGCTTGAATCAAATAATGATTAATATTTACTTCATTGTTCTCCATTGGTGTTAGCTGTTTTATTTTATAACATTAATGTGCTTTCATATATACTATTTATTACAATTTTTGTGGTTTCACTTGTGCTTCAAGAAGGAAACTAGCAATCCAGATCTGGTAAAGCAAGCTATGATAGTGTGATGTTTTGGAAATATTACTCTACTAAGATGCAATGCATAGATAATAGAGGTGAAGTTTTGGTATTGTGAAGGATGTTGTAGGAAAATGTTAATAAGGATGCTAAATTCTAGAATATTTGTATTCACACATAAAATTGAAAAAGTTTGAGAAAATAAAAATCAAGAATTTAGACATTTTATGTAAAATGATATAGGTTTCTAGCTATAGCAACTCAATTGAGATGAGAATTGAATCTGTTTGTAAAATATCATGCACTAAAGAAGAAATTTGTGATTTTTCAAGAGTGGGGGACTTGAGTACAACCCCTTGTTATCTAACAAAAAAAAATTGAAAATAACAATTTTAAAATCATTTTTTTAACATATTTTACATAAATTCTAAAAATAAGGATGCAAAATCACTTGTCTCATTTAGGCCCATAATTATCTATAATATGACATATAAGATATTATCAAAAGTGAAGCAAATCAGTTAAGACCATTTTTAGACAAGATTATTTCAGCAAAGCAAGGAAACTTTGTGAAAGGGAGACAAATTTGGACATGATCATAATAGCTTATGAAGTGATGCATTCAACAACTTTAAGAAAAGAGAGCAATGATCTTAAAAATTGATATGAGTAAAGCTTATGTTTAAGAAAAGAGAGCAATTATCTTAAAAATTGATATGAGTAAAACATGTGATAGGGTTAGATGGGATTTTTTTTTGTAGTATTAGAAAAGTTTGGATTTGGGAAGAAATGTGTCAGATGGATTAAATCTTGTGTCTCTACAATACCATATTAAATGTTGGTCAATGGCTTAGTAACATAATCATTTAAAACCAAGAGAGGTCTTAGATAGGGATATTCTCTATCACCATATATGTTCATTATTATGGCAAATGTATTGGGTAGGAACTTGAATAAGGCTAACAAAGATGGACTAATAAGTGGAATTAAGGCTAGTAATAACACTAACAACATCACCCATCAATAGTTTGTAGATGATACAACCCTTTTTGGGAGGGCAAGGATAAATGAGGCTAGAGCTTTGAATAACTTATTAAAAGAATATGAAAGAGCATCATGACATAAAGTTAATAGGACAAAATCCAAAATTTACTTCCTAAACACTCTAGCTAGAATAAAAAAAAAGATATGCAAGTTACTTTAATGGAGGAGGCAAATTTACTAATAACTTATCTAGGGATGCCCTTATTTGAGGGGAGAATGCAGATAGAGTTGTGAAATTTAATTATAAGTAAAGTTCAGAATAAACTACCAACATGGAAAGGTAGATGGTTATCATTAGCAATAAGAGTGCAAACAAAATTAAATTAGCCTTATAGGCCATTCGAAGGTATTATATGTCCTTTTATACTATGCCAAAATCAATAGAAAAAAAGTCTAATCTATATTATGTAGTCATTTTTGTTGTCATGAAGATAAAAAAAAAATTTCACTAGTGAAAAGGAGCAAGGTGTGTGATGATAAAACTAGGGGAGGTCTCAATTTAGGAATTCTTACGGATGTAAACTTGCTCTTAGGGAAAAAGTAATTTTGAGATTGTATAGAATCAAAGACAATGGGTAAGAATTATACTAAGTATGTTGAGCCCAATAAACCAAGATTAATATTTATTATATTCTCACTACTAGATGGTTCAACATTATGGAATAATTTAAAAAAATAATTTGATCTATTAATTAAAGGTCTAATATGGGTGGTAGGACCTAGAGAAAAAAATCTATTTGGATGGATACTTGGTGTGATTAAAAACCCCTTAGTCTAGATATATTTTTGAAACCATGGATGATATTACTTCAACATAAATATAGTTATAGGGTTTCAAGCATTATGTACAAGGATCAAGAAGGAAGATTCAAATGGAAAGAATTTTTTTTACAAGTATACAAGACATTGATGCTAGGAGACAATTGACCAAAAAGATAATAACAATGATAATTTTGAGGGAGCTAAAGATAAGATGATTTAGGAGTTGAATAACTAAGGAGAATACACAATAAGCAGCGGATATAATGCAAAGCATCAAAAAAATATAAATACCACAAGAATATGGAGAGATATTTGGGATAGCCCAAGCATTCCTAAAGTTAAAATGTTTATTTGGCTAGTAGGTCATAAAATAATTTTACCCTAGGATAACCTAATGAAAAGAGGTTTTTATGGCCCCTCACGATGTGTTCTATGTAAAAGGAGGAGAGTATAGACCATCTCTTGGGACACTATTCAATAGTCTAGAAATAATGGCAATGTATTCTTAATATACTTGGTAAATGCATGGTGATGAATGACAGAATTGAAGAATGGTTAAATTAATGGCAAAGAACTTTTAAAAGTAAGGTTTTACAGAGAAAATGGGATATATCACAAGATACAATAATTTGGATTATATGTCTGGAAAGGAATAGAAGAATATCTAAATAAAATGAAAGCAATTTAGAGGTAATGAAAATAAATATTTGTTTAGCCAAAAGAAGGCTAAAACAACCCTATCAACTCACCCAATCCCCAATATTGAAGAGAGCCTTGATAGATGCAGTCAAGTCATATAATGGAATTATGATGTTGGGTACAACATAAACAAAAACAAGGTAAAGAATATAAAGTGAAAACCACTAGAAGTGGAGTTGGTCAATTTGATTTTTGATGGAGCATCTAAAGGAAATCTAGGATCAATAAGAGGAGGAATAATTAGAAATACTAAGGGGGATATTTTGTCTCATTATGCTTTCAATGGTAGATTTAAGGTAAATAATGAAGTTGAAGATTGGACAACTTTGAAAGGGTTAAAAATATATAGACAAATGAAATGGAAAAGAGTATAGATGGAAGGTGATTCACTAATAGTAATAAATTCAATTTTGAGGAAATCAAAGACTCGATGGACATACAAGAGATAATTGTGTAAATACAAGACCGTACTACAAATTTTGAAGAAATTAGGTTTACACATATGTTAAGGGAAGGTAACAAATGTGCATATAGACTAGCCAATAGAGGGGTTTTAATTGAGGATAGTGAAGTTAAATTCTCTTTTCCATAGTTAGAGGAAGTAGTAAGTTTAGCTAAAGTTGATAAGAAAATGTTGACTACTTGAATTAAATAATAATTAAGCTTTAATTTTATGTTTTCTACTAGTAATATTTTCTTTATTTTATAACATTAATGTGTTTTAATATGAATTATTTATTACAATTCTCGTGGTTGCACTTATGCTTAGGAAGGAAACTAGAAATCTAGATTTGGTAAAGTGGGCTATGATAATGCAAAGTTTTGGAAATATTACTCTACTAAGATGTAATGTGTAGATAGTAGAGGTGGAGTTTTGGTATTGTGAAGGTTGTTGTAGAAAAATGTTAAGAAGAAGAATGTTGAATTTTAGAATATTTGTATTCACACAAAAAATGAAGAAGATCTAGAAAATGAAAATCAAGAACTCAGATTTTTTATGAAAAATGATGTAGGTATCTAGCTATAGTAACTCAATAGAGATGAGTTGAATATGTTTGTAAAATCTCAAGCTTTAAAGAAGAGAGTTGTGATTTCTTAAGGGTGGGGAACCCGAGTACAACCCCTTGTTCACAAAAAAAAAATATAATAATATTTTTATTAGTTTTTATATTTTATAATATTTATGTTTATGGGTATAGATATGGAGCAAATAGAGAAGATGAAACAATTATCACATGGTAAAGTGGTTAAAAATATGGGCTCAATGTTATCAAATGATTGAAATATTTTATCAAATGAAAAGAGTTTAACTGTTTAAATTTTACAACTTTGAAGGAGGTGACCTAGGTTTAAATCTTGCTAAGCCCAATATATATAATTGACAAGATGTAGTATCACTCTATGGTCATGATTAATACAAGTAGAACATGTTTCAATCTCATATAATCAAGTTAAAAAAAATGGGTTCTTATTGTAGAGGTTTATACAATTTAAAAATAATATATCGAAGAGTATAAAGGTGACACAAAGGAAAGACGAGTTAATTTGTTAAGTACATTTTTTTAATTTGGTTATTTGCAACACCTTAACCATATGGACATCTCTCTCTCTCTCTCTATATATATATATATATATATATATATATATAGAGAGAGAGAGAGAGAGAGAGAGAGAGAGAGAGAGAGATCAAAATTGGTTCTACTCTAATACATCACTCATACTATTTGAATTTCAAATCCATGGAATACTATATGTATGATAACATGTAGCAAAATTATAATACCAAAACAAAAGAAACTTTAGTGTATAATGTAGAAAACATGACAAGGGAATAAACAAGAAAAGACAATTGTATTGTAGCATAGTAAATAGATGTACAAGGATATATTTGAGATTGACGGATTTGTATGTATATGTTTTAGGGATCAAAATCAGTCCCAATTGTGTTACATCAATCTATTTTAATTTCAACTTCATGGACTAGTATATGTATGATAACTTGTAGCAAAATTATAATATTGAAACATAGGAGATTGAATGTATAATTTAGAAAACATGACAAATGAATAAATGAGAGAAGATAGTTGTATTATAACATAGTAAATAGATGTATAAAGATATAGTTTAAATTGGTGGATAAGGCAATTGTAGGGAACTTTTCCCTACAACCCCACTTCACTCTGAGAAAGACCATCGAGACAGGCCAAGGCAACATTGTCAAAAGGCGTTACTTACCTTCAATTGGAAGAAAGGAATTCCAAGGAGGGACAAATAAGCTCAAAAGTTACATCAATCATTGGATCTTCCATCTATGGTTGATGCTCTTTTTTCACCCAAACCCAACCGCAAAAAGGGTGTTAAGACCCATGGGCCATTTATTTTCAATCCAATAGCTCACACGGTCCTTTGGATAAGGGAAAGAACAAATGAGAAGGAAAGGATCTAACAGAGGTTGAGAATGGGCATGTGGCAATCAGTCAAGATCCCAAGAAATGGAAGAACTAGTGCTTAACAAAGAAGATTTGTCATTGGTCGAAGGAGGTTCCACCTCACCTGAGAACACATGGAAACTACATGCACAAGAAGGAAGTAGACAAAGAAGAATTTAATGAAGACATCCACCATTTGATAAAAAGCTTAACTTTTGTGACCAATCCTGTTAGAACCTACCGCATGTTAGTTGTGGCCACTACCCACCAAACACATGAGTCTATCCTATTCACCTACACCAATTAGGAAGGCCATGTCCACCATGTCATCAAGGCAACACATTATGGGAGAAACATGAAAAAAGAGTAATGGTACAACCACCTTGATGTAATAGTAGAGAGTTGAGTCAGCCAAACTTGATCATCCAAAGACCTAGAAGCTTTTAGCATTTATAACCTTGAGTATAAAGACCTCAAAGTTGTCACACAAGTTACAAAAGAATTCACAATTGTAGGAATAGAAGATATTTGTAGGCCATTTGCATAGAATATCGAAGGGAAGGCACCCTCCTCTTGGATTATAAAAAGACCTAATTTTTTATAAAAGATATTTGGAGTTGGTTGCTCATGCCTAGTACCCCAAATTTTAGGCTCTTTATTTCACCCCTCTTTCCTATTATAAAAAAGGTATCTTGAACATTTTATCATGCCTAGAGAGAATCAAACCCTCTGAGCCTCATTGTCTTGTAATAATTTAAGCATGTTAATGGAAGTCATGACTAATTTCACTTTGTCTTCCTCTTGAATTGTCTCAATTTCTAGCAGTGTGTTTGCTTGGTTATGTTCACTAGCCATAGGTGGCAATTTGTGTTCAGTTACCACTTATTGTAGTAAAAAATTGGGGGTCCCAATTCTTTGATGCATTGCCCCCATAACTTAGGATTTTATTTTCCTATAAAATCATTTAATTTCTTATTTTTTACTTTCATTTCAATTATTTCCCTAGCCTAAGCTTGCGAAGGTCATTATGTGTCAAGGATTTAGATATGATGAGGAGCCAACCTCAATTAAAAACCTTGAAGGTCACTTTGTATATAGTCCCCCATCCATAATGCTTCTTGTTGTTTTAGTCTATGTGAGGTATGGGCACATTCATCTTGTTAGGTCCCCTTGACCTAGTTTTGGTAGGTGCGTTCTAAAACGATAATAGTTTACTTGGCATACCCAATGGGATGAGCTTCTACAATTGCATCATGAAAATTAAAGAAGCCTAAATATGACTCGAATGAAGGTCATAGTCTTCTTGCTTGAAGAGAAGCACCTAGGAAATTCATTTGACAACTCCACTTGACAACTTAGATTAGAAAGATAGACTCTGAAGAAGTCATCCAACAAAATATAGACTAATATTTTGATGAAGGTATCTGTCTCATTAACTTGTTGAAGAAAAATATCCCCACCTAGTGACTCCATTCTCAAAGGTAAGGCCCAAAATTATATGAACGAAAGGTCTATGAACAAAGCCTTCGCTAGAGATAATCAACAAGAGACAATACCACCTTTGAATTGGAGATAAAGAAGAAACCATTAATACAACATGGCACACATGGTACATCACCCCTACAAATATTTTGACATGGAATGAAATAGGTCCCCTGATTCCACAGTTCCACCTGATACATGGGATTTGATTCCTACCTTAACACTCAAAACTTTACTTCTCAAGAGAAGATTTTATCACTTTGATAGAACACTTGCAATACTTGGTAAGCTTATGTATTATGTATTTTATTGAAAATATCTATATAACCTTGAGGTTATTAGTGGATTCTTTTTTAGGGAGATCTCGAGAATGGTATCTTAGCCTCAACCCATAATTAGTCAAAAGTTGGGACCAATTAGTGGAGCTCTTGGTAAAGTGATTCGAAGAGAAGGCAGATGGAGCATCCCTCCTAAAGCAACCCGTGACCATCAAGAGGGTTCCTATAGAGATAATGAATAATTACAATGTTCGATTCCACAAGACTTAGCAAATGATCCTTGATGATATCTGACCACCTTTAGGTATGACATTTATTTACTATCTAAAAGATTTTAATTCTGAGATTGCCATGATGGTCATGTCAAAGGGTGGTAACTCACTATTATATGCCTATGACATAGCCATCTAAGTCAAGAAATACCTAATCCAATTAGGATGCTAGCTCCTAGACATACTCTACCATTTTTTCCCTCCATTTAGCACCCCTACCATTAATCTATGACCATACAACCTTCCACCACTCTGACTTGTCTTCTTGCATACCTAGAGCAAATAAATATTTCTCTCCTCTATATGCTAAAATAGATGAAATATTCAAAACTATGAGGACCCTCACTAATGATGTCACAACCCTCAAAAGGTAGTCTAACATCCAAATGTTTTCCTATCAAAGTTATCCAAAGCCTTCTTTCCAATAGGGAAACTCATACTTTCGATTGCCTTTAGCTAGATATCATAAGCCCCTATTTTTAGCAAATAATAATCTTGGTCATCCTTAGGATCGAACTTAGAAGATAGTACCCATGTTGGTACCAATCCACCAAGTGCCTACAAGCTCAACTAGGGGCCTGGTCACCACCTAGAACAACTACATTGAATATCCTAGTGGTTAGTACTATCCTGCTTCTAGCTATCCTTCCTCTAACTATTATATCAAAATAGAGTCCCAGGCTATCGAGACTTCCTTTTTTGACTACAATATCACTCATACTTCTTAGACAAAAGTCTCGATGCTGAGTTGGGAACCTATTACTTAGTCTTTTATTATGCCATCAATTATTGATTTGTCAACCTCAGAGCCAACCTTTGTTCCTTGGGATGAAGCAAAATTATATCTTGTGTTAGACAAAGCAGATCCCTCAAGCGAGAGGTCATAAGTCTAATAAAATTATAATACATGGGGTAAAAGAAGTTCCATCAAAGAGCAGAGAAAACCTATATTGACTAAGTCTAGACCTCAAAGGAGAGAAGCATATAATTGGACCCCTCCAACACAAGTTTCACAAGTAAATTGGGGAAAAGTGGTCTCAACAATGATAAGAGCTACCCTTGAACCTTGAAGGCAACCTTTTATGTCTCTATAACCTCCATAGATAAAAAGGACTAGGCTTTCTACAACGTCATCCATTCCAAGATCCTTTTTTGTCAAAAGGTTCAATGTGGTGGAGCACCTAAGTAGGTCTACTATAGCCATGCCTCTTTGGGAGGTTCTATCTATTCCAAAATAGATTAAGAATTTAGAAGAGGTCCTAAAGAAGCAGAAGGAGCTACTCAAACAAGGAACACTCATCATGCTATGGATTTTAGACCTAGATCCCAACAAGCCCAAGTCTATGCCATTCTAATTGACCCTGATCTATGAATATCAACTAGTACATAACTACACAGTTGACTTAAGGTCCAACACATCGATAATACCAAGAAAGGTGGAAAATATATTTGACCTATTGCTAGAACATACCAACAACATGGTGGTGTAATTAGATGACACTCCAATGCTAGTATTTGGGATCATACAAGACCTTCGTTTGTCCTTCCAAGCATACCTTGATTTAATGGTTCATCAAGATAATGATGGTCGATCTCCCAACCTCATTTGGAATATGCCTCTTAAGAGACTTCACCACTAAGATCAAAGGATACTTGTTGCTTGACTAGACCCACATGTTGCTCCAAACCAGATATAAGACCATATGTAAAATCCCATAACAACCCCTCCACATGTACCACATAGAGCAAATTACTTCCAAAAAGAGTGGGAAGGAGCAGTCCTACTTAGTAGAAGAAGAGTTGTTAGAATTTGACTATTTCATTGATGAGATACATCCATACATTCCCAATGACTACCTAGAATAGTGGGCATTTGAGACATGGAATCTAGATCCTGATGAAGAATTCAAGATAGTTGGTGTAGGGTGATTTATCACTAAGTATTTTCCTCTATATATATTGTACATAGTAATAAATATAGAATAAAAATTTGGGAAGAGTGATTGATAAAGCTTTTTGAACACTAAGAGATTGAGGACTCACAAAGGATGGAACTTTCAATAGTCTTGACTACACACCCAATTAGAGGACAATGTAAATATAGGAGAAAACATGATAGAACATGGAAAAAAACCATCACTATAGTATGCTATTAGCCTAGTTGAGGCTAATGAGGCACTTCCCAATATTTGTAGTGACACACGATCTGAATTTAACTGGAAAGATTTCGATGTAGGTGTACCTTAATTAAAAATTTGTAAGATAGATCCTTAATAAAAAAAGGATATATATTGAATTCAATAATGGACAATGGGGATCTTGATGACATGATTTATCTAGGAGAAACACAACATTCACACGAGTCAACACCACCATAAGTTAGAGATATCATGTTCAAAGGAGTATCATGTACCATGCATAATGATCATAGCCACCTATGATAATCATACCTCTACTAATGTAATTGCTTGGGAATGTTAACTCCCACCAACAAGATGTCGAAGATCTTAAAATTCCAAGGATAGGATAAGTCCAAATAAATAAGGCCTTCCTCATCCTCCAATATAAGCTATAGTTAAAAGTTGAAGGCACCTAAAACTCTACCAATAGACACAAAAGGAGTGTTAAAGGGGATGACAAGAGGAGAATTTTAAAAGAAGTTGTTAGCAAGCCTAAAGCTCCTAGTGTAGCAAATCCATGCAGACCCATTGGATGAATATTTTTAGTCTTATTAATGGTATCTAAGCTCAATATTGCTATGGATAAAGTCCCTAAACCTTTCCAGTAACATCCAAAAGGGCTCTATCCTTAGCGGGATCCCTTCTTGTCCCTCAATTGGAAACCTTCCTACTGTTCGGATGGATAGGTTCGTAAACCAAATCCTCTCTCATTGGTGACTAGTTTATTTATTCCATAGGACCATTACCAAGGAAACATCAATAGGCCCCCAAGTAAGAGGAAACTCAAGAGCAAGTGAAAGTACAAGAATCACCCAAGGTGACCAAGTAAGGAATTGGTATCATCTAAGGGAACATACGGTCTCATAGAAATATGGACACCCAAGAAATGGAGTGTGAAGTTTCCATTGAGTGTATGGACTTCTTGGCCCACAAAGGAGTCACCCTAGTCATGGATGATACATGAAAAGTATCCCAAACTCTATAAAATTCTAAACATTTCATAAGGAGGAAGGGAGACAATTCGATCTAATTAGACAAACGAAGTAGTTGGGCCACTTGAGCCCAAGGACCTACACGATAATATCAAAGGTTAAGCAATAAAAATACCCTAATAATAAGTAGGGTCACTCTAGTCCCTCCACATTTGAGTAATACAAGGGTATTATTCTAGGTATCATAATAAAAATATACTATCAAAAGAAACAGGCTCTTGGAGGGTATAATCAAAGCGGAAATAACATTTCACCTCCTTCAATTCCCTAAATTTTGTCATTTCTTCTTCCTTGTAATTGCAGCTTCCAAATTTTGACTCTACACCGAATGGACAAGGTATGAAATTCTAGGTTCACTCCTTCATCAAGCTAAAAAAACCTAGGGTCTACCAAAGTTGTAGGGAACTTTTCCCTACAACCTTGCTTCACTCCAAGAAAGACTAGTTGGAAGCAAGATAGGCTAAGGAAATGTTGTTAGAAGTTTCTTCCCACCTTCAGTTGTAAGAAAGGAACTCTAAGGATGGGTGGGCAAGCTCAAAAGTCATGTTGACCATTGGATCTTCCATCCATGGTCAATGCTCATATTTTTTCCAAACCTAGCTGCACCAAAGGCTTTAAGGCTCATGGGCCATTGATTTTCAATCCAACAACCAATGTAGTCCTTTTGATGATGAAAAGTGCAAATGATAAGGAAAGGATTCAAAAAAGGGTGATGATGGACATGTGGTGACCTATTGGTATCCCAAGAAAGGGAAACATAATGCTTAACAAAGGAGACCCATCATTGGTCAAAGGAGGTTCCACCTCATTCAAGGACACATGACAATCACACACATGAGAAGGAAGTAGATGAAGAAGCATTTAAAACATCCACCATTGGTTGTAAAGCTTAAATTTTATAGCCAAGTCTATTAGAACCTATCATGTGTCAACTATGACCACCACCCACCATACGGGTGAGGCTACCCTGTTCACCTACAAGAGTCATAGAGGCCATGTATGATGTGTCAGCAAGTTAACGCATTCTAGGAGAAACATGACAAAATATTAATAATGCAACTACCCTAACACAACAATAAAGAGTTGAGTCAGCTATGCTTGATCATCCAAAGGCCTAAATGCTTTTAGAATTTATGATCCTAGATATAGAGACTTTGAAGTTGTTGTTGCATAAGTTGCAAAGGGATTATCAGTTGTAGAAATAAAATATATTTGTAGGTATTTTACATAAAACTTCAGAGGGAATACACCCTCCTCTTGGCTTATAAACATGCTCAATTTTATTGTAAAATGCATTAGGAGTTGTCTACTCAGGCTTCGTACTTGATCTTGTGGGATCTTACTTTCGCCTCTCTTTTCTACTGTAACAAGGGGAGCCCAAACCTTTTCTCATACCTAGGGAGCATCAAACACTCTGGGCATTATTTTCTTGTAATTATTTAAGCATGTTAATAGATGCTATGACTAATTTCGCTATGTCCTACTCTTGACTTATCTTAATTCTTGGTGGTATGTTTGCTTGGTTGTATTCACTATCCAAAGGTGGTATTTATTTTGTGTTCAATTGCCACTTGTTATAGTCAAAAATTAGGGATCCTAATTCTTTGGTGCATTTCCCTCATAGCTAAGGATTTTATTTTCATATAAAGCATTTAATTTCTTATTTTTACTTTTATTGCAATTATTTCCTTGGGCTTAGCTCATAAAGATCACTATGCATCAAGGATTTAGATCTAACGAGGAGCCAACCTTGATTAAAAATATCAAAGGTCACTCTATAGGTGGTCCCCTGCTCATGATGCTTCTTATTGTTTCACTCTATGTGAGGCATAGGTGCATTCATCTTGTTGAGTCCCTCAACCTAGGTTTGGCGGGTGCTTTATGAGATGACAACAATAATAAAATACATGGAAAATAGACTAATTAAAAATATTTTAATATGCATGGATAGAAACTGTGCTACAAAGCCCAAAAACATTCTAACATGCAACATGGAAATTAAAACATTCTAATATTATAATTTTCTTCCTACATATATAAGATCCAACTACGATAATTACTTAGCAAATGTTGGTAAAGTTCTTTATGACTCATGAAGTAGTGGTTTGCTTCTTATGATTATTATGAATACAAACATCAAGTACAATACTAACCACTATGGATTGCTAAAAATCTAGAAATAGACCTTCATGATAAGTGATAAAAACTCCCTCCTCCATGTGACATGGCTTGTGTAGCTTTAATTAGTCCACATTAACAATATCATGAATCCTAAAAAGCATTAGGTCCTACTACTTGGATAATTGTATAAGGTCCATAACTAATAGGATTAAGCTTGTGATGGATTTATTGTGAAACCTTTGCTCATCCAAGTGAATCCAAGTGTGGTCACCAACTTGGAAAGAATGAGGTACTTAATGGTGGTCATGAAGTACGTTGAATTTAACTTGTATTTGTTGACTAGTATCACAAAATTTGAAATGAATATTAGTTAAATATTACATAAAATAAGAATATTTATTGTGCTCTTTTTGTTTATGGAACATATGTGGAATTAAAAGATAAATCTAAATCTCATAAGGTGTCAGGGATTGGAATCAATAACAAAATTCAAAAGGAGAATGCCTTGCAAATGAATTAATAGATCAATTACAACTATATTAAAGAACATGTAAATAATTGTATCATCATTGATGATAGATGTATAAAAAAAGGAGTAAGGTGTAATTAACAACCTCAGTTTGGCCATTGATTTACAACTAAAATGAAGTGGATAAGTGCAACTAACAACCAAGAGGTTTCCACAATGATTTCTAAAAGTGACTCAAGAAACATGAATCACAGTCTAAAATGATATTATATGGTAACAAAAAACTTCTTCAAACATATTCTAAATTAAGTTAACTACTTCAAAAGCATTGACAAATATAGTGCATGGCATAAAAATTACCATTTTGGAAAGCCAAACATATGTCACAATAAAATTGCAGTTACATTATCATTAAATGGTAGGAAATTCACTAATGAAATCCACCCAAATAGACTCCTCTTGACATAAAATCATGTCATATTATTTGCATGAATAGTCACAAAAAGAGTATGTACAATATATAATTAGATGGGATTTTAGAGAAGATTGTGATTTCATAGCTTATTTGGGAACTTGTGGTGTATTAGCTTCATTGGAAGATTGCGAAGGCTATTAAGAAATAATGGTACTACAATAAAATGTCTATACATAACAAGTGCAATAATAATCTTATGATCAAGACAGGTATAGTAGAAAGTAAATAGTGAAAATTAACAGTAACATTATCAATGTCACGACAAAGTTTCTAACATAAGGTCTATACAAAATGAGTGCAATAAGAATCTCATGATCATGATAGGAATAGTAAAAAGTAAATAGTAATATTATCAATATCATGGTAAATATTCTATCATAATGTTAAGTGTCTATGATGTAAATAAAAAAAAATGTATGACAATATCTTGTAAAATCTTTAGAAAGTGTTTACAAGTCCAAGATAGTCCAAATTAATTTTGGAAGTATTATATAATTATTTAGATATTGTGGTAAAAGTCCAAGAGAAGAATCTCTACAATCATAACATATGATATTTTGAATGTCTCATGTAATTATCAAATATCACATGAAAAATCTAATAGAAGATAAAGGTCATATCTAGATTAATTAAAATGAAGGGAAGAGACAAAAAATAATATGTATAGAAAGTGCTTCCATGTGTCCATCTAGAGTTCTTCATCCATGTAAAATCAATATCCCATGAGACTATACAAAGGGAACACCCCCCTTATAAGAGGTAAGTTGAGCAATTGAGATCTCATGCAAACAAGAGAGAGTTAGGTAAGAGAGTAAGGGCTTGCAATCCAATTCAACCAAAGGAAGAGTTTCTTCTTGTATAAAGTGTGTTTGTGGATTGTTTGAGCATGTAGAATATGGTCGTTGGTTGAGTCCATGGGAGTCAAATTTGTTTTAGGAGGGTCTCATTCACTCATTAAGTCAGTTCGATGAGCACCTGTCTACTCTTGTATTTTGTATATGTAATAAAAATATTTGTATTCTCATTGTGCCATGCCTATTGTGATCTCATTTACCATTGTTTACCTTTATTTATACTATTGTGTACATTCCATAATGGACAAGTATTATATGTTAGTATACCATCACCATTGAAATTTTATGCGTTGAGAGTCAATATAAAAGATCATAGTAAAAAGAGGGCTCAACAAAATATTTCGTTAATGTCAATAATATACATTTTTTGTTCTATTTCTAGGAGCATTCATCTTTGTTGATGGTGTATTACACTCATCACATGAAAAGGAAACATTCATGGGCCCCTATTGAATAGTAGTTGTACATGACAATGATATCTACACGATTAAGGAGTTGGAATATCTATCAAGAAATGGGTGGACCATGATAAAGTAAAGTTATTTTATCCTTTGGGATAGACCAAACCTATTATGAGGACGAATTATAAATTAGAAGAGAGAGAGATGTCAACATAAAAAAATTTCATGTTTATTTGCATGAATAGTGGTGTAAGGAGTATGTACAATATACAATTGAATGGCCAATTAGAGAAGATTATGCCTTGATAGGTTATTCATGATGCTTGTGGCACAATAGCATCATAGAGAAGATTATGGTGATTGTTAAGGAATAATGGTATTAAAATAAAATGTTTATATGAAATGAATATAATAATAACGTGATGATCGAAACAAGTCATAGTAAAAAGTAAAAGTATTAGTATCATGGTACATTGTCTTTGTCACAAGGTCAAGTGTCTTGAGTTATAGCGTAAATAAATAAATATATGAAAACATCTTGTAAAATATTTAAAAAGTGTTTAGAAGTCCAAGATAGTCCAAAGTACTTTCAAAAGTATTATGTAACTATTAAGATATCATGGGAAATATCTAAGGATAATCTCTATAAACATGTGATATTTTGACTATCTCATGTAATTATCAATATCATAAGAATATTCCAAGAGAAGATAAAAGAGATCTCTAGGTTATTTGAAATAAATTAAAGAGTCCAAGAAGGAGGTCTCTAGATAATGTTACCACATGTCTATTTAGAATTCTCCATACATGTAATACCTAGCTTCCATGAACCTATAAATAGGAAAAATCCCCATATACGAGGCAAGTTAAGCAATTGAGATCTTGAGAAAACAAGAGAGAACCAAGTTAGAGAGTAAGGGCTAACAAGCCATGCAAGCCAAAGGAAGAGTACCTCATAGAACAAAGTGTGTTTAAGGATTGTGTAAGTGAAATTATGGAATACAATCATTACACAAGTCCATGGAAGGTGAAATCTCAATAGGAGGGTCACATTCACTCACTAAGAAAATCTAGCAAGCACCTACCTACTCTTGTATTTTGTAGATACAATAAAAAATATAACTATTTTTAATGTGTCACCCTTATTATGTTATTGTTTACAATTATTTACATATCTTCATACTATTGTGTACAATTTCATTATGGATAAGTGTTGTATGTTAGCATACCATCACCATTGAGAGTTTACACATTAACATGTAGTGAGAAGAGGGCTTAAGAAGACATCATGATTATGCCAAGGATTGAAATTTTTAATTCCTTTGTTAGGAACACTCCTCTTTAGTGATGGTGTATGATTCCCATCACTAGAAAATAAAACATCGCAAATTGCTACCAAAATATATGAGCCCTTATTGAATAGTATTCATGCATTATAATGGCACCTACAAGCTCAATAATTTAGATGGAATGCCTATCAAGAAATGGATGAACCATGATAAAGTCAAGTTATTTTATCCTTCAAGATAGATAATCCATATTTCAATAACAAAGAAAAAATAAATAAGGGGAGAGATGTCAGCATAATTATTTCTCATATTTTTTCATGAATAGTCACATATGGAGTATGTGTAGTATACAACTAGATGGTTTACTAGATAATATTATGGCTCAATAGCTTATTCAAGATGATTGTGGCATAATAGCTTCACCATAAAATTATGATAGATGGTAAGGAATAACAATATTATAATAAATGTTTGTATGGGATGAATATAATAAAAATGTGGTGATTGGGATAGGTAATAATAATAAAAAGAGTAAATAGTAAAAGTAAAAGTATCAGTGTCACTTCTTGTGAGGGATACCATAGTGGTATGTCTTTGGGTTTTCATCTAGGAGATCCAAGTTCAAGCCACGGTACAAGGGTAACGTGGTCCCTTTCAAAAACCTATGATTTTGAGAATACCATCAAATGGCATTGACTCAATTGGTTATAATCCTTAACTTTCTAGGAGGAGACCTAGGTTCAAATCTTGCTAGATGATACATGCATAATTGCTAAACTATTATAATACCACTATGTGATCATGATATGATACGGGTGGGGCTTGTTCCAATTACATGTAACCAATTTAAGAAAAATATTAATGTCATGGTAAGCTATCTTTGTCACAAGGCCAAGTGTCTTGAGATATGATGTAAATAGATAAATGTATGACAATATATTGTAAATTTTTAAAAATTATCTAGAAGTCCAAGATATTCCAAAGTACTTTTGGAAGTATAATGTAATGATTAAGATACCATGGAAAAAGTTCAAGAGAAAAATATTTAGAAACACATGATATTTTTACTATACCATATAATTATCGAATATCACAAGAAGATTCCAAGAGAAGATAAAAAGAAAATTCTAGATTAATTTGATCTATAGGGAAAAGTAAAAAATGAGATCTATAAAAAATTTCCATATAGAGTTCTCCATCCATGTAATATCTACCTACCATGAGCCCATAATAGATAAGATCCCCTTTATAGGAGGCAATTTGAGCAATTGAGATCTCAAGCAAGTAATAGAGAGTCAACTAGACAGTAACAGCTAGCAAGCCAAGTTAGCAAAAGTAAGAGTGCATCCTTGTATAAAGGGTGTCTCAAGATTATTTAAGTGAGAATGTAGAATTAGGTCATTGGGCAAGTCCACATGAGGTTGAATCTCAATAGGCGGGTCACATTCACACACTAAGACAATGTAGTGAAAACCATATATTCTTGCATCTTGCATATGTAATTATTATTTTTTCTATTTTCATTATGTCACCTTTGTTATGCTCTTGCTTACCATTTTTCACCTTTCTTTATACTATTTTTTACAATCCATTATAGATAAGTGGTGTATGTTACCACATCATCACCATTGGAAGTTTGGGCGTTGACATGAAAGACCTTAGTGAGAGGGCTAAGGAAGATATTTTGTTCATATAGAAGATCAACATTCCCATGATGAATAAGGAATTGTGTTAGCCTAATATAATCCAATATTCTAATTAGAAGGTTTAGACTAGCTATAAAGTAAGCATTGACACATAAAAGCTTCATCTTACTTCCTCAAAAAGTCCAATAAAGCCTTAAATTTACATCATAAGTAGGTGAATGAGACTTCTTGAATAGAGATTGATGAGTAGGGATAGCAAGAACACAATTTAGCTTAGCCATAATCTTCTCTATTATGGATCCACTTAGTAGGTATAGGTGAGAAGACTTGTGAATTGTATATAATACTCCTCAATCATTCTTATTTGTTTCATTTACATTAGAAGGACCATATATGATGTGGAAGGTATTTTGTCAAACCTTCAAAGGAATAATACTTTGAAATACGACCACACAATATGGGACCCTAGTTGGAAAAGATCCTATAACACACATTGATGAGCATGGCTTCCCAACTTAGTAGTAGCTAATATGATATGACCTTCTTTGGGAGTATGGTGCAAATAGATAATGCTATTCATATTGGCCAACCACTCATATGGATCATAAATCTTAAAGGTGGGGATGTTGATATATGGAATATGAACATCAAGAGGTCAATAAAGGAAATCAGAAGCACCTCCTACAAAGGGATCTAGATTAGAAGCAAAGCCTAAAATGCAACCGCCTATACCTAGAAGGGTACCTCTAGTAGCATTGGGAGTAAAGTGACTACCATAGGAAGCTCAAGGATTGTGACCAAATGGTGGCTATTGAAGAATTCTTATGTTCCTTGAAATTGGTGCCTGGTGAATTCTTGATGGGTGTTTCCCCATGACTTGTTGAGACTCATGGAAAAATAGGATGCGTGGTCAAGTTTTTTAGAGATTCAAAACTAGATTAAATGGAAGTGAGGATTAAATTTAAGTTATTCTCTACCTTTCCTTTTCAAAGGATATTTTCTCATCATCTTCTTTAGTTTAGAGTTTAGGGATACAATAATAGGTGGTAGGCCATGGTTTAAGGGGAGATATTATTGTATTGAAGACAATAGAGTGATAACTTCTAGTGGAGATACAAACTATTTAAATACTTGTAATGTATTGAGTATGAGTCAGAAGCAAGTGCAAGCCAAGACCAAATAGGAAGCATGAGAAGGAAGTAGGAAGCAACATGCAATAAATGAGTGAGTACCACTTCTTCTAGTTCTAAATATTAGAAGAAACTAAAAAAATAAAGGATTTATGTGAATAAAATATAAGTAACATGGCAAGAAATTCATTTTTAAAAGTCCTTACTAAAAGTAAGGATGCCCTAGTTAGAGATAAGATAACGAGGGAATCTATAGAAAACCTTATCCAAGTAACAAATACCACACTAGAAGTGATTATCAAGGATTAGATGATCAAGTATGATATAATGGTTTTTAAAAACCAAAAGTTAATATATAAGTTTCGTGGATACTAGTCAGGTTTTTCTAAGATTCAAAATTGGATCAAGTGGAAGTGGGGATTGAATTCAAATTACTCCATGACTTTTATATTTAATTTTTTTTTTTATTATCTTCTCCAGTTTAGAAAATAAAATAAAGGATGAAGGCCCTTGGTTTAGGGGCAATGATACATTTTATTTAAGATCATGAAGTGAGATTTTTTTTTTACAGAGATAGATGCTACTAAAATGCTTTCAATATGGATTATGATTTTTGGAATTCCTTATAAACTCATCAATAAGGAGGTTCTCAAAAAGTATTGACAATACTATAGGCAAGTTCATATAAGAGGGACCAAATACAGAGAAGATAAGGTGTGTTGTATGCACTCAACTATGTATTTCCATGAATATTTCAAACCTTTATTGTAATCCATTAAGATTAAACATGAATCAAGAGAATGTGATTGACAAGTGGAAAATATTCTAATGTTGTAAATATCATAAAATCAAACACATGGCAATAGATTACAAAGTGAAATTGATGGAGAAAGAGATAAAAAATTGGACATGAGGCAAACTTCAATATAAAACAAGGAGATCATATCATAGGAGAAGCTAGGTCAAATCAAGAATTTTCCACTCCTAAGAAAGTAGCGAGAAAACCCCCTCTGAATTATAAAATGATAAAGGCCATTTTAGTTCACTCATATGAACCATTAGAAGAAAAAAATGACATAAGGGATGAGGAAGTACAATGCAAAAATTCAAATGTAGAAGGTGTTAAACATGCAAAGGAATATTAGGAGGCAAATTTTAAGTCAAAGGAAGATGGGAGGTAAATTTTTAAGTGATTGAGGTTTATGAGGTCAAGGTTAATTTAGGTAAATGATCTTCATTTTTCTTAATTAGCATAAATTCTTATCCTTGCAATAAAACCAAAATTAGTATAGATGTATTCATTACAGTTTGGGATTTCAAGAGTAGCACGATAAAGAAAATAATATGAAGGATATCCAAGGAAATTTAGGATTTCTAAGGCAACATAAGAAAGTAATGACTATGGAGGATCATCCATGTACTTTATGATTTACAGGGTAACATTAAGAAAAAGTGTTTGAAGTTATTCCTTGCATTTCAGATTCTTTAGGGCAACATAAATATTTAGAAGATAAGTTCCATTAAGAATAATAAGGAAAAAGATTAATGAATATGAGAGTCTTGGTGGAAATAGAAAAAAAAGAGGAAGGCCACCAAAGCATGAACAAAGAGAAAAAGAAACTCAAAGAAATATCAATTTGGGAAGCCAAATAAAAATATCATAGGTATTAACAAGAAGTGGAGCTAAGCCCACTAATAAAAATAAATAGTGATGATGATGAAAATGATATCATGTAATAATAGGGTACGAATAAAACCCCTAAAAAAAGTTATTAAGGAATTAATAGGTTGTTATAGTCCTAAGTTTATTCTAATACAAGAAATAAAATTAAGGAGTAGTGAATGTAAGGAATGTATGTAGCAGTTTCTTCTACAAAAGCTTTAGGTAGTAGTGCAAAAAAATGGAACAAACAAAAATGGGAAGGTAATTATTAGAAGCAAAAAATATTTGGGTTGATAGACTTTTTGTAGGAAAGAGGAAAAATCAAAGTTGGGGTTATAAATGTATATGATCCAACTATAGTTACTCCTAAAATATTTTGGAAGGACCTTGCCATATTTTTTCAATCACAATGATGATTCATTGTGATCTATGGATTGTTGGAGCTTATTTCAACACTATTCTCTCCTTTGAAAAATAAGGGTGGTGTTCTAGGATGGTCTAAATCAATGCAAGCTAGTCCTTCAAGTATTCAATATACATGGGATAATAAACACATTGGGAAAACTCATATAGTAGAAATATTGGATAGAATATTGTTATCAAACACATGGTTGAAGCATAGTAAACAATATCTTTAGATATTTTATTGCAAGTAAGATCATATCACAAACTTATTTTTTTGACTTGTGATTATAGTCTACCAAAGCCATTTCACTTCTAGTCTATATGGATCCAAGACCCTGATTTCTCCTAAATGGTTATTGTAGTAAGAGGAATGCACCATTAATGTAAATATAGAAACATATTTTTTTATTAAACACTTTGTCTTTATCTTTTACAAATTTTCCCTCCAAAAGCTTACAAATGAAGCGTTTGAGATTTGGAGAAATATCTCTTATACAACAACAAATGGTACCTCAAATAATCTCTTCTTGCTATAATCAAGTGTGACATTGGTTTTTGGTGACCATCCTAAGCTTTAGGCCATTTCAAATCTCTATAGACATGCCCATAAAGTTATTAGTAGTACCAATAGGGCATTCTAAGGTAAGGCTCAAAATCTAGTAAAAAGCCTAACAAAATTTACAAAATCCTTGATAAGTGTTATAAAAGCACATGAAAAGGTTACAAAACTTTACCAAAGAACCTGTTTTACCTTCCTTAACTTTATGCAACTGATTTGAAGTCACTGTGTGTTGTCAAGGTCCAGTCATCAAGGGGTGGCAATTGACCCTGTGTAGTTGACAGGGGGCTACCGATTAGATCTATGCAATTAGTAGAGGGTTATCAATTGGTTCTTGGTGATTGATGGAGATCCACAATTTTAGGTGGAACCTCCTAAGATGATTTGTAACATCTATTAAAAATTTGGTGGTGGTTGGTCACTTGGTTGGTGAGCAGCTGCAAGACAAAAATTAGTGAACACCTCCAAAGATCTCCATTTTTGGGAATGGTCTAAACTCTAAAGGGGGATGCTCACACTTAAAGGATCAAGCACTCAAAAGGAGGACACTAAGGATAGATAAAATTTTGGCAACATGTAGGCATATAAATCATGGAATATATTGCAAATGAAAGGAGAAGGAGGGGTATTTATTAAGATTTACACAAGATCTAGAGCATTAGGGGAACTTAAGCTGCCAAGAATCACCTGATTGACTTGGGGGATTTTGGTTGAGTATGGTTGTTGCCCTTAGCATTATTTCTCAACCATTCTTTCTTTTTAAGCTTAATATCTCCTTCTTGGACCTTTATATCCTCTATGACCTTTACTTGAGGCAAGGCTTCCTTCAAGGTGTAGTATTATTGAAGTTATAACAATAATGAAATATGCTTTGCACAAAATTGAGTGAAGAGGTGAGTTAAATTGGTGATAGACAAAGAAAATGGTAAGTCATTAATTACAGCTCACCACCAATCACCATAATATAAGATATTCTCATCATCAAATTGTTGAAGGTTATAGAGATCTATCAAAGTTGCTTTCTTTTTTATGTTAAGAGCAAAGTGTTCTAATAAAATATTGGCCAGTTGCTCAAATTTATAGAGGTTGTGTTGGGGAAAACTATTATACCATTCTAAGTTAGTTCCTGCCAAGTACAAGGAGGAAGTACGAAGTATGAGGTGGTCATTTATGTTGATAAGATAACAAGAATTAATGTAATTTCTCACATGTTCTCTAGGATCTTCTTTCCCCTTGAACTTTTGTAGTTTGGGCAAATCAAAGTGGTTGTTAGAAATAGAGTATATTACATTATTTGGGTCATGTAAATGTACCTTCCTTGGTACATACTTAGGACATTAGGTTACTTTAGGGGGAAGTTATCTAGTTACTTCATGCAATGTAATAAATGCACAAGTGTCAATGTGCAAGTTGTAATGTGCAAGGTGTCCACTTGTACAACTAGGTAGAGTGTTGGCCAAGGAACTTATCTTCCTATATAAAGGCCATAGATGTAGAAGATAGATATCAAAGTCATAGTATCATAGTCAGTGTGTGGTAGATAGGTAGTAGGGTAGTGTGTGTGTGAGCTATAAGCTCAGAGCTCATTCATGGAGCAGTAGCTTATATCATGGAGTGTCCATTTCCTCCATAGCTACTATTGTAATATTTTTCATCATTTCTATTTATAGCATATTTCAGTCATCTCATAGATTTACTTTATTTCTTTCTACATCTTGTGATTGGTATCTCCCATTGTATGTGGCATCAAAAGCTAACAGTGGTATCAGAGCTATGGTAGATCAAGCCATAGTAGGTCTATAGGGAAACCACCATTATTATTGACCTTGAGTTTTTTGAGAACCTGATGCGCCATTGGACCAATCACTATAAAAATTTCTCAAAAGAGTCTAGGTGGTAGAATTAGGGAGAGTTACAAGTGAGGACTAAAATCTCAGTTTCAAAAATACTGAGATTGCATAGGGCTAGAGTCTTTCCACAGAGTTGAAGGAAAACTCGTGAAGACTAGGACTCAACATTTGATCCACTAGGTTGATGAATCAACTAGTGAAGCTCAAAGATCTGGAAATACTTACCTGAAAGTTTCTTTTATTGTAGGGAATTAATACTCAGATGATTGGGACACCTCCTACAATAGAAATCTAGGAGACCTCAACTTCGTTGCCCGAAGGTCGAAGTGCCTTCATAGTGTAGATATTAGTTGTTGCAGAGAGGAGAATACTTCAGAAGAAACTTCTGGAAAAGAATCATGGTGAAGTCTGGAGATAGGAGATCTCCATTGATAGATTGAAGAACTTCACAAGAAGAAAAATGCCATAGAAGCCTTGATACAGAAGAAAAGGCCATAGAAGCCTTGATCTAGAAGAAAAGGCCATAGAAGCCTTGATCCAAAAGAAAAGGCCATAAAAGCCTTGATATTGAAGAAAAGGCCATAGAAGCCTTGATCCAGAAGAAAAGGCCATAGAAGCCTTGATATTGAAGAACAAGCCATAGAAGCCTTGATACTAAAATAGGCCACATATGCCTTTTATCCTAAAGAAGATTCCAGAGGAGAGGATCTAATTTAGAAGCATATTTTAGTACTAATATTTTTATTGTAGGTAAAGGAGATCCAGTAAGTCGGAAAGCTTCCTACAAGAAATTTAGGAAGAAAAGCCTCTTCAGAATCAATCCAATACCTGAAGCAAAAGAGATCAGGAGGAGATCTCATTGAAGAAATTCTAGACTAGGAAGAAGAAGAAGGACTAGGAGAGTCCTGCTCGAATCCAGAAGCAATAGAATCAGAGATCCAGGAGAAGATCTCAATGCCAACACTTCTAGAAGTAGAAGGTTGAAGATAAGGTCTCAAGGAAGACCAAAAGAAGCTGCAAGATCAAAGACCTTGACAAGGTCTCGATGAGCATCCAGTAAAAGGCTAGGAGAGCCTTGCTGAAGAAATCATCAAAGGAGAACTCATTGGAGAAATCCACTACCAAGGAGAAGCCCTTGATAGTGAAGGACTTGGGACAATTATCGCCATCTGACAACAAGCCCAAGAGGAGGAGAATTTGGCAAGGAGTGCCAAATCTAAGTAGAAGAAGAATCTAGTGAAGACCTCAAGATATTCAGAATCTTGAGAAGAAGATCCTGCTTGAAGTCAAAATTCGACAAGAAGACTTGAAGGTAGAAGAAGCTTATCAAATCTAGGAGATTTGAAGATTACCTCCTACAACAAGAGGTCACTACTTTAGAGATACAAACTTCTCCAAATCTATAGTAGAAGGAGGAGATTACAAGAGGAGATCAAAGTCACCAAATCCTAGGCTCATGAAAGAAAGTTTGAGACCATCAATTTGGTGAAGAAGGAGTTGTTCAAAATAGTCTACAAAGAGCTGCAAGATCCTACTCAAGGCAGCAACTTGGTGATCTTAGGCACCAAGATCTACATCCTCTACAGAAGCAGAAAAGGAGCTACAAAAGCATTCAGAAAAAGGTAAGCAACTATCGGTGCAAGTAGATTCATTAGTTGGATTACTTATCAGATTTATTAAAGCACCTTCATCTTGATTAAAGTTGCAAAAAGGAGATTTGTATTACAGTCTTCAAGTGTGCAAAAATAAAGGTTATTTTTAAGGTTCATTTGCACATTAGGAGTTGATTAGATTTCAGAATTTCAATAATCTATCAACTAGCCTATTATCTACTTTGGAAAGCAAAAGAAGACTATCTCCTAATATCTTGCTTATAAGAAATTTACAGAATAATTCTTGAAGGTTCATTTCAGATTATTCTTGATTAGTTGTAGTGAATTGATTAAGTGCATTTTCTTGAGAGTAGATTGGAGTGATAAGGTGTAATCTGTTAGTGCATTAAAAGTAGAATTTGTTAGATTCATTTGCACTATTATTACTCTCAAAAGAAATTAGTTTTGTGCTTTGAAATAAAGGCTACAAAATCTAGTTTGGATCAAGTGTCTAAAGACACTCTTAAAGCATATAAACCTGCAACTCATAGTGGCCAATAGAAGCCACCAAAATTGGTTAGTACAAGCAAAGAAAAGCTAACCAAAAAGAAGCTTCAAATATTGAGACTTGGTGAGTCTCAAATCCAAAGCACTTAGGGTTAGTGCAACTAAAAGAAAGCTTCTGTTCTACAACATTTACAAGGCTTGGATTCACCATCAATCATCCAAGCAAAAAGGGTAAGGAGTCTAGCCAAAGAGACATCCTTAAAACCCTCATTTTGCACTCATTAATCTGCTACAAAAATAAGAATTTCAGACCTACAAAAGAGTGCAAGAAAAGGTGCAATAAAAAGGTTCTATATACATGTAAAGGTTACATGGTATTGCACTTCTACAATACATCAAATATAGGGAAAGGAGCAGATTTAAAGGTGCCACAATAGGCACAATATGTACAAGGAAAAAGGTAGCCAAAAGAAGGGCCAAAGGATCGAGCATTCTCCAACAACGAAAGGGCATTCTCTCCAAGAATGGATCTGCAAGACAAAGGAAGATTTTACGTAAATGATAGTAAGCCTACCAAGGTTATTTATGTAAGCCAAAGGAAATCTATCACAAACATTTACGTAAACCATAGCAAGGATAAGAAGCTATCTACGTAAAAAAAAGGGATAGAGCACATCCAACATTCAGACGCGTCAAGCTTCACCTCTATCAATGTGAACAGGGAGCACAATGAAGGTATAAGCACAAAGAAGAAGAGTAGATGCTACATTGGGAATAACATCAATAGAGGGTAGCAAGAGAGCTACCTCATCCTCGTTCGAAGCTCCAAGGTGGCTCACGAATTACCTATAGAAGAGAATACGTTGCTTGCTATTCTCAAGAAATCAAAGCAAGCTAAGGAGGAAGATAATCGAAGGAGTTATAATCTCCTTCTTGGAGGTGTTACATAAAAAATCCCATGCAAGAGGATTGAGTGCCACTTGGCATAATATTCCCTAATGGCTATCATATCTCTAATGCTCAAGAGATGAACGTTGAGGAGTTTCAAGCACTCAAAGCAAGGTTAATACATTACAAAGGAGTAACGGTTGGTGCAACAACATTACAAGAAGAAGTGGCAGCACTCTCAAGAAATGCAGGTGCCACTTGTCCATCATTGACTACCCTTATATGCAGTGTAGAGAGAGTGAAAGGATAGAATTTACATTCGACATCCGTAGTGTGAAGTGGAGAGCAAAGTGCAGTCAAAGGATAGGAGGAATAGTACAATCAATCCATTTCTAAGCGTAGCATGGAAGAAGGAGAGCATAGGAGCATTTAAGGCTCCATTGAAGAAGGTCAGCATATACTCTCCAAGCATCGAAGAGCAAGCCCGATAGCCATACCACACTTGGTCATTCAGATTCATCAAGTCAAGCACCACAGAAAGGGTACATAAAGGACTGTTATATTTCAGTCAAAACCAGTGCCATTCAAGTGTGAAGTCAAGGGGCTAAGGTAAGAGAACTATCTCATTAATATTGCTTTCAAACATAGGAGATATAAGGTTATAATTTCAAGGATAAATTTTAAGGTTGAGAAAGCAAAAGACATAGGAGATAACTTACCAAAAATCAAAATACTATTTGCAAACTAACCTAGGAGATATAAGGCCTTCTACTTAGGTTGAACTATTTAATACTTTGCAAATATTATTATCTTTTCTAATTTTCCAAATTTGGGAGTCATAAGGTCTACTACTACAAATTGATTTATTGGAAATTAGAAAAATTAAAATCAAATCTCAAAGGGCCATTATAAGAGGTTTATCAAAAACATATAAAGGTTGGAAATTATAATATTTACTTGTCTCAAATCTTCTCAAATAGAGACAAAAGATCCAACATTAAAACCTCTTGAAATCTAGAAAAAGTGCTTAGTTCAATAGGAGCAATAAGGACAATAGAAGTTGATTTTAGCATTTACAAAACTTTACAAAATCAACCAAGATTGAACTATAACTTACAAAAGCACTTTATATCTTGTCCAAAACATACTAGGGAGTCATAAGGCATTCTACAAAACCTAAGAATTGATATTAGGGAATTCAAATGGCTTCAAATAAATTCTTCTTAGCAGAATCTCAGCTACTTAAGGGTCCTAATTATTTCTCCTGGAAGAATAAAGTGAAAGCTATTTTGGTATATGAAAAACTTTGGGATATTGTCAAAGGGAAAACACAAATACCTACTATAGATGATATTGAGATCCTAAAGTTTGTAGAAAATGATTCAAAGGCTCTAATGATAATAACCTTTGCTATCACTGATGAGATACAACCCTATATCAGTTCAAAAAAATCATCCTCAGATGCATGGTCAAGCCTAGAGAAATTTTTTGAAGGAAAGAATAAGGCAACTATTCTCCATCTTCAAAGTCAACTTCATTCATTAAAAATGAACAATGGAGAAAGCATAGAACTATTCCTAAGAAAGGTAGCAGATATTAAAGGGAAATTATTTACCTTAGGAGAAATAATTAAGGATGAACTTCTTACTCAAGTAACCATGAGAGCACTTCCAGACAACTATAAACATTTGGTAACATCTTTACAAGTTCTAAGTAAAGATACTTCTTTTGATGACTTAGTCAATATTCTACAAGAATATGAAGTGGAAAATATAGTTAAAGATGAGATATCTAACACTACATTGACATCTAAAGATAATCCATAGGGAAACATTACCTCTTCATCAAAAGGATGAAGACCATGGTACAACAGGTATTGTCAGATATGCAAGAGAAAAGGCCATAGTACCAACTACTACAAGTTCAACCCCAAGAATCAAAATCAAGGAAATCAGATGAATAATGGGAGCCAATTTCAGCCACGACAATATCAAAATCCTCATCAATAATAATTTTAGCGTCCATCCAATTATCCCCAATTGGAGTATCAAAAAAGAAATAAAAAAGGACATCTAGCTCAGAGGATAGAAGAAATTGAAGAACTGGAAGAACCTACTGATGATTATGAGATCAAAGCTCTTTCAACAAGAATGACAACTTTTGAAGACACTAACATCTTGCTTGAACAGGTTACAAAAATCAGAGAAGAATCAAAATTCCAGATCAAAGAAGAAGATCCAATTCAAAGCCATCATATGGAAGAAGATCCACATTGAAGACTAAAGTCTTCAATACCCAAATATTGTAATACAGGGGGTGTTAGAAATAGAGTATATTACATTATTTGGGTCATGTAAATGTACCTTCCTTGGTACATACTTAGGACATTAGGTTACTTTAGGGGGAAGTTATCTAGTTACTTCATGCAATGTAATAAATGCACAAGTGTCAATGTGCAAGTTGTAATGTGCAAGGTGTCCACTTGTACAACTAGGTAGAGTGTTGGCCAAGGAACTTATCTTCCTATATAAAGGCCATAGATGTAGAAGATAGATATCAAAGTCATTGTATCATAGTCAATGTGTGGTAGATAGGTAGTAGGGTAGTGTGTGTGAGCTATAAGCTCAGAGCTCATTCATGGAGCAGTAGCTTATATCATGGAGTGTCCATTTCCTCCATAGCTACTATTGTAATATTTTTTATCATTTCTATTTATAGCATATTTTAGTCATCTCATAGATTTACTTTATTTCTTTTTGCATCTTGTGATTGGTATCTCCCATTGTATGTGGCATCAAAAGCTAACAACGATAAGGGTAAATTGGTGGAGGAATTGAAGGGTGAATGGGTTGGGTGTGAATTTGACTAAGAGTAGGTTTTAGATAGCCTGAACTTGTAGATTGTAACTCTAGAGAGTTGACTCGGTTAACCAATCTTTGAGTTTCATCTTACGAGTTTTGTAGGGGTTGAATGGGCTCAGTTGGCAAGGCAAAATAGGAAGCCTTGGGTGGGGATATAGATAATGGTAATATAGAGGAGGAGCATAAGAGTATATGGTTTGGTCATTGGGTGGTACTTGGGGTGTTTCATAAGAGGAAGAGAGTTGGGGTGATGGTTGGTGATATGTATTATAGGTGTTTGGAATGGTTGGATTTGGTTGATGGGTAGGAGGTGTGTTATATGAAATAGGTTTTCCAATCAGGTGTTGAGGGTATGGTAGAGTTGGTTGATATTGGTTAGGTGTTGGTTTTTGTATTGAGGAGGAGGAGGGGATTGAGGGTTAGTAGGGTGAGTTAGATAATGCCTAGGTGGAGGCCAATTGGAGGTTGGAAGAGCTTGATAATGAAGGAGGGGAGGGTTTTATTGGTTGGGTGGATGTTGAGTAGTGACTTTATAGTTTAGTAGGGATTGAATTGAGGTCGAAGGTGCTTGGTATTGAATGGGAGGATATTGGTATTGGATCGGGGGAGGTTGTTGATATTAGTTAGGAGGAGGTTGTTGATATTGGTTAGGAGAGGTTGAGGTGGATTAGGTAGGTATTGAGGCGGGTTGGGAGGATATTGAGGATATTGGTTAGGTGGTTTTTTATTTTTGTTATGGAGCTATGTAGATGACTACTATTGAGGATTTAGAGGAAGCAAGGGTGCTTGCGTAATTGCTGGATGAGAAGCCCATGTGGGATTTTGGGTGAAGAAGGCATTTTGATTAGATGAGGGATTAGGAGGAGGTGGACGAGTTGAAGCTTGAGGTGGCTATTGGGGAATAACAACAATGTATGAAGGATGAGAGGATTACAAGGCGCCACTAGTAGCTACTTGATGCAAAGAAGAATAATTAGGAGTGAGGGGAGACTAAGATTGAGGAGGTTAATAAGAGACTAAAATTGAAGATGTAGGAGGATGAGGAGGAGAATTATGAGAGGTTGTAGTGTTCATGTTAGTGAGGAGAGTATTGGTCAAAGGAGGATTAGTGAAGGAGGGCGTTACATTGTTAACATCATACGAGGTTTGTTGATTTAGAAATTGGAATGAGGTAGGGGGAATAAAGGTGCTAGGATGAGAAGGAATGTTATTTTGGTTATGATAATATTGGTTTGGGTTTGGAGGAGGATAATGCGAGGGTGTAGAAGTGGAGGGAATTTGTGATGAAGAAGCATAGTTATAAGAGGAGGGATTATTGAGATCAATGGCCACCGACACATTATCAAGGGTGTGGTACACTTAGGCTTGCTCTAGGAATGTGGTATAGATGGAGTGTTACAAAATATGGAGTAAGGTTATGTTGAGTCAAGGGAGTTTTCAAGGAAAGGATTGTTGTTCATGGTTTTAGGAGTGTGAAGGGGAGGCTTCACCAGAGGATTCAAGTGAAACATGTTGGGTCATATGGTCATAGGCATCATATTGATGATGCATAACACCAAAAAAGAGGATATGTTGAAGGGACAAGTCACCACTCAACGGATGAGAAATATCTTTAGAATGTGTAGGTGGAGTGGATGAAGTAATAGGGGTTTGGATAGGAGACTCCATGGCAAGTTGTACCTGAGAATTCCTTTGGCTTAGGGTTTGGACCATAAGCGAATGGGGATGGGATGGGATGGCAAGGAAAAGATAGGATTAGTGAGAGAAAGAGGAAAATATGGTTTTTGGGAAGGTTTAGACAGATTTTAGTGATGATTTGGTGGTTTTGTAAGTGAGATGCACTATATACACAAACAAAAATACAAGCAATTAATTAAACAAATGATGGTGGTTTTTTATATTTTTGTTTTGTTGTGTTGCTTTGATTTTGGTTTTTGATTTTCTAATGGGTTTTGTGTGTTTGATGTATCATAATCCTAGAAGCTACTAAGGGATGAATGCCATGCAGTCTACAAGGGTGTTTTTATGCCTACCTCTCTCACGAGGAATTGTGCACAAATGGCCAAACAGGCTTCCTAGGATAAGGGGTTGGCTTCAGGTATCCTATGGGAAAAAAATGAACCTCTTAAGAGAGATTGCAATATCTAGGTCCTACTTCTTGACCAACTAGGCTTTCGCTTCACCGTCAATCAATATTGAACAAAAAAAATAGCTACGATTCCATTAATTATTAATCCTTATGGTCAAAGGGCATCTAACCTCAAGATTACCCTAAGCTAGTCCCAAGGGTAACCCGTTTCCTAGTGATGAAATCTAGAAAACTATGCATACTAACAAGGGTGTCTAAGGGTAATTTATGGTTAGGGATGAAGTACAACTCACTATTTTGTTAACCTCAAAAAAATGTATTGCAAAAAATGATGTGCAAAGTGTGTGAGATTTGTTTGTGTTGTTTTATGTTTGATGTCTTGATTCCTACAATTAAAATGATAGATGCAAAAAATAATGCAAGCAAACACTATGTCTAAGATGTGCTTACAACCAAAATGTGACTAATCCTAATAAAATATGACGATGAAGGATTATAGCTAAAAGGAGGAGGAGATTTATTCTAGAATATATGGATAATAGAAAGACCTAGGCTAGGATGAAATGGGGAGGCCTATTCTTAAGGAAGAAAACAAACAACCCTAGGGAGGAAAATAAGTGACTATGATAATCTAAATTTGAAGGTGATTCTAGCAGAAAGCAATAATTAAGACCAAATATAGAACAAGGAGGAGTTATGCAAGCGGTGACTAAGATTGTAACTTGAAGGTAAATTTTAAAGAAGCACATAATAGGGGTGATTTTGGGAGGGTGATAGATGAAATGGTTATGGTGACTATAGTTGGCCTAATAGTCCTAGACTGATCTAGGGGATGAGAGCAACAACGAAAATGAAGTTATGCTATGGAAAAGACAATAATGAAAAGGATAATGGGAGTGCCAAACCTAACCTATGGAAAATATGAGAACACTTGAAAGCAAACACCTATTCTAAAAAGAAACTAACTATGGTAAGGAAATGATCTATTCTAAGAGGAATTAAGACACATTTAACTTAAATCATTGAAATGCAAGTAATCTAACTAAAGGAAAAGCAACTACTCTAATAAAAGAAAAGCAAGCAATTGATTTGTGGATGTCAAGTAACTATTCTAAGGAAAATGAAAAAGAAAACTAATCTATGAAAATAAGTAACAACTATTATTATTGAAGTGAGGAGCACTTATTATATGGAAACAAAAACTACATTAAGAAAGTAAAAGCAACTAAAACTAACAAATGAAAACAACCAAACTATAAGGAGCAACTTCTTTAAACAGAAATCCAAAGCAAGCTATTCTATTGAATGAAAACAACTATGCTAAAAATTAAACTATTAAAAAGAAAGTACAAGATATGCTATGAAGGTAAACAATACAAGTATGCTAAGGCAACTAAGACAACTATACCAATAAAACAAAGAAGACACAACTATACTAAGAAGTTCAAAAGCAATTGTGCTAGAAGAAAATAATGAGAAGGGAGACTATTCTAAGTAAATGGAAACCAACTATACTAAGAAAGGGAAGATATTTAAAACATGTATTCTAAGGAATGTAAAAGGGGAGGAAACTATGGTCAACATAAAAACTATTCTAAGAATAGAAAAGCACATAAACTAAGGACAAGAAAGAGCCTAATCTACAAAGAAAAGGATAAAGAAAACTCCTTGATTCAAAGGTAAGTCTGCTATGCTAAAAAGGGCTATTCTAGTGAGACTTAAAACCTATGAAAAGCTAAGGGATTAAAGGACCATTCTATACTAAAATATTGAACTCCTATTCTAAGCTAAGAGTGAAAATAACTAAACTACAAAATGACAACCAACTAAGGAAAAAAGAGAATGACAATGAAAATCTATGCTAATTGGGTGATAGAAAATCTTGACCTGTAAACCTATGCTATTGATAAAGTGGAAAAAATTTGTTGGCTACTCCTAGACCCTAGACACCCTCAAGATTCATAATCAACAAGGGTCTGACAGCTGGCAAAAATTGGCAGGTACGACTAGCAGTCGTTAGGTGCAACTAGTAGTGATTAAAATTGGATAGATGAATCTTGGTTTGGATGATGTGAAATCCCCTAATGATGTTAGAAAATTGTAACACAGACAAAGAGTAGAAATTTTAGGAATATAATTAATTCAATCCAATAGAAATATAAAACCCTAAGAACAACACACCAAACATGTTATGCTAAAAATAAGGGCTAAGTATCTCTATTACTTATGCAACAACATAGAATGTCAAGTGTGTCAAGGGTAAGCATGTCCCACCGTGATCACCATTTTGTAGCAAGAGGAATGCACTATACATGTAAATAAAGAAATATAATTCTTTTATTAAACACTTTGTCTTTATATTTTACAAATTTTTCCCTCTAAGGGCTTACAAATGAAGCTTTTGAGATTTGGAGAAAGATCTCTTATACAACAACAAATGGTGCCTCAACTAATTCCTTCTTGCTACAATCAAGTGTGAGATGGATTTTTGGTGACCATCCTAAGCTTTAGGCCACTTCAAATATCTTCACATATGCCCACAAAAGTCGTTAGTAGTATCAATAGGGCCTTCCAAGGTAATACCTAAAATCTAGTAAAAAGCTTAACAAAATTCATGAAGTCCTTAATAAGTGTTATAGAATCACACAAAAGGTTACAAAAATTTACCAAAGAACTTGTTCTAGCTTCCTTAACTAATTTGGAATATCTGTCTATTATCAAGGTCTAATTTTCATGGGGTGGTGATTGGCTTTGTGCAGTCAACAAGGAGCTACTGATTAGCTCTGTGCAGTTGATAGGGGGCTATCGATTGGTTCTAAATTATTGATGGGACTCTAAAACTTTAGATGGACCCTCTTGAGATGATTTGTAGCCTTTGTTGAAAATTTGGTGGTGGTTGGTTTCCTGGTTGATGAGTAGCTACAAGACAACGCGTTAGTGAAAAACTTCAAATATATCCATTGTTGGGAATGGTCTAAACTCTAAAGGGGGATGCTCACACTAAAAGGTTCAAGCAATCAAAAGGGAGACACTAAGGGTACACATTTTTTTTGTAGCATGTAGGAATAGAAATCATGGAATATATTGTAAATGAAGGGAGAAGGAGGGGTATTTATAGAGATTTACAAGGGAGAGATGGAGGGTGATAAGGTAGTGATTTGATGTGGTACCTATGTGGCATGTGCACCCTACAATTTATGACATTGGGTAGGATGAATTCTCACCCACCCATGTGTCATAAATTGACCTTGGGGAATGGGGGTCCTTGGGTGGAGAGAAGGAATTTGAAATTCCTTTTTAAATGCACATGGGCTGAGGTGGATGGAATTTAAAATTCCTAAAATGCTAGGTGGCTAGGGGATGCACATGTGGATTTTAATGAGACTATTTATGGGAGGTTGACTTTGCATTTTTAGTGAATTTTTAATTAGCTCAAAAGTGGAGGGAAAAGTGGTATGAGGGTTTATGAATTAAATAGTGGAGATTTCTAGAGGATTTCCTAGGGATTGAGAGGGGGATTTTGGGATTTGATTAGATTTAACCAATTAAATGTGCTATTTCTTGGGATTTTGCATGGGGCTTAAGAGAGGGGTTAAGGCTTAGTTAAGGGCTTAATTAGGGAAATGAGAGGCTAAATACGATTATGTATTTTTTGAGAAATATTTGGTTTAGAATTAAAAATTCATTGTGCGTTCCTTCAGATTTGGTTAAGAATTAGGTCATGATGAGGTGCTTACTCAGGGGTTTGATTAAGGAGATGAGGGCTAAGTGAGGTTATGGAAATTGAGGGGGATTAGGGGGAGGAAAGAGGAATTTATGAGAGTGAGGACTAGAAGAGTAATTAAGAGGATTAAAATAATTAAGTAGGAGTTAGAGGAGTTTAGATGGAATTAATGTAAATTAAGGGATTATAAAAGAATTATAAAAGGTTTAGAAGAATTAGGATGAGGGTAGAGGAATTAAAAGGAGGTAAAGGGAGAAATTGGAGGGGTAGGAGGAGCTTTAAGAAATTAAGATGGATTAGGAAAAATTGGAGAATATTAGGGGATAATTATGGGAAATTAGAGGAAATCAAGAAGGATTAGGGTAAATTAGGAGAGATTAAGGGGTATTAGAAGAAATTAGAAGAGGTTATGAGATATTAAGAGGGGATATGGTGGGAGTCAGAGGGGAAGAGAAGGAATAGGTAGGGATTAGAGGGAATTTGAGAGGATTTGAAATATTTAAGAAGATCAGAGAAGAATTGAAAAGTTTTGAAAGGATTAGAGGAAGGATTAGATGAATTAGAGAGAGAAATTAGGGGAATTTGAGAAATTAGAAGAATTGGAGAGAGAAATTAATTTTTTTAGAGGAATTAAAAGGGGAGTTGAAAAGTTTGCATGAATTTAAGGGGATTAGAGAGAAGAATTAGAATTTTGGAAGAATTAGGAATGGTTTGGAAGGGAAATTGGGAAATTTAGAAAATTTTGCAAGATTGAACAAGATTGCTTCAGGTGATCCCAAATTGACATACTTTGGGTGTCTACAAGTATGTTATAATGAGATGAAGCAAATTTTAAAGGATCATATATGTAAAAGTTTGTTCAAAAGATGAAATATTTAAATGGGTAAATGAATATTTGGAATTCCAAATATTTTAGTAATATTTTTAAAGAAAGGAAAGAAATTTAATCCAAGATCAAAAATTTATAAGAGGCAGTATGAACTAATGAAATGAATTATTAATTTTATGTTAAAGAAAAGTAATTAGTTTAGAGAGTAGAGATTGGCCTTGTCAAAATAGGGTAATTGAAAACCAAACCCTATAAGGAAGATGATAAGTCTTCTTCTAACCTAAAGGGACAATACAATGTTGGCTTTTTAAGCCTTACTACCACAAAATATCACAGGTCCCCAATATAAAATAGCCAAAATATTAAAGGTCAAGATAATAATAATATTAGTAGAAAATATGGGCAAATTAATATGAATATCAAGGCTTATATATAATAAAGCAAATAACATTTATTTATATAATAAAATATGAATGTAAATAACATGAATCATTCATGAACTATGCATGAAGAAAAATCACAATATTAATTGCTCAAAAATCTATTTACAAGATTTATTAATTCTCTTCCTCTTATAATCAAATAATGAGATATCCGATTCTTCTTCTACTATCCCATTGAGCATTGTCTCCATAATATAGACATAGTAATGTAACTCTTCAAGTACTTGACTATTGCTCTCCATATGCCAAGTCTCATGACTCTTGGCTTATCATATTGCTAGTTGCGTACTAGATGGACACTTGAATCTACAACACTTGCACACATCTACATGAATTTTACAATTATACATGCACTCCTAATCTAGGATACTTGTTCACATCCTCACATTACATATTTGCACTCTTACATACAAGACAATTGTACACATTCTCTCAATTTGCACTTGCACTCTAACTTACATGATACATGCATTTCTTGCACATTGCACTCTTACATGATACTTGTTCATTTCCTACACATTGACACTTATATAAAAGGGGAATATAAATCACACTCTAAACTATAGGCTCAAACCTAATTTATTACATGTTTACAATTGTACCATGAAGGTACCATGGGGGTACATTAGCATGTATTAAATAATGTAATATACCTAAACACCCCTTGTACTACATTATTTGCTTATTGAATACTTTAGTCTTCAATATTGGTCTTCGAATTCATCTTCAATATTCAAGTGACCTTGCATTGTCCATGAACTTTTGATTTATCTTTAGCTTCTTTGAGTTTTACTCTAAGTTTTTTTTCCATCTTCCTTCTTTGATTCTTTAGACTTTGTATTTTCTAAATCATGAACTACTTGAGCTGCTTTTTCTTTTGCTTCATGTTCATATGTATGAATAACTTTAAATTTTTATTTCTCCTCGACCTTAGAATCATCTGATTCTTTCTTTTCGTGTATAGCAATTTCTAAACATTCACTTAAAGCATCATAATTATTTTTTGAATTAAATGAACTTGGAATGTCAATATTAAAAGAAGAATGAAACACTGTTTTTGGAGATGATGTACTTGATTCAATTGTATCATTCTCTACTTTTCTTTTTAGAGTCTCAATTAACTAGTTTTGCTTTATATTTTCATCTTTATGAATTTGAAGTGAAATCAGAGACATATAAATTATGCTACCTATATCAAGAGGTATCATAATATCATCTTTTGAATTATCAATTGCTTCAATAAGTTTTGAGTGTAAATAGTATTCAAATGTCTCAAAAATTTCATCTATAGCTTCTCTATAAATGAATTGTAATGTCATATCTAGCTTACCCTTATATTTTTCAATCAAGTTTTTAATGCCAGATTTAATAACTTCTAATCTTGTATTCTTGATTATAGAATCCATATTTCTTTCCATAAAGTTCAAAGTTTACAAGTAGACAACCTTATATCTCCCAAGTTAAAATAACTCAAATATAAATTTTACAAATTTTAATTTTCTAAATTTTGATGTAGAAAACCTTTTAACTCCCAAATATTAAATTTGCAAAATTTTAATAAATAAATTTTCTTCAAATTTTTTTAATTAAAAACTTTCTAATTTCAAAAAATTTCAAACTTTATAATCCCACTAAGAAATCAAATAAAAAAAAAATTAAACTTTCAAATAATAATTTCAAAAACTTTAAAAGACTTTAAAAAGAACTTATAACTCCTTTAATAACTTAATTCCTTATTAATTTCTAGGTGCTCTCTTGGTTGGTCAATCCATTTTTTTTGTTTGGATAGTGCTCGCCTAGCACTTGATATCTGAATAGATATTGTAATAAGATGCTCTCCTAGTGCTAAAGGCTATAGGGAATGTGGCACTCTCTGATACTTATGGCTAGATGGAGGATGGTAGTCACTAGTGCTTACTACTAGATGAAGGATGGCACTCTCCAATGCTTATAATAAAATGAAGGTTGATTCTCTCCAATTCTTATGACTAGATGAATATTAGAACTCTCTAGAGCTTACATTCATGTGGTGTTTCTCCTAGCATAGTCATTCATAAAAATATTTTTAAATGTGTTCAGGTGGTGCTTCTCCTTTCACAATCATCCATATACATAACAACATTCTTCAATGTTGATGATGGTGCTTTCTAGTACTTAGAACAATGAATGAATGACTCTCTAGCTTCATTGTACTTGCACTATCCTTGTTACACTACACTATGGCTTGGCTATACTACACTATGACTTGGCTATATTACACAGTGACCTGGCTATTCTACATTGTGACTTGAATTATAATCTATTTTTTAGCTTTTCTTAGATGCACTAGATTACTTAGCTATTCTTTTCTATAGCCAAACTTACATTTACATTATGTTGTCTACTTGTTTCTATATCTATTTAAGTTGGTTGCTTCTCTCTATTTCTATTCAAGCTGACCACTTGTATCTATTTCTACTCAAGCTGGCCACTTGTCTCCAATGGCCTCTTAATCTATATATCTTATGCTAGCCACTGACTACTCTCATTTATATATTTTATGTTTTCTTTATACTTTTTCTCTGTATTACTCTATACTTCTCTATATTTTTTCTCTTCTTATTTGTTATATTACTCTATCTTCTTCTCTATATCTCTATACTTGATTTCTTTCTCTGCTATATTATCTCTTTCTTATCTCTTGTCATTTTTCTTCTTTGTACTCTATTTTGAATGCTTATTTTTGCACCAAATCTATATAAGAAGTACTTCTTAATCTAAAGAAGTTGAAATTCTTCTCTAAGTATGTAGGAAGCTTCTCAAAAATTTGACTTAATATTTTTTGTTTCTCTTTTGATCTGAAGACTTCAATGTCTTAGGTCACACCTAAGAACCCAATATAATTATCCTCCTTACTAGAGAACTCAATATCAATATGAGGGTGGCACTTAATATCCCTAAATGATAAACTATATTTTGAGTTGATTCTGCCTCAAACTTCATACTACAAATCCTCAAATATTCAAATCAATGTTAGGGTGGCTCTATCATTGAATGATCAACTATATTGTGAGTTAATTCTATCTTAATATTTAAACTATGATTTCTCCTAAGTTAATTTAGTCTATCAATCAATGTCCAACTTCTTTTCTAAGTTGACCCTTTTTTAATATAGCTGAGTCCTAGTCTTCACTAGTTTTCCTTCAACTAAGTCGAAAGACCCTATCTTGCTCTATTTAATACATTTAAAAATTAGAGTCCAAGTATACACTACCTTTAAAGTGGAAAAACTCTAAATTAAATTTATCAAAAATGGACAAAGCTAATTAATAATGGTGGCTAAATAAACTCTATCAAAATATACAAAGCCTGGTGGTAACTCTAATACCATTATTGTATTTTTAAGCCTTACTACCACAAAATATCACAGGTCCCCAATATTAAATAACCACAATATTAAAGGTTAAGATAATAATAATATGAGTAGAAAATATGAGCAAATTAATATGTATATCAAGGCTTATATAATAAAGCAAATAACATTCATTTATATACTAAAATATGAATGTAAATAGCATGAATCATTCATGAACTATGCATGAAGAAAACTTACAATATTAATTGCTCAAAAAACATTATACAAGCTTTATTACTTTTCTTCCTCTTACAATCAAATAATGAGATATCAGATTCTTCTTCTACTATCCCATGTAGCATTATCTCCATAATATAGACATAGTAATGTAACTCTTCAAGTACTTGACTATTGCTCTCCATATGCCAAGTCTCATAACTCTTGGCTTATCATCTTGTCAGTTGCATACTAAATGTACATTTGACTCTACAACACTTGCACACATCACAATTCTACATGCACTCCTAATATAGGACACTTGTGCACATCCTCACATTATATATTTGCACTCTTACATACAAGACACTTGTACACATTCTCTCAATATACACTTGCACTCTAACTTACATGACACTTGTGCATTTCTTGCACATTACACTCTTACATGACACTTGTGCATTTCTTACACATTGAACTCTTACATGACACTTGTGCATTTCTTGCACATTGACACTTACATAAAAGGAGAAATATAATCACACTCTAAACTATAGACTCAACCCTAATCTATTACGTTTTTCAAATGTACCATGAAGCTACCATGAGGGTACATTAGCATGTATGAAATAATGTAATATACATCAACATACAAGAATAAACACATTTTAGGTGTTGGAGTCATAGAATCACACTAGGCCAACAATGTTAGTGCTACAACAAACCTTAAAAAGCATCTTAGGAAATCCACAATAAAATAAACTCAATAGGAAGTACTTCATACCAAATAAACCTCTTCTAGACATTCTATATCAACTCTTAAAATAAAAAATGGTATAACTTCCACCTATCAAGCCTCTAGAACCCAAAAGGATAAAAGCTTCTTAGTTTCACCCTAATGATAAAAAATGTGCCTTCCACCACAATAACAATCATGTGATCAATAAATGCATAAGCCTCAAAAACATGATCCTAAACCTAATTGACAAAGATCAAGTTATTCTTGCCAGCTCCAATTATCGATCCTCTAATCAAGATATTGGAATTTTCTAAAATTCATTGCCCAATCATAATCATAATAAAAACATAGTGAATAATGCTTATTATAGGAATATCCTACCTCTAAACCAAGGGATGGTTGGAACACTCTATTCTTCTAATGATATCTCTCATATTTATGTTGTAAGCAAATAACAACACTAAAATCCATCATCTGATCAACCTTCTAGATCCCCTTTGGTCCTTCATGTAAAATAAACTTCTCCTCACAAAGGACCTCCATTAATCATCTAGTTAAGAGCTAAGGCTAAGGATATTTTTGATTTGCTTTACCAAATCATAATTACCCTAACCCAAATATTCATTCTTGATCTTATTAGGACCTCTTTGGCCCATAGGGACATCTATCTTAAAATTTTGAGTGAAGAAGTTGTTCCTCAATACCTTAATACAAATGGTCTCACTTCTATGGTGGGATCCATTTGGGTCAACCATGCAACTATATCATTCCAAGAGGATTATATCCCTTAATAATATATGGCTGGAGATATTCCATTATAGATCATAGAACATATTAGTGATAAATTCATAATAAAAATTCTAGTCAATAATGGTTTTGGTCTTGATGTCTTCACCTGAGATTCATCAGTCATTTCAGTCTAACCTAATAATATTTAGAAAATTCTAATATTGTTATTAGGATTTTGACAATGGGAAACATGATTCTAGTGGTATTATAGTCTTATCCCTTAGAGTTAGACCCCATACTTTCAACAGTCTCTTCTATTTTATGCCTTGTAACTTAACCTACAACATTCTTCTTAGGAGGCCATGAATCCATAAGATGTAGGTTGTCCCTTCAACCCTCCGTCAATACCTTAAATATGAATTCAAGGGAAAGAATTATCATATTCTAGTTGACCCTAAACCTTTTACATAATGTGAGATGATCAATATTGATAACCATAAAGCTCATCTCTACCCTTCTCTCAATTCTTTTATTGAATCATATTCTTCTTAGCTTTTAATCATTGATGCATTAAAATCCCTCACCTTAAGTAATTTACCTAACAATGAACCTAAGAATACAATCTCTAACCTAATCAATATTAATTATTAATATCAAAGTCAACTTATTCTATACTTAGCCAAGCTTACTTTGTCTCCTCAAACCTTAGGTTTACCTTTTAGCAATAAGGATAAAATGGTACAAATAGAATTTGCTCCTTCATTTGTGCTGGTACTACTAGAAATAAGAAATACATGGAAATAACCCTTTCATGGTTGAATAATAGTATAATTTATACTTCTTTTCAAACGCATATTTCATTCCTAAGCAAATTTTGTCTAATATGGGATATCGATGTAAATACTAGGCCTATATAAGCATGACATCAAAGAGCCCTTACAGGCTAGAGCCTATCTGGGATACTATATGATAGGTTATATCCCTAGTAATAGTCATCCTTGTCCCTCTTCTTCTTATGATAATGAATATGAAGATAGAATCCTCGATAGGACATCCTATTATGACATCATTTTGTTAAATATATTAGATTGGGATGAGGAGGATGATGATGGGTTACCACTCCTCATAAGCCATAACTTATCTCAATTTACATAAACCATTAGTATAAATCTCCTAACACTAGCCTATATTGAGCTAATTGTTGAATAAGATAACTATGGGATAGATTATGTGTTGAATGATCCTCCTCAAGATGGTCCCTCTAACTATCTAAGCTAAAACAACTTCTATTTTGGTGGGTCTTTTCCTAAAATTGTGAATGTTGCTATCTCATAGCCAATCGACAACAATGAACCAACCTTAAATCCTATAGATCTTGAGATCCTGGTAGTGCTACCATCTACCCCTTAATTGGAAGACACATATTGTATTATGATTGAGAAAATCATGGACATAAACAATGAGACTAATGAGGATCCCAAGATCCTTAAGCTAAACAAGGTATTGCCCCCCATTGAGTTTGAATAATACACTAACATTTTAGTAGAGTTCAAAGACATATTTCTTGGTCCTATGCTATTATGCCTAGTCTTGATCCTTTCCTAGTTATCCACCACCTAGTTATCACTCCTAGAGCAAAATCCATAAAACAAAAATTATGGAAAATGTATTCAAAAATCACTTTGCTAGTCAAAGAGGAACTCAAGAATCTCCTTGACATTATATTTATCAATTCCATTGACTATGCTAACTGGATCTCTAATGTTGTCCTTGTTGCTAATATAAGGGTAGCATTAGAGTGTGCATCGAATTTTAGGACATCAATAAGGCATATTCGAAGGATGATTTCTCTCTACCCAACATCAACATATTCATTGATTTTACTATAGGATGTAGAATGTTGTCTTTGATATATGGATTCTTAGACTATCATTAGAACAAGATCACTCTTGAGCAACAAACCAAAATAATTTTCACCACCATATGGGTAACCTTCTACTATCAAGTCATGCATTTCAGACTAAATAACATAGGAGCTACCTAATAGAGAGGCATGACATACATATTTTATGACATAATGCATGCCATTGTGGAAGTCTATGTTGATGATCTTCTTGATCAGTCTTTAAAATGGCAAGGTCATGTTTGAGATCTAAGGTACATCTTTGAGTGGCTATGGGGTACAAGGTATATCTTAAGCCTTAAAATGCATCTTTGGGATTACATAGGAAAAACTATTGGGATTCATTATATCCTAAGATGGCATCAAAGTTGATCGTGATAAAATATCGACTATAGTTAATATACCACGCCCTCAAAATATGACATAGTATAGGAATCTATAGGGAAAATCCAAGCCATTTAGAGATTAATCTCCTAGAAAGTTATTAAGTGTTAGCCTTTCACCAATATTTTGAGGAAGGATGCAATCTTCTAATGGGATGAGGATTATCAACTAGTCTTCGATGCTCTTAAGTCCTCCCTTTTACCTCCTCCTAATATTGTCCTTCCTAACCCTTATAGATCCTTGTTGCTATACCTCATAGGAATAAACCATACCTTAGGATATCTATTGGAATAATACAATGACCAACATAGGGAGTGATCCATTTTCTATAATAGTAAGACTTTGGTCAATTACAAAGTCTACTATACCTTTTTAGAGAAGCTTTGCCTAGTCATGGTGTTTGATTCATAAAATATTCAACACTACATGATCAACCATAAACAAATTTTCACCATAAGCATTAATCCCTTGTACTATCTCATGTACAAACCTCATATCTCAAGATAAACCATTAAGTGGTTAATTGTATTTAGAAAATTTGATTTTGAGTTTGTTAACCAAATGTTTGTGAATGTCATGACCCTCCCTTGACAACCTTTTTTATGGTTGGATTTATGATTGAATAAGCTATCTCAATAATAAAAAGGACTACCTATCTCTTGTTTAGTTTATGCAAGACTCATATTTAATGTGAAATGATAGGTATTTTAACATATGTAATGGTTGTTTTCATTTTGGTTGGAATTTATTTGATCTAAATAAATGCCTGAAAAGGAAGATTAATAATGATGCTATTTTTTATTATAGACAATATCCTATTTGATAATGATTTCTTTTGATATAATCATTTTAGTGATATTTTTTCTTGAGTTTAAAGAGTTCCATTGGAGAAGAAATGGATATAAATATAAATAAATAAATAAATATATATATACATATTAAATATAAATGTTAGTTTATTTTATTTTCTTTTTAATAAAAGAAAGAAAGAAAGAAAAATATTTTGTTAGAGTGGAAAAATGCTTCTGTTGTTTTAAAAACAACATAAAAGAATACTTTTCTCCAAAGTGTTATGTCTCCATATACCATATACATTTTTTATGATGTGAGCTAAGCGACCGGTGGATCGAGTATAAAGGAATTGCAATGAAAAATGAGTTTTTTACTAAATAATAAATGGAGTGGATGAAAAAACTCAAAGATGAGGTGTTGGCATAGTAAGTTTTTGGAAGATTTACTTTGTTGATCATTTCTCCTGTAAGCACTCCCGATTGTGAGGGACATGTGAACCCGAGTTATTGGTAAAACTAGTCGCTCGGTGAATGCTCTAGAGAGTGGAGTGATGGAAGTAATGGTAAGTTTTTCAAAAAATATGGAGGAGTAAGGAGTGTGAGAAGAAAAAAATAAGAGTGGAGAATGAAATATAGAGGAAGAACGACAGACAAAGGTTAGGAAGTTGTAGGTGACAAACTTCTTGAGGAGTAAGCATTGGGTGAACAAGGTATTATACCGAGGTGCCCTTGTTTACCTTACGAATATATGCTCTATGATATTTAATGCTTAAATTTAGTTTGGAATAGATATAGCCTAAAGAGACTATGATGGATGGAAAATGAGTGAATCAACTCGTTGTTATTGAAATAGAGGAATGCTTTCTGATTTTTATTTATATCTATAATAGGAAGATACCTCTATTTATTGATATTGTATGTAGAAATGGTACAAATATTTATTGGAGGTGTTGATTGTTACACTCACTGTTATATTGGTGTTAGCTTTGTTGAGTGAATCTGAATATACCTTTGCTTATTGTTCCTGTATGCAAAATTGGTTTAAATATGTATTGGAGGCATTGATAGTTGCACTTGCTAATATATTGGTGTTAGATTTGCTTGAGTGAATCCTTAGCAATGAATATGAGGGGTAGTTAATTATTGTCTATATGGAAATTTTGAAAAACAAGTATTAAAATATGAAGAAGATGAAGGTATGATTCAACTGAAAAACAATCATATCCCTAAAGGATTGATTACCATTGAAAGTTTGTTTGAAAACAATGACAGACCTACTGGTCTTAATATAAAGGTCAACAAAAATAGATACAAAGACGTTCAGTTGAAACCAAAAATGTTTATCAAAGTAGGAGTAAACTGTACAAAAGAAGAGTTGAATCAAATTCAAGGACTATGTAAAGAATTCCCTGATATCATAGCTTGGACTTATGGTGATATTAAAGTATACTCGAATACTCGAAAGAAACCATACAACATACCATTAAGCTTGAAGAAGGTGCAAAACCATTTAGGAAGAAACATAGGCCAGTGAAACCAAAAATTGAAGCCTTGATGAAACAAGAACTGCTGAAGCTACTTGAGGCCAAAATTGTCTACCCTATCAAAAATTCTACTTGGGTGGCTAACCTGGTTCTGATCAGGAAGAAGAATGGAGACATCAGGCTATGTGTGGACTTCATAAATCTAAACAAAGCTTCATTGAAAGATCACTATCCACTCCCATAAATTGATCAAACTTTACATATTATGGCAAGGGCAGAGAGGTTCTCATTATTGGATGGGTTTTTTGGTTACAACTAGATTTGGATCAAGGATGAAGACCAATATAAGACCACATTCACCACAAAATGGGGAAAATTTGCTTACTAAAGGATACCCTTTGGATTGTCCAATGCTAGAGAAACTTTTTAGAGAGCAATGGATGTGGATTTTGGGGAGCTTATCAATAATATCATAGTGATTTACTTGGATGATATGACAGTCTTCTCTCATCATAAATAAGATCACATTGAACACCTTAGGAGAGTTTTCAAGAAATATAGAGAGTTTGGTATCTCTTTAAATCCCAAAAAGTCTATATTTATTGTTGAAGAGGTAATCCTGCTTGGCCATGTCATTTCTAGAGTTGGATTGGATATAGATCCTAACAGGGTGAAAGCACTATTAGAGCTCCCCTTACCTCCAAATAAAAAAGGCCTACAATATTTATTTATGCAGATCAACTTTGTGCACAATTTCATAGTAGATTTGTGCAAATTGTCAAGCCCATGATCGAGCTATTAAAGAAATATACCGAGTTCAAGTGGACAAAGTGTTAAATATTAAAAGATGAAGAATATGAAGGTATGATTCAACTTAAAAACAATCATATCTCTAAAGGATTGATTACCCTTGAAAGTTTGTTCGACAAAAATGATAGACCTACTGGTTATAAGATAAAGGTCAACAAACATAGATACAAAGAGGTTCAGTTGGAACAAAAAAAGTTTATCAAAGTAGGAGTAAATTATACAGAAGAAGAGTTGAATCAAAATTGAGGACTATGTAAAGAATTCCCCGATATCATATCTTGGAATTATGGTGATCTTAAAGTATACTCGAAAGAAACCATACAACATACCATTGATCTCGAAGAAGGTACAAAACCCTTCAGGCAAAAATAGAGGCCGATGAACCCAAAAATTGAAGCCTTGATGAAATAAGAACTGTTGAAGCTACTTGAGGCCAAAATTATCTACCCTATCAAACATTCTATCTAGGTGGCTAACCTGGTTCTGGTCAATAATAAGAATAGAGACATCAGGCTATGTGTGGAATTCAAAAATCTAAACAAAGCTTCATTGAAACATCACTATCCACTCCCACAAATCGATCAAACTTTACATACTGTGGTAGGGGCAGAGAGGTTCTCATTATTGGATGGGTTTTTTAGTTACAACTAGGTATGGACCAAGGATGAAGAACAATACAAGACCACATTCACCACCAAATGGGAAAATTTACTTACCAAAGGATACCCTTTGGATTATCCAATGCTAGAGAAACTTTCAGAGAGCAATGGATGTGGCTTTTGGGGAGCTTATCAATAATATCATAGTGATTTACTTGGATGATATGACAGTATTCTCTCATCATAAATAGGGTGAAAGCACTATTAGAGATCCCCTTACCTCCAAATAAAAAGGGTCTGCAATATTTCTTCAAGTAGATCAACTTTGTATGCAATTTTATAGTAAATTTAATGCAAATTATCAAGCCCATGATCAATCTATTAAAGAAATACACTGAGTTCAAGTGGACAAACTTGAAAAAGAAAGATTTCAAAAGTATAAAGGAAAAAATGGCCCAAAAACTTATCCTAGTGAATCCAGATTACTCAAGAGGTTTCATTATGAATGTTGTAGGTGAACAAGAGAGTTACGTTGTAGTCCTTACTTAGAAAGAGATAGATAATGAAGAAAGGCCCTAGCCTTCCTAAGATAGACCATGCAAGAACATGAAAAAAAATACAACTTCATTAAAAAATAAGTTTATGCAATCATGAAATTGTTGAAAAAGTTTTGGTATTTCCTTTCATAGAGTAGGACCATTGTGTATGTAGTTCACCCTGATGTCAGGAACTTCATCATACAAGGAGAACTTGACGAGAAAAGAGCTAGTTGGGTATCAAAGATACAAGAATATAATTTTGAAATTCACCCGACCAAGCTGGTGAGGGGTAGAGCCTTATATTGAGAACTGACCAAGCAAGCCTCAACAGAGTATATAGCCTACCAAGCATAAGAAATAATATCAGGGGATGATAAACCCTTAGAAAATATTTATTGGGTTGATGAGTTTATTAGATATTTTTAGACTAGAAAGTTCCCAGTAGAAGAAGATACAAGATCTAAGCTTTGAAGTATACCTTACTATGTGAGGTACTGTACAAATTTTTTTTGGATGGTGTATTACTTCGATGCATTAAAAATGATCAAAATCAGAGGGTTTTGGAAGAGTTTCATGGAGGCCCATTAGGTGGACATTACTCAGGATGAGCTACAACATTGAAGATAATCAGGATTGGTTGCTATTGGCCATCCATTTTCTCAGATGCATTCAATATAACCAAAAATTGTGAAGAATACCAGAGATATGTCAGGAGGAACAAAATGCCTCTATACCTTTAAAACCTATTCAGGTGAAAGAGCCTTTCCAATAGTGGGGTTTAGATTTCATTGGGGTAATTGAACCTCACTCTTTGGCTGGGCATAAATATATTCTAACCACCAATAACTACTTCATCAAGTGGGTTGAAGCAGTACGTACTAAGAAAGCTAACCAAGAAGTTGTAATAGAATTCATGGAAAGCTTGATAACAAGATTAGACATACCTGATGCTCTGGTCATTGAAAATGGTTCATCCTTCATAGATGCCAAAATGATTGATTTTACTAGTAAATATGAGATATATTTGAAGTCTTCTTAGAATTACTAACCCCAAGTAAATGGCTTAGCATAATCAATGAACAAGAACCTACTCAGAATTCTAAAGTGAACTCTAAGAGACGACAAGAGGAGATGGCATTCTATGATAAATTAGGCATTATGGGATGATAGGATCACAATAAAGAAATCCATCAAAACATCACCTTACACATTGGTCTATGGTAAAGAAGCTATCCTCCCTATACACATAGAGATACCTGCTCTGAAGTGGCTAAATAAAACTGGTGTTTAAGAAGTAGAACCAATGGAAAATAGGTTGATACAACTCTTACAACTAGAAGAGAAGAAAGAGCAAACTTATAATCATCATGAGAAGCATACAAGAGAAACAAAGAAATGGTTTGACAAAAGGGTTACTCTCAGGAATTTCAAAGTGGGAGACCTACTTCTAAGGTGGAACAAAAAAAAGCGAAACCCATAAATCATTAGAAATTTGATGCCTTCTAGGAAGGACCTTTTGAGAAAACCGCAAAAAAAAACATAACTCCTTCTAGCTGAAATATGAATAGGGGCAAATGCAACCTATCCCTGTTAATGGCTTCCACCTGAAGCTATATTTCAAGTAAGCCATAAAATTTCCCACCCCCTTGTATTATATGTATATATGATGTTTTTCTAATTCACACCTTGAAAAGAAGGATCACAATTTTTGTGACTGGTTTGATTTTCACTGGTCAACAAAAAATGTTGCTGAAGAAGCAAAATGGTTGTGATTTCCCAACACTTTGGCACTTAGAGGTCACTTCGAGCAAAATGGTCATGATTTCGTAATACTTTGACACTCAAAGGTCACTTCAACCAAAATGGTCATGATTTCGTGACACTTTGGTACTCAGAGGTCACTTCAAGCAAAATGGTCATGATTTCGTGACACTTTGGTACTTAGAGGTCACTTCAAGAAAAATGGTCATGATTTCACAACACTTTTACACTCAGAGGACACTTCAAGTAAAACGATCGTGATTTCATGACACTTTGGCGCTCAGAGGTCACTTCAAGCAAAATGGTCATGATTTTGCCACACTTTGGCACTGAGAGGCCACTTCAAGTAAAATGGTTATGATTTCATGACACTTTGGCACTCAAAGGTCACTTCAAGCAAAATGGTCATGATTTCATGACACTTTGGCACTTAGAGGCCACTTCAAGCAAAATGGTCATGATTTCACAACACTTTGGTACTCAAAGGCCACTTCAAGCAAAATCATCATGATTTCATGACACTTTGGCACTCAAAGGTCACTTCAAGAAAAATGGTTGTGATTTCGTGACACTTAAACACTCAAAGGCCACTCCAAGAAAAATGGTTACGATTTCGCGACACTTTGGCATTCTCGGTAAAATTAAAATAATGATGCTTTTCATTTTTTTGGGAAAGTTATTTTTTAAAAATTTTAAACATGCTTCGTTCAAATTACCATCGTGTGAAGTTATTGGTTCGAAAAAAGGTGACGTGAAGTTATTGACCCAAAGAAAATGGTGATGCATAGCAATTGGTTTCAAGAAGGTGGTACACAGAACAAGACCCCAAAAAATATTTAAAATTATTCGCAGAGCATGCACCACCCACCATAATTACTACATGGTACCCTAACTCATGCATGCACTCTTTATTTGCATCATGGGAGACCCTTTTATTGTACCCTTGCTGTTTCGAATATTTTCTCTACAAAACTAATCTCCAATTTAACTCAGCACTTCAGATTTGTACGTATGCATCCCGAGAATTCTCACGGTAAAACCTCAATAAGCAACCATAGCAGGATCTTCTTTAGACACTACGAAAAATCAAAATAAAAAGGAAAATAACATCAAATTTATAGATCCATATGCCAAGATAACGAACAACATCATCACATAAAATTTTTGAAGAAAATTCAAAAGGATGTGGAAGCTAGAGTGGCTAAAAAGGTGACTCCCTCGTTCCTGAGCACTTTTTATTTCCATGCTTTGCTTTCTTGGTATGTCTGCACCCTGTCCACCCTTGTCCTAATATAATCAGAGCCATGGCAAAATTTTATGATGCAAAGTAGAGAATAGTTAGGAATTACAAGGGGGAGGTTATTTTTACATGCAGAAAGTCTCTCAAGCATCCTTTCGATACTCGTCATATCTAGTGTGGATATTTTTCTTTTTTTAGTCCAAAGAAATTCCTTTCATAGCCATAGTTAGCATAAATTAAAAGGAATAAATGCTTCTGGTGTATGAATGGATGACCATGCTCTCAAAATCAAAGTCATAGTACCATTTCAATAGGGAATTTGTAGGCCTTGCCTTAAAAATTATGTATGATGAAGTACATAGACTACCCCAGAAGGTGCGAGATGTTTTGCAACATGCTCATGCAGAAGAAGGTGATTGGTTCATTTTGACATAGGGGGTGGTTATTAGACTATATGGTTTCATAGGGAAATATTTCTTACTCTTGCACTACGTCAGTGATAGATTGTTCACCTTGGAGTATGTGAGGTAGACATAATATATCAATTATAAGTTTAGAATAGGAATTGGTAAAATTGGTACATTCCTTATGCTTTTCCATTTTGAAGGAATAGCTGTATCTAAGAAAGGGCATAATGAGCAAATCACTTGAGCCCTAAAGAACCTAAAGTTAGTAGAACTACCACAAATGTGGAAATATGATCCCCTTGATAGGTTTACAGAAAGACAGACTTCTTTAAACAAAACTATCTTCAAACAATTTCATCTGTTTGATAGAGAAATAGACAAACATGGTAGAAATAATAAAGAAAACAAGGCTCTGGAATGGTATGTGGAGTAGATGCAACCGTTGCCCCTATGGCATGACTTCTACAAACATGTGATAGATTATAATCCCAAAGCTAATCCAAAACATGTGTTGAAAGAAAAGGATATTAAGAGAATGTTGAAGAAGGGACCAGAGTGGACATCAAAAAAATCCTGGCCTGGTGGATGATGAGAGTACAAATTAATATGAGCACTTCCAAGTGGGGAATAAAACCTGATTATGAGTTTTCTACCCAATATGACAAGCACCAAGCCACGTGGTCAAAAAATCTTGCAGATAAGGTTCCACTAGGTGTCAATGGTTCCAAAAGGAGAACCCACCTACCACTAGAAAAGAACAACCAAGACAAGATAAGGGAAAAGGGATTGCCATCGAGCAACAAAAAATCCCTAAGAAAACAAATCCTAGATACATTCCCCTTCAGATACAGAGTTTGATGATGATCGCCCTCTTGTCTTCAGAAAAAGGAAATCAAAATCAATGGCAGTAGGGAAGTAGAAGAAAATCAAGCAAAAAGAAACAAATGCAAATTTTGAAATGAGGTATGTAGAAGAAAATATAGAGAAAAATGTAGAACAACCTCTTGAACATTATGATGTTAGTACTTTGAAAATGAATAAACCAATTGAAGAATCAATTTTTGCTAAGAAATCAGTTCCTACTGAGAAATCAATTCATTCTGAAGGATCGATTATTGTCAAAAAGCCACCAAGTATTGAAGGCACAAATCCACAAAAGTTATCAAAATTACCACATATGATTTCTATCCCCTCTACTTCATCTGTTTCTCAATCCCAAGGAAAATCCCCTTCCCATTCTTCTCAAGAGGGTGATGTTTCGTCTCTTTTAAACCAGTGACCTCCACCATTGTAATCATCGACCACATCTCAAAATAAATTCAATCCCAAAACATCCTCAACTGCCCCCACAATGCTCCCATAGGACCATTAAATGTGGATGCCATCGTGGTCAATATTCCTTTTTCCCATATTTCCCATTTATCTAGGTTTCAACCCATTCATGCTTCCTCTTCTGAAAGTCACCCCACCATCTCTAAGCTAAAGAAGATGAAGAAATCCAACCAGAACACCATAAAATAGTGGAAATATCACCACGCTCAAGCCTCCAAGAATATATCTCATACCTAAGAAGCAATGACCCTGGATCCCCTCAGTATGCAGTGATCAACAATGAAGATGACATCATTGGTAAAAAAACCTGAAGGAGAAATAACATTGGAAGATTACAAATTTGAGATAGTCACTAAAGACATCACTCAGCTACCTATGTAAGATGAATGGAGGAAGGCCCAGGCCCACTTGGTGACCATATACTTGAATGCAGAGTATTGCAAATAGAAATACCTCAAAGTTGAAGAGGCAACCAAATATTTGGATGTAGCTCTTATAGAGCAAAATATTGTTGAAAAGGCTCTGAAGAACGAAGCTAAGAAGTGGGAGGAAATTTTCAATGAAGCAACCAAGTATAAATAAGAAGAAAAAATGTTTTTGAAAAAATTCAAGTTTTGAATAAACAAGTGGAAGATCTCTAGAGACAAATCCAAGAAGGCCAGGCAAAATTGATGGTTTATCCAAAGAAAAGGCCAAAGCAGTCAGAAAGGAAATGATAAATGATATACAAAAAATAAGTTTGAAAGAGCGGCCTACATTACTATACTTGGTCAAGATCAAGGAAACACTGAGTCAGGTGGAATATGAGTTCCCTGCATCCATTACTTTCTTGCAAGCAAGACTATTTGCAACAACAAAGATAAAAGTTCTGGCTGAAAGCGCGCAGGAAAGGGTTAGAAACAAATATCAAGATAAAGCATGGTCCCAAGACAAAATAGCTCCTAAGAGTTTCTTTAGAAGGTATAAGCTTGTGATAGAAAGTGCTAAAATAATTCAAGAACTCAAAGTAGAAGCTAAGGGGATTTTGAAACATTTAAGTATAGTAGAGAATTATGGTCTGCCAAGCTTCTGGGATGAAGATTCAAATATCTTAGAAGAATATGGGCTTAAAGCTTCCTGGAAAGCATTTATGGAAGATGAATCTAAGATAGATAGCTAGGAAGAGCCCATTCAAGAGGATCAACTATTTAGAATGGATCAAAAACTTATGCAGATAAAATATTGCCTGTGCGAGCTATTTTTGAGGTCAAGGGTTTTATCTTATCATAAGGTCAAAGAATTAGAATATTTATATCAGACATTCATGGATACCTATGATCTGGATGAAGAGAATTGGAAACAAGCCTGCACTGCTTACAATGAGGTCATCCAAAAGCTATAAAAACAAAAGAAGGCTAAAAAAGCCTCAACAAGCAATTAGGCAAAAATAGAAGCGGAGAAATCAGCTAAATAAGACACCCCAAATGAATAGCTGCATTGAATAGGAAATTAAATTTTGCTCTATATCCCTCCCCCTTATTTCATTTTGCTCTTTTTAATCTGATTCCTAATGGATGAAGTCTTTGGATTCTAATATTTTTCTAGCAGAATTCCCCAAGAGGCACCAATAATGTAGGTCAAAATGACTACACTAAGGGGAGTGAAGAGACTTCTCAAAATTTTTCTAAGTATAGAAAATAGTCACGATTTCATGATCGATATAGTTTTCATGGGCTAAGAGATAGAAAAGATGAGAAGGCAAAAAATAGTTACAATTTCATGACTAACCCAGTTTTCGCAGGCTGAGAGCCAAAAAAGATGAGAAGATAGAAAATAGTCTTGATTTCATGATCGACCTAGTTTTCATGGATCAAGAGCCAAAAAATATGAGACTTCTCAAACTTTTGCGAAGAATAGAAAATAGTCATGATTTCGCAATCGACCTAGTTTTCGTGGGCCAATATCTAAAAAATATGAGAAGGCATAAAATAGTTGTAATTTTTGATCAACACAATTTTCATGGGGCAAGAGCCAAGAAGAGGCAAGAGACGCAAACTAGTCATGATTTTGTGACCGATCTAGTTTTCACGGACCATTATCTTAAGATGGAGAAATATAAGATAGTTGGACCACGAATGAAAAATATTGATGCAAACAGACAGTAACAGAATAATCTTAACTATTCATCGTTGAAGACTCCACTACTCCATTCCAAATGTCATGCTATTGTAATAAACTTTAGTTTTTTTGTTAAATGAAGATGTATATATATAGGATGAGCAACTATAACAAAGGGTTGACTCTTGGATGTTTACAAGGTAATATATACAACCTTCCGAAAACAATAAAATACTCTTCATTATGGCTTCTGGCTTCATGGTGTTTACTCATGTATGTATGAATGTTAAATTCTATATAGGCTATGTTGAATGTAAATCGCTTTAATTATATCTCTGGATTTTTATGCTTTAAGTTCCACTAGTTCTAAAATTAATTATTCTAATAGGTTTATGGTTGTTTTAGTTTAAACCATAAAACTGGTTGTTCTTATTTAATTATCTAAATAATGCTTATCTGTAAAAATTGTATGCATTTCCTTGCTATTGTCTAACCTATACCCCCTGATGTTTCTAGCAATAGCTATATTTCCCTTTCTTTATGCACTTTACTCTTTTCCCTTTTTCTACAACTAAGCAAGGAACCAACCTTCTCTGGATATTGAGCTGGGTAATCTCTGTTTTAAACCTAGTCATTCAATGTTGGCAAAGTCTTGGGTGCAAACGTAACCAAAGGCAAATTTTGCACCAAAAAGTCCTACCAAGGTGGGTCATGACATACTATCCCCCTTGGACTAAAAAATATCCTCTATGTGTCTCCTGCAATAAATATTATATATCAATTTCATTCATATAAATAAGATTTTTTTCATCTCATCCACTTTTCTCAAGTGGTATTTTTCTCAAAATATTGGTCCCATTAAACCTTGCACTGTTCTAGAGTTTGTTTCCTCATCATTTTGGAATTAAAGTCTAGAATCTTCACTAGTTTCACCTCAATGACTGATGAATTTACCATATACAATTTGGAAACATCTCATATATGGTTAGGATCAACAATTTACTTCATAAGCAGGGATACATGGAAAGTGTCATGGATCTTTAACAGGTTGGGTGACAAAGCAAGACAATAGGCTATTGGACTTATCATCTCAAAAGGCCCAACATATCGAGGATCCAACTTAGTGGACTTGATGGCATTTTTTGTAGGTTTGACTCTCAAGAATACTTTGTCTCCTATAGAGAATTCTCTAGGCGATCTCTTTAGATCAACATAGCTCTTATGATGATCGATGACTTCATAAGCCTCTGTTGGATCATCCAAAGTTGTTCCTCAATCACTTGAACCAAGTTTGATTTTATGACAATGCGATCCTTTGGGTTATCATAATATAGAGGAGTTTTGTATCTCTTGCCATACAAGGATTCAAATAGGGTCATCTTCAAGGAAGCATGATAACCTTTATTATAAGCAAACTCTACCAGATGCAAAAAGTCTTTGTATCAAGACTTCTGGTCCTTGTAGTACATGCAAAATATATCTTCCAAGACTTGGTTTACCCCTTTCAGTTTGACCATCTATTTTTGGATGGTATGCAAAACTTATGTTTAGCTTTGTGCCAATTGCACAATGAAGAGCTTGCCAAAAATCAGATGTAAATATGGAGTCCCTATCTAAAATAATCACTTTAGGAAATCCATGTAACCTGAATATTTCTTTGGAAAACCTATTTTCCACCACTAGAGCATCATCCTTGGTACTCCTTGGTATAAAGTATGCAACCTTGGTCAACTTATCAACCACCACAAGAATTACATCATGTTGATACCTATTCTTAGGTAATCCCATAATAAAGTCCATTGATATGACCTACCACTTCTACATTGGTATATCATGTGGGTATAATAGTCCTATCGGATGCCTATGCTCAACTTTCACTTTTTGGTATTCTAAGCATCGAGCAACACAATTAGTGATATATTTCTTCATACCCATCCAATAGAAGGTATTTTTCATATTCTCCCTCCTTTTGGCCCCACTTGGGTGAACGAATGAAGGAGATATATGTGCTTCTTGCATGACCAGTCTTCTCAAATCACCAATTTTGGGTATACCTACCCTATATTTAGAGCACAAAAGACCATAATTTATGCCAAAATCTTGATTCTCTCTAGTATATCTATTGATATTAGCTTGAATGTCACTATAATATTGGTCCTGTTATTGCATTTTCTTGACTTGATCCATTAATTCTACATGACTATGGGTCAAAGCAACTACATATAGATGCCAATTCTCATAACCCATCATAAGCCAATCTATGATGGTTCCTTTGGCATAATTCCTTTATGTCTAGTTAGTTGCACCTTTGTAGTGAACTACTAGCCCTTTGTGCTTGGATATTCCATATTTACGATGGGTTAACCAAGGTGATCACCACTCCACATAGTTGATTCACATGGAAACTATGAGCCTACCCACCTAGATTTCCATCACTAAATCCTTCTTGTTTTATTCCTATTCCCACTTCATAAGTCCAACACTTTGTCTTTTCCTTAGGGCTTGCCAATCTACTTTAGGAAATTCTGCATAGTTGAAGTGAGACCTATTTGGATGTAGGTTGGCCAAGCCAGATCATATCTTTTGTAGGGTTCCAGGCTTATGCATATGCACTACTGATCTAATCTTAGGATCCACTCCCAAGATAAACTTATGTACCTTCATCTTCTTATCTATTTTATAAGCAGGTACATATTTGAGCAACTTAGCAAACTTTTGGTAGTAAGCCTCCACCATCTTCATTCCTTGGTGAAGTGTGGAAAATTCTTAGTATTGGTCTATGATAAACCTCTTCCTAAAGGCTAGAACAAAGCCTTCCCATTGCCAATGTATTGCTTGAATGTTTTGACCAACCTTATAGGTGTCCCACCATTCTAACCCTATTTCTTGCAGGTGAAGAGTTGCCCACATTGTTCAATTTACTAAAGAATAATTCTTCATGGAAAAGTAGATTTCTAGTTCACTCAACCATACCTTGAATGATTCACCTCCACCTTTCCATTAAACTTGGATATATAAATATTTTTCATATCCTTGGCCAGCTCTACCTTTATAAGAGCTTTGGATACCTGTTATTTGGTAGCAAGATTCCTTTCCTATCTAACCATAAAATTTCTATTTTGTGAATTTTGATTCACTTCTATTTCTAACAACTGCCTTTGTTGATTCATTTGTTCCCTTTGTTGCTCTATTTTCTCCTATAATAAAGTGTCAACAATAGTGAGATTTTCCACCTCTCTAATTGGATTCCTATAATTTTCCCTTCTAGTTCCATCCTACCTAACTGACCTTGGAATATAAAAATATTCTCTTCTTTCTCTCCTTAACTTGGGTGTCATCTCTCCTAGCCATACAAAGGAGTTGGATAAGTTACAATTTCTCCCAATTGTACTTTAAAAGGTTAGTTACATCTTACCATGAACTAACTTAGATTATTAACATTCTTCTATAATGACCACAATCATACTTGTATCCCCATAATGTACCATTCGGTTATGACCTTTATCACTTCCCTAGTAATGATATAGGTCATGCTTACCTCGTCGTACGGGACCATCTCAGTTATAACCATTATTAGTCCATTGAAAATGACCCTAGTCATGCTTTCCCAACTATAAGGTGTCTTTAATTTCATCCTCATCTAGATCCTTAATTGTTATGACATTCTTGTTATGCTATTATTTGATAATGGAACATCCTTCAAGAACAAGGATATCCAAAAAAACTAGTGCTAAGTACAAGATTTAGTACAAATGGTCTGCACCTTACTACCTTTAAGAAAATTGATAAGCTAAATCTTCTAATAAGACTTTTGTTAAGATTTCAAAAAGCTCATTAGCAAAACTAGTTAAAATTGACATCTCCAATTGTATCCAACCTTTTAGGCCTATCACACTAGTGTTGAAAATCTCATTGGCATGATACCCTATGTTTTTTTTATGGAATTGAATCAATATTTCCATTTAAGCTAGAAGTACCTTCCTTTAATATCTTATTGTTACACTCATATATTAGAGATGAATACTATCTTTACCATCTTAACCAATTGGAATTGCTTGACAAAAAGTAGATCCATACCTTAGAGAACCTATAGGTATACTAACAAATGCTTAATTGTGGCTATAGCAAAAGGTATGATCCCATTTCTTTAAGGTTGGTGATCTTGTATTTAAAGAGAATAAAAAAATACCAATTCCAAAACTATCCTCAAAGGTAAATTTAAGCCTAAATGACTAGGTCCATATATCATAACCAATTATGGTTTAGGTGCTTATTACCTCACCATACTTGATGGGAAAGAACTTAAAGAACTAATGAATATAATGTATATTAAAAGATATTGCATTTGAGTATGCATCAAATGAATATTTTCTTTCAAATGCTTATCATTGCTTTCTTGCATCTTGCTTGACTTCACATGTTTTTGTCTTTGTCTGAACTATCTATTACATCACAATTTATGAATCTATGATAATATACAAATGATAATTTTAGTCAATATAGTTCATTTTCATGCACTAAGTGACTGATGTGAGTAGATCCTCCTAGTTCTATATTTGTAAATAAAATTAAGGTTTGCACAACACCAACCTATCTCATTCCAATTTTTCTCAAATATTATCTCTATCCATTCTTCCAAACTACCAATCATTTATTGCATGATGAATACTGCAAGGTTCATAAGAGCTAATGAAAAAAATTAATCAAATCAATTTCTTCTATTTCATCAAATGCTATGTGATGAATACCGTGAGGTTTAAAAATATTGGTAGCAAGATCAATCACATCTCTTGTCCCTAAGCACACCATGTGTGGGGAAAATGGTCAACAAAAAGTCTTCCTCCCAATTGGGGGTATCATTCATTCACATATATCAGTCATAGGTACTCTATGACACTTCTCTACGAGGCTAATCAGTCCAAGTAGAATTCCTTTATGCATTTGTGTGAAGGGAAATCTCAAAGCTAAATTAAGAGTCCTATGGGAAAAGCTAAATAAAAGTTCTTTAAGCAAAGAAAAATTCTTCTAAGCATTTATTTAATGAAAAATCAAAAGTCCTTTGGGAAAATATAAATTAAAAGTCTTATAGACAAAGCTAAATCAAAAGTCCTATAGGGAAAGTAGAAGTGCTTTAAGCATTTATTTAATGGAAAATCAAAATTCTTATAGGTGAAGATAAATAAAAGTCCTATGGGTAAGTCAAAGTCCTTTAGATAATTGTTTGAAGGTAAATATTTTATTTTCATGTTTGTACATACCTTTGTATCATAGCAATTAACCAAAAGATCTTCAAGCAAATCTAAATAAAGTCCCTTTGGAAAAATATCAATTCTAACTAGAAGACCTCTAGACAAAGCTAACTAAAGTTCCATGGGAAAATCTCAAAGATAACTAGGAGACCTCTAGGTAAAGCTAACTAAAGTCCCCTTTGCAAATATCTAAGCATATTTATGCATATCGTTGTACATAGATGTAAATAGTTGTACTATAGCGGTGCCCTCTTGGGCATATCATGCATATCGTATCATCTATAATATCACATCTAATCATATTATTGTCAATGCATTTAATCATTTATCTTTCATTTTTTAATTCATAATCTTAAGTTAATCATTCATCATTAATTAATCTAAAATATTAACCATAATCACATTTATAAGCATATCATTTCAATTTTAATTCTTCATTGTTGTAACATGCCACATCATAATCATCAATTTAAAATAATATCATCACCATTAATAATTTAATATGCATATCCATCATTTAATAAAATTATTAACTACACACTAAACATAAATATTGTACATATAACATCATCATTGTTCATATCATAATTAGATCCATAAAAGCTAGTAATATGTATCAATAACTCAAAGTCTATGTACACTATGATCATAATACATATACAATAAAAAATCATCATAGTATAATATCATCACTCTCCCAAAAATATTAGAACAAACAACTCTTGTAGCTAGCTCTAGGATCCCATGTCTAGTGCTCCTACATCTTATTTTCCTCCTCCCTATGATGAAAATGTATTCATTTTTACTCCCTAGCCCTTTTAAACCCTAAACTTCCTAGTTGTTTTTTGTTGTTTGTCTTCATTCTTTATCATTGCAGTAGTGAATTATAATCGAGTCACATTTCCTTGGTCCAACGTGACTTTCTCTCCAAAACTTTAGGGGGCACAGTAGGGCATGATAATATTTAATGCTACTTGAAATAAAAATCTTAACACCATTTCTAAGCAAACAATCATAACATCAATCGTCTTGCATCACTAGCCATAAGAAATAACAAATCTTTCTTTCTCAAAATTAGGGTATTTATGTTAGTTTTTGATGTATTTATTATGCAACAAAGGGAGGTAAATATAGACACCCAATTTTTAAAATATGGCTAATCTTCAACTTTGTCAATCCCTTCACCAATTATCTAATCAATCAACAAAATTGAATCAATATTCCTTGTACCCAAATTTAGAGAATTTATTGCTTTAAAAGCAAATATGTTGGGGTATGAGCATAAGCATTTCCAATGCTTTCATAGAATCCTAGGATAACCTTATGAAAAAGGGGATTTCATGGCCCCTCACAATGTGTTCTATGTAAAAAGGAGAGTATAGACCATCTCTTGGGATATTGCTCAATAGTCTAGAAACTATGGCAATGGATTCTTAATATGTTTGGTAAATGCATGGTGATGAATGAAAAAATTGAATAATGGTTAAATTAATGGTAGATCATTTTAAAAGTGAGACTTTATAAACAATCTAGGATATATCAAATAGAATTGTTAAGCCAAAGAAATAGAAAAATATTTAAATGAAAGGAAAGCATTTTAGAGGTAATAAAAAGGAAGATTTTTTAAGCCATAGAGGAGTCTACACCAAACCTATCAACTCACCCAATCCCTAATATTTAAGTAGAAAGCCCTAATATATGGAGTCAAGTCATAAAATAGAATTATGATGTTGGGTGCACGAAAAAAAAAAGGAAAGCAAAGAGTATAAAGTGGAAACCATGGGAAGTGGAGTTGGTCAAATTGAATTTTTATGGAGCCTCTAAAGGAAATCTAGGACCAACAGGAGGAGGAGGTATAATTAGAAATAATAGGGGTGAGATTATGTCACATCATGATTTCAATAGTGGATTTATGACAAATAATGAAGTTGAAGCTTGGGCAACTTTGGAAGGTTAAAAATATGTAGACAAATAAAATGGAACATAGTATGTATGAAATGCGATTCACTAATAGTAATAAAAGTAATTTTAAGGAAAGCAAAGGCTTCACAAAACATACAAGAAATAATTATGGAAATACAAGATCTTGCTACAAAGTTTGAAGAAATTATGTTTACACATACGTTAAGGGAAGGAAACAAATGTGTAGATAGGCTTACCAATAGAAGGGTTTTAATTGAGGACTATGAAGTTAAATTCTCTTTTCCATGGTTAAAGGAAGTAGTAGGTTTGGCTAAAGTTGACAAGAAAATATTGACTGCCTCAATCAAATAATGATTAAGATTTAATTTAATATTTTCCATTTGTAATATTTTCTTTATTTTATAAGATTAATGTGTTTTCATATAACCTATTTATTACAATTTTTGTGGTTCCACTTATGCTTTAGGAAGGAAACTAGCAATCTAAATCTAGTAAAGCAGACAATGATAGTGCACCATTTTAGAAATATTACTTTGCTAAGATGCAATGCATAAAAAATAGAGGTGGATTTTAAATATTATGAAGGATGTTGCAGGTAAATATCAAGAAGAATGATGCTTTGGAATATTTGTATCCACACAAAAAATTGAAGAAGATATAGGAAATAAAAATCACGAATTCAAACTTTTTATGAAAAATGATATAAGTATCTAGTGATAACAACTTATTGATATGATAATTTTATCTATTTGTAAGCTCTTAAGCTCTAAAGGATATATTTATGATTTTTCAAGGGTGGGGACCCCAAGTAAAACCCCTTGTTCTCCAACAACAACAATAATAGTAATAATAATTGAAGTGATTACTCAAATGACATTAGCTAAACTAGTTAGATTCCTTAACATTCAAGGAGAAGACCAATATTTGAATCTTGCCAAGCAATACATGGATAACATCCAAGCTTTATTGTAATACCATTATGTGGCAATGATGTAATATGGATTGGGCCTGTTTCAATCCCATATAACCAATTAAAAAAAAATGAAGTGATTAACTACATTGGCTTAACATGTTTATCTCTTAAATAATACTTAAAATTTGGTTAACTAATATCTTTGTATAAAATAAAAATAAAAAAACATATACAAATATTTTATCTTGTTAATAAAAAATATTTAATCATTAAAATAATAAGACTTTACAATTGGGAGCGAGTACACTCTAGAAGTAAGTGCAAGCTAGGAGCAAGTGCAAGCCAAGAGTGAGTCCCACTAGCTAGTATGAAAGGAAAGTGATATTTGAAAGCCCTAATGGAAAGTCATGATGCACTAGTTGAAAGTGTGATACCCAAGTTGGAGAAAAGAAAAAGAACAAATATATGACAAACTCGATCCAAGGAGTAGATGTACACTAGAAAAAAATATCAAGGATAAGATGATCAAGCATGGTAAAATGGTTTTTAAGAGTTTAGGGTTAATATGTAAGTTCCATAGATACTTTTCAAAGATTTAAAATTGGATCAAGTGGAAGTGGGAATTGACTTCAAATTACTCTATGGTTTTTCTTCCTAAATATTTTTTTATCATCATTTTTTCTAGTTAAAAAATCAAGGATAAAATAATGGATGATGATCCATGGTTTAGGGGAAGAGATACCCTTTATTTAAGACCATTTAGTGAGAATATTTTTGTTAAAATATAAACTATTAAAAAGTGTCTAGTGTGGGTTAAGATTTTTGGACTTCCATATCAGCTCATCAATAAGGATATGTTGAAGACTATTGAAAATACCCTAGGGGAATTCATCAAGGAGGGAAAAACTATTAAGGAGCAAAAATATGCTATATAACTAAATGTGTTGCTATGGATATTTCAAATCCTTTGCTACAATGCATTAAGATTAAATCTGAATCAAGAGAATGAGATCAACAAGTGGATTATGAATTACATTATGATATCACAACGATTATGAGACTAGACACATGAAAAGAGATTGTAAAGTGAAGAAAGAGAGAAAATTTTGGTCATGAGACAAACTTCAAGATGAAGCAAGAAAATCGTACTATAATAGAAGATAGCCTAGATCAATAATATTCCACTCCAAATGGAGTGGTAAAGAAATCCTATCTACAACATCACATGGAAAAGGCCACAATAGTGCACTTAGATAAATTAAGAAGAAATAAATAAGGATACAATGGATGAGAAAGTGCAATGTGTGAGTTCAAATTTAAAATAAATTAAAGGTGTAAAGGAAGATCAAGAGAAAATTTTAAATTAAAGATAACATAAGAGGTCAAGTTTATCGGGGGTAAATTATCTCCATCTTTATCAAGTAGTATGGGATCCTCTTCTAACAATAAAAAGAAAGTAGTGTAGAGGTTATCCCTTGAACTTTAGGGTTTCAAGAGCAACATAATAAGGAAATGAGGATGGAGGAAATCCATAGCAATTGAGGTTTTTTAGGGCAACATAAGAAGGTAATAATTGAATAAAGGAGTGTCCTTACACTTTAGGGTTTAGATTATTTCTTACACTTCAAATCCTTTAGAGCAAGATAAACCTATAGATGATAAGTCTTACTATGAACAATGTGAAAGTATCGAAGAGATTGATGAAGATGAAAGTGTTGGTACAAACAAGAAAAAGAGATGAAGATCCAAGAAGAAAAACAAACTCAAAGAGATATTGATATGAGAAATCAAAAGCAAATATCACAACTCTTAACAAGAAGTCAGACTATACCCACAAATAAAAAGTAATGATGAAAATGATATCTTAGAATATTAGAGGCATGAATAAGACCCCTAAAAAATGGTATTAGGGAATTGATAGATTGTTATAGATAACATATTTATAAATATGAAAATCAAGTGGCAAATATTTTATAGAATTAACAAAATTCAAAATTCCAAAGATAATTGGATGAGTAAGATTTTATAAATTTAATTAAAGTGATATCAAAGAGTTGTAGTAGATTAAAAAAGATGAGAAATATCTTTAGTATAACCAAAAATGAAAAATATTTTTGCTAAAAATTTGAATACAAATTAATGAACTAAATTGCAATCTAATGAAAACAATGCAATGTTTTATTGTTTTAGTGAAAACAATCCCAATAAAACCACATATAAATTATTAAAAGGAATTATAATTTTAATAATAAATATTAATAATATAAAAAATTTATGACCAATAGTAGAAAAAAAATTCATCTAGCCCACCCAAGTTCAAATCACAAAGAAGAAAAAATGTAATCGTAGTTATAGCTTTAGTTGTTCCATTACTTAAAAAAATAATTTTATATAGCTGTTTCTAAGTATTATATAGTGGTTTTTTTGAGGCTAGGTGGATTGATAAGTGCTTTTATGGCCACGGACTTACCAAGAAGACACTTAGGTTTAAACCTCGAGGGCAGCCTGTTGGCAAAGGTAGTAATCTGATCTGAATCCTCTGAGTGTGTGCCAAATCAACTATGATGATACTAATCCCAAACAAACTATTGTTTGAACCCTCCACTTGTCAATTACTAATAATAGTGTGATTGTGACCAACTCTAAAAATGTATTATATCCTAATTTAAATCGAACTCTTTAAAGAAAGACCAAAACCACGACTACTATATTATATTGTGATTTGAATCAACTTTGAACACCAAAACCCAACTAAGAGTGAAAATAAAATTTGAATGACAATGTCCAAAACTAAATATAACGATAGTTGCACCTTACCCAAACCAACCAGCTAATCGTTAATTTCTGATTTTGACTTTAACAGTAAATACAATTTTGGCTTAGATATCTTCAAACAAATTGTATTCTCTTGGGATTGGACAGCGTCACCATGTACAATACCATATAATATTAGCAGTGTAGAAATGTTTTTATAATATGTGAGCAGCAGCCGGCAGAACGCGGGAAGATGACAGAAAGATTTCAGCGTCTACACGTCTATAACATTATAGATATAACTTTGTATTGCAGACTGTGTAGCGATCGAAGAAAAAGCATCGCTCTTGCCGGCAGCTTCGTCACTTTCCTTTTTGATTTTGCGTACCGGCCGGCTCTTCTCGTTCTCGTTCGCATAATCTAATAATCGAATAGTATAACCCCAACTTAGCTTCCAATCGATTCCATCGATCCACAGAGCAGAAAACAGCCCGCCCTTCCACGCTCAATACATCGGGAAATTGTTTTTGTGTCTTCTGGTTTCTGTGATTACCCAAAGCGCCATTGCCAACTTTTAGGTGTGATCCGATCGGAATGGATAGATGGAGGAAATATAATCATAATTTGATTTTGATTATGATTTTGGTTTTCTCAGGCTTGTGGAGTTTCGGCCATGGCGATGACAGCAAGGACAAGGAAGCTCTGCTGGACCTGATGCATGGATTCAAGAACGGAAACGCGCTTCTTGGGTGGGACGAGTCGACAGACCCCTGCGCCGAAGGAAAATTCTGGAAATATGTGAAATGCTATCAGGGGAATGTGACCCACCTGCTCATAACTGATATGAATTTGGGAGGCTCCATCGATGCAGAAGCCCTGGCAGAGCTTACGGAATTGAGAGTGCTCTATTTCTCGGTCGCCGGCCTGTCCGGGAACGTCCCCGATCTCTCTAAGCACACGAAATTGAAGTACGCTTACCTCGACGGAAATAGCTTCTCCGGCCCCATGAAGGATGATATGTTCGACGACATGCCGGCCCTGAGGATTCTGTGGCTCAACAATAGTAAAATCGGCGGGCCTATCCCTTCGTCGATCGTTAAGCCGGCGAAACTCGCGGTTCTTCACCTGGAGAACAATCAGCTCGACGGGAAGCTCCCCCCTCTGAATCAGCCCAATTTGACGGAATTTGATGTTTCCAATAATAAATTGGAGGGGCCGGTGCCGGAATCCTTGAAGGGATTTGATAAAAGTTCGTTCTTGGGGAATCCTGGCCTCTGCGGGGCTCCTCTCGATCAGGCCTGCAAGACCCAAAAGCTCAAGACGTGGGTTATTGTCGTCATTGTTGTTGCAGACATTGTGGGGTTGCTGGTTCTGAGTCTGCTGTTTCTGTGGTGTTATAAGAGGAGGAGTAAGAATAAGGCGGGGGGAAGGCAGCCCACGGTCGAGGAATCCAATGTGGAATCTAATAGTCGTTCGTCATATTCGCCTCAGAGCAAGATTTTTCCGGATGTAGTTTTTGAGATGAAGTCGGGTAGTGTGGAGAAGTATTCTAGCAGTTTGGAATCTGGGAGAGGGTATGATGGTGAGAATAAGCTTGTGTTCTTTGATGGGTCTAAGTTTGGGCTGGAGGAGTTGCTGCGGGCTTCTGCGGAGTTGATGGCCAAGGGGAGCTTTGGGACTGTTTATAGGGCGATACTTGATAATGGGTCTGCAATTGTGGTGAAGAGGTTGAGGGAGTTTTGTAAGATGAGGGAGGAGGAGTTTGATGATTATGTGCAGTTTTTGGGGAAGCTCAGGCATCAGAACCTTGTGACACTGAAGGCGTATTATGGGAAGGAGGAGAAGCTGCTTCTCTATGATTTTATGCCCATGGGAAACCTCCTTTCGGTTCTGCACGGTATGATCCTCATCCTATGTTCCTTCGTTTATATATTTATTTTGATTGTTTAGCCACCCATTTTCTATAAATTAATTTTAATTTTTTTAAGTAATACTTATACATAGGATTGAACCTAAGTTATTATCCTTGCCAGTAAACATCCGATTTCATAATTAAAATTGTGAATTGAACCTAAGTCGTTAGTAATTAAAATTTGGTAATACTTCTTACACATATCTATTATAAAAATGAGAATTAAACCTAAATCATTATCCTTACCAGTAAACATTCGATTTTATAATTAAAATTGTGTTCCACAATATTAATAAAATTATTTTATATATATATGATCTATCTTTGTGAAATATGATAGAAAAATAAGTCGTGCTTCCCTCTCATTGTAACGACAAATGTGTTTACGGTGTGATGTGTATATTATATAAGTGATTTTGTGTAAAAAAACTACATTAAAGTTTTAGAAATCTTAACAAGTTTTAGAATTGATTTCAAGTAAAAATGAAGTTATAAATTTATATTGAGTAGTTTCAGGCAGCTAATTGTCTATTAAATAAGCAATTCACACCAAAACTCACATCAAAGATACAATCATCCCTCTTCCCTCTTGATCGTTTACTTTTACTTTTATGAGATAACAATTGAAACTTAGTAGATGGAGTCACAGTTTCATTTATTTATATTTTGAATTGGTTCTTTAAATAAAAACAATGTCTTGGCCATGTTTCATGGCCATCTTCTGCTCAATTGCTTTTGTTTGTTTGTTAGCCTCTCTTCTTCCTTCCAGCTGCTGTTGTAAACTAGTGATCTTCTTTTACCTATCTTTGCAATAGTACTCATCAATCATACCCTTGATTGACATGAAACATGGCTTCACTGTAAATTTGAATGGTAGAGTGAAAATTTTCCTTGTATCGCTTACAGGTATCTCATACACAGTCTGCTGAGTAGGCCGTGACTCAAATATTTAGATTTATTTATTTAATTTTATATTTAGATTTATTTATTTAATTTTATATATTTATACTGACAATTCTTCTCAAAGGAGGATTTTAAAACTAATAAAATAGATTTTTACACTATAATTGAATAACCATTCTCTATGAAAATTCGTTATAAACTTTAGAATCTACTCTTAATACACCAGCTGATCATGATTTTAACCCTTTTTACAATTATCTAGATATCTCCCACTATATATATAATTTCATCCATTGGAACATTAATGATATCACCATTATCGCATATACAATTAATAATTAAAAAATTTACATATGAAATCAATATTCATATCACATTTAATCGATGTTCGTGAGGAAAAACAATTTAATGCCTTGTCGAAGACGTAGAGTAATTCCGTTGATTTTCTTGGTACTTTTAAGAATGAATTTAGTTGCAAATTACCCTCAAGAACAGGAGAATGTTTTGTCAGTACCTCGTTTTTCAATATTTTAAAACTTTTTATATATTATAAAGGATTCATATGAAAAATGGTAGGAAAGAATCAACTGTGTGGTAAAGAAGAAAATGGTAAGAAAAACTTTATGCATCATTAGATGATGAAAAAGACAGTTATAGTTTATTTGAATTAATTATTAGAAGAAAAAAGAGAAGAAATGATGAAGTACAATGCACAAGTTTAGATACAAAAGGATTTAAATGTGCGTACGAAGATGGAGAGGTAAATTTTAAGGAAAAGAGAGATAAGAAGACAAATTTTTAAAGTAAATGAGGTGAAGAAGGTCAAGCTCCATCCCTGTAAACTATCTACATTTTTCTCAAGTGTCATTAAATTTTCTCTTACAATAAAAATAAAAGTAGTATAGAGTGCAATAAAAACACAATAAAGAAAAGCATATAGAGGATTAGGTTTTCAAGGCAACATAAAAAAAAGTAAAAAAAAATGTTAATGAGGCTATTCCTTCTGTTTTAGATTTATAGGACAATATAAACCTTTAAAAAATAAGTTTCATTATAAACATTATGAAAAAATAAAAAATATTTTTTAAAAGACAATTGTCCAAATTTTATTTTATCTCTTAATCAAAATAATGTCAAAAGAGTTAATTGTGAACACAACATTCTCAAGAAGTTAAATAATATATTTAATTAAAAAAAAACTAAAAATATTTGCTATAAAAAAAACCTGTTGAATTAACTACATAACAATAAATATAATACAATATTTTATTATATTAATGAGAGTGACCCCTAATAAAAATCATATATAATTTATTTAATATATTAATTTTTTTGTAATGAAATCATGAACCATATAAAACTAATCCATAATTTATAAATTATTAAGTTATGTTCCACGAGAACAAAGTAAGGATTTGGGTTTTTGCTCTTCTTTAAAAGATCTAAAATTCAAACAACAAATATGTTCATCCATTTTTTTTTTTAAAGTTATGTTTAGAATTTTTTTTACTGAGATTCTTGATGATATCTATATGAATTTTACTGTTTAAAACTTATCTTAGATGCTGTTTAAACTAGCACAGGCTGGGAATATGATATCCCCCAAATGCAAGGATTCTCTTTGCACAGGTGTAGTTTAAACTAATTCACAAGACATCAATATCAAAGTGTTGTTTAAAAATAAAGGGCTATTTTTGGGTGCACTCTGAAGCCAGTTATTTATCATTCTTTCACCATAAAAAATATCTATATCTAGAATCAGGCCTCACCAGATTTTCTCTCTTTGGTCAATAACAATAAAATCCTTGTGCAGGCAAGAGGGGCCCAAACCGAGTTCCCCTGGACTGGAAAGCGCGCCTCAAGATAATCCGCGGCGTGGCGCGGGGGCTCGCCTACCTCCACCGAGAATGCGGGGAGCGCCTCCAGGTCCCACACGGCCACCTCAAGGCGGCAAACGTGCTTCTCGACGAGAACATGGAGGCACGCCTCTGCGACTTCGGCCTTGGACCGCTCATCACCTCCCCGGCCGCCGTCCAAAAACTGGTGGCCTACCGGGCACCCGAGGCCGACGGCAACCGGCAGCTCCTCTCCGCCAAGGCCGACGTCTGGAGCTTCGGCGTCCTCCTCCTTGAGATCCTGACGGGCAAACCCCCCTCCCACACGCCCTCCCCCGCCGGCCACGAGGGCGTCGACCTCCCGCGCTACGTGAACGCCATCGTGAGGGAGGAGTGGACGGGCGAAGTCTTCGACCGCGAGATCTCTCTGGCACGCTACGCGGAGGGCGAGATGCTCCTGATTCTTCAGATTGCGCTCTCGTGCGCCGACCCGGCGCCGGAGCAGAGGCCCGAGATGGAGGTCCTGCTGAAGAAGATAGAGCAGATTTGCGAGAGGGCAGAGGAGGTTTCGTCCGCGTCGACGGACACGGACGCCGAAGGCGGCATAGGGAATTCGTTTTATGACTACACGGGCGAGTTTTCTTTCTCTACCCTATACACGCCCGAGCATTTCCAGACGGGCACGTTGTAGAGGATCCAATGCTCTCAGACGTAATGTTGTTGTGGTGTAGTGACTCGTAGTTTGGATTTATGCCGCGCCCTGATTGTTATTATTTGTTTGGAAATAAGGATTTCGACGCTGATGTCTTTTTGCATAAACGTATTGTTTGATATTTTATGATTTGAGATCCTTGAACACAGATGAAATGATAATGTCGATGTTTTTCAGTTTGTACTCCAGACACTGTCTTTCATGGTGTTTACTGCTCTGAAATTCAAAGAACTGTCATCGATACTTGTTTCGTTTCATCGATGTAGGAGATTAATTATTTCCACTTTAGATATTATGTTTAATCCATTAACATGGAATGACGATTTTATTAACATGGATCGTTTTCAGAAGGCCTCAGCGAGTGCAGTGGAGTAACAGAGGCCGCTGCAGGGCTATCAAATTCGGATTTGCTTCTAAAAAGAATACTCTCAGTATCTAACTGTGTATTAAATCCAAGTTCACACTGGTTTCTCTCCTAATTTTAAAATATTTTTTAAAGATTGTGTCCTAAAGTTCAATTAATTTAAAATAAATATTATTGCATTTCTTACACCCAACTAAATGCTTGAACTATTCCCACCAAGCTTTTCTACTCGCCACTCCTACTCGCGACCAATAGGACCTTCAAGTGTTAAAAGAACTCACATGTTTAAGCTCTTGACACTAAGCTTGCCTTACTACCACTCCATCTTATCTTAAGGGCACTCCAATCCACTCACCACTCTATCTAGAGCTATGGGTATTCGAACCAAAATAACTATTAAAAAACATAATATATTTGGATAAATTATATAATAATATTTTAATAAATATACACATAATATTTTTTAATCATTTTTATTTGTCTAACTTCAATTTTATGATTTTTTAAAAATCAGTCAATATCTTTAAGCTTACTGGATTTTTAAAATAGATTATTGATGTTAACGATTTTAAATTAATTATTATTATTATTTTTTGAGAATAAGGAGTTGTACTCAGGTCTTTCACTTTTGACAAATTACAACTCTCTTCTTTAGACCTCGAGAGTTTACATACAAATTCAATTCTCATCTCAATTGAGTTGCTATAGTTAGATACCTACATCATTTTTTCAAAAAATGTTTGAATTCTGATTTTCACTTCTGGATCTTTTTCAATATTATGTGTGAATACAAATATTCTAGAATTCAACATCTTTCTTCTTAACCTTTTCTTATAAAAAACTTCACAATACCAAAACTCCACCTCTGCTGTTTATGCATTGCATCTTCGTAGAGTAATATTTCTAAAACATTGCACTATCATGGTCTACCAGATATGGATTACTAGTTTCCTTTTTGAAGCATAAGTGCAACCACAAAAATTGTAATGAAAAGTTTATATAAAAACACATTAATGTCATAAAATAAAACAAATATTACCAATGGAATCATTAAAGTAAATCTTAATCATTATTTGATTCATGCAGTTAACATTTTGTTGTCAGCTTTAGCTATACTTACTACTTTCTCTAACCATGGAAAAGAGAATTTAACTTCAAGATCCTCAATTAAAACCTTTCTATTGGCTACCCTATATGCACAATTGTTTCCTTCCCTTAGTGTATGTGTAAATATGATTTCTTCAAACTCTATTGCAAGGTCTTGTTTTTCCACAATTATCTCTTGTATGTTCCATAGAGCCTTCGTTTTCCTCAAAATTACATTTATTACTATTAGTGAATCACCCTCCATCCATACTCTGTTCTAATTCTTTTATTTAAATATTTTTAACTATTCAAAAGCGACCAAGCTTCAGCTTCATTATTTGTCTTAAATCCACTATTGAAAGTGCAATGAGATAAAATCTCTCTATTTTTTCTAATTATTCCTCCTCCTTTTGTTGGTCCTAGATTTCCTTTAGATGCTCAATTGATATTCAATTTGACCGACTCCACATCTTGTGGTTTCCACTTTATATTCTTTGCCTTCTTTTTGTTTCTCCTATACCCAACATCATAATCCTATTTGATGACTTGAATCCATCTATCAAGGTTCTTTGCTTCCAAATTAAAGATTGGATGATTTGATAGGGTTGGTTTACACTTTATTGCTAAACAAATCTTCCTTTTCATTACCTCTAAACTACTTTCCTTTCCTTTAATTATTCTTCTATTCCTTTCTAGCCATACAATCCAAAGTATATTATCTTTTGATATATTCTAGACTATTTGTAAAGCCTCAATTTTAAGAGTGCTTTGCTATTGTTTTAACCATTCTTTAATTCTGCCATCCATCACCATGCATTTACCAAACAAATTAAGAATCTATTGCCAAATTTTCCAGACTATTGAGTAGTGTCCCAAGAGATGGTGTATACTCTCCTCATAATTTTTACAAAGAACACATTGTGGAGCCCATGGAAACCCCTTTTCATAAGGTTATCCCAAGATAAAATTCTTCTATGATTTACTAGCCAAACAATTTCTTTACTTTAGGAATGCTTGGGCTATCCCAAATATCTCTCCATATTCTTGTAATATTTGTATTTTATTGGTGCTTTACATTATATCTATTTCTTGTTGTGTATTATCCTAAGCTATTCAATTTTTAAATCAAATTATCTTTGGCTCTTGTCAGAATAATCATTGTTGTTATCTTTCTACTCAACCGCCTCCTAGTATCAATGTTTTGTATACTTGTGAAAAAATCTTCTTTTTATTTGTATCGCCCTTCCTGATAATTGTACATAATGTTTGAAACCCTACCACCATATTTGTCTTGAAGTAATATCATCCATGGTTTCAAAACTGGATCTAGATTGAGTGGTTTTTTATCACACCAAGTATCCATCCAAATATATTTTTTCTCCAGTTCCCACCACCCATATTAGACCTTTAATCACTAAATCAATTAATTTTTTTAAAATCATTCTATAGATCAAAACCATTTGGTAATGAGAGTGTAGTAAATATTAAGATTGGGTCATTGGGCTCAACATATTTAATTAGAAGAGTTCTATCCCATTGTCTTTGACTCTCTTTGTACAATCTCCAAATTACTTTTCCTCTAGAAGCTAGATCTGTATCCATAAAAACTCTTAAATCGAGACCTCCTCTATTTTTATAATCACACACCTTTTCCATTTCACCAAAGGAAAATTCCTTTTATCATTTAATCCTAACCACAAAAATGATCGCATAATATAGATTAAACTTTTTTCTATCGATTTTGGCATAGTATACAAGGATATATAATATGTTGGAATGGCCTATAAGACCGATTTAATTAGCTGCACTCTTTCTTCTAATGATAACCATCTACTTTTCCATTCCAATAGTTTATTATGAACTTTACTTATAACTAGATTCCATAATTCTATCCCCATTCTTCCCTCAAATAAGGGTATCCTTAGATAAGTCATTGGAAAAATTTCTTCCTCCATTTGAAGTAACCTACATATCCCTACTTTGATTCTAGTTGGGGTGTTTAGGAAGTACATTTTAGATTTTGTCTTGATGGCATTTTGTATTCCTTTAATAATTTATTCCAAGATCCGGCCTCGTTTATCATTGCCCTCCCAAAAATGGTTGTATCATCTACAAACTATTGATGGGTGATGTTGTCGATGCTATTACTAGCCTTAAGTCCACTTATTATATTGTCTTTGTTAGCCTTATTCAAGTTCCTTCCCAATATCTCTACCATAATAATGAATAGATATGGTGATAGATGATCTCCCCATCTAAGACCTATTTTGGCTTTAAAAGATTCTATTACTAACCCATTGACCAAATCTAAATATGAAACTATAGAGAGACAAGATTTAGTCCATTTGACCCAATTATTTCCAAATCTAAATTTTTCTAATACTTCAAAATGAAAATCCCATTTAACTCTATCATAGGCTTTACTCATATCAAGTTTTAATATCATTTCTCTCTCTTTTCTTGAAGTTTTTGAATGCATAACTTCATGAGCTACTATGATCCTATCCAAAATCTATCTCCCTTTCACAAATCCTCCTTGCTCTTTTGAAATACTTTTTTTAATATAGGTCTTAACCGATTCACCATCACTTTGGAGATGATATTATATGCCATATTACATAGGCTCATGAGCCTAAATAAATCAAACAATTTTACATTCTTGTTTTGTGGAATTAGGGTAAGATATGTGACATTTATTTTATAAGGTATGTATTATTTTACCCTAGATTCTTCCATTGACACCAATAAAAATTTCTTCACTATATCCCATTTATGTTGATAGAATGTTGTAGAGAGCCCATACAAACATGGGTATTTATCCTTATCAAAAGAGAAAATAGCTAAATAAATTTCTTCTAGAGTAATAGGCTCCATCAATTTACTATTATCTTCATCTATCATAATTGAAGGTACTTCTTGTAGTAGTTTATCTTTAGGAAATTCAAAATCCCCCAATCCTAGAATATTATAGTAAAAAAACCTTACCTCCTTTCTAATTTCACTCTGGTATTCAATCCAAACCTCTTCTACTGATTTAATTCTACTAATTCTAGATGTTGATATTTGTACTATTGCCATCTTATGAAAAAAATTGTATTTTTATCTCCTTTTAACCATGTCTGTCTAGATTTTAATCTCCAAAATTTCTCTTAATTACTCAATATATTATGATATTTACTAAGCAACTCCCTTTATTTCAATATTGGTTTATTATGATCACCTTTTTAGAGTTTTTGAAGTTTATCTTTTAGTTCTTCTTTCTTCTCAATTTTTTTTTCAAAAGCATTCTTCTTATATTCTTTTATGATTTAATTTGTTTTGGAAGTGTATACAACCCACTAATTATTGAATAATTCCACATTTGTGCTATCATATCAACAAATTGAGGATGGTCTTCCCATATTTACTCATATTTATAATATGATATTTTTTAACTCATTCACCACCATTTTAACTCTTATTGGCTAGTGATTTGAACCAATCATTATCAAGGTATTAATTTTAGCTCAAGTCCCTTCATATAGCAAATGACATGAGAGAATGAACCTATATAATGTTTTTGCTATTAGGTTTTGGCCTCTCTTATTGTTGGTCCATGTATAGTTTTCTTCTTCAAACTCAATCTCCCATGGATTATTGTATTAAATAAAAACTGAGAAATCTCTCATACTTTGGGTTAATTTCTTAGTTCCCTCAAAAGTTTCATCTAGCCTGGTTATGGCATTAAAATTATCTATGATCATGAATCAAGTTTCCTGGCCTTTACTTCTCATAAAGGATTCAATCCCACTCAATATTTCTAATTTTCCTAAGTTCTAGATCCATAGACATTGATAAGGATGAAATAAATATCTACTAAGTAGCATGTTACTAAAGATGTTATCCAATACCTACTTTTATGAATGGTTACATAAGAGGTTCCAATAGGATTCTAACATGTTAGAATTCCCCTTACCACTCCTTCAAAATCTACAACATCCCATTCACATCTCACCCATACTGCTTTCATAGTGTTAGAAACTTCTTCATTTGTCATTTTAGTTTTCTAGATACAAAGATTAGCATGCTTATTACTTAAATAAAGGTCCCTACTATACCTTTTCTTTGACGAGACATTAGCACCCCTTATATTCCATGAGATGGTAATCATTTCTCATTAGGGGCTACTGTCCTCGCTTGCAAATTACCACCATTATTTTGCTATTTTGTAAAGAGAAGTTCAATCAACTAAGTTTGTGTTCTTTTCTCTATGTTTTCTCTTGCTTCCCTAGATCTTGATAATTTGATGGTTTTCCTCTTTTTGCCATCCTTGTATCAAGAGTAGGTTTTATTAGTCTATTCCTCAATATTATCTTACAACATTCATTTTTATTAGTTTTATCGTCTCTTGGATCTACTAAGGAAGCTTTTGATTTGTCCTACTCATTTTTTAGTATTTTATTATTAATGGTAGAGGTATTACCATCTAACACTGCATTTTATCTACCAAATTTATTTTCCTAAATGGTGCATGGTACTTCAAGAGAGTCTTTAAAATATGATGAGACACATTCCTTAGGTTTATTAGGAATGTTCTATCCTAAATTAGGAACATACTGAATAAATGGTTTCTTATGAATATTTTGAACCTATTGTATTGTGTTCTTTAATATTTGATCTTCTTTTTCTTCGTTGGCTAAAACCTTGAAAGAATTGGTATTTCTTCCAATATCCTTCCTTACTTGTTTGCGCTATTTATTTACTTTCATCTATCGAGACCTACTTTTTGGAAGTTGAAAACCATCCTCATTCATGTCCATTTGTAAGTTTCTCTTACAATTTTCTACATATGTTTCTGTTAGACTCTTCTTAGGGAATTATTTCTCAATATGCCTCACTTCATTATATCTTATACATCTAAAATATATGTTTTCATAATATATTGTTTGAATCCACAACTTACCCCTATACTTAAGAACGATTGATTCTGGTAAAGGTTTACTTATATCAATTATGACCAATATCTGAGCATAAACAGCCAATAATCCATTTTTGTAGTCTATAAAGTTTTGAGGAATTATCCTAAAGTGTTGCCTATTGCCTTGAAGGTATCCATTTCCTAAAATTCTATAGGAAACCTATATATCCTAACCCACACTGGTACTAGGGATTGATTTATATTTTTAGGTTTAAAGTCTTCATACTGGTGGGTATGGAAGAGTCTTGCTCTTCCCATAAACCAAGGTCCCTCTTTTTGGATTCTATATTTTTCCCCATAGAACAAAAAATACTAGGAAGAAACCTTTGGGAATAAAGGATAGACTCACACTTGGAGACTTCCAAGTCTTATCAAACTATTTTCTCAAGGTCAAAGCCCCTGACCAAGACCCATAAAATTTACAAAAAACTTTCGTATCTTGGAGAAACAAGGATCACTTTTCTATGATGGTATCACTAACCTCTACTACTAGGGATGATTCTAAGGATTTACCTAGAAATCAATCCATGGGAAGGAAACTATAACTCAAAATCTACTAAAATTACCATAATATATTTTAGTGATTATAATATTTGATAATATTTGGTAGTGGATTTGAGCTTCGATAATGATAAATCTGGGGAGAGTGGGATTTAGTGATGGTGGATCTAGGCTTAGATGGTGGTGGGTTTTGGTTTTGATGGAAGATCTAGTCTTCAATAGTGGTGGGGTTCAAAAACTATGGATCTGGGCTTTGAAGGTAGTGGATCTAAGCTTCGATGATGAAATATCTAGGGAGAATAGGCATTAGTAGTAGTGGATATAGTATTTGAAAATAGTGGGCTTTAAATTTGATGGTTGCAGATGTGGGCTTCAATAGTGGTGGGTTTCAACAACTATAGATTTAGGATTTAGAGGCAATGGATCTAATCTTTGACAATGATAAATTTGGGGAGAGTGGGCTTTAGCAATGGTGGATCTAGGATTTGATGATGGTGGGATTTGATTTCAATGATGATAAATTTAGGCTTCAATAGTGGTGGGATTTAACTATGGATTTAGGCTTTGAAGGTAGGGTATCTTAGCTTCAACTATGGGAGATCTAGGGAGAGTGGGCTTTAGCGATGGGGGATCTAGGCTTTGATGGTGGTGAGCTTTGGCTTCAATGGTTTATAATGAAACCCTAGCAAATGAAGCCTCTTACAAGCACTATGGACTTGGGTTCCTCCCTTGGGCCTTTATTTGTAAGAGAGAGAGGTGAGGAAGGTAGGAGAAGCAAATGGAGATGAGGGGGATGGTTTCATTGGAAGCAAATATAGAGATAAAAAGGTGTTAGAGATGATGTAGATAAGGTGAAGGTAGATACAAAATCTATTAATAGTAGAATCATCAACCCTAACACCATCATTGCTAAGAATATAGTTCGTCGATCAATATGCCCTCCTATATAAACATCATTGATCCTCAGTCCATCCTACATCCTCAAGAATTTATCCTTACTCAAAAGACTAACTTTCTAGCTCTCACACTCATTCCCAGATGAATAGACACACATCAAACAGGTACCTTGAGTACATCCTCTAGAGTAACTATCATCTTGCTTATTGGTAACTTGAAAGTATTGATGGATGGATACCACCTCTTTGCAAGGGCCATCAACAAGGAGCAATCAAACTCTAACTTAGGCATGTAGGCAATATCATACAACCCTATCATCCCAAAACCGCTGTATCCTACCACCTCTACCCGCCTGCTAAGATGCTCTCCAAAAATTTAGGGTGACACCCCCTGCTCATCAAAGTCTTCATCACCTACAAAAATAATCCAAATAATCAAGTTATAATATCTATAAAATCTTCTCAAAATTTCACAAAAATACTACCATTGGATAGCCCTCGAAAAGAGCTTTCCGACAAGTACAAATATACCTATATTTGCACACATATCAAGGTTAAAAATTTTAAAATAAAAATCACTATCCAATCCCAAATTTACCACTAGCACCAAATTCACAAGTGCCAAATTTACCACTAGGATCAAATTTACCATTGGTTCTAGTATCAAATTCACCACTGGCACCAAATTCACCACAACCTACAAAAAACTTAAAAAAAGACCTAGAATCAAAATTTTCAACTCCAAATGAAGACATACCTCTTAGTCTCACTCTGATACATCGAATATCCCTTGAATCGCATATGCACAATGCACCCAACCTCAGATAGTAGCCATCCTCTATAACATCTCTGCCTTGTTCTCTCCAACTTTCTAAAATAAGTAAAGTATAAATGAGAGCACTATCACCTTTTCTTTTGCGTTTTAAACCACCTGCTCATCATCAACTAGATTAGCATCCCGTATTCCTAAAAATTCATCCCAAAACCTATCATTAGGCATATTGTTATCAAAAATAGGACTTTTCCATGGGGTAAAATGATTTTCTCTGGATAACAAGGCATGCAAAACGAGGCATATGTATACAAAATAATCAAAACTAGCTTTTCAAATCAACAGAGCAATACAACAACAATTCATCATAGTGTCAAAATTGAGTATCACAACTTAACTTTTAATGCAACATTTCAAACATCGCTTCAAAATTGGGGTAAAATATAGACACCCAATTTTGACACACTAATCTCAATTTCTTAAATACTAGTCACAACTTCACGAAACCAATCACAAACACTTCAAAACTTCCCAAAATTAGTTGTAAATTTCATAAAACTAAAATTTGATCATTCCCTATCATCATAGGCATCATTTTTTACCTTTACCAAATTCACCACCCTCACCGAATTTACTAGTGGTAAATTTGGTAAAATGTAGAAATCAACCTCTGGCACCCAGAATTAGTTATGAAAAAATTCAACACTACCAAATTTTCCAGTGGTGAATTTGGCTAAAGGTAAATTTGGAAAATTTTCAAATTTCAAACTCACCAAATCAGATTTAGACTCCTTACCCAATTCGCCACCCGGGTCACCAAATTTGCTAGTGGAAAATTTAGTTGACAGTGGTGAATTTTGCAAACATAATCAGGAATATTCCACACAAACCAGAGAGGTATGGATTGACCTCCCTTCCACCTCTACCATCGATTTCACATGCTCCAACAATGCATCGGATACAACAATTTTGAATTGTTCTTATCCATTCCTCCCTCCAACCCTCCTCCAATTCCTATTTAAGGAGGTCATGGGGTAATCATTCCACAAGTAATTCCACTATAGCAAAGCTCCACCACATTTTATAACATTCTTCCTTTCAATAGCATTCTTGATTTTAAGTTTTCTTCAAGCATTTTGGAGCATTGTGTGAGCATTGAGAGTAAGTCAAGCAAGGCAAGGAGGCCACCATTGGAGGCAATAAAGAGAGCTCTCCTAGCTCATTTCTTCTCTCTTTCCACCTCAGCTTCATTGCATTTCATCCTCTATATTGTAGCCTTGCTAAATTGATAACCTTTCTTTAATGCATTTTACATTCTATGCTCTAACTTTTCTTGCAGGGTTCTATTCCTTGTTTTTGGTAGCCTCTAACATTGTTTTTGCAGCCCTTATAACATTGTTTTATGGAATTTTATTCAATTATAGCATCTTAATTTCATATCTAAAACTTCCTTTGCAGGCTCATTTTAAGTTTGCATTCATTTCATCATCATACTTTGCACATAACTCTCTGTTTTGCAAGGTATTTTGACATTTTCTAACACATTACTCATCATATTCTCTTGTTGTAATTTTTTACTGTATTTTGGTGGATATTAGTAGCATACTAATATATTTTCTTCATCCATGCTCATTTAATTTTATATTTCTTTTATCCATAAGCATTTAATCTAGTTTTATTCAATTTCTTACCATTTCTTTCCATGCACTACATGTAATTTTACATTGCATATATACATAAGTATTTCTCTCCTCCCTTATCCTTAAGGCAAGGTGTGAAGAATACAAGGTTGTCATTGCCTTGTATCTCACAACCCCTTGCCTAGCCTCAAAGGCTTCCTTCCCTTATAATTTTTCTTTTCCTTCTTATTGTAGGCTTTGCTAGTTTTTTATTAGCATTCTTACATGTTCTGAAATTTTTAGTAAATTCTAATATTAAATGCTAATTTGATATTTTTAGAGATTAAATTAGTTATTCTATATCCTCTTTATCATCATAATTTACATTATTTTCCTTTATATTCTTAGTTTTAAATCTAATTTCATTCACGTGTTCATTGCTACAATTCCTTGTATGTTGTAGGTAGCATCACATATCACTACATTTTCTATTTAATATCTTCAATTAAGTAATGGTTTACTCTAATTAGGAGTTAGATTAGTTGTTTTAGACTATTCCTAACAACACTATACACTCTTCCTTCCCTCTTGCACCCCTATAAAATCCAAATTTTAGTCATACTCTGCACTTTCATCCCCTTTACATACATTTAAAATTTTAGTCCTTAAATTCTCTATTTCTCTAGATTAATTCTCTGATTTCCTCAATCATAGACCTTGTAAAATATACTAGGACCCTTCCCCTTTAGTTTCAGTTTCAAACTTAGTTAAAATCCATCAAATTTGACCTCTAAAACTCTTAAAAACCTGCCTTAGGACCAAATTTGCCACCCTAAACTATTAGTGGGGACTTTGGAAGCCAAAATACATTGAATCAAGTTCTCCACTTAGACCAAATTTTCCAGTGGTGAATTTGGTATACTTAGCGGCAAATTTGGAAACAAGCCAAATTCCACCCCAGGAGGTAAGCATACTCACTTTTTTTTATCAAAAAGGGATTTGATAAGATATTTAGGCAAGATCCAACCCTATCCAATCCTAAAACAAACCCCTTAAATCAGAAACCCTAACATTTTTAATTTTTGTGCAGATTTATCAAATTCACCACCCCTGTGGTGAGTTTGGCAATAGTGGTGAATTTAGCATTTTTCAGTGGTAAATTTGGCAGATAGGCTTTATGAGAGGTAATATGGCCACTTGGCCCTTCCTTAGCTCTGTAATTTTATTTTATCTATGTTTTATTTATGTTTTCTACTATTTTGCAAATAGAAATCACATTTACTTTGGAAAATTAAGGAATTCTAACTAGAAAACTCTAATAGTTTACAAAACTTTACAATTTTTTCACAAAACATTCTTGGTTTCTTTACAAAAAACTAACATACTAATCAATTAAGGAAACTTATATTGGAATTTAACCTTTTGATCACTTTCAAGCACATAGGAAAAAAACAAAAAGCATTTAGTTGCATTAGGCTAGATTTTTTATTGCATTCCTCCTTATTTTATCATGAAATCAAAATCTTTCTAGTATGGCTCATTCAAAACTTGAAGTGCATATAAGTTAGCTCTTGTTTTTATGCATTTGTGTGAATTAAGCGTAAGCATTACATTTAGATTATCCTTGATGATTTAGGTTTAAATAATCGTTAAGGATCGATAAAGAGTCAAATAAATAGAGATCCAAAAATTTTAGGTGTTTCTTTCAATTAAACTCCTAAAACATCGACAACACAAGAATTACATCAAATTACACACAACCATAGAAAACACATTAAGTAGGATTCTAGTTGTGTTGAGGATATTTGTATCCTTTGGGTCTCTTTTGGAAAGAGACCCTCAAGTAGGGAAGTAGAGATTCTAATGAATCTTTCCCGTGCACACTTGACATTAATTAGACTTAAAGGGAAAAGAACATGATTTTCCTAACCCTCTACATATATATTCCATTTTATTTAACAATTTTGAACCAATTCCTTTAGTATGCCTTTCAAAATAACCAAATTCTTCATCACCCTAATCTCTTTCAATATCAAGACAACTTTGAGCATCACTATCCCTACCATCATTTGAATCTCTATCATCATCAATTATGACAACATAAACTTTTTTGACCAATCACAAACTACATTCAAATCATATGAGCTACACTATATTTTTTCTTTTTATGTCACAATATGCATTTATTATCATATATTTCAAGGTATTATTAGATTCCTCATCACTTGATAATAGATATATATGGTTTGCCATAATATTCCTATGTACACATTCTAATTGTGCAACATACCCTTGCTAATTACTTTTATCTCTCTAATTCTATTTAGGATATTATTTATCTTGATCCTTCCTAGTCAATGCATTATACTTACAAGATTTTGTATTATGTCCCTATTTTTCACAAATATGATAATACTTTTGTTTTTGGTTTTTTTATGAAGTGCAATATCCTTTTTCTAATACAATAGCCTTATTGGATGACTCATTTCTCAATTGATTTTCAAGTTTATATTGCTAAAGAATATTTATTAATTCCTCAAATGACATATTTCTATTTGATACTAGAAGAGATGTGACCAACATTTTAAATGATTCAGGAAGTGCTCTAAGTACAACTAAAACTAGGAGTTTATCTTCAACCTTTTCTCCTAAGGTATGCAATTTTAATTTTCATTCTGGAAGCCTTTGAAAAAAATGTTTAATGTTTTATCCATCATGAAACTTTAGTGCATACAATTGTGATTGTAGGTGTAAATGGTTGCCTTATTCTTTCCTTAAAATATCTTACCTAATTTTTTCCATGCAATTTTTGAAGTTTCTACTTCACTAATGTGTTCTTGAATTTCATCAGATATGCCAAAAATAATTAACATCAAAGCTTTAGATTCATCATTTCTAAATTTGTATTTTATCTTCTAGAATGTTTCTTTGTCCATTCACCACATCCTAAAGTTTTTCAGCAATAAGTATTGATCTCATATTATTTTACATAGGTTAAAAATAGGCCCTTTTAATAATTGAAATTTAGAAAAGAAAATTTGTGTAATTGTCATTTCATTTGAAGTTGACAACCTTATAGCTCCCAAATCTAATTAATAACTTCAATCAAATAATTCCTTTGGAGTAGAAAAAAACTTATTTCTCCAAAAATCAAATAATAAATTTGCAAATTCTAAATTCTAAACCTTTGATGTAGAAATCCTTTTAACTCCCTACTAAATTAAATTTGCAAAATTTCAAAATTTTCTCAAAAATTAAAGAACTTCAAAAATTCAAATCTTAAAAATCTTCTACTAACTCTTCAAACTTCAAAAACAAATCTTCAAAAATTATAAAATTTCAAAAAAAGTTTGACTAGAAATTGTTATAACTCCCTAATTTAAATAATAATTTTCAAAAATCTCTAAAAAAAAGATTTTATAATTTTCAAATCACCTTATAAAATATTAAAAAACTTATAGCTCCTTAGCACTCAATAATAATAATATGTTCATCCTTTTTTAAATTTAGTCTCTTAAACTATTTTTAAATTATTTTCAAATCTTAATTTAATATTAATAATCATCAATTTAATAATTATTAATATTAAACCTTATATTTCTCAAATCCTTTAATCTTCTCTCAAATATTCTTTCTTTTTTTAACCTTAAATTTTCAAATCTCAACTAATTCTTTGCTCTTTGACATGTGTAGTCAAAAAACTTTTCATGCATCCATTCTCTTTGCTACTACTTTCTATATTGCACTTTAGGTCTCATGCGTATAGGCATCCATTCTCCTTCTCATGTGCATAGATTGTTGCTATCTATATTACACTTTAGGTTTTCTTTGAATGTTTTTGCCTTATCTTGGCTAGATATTTATATGGATGGATTTTCACCTTTGGATTTTTACGTGAATTTGGCTCTTTCACTGGGTTTAGATCTTCACCTTACACTACTTTCTTCGTGCTTCAATTTTGCATGCATAATTCTACATGCATATTGCTTCGGGGGCTACTCTCAATGAATATGTACTTCAATTTTGCATGCACATTGCTTCAAGGGCTACTCTTAGTAAATTTGTGCTTCAATTTTACATGCACATTGCCTTAGTGGCTACTCTTAGTGAATCTTCCTAGATGATAATGGTTCTTTATCTTTAATTTAAGTTCCTCTCAAATTGTAGCAATGGCTATGAAATATTTTGTTTTCTTCCTAGCTCTTACCAGATGCTACAATGCTTCAATCCTTATGATTTTATTAGGTTCAATCCTCTTGTTTTCTAGATGCTCAAATGGTACTTGGTTTTGATCTCTCTCCAAATCAAACTTTGCTTTGGATTTTGGTTGATTTCATAAGTGTTTTTCTCATTGAATGATGTCTAAATAATAATTCTTTCAGCTAATAATAATTCTTCTACTTTATTTATATCACTTTTCAAATCATCTCATTTTTAATTTTAATTCTACTTTTTTACAGATGCAGGCTCTTGCCTTCAACTTAGGCTTTACACAAGACTTTTTTTTCACCACAAAGTTTCTATTTAAAAAAATCTATTTAAAATAAAATGAAAAGATGATGTTAAAATTGAAATAATTTAGATAGATGATGGCGGGAGAAGGATCAGGAGTGAACACAGGTGCCAGTGTGGGCGTAGGGTCGGGAGCGAGCACAACCTCTGAGTCTAGGCCTACAGGTTCTGCTATGGGATCTGGGCCAGACGTAGAGCCAAGACAGGTAGGTGAGCAGGGTGGGGACAAGATTATGAGTGATAGGCCCCTTGGCAGTGTTGATGTGAGTGTAGGGCTTGGGAAAAAACTGCTCGACAAAGGTTAGGGACCTGGCCTAGGGGGCCCAAACCCTATTTTTAGTAGATCTTGTTTGGGGCTAGCGCCTAGTCCCAGGATTTAGGCTCAGGCCTTTCTCACAAAGAGATGCAAATCTCCATCTAGGATGATGTTTACTCAAAATTTGTGACACGGTCCTCCTTCTATTTGGTGGGGAAATTCATAGGAAGGCACCCGAACATGGAAACCATTCGACGCTGGGCGGCCTCGAAGTGGAAAATTTTAGGCCACATGCAACTCATGGCCATAACCAAGGGTTTATTTCTCATCAAGCTCAACAACAATGAAAACTCCAACTGAATTCTCTCTGGCGGGCCCTGGTTCCTAGGGCACAAAAGCCTCTTCCTCAAGCGCTATCGAGCTAACTTTAATCCCAACACCCAAAGCATTAATATCACCCTAATTTGGGTTTGCCTCCCTGAACTCCCCTTTCATTTGTGGTAGGAGGACGTCCTAAGGCTCATTGTGCAAGTAGTTGGTGAACCAATTGCCTTCGATCTTGTTACTAAGGCAGGGTACCACATGGTCCATGCCAAGTTCTACGTTAATGCAAACCTCAAATCCGAACTCCCTTCTGCGATTACTATTTCTTCAAGATCCTTCTTTTAGAGCCAAACCCTGATTTATGAGAATAAACCCGCCTTCTACCCCTTGTGCTGCACACAAGGGCACCTTTCCCACCAATACCCCTATTCTAAGAAGGCTGGTGTGTCGCACCCCGAGAACCCCCCTCCTTGTCCCAACAGGGCCCCATCCCGTGGGCCCCCATGCGGTGATCACAGCACCTCAAAATGGCATAGAAAAGAGATAGAATCTACTGCTACTGAGGAACCCTAGGTGGATCCCGATCACTCGAATGATCAGCCCTAGGTATGTCTTAACCTTGATCCCCCTCTTGTTAGTATTTCAAAACCTTTAAGGTGTGCAGAGGAAATATCCTTTGAGGTCACCATGGCCCTTGTTTTCCAGACAGGCCCACAGGTCGACCCCGCCCTTGCTCAATCTGAGGAAGCCCCTTCCTTGACCTACAAGCTATCAGGGCTCCCCAAACCCCACCCTTCCCCCTTGCCCTTGGTGGGTGGGGTGCCCCTTGCCCCCCCGATACCCCTCACTCAATCCCCTTCCCCCCTTCCTTCTTTCCCCTCTTCCCACCCTTCCTCAAATTGTAGTTTTGAGAGGTCTACGGAGGCCGATCCTGGAAGTTTCCAATCCAAGCCTGAAGAGTTTAGCCCCAAAAAGACCCAAAGCAGGAAGTTTGCCACCAACTTTGGAAGCAAAAATAAGAGAGGTCATCCCACCCTTGGTGACCAACGTAACAAGCTCACTAAGGATGATATTGCTAGCGGCTCCTAGGCGACCCTCCTTGATGATTTCATGAGTTTTTTGAAAGCTAATTCCCAGAGATCCAAACCCCCCACCCAGGCCAGGAAGGGAGGCAAGAGACTCCCCAAGGGTGTCAAATGAAGCTCATCACCTAGAATGTGAGGGGGCTCAATGGCACCCCCAAGAAAAGGATCCTTGTTTAGCTCTTCAAGGACCACAAGCTGACTATTCTCCTCCTTTATGAGACCAAACTTGATGAAGTGTCCTCCTCGAGGGTCGCCAAAGCTATCTGGAGGAACAATGATTTTTTGTCCACCCTGACCTTGGGCACAACTGGAGGGCTACTATATCTTTGGGACCTGCACTTATTTGAGGGGAGACCTATTTCATCATCCCCCAGAATCACCAACATCCTAATCCACTATTTAAAGTTACGGCAGTCCTGAATTCTATCCAATGTTTATGCCCCCAACAACCCATATGGAAGAGTGACATTGTGGAATGAAATCAGCATCATGAGAGAGGTGTTCGCTCCTCTCCCTTGGATTCTTGCAGGCAACTTCAATAGTCCCCTCTTTCCCTATGACAAGAGTGGGGGTCTTCTGACGATAACTAAAAGTATGGAGGAATTTTGAGCCTTCACTGATTCCAACGAGCTCATGGACGTTCATTCTGCCTCGAGCTCGAACGGGTTTTCCCCTCAATTTTTCCAATCCTTCTTGGACCTCATTGGCTAGGAAGTGTGTGTGGTTATTCGATACCTCCAGTTCGCTAGCTCCATCCCTAGAGGCATCAATTCCACCTTAATTTCTCTGATTCCCAAGTCCCAGGCAACCAGATCCCTAGCTAAATTTTTCCCCATTAGCCTGTGCAATGTCCTCTATAAAATCTTGACCAAGTCCCTGGCATCTAGACTCAAAGACATCCTTCCCCTAATCATCACCCCTGGCTAGGGAAGCTTTGTCAAAGGAAGGCTTATCACAAATGGGGTTATCATCATCCATGAGGTCCTTCACTCTGCCCTCCTTTCCAAGAAGCCATCCTTCTTGCTCAAATTTGACATGAATAAAGCATTCAATAGAGTAAATCGAGAGTTCCTCTCCAGCGTCCTCATCAATTTTGGGTTCCACCACTCCTGGGTCAACCTTGTTCATAATTGTGTGTCTTCCCCTTGGTTCTTGGTCTTGATCAATGGCTCCCCAACCATATTCTTCCACAGTTCTAAAGGCCTTCATCAAGGTGACTCCCTATCCCTGATTCTTTTCATCATCCTGGCTGAGGCCCTGGGCCGCACCTTCTCAAGCACTGCTTCCTGTGGCCTCATATATGGCATCAGGAGTATGCCTAAGCTACCCCCAGTGTCCCACTAGCAATTCATGGATGACACCAATATTGCCACCTCCGTGTCGGTCCCTCAAGCCAAGGTCATCAAGTAGATCCTGATCTTGTATGAAGAGGCGACTAGGCAGAAGATCAATCTTCGTAAAAGAAAAATCTATTTCATTCACACCCCCAACTAGGTAATCCCATATTGGGTGGATCTTGGACTGCACCCCTGACACCCTACCCTCCACCTACCTCGGGCTACCCATGTTCACAGGGTTTTCTTCCAAAGCCCTGTGGAGTGGCTGATCGAGCGGGTCTAGTAGAATTTGACCTCTTGTAAGGGTCACCTCATCTCCCAGGCGGGTAGGGCCACCATTAAGTTCATTGTCCTCCAAAGCATTCTGATGTACTTTATGTCGGTCTTCAAAATCTTGGCCCCAATTTAGCCCACCTTGAGTAAATCCAAAAATGGTTTTTGTGGTCTGCTAGTGAAGACAAGAAGATGATCCCCCTAGTATCCTAGCCCCTTGTCTGCAGGCCCAAAGAGGAGGGAGTGATCGGGCTTAGGTGGGTTCCCCTTATGAACAAAGCCCTTCTGGCCAAGCAAGTGTGGAAGGTGTTCACGAATGCCTCAGATGAATGGGTTAGTATTGTGCATAGGAAATATCTCCATCAACACCCTTTCCTTAGCAACTTCCAGCCCAAAGATGGATCGACCTTCTGGAAATCCATGACCCTCACAAAGGACATTATTAGGAAAGGGACTTGATGGATCCTTGGTGATGGGGCCAAGATCGACTTTTGGGAGGATAGGTGGATCCAAGATGAGGCCTTGAGTGCTGACAGCGACCTCAGAGTCCTTAAACCATGCCTGAAAGCCTCCAAAGGACCTAATGTGTCAGAATACTTGGTCAAGGACAAGGGGAAAAGCACCTGGGGGCCCATCTCGAACCCCCACCACCCACTTCAAGATGCTAGGCTCCAATGCCTCCTTGAGACTACCATCATCCCTTACGAAGGGGGAGGACAAATGTGTCTAGCATGGCACTAGTAGTGGCTACTTCTCGGTCAAATCCACTTACGCCCTCCAAAGGGACCCAGTGGAGGCTCCTTTCATGGTCAAGCAAGTGTGGGCCAACAATTTGATCCCCAAGATCAGCTACTTCATGTGGGTATCCATCCAAAATAAGATCCTTACTATTGAGAATATGGCCAAGAGGGGCTTACAAATCCCAAATAGATCCTTCCTTTTTTGTGCTGCCTAGGAATCAACCAACCATCTCTTCCTCACTTGCCCCTTTAGCGTAGAGGTCGTGGGTCACCTCCTCACCCTATTTTCCATTCAGTGGGTTCCCCATAGCTCCATCATTGATCTCTTTTCCCAATGGCCCAATACCTTTGTCCATCCCACCCTCCACTCCCTCTTGGCATTCTACCTTCCCCATATGCTTTGGCAAATTTTGTTAGTCTCACAATGACACTGAGAGGGGGGGTGAATCAGTGTAGCTCTTTAAAACTTAAATCTTCAACTCTTAAAGCCAAAACAATGAGAACTTAAAACCAAATAAAGCAAATATAACAAGAGAGCATCACACAACACAAGATGTACCGAGGTTCACCGATTTGGCTACTCCTCAAAAATTGACTGTTTGGACTCCCATCCAAATCTAGCCTTTGCAAAGCAACAACTTTACAATCAATTTACCAGCACCCACTGGAAGGAGCACCAACCCCTGATTTATCTGCACCAACAGAAAGGAGCACCAACCCCTGATTTATCTGCACAAATAGAAAGGAGCACCAACCCCTGATTTACCAGCACCAACTAGAAGGAGCACCAACCCCTGATTTATCTACACAAACAGAAAGGAGCACCAACCCCTGATTTACCAGCACCAATTGAAAGGAGCACCAACCCCTGATTTATCTGCACAAACAGAAAGGAGCACCAACCCCTGATTTACCAGCACCAACTGGAAGGAGCACCAACCCCTGATGCCAAGCACCAACTTGGACTTCAATCTTGAAACTAGAAGATTGACATAGAAATGCCTTCACTTTTACAAGACCCTGACTGGTCTATTGCTTACTCAACCTCTCTCACAATTCACCCAACACACACCCTTCTCGCTCGCCTCTCGCGTGCCTCTCGCTCTCTTCACGCAGATAAAATCCCCACTAAAATTCTCCAAGCAACACTCCTTTTATAACAATCCTTTCTCTTTGTAACTCCAGTTGTAACTCCTTCTTTCATATTCTCATGTGCCACTTGTCAATTGTAACTCCTTCTTTATGTAACTCCTTTTGTATATATTTAGAAGGCATTTCGTCAAACACGTCACATGCAAATAATTGACACCATATTCTCCTACCATGACTATTCGTCTTCTCGGTCATGACTGTTCGTTTTCTCCTTCATGACTGTTCATTTTCTCCTTTGTGCATGCATGCATTTTGGTTTCGAAAAGGCTTTTCATTTCTATTTTAATGACTGTTCATTTTCTCCACATGGGCATGCATCCGTTTCTTTCCATGACTGTTCATTTTCTCCACATGGGCATGCATCCGCTTCTTTCCATGTGTACAACCATCTTAAATGATTTCAAATCATTAAAGATTCCTTATGGGTCCACGTCACTATGCGGTCTTCAGTTTCACCATCTTGGTGTTCATCACTAATATCAGACACACTGTTAACTACTCTGTTCCTTTGGTGAAAATGCAACATGTCGCGATATCGCGACACTTTTGTTTCTCTGCCTGCCTGCCCTTTTTGAGTTGCAAAAATGCGACATGTCGTGATATCGCGACACTTTTGTTTCTCTGCCTGCCTGCCCTTTTTGAGTCACGAAAATGCGACATGTCATGATATCGCGACACTTTTTCTTTCTCTTCCTCTTCCCTTTTGAGTCACGAAAATGCGACATGTCGCGATATCGCGACACTTTTTCTTTCTTGCTCTTTCTCTTCTCTTTTGGCCATGAAAATACAACATGTCGCGATATCGCGACACTTTTTCTTTCTTGCTCTTTCTCTTCGCTTTTGGCCACGAAAATACGACATGTCACGATATCACGACACTTTTTCTCCTTGCTCTTTCTCTTTGCTTTGGCCCGCGAAAATACATGTCACGATATCGCGACACTTTTTCTCCTTGCTCTTTCTCTTTGCTTTGGCCCGCGAAAATACAACATGTCGCGATATCGCGACACTTTTTCTCCTTGCTCTTTCTCTTTGCTTTGGCCGCGAAAATGCAACATGTCGCGATATCGCGACACTTTTTCCTCCTTGCTTTTTCTTCTCTTTGGCCGCAAAAATGCAACATGTCGCGATATCGCGACACTTTTTCCTCGCTTTTTTGCTTCTCTTTTGGCCGTGAAAATGCAACATGTCGCGATATCGTGACACTTTTTCCTCTTTGCTTTTTTGCTTCTCTTTTGGCTATGAAAATGCAACATGTCACGATATCACGACACTTTTTCCTCTTTGCTTTTTCGCTTCTCTTTTGGCCATGAAAATGCAACATGTCGCGATATCGCGACACTTTTTTCTCTTTGCTTTTTCTTTGATCTTTTGCATATGGGCCACTTCGGTCTTCTTGGACAACCTGTAACAACTTCACCCAAACATCAAAAACATCCTCATAAGCATTTAACATCACTGTACATACTCTGAGTAACCTCTGAACTCCTGTCCACTGCATCAACCGATCTATCTGACTGTGTTGACAACAATGACAATACTGTCGCTGCACCTTGCTCAACAATCTCCCCCTTTGGAATTGTTGGCAACACACGTGCAATTTCCTGTAACTCTTCTCCCCCTTTGACAACAATATCAAAGGGTTGCTGCAAACTCCCCCTGAGTCCATGCACAACATTCTCGGGCAAAAATTATTACACTTAGCAAAAATCACAAACATGAGCAAAAAGATAAACAAATACACAAATGCTCCCCCTAAGAATGTGGTCCCGATAGCTAGTCAATTCTTGGGAAGCGTGACCACTCCCAATTTATTGCGAAGGTACTCAAAGACTTCCTTGGGCAACGGTTTTGTGAAGATATCCGCTACTTGCTCTGTTGTTGGAACAAAATCCAACTTAACCTCACCTTCCGCAACTTTCTCCTTCAAAAAGTGATACCGGATAGCAATATGTTTTGTGCGAGAATGCATAACTGGATTCTTTGAGATGTTAATGGCATTGGTGTTATCACACTTAACTAAAATTGGCTCACTGAAGTTAATACCAAGATCTTTCAGGGTTTGTTTCATCCATAATACCTATGTACAACACGTTGTCGCTGCAATATATTCTACCTCTGCTGTGGATAAGGAGACTGACTCTTGTTTCTTACTGTGCCACGCGACCAACCTATCTCCAAGATAGAATGCACCTCCACTGGTACTCTTTCTGTCATCTACACATCCTGCCCAATCTGCATCTGAATACGTAATAAGGGTGAAGTCCTTACCTTTCGGATACCATAACCCATACTCCATAGTACCCTTGAGGTACCGAAGAATCCTCTTCATTGCTTCACATGAGTCTCCTTGGGACTAGCCTAAAATCGTGCTACCATGCATACGCCTGCAAAATATCTGTCTAGTAGTTGTCAAGTATAGTAAGCTCCCAATCATAGATCTGTACATGGTTTGATCAACATGTGGAGATTTGTCATCCTTGCTCAACTTGCAACCTGTCGTCATGGGAGTGCTAACTAGCTTACAATCCTCCATTGTGAACTTTTTTAGCATCTCTTTCACTAAACCAAATTATCAGAACTGTTATAATCCATAACTTTGAACAATGGTAGTAAGAACCATCAAAAGTACAACACTGACATATAGCAATACTACCAATGGTGACAACTCTCAATTTAATCACCACCCTTCACGGTACCTCCACAAACAACTACATGAACTGAAACACACTTTGACAACTATACGACAACTCCCCATGACTACTTGCCTTTCATCCTCAGATAACCAAACAAATACATAGGAGCATTAAAATAAAACTTTAAGATTGCTCCCCCCGAGGATGTGCTACCTGGAGTTGCTTAGTGCAATAGAGGAGTAGTCTCCTTCTAGTCCAAGGAGACACGATTTCCTTTCTTCTTTCTTTCTCCACTCTGGTTTGATTACAGTTTTGGGCTCTTGTTTTGACTTTTCTTTTTCAGTAGCTTGTGCATGTTTTTCGAGAAATTTTCTATTTTGTCTCATTCCATTTGGTTGAAATTTTCTTCCCTGAAATTGATTTGATGCAAATGTACTTCGACAATTTCTTGCAATGTGCCCAAAATTATGACGAGTTATAACATTCTACTGCATAATCCATCAAAGGTGAAAAAACATTTCTACTTGGGTGGTTGTCTCTTGTGCATCCTTGATGGATGATTATTTTCCTTTCTTTGATGCACATGATTTCTTCCCTGTCCGTGTTGCATTCTTTGTGTCTGATGAAATCTACTGTCTTGCCTTAGATTAGATACAAAAGTTCTTGGACAAAACCTTGCTATGTGCCCATGACCATTACATTTAAAACATTGCACATGGTGTTCAATAGATGTATTTCTACCAGCATAACTCTTTGATCTATTATTCAATCCACAATAAATTGCCTTGTGACCATAATGGTTGCATCTAAAACAATAGCCATTAAAAGCATTATTATGAATAAAGTGAGAGTGATAGAACCTCTTTTGTTGTGGTTGCTTTGTTGTAGATCTCCTTTGAGATTTTCTTCCTTTTGAAGATTCGACTTCAAGCTTTTCTTGCTTTGATCCTTCAGCAGTGGACTTCTTCTTCTCTGCAGATTTAGAAGATGAAGGTTGTTCAGCTTCACATCCAAGACCAAGCTTACACATGGGGCTTCTTTGTTGCCTTATCATTTTATCTAGCAACTCTGTGCTCTTCTCAAATTTGAGATTTGTATTGGCCTCTTCTAGTTGTTTCCTCAATAAAACAATCTCCTCTTCTTGTTTGCAGCAAACAATCTCTTTCTCATTGATCTGTGACCTGAGAGTTTCTTCAATCCTTTTGGACTCTTCTACTTGCAGCTTTAGATCACTAATAACTTTGTTAGATTCCTCTTCACGTTTGCTACATACATCGCCTTTATCATCCAGGTGTGACTTCAAGGCTTCTTCTATTTTCTTGGCTTTATGAATTTGTAAGAAGAGATCTTCAATATTATCCCCATATTCTTCCAACTTCTTGGACAGTCTTTTGTTCTTTTTCCTTTCTATACCCAACTCTTCAAGTGCAACGATCAACTCACCTTCTAGATCTACTTCAGCCTCAAGGTTTTCATCACATACTTCAGAATTCACTCCTATCTTTTCTAGTTCAATTTTCTCTTCCACAGGAACTGAAACTGACTGAGATGCCTTATTGGAGGAGGATCTATTCTTCTTACCCATTGCGTACTAATCCAAGATCAACCCTAGCTGATTTAGCCTGACAAGGGAAACTGGCTCTGATACCAATTGTTAGTCTCACAATGACACTGAGAGGGGGGTGAATCAGTGTAGCTCTTTAAAACTTAAATCTTCAACTCTTAAAGCCAAAACAATGAGAACTTAAAACCAAATAAAGCAAATATAACAAGAGAGCATCACACAACACAAGATGTACCGAGGTTCACCGATTTGGCTACTCCTCAAAAATTGACTGTTTGGACTCCCATCCAAATCCAGCCTTTGCAAAGCAACAACTTTACAATCAATTTACCAGCACCCACTGGAAGGAGCACCAACCCCTGATTTATCTACACCAATAGAAAGGAGCACCAACCCCTGATTTATCTGCACAAATAGAAAGGAGCACCAACCCCTGATTTACTAGCACCAACTGGAAGGAGCACCAACCCCTGATTTATCTGCACAAACAGAAAGGAGCACCAACCCCTGATTTACCAGCACCAACTGGAAGGAGCACCAACCCTTGATTTATCTGCACAAATAGAAAGGAGCACCAACCCTTGATTTACGGCTAATGGAAGGAGCACCAACCCCGATTTATCTGCACAAATAAAGGAGCACCGAAGGAGCACCAACCCTTGATTTACCAACACCAACTGGAAGGAGCACCAACCCCTGATGCCAAGCACCAACTTGGACTTCAATCTTGAAACTAGAAGATTGACATAGAAATGCCTTCACTTTTACAAGACCCTGACTGGTCTATTGCTTACTCAACATCTCCCACAATTCACCCAACACACACCCTTCTCGCTCGCCTCTCACGCGCCTCTCGCTCTCCTCTCGCTCTCTTCACGAGATAAAATCCACACTAAAATTCTCCAAGCAACACTCCTTTTATAACAATCCTTTCTCTTTGTAACTCCAGTTGTAACTCCTTTCATATTCTCATGTGCCACTTGTCAATTGTAACTCCTTCTTTATGTAACTCCTTTTGTATATATTTAGAAGGCATTTCGTCAAACACGTCACATGCAAATAATTGACACCATATTCTCCTACCATGACTGTTCGTTTTCTCGGTCATGACTGTTCATTTTCTCCTTTGATGACTGTTCGTTTTCTCCTTTGTGCATGCATGCATTTTGGTTTCCGAAAAGGCTTTTCATTTCTATTTTAATGATTGTTCATTTTCTCCACATGGGCATGCATCCGTTTCTTTCCATGACTGTTCATTTTCTCCACATGGGCATGCATCCGCTTCTTTCCATGTGTAACGACCATCTTAAATGATTTCAAATCATTAAAGATTCCTTATGGGTCCACGTCACTATGCAGTCTTCAGTTTCACCATCCTGGTGTTCATCACTAATATCAGACGCACTGTCAACTACTCTGTTCTTTTGGCAAAACTGCAACATGTCGCGATATCGCGACACTTTTGCTTCTCTGCCTGCCTTTCCTTTTTGAGTCACGAAAATGCGACATGTCGCGATATCGCGACACTTTTGTTTCTCTGCCTGCCCTTTTTGAGTCATAAAAATGCGACATGTCACGATATCGCGACACTTTTTCTTTCTCGTTCTTTCTCTGCCCTTTTGAGTCACGAAAATGCGACATGTCACGATATCGCGACACTTTTTTTTCTTGCTCTTTCTCTTCTCTTTTGAGCCACAAAAATGCGACATGTCGCGATATCGCGACACTTTTTCTCCTTGCTCTTTCTCTTTGCTTTGAGCCACGAAAATACAACATGTCGCGATATCGCGACACTTTTTCCTTCTTGCTCTTTCTCTTCGCTTTTGAGCCACAAAAATGCAACATGTCACGATATCGCGACACTTTTTCTCCTTGCTCTTTCTCTTCTCCTTTGGCCACGAAAATGCAACATGTCACGATATCGCGACACTTTTTCTCTCTTGCTCTTTCTCTTCTCTTTTGGCCACGAAAATACAACATGTCACGATATCGCGACACTTTTTCTCCTTGCTCTTTCTCTTTGCTTTGGCCAGTGAAAATACAACATGTCACGATATCGCGACACTTTTTCCTCCTTGCTCTTTCGACCGCAAAAATGCAACACTGTCGTGATATCGCGACACTTTTTCTCTCTTGCTCTTTCTCTTTGCTTTGGCCCGTGAAAATGCAACATGTCGCGATATCGCGACACTTTTTCTCCTTGCTTTTTCTCTTCTCTTTTGGCCGCGAAAATGCAACATGTCGCGATATCGCGACACTTTTTCTCCTTGTTTTTTTGCTTCTCTTTTGGCCGCGAAAATGCAACATGTCGCGATATCGCGACACTTTTTCCTCCTTGCTTTTTCGCTTCTCTTTTGGCCACGAAAATGCAACATGTCGCGATATCGCGACACTTTTTCCTCTTTGCTTTTTTGCTTCTCTTTTGGCCACGAAAATGCAACATGTCGCGATGTCGCAACACTTTTTCCTCCTTGCATTTTCTCTTTGCTTTGGCCGCAAAAATGCAACATGTCGTGATATCGCCTCACTTTTTCCTCATGGCAGTAGTAGTGGCTACTTCTCGGTCAAATCCACTTACGTCCTCCAAAGGGAACTAGTGGAGGCTCCTTTCATGGTCAAGCAAGTGTGGGCAATAAGCTGATCCCCAAGATCAGCTACTTCATGTGGGTAGCCATCTAGAATAAGATCCTTACTATTGAGAATATGGCCAAGAGGGGCTTCCAAATCCCAAATAGATCCTTCCTTTGTTGTGTTTCTTGGGAATCAACCAACCATCTCTTCCTTACTTGCCCCTTTAGCGTAGAGGCCATGGGTCACCTCCTCACCCTGTTTTCCATTCAGTGGGTTCCCCACAACTCCATCATTGATATCTTTTACCAATGGCCCAATACCTTTGTCCATCCCACCCTCCACTCTCTCTTGGCATTCTACCTTCCCAACCTACTATGGAAAATTTGGCTTGAGTGTTACAGGCGAGCCTTCTCTTTCCCGACCTGCAACCCCCAGTCGGTGGCGACCAAGGCTGTGGCCTTTGCCCTTGAGAATTATTTCTCCCTCCCACTGAGCAGGCCTTCTTGGAAGGTGATCGAGGCCTCTATCCTAACCAAACTTGGAGTTCAAGCCCCCTTGCCCCCCCCAACCCCCTCCATTAGAGCTGCGACTAGGTGGGTTGCCCCCCTCCCAAGTGGGTCAAACTCAATTTTGATGGTGCCTCCAAGGGCAACCTCAGCCCCTCGGGAGCTGGCGAGGCCATCTGGGACCACTCCAGAACCTTGATCTTGGGCTACGCTGAGGCCCTTAGCATGCAAACCAACAACTTCATGAAAGTAGCAGCGTTACTCCATGGGGTCCTCACCCTCCAAAAGACCCCTAGTAAAGTGATCATCAAGGGTGACTCCCTTAACATCATCAATGCTACCCTCAACAATGGGGAGAATTCATGGCACATCTTCAATATTATTCAAGAGGTTCAGGCCATCCTTCCAGGGCTCCCCCAACATTCCATACACCACGTCTACCGAGAAGGTAATAGGGTGGCTAATTTTTTGGCCAATATTGCAACTTCTTTGAAAGGTCTTAGCATCTGGACCAAGGATTTTCCTATCGGGCTAGTGCAAGCAGTGTCCCAAGACCTCCTCAATATTGATGCTATTCTAGACACCTAGAATTTCCTGGCTCTATGCTTGGATGACCTGGCTCCATGTCAGGCATAATTGCATGTTGGATGTTGATATTACTACGTTTCTCTCTGCAGTGGTAGTTCCCAACAACATCCATGATCACGGGCACTTCAGGGTGACCACTAGACTATATGCAGTGCCTAGTGTCTCCCTCCCTAGCATCCATGTCAAAGGCAACTCGTAAACCTCTTCTTTTTTTAGCATTCTTATTGGGCTCATAGTCAGCATAGTGTGCGGGCCCGTGCCACCTCAAGTCAAGTGCCTTGCTGCTAATTTTGTGTCCTGGTGTTAGCCTGACCTAGCAACCCAAGCATGGCAGTTGCCTACATAAGACCAACCCTCTGTGCCATCCCAACTAGCATGCCACGTGGAGTCCATCCCTTGGCTCCTTTCCCCTCACTGCCAAACTTGCCATCTGCCTTACTGCCCTTGTCATTCTCTGCTCATGTCTTCCTCACTCTAGACACCAACTCCCAAAGCATGCGTTCCCTTGATGCCCCTTGGCTTCCTCCCCATACCTTTTTTTCCCCTTGAGGTCTATCACCTTCACATTCCTTTGCCCCTCATGCCTTTTCCTAGCGAGCTCCTCCCCCTATCAACCCCACTTCCTTTTGGCACTTTATACCCTGGGCGAGTTGTGATTCCACCATGTCAACTCCTAAGGCCATTTACATCGAGCCCAAGAACCTTTCTCTGTCTGAGTCTACTAAGGTCTTTACTGATGCCAAGGAGTATACCCCCTTTCTGAGAAAATTCGCTAGGCCTGATGAGGACATCATCCAGGGCTTCATGGACACTTGGGATGAGGGTGAGGTCCAGGTGAAAGGGATGCATTTTAGAGTCACCAAGGAGTTCCTGTTTGACGTCATTGGTCTGCATCATGAGGAAAATAGGAAGTTAATTCGTCGAGACAAGCACAATTGGGAGGAGGAGTTCTCCTGCTTCCCAGAACATAATTACGACATGATGACTCTATTCAAAAATGACCTCCCCAAACCTTTTTATGAATCCCTGGTTCCCATGATGCAATTTATTACATGCGATGACCTAGACCAGAAGTTATTTAGTTTCCATCTAAGTTTCTTTAACCACATTTACGGTGCCACCTTGCTGAGCACTCCCCATTTCCTGATTTACTCCCTGGGCCTTGCCATTGATAGATCCCAAAAAAACCACTCCCGCAATTTCCACCAAGGACTTATGGCCATCCTCTATCACCACGCTCTAGCCCATTAGCCCTCGCTTTAGAGTATTCTCCCCTGGCATCTGTCCTACCCACTGAGGCTGCCACCTCCCCTGTTGCTTCGAAGTCCAGAGAGGACATTCCCAATGACCCTGAAGATTCCCCTCCCACTAGAGAGTGCAGGCCTACCCAGAAACGCAAGGCATCATCTCAAGTCCCTAGTGGCATTTCGATCCCTGGTGCTAGCTTTGCAAGAGGGACGGCCCCTGGCGAGAGCAGGTCCTCGACCAGACTTAAGAAGCCCAAAGTTGATGCGCCAAAAACCATCAAGATCAGTTCAAATTTTGAGAGCAAGTTATGCATATTTCTGACTAGGATCCTCCTCAACATGGCGATCAACTCGCTCACCTCGACTGCCAATGCGACTATAGTAGCTATCAATACCTTCAAGGAGCTTCGATGCAGGCTGGGGGATGGCCCCGATGGTGACGGGAATTAGTTCCCTGGTGTGGGGCTCCCACCCGAAGTTTCCCTGGGAGTGTAGCATGGCGGGTGGGAATGGTGCATGGTCTGCTCAGGCCCAGGACCGCCTAGTTTCTTTGGGTGGAGTTTTATTTCTAGTCTCTGGCTTCTGTTCGTTTTAGAAAGCGTATTCTGCAGGTTTGGTCCATGGGACCTTGGTACCCATGAATTTGTCTTTTTTATTAGAAGGATGGGTTAATTTTGTTCGGGTTGATAACCTGGGGCTGGGTTGCAAGGCCCAGGGTTTTGATCTAGGACCTCACCCCGATCTTTTTTGGTTTTTTGTTGGTTCAAATCTAAGTTGCGGCTTCTATTGTAAATAAGGTTTTGGGACCCTTCAAAAACCCGCTGTATATAAAATTTGCTACTTATAAAAAAAAATTGAAATAATTTAGCCTTCTTGGGTAATTAATAATAAACAATGGTATTTACATTAAAGTAATTCAGCCTTAGTGAATTACTACCAAAAAACATTTATGTTTCACCATTGAATTAATAAATTATAATAAACACCACAAAACTTCTATTTTCTTACTGCTTAATTAATGAATCTTTTTTTCTCTACACTGTTATGTCCACACACACTATTTTATTTAAGATACTCACGCAAACTAAATAAACCTAATGAATCTCAATTTATAAGTATATTCCATAATAAATACTTTCTAAATAATTCGTTGGCTACTTTTTACAATATTCTTTTTCAGACTCTCCAATTCAATGATTGCTGCTTAGATTGAAACTTTTTACTTATCTCTTCTTATATCTCATTGAAATTTATTACCTCCAACAACTCTTTCTACCACAGCTCGAATACCATTGTTATATTTTAGCTTAGATTATCTCATAATTCAATATCCCAAGATCAAAATAACTCGAGTGAAAATGCTTAAAAAAAATAACCACAATATCTGAAAATTAAATATTCACTATTACATTCAATATATTCAAATGATTCAAATAGATTATATTGCATGGAGCTTTATCTCCAATATATAATTTTACATGACTTTTCAATACTCTAACCATTGCTCTCCTTAAACATTTAGGAGATGCATACTTTCATATTCCTCATATTAAGACAAAACTCTCATCTTGCCACATATCAATGTGACTCTTCATTCTCTCTCTTTACACCTTACACTTTCTCTCATATTGACACATACATTATATAAAATATAAATCATTCTACCAAACTAATATTTACAAGGGGACCAAATAATGTAATACTTCCAACATCTAGAAGTTGTAAATAATGGGGATGGGATTCCATTGATAAGCATTGAGTAGAACAAAGAAAGGCAACCACTAGTCCACTCCATCTAGTCTTGTGAAAAACCAAACTAATCCAACACCCTAAGAAAAAATTTCCAATCTAGTCTAAAATATGCCTTGGATAGGTCCAAATGAACAAACACGGATTGGAGCTTTGTGCCTGCATAGAATGTAAAACCTCTTGACCTAGAATTATCTCATCTACAATTTGCCTTTCTTCCACAAAACCTCCCTAGTCTAGTGAAATTATGCTATGGATTAGAGGTTTCAATCTATCTTTCAATATATTTTAAGTACATTATATAGTGTTATCGGTCTAAAACTAGCAATTTGTTCCATATCCTAAGACTTAGGGATGAGTGTTATGTATATTTTATTAATTTCCTTGCACATAATTTTGGCCTTCCTTGTTTCCTCTACCACCTCAATTAAATATTCCTTTAGTAAATCCTATAAATTTTGAAAACAATAATGGGAAATCCATCCAATCCAGGTGTTTTCCTTTTTTTTTTTTGAATACCACTTCTTGTAGTTTCTTAATAGTAACAACACATGTCAAGACTGAATAATCTTATTTTGTGATAAGCAAAGGAATTTTCTATAAAATTTTTTTGAACTCTTGGATCCAAAGGAGTTTCTAAGAAAATTTTTGCAAAGTAATCAACAACAATAGTTTTCATACCAATCCATGAGTACATTGATTCACCCATATCTGATTTTAGGGATAATATGAAGTTATAATTCCTTCTTGATAAATATATTTATGGAATAAAGTTGTATTTATATCCCCTTCTTGTAGCCATTTAATATTATATTTTTGCTTCCATACCAACCCTTCCTGTTTCTCCCATTCCCCCAAATTAGTGGTTAATTTTATTTTTATCTTGCTTAGATTCTTTGAGAGATCCATAGTGCAAATTTGCTCATTCACCTATTCAAGTTGAAGAGGTAACTCTAATTTTTTTCTTTACATCCTTAAATTCCTACCAACTCCATGCCTTGATTTTTATTTTTAAATTATGTAGTATATTTGCAAAACAATACATTTAACTACCAAATCTTGGCTTACCTTTCATCCACCATTATTAGACCAAAGGTTTGAAAGTGCTATCCCAAAGCCACATAAGTTAGAATTTGAAAAGAGTGTAGTTGTAGCTAGGTTTCCAAAGGTCTAGCAAGATAGGCCAATGATCCAAACTACAATTATTGAGAGTTCATCCTTTTGGGATGGTTCCATGCAAGAGGAGCTCATTTACGATAATGAATCTATCTAGTCTCACCAATATGTAGGTTAATCCCTACCTCCTATTTTACCAAGTCATCATACCATTTTTTGATTTGACATCAATTAAATGGAGGTTCTTGCTATGTTCAAGCATTAGGTCTAATCCAACATCCAAAGTTCTAATTTATTCAACTTTCTCTTCTAGGGAAAGAATGGTGTTTAAGTCTCCTCCTAGTATAAGTTGTATTGTAGGAAATTGGTCAACAAGGTGGTGTATATGGTTTCATTGCTTTCTTTTTTCCTCTATAGATATGGGTGCATAAATATTAATACACAAAAGACTCTAATATGATTACTTCCTTGATCTAGAAGAGCAAGAATTCCCTAGCTTCCTATAGATAAGTGAACTACAAACTCTTTTGGATCCCATAGATAAGAGATGTCTGTTGATGGACCTTGGAAACTAAGAGATTCTAGCTTCCCTATAGGCCATATTTTCTTTTCCAATATCTCAATTTATTCCATCAATACTTTAGTCTCTTGGAGAAAAAGTGATTGTGGTTTTTTACTTGAATCATCCTTTTAATTTTGTTGTGTTTGGAGGGATTTCAATTAAGCCCTCTAACATTCCATGAAATAATTCTCATTAAGAGCATGGATTGAAGAGATTCATAAAATGAGTAACCTTAATTTCAATAATCATATTTTTTCCTTCTCTAGCAATGTAGTGATGGTTTGATTTTTACCCTACCTTTTGATTAGTGTCCAGTTTCTTTCTTTTAATATTTTCCTACCATATCCTAGATGAATCCAACCCTAGGGCGTGTGAATAAACTACCAAATAATTGTTGGAAGGAACTAAAGGCTCCCCACTCTCCTCTAGGTCCTTTGGTTTCCTCCATTTTATTGACTCTCATCTTTCACTTTTTTCTCTCTTTTATTTTATTTTTTGGTAGCCTTTGGGTTGTTGAATGGTTTTTTCTTGCTTAATAATCTATTTTCCCCATGGCCAAAGTGGATTTTACTATTTTCTTATGATTTGAATCACCAATTATTTTTTAAATTTTTGTCTTCAATATTTTCGTCTCCATTGAGTCATTCTCCTCATCAACCATGTCTTCTATAGGGAGATTAGGAAAAATATCATTTGTTAATACAATATTTTCTTGTCATTTTTTTTCTTATGAGTTGATCTCCTTTTAGGCTTCTAGAAGCTCTCTGAACTAACCTCCTTTCTTTATTTTAAAATTTTATAATGATATTCACTTTCCAGGTGACCATATTAATGATATATTCTACAGTGGAATGGAATATTTTTATCGTGTACTACTTGTTCCCATGTCTTCTTCTCCACTTGTAGTATGATATTTAAAGGTAATGGTTTATCAAAGTACATTAGAACATATAAGTAGACATAAATGATTTTCTCAAACTTGTATGTGCTATCTTCCACCATTATAAAGATACACAATGTATTTCTGATAGATGTAAAAACGTTGGTATTCCATTATTTTGTAGGTAACCTAAATAGCTTGACCCATATTGGTCCTACTAATGGTATTTTCTATTCCACTTTAAATTTTGTGTGCTAGGGTATGAAGATCCCTACTTTACCAAAAGAACCATAACCTTCATTGGAATATTTGTTCTTTATCTTCCTTACTAAAAGGAGAATTGTATTGGAGCCAAATTTCCTAAACCATATGTATGCAATAGTTGTTCAAATTAGCCAAACATTGGATTTGTTCACCAATCAATCTAATCCTCTCATCTCATCGTCAATAGACATGCTAAGCGATACTCATCTTAACTAAGAAATATACCACTTTATTCATAGCTCTACTCACATAAATTGAAATCACATCATCCAATTCCCTTCATAACTCCTTAATTTGGATGACAAGAATCTCTAACCTCTTGTTAAAGTTCCTCAAGCAATCCAAAGCTCCTACCAAGACTTAAATCTAATTCTATGATAATTCAACTATTACAATACACTTTTGTAGTCTTATTACACAATAAATTATCTATATTATATTTTTAAATTTAAAAAATTACTTATTAAAATATAAAAATAAATTAAAAAAAGTCCACTTAGTTTTTATTTTTGTTATATTGTATAACCCATCAAATGAGTAGTTTGTATAAAAAATTTTGCATGGAGGTTGGCCGTCCTTGGATGACATTTTAAGAATTTCGATAGAGTTTAATATATTTTTGAAGATTTTAATTATTTATATTCCTTCCTTTTAAAATTTTTTTTTAAGGGAATTTAATAAATTTTAATTGGGATAAAATAAAGTTAATTAAAATCAATTTTAATTTAAATAGTGACCATTTTAATTAAAACCAACCGTCACTAACACAACCAACAAACCTATGTTTTTTAATAATTTTTAAAATTTTTATTTATTATATTTTAAGAATTTTTATGCGTGTGATTCCTATAACTCTTCTTCGCATAAGGAAGACGAAGGGTCGTTATGATTAAAAAGGGTGATTTCAGGATTTCATTGAGAGAGCTTTACCCTCTGTGTGTCCCAGAGCTCTCACCTTTAAAAGAAGAGGGTGAAATGTCTAGTCTTTTGAATCGTTCTTATGATACAGCAGACTTGGCTTCTGACTTTGCTATGCTTAAAGCTATTGTTAATGTGTTGCAGGAAAAGGATAGAGATAAAGATGACCAAATTTTCAACTTACAACAACAACTACAAGCACTACTACTCTCCGAAGAGCACAGGGAAGATAAGCATGTGGCCTTCCTTTGTGAGATTGTTTGTATAAAAAATAATGTCAGCAGTTTAGAAGAGCAGGTGAAAGAGTTAACGACCAACTTAAATAAATTGGGGCAGCTATGGCTCACGCAAAAGAGAAAAGTTAGCAGTTTAGAACAGCAATTAGAAGAGTTAAAGAAGGTGAAGGATGCTGAGATAACAAAGTTGGAACAGCAGTCAGAAGAGCTAACGAACCTCACGCAAAAGATAAAAGTTAGCTTTTTAGGACAGCAATTAGAAGAGGTAAAGAAGATCAAGGATGCTGAGATAGCAAAGTTGAAACAGCAGATAGAAGAGCTAAAGAAGGGTTTAGATCTACTTAGTTAAAAATTTTGTAATAGAAATATGCCAAACTGTTAAGCTGATGTCCTCAGCTTGGTCTCTGAAAGTCCTGATAAGTTATAGATGGCTGAATTGTATTCTATCTAAAGAGTCATATAGGATGATTTTGGTATTAATGTCAAAGAAATTGCATATCACTCATACTCTGCAATTATGTGTGTGAACGTTAGTCTTGAAGCATAAATTAATGATAATGATGGCATCTTTAAGGCTTTTGAAGTTTAAAATTAGCAGTTGATTTCATTCTTATGTGAAATATTATAATGATTCTTTTTATTTTATGAAACAATATACATCTCAAAAATAATTTAAGAACTCCAATTAAGTTGACAAAATATTTCATTATAATTAACATTTGCATATTCATATGGTAGTTGTTATTTAATGATATCAACTAGTAATTTTATTATTATTTTTAAATAGGTTAGTATGAAAAACCTTTACAACTGAGGCTCTCCCCATTCCAATCATGATGCTTTCTCCATCCCAATCATGACCTTTCATAAAGAGATATCTGAACTTGACAAACACATAGCCATACACATAAACACACCCACCCCTTACACATTCGCCCACGCAGCAGTTTGAACCTTGGACCTCCGGAAGAAAAACCAAAGCCCGTATCGTTACCGTGTCCTCCCTCCTCGTACACCAGTAATCATTTTATTGTTTTATTATATCATCAACCATATCTCATTTTATTTATTTATTATAACTATATTTTATATTATCAAACAAAATATTTATAGACCAATTTAAATGAAAATGGTACTATTGTGATTATTTATTATTACAACTAAATATTTATAGATTAATGTACATGATTTTTTTCCCGATGGTTAGAAGGTTATTAGGATCCCAACCTTTCACAAAATATCATCATAGCATATTGAATAAGGAAACTTATAAGCACATACTTAATACATATGATTAACAAAACAAATTGGCACTCAACTGCCTATAGAACTTCAAAACATTAATTAAAGACACTTTACTTGAAACAAGACAAAATACTCCACATAATCATTTCCAAGTAAGAAAATAGGGACCATGTCATTTAGAGCTTACCACCACTATCCAACTTTAGGTTCGTGTTTCCTTCATATCTATGCTTTTTCTCCAAGGATGTTACTTTAGCCATTTTTCCAGACAACACACTTATGTAAACTTCAACTTCCATTTAATGCTCACTCCACAGTACTCTAATCTTATCACGAGCCCATAGGTGACTATTAATTGTCTCCTTCTGCATTCTCTGTCTTCCATCCTGATCATCAAATACCTAATAAAAATGGACATTTCCAACAAGTTTTTCCTAGCTTACCAAATCTATAATTTGATTCAAAAAATTTCAAGACAACATAAGTGCTTTTCTTGAGACACTCCCATATTAGCCATCAAGTCCATGATTTTGTTTCCTTCCCTAAAAACATGTTGGATCCAAAAATTGTTCAAAGTTTTAATTTTCATTCTACAAATTTCAATCATGTCTTCAATCGACCAACTAGCCTCTTGTTCCCCTTTTAGAGTCTTTATTATATTTAGGGAATCCCCTTTGATGATGAGATTCCTACCACCCAACATCTCTAACTGTTGAATTCTTGAAAACATCGCTCTAGCTTCTACAAAATTATTTGATTGGATGTCCAAGGGTTCAAAATAAGCTAAGAGTACTTGCCTTGAAGCATCTCTAAAGACACCACACGCTCCAGCTTTATCCAGGTTGCCTTTTGAGGTCCCATCAAAATTTAGCTTCAACCATCCTTTTGGAGGGGGTTCACATCTCACCTGCTAACTTAACTTTAGGACACAACTAGCAAGGGGTTGCAATCCCCATATCAAGGATGTGATCCTCTCCTCATCCTTATCCTTTGCCCTATTCAAGTTAGCTACTCTCATATTTTCCACTATTGTTGCCTCAATTCTATTCACTACTTCCATAGAATCTATTTCTATCCTTAAATATGTGTTGGTTTATTTCCTTCCAAATACCCCATAGGTAGTGAGGAAGGAAAAATCTCCACAACATGCTCAATATTTTACTAGAAAAGGGAGACTCCCATTGTAGCACAAGGTCCACCATACAATTGGGAAACATCCATGCTACTTGAAACTTCTCCAGAAGCTCCTGCAAAACACATCTTGAAAATGTACATTCTAGGAACAAATGGCACATAGATTCATTGTCACCCTCACATAAAGCACACATGTTAACAACTTGGAAGCCTCTTTTACAAATATTGTCAATGGTAAGAATTTTATTTTGAGTGGCTAGCCAAACAAAGAATGCAATTTTTGGGATCAACTTCTTGATCCAAATTTTTGCCACTAGTAACCAACCTAAACCTACTTCTTCTAGTAACTGGTATCCTACTATGATAGAATATGATCATTTTTTCTTCCTACTCCAAACAAAGGTGTCCATGGTTCTAGAATTAGTTAGAGGGGTAACAACCAATAAATTATTCAATTTTCTTATTGCTTGTTCCTTGACTAGATCCATGCTATCTGTTTGCAACTCTTTCCAACTTCTTCCATCTTCAAAGGAACTTATGTAACCCTGCACCTGTGTACCAAAACATTGAGTCAGGTCCTGTTCCAAAACTAAAACTTCTTGGTCCTCCTTTAAGGGTATATCTTTTATCCAAATATCCTTCCAAAATTTGATTTTGCTACCATCTCCTATATGCCACTAGATTCCCTTTGCTAGGAGATTTCTACACTTAGTAAGATTGTTCCAAAAGGAGGACCCAATAGGTAAATTTTTAGAGAGTAAAAATGAATTCCCCCCTTACAAATATTTGGCTTTTAGGATCTTTACCCAACTTAAGTGGTCATTTTTTAGAAGTTTCCATCCCATTTTTCCTATGAGTGCCTCATTCATATTTTTAACTTTCCTAAAACCAAGGCCTCCACATTCTCATTTTGAATAGACTATATCCCATGCAACAAGTGCTAGTATTCTCTTATCTTCTACTCCAAACCATATAATTTTTTTTGAATAGATTCAATCTTGCACCTGACACTCTTTGGCACACTGAAAACAAACATAAAATAGATAGGAATACTTTGTAAGGTAGCCTTCACTAGTTGAGCTTTCCCAGCTTGACTAAGAAGACTACCCCTCCACCCTAAGATTTTTTTGGCAAACATTTCAATAACTAGGCTCCAAAGACTCTTCTTCATGCACCCATTAAAAAGTGGCATCCCTAGGTGTGTTGTTGGGAGGTTCCTAATTTCACAATAAAAAATTAGGTAATTCTTTGTTGTCGAACAAAGGGGGTGTTGAGAAAGAAAATCACTCTTAAAGAAGTTCACTTTCCGATTAGCTACATTCTCATATCTATCTAAGATCAATTTAATTTATTTTGCCAATGGTATAGAGGACCTTGAAACTCATCAACAAATTATTTATGGAGAACAAAATCCACTATTGAGATTGGCTTAAAACCTTTCAAAGTTCCATTGGCTACTATTGTTGACAATCCCCTCCCTAGGGCTTCGACAAAAATGATAAAGTGATAAGGCAAGATAGGATCTCTGTAACTCACTCCACACATGCTTAAAATTAGAGTTGAAATGCACTTCTGGATTAAGCTTATCCATTTTTCATGAAAGCCAAATTTCTCCATAACTTTACAAAGGAAATTCCATGAGACACAATCATAAGCCTTGTTCATGTCAAGTTTGAGCAACATTTTAGGCTTCTTACTCTTTTCCATCGAGTGAATGACTTCATGAATTGTAATGATATTGTCTAAATTTTGACTAATGTACATGATAATTAATATGATACTTCAAATTTAACATGGTATTAAGTAGTGGACCATAAACCAATGTGCATAATGTTTTCATCCATAATCACAAGAGTGTAAAATTTGTGTGTTTTTTCAAATAAATATTATTATAGATTTCAAGATAAGATTTTGTAAAATATTCCATCAAGTATCACACAAGAAAAAATTGAAAGCCTAATGAAGAATATATCTATGGAGGAGCTACATGAAGTTGTTTTCTTCTTCCATCCTAACAAGGCACCTGATCTTGATGTATTTTTTAAAATTTTCTTTCTAATTTTTTGGGTTTTATTGAAGAGCAATATGTTAGCTATAGTTGAAGAGGCCAAATAAGGAAGGCTACAATAAGTGAGATCAATACCACTTTTATCACATTGGTTCCAAAGAAATGGAAGATAAAATATTTTGATAATTTTCATCGAATAATCCTTTGTAATATCATTTATAAGATCATTTTAAAAAATGTAGCTCTAATAGGGATACAGTTTCTAGGGTTTTTGGAGCTAGGGAAAAACTAGGGCATCAGTTGGGTTGCCGAAGAGATTTTTGGTTACTGTGGATTTGATGGCAAGATTGCTGCCCCAGGAGGGTCCAATGGGGACACCTCCGGATCCTCTTCTAGAGAGAAATAGCTCTTATGCAGATTTTTTAAAAGATAAATCTCCATCCAAGACTGACGAAGCACAAAGAACTGCATTTAAAATACTCTTCACGACTGCTGGAAATAGATCAACATCGCAACGAGTTAATGGATGCTTGCCACAGTCTGATTCAAGGCCAAAGATTGTCATTGAGCCAAGGATGGTCGAAGAAATAGTCTTATATAGAGCCAATCACGATTTGATCTGTAAATTCATGGGTATTCGCCCTACCCTAAATTTTTTGCATTCCTGGGTCCGGCAAAACTGGGAGCCTCTTGGTGAGTACTCTTTATGGTTTATTAGCAATGGGTATTTTATTGTTAGTTTTTCTTCACTGGCCGATAGAAATAGGGCTTTCGAATCAGAAAAGAGGAATCATGGTCTGGCAAGATTATTTGTTCAACCCTGGAGAGTGGGATTTGATCCTCGAATTGAACCCACTGCTGTTCCGGTTTGGATCCATTTGTATGCACTTCCAATGGAGTTTTGGAGTGAGCAGGTTTTGGAAATTATCGGTAATTCCCTTGGAAGACATTTGGGTGTCTCCAAAGACACAATAGAAGGAAACACAACTGTTTATGCAAGAGTATGTGTGGAAATGGATCTTAGCCAGCCTCTACCGGTAGAGGTGGAACTTGAACTTGCAGGACTATCTTGGATTCAACAGCTGGATTATGAGGCTCTGCCCTTCAGATGCAGAGTTTGCCACAAATATGGGCATTTGGCCCGATCTTGCCCAAATAATATGAACACAAAAATGGAGGCTCCTCTAGGAATGTCAAATCTTCCTAAGGAGGGTAAGTCAACAATAAACAAAGAACCAACCAATATTTCTCAGGGTAAAGAAGCACGGAGAGATGGTTTTGAACAACCCAAAAGAAGGAGAAGGCAAAAGAAAAAATATGGTAAAGAGCAAACCCAACTCAAGCCCGCCAACAGGTATGAGATATTTAAGACACTAATGGACCAAGAAGAACAATTCATGGAAGGAGTGGATGGGAATAGTGAAAATAATAACATCCACGTTCAAGCTCCTCTTTCATCTCCCCCCGTCATAGAGCAGGTTATTGAGCACAGTGAGTTACCGCAGTCAGAGAGTGCAGGGGCATTGATAGTGCATAACCAAGAGCAGCCAATAATTAAGGATGTCAGCATGGGAATAGCAGAAAAGAACAGAGAAAGGCCAACTTTAGGGATAACTCAGGTGGAAAAGAGATCAAAAAATAGCAACTCTCAAGGAGTGGGTAGAAAATCAAATAAGGAATTGCTAGCAGTTCAAGGAGACAAACTGATCACTGGAGGATCGGTGAGGCCAATAGATTCTTACTTGCTCTCAAGGTAACCAATGATTATACAATCATGGAATGTTAGGGGTTTAAACAGTAGAACCCATCAATCTGCTATTCGAAGACTCTTAGAAAAATGTAAAACAAATTTTTTGCTTATCCAGGAGACAAAAATGTCGTTAGATCTTATGTGTAAAATAGTTAACAGGATTTGGAGGGGTGCTGGTCATATGGAAGTGGCTGCCCAAGGTGCCTCGGGGGGGATAGTTACTCTTTGGAACTCTCTTGAATGGACTGCAATAGAACATATAGCTTGGAGGGGTGTTCTCACATCACATTTTAGAAATAATGTCACAACTGAACATGTTTTAATCACAAATTTTTATGGGGCTCAAAACCTAGATGGTCGGAGGCTTCAATGGAAAGTTGTGCATAACATGAGAGTCTCAAGGGAAGATTTAGACTGGATTATTGCTTGGGATTTTAATGCTAAATTATCCTCTAGAGATCAGGAAGGGGGAACCCCAATTTTGGACCCGGGGGATCGACTTATGATTGCCCAAGTCCAGGCTTTACACTTGGTGGATATTAAATGCCCTGGAACCAACTATACTTGGACTAATAAGAGGAGGGAGCCACATAGCAGGAAGGTAAAGTTAGACCATTTTTTGGTTTCAGAGGAGGCATTTGTAAAATGGAATACAAAATTTTAGATTTTGGAGGGTCCAGTGTCAGATCACTTTCCCATTTTGTTGGAAGGAGGGTTTAAGACAGGGCAGCATCACAAACCATTTAAATTTGAAAATTTTTGGTTACAAAAAGAGGAACTTCGAAAGAAAATTCCACAGTGGTGGGAAGAAGGTCGCCCAACATATGGGACAACAATGTTTAGATTCCACAAACAACTTCATTATGTCAAAGTTCAATTGAAACAATGGAGGCGAGCTAACAAGACAGACTTCCAGGTCCAAAGAGCTCCTTTGGTGGCCAGATGGGATGAGGTCCAAAAACACTTTAGGGAAGGAACAATTACAGACCAGCTCAAAGACGAGGATGATGCCTTGCGTAAAGCGGTTGAGGACATTGACAATCAAGAGGAAACCTACTGGAAACAGAGAGCAAGAACCACTTGGTTATTAGAAGGTGATAGAAATACCAAATTTTTCCATCGGATTGCTTGTGCTAGGAGACAGATGAACAACATGGAAGCTCTTCAAGATGAGAACGGACACTCCTTTGATACACTTCCAGGTATGCATTCCCATTCAATGGATTATTTTTCTAACCTATTTAAGGAAAGTATGGTGCAAGATGAAGAGGCTCAAAATGATGTTATTGTTGTCATACCTTCCGTTATCTCTGAAGAAGAAAATCAGACCCTTCTTAAACCCATTGATAGAGAGGAACTGAAGAATGTGGTCTTTGGAATGAGCACCGGAAAAACTCCAGGTCCAGATGGCTTTCCAATTGAGTTTTTTTAGGCCTTTTGGGATAACTTGGAGGAGGATGTAATGGCTGTTATAGAGGAGTCCAGAGGTAATAAAAGAATGCTTAAAGCATTAAATCATACTTTCATTACCTTAATTCCAAAAGGGGAGGAGGGGGTACATATTTCAGATTATAGACCTATTGCCTTATGCAATGTTATATATAAAATAATCACAAAGGTAATGGCTGAGCGGCTAAAACCTCTTTTACATAACATTATCTCCTCAGAACAAGGGGGTTTTGTAGAGGGTAGGCAGATCTTGGATGGTGTGGTTCTAGCTCAGGAGGCAATCCATTCAATGCAAACTTCTGGTAATAGAGGAATGTTCATAAAATTAGATATGTCAAAGGCTTATGATAGGGTGGAGTGGAGCTTCTTGTCAAAGATGATGGCAGCCTTTGGTTTCTCTCAGGATTGGATAGAATGGGTCATGAGTTGTGTTTCTACTCGACATACTCAGTGTTAATCAAGGGTCTTCCCTCGCAACCGTTTGGAGCCACTCGAGGCCTTCGTCAAGGAGATCCTTGCTCTCCCTATATTTTTCTCATATTGGCTGAAGGATTAGGTAGACTTTTCTTGAGGAGAAGACAACAAGTTTTGCTAACGGTATCAAGGTGGGTGAGGAAGTTTTGAATCACCTACGGTTTGTGGATGACACAGGATTGGTGGGAGTGGCCAGCTTCAGGGAAGCAAGAATGATCAGAGATACTCTTAATGTCTACCTTAGGGCTACAAACCAAGTCATCAATGATAAAAAATCCAAAGTGGTCTTTTTCAATCTTGATCAAAGGCTTCGGGACAGAGTTTTAGAGATCTTGGGATTCACAAGGACTTCTCTCCCAGTGGTTTACTTGGGGGTCCCTTTGCATTTTAAAAAACTAAAAATAGATATCTGGAGGAATATTTTGGATTGTATCAAGGATAGAATTAATCATTGGTCTCACAAATGGTTAAGCTATGGGGGTAGATTAACTTTTTTACGATCAGTCATTCAGAGCCATGCCAATTTATAAATTCTCTATCCTGGCTGCCCCACATACTATATGGAAAGAGTTGGACAAGATGGCTAGAAAATTTTTATGGGAAGGAGTGAAAGGAGAGAGGAAATGGGCCTTAGTAGGTTGGGACAAAGTAACCCAGCCCAAGGTAAAAGGAGGTTTGGGCCTGAGAAGATCCAAGTTAAATAATAAAGCTTTGGCTGGAAAGCTTTACTGGAGGTGGATTTCCCAACCAACTTCCTTATTCAGTAGAATCCTAACCAGTAAATATTTGGGACATGTAAACCCAAATGAGGTGGGTCATTTCCCTTTGGATGGTACTGGATCCTTAGTGTGGCATGCTCTCAAGTTAGGCTCTCAGGTAGTAAAAGATCGATTATTTTGGAAAGTGGGGAGAGGGGAGAAGGCACGATTTTGGACAGATTCATGGGATCAATACCCACCTATCATTGTTGAATTTCTTGAATTGCAACCAATAAAAATAGCCATAGAAACCAAGGGATGGGTCCAAATTGAAAGTTATTTCACCACTAGTCAGCTGGGGGATTATAAGTTTAAGCAGTTTAAGAAGTTGGATGAGTGGCCAATTTCAATCCCTCCAGATTTGGCACCCATCATGACTAAAATCTTGATAGAAATATTTCTCACAGGTAGAGACGAGGAGGATGAATTAGCTTGGGGCTATGGGAGCCTTGGTGTCTACACAGTGAAGGACGGATATGATAAGATCCTTCTAGAGCCTCCCCCTCATACATATCAGGTTGAGGATTGGAGAAAGATTTGGCGATCCAAGGGTTGGCCGAAAGTAAACTTTTTTGCCTGGCAGTTCATGCATAATGGAATTCTCACTTTTGATAATCTCAGATGTAAAGGAATCATCGGTCCATCTCAATGTGTCTTATGCTACAAGAGCGAGGAAATAGCTGATCACTTGATGTTTGAGTGCCCATTCACGCGCCAGATTTGGGAGAGATGGTTTTTATATTATAAAATTCAAGTTAATGGTGACTTGAATCGGATTAATATCTGGGAAATATGGAAGAGGGGTAGATTTAAATCTAAAGCTCTTTGTATTGGTTGGGAGCTTGGATTAAACTTTATTTGGTGGCAAGTGTGGTTGGAGAGAAATGCTAGAATTTTTAGAGAAACTTTTTCTTCTTTAGATGGAGTTTGGCAGGTCATTTGGAGCAAAGTCACAAAAACCGTGGCCGTCTATGCTAAAGAGGAAACTCAGGTTGTTATTGGGGCAATGGAAGAGGAGGTTGAAGTGCAAGAGGGACAGGACAGAGCTAGTTGGAAACCACCCCCAGAAGGTTGGATTAAAATTAATACTGATGGAGCTGCAAAAGGCAATCCGGGTAGAGCCAAAATTGGAGTGGTTTGCCGGAATCATGTTGGAACAATGCTCTATTGGGAACTGCAAGGCTTGGGAAGAGCCACAAACAATGAAGCAGAAGCCATAGCTATCAAATCTGCTTCTATTTGGGCAGTTAAACAGGGCCACAGGAGGATAATACTTGAATCAGATTCTCAAATAATGGTTGGAGCTCTAGATTGCATGAGGAACTTTGCTTTGAAAGCATGGAGGTTGAGGATTCTTGTCACTCAAATTAAGGAATTATGGAGGGAATTAGATGATGTGATTCCAGTTTATGTGAGTAGAGATTTAAACAAAGTGGCTGACTTCCTGGCTAAGAAGGGTGCTGAGAAGGAGGTAGGGGTCCAGTTGCACAGTGACATGGCCATTGAGGATGAGGTGATTAGGCAGGGTCTTGAAAGGTCCCTGAGCTAATGATCAAAGAAAAAGCAAAGGGAGGAAAGGTGTCGTGATATCGTGACATGTTGCTTCATCGCGGCCAAGGGAGGAAAGGTGTCGCGATATCGCGACATGTTGCACCGTCGCGGCCATAGGAGGAAAGGTGTCGCGATATCGCGACATGTTGCTTCATCGCCAAGGGAGGAAAGGTGTCGCGATATCGTGACATGTTGCACCGTCGCGGCCAAGGGAGGAAAGGTGTCACGATATCGCGACATGTTGCTCCATCGCGGCCAAGGGAGGAAAGGTGTCGCGATATCGTGACATGTTGCTTCATCACGGCCAAGGGAGGAAAGGTGTCACGATTTCGCGACATGTTGCTTCGTCACGGCCAAGGGAGGAAAGGTGTCGCGATTTCGTGACATGTTGCTTTGGTCAGCCAAGGGAGGAAAGGTGTCATGATTTCGTGACATGTTGCTTCATCGCGGCCAAGGGAGGAAAGGTGTCACGATTTCATGACATGTTGCTTCGTCGCGGCCAAAGGAGAAAAGGTGTCGCGATATCGTGACATGTTGCATCGTCACAGCCAAAGGAGAAAAATGTCACGATATCACGACATGTTGCATCGTCGCGGCCAAGAGAGAAAAAGTGTCACGATATCGCGACATGTTTCATCGTCGCGGCCAAGAGAGAAAAGTGTCACGATTTCATGACATGTTGCTTCATCACGGCCAAAGGAGAAAAAGTGTCACGATATCGCGACATGTTGCTTCATCATGGCCAAAGGAGAAAATTGTCGCGATATCGTGACATGTTGCATCATCGCGGCCGAAAGAGAAAAAGTGTCATGATTTCACGACATGTTGCAACATCGCGGCCAAGAGAGAAAAAGTGTCATGATATCGTGACATGTTGCTTCATCACAGCCGAAAGAGAAAAAGTGTCACGATATCGTGACATGTTGCTTCGTCGCGGCCAAAGAGAAAAAGTGTCACGATTTCGTGACATGTTGCAACATCGCGGCCAAGAGAGAAAAAGTGTAGTGATATCGCGACATGTTGCTTCGTCACGGCCAAAGGAGGAAAAGGTGTCATGATATCACGACATGTTGCAACGCCATGGCCCAAGGAGAAAAAGTGTCGCGATATCGCGACATGTTGCTTCGTCGCGGCCAAAGGAGGAAATAGTGTCGCGATATCGCGACATGTTGCAACGTCGCGGCCAGAACGGAAAAAGTGTCGCGATATCGCGACATGTTGCATTTTCGCGGCCAAAGGAGAAAAGTGTCGTGATATCACGACATGTTGCATTTTTGCAGCCAAAGGAGAAAATTCCATATCGACATGTTGCATTTTCGCGGCCAAAGGAGAAGAAGGAAAAAGTGTCGCGATATCGCGACAAGTTGCATCAACAGACCAAACCGATCCCCCTGTTAGCTAGTTAATGGTTTAAGAGATTTGGCTCCATTGCAAATCTTCTTTTACTGTTGTAAGCATGTGTTCTATCTGACTAAGGCTGGGAAAAGTCTCTTCCCAACTTGTAAATGATCTTTGTTTTAATACAAGTTTTTTCAAAAATTTTCAAAAAAAAAGATCATTTTAAAAATTATGAAAAATAGATTGAAAGTAATTCTAGATTGTGTTATCTTATAAGAACAACATGGTTTTGTTCATGATAAAAAAATTATTGATGGTGTAATTATTGCACAAGAGGTCAAACATTCTCTTTATTCCATGAAAAATAGGAACAAAGCATATGATAGGGTTTACTAGATTTTTTTGTATGATATTCTCAAAATCTTTGGTTTTGATCAAGGTTGACATGAATGAATTAAATGTTGTTATAACACTACAAAATATTATATTTTGATTAATGGTTCTCATGTTGGTTACTTTAATTCATCTTGTGGACTCTATCAAGGTCATCCACTATCTTCTTATCTATTCATTACTCTTATGGAGGCATTAGGAAGAAATCTCACAAAGGAAAATATGAAAGAAAAAATTAAAGGTATCTAGGTTACAAAAATGTCTCTTTCTATCTCATATTAAATTTACTGATGACACTTTTCTTTCGGGTCATCCCTTGGTTAGTGAGGCCATGGATCTTAAATAAATACTATCAATCTATGAGAAGGCCACTAGAAGCTTGTTCAATACTACAAAATCCAATAAATTTTCATTAACATTGCTCTATATTTACAACAAATTATTATGGAAATTTTAGGGTTTAAAATTGAAAACTTTCCATCAACCTACTTAGGTATTCCTTTATCTCATAAAGAAAATAATAGAGCTTTGGGTATCCTTTTTTATAGGTTGGAAAGGTAAGGTATTAACAATGGTAGGAAGGCTACAAATCTTAAAGACTACATTGTAATTAATCCCTATTTATATGTCACTTTCAACATTGTTAGTTGGTATAATATCATAAATTGATAAAATTTGAAGAAACTTTCTTTGAAAAGGATACAAGGAGAAATTTAGGTTTATTCATTGTAAGTGGGATAGAGTTTACAATGGGAAAAATACTAGATGAGGCTTGTGAAATTGAAAACTTATGAGTTTGGCCTCTGGGAAAACGTTTGAATGGAAATTATTCAGAGATCAAGGAAAGAATTGGGTAAAAATATTTATTCAAAAATATATAAGTTGCCTTGATGCAATGAAATTAGTTAGGAAAAACACCCTACCCAATGGATCATCAACATAGAACTTCAAAGGTGGTTGTCTTGTGTGGGCTAAAATATCTTTAGCTCATAATGTGAAGGAAGTGAAGGCACACGTGGAACCGAACCGCATGGTATACAAGTAGAAATATCAACACGTCAATCATCCAAGTAGTTTCTCTCTTGAAGGTTGCTCAGGGTGTACGAAAGGTAATAATTTATCCTTTACTCACCTGAGCGATGTTAGGTAGAGTTTCAGGATGGCTTCCCTGATCTTGGATCCCCAATCTCTCACAGTGGACGAGGAGGTCCAAATTTTTTTTAAAAAATAGAATGTGTTTCAATGTCCTCTAGAATTTAATGGCCATCACTAGGATATGGTCAAGCATATTGCTTACTCATGGTGTGAGGGGATGGTGAGAGTGGGTTCGATTGAATTTGAGATAAACATCCCCTTGATCGTTGAGGTGACAGTGCTGGTAGTGGATGACACAATCCATAATATGGAGAAGCACTCCTTGGTGAAGGAAGTGCAAGTGTTTTTGGGTGGTGACGGAGAGCTGACTAGGACCCAGAATGGGTTTAGATGAAATTCTCTTAAGGCCCCGTGGGATTGGGTAGTGCTAGTGATAATGTAGTATTTTACCTTAGACAATAATCTGGCTATCCTAAGGAGCTACCACTTCATGATTCTTAACCATCTACATCATAAGAAAATATTGAACATTCTATCATTTCTCTTTTAACATTTAGCAAGAATTGTCCCAAAGATAAATAAAGGAGTGGCTTTGGATCCACTATACCAAGGTCTGATTAAGTTAGTTTTTGATTATGGGGTGAAGCAAAGGGGCTTATATGGGGATAATAGTCTCAATGCATTGACTAATACTTTGGTCCCTATGGTGGGATTTTCAATCTCTTTGATTTTTGGTGATTATGAGCCCTCGTTCCAGGAGGCTATGGAAGCCATCCCCAATCCTAAAAATATAGTGGATTTCATGGAGTCTACTCTAAGAGGTATTGGTGGCAATGATGAGGGTACCAGGAGGTCAAAACATCTAGTGGCTAAGTAGGAAAATACTGGTAAGAACTCGATTATTATGGATGATTCTGATTCAGAGGATTTTCCTCCATCGACTAATAAGTCTAAGCTAATTATGGAAGTGGGAGGAGGAAAGAGGGTCCAAAACCCTAGATTCTAGTATGGTGATTTCAAACCAAAGGCTCTTAATTTAATGATCCTAAAATTGTAATGTTTGATTATTTATTCCATGTATGCATCAAATTCCTACACTGAGGAAGTGTTGGCCCTCATGGGATGGAAAGACCCCAATGGAGATAATATCAAGGAATAGAATGGCATAGGTCATAGCAGGATAAATTTTTGAGATTGGATGGTTTGGCTTTATACCCATTTTATTCAGGATTTGGGGTCTACGTGCCTGGCCAGTCTTGCTCTATTTTTAAAGGCTTGTGTGTCTAGTTTTTTCCCTTGTATGGGTTGTTCATCCTTGGGTTATGGTTTCTGTGTTGGTTTGAATTTTTTTTGTAGATCTCAAATTGTAGTTGTTGGATTTGGGCTGGTCTCTCTTTACCTCCTATTATGCTCAGAGGTTAGATCTAATTTTTGTTAAGATTTGGAGGCCCTTTCAAAACTCCTTCATATACCTTAGAAAAAAAAACATGGAACCTCATATCAAATAGTTTATAATTGATCAAGAAACATATTATATGGTCAATTAGTGGAGGGAATTATACATTTTTTGGTCTGATGTTTGGTTGAAGACTTATCCTCTTGTCTCTAAATAAAAATGGATACGATTGGCTTAGGCATGCCTAGCTTGTAAAGGTCCAAAGGTCAAATACTATATTAATATGAGTAACAATAGTAGATCATGAATATCTATTAGTAACTTGGTTGAAGGAGGGGAACTTAAAAAAATTATAGATGACCTGTAAAAGATATTTCAAGATTTTAGTTTGTTGATTTTCACATGAAAGGATGAGTTGGTTTAAAATTTGTCAAAATATGGTGGAAACTTAGTCAAGTTGAGATATGAGGATTTAGAGTAGCCAAAATTGCCTACTCCCAAAGAATTTCTTTGGAAGAATGTTTGGTCATTAGAGAATATTTGTAATAAATTATTTACCACACCAAGTTTTATGGTATACCCATACCAAAAATTCTAGTTATAGCAAAAGGTTTAAGATAAATAATCCATTACCAGATCAACCAAAAATTCTAAGAGAAGCATCAATTATGATATAGCACTAAAGTCTTATTATCAAAAGCAAGTATTTATTGGTTAAAGGGACAGTGGATGGAGCTACCCAGGTATGTTTTCCAAAGATAAGGCTCATTAATGTTGTACCCTATGATGAGCTACCAATATGATTTACAATTATGGTAGGCAAGCCTGAAATAGCTCTATATTTTATAATACTATACTTTCTCTATATCTATTTATGAGTGTGTGAATTTTTCCCCTCACCATTTTGGAGGGAATTTTAAATTTTTATTTTGAATATAAGTATTATAAATAGCATCTTTTGAGGCTTAAATAAGGAGGTTGAATTTTTGTTGTGTCTAGAATCTTACCTTTAGCAATTCTCCCTCATTTTTCTATTTTTTATTCTATTCTGGACTTGATCCTTGTGCTATTATATGTACAGGATCTCAAGCCTATTTTAATTATGTATGAATGTAATGCACTTTAATACAAATACAAGGAGTTTTGACTACTTTAGAAATTCTATCATAGTCAAAGTGTTTGTATATCTCTCTATGGGGGATTGTGACTACTTATGCATTTTCTATATTGGAATTCACAGGAGATTATTCAATTTGTTATTGTGTATGATTGGAACCATGTTCAATTTTCTTTTCAAGTGGGTTCATGCATTCACTAATCCCATTGGAATGCATAATAGAAATTGCAGTCTCTTGGTACATCACCATCTGTAGCTTAGACTAGTTAGGATTACTTTCTTTTCATTTGCTTTAAATTATTTTATAATATATTTTATCTTTCTCTTTTCTTGAAGAACACAAGCTTATACTGAGAGGGAGGTGAACAGTATAATACTACTTTTTACTTTTTCTTTTCCAATTAGTATTATGTAATGTATCAATAGCATTATCAACAACATTAATCAAAGCAATGCACAAATCACCACACACAATAGAGACACCAATTTAACGTGGTTCACCCAATGTGGGCTACTCCATGGAGAAAATATTTCACTAAAATTTCCTCAAAAAATATCTTGGGAAACCTTTTCCTATTACAATGTTTATGGACCTTTGTCCAAAGGAGACACCAATACCCTAATCAAGTTCATGGATCTATATCCATAGGAGAAACCATCTCCTCGAATGGTTCATGGATCTCTATCCATAAGAAAACTCCTTTCTCCTCTACTGACGGGGACCGGTTAATCAACACTTGGCTAAATTCTAATTTCTCATTAAAATTTGCCAAAAATATTTACATGCATCAAAGTTCAATTTACATGCATTCAGAATTAAAAATAGCCCACAGGCATACAATGACCGAGCCCGACTCGGTTCTTCCACTCTGTAACTACTTTCCCCTGTTCTCCGGTCCACCACCTCCATTACAAAATTTTCGAGTTTTTATCGAGGCCCCGTTCCTCTAGGCAATCAATGCCTCCACCTAACAAAATTCAAATTCAAAATTTCCCCCCTCCGGGTTTTCAAATTCTCTGGCATTAATGGGCCACTGCCCGATCCACCAAGTCGCTTGCATTGATGGCCCTGCACCGCCCGCTTTGCTCAGACCGTACTCTGCACTGCCGTCTCCTCCATACTGGCCATGCCCTGCAACAGCGGATTGTCGAAATACTTCCATAAAGTGGTTGTCCCCATTTAATGCACGTGGCTGTCCATTTATTTTGTAATACGTGGCCTTCATCTTTACTTTTATACACGCATGCTCCCGCGTGCCAATTTAAACCCTTCCCCCAACTGGTTGCGCTAACTTTAACCCACGTGGTAGCCACGTGCCAAATCCAGCCTTGCTTGGCTGTCCGCTTTCAAATTTTGCTCTGACTTCTGATTGGCCATGATATCACATGTCGTGATATCGCGACCCAACTGCCGCCTTGCTTCCAATTTTGAATATCGTCACGATATCGCGATGTCACGATATCGCGACACAACACGCCCTTGCCACCGTCTGCAAAACAAAGTCATGATATCGCAACGTCGCGATATCACGACGTCATGATATCACGATGTTATCTCCCCTTTCGCATTTGCCTTGACTAAAGTCACGATATCGTGACGTCGTGATATCGCGACATCCTCCCCCCTTCCGCCTTTGCTCTGAAGAACTGTCGCGATATCGCGACGTCGCGATATCGCGACGCAACTCGCCCTCGCCATCAATGCAGCCTTTGAGGTCGCGATTTCATGACCCCCTTCCTCCATGCTTTGGAAACACTTCCCCCTTGGGAAAAATTGAAGAAAAGTACTTGGAAAATCGAGAAAAATTCTGAAGATGCAGGATTGTTCCACTGTTGCTAGATGCTCCTGCATTAGACACCCCGGGTAAAAAGGAGAAGTGACCTTCACTTCTAAGATGTTCGATCTGCGTCCTTTGCAAAATCTCCGAACACTCATCAACCTTTACAACTTGCTCAAATCCCGTTTCCTGGAAGAATTTTTTGCCCTCTACCAGACAAATTCGGCATTACTGCACACTTTCTCATCTTCGGTCTGCAATGGCTTCAACTTGTGCCGCACTCCATCTTTCATCAAGGAGTAAGTATTTGCACGACCATCATGCACTGCACTTCGATCAAACTGCCATGGCCTACCCAATAGCAAATGGCAAGCATCCATGGGAAAAACATCACACAGGACTTCATCCTGGTATCTTCCAATATTGAAAGTAACTAAGCACTGTTCACGGACCCATGCTCTGTGGTCCTTTCGCAACCATGCAATCCGGTATGGGTGCGGGTGCCTCCTTCTCTCCAGCTGCAACTTAGAAACCATCTCCTCAGAAACTAAGTTGTCTGTACTCCCATTGTCTATAATAACATTACAGACTTTGCCTGCACTTTTGCATCGGGTGCGAAACAGGCTTCTCCTCTGCTCAGATTTGTCTTCCTCCACCAGCATGGTCCTCCTCACAATCATTGCTTCTCCCTTTTTAGCTTCTTCAGAATGTTCTGAATCAGCATCTTCAACTGCCACAACTGCTCTGGCAGGACCCACTGGCCTCTTGTTTGTCCTTTCTCGGTGTTGTGGACACTCAAATGCCCGATGTCCTTCTTCACCACAATGGAAACATGTTCCACGAAATACTCCTCTTCCATACCCGCGTCCAGATCTACCTCTTCCTCTCGGGTAGCCATCATTCTGAACTTGCGGTTTGGGTTCTTCATCTTCTTCATTTTGACTTCGGCTGCTGCTCTCCTCTTCTTTCTTCTCTTCCTTTCCTTCTTTCTTTCCACCGGTCTTTCCTCCCGGTCCTTTCACTCTTTGCTTGCTCTCAAACTTTCGGTTCAATTTTTCTTCCACCTTTAAAGCAAATTGGTAAGCATCTTCAATGGTGCTTACCCGAACCAAACTCAACTCCTCCTGAACACTGGGTCTCAACCCATTAATATAACGGGCCACTTTTTCCTTACTTGCTTCTAAGTGCCCGGTTCTGATGGAGATTTTATAAAACTCCTCCGTATATTCCTGGACAGTTTTATTCATCTGTCTCAAACTCTACATTTTACGTAGCAGGTCCAGTTCATAATCCACGGGAATAAACTACCTCTTTAATTTCTCCACCATTCTGTCCCATCTTGTTATCCGCTCTTTTCCTCTTCGGTTCCGTTCCAGCTGTACTCCCTTCCACCATATGCTAGCATGACCCTTCAGTCGGGTCTTAGCAAATCTGACCCTCTCGGGATCTTCAACTTCTTTGTATTCAAAATACTCCTCTAAGTCATTTATCAAATCTATTAATTCTTTCGGATTCAAGTTCCCAGAATACGTAGCAACTCGGCCTCTTCCCGATCTAGGATATGGCCTTGTATAGCCTAGCTTGTGCCGGATCCATAGCTTCCTCTTCTTCTTCTTCGAACTGATTTTCTTCATCCGCTTCGTCCTCACTATCTGCATCTCTTCTCGGCTCATTTCCTCTACGCAGTTCTTATTGCAGGGCCTGAACTTGCCGCTGCAAAGCCCAAAAATCTTCTGCTGCCATGCCTCTGCCACCAACGAGGTTTCTTCTTAGAGGCATCTTCACCTAATCTCAAGCCCTCCCACAAGTCTTGGTACAACTGCCTCTCCTTCGACGGTCTGTTGTACGCTCAGGAACAACGGGCTCTAATACCACTGATGGGGACCGGTTAATCAACACTTGGCTAAATTCTAATTTCTCATTAAAATCTGCCAAAAATATTTACATGCATCAAAGTTCAATTTACATGCATTCAAAATTAAAAACATCCCGCAGGCATACAATGACCGAGCCCGGCTCGGTTCTTCCACTCTGTAACTACTTTCCCCTGTTCTCCGGTCCACCACCTCCATTACAAATTTTTTAGGTTTTTATCGAGGCCCCGTTCCTCTAGGCAATCAATGCCTCCACCTAACAAAATTCAAATTCAAAATTTCCCCCCTTCGGGTTTTCAAATTCTCTGGCATTAATGGGCCACTGCCCGATCCACCAAGTCGCTTGCATTGATGGCCCTGCACCGCCCGCTTTGCTCAGACCGTACTCTGCACTGCCATCTCCCCCATACTGGCCATGCCCTGCAATAGCGGTTTGTCAAAATACTTCCATAAAGTGGTTGTCCCCATTTAATGCACGCGGCTGTCCATTTTCTTTTGTAATACGTGGCCTTCATCTTTACTTTTATACACGCATGCTCCCGCGTGCCAATTTCAACCCTTCCCCCAACTGGTTGCGCTAACTTTAACCCACGTGGTAGCCACGTGCCTAATCCATCCTTGCTTGGTTGTCCAATTTCAAATTTTGCTCTGACTTCTGATTGGCCGCGATATCGCGACATGTCACGATATCCCGACCCAACTGCCGCCTTGCTTCCAATTTTGAATATCGTTGCGATATCGCGACACAACACGCCCTTGCCACCGTCTATGAAACAAAGTCACGATATCGTGACATCATGATATCGCGACGTCATGATATCGCGAAGTCGCGATATCGTGACGTTATCTCCCCTTTCGCCTTTGCCTTGACTAAATTCATGCTATCGCGACGTCCTCCCCCCTTTCGCCTTTGCTCTGAATAACTGTCACGATATCGCAACGCAAATCGCCCTCGCCATCAATGCAGCATTTGAGGTCACGATTTCGTGACCCCCTTCCTCCATGCTTTAGAAACACTTCCCCCTTGGGAAAAATTGAAGAAAAGTACTTGGAAAATCGAGAAATTTTTTGAAGATGCAGGATTGTTCCACTGTTGCTGGATGCTCCTGCATCAGACACCCCGGGTAAAAAGGAGAAGTGACCTTCACTTCTAAACTGTTCGGTCTGCGTCCTTTGCAATATCTCCGAACACTCATCAACCTTTACAACTTGCTCAAATCCCATTTCTTGGCAAAAATTTTTGCCCTCTACCAGACAAATTTTGGCATTGTTGCACACTTTCTCATCTTCGATCTGCAATGGCTTCAACTTGTGCCGCACTCCATCTTTCATCAAGGAGTAAGTATTTGCATGACCATCATGCACTGCACTCCGATCAAAATGCCATGGCCGCCCAACAGCAAATGGCAAGCATCCATGGGAAAAACATCACACAGGACTTCATCCTGGTATCTTCCAATATTGAAAGTAACTAAGCACTGTTCACGGACCCATGCTCTATGGTCCTTCCGCAACCACGCAATCCGGTATGGGTGCGGGTGCCTCCTTCTCTCCAGCTGCAACTTAGAAACCATCTCCTCGAAAACTAAGTTGTCTGTACTCCCATTGTCTATAATAACATTACAGACTTTGCCTGCACTTTTGCACCAGGTGCGGAACAGGCTTCTCCTCTGCTCAGATTTGCCTTCCTCCACCAGCATGGTCCTCCTCATAATCATTGCTTCTCCCTTTTTAGCTTCTTCAGAATGTTCTGAATCAGCATCTTCAATCGCCACAACTGCTCTGGCAGGACCCACTTGCCTCTTGTTTGTCCTTTCTCGATGTTGTGGACACTCAAATGCCCGGTGTCCTTCTTCACCATAATGGAAACATGTTCCATGAAATACTCCTCTTCCATACCCGCGTCCAGATCTACCTCTTCCTCTCGGGTAGCCATCATTCTGAACTTGCAGTTTGGGTTCTTCATCTTCTTCCTTTTGACTTCGGCTACTGCTCTCCTCTTATTTCTTCTCTTCCTTTACTTCTTTCTTTCCACCGGTCTTTCCTCCCGGTCCTTTCACTCTTTTCTTGCTCTCAAACTTTCGGTTCAGTTTTTCTTCCACCTTTAAAGCAAATTGGTAAGCATCTTCAATGGTGCTTACCCGAACCAAACTCAACTCCTCCTGAACACTGGGTCTCAACCCATTAATATAACGGGCCACTTTTTCCTTACTTGCTTCTAAGTGCCCGGTTCTGATGGAGATTTTATAAAACTCCTCCGTATATTCCTGGACAGTTTTATTCATCTGTCTCAAACTCTGCATTTTACGTAGCAGGTCCAGTTCATAATCCACGAGAATAAACTGCCTCTTTAATTTCTCCACCATTTTGTCCCATCTTGTTATCCGCTCTTTTCCTCTTCGGTTTCGTTCCAGCTATACTCCCTTCCACCATATGCTAGCATGACCCTTCAGTCGGGTCTTAGCAAATCTGACCCTCTCGAGATCTTCAACTTCTTCGTATTCAAAATACTCCTCTAAGTCATTTATCTAATCTATTAATTCTTTCGGATTCAAGTTATCGGAATACGTAGCAACTTCCATCTTCGGCCTCTTCCCGATCTGGGATATGGCCTTGTATAGCCTGGCTTATGCCGGATCCACAACTTCCTCTTCTTCTTCTTTGAACTGATTTTCTTCATCCGCTTCGTCCTCACTGTCTGCATCTCTTCTCGGCTCATGTCCTCTATGCAGTTCTTCTTGCAGGGCCTGAACTTGCCGCTGCAAAGCCCAGAAATCTTCTGCTTCCATGCCTCTGCCACCAATGGGGTTTCTTCTCGGAGGCATCTTCACTTGATCTCAAGCCCTCCCAAAAGTCCTTGTACAACTACCTCTCCTTCGACGGTCTACTGTACGCTCAGGAACAACGGGCTCTGATACCATTGACGGGGACTAGTTAATCAACACTTGGCTAAATTCTAATTTCTCATTAAAATCTTCCGAAAATATTTACATGCATCAAAGTTCAATTTACATGCATTCAGAATTAAAAACAGCCCGCAGGCATACAATGACCGAGCTCGGCTCGGTTCTTCCACTCTGTAACTACTTTCCCCTGTTCTCCGGTCCACCACCTCCATTACAAATTTTTTGGGTTTTTATCGAGGCCCCGTTCCTCTAGGCAATCAATGCCTCCACCTAACAAAATTCAAATTCAAAATTTCCCCCCTCCGGGTTTTCAAATTCTCTGGCATTAATGGGCCACTGCCCGATCCACCAAGTCGCTTGCATTGATGGCCCTGCACCGCCCGCTTGGCTCAGACCATACTCTGCACTGCCATCTCCTCCATACTAGCCATGCCCTGCAACAGTGGTTTGTCGAAATACTTCCATAAAGTGGTTGTCCCCGTTTAATGCACGCGACTGTCCATTTTCTTTTGTAATACGTGGCCTTCATCTTTACTTTTATACATGCATGCTTTCGCGTGCCAATTTCAACCCTTCCCCCAACTGGTTGCGCTAACTTTAACCCACGTGGTAGCCATGTGCCAAATCCAGCCTTGCTTGGCTGTCCACTTTCAAATTTTGCTCTGACTTCTGATTAGTCGCGATATCGCGACCCAACTACCGCCTTGCTTCCGATTTTGAATATCGTCGTGATATCACGATGTCGCGATATCACGACACAACACGCCATTGCCACTATCTGCGAAACAAAGTCATGATATCACGACGTCGCGATATCGCGATGTTATCTCCCCTTCCGCCTTTGCCTTGACTAAAGTCGCGATATCGCGACGTCACGATATCACGACGTCCTCCCCCCTTCCGCCTTTGCTCTGAAGAACTGTCACGATATCGCGACGTCGCGATATCGCGATGCAACTCGCCCTCGCCATCAATGCAGCCTTTGAGGTGGCGATTTCGTGACCCCCTTCCTCCATGCTTTGGAAACACTTCCCCCTTGGGAAAAACTGAAGAAAAGTACTTGGAAAATCGAGAAAAATTCTGAAGATGCAGGATTGTTCCACTGTTGCCGGATGCTCCTGCATCAGACACCCCGGGTAAAAAGGAGAAGTGACCTTCACTTCTAAGCTGTTCGGTCTGCGTCCTTTGCAAAATCTCCGAACACTCATCAACCTTTACAACTTGCTCAAATCCCGTTTCCTGGCAGAATTTTTTGCCCTCTACCAGACAAATTCTGGCATTACTGCACACTTTCTCATCTTCGGTCTGCAATGGCTTCAACTTGTGCCGCACTCCATCTTTCATCAAGGAGTAAGTATTTGCACGACCATCATGCACTGCACTTCGATCAAACTGCCATGGCCTGCCCAACAGCAAATGGCAAGCATCCATGGGAAAAACATCACACAGGACTTCATCCTGGTATCTTCCAATATTGAAAGTAACTAAGCACTGTTCACGGACCCATGCTCTGTGGTCCTTCCGCAACCACGCAATCCGGTATGGGTGCGGGTGCCTCCTTCTCTCCAGTTGCAACTTATAAACCATCTCCTCGAAAACTAAGTTGTCTGTACTCCCATTGTCTATAATAACATTACAGACTTTGCCTGCACTTTTGCATCGGGTGCGGAACAGGCTTCTCCTCTGCTCAGATTTGTCTTCCTCCACCAGCATGGTCCTCCTCACAATCATTGCTTCTCCCTTTTCAGCTTCTTCAGAATGTTATGAATCAGCATCTTCAACCACCACAACTGCTCTGGCAGGACCCACTAGCCTCTTGTTTGTCCTTTCTCGATGTTGTGGACACTCAAATGCCCGGTGTCCTTCACCACAATGGAAACATGTTCCATGAAATACTCCTCTTCCATACCCGCATCCAGATCTACCTCTTCCTCTCGGGTAGCCATCATTCTGAACTTGCAGTTTGGGTTCTTCATCTTCTTCCTTTTGACTTCGGCTGCTGATCTCCTCTTCTTTCTTCTCTTCCTTTCCTTATTTCTTTCCACCGGTCTTTCCTCCCGATCCTTTCACTCTTTGCTTGCTCTCAAACTTCTGGTTCAGTTTTTCTTCCACCTTTAAAGCAAATTGGTAAGCATCTTCAATGGTGCTTACCCGAACCAAACTCAACTCCTCCTGAACACTGGGTCTCAACCCATTAATATAACGGGCCACTTTTTTCTTACTTGCTTCTAAGTGCCCGGTTCTGATGGAGATTTTATAAAACTCCTCCATATATTCTTGGATAATTTTATTCATCTGTCTCAAACTCTGCATTTTACATAGCAGGTCCAGTTCATAATCCACGGGAATAAACTGCCTCTTTAATTTCTCCACCATTTTGTCCCATCTTGTTATCCGCTCTTTTCCTATTCGGTTCTATTCTAGCTGTACTCCCTTCCACCATATGCTAGCATGACCCTTCAGTTGGGTCTTAGCAAATCTGACCCTCTCGGGATCTTCAACTTCTTCGTATTCAAAATACTCCTCTAAGTCATTTATCCAATCTATTAATTCTTTCGGATTCAAGTTCCCGGAATACGTAGCAACTTCCATCTTCGGCCTCTTCCCAATCTGGGATATGGCCTTGTATAGCCTGGCTTGTGCCGGATCCACAACTTCCTCTTCTTCTTCTTCGAACTGATTTTCTTCATCCGCTTCATCCTCACTGTCTGCATCTCTTCTCGGCTCATGTCCTCTACGCAGTTCTTCTTGCAGGGCCTGAACTTGCCGCTGCAAAGCCCAAAAATCTTCTGTTGCCATGCCTCTGCCACCAACGAGGTTTCTTCTCGGAGGCATCTTCACCTGATCTCAAGCCCTCCCACAAGTCCTGGTACAACTACCTCTCCTTCGGCGGTCTGTTGTACGCTCAGGAACAATGGGCTCTGATACCACTGACGGGGACCGGTTAATCAACACTTGGCTAAATTCTAATTTCTCATTAAAATCAGCCAAAAATATTTACATGCATCAAAGTTCAATTTACATGCATTCAGAATTAAAAATAGCTCGTAGGCATACAATGACCGAGCCCGGATCGGTTCTTCCACTCTGTAACTACTTTCCCCTGTTCTCCGGTCCACCACATCCATTACAAAATTTTTAGGTTTTTATCGATGCCCCGTTCCTCTAGGCAATCAATGCCTCCACCTAACAAAATTCAAATTTGAAATTTCCCCCCTCCGGGTTTTCAAATTCTCTGGCATTAATGGGCCACTGCCCGATCCACCAAGTCGCTTGCATTGATGGCCCTGCACCGCCCGCTTTGCTCAGACCGTACTCTGCACTGCCGTCTCCTCCATACTGGCCATGCCCTGCAACAGCGGTTTGTCGAAATACTTCCATAAAGTGGTTGTCCCCGTTTAATGCACGCGGCTGTCCATTTTCTTTTGTAATACGTGGCCTTCATATTTACTTTTATACACGCATGCTCCCACGTGCCAATTTCAACCCTTCCCCCAACTGGTTGCACTAACTTTAACCCACGTGGTAGCCACATGCCAAATCCAGCCTTGCTTGGCTGTCCGCTTTCAAATTTTACTCTGACTTCTGATTGGTCATGATATCGCGACATGTCGCGATATCGCGACCCAACCGCCACCTTGCTTTCGATTTTGAATATCGTCATGATATCACGACGTCACGATATCGCGACACAACACGCCCTTGCCACCGTCTGCAAAACAAAGTCACGATATCGCGACGTCGCGATATCGTGACGTCCTCCCCCATTTGCTCTGAAGAACTGTCGCGATATCACGACGTCGTGATATCGCGACGCAACTTGCCCTCACCATCAATGCAGCCTTTGAGGTCACGATTTCGCGACCCCCTTCCTCCATGCTTTGGAAACACTTCCCCCTTGGGAAAAACTGAAGAAAAGTACTTGGAAAATCGAGAAAAATTCTAAAGATGCAGGATTGTTCCACTGTTGCCGGATGCTCCTGCATCATCTACTTTGGCTGGTGATCTTCTAGAAGAATTGTTGCCTCCACTACATTGGCTAATGGATCTCTATCCATTGAAGACTCTTGTCCTCACTCAAAATACCTATCCTCACTACCTTGGCTAATGGACCTCTATCCACTAGAGACTGTCATCCTCTATAATCTATCACCTCCAAAGCTTACTCTCAGCTCTATCTCAAATCTATACTAAACATGGTCCTTCGGTCTAGCACAAATCTACTCAATATCTATCTCTGATCTGGCACAAACCTATCCTCAAATATACACCAAACGCTGTCCTCAAATCTGCACTAAACAAAGTCCTTCGATCTATCACACATTTGCTCAATTTCTATCCTCAAGCCTTAACATAAAGCTTGAATCAATCACAAATAAACTCTACTGGATATGCCCCAAACCTTAACCCAAGGTTTGAAAAAATCAATCTGCTCTCAAGTCTTCTCAAAGACTTATCTCAAATATATCCACAAGTCCTCTCAAGGACTTATCCAATCTGCTCTCAATATATCCTCAAGTACTGTAGCTCTCCACAAAATCTCTCCAATCTATCCACAAGTCTTCACCAAGACTTACCTCAAATATGCTCAACAAGTCCTCAATAGAACTTGTCCAATCTGCCCAACAAGTCTTCACCAAGACTTACCTTAAATATGCTCAACAAGTCCTCACTAGAACTTGTCCAATATGGTCAAAAATTCGTCACCAATACTTACCTCAAATCTGATCAACAAGTCCTCACTAGAACTTATCCAATCTCACATAAACATATAGAAAATTGTTAGAGACTCAATATGCTCCACACTCACAATAATGCTCAATCACTTTCAATATCATAGAAACATATAGAGAATTTTTAGAGACTCAATATGATTCACACTCACCACAATGCTCAATCACTTTCAATCTCTATTTTTACCACAAAAACATATAGAGAATTGTTAGAGACTCAATATATTTCACACTCACAAACACTCAACCTTTTTCTCAATTCAATTCATAATATAGAGCAATTTGTTAATTAGAATTAGAACTATCACTTAAACACTTCCACTTGACTAGGCTCAATCAACTCTACTCAATCAATCACTCAATAAAAAAATCCTTGGTTACAAACCCTAGTCCAAGCATATGAACGCTCACTCAATTATTTCCAACAATGCTTCACATAACAATGATACTCATGTTCTTGCACAAACCCTAACCATGCATATGAAGGTTCATTCAATGCTTCCAAAAATGCTTATCAAACAAGGTTTTTATCATTAACTCTCACTCAAAAAAATATTTAACAATCAAACTCAACAATGCTTACCAAAAAATCCTTTTCACTCCAACTTAGCATTCACAACATCCAATCCAACAATATTTTTCTCACAAGGAAGATTTACCCATACCTTTTATTTTGATGGATATATGTCTTCAAAACTTGGCATAACCACAATCAAAATTTTCTTTACCAATACTAGGGTTAGGTTACCACAACCTCTATCAAGATCTCCAAAAAATAATTTTCTCAAAGATTATTTTCATACAAAATAATAAATCCTCTTGTACACCTTATAATCTCCAAACTCGCAATTTTAATTCAACAATTTCATCATAACACAACACTCAACACCATGCATAACAAACACCTTATAATCTTCAATCACCCAAAAATCAAAATGAAAATATTTTTATTTTTCCTTACCTTATAATCCCTTTAAGCTCTTAACATCCACTATAATCTCGAAGTGCTCAAATTTCAACACCAAAAATCAAATAGGATACATCTTGTTTTTTCTACCCATAAAAGAGCTTCGGTGGATTTGACCACGTGACTTATGCTCCCCCAACGCCTTATCTCCAAGCTAAGCCTCCAAGTGGGTTGCGTGCCCACGTGAAACTCAATGCGTATGCTATCTAACTTAATCCTACTGCCTCATGAAGTGCCAAGAAAAACGAACGGTGGGTGCTTCCTCAAAAACATCAATCGCGTGGATAGAACCATGATCTCCTCCATGTAAATCCTAATGCATTCAAAATTGTCATCTATGCTACCACCATCGGTGATAAGTCAACCCAATGCGTAGTCCTTGTTTTTTACGTTTCCCTCAAAGTACTTTAAATTCAATTCATCTTCTTCTCAACCAGTGCTCGATATTCGCATTCGAAGGTGTGATAATTGGAAGGCTTAGGAAATAGAAAATATTTCCTATATAAATACTTAATCACATTTTTATTTCTCACATCGGCCCTTTTTCGAATTTACAAATTTGAATTTAATTTATTTAAATATTAAATTAAAACCTTTGCTTTATTTATTAAATTAAATTAAAATATTTTAATTTAAATTAAACCTTTGAAAACATGGGTCTTTTCTATTTGGACTTCATTTTTCTTCACCTTGTCATTTGGCCCGGAATATTATAATAATTAAATATTATTATTTAATTCAATATTGCTTCTATTTTCTTGGGTTTTCGACCTTTGGGCCATTTTTAGGCATATAATATTAAAAACAAATATTATATCCTATCCCTTTCCAAGACCTTCTTGCTTTTGGAAAACCACTTGATGTCCTTAATAAAGACGATATTTAACCAATATTCCTTTGACATCAATGACAACAAAACCACTCAAAATTTCCAATAATATTCCCCTTTGTCATTGATGGCAACCCCTTTATTTTTACCATTCCTTTTTATTTTTCAAAATTTGTTTTTCCTTGAGAAACTGCTCCCCCTGACTGAATTCTCTCCCCCAAACTCAAATATCTCCCCCTTTTTCATCAATGGAAAAGGGTCACCTTTGGGGCTCGAGGCTAAGAATGAGACTCTTAGCTTAGCCCCCACCCACCTCCTCTTGAGGTGATTAATTCTAGGGTAGGATTATTTCTACTCCTAGCATACACTGAACTTTACATTTTCCACTCTCTTCCTCAACTGATTCTTCCAATTCCTCTGACCATTCTTGTTCCTACTTGTCACTGGAATTTTTGCTCTACACCACTTTTTTGTGTTCCCATAAATATTGCACTTATAACACTTAATGTTGTTATTCCTTAAAGGTGATAATATATTGGGGTTCCTCCTGGTGAATCCATATCCTTTCCTATCATTAACCTTGCAATTCATTGCCTTATGACCAAACTGATTACAAGAGTAACAATACCCTTGAAAAGCTGTCTATTTCTGAAACTTCCATATTCCTATCTTTCATGTGTCCTACACTGATAAGATTTGTATCCAAACCTATGATATGAGAAACATCATCCATTGAAACTACCTTGCCTTGACTTCATTGGTCTCTTAGTCTCTTTTACCTTGTGTCGGTACCTAGTCCATTTGTTCCTATTTTATGCATTGTTACTTTCCTTGTTGAACTTTCTATTATCCAAATCATCTTCAGAAGTCTCACTCTCTCTTACACTCTCTTATTCTGAAGTTTCTTCTTCTTCAGAACTTGAGGTTTCCTCCTCTCCTTGTTTCTTTTGTACTTGTTCAAAACCAAGACATGTCTTGCTTGATGTAGGCTTTTGTGTCTTGATAATATTATCTAAATTATTTGAGCTTATTCTAAACCTGTGTAACCTATCCTTATACTCTTTTACTTCTTCCCTTAGTAGATCTACTTCATGCTCTAACCTTTCATATTCTAAAACCTTTGCTTCTAACTTATCTTTGAACTTCCTTACCTTGGCCATTAACTTATTTATATCCTCTATAATCTTTCTTTTCTCTTCATCACATTCTTGAAACTGAAGCTTAAGTTGGAAGTTTTGCTTTCTTACCTTATTTAATGCATCAAGGGCATGAATAAGCTCTCTCTCAAGATCAAATTCTCCATTCTCTAATTTTTCCTCTATTTGTTTACCTTTTAAAACATATTCATTATTTTATTGCTCATCTTTTATAGGATCACCTCCTTCTTCTTCTAATTCCATTAGAATATTATCTTCTGGTCCTTCAAGTGTATCTTCATATTCATTATCACTGAAAATGAAACCACTTCTTATACAACTATATTCGAGACGATAAAAGTTACCACATATAAAACACTTGAATATTATTGGTGACCATTTCCTTTTCTATTTCCAGATATAGAACTTTATCTTTATCATTATCTGAGGAATTATTATCACTATCACTTTAGTACTTGCCTTGTCTACATAGAAACTCTTCTTCTATCTTCAAAAGAACTTCTTTCCTTGCTTGCCTTGACCATCCCTGCTTTTCTTTTGGTACCTATATTTTTTTGATTCCCTGTTATTATGATCTTGTTTTTCTTCATCTTTGCCATTTCCAGCTTCTTGACAATCAGATGCATAGTGACCTTACTTTCCACAATTGAAACATCTAACATATTTTGCATATTTAAATATTCTTGGATCCTTGTTTCTTTTGCCATAATTTACTTGTTAATCACTGGATAAATCATTACTTGAATCTGAATTCTTATCCTTTGTATTCTTAGTAGCTTTGAAGGCTGCTTCTTTTTGGATATTAGGTTCCTCTTTTGTTCTCATCTCAAAACCTGTAAGAATGCCAAGTAATTCATCCCTTGTCAAAATATCACCATATTTTGATTCCTCTATAGCTGAAATCTTTTCACTAAACCTCTTTGGGAGTGATCTTAAGATCTTATCACAAACATCATATTCTTGAACCTCAATTCCAAGTCCTTACATGGAGTTAACAACCTCATCTACATGAAGTAGATACACACTAATATTTTCCTAATCCTTCATTTTTAGATCTTCAAATTATCCCTTAAGATTTCACAACTTTACCTTTTTGACCTTTTTATCTCCTTCATATATGCCTTACAACTTATCCCAAATTTCTTTTACTGAATTCTAGTGCAGAACCTTAACAAACTATGTTATATGAAAACCTCTCAAAATTGTATTTATTGCTTTTGAATTGTAATGATATAGAAGCTTACCATCTTTATCTATAGGTGGAGTAGCTGGTGGTGTGTATCCATTTTCAACTGCTTCCCATATTTCATTGCCAAGTGCCATCAGGTGAATCTTCATTCTAATACTCCAAAATACATAATCACTCCCATAAAACACTGGTGCTGAATTATCTAAGGATCCACTCTTAGAATCCATTTGTGTTCTTATAATATTTTCCTTCAAGCTATTAAACTCTTCTGAATGAACCCGCTCTGATACCAATTGAAGAACACAAGCTTATACCGATATGGGGTGAACAATATAAGACCACTTTTTACTTTTTCTTTCCCATTCAATATTATGCAATGTATCAATAGCAGTAATCAAAGCAATGCACAAATAAAAATACACAATATAGACACCAATTTAACGTGGTTCACCCAAAGTGGGCTACTCCATGGAGAAAATATTTCACTAAAATTTTCTCAACAAATCTCTTGGGAAAATTTTCCCTATTACAATGTTTATGGACCTCTATCCAAAGAAGACACCAATACCCTAATCAAGTTTGTGGATTTCTATCCATAAGAGACACCAATCTCCTTAGTTGGTTCATGGATCTCTATCCATAGGAGAACTCCTTTCTCCTCTGCTCTGGCTAGTAATATTCTAGAATAATTGTTACCTCCATTGCACTAGCTAATGGATCTCTATCCACTAAAGACTCCTATCCTCACTCAGAAGACCTATCCTCACTACCCTAGCTAATGGACCTATATCCACTAGAACCTACTCTGATACCAATTGAAGAACACAAGATTATACTGAGAGGAGGAGGTGAACAATATAATACCACTTTTTACTTTTTATTTCCCAATAAATATTATGCAATGTATCAATAGTAATATCAAAAGTAGTAATCAAAGCAATGCACAAATCACCACATACAATAGAGACATCAATTTAACATGGTTCACCCAATGTGGGCTACTCCACGGAGAAAATATTTCACTAAACTTTTCTCAACAAATATCTTGGGAAACCTTTCCCTATTATAATATTTATGGACCTCTATCCAAAGTAGACACCAATCTCCTAATCAATTTTGTGTATCTCTATCCATAGGAGACACCAATATCCTCAGTTGGTTTGTGGATATCTATCTACAAGAGAACTCATTTATCCTCTGCTCTAGTTGGTGATCTTCTAGAAGAACTATTATCTCCACTACATTGGCTAATAGATCTCTATCCATCGAAGACTCCAATCCTCACTCAGAAGACCTGTCCTCACTGCCATGGCTAATGGGACTCTATCCACTAGATACTATCATTCTATATACTCTATCACCTCCAAAGATTGCTCTCATATCTATCTCAAATATGTACTAAATACAATCCTTCTATCTAGCACAAATCTGCTCAATATTTGTCTTTGATCTGGAAAAAACCTATCCTCAAATATACACCAAACTCTATCCCCAAATCTGCATTAAACATAGTATTTTAGTCTAGCATAAATCTACTCAATCTCTATCCTCAAATATGTACTAAACATAGTCCTTCGATCTAGCACAAATCTACTCAATCTTTGTCCTCAAGCCTTAACACAAAACTTAAATCAATCACAAATCAACTATGTTGTATCTACCCCAAAACTTAACCTAATGTTTGAACAAATCAATCAATCAACTTTGATCTCAAGTCTTCTCAAAGAATTATCTCAAATCTATCCACAAGTCCTCTCAAGGACTTATCCAATCTGATCTCAATATCTATCTTCAAATCTATATTATAAGCTTCCACAAAAGCTCACACCAATCTATCCACAAGTCTTCTCCAAGACTTACCTCAAATCTGCTCAACAAGTCCTCACTAGAACTTGTACAATCTGCTCAACAAGTCTTCACCAAGACTTATCTCAAATTTGCTCAACAAGTCCTCACTAGAACTTGTTCAATCTGCTCAACAATTCTTCACCAAGACTTACCTCAAATCTGCTTAACAAGTGCTCGCTAGAACTTGTCCAATCTCACATAAACATAGAGAATTGTTATAGACTCAATATGATTCACACTCATAACAATGCTCAATCACTTTTAGTCTCTCTTTTTATCACATAAATATATAGAGAATTTTTAGAGACTCAATATGCTTCACACTCATCACAATGCTCAATCACTTTCAATCTCTCTTTTTACAACATAAACATATAGAGAATTGTTAGAGACTCAATATATTTTACACTCACAAAAATTCAATCACTTCCAACCTCTTTATTGAATCAATTCAAAATATAGAACAATTTATTTCATAGAATTAGAAATATCACTTCAACACTTCCACTTGACTAGGCTCAATCAACTCCACTAAGTCAATCACTCAATGAAACACTCCTTGCTTAAAAACCCTAGTCCAAGCATATGAATCCTCACTCAATTATTTTCAACAATGCTTATTAGAAAATCTCACATATCAATGATACTCATGATCTTGCACAAACCCTAACTATGCATATGAATGTTTTCAATGTTGCCAACAATGCTGATCAAACAAGGTTTTTATCATTAAATCTTACTCAGAAAAACCTTTAACAATCAAACTCAACAATGCTTACCAAACAATCCTTTTTAACTCCAACTTAGCATTCGCAACATCCAATTTAAAAATATTTTTCTCACAAGGAAGATTTACTCATACCTTTTATTTTTATGGAGATATGTCTTCAAAACCTGTCTTAACCACAATAAGTTTTTTCTTTACCAATACTAGGGTTATGTTACCACAACCTCTCTCAAGATATCCACAAAATAATTTTCTCAAAGATTATTCTCACACAAAATAACAAATCCTTTTGTACACCTTATAATCTCTAAACTTACAATATTTATTTCACAATTTCATCATAACACAACACTTAACAACATGTATAGCAAAATCCTTATACATATTATAATCTCCAAAATCACAATTTTAATTCAACACTTTCATCATAACACAACACTTAACAACATGCATAGCAAAGTCGTTATACACCTTATAATATTCAATCAACCAAAAATAAAAATAAAAATATTTAAATTTTTCTTTACCTTATAACTCCCTTAAGCTCTTAACATCCACTATAATCTCAAAGCACTCAAATTTCAACACCAAAAATAGAATGACATACCTCTTGATTTTTTTGCCCATAAAAAGAGCTTCGACAAATTCGACCACGTGACTTATGCTCTCCCAACGCCTTAGCTCCAAGCTAGACCACCAAGTGGGTTGCATACCCATGTGAAACTCAATGCACACACTATCCAACTTAATCCCGCTGCCTCATGAAGTACCAAGCAAAACGAACGGTGGGTGCTTCCTCCAAAACATCGATCGTGTGAATCAAACCACGATCTCCTCTATGCAAACTCTAACACATTCCCAACTACTGTCTATGCTACCACCGTTGATGGGAAGTCAACCCAATGCACAATCCTTATTATTTTTGTTTCCCTCAAAGCACTTTAAATTCAATTCATCCTCTTTTCAACCAGTGCTCAATATTTGCATTCGAAGGTGTGATTGAAAACTTATGAAATATATTAAGGTTGGTTCACACTTGATGGTGGGGCGATGGGAGGGGGAGGGACCTGCTCCCTCTCCCTGCTCCCCTTTCCCTGGTTCTTGCCCAATCCCTGATTCATCCTAGGTCATCCCACTCTAGGAATGGTTTGTAGCAGATGATCTCCTTGGGGGGAGATCCTTGCCCACTTTTTGCTCCTTTCCCAGTAGTTTTTGGGGTTTCCTCATTTGAATCTTGGGCTTGGTGCTTCCCAGGGATCCTCTAGGGTTTTTTACATGTTCCTGGGATCCTATCCCTAATTTACCTTAGGTTTTTCCCTGGGTTTTTTTTTGTAGGTTGTTACTGTAATCTGGTTCCTAGGGCTTTCTCGGTCTGTGGTGGTTGTAGGTTAGGTTCTTGTTCGCTTCCTGGTGTATCCTGTGAGGTTCTCTCTTCATCGAGGTTGGTTTGGGGGGGAATTTTACTCTTTGCTTGTGTTTCCTCTATGGGAGCCATTGGTTTTTGGTGGTCTCATCCCTTTGGGTGGGACCATGTTCGTTTTTCTGTTCGAAGGCTTATTTTTGCTGGATCTGTTGCTTGGTGGACGTAGTGAGCATTTGCATGGTCTTGGGGGCATATTTCTGTGCTTGAGTTGTTTCTAGCCTTAGTCATAGTTCCCTAAAGCTATTCATGTGCAAGGATGGGGATTCTTGGTCTTCTACTAGGGTGCTTTGGGTTTTCTGTTGCATGTATCGATCTTGGGGGGGATCGGTGATCTATGCATACAGACCCCTGGATCCCTTAGTTTAGATTTTCATGGATCCTATCTTTGTATCTACTGTTGCTTTCTACCTAGGATTCACAGGTTTTAATTTTAGTTTTGTTCAAGGGATTTTGATTTTTTGTCCTGCTTCTTGGTGGACTCTCAGAGCTTGTTCTTGGCCTTGGAGAGGGCCTTTTCTTGTTCCTAAGTTGTTCCCAGTCCCAGTTCCTCTTCCTTGGAACTGTTCATGAGCAAGGATGGTGGGTCCCTAGTCCTTTGTAGCTTTCAAGATCCTTTCTTTATGCCTGCATTTGTTTTCCCTGGATTCTTTTGGTTTCCTCGTACTCTTGTTGGCGGGATTCCAGTGCTACAGTTTCCCAAACCTATTCTTCTGCTAGTTCTCCTACTGGGCGGGATTTTCCATTCCTGCTGGTTTTCCCGTTGGGCAAGATTTTTCAATCCCATTTTTTTGCTGGTTTTCTTGCTAGGTGGGATAGGATTTCCTACTGGGCAAGATTTTTAAATCTTCTGGTTTTCTCACTGGGCAGGATTTTTCAATCTTGTTTTTTTGCTGGTTTTCTTGCTGGGCGGGATGGGATTTCTCGTTGGGAAAGATTTTAAAATCTTCTGGTTTTCCCGCTGGACAAGATTTCCAATATGGTGGTTTTTTGTTGCTTCCCGGTAGACAGGGATTTTAAATTCATCATCCTACATGTTTTCTCATTAGGTGGGATTTTTCAAAACTGGTGGTTTCCTGTTGGTGGGATTTTTTGAAATTGGTGGTTTCCCACTGGGCAGGATTTTCCAATCTACTGGTTTTCCCGCTAGGCGAGATTTCCAACCTGGTGGTTTTCAGATGCTTTCCATTGGGTGAGATTTTTTAGAATTGGTGGTTTCTCGTAGGGTAAGATTTTTCAAAATTGGTGGTTTCCTGCTAGGCGAGATTTGTGGTTTCTCGTTAGGGAGGATTTTTCAAAATTATCTTTTTTCGATGGGTGGGTTTTTCCAAACTGTCTATTTTCCGTTGGGTGGGATTCTTCAAATTGATTGTTCTTGACCTTTGGTTTGGTCGGTTGACCTGTTGTAAAAAGGTTTTGGGGTCCTTTCAAAACCCATTTTTAATATAATTTTTACCTACCAAAAAAAAATAAAACTTATAAAATAGAAAATATTTCCTATATAAATACTTAATCACCTTTTGATTTCTCATGTCGAACCCTTTTTCGAATTTAAAAATTTGAATTTAATTTATTTAAATATTAAATTAAAACCTTTGCCTTCTTTATTAATTTAAATTAAAATTTTAATCAAAGATTAACATATTTTAATTTAAATGAAACCTTTGAAATTGCTCATGGGTATTTTTAATTTAGACTCCATTTCTCTTCACCTTGTCATTTATCCTAGAATATTATAATAATAAAACATTATTATTTAATTCAAGCTTACTTCTCCTTTCTGAGGTTTTCAACCTTTGGACCCTTTTTAGGCATATAATATTAAAAATACATATTATATCCTACCCCTTTCCAAGACCACCTTGATTTTGGAAAAACCACTTGATGTCCTTAATGATGATGACATTAAACCAATATTCCTTTGACATCAATGACAACAAAACTACTCAAAAATTCCAATATTTCCTTGATAAAACACCTAGTAGAGTAGGCTAGAGTAGGAGAAAGTGTGTTAAAGACTGCATCTAATCAAGAATCTACTCTTGGTAAAAAAATTGAAGGTCATACAAAGGAGCCATATCCCACGTTCCCCATACTTCCCAATATTGGCATCCTAAGCAAGGTGTACAGAACCAGATGCAACCACTTGAAGAAACACTCCATCTGTGGGGGGTTGCAATGCCAAAGGTGCAAAAATAATTTTAGACCCCCAATAGTTCAATCTAGCATGCTCTATGGGATCTAAACTATAAAAAATTATCCTATGATCAGAGGTCAAGTCATGGTTTAGGTAAAAATCTTGATCATTATCTTATTGAAGGACTTAAAATATTCACCTAGTGACTCTACTATAGAATAATACCCTAAAGAAATAATCTTCCAAAGCACTAGACAAGATTATAGTGAGAACCTCTATTTGGCTAATCAGTCACCACCTAAAAAATATGTTATAAAAAGAAAGGAGAGATAACTTGGATAATGTGATAAAAAGAAGGTCTATTGTTTCATGAGATCAAGTCCCATTACAAGATCAACTATGAGAGAAAATCCTCAATTTATTTTGACCCCTCTCAATATTGGCAATAGGAAAATAAATTTGTTGTAGAACATAGCTACCTTACTCAATCCAAACCAAAGAAGGCTTTTGGATTGGGATGATGAAGGCCTCTTGCAACCATTGGTGACACCAACCACCTAGAATGAAGGCCCAACCTCTGCTTTAAAATCCCTTCATCAGAGAGCATGCAACTACTCCAACCGAGCATATCCAACACATGGTAAATCTATACACTCTTTAAAATTTTGGATAATAAAATGTTGCACTCATATTATTGGTGTCATTTTTTAGAGAGAAAGCAAGAGAGTGGTACATCTCCCTCACCTCTAATTCCATCACTAATTGGGATCAGCTTGTGAACCAGCTCGTTGATAGGTTCAGGACGAAGGTGTATGGGATATCATTATCAGAACAACTTGAAACCATCCAAAGGGCCCCTATGAAAGTTATGGATGACTTTGATTCTATATTTCAAATGTATTGACATATAATCCTAGAAGAAATATAACCCATACCAAGTATAGCTTTTTATATAACATATGTAGGCAATTAATTCTATGATAGCTATGATGGTAAAAAATAGAGGAGGCAACTCATTAGTAGTAGCCTATGGGATAACAACTCAAGCAAAGAGATATATCATCCATATTTTGAGGTTATCCCCTAGACCACCTACCTCTCTTTTCCTATATGTTTAGTTGCCCTATCATCCTCCCTTGACCATATATCTAACTACCTTTCAACCAACCACTATTTTTGGTTAGGCATTTGTGTAGATGTCTCCATCCACCACTACCAATGTATTTCTAACCTCTCAATTCCTAAAAATAGAAATAATAAAAAGCACTATGAGGGACATGAATAATGATATTATATCCTTAAGTGTCAACAAAATTTCTAGAGGTTTGGATATCAAAACTACTCATGCCCCCATACCAATAAGAAAACCAATGATAACAATCCTCCTTGAATGGATATTAGAAGTACCTACCTCAATACAATAGATATTCTAGACCATATCAATATCCCAAAAAGAAAATGGTACCCTTCCTCATTCCCATGCAATTGATACCCTCAATTTTGGTAAGAGATATGGTCCCTTCTTAGAAAAATTATATAGGAAATCCATATTGTTTTCCATATTACCATCCTAACCCCTACTATATAAACTATAGAATACTATAGCATGTGATATGTATGATACCTCAATCCATTTATAAGATTAATATTACCCAAGCATCAAACACAACTATTCAAAGCTTGCCATTGGAAGTTTCCTCAAATCCAAGAACTAAAGCATAAAAACAAACCTTGGTAACATGGAATGAGGGAGAAGTATATTCCATCTCTAGATGGACAAGCACTCCATTAGAAAACCAATATTAGTTTCATTCTAGTGTTCTCATAAGGAGAAAAATAAGGATTATGGAGTAGGCTCAGAGACAATAAGAACTAGCACCAGAGTGACCAATGCAAAATAAATCCTACCAAAATTGACCTAGGTACCCAACCTTGGTATTGAGAGACCTAGGCCCTAGTGGATTCTAAGTAGCCTATCGAAGGCCCATGCATTAGAATATTTCAACATGGTTGATCACCTTTAAAGGTCCACTACATCCATGCCATTGTGGAACATCCTCACCCTACCAAAGTAGATGAAAATTTGAATGAGACCTTGAAGTAGCAAGAAACTACCAAATAATGAAAAGAGGGGTACTTCCTACCTAAATATGATTATCTACTTAAAATGCCAAATATGTCCAATGTCCTACAAATCTTAGAAATCAAGTTGATCTCACCCCAAGATATGTCTTCCAAATAGGAAAAAATAGCCAAGACCTATAATAGAAAGAATGTAAAACTCCATTGAAGAATCAAAGGAGCAAATGAATGAAAGGACCATTGAATCATGGGACTCAGGCCAATGTGATGATATAAATATTATAGGGATAGGCACTTAACTTATACAATATGAGGAGTTGATTCTATCAAATATAACCACTTTAAAAGAAGATCAAACTGGTCTCTAGAAGTTGTATTTTTATGGGTCTAGATAATGGTCTAGGAATAGAGTGAGTGTGTTTCATATCAACCAATGGAAACACTCCACTATTTTTATTGTGATTCAAATGCTCAGATAACATGGTTGAATATGAATCTTTGACGCATGGTCTCTCCCTATCCTCCAAGAAGAGGGTTATATATTTATAGATATTCGAGGACACCAAACTCACTATTAAACATGTGAAGTATTTATGTGTAGCAAAAAATTAACTGATGAAGTCTTATCAAAAATAAGTTTGGGATTTATTGAAGGATTTCAATGTGGTCAATATAACGATAGACACTTACAAACAAAATACAGATGCAAACTACATGGCAGTTCTAGGATCTCAATTTGATCCTACTGAAGATCTATGGAATAACCACCAACATATCAAGGTCGTCATTAGACCGATTATCTTGGACAATGATGTTTCATGGCAAGTGTTTGATAATTATGAATATATTATTTGTTTCATATAGTAGGAGGTTGTATTCATAAAGAAACAAGGATCAAAATACAAGAAGTTAATGGGGACATGAACAAAGCCTATGATAGGGTTTCATGGTATTTCTTAGATAAAATAATGGAGCGAATGGATTTCAGTGAAAATGGAGAGCATAGACTGGTATGTGTATTTATAACCCTCACTTTTCAATCTTGATCAAAGGACAATCTTCTGGGTTATTTCCTTATAGTAGAGGAATCAGGAAGGGAGATCCATTGTCTCCATATATCTTTATCATTATGGCAAATAACCTGGGAAGAACTTTGGAAAGAAAGAGAAAGGATGGTAATATCAAAGGTCTAAAACATTCATCCATTGGTGAATCTTTATCTCATCAATAATTTGTGGATGATACTTTCTTGCTTGGGGAAGCTACATAGGAAGAAGCTTTGGAGTTTAAAAAATGTCCTTGATTCTTATGAAAAAGCTACAAGCCAAAAAATAAATTATGAAAAAAGCAGGATTATGTTTTTAAACACAAAGGATATTATAAGAGATAAAATAGTTAAAATGTTGGGTTGTAAGGATGAAAATTTTTCTATCACCTTTCTTTGTTTACCTTTTTTTATAGGTAAGATGAAAGATGAACTTTGGAATCCAATTATTGATAAATTTAATAGGAAACTTCAAGGTTGGAAGGGATCTCTATTATCCTTTGTAGGGAAAGCACAACTCATAAAACATACGCTTCAAATCCTCCCTATTTATTTAATGTCTTTCCTAAGGATGTCAAAAAAAGTGGAAGAGACTTTAGACAAACTACAAAAAAAATTCTTATGGGATGGCATTGAATGCAAAAAATGTATACATATGGTAGCCTAGGACACCTGTTGCCAACCTTTATAGAATGGGGGTATTGGTTTGAGGAAGATGATAGATCTAAATAGAGCCCTTATAGCTAAAAATGGTTGGAGGCTTTGCACTGGAGCATCAGGTAAATGGGCTAGTATTATCCAAAACAAATATTTGGAGAGTAGAAACCACTTTATCAATTGTTCTAATACTCCATGTGGGTCTTTTTTTTGGAAAAATATAATCAATAGCAGGGTCTAAAATGGAGAGTAGGAAGGGGAGACAAAATTAACTTTTGGAAAGACCCTTGGATTCAAGAAGAGCCTTTCGAAAAATACATAAAGTTCAAAGATATTAAAGAACATTTAACCAGAACCTAAGAAAATTAATGGTTACATTCATAGGGTGGATGATTTTGAGGAGTGGAAAATTGTGCAAGAAGATATGCAAGGCTCAGGAGGTAAAGATATATAAAACCTCCTAAGGAGTTATTATTTAGGTAGAGGTTTAGAGGAGGATCAAATAATTTTGGGAAGAAACCAGCAAGGCAAGTACTTAGTGAAGGATGGATATAGAGTCTTGGGTAACGTAACCTCAAAGAAACCTGAGCTTAAAATAATTTGGAAGCTAAATATCATCCCTAAAGTTGCTTGTTTTTTTGGACTTCCATTCTCAATAAGATCCTTACAAAAGACAATATGTTCAAAAGAGGAATTGTGGTTCCAACTATTTGTGTCTTATGTAACAAAGAGGATGAGTGTGTGGACCACCTATTTTGAACTTGTGATTTTTTTTTGTGATATCCTAAATATGTTATTGAGAGAAGCTAATGTTGCTTGGGTCATTCCAGATTCTCTAATTAGGATTTGGGAACAATTGCACTTAGGAAGTAGTATTTTTTAGTAAAAATGCATTCCACATATTTGTTGGGGGATTTGGATGGAAAGAAACAAATGAGTGTTCAAAAATAAAACCAGATGAATAATTGGGGTTTATGCCAGGATAAAATTAGCCCTATTGGAGGATTGTATTAAAAACTTTATTGGCCAGGAAAATCTTGCAATGATCCTCTCTAGAGAAAAATATATCTTAAATATGGAAAAAATCATTAAGGTGAGACTAGATACCAGATGGAAACGTCCCCACAAAGACTAGGTAAAAACTAACTTTGATGGAGCTACAAAAGGTAACCCAGGCCATGCTGGTGGTAGGGGCCTCATTAGGAATGATAGAGGTTAGGTAGTGGCTACATATGCTGAGGATCTAGGAATTACCACAAATCACCAAGTTGAAGCAAGGGCAATGCTTACAGGCCTCTGAATTACAGTGAATTTGGATTTAGGAGAATTGTTCTTGAGGGGGATTTCAATAATATTATAACTTCCCTTCAAAAAGGGGATTTACATAATTCTAGTGTTTTCCAAATAATTAGAGATGCGAGGAGTATTTTGGGAAACCTAGAATAAAGTCAAGTTAAACATATTTATAGAGAGGGAAACAAAGTTGTTGATAAAATGGTGAATATGGTAGTTAAATCTGAGAATTTGAAGGTTTGGTCATATGCCCCCATGGAGTTAGAATAGATTATAAGAATTGATAATGAAGCTAGTAGATAAAGAGGGTAGAGCAAAGCAAAATAATTTTGGGATCATATGATGAAGTATTTGAGCACACTAAATTACATTATTATCAACATTTTCTTTATCAATTATGTAAAGCATTGAGAATTGCATCGGCTATGTTAAACATAAGGATAGTGAGAGGAATATTATTTTAGCTTCTCCATCAATAGGTTTAGCCTAGGTTTGTTTATTTTACCAATATAGGACTATCTTGCATTTGTATGATATTCTCTTATTTTTTTCTTGTATATCTTTCAAGATTTGTGTAGAGGATTAGGGTCCTTCAACCCCCTTTTTTTATCAATACCAAAAAAAAAATATAGAGTGATGGATTAGAGCTACAAAGATATAAAATGATATAACAAGGGCATCAGTTAGCACATAGAGCTTGACCCAGAAACTAAACCTATAATATAGAAGTGGAGGCCCATAAATACCATAATAGAGCCACTCATGAAGTAAGAGCTCATCAAACTTGTAGAAGTAAAAATCATATACTTGCTTAAGCATAACACCTGGGTTTCCAACCTAATACCTATAAAAAATAAGAATGGGGATATATGGTTATGTGTTAACTTCAAAGACCTTAATTGATATTCTCTTGAAGATCATTACCCCTTACCCTTCATGCACTAGATTTTATAGATTATAGCAAGATAAAAAAGGTTCTCGCTTCTAGATAGATTCTCCAAATACAACTAGGTTTGGATGAAGGATGAATACCAATACAAGATGATGTTTACTACCAAGTGGAGCACCTTTTCCTACCAAAAATTCCTTTTGGACTATCTAACACCAGAGCAACATTCCAAAGGGCTATGGATATTGCTTTTCATAATCTACTCAATGAAATCATCCTTGTCTACCTTGATGATCTCATAGTATTCTCCAAGAGAAAATAATACCATTTGAAACATCTAGAGAAGGTATTTAAGCACTATCAATAGTTTAGTATCTACTTGAACCTAAAAAATGTATTTGATATGCTTGAAAAGAACTTCTAGGACATGTGGTATCTAAGGAAGGGATAGCTATTGATCTGGATAGAATAAAAGCTATTCTAGAGTGTTCATTACCAAAACACAAGAAAGACATCCAATATTTCCTAGTATATATTAACTTTTTCCAAAGGCTTATACCCACCTTCGCCTCCATTGTCAAGCCAATTACCAAGTGTTAAAAAAAGAAAATTCTTTCTAATGGACAAAACAAGGGAAGCAAGCCTTCAGAAGAATTAAATAAGTTATTGCAAGGGATCCAATTTTGTCTAACCTATAATTTGATAAGTATTTCATTCTCTATACATATAGAGGAGAGTCCATCATAGTTGTAGTTCTTACCCAAAATAATGATCAAGGTGATGAACGTCCCATCACATTTTTTAGTTAGACATTGAAATTTTATGAAGAGTACTATAGCTTCATTGATAGACAGGTCTATGCCCTAATCTAAAGCTTATTTTTTTTTAGATATTTAATCTCAAGCAGCAAGGTGGTGGTAAATGTCATTCATTCAAGCATCAAATATTACATGATGAATGGGGAAATCAATAAAAAATATTTAGATGGGTTAACCACATCCTTGAGTATTACATTGATTTCAAGACAACCAAACTAATTAGAGGTAGAGCACTATGTCAAATATTGGCTTAGGATACCAAATAATAAGAAGAAGTAGAAGAAAAATGCCTGATCATTTTTAGGAAGGATGAATATTGGGTCCAAGATTGTATCAACGATATTCACTACAACTAGTACCCACCAAATACAAGTCATACCCAAAGAAAGACATATAGGCTACAAAAAATACACTACACCCTCATAAAAGAAGTATTATTTTGTAAAACAATTGACGATATCTCCTAATGTGTGCAAAAACGAGGTAGATAACCTCATTGCTATAAGAAATTTATCAAGGATTATCCAAAGGACACTATTCAACTCACACCATGATAGTAAAAATAATGAGAGATAGGTATTACTAGCCCATAATATTTAATGATTCACATCGATGGGTATAAGAATATAATAAGTGTAAATTCTTCACCAGAAGAAACTAGAATTCTTCACTACCTCTCAAACCTATTGTAGCTGATGAGCCTTTTTTATAATAGGGACTCAAATAGGGGAAATAAATCCACCCTCTAGTGAAGAACACTGATGGATCCTGACTGCCAATAATTACTTCACAAGATGGACAAAGATAATTCTAGTCAAACAAGCTACCAAAAGAGTCATTGTGAATTTTTAAAGGAGATCATAACTCATTTTGGGATACCATGCATTATTATAACTAATAATGCACCAAAATTTATTGGATCTAAGGTAAGCCAATTTTATCTTTAATATGGTATTTACATGAAATTCTATTCTCATTATTATCCTCATGGAAATGGTTTGGTAGAATCTTCTAATAAAAACCTATTGAGAATCTTGAAGAGAATAGGGATGAACAACCAGAGGCTATGGCATCAAAATGTATGCAAAGAATTATAGGTAGATAGAATAACTCCCAAAAGGAAATTGGTTGTTCCTCTTTCTTCCTAGTCTATATTCAAGAAGCTTGGTTACCCATCTATATTGAATTACCAGCCCCTTAATTACTCCATCAACTAGATCTCCAAGAAAATAATGTCATAACCTTAAGAATAGGAGAGTTATTGACATTGGAAGAACAAAGGGAAACTGTAAGAGCTTATATAAATAAAAATAAAGAATATTTAAAAAGTGGCTTGAAAAGAAATACATTATATGAAAATTCTAGATAAATGACTTGGTGCTCAAATGGGATAAAGTTTGTAGAAAATTGGGCAAAAATACTATATTTGATTCCATATAGAGTGGGCCCTATGTTGGAATTGGGCTAAAAGTAGACAACATGGTAGATCTAGCTTAATGGGGTCTTTTTAAAAAATATTTCTGGTAGTAATATATATATAATAAGAAGGGTCAAATATGGTGCACAACCTCAAAAAATAAAAATACTATGATCCTCTTTGATTCAAAAATTCAATAAGAACACCTATCCCACAAGCTCTTTGGATGAATGTATTAATTAAAAGGAGTGAAAGCTAACTATCTGCTCAAACTATAATGGTTAGAGAAACAAAAAGGCTATAGATGTGGTATTTATTTCCACTAAGACCTACCTCACCGTAGTAGCAATATTTGAAATTGGCCAATCTCGAAAGAGCAACATATGAATCAAGGGAACTTCAGCAAAAGAAGAAAGGACACCTCCATGTTTTAGCCAATTGCATGCAAGAAAGGAGTGCATGCAAAAAATAGGTAAGTGACTACATTAGCTAATAAAACCCCTAAAATTATCTCTTTAATTTTATCAATGTGAACATAGTGGAGGAGATCTAAAGTAGCCAAGAGCTTCAAGAAACCATAAAGCAATAAGTAAAGAAGAAATTTCTAGCAGTATTGGAAGTAACAAAAAAAGTAACCCCTTCCTATGCCACTAGGTCTAACACCAAGAAGAGGGCACCTAGTAATTTTGAAACCCATGAACCAATAATTGTCCTCATACATAAAGCATATAAAGTAGCATACACTCAAACATATATGAACATAAAGGCTTTGATGGAAGACACTTTTTAAAGGTTCCAAGAGGTTGATACCAAGAATATCTATACCAATATTTGGACATCCTACCTAGATCAATACATGGTTTCTTAGGTCCACCAATGTTTATAGTTCATGGAAGCATGTGTTTTAAGATTCAATGCAGAGCAGGAGATAGTGCAAGGAGATGATGGGCACTTTTGAATTATAATTTTCTTGAGTATATTAAATATGTGTTAAGGGTACATAAAGGGCTATAAATTTATCCCTTTGTTTTCAACCTACTCTATTGGAAATACCCTGATCCAATAAAAACTCTAAACATGAAAATCCTTAAAAATAAGCCACCGAGTGTCATGCCAAGTCTTTTGATGGCACTAACATCATTCAAAGATAATATGAAACATGCCATGAGCATGGTTGCATTTATATTAAACAAAGATAATGAAAAGAAGGTATGCATAAAGGAACTAGGGGTTGTATACAATACTTATGATCAAGAGATGATCCTTGACATTAGTGCTTATCTAGCCCAACAAATTCATGAAGGGTTGGGAGATTTCAATGGTAGAATGGCCTTCTGATACCCCTCATTACTGGAACTAGCCTAGATCCTAGGATATATGGGAATATGGGCCTCAAGATGATAAAAGAGGATGGCCAAAGGTTACCAGTGTCCCTCTACATGGGAACCCTTTTTTAATGATCCTCATCCTATGCTTTTGTAGATAAATTCCTTATGACAATCCTATGGGCTTTGAAAGTTAAAAGGCTATGACACAATTTAATAGATTGTTCCCTAAAGATATATAATGACTATATAGGATATTAGTTCTTCCTTTAAGACTATACAATTATCTATATCCTCAACATTTCCAAGCCATTATATGTTTTTCCTAAGTATGTGCTAGAAAGGGTGTTTGCCCTTTAGATGTTGTGGTTTATCAATATGGTAGACACTACCTATGGAGTAGATAAAATTAAAGATAGTTACTTAAGATTTTGATGCAATTAGGAGGGATAAAACAATTAAAGAGAAGGTTCATGCCCCTATTAGAATAAAGTCTCAAAATACTAGAGATTGAGATTTTAGATGATTCATAGGCATATGATCTAGAAGGAATTTTTCAAAAATAATTTTCCAAGATAATGATGTAAAGACAAGTATGCCCTAGAGTTGGCCTAGATTGGAGCTACACTAGAGTCCTAAGGAAGATCACTATACACCATTTCAAATAGAGGATTTCCTGCCCTACCCTAAGAAGTTAGATCCATGGTTTAACACGGTTAAGCATAGTAAGCCTAAGGGTATGGTAGACTGCACCAACAAATTCTCCAAGGATATAATGGTTATGGAAATAAGACTATGATGATGCCAAAGTTTGAGATTGGTGTGTACATCGGCAACTAGTAAAATATATAGTCTCTATGCTCAAAGAAAATTCTAAAGATAAAAAATTTAATGAACTATATGATGAGATGAATGCAGTGGAAGATGACAAGGTATCAAAGAAGTAGAACAAATGATACATGTAAAATAGAAGGGCTAGTCAGAGTAGGGATAAAATAATCCACCAATTGATAGAAAATCCCCTATAAATAGAGGTATGTATCACTAAATACCCTATATTGACTTATTTAAATGAAACTACTATAGCCCACCTAGAGAAATTTCCAAGTAAGGTATTAAAAGAAAATAAGGAAGATAAGTCAAATAAGAACTGGAAGTCTTACCTAGGTGAGGAGAAGCCAAAAAAGAAAAACAAGTATAAATATTGGTCCAAGGAACTCCCACTATTATAAGAACCCCAAGGGAGCCCCTAGAACTCATCAAAGAGAGAGAGGGACTTCAAAGGCAAGGCCCTGAGATAATATGCAACCCTCAATTTTCCATCTCAACAATCTCCCAATATTCTAGTTTTTAAAAATCCCTCCAACAAACCTCTTCCCACCATTTCACTTCTCTTACACTCCTTCCACATCCTAATATCTCCCACCATTACCATCTACCATAACTTTAACCCCACCATCAAATATTGTGACCTATTTGACTATGGTATCCTTGATTAATCCTCTGACCCCCTTTCCATTCATTAAACCTCTACCATTATCACTAGAAATTTTTTTGTAGTTCCCTAACCCAAAGACCATTTCCTCTATCATGGAATGTATCTCCTATTTGTAGTAATACATATAGCATGGTCAACCACAAGAAGATCAAGAAGTAGAACAATGAACCAATCAACCCACCACCTCATATAAAAGGACCTCCTTGCTTCCTCTAGGATATTAAAAGGACCTCCTTGCTTCCTCTAGGATATTTTTTCCACCTATATACATTATGTAGTATAGTTAGACTATGGTGTTCTTTTTATAAGGAAATAGTGTAGAAATAAGCATGCAATAGTCTAGTACACAAATAGAAGAGCACCAAAAGAAACCATTGTAGTGGACAAGGTAGGCTAGAAGAGTACAAGAATATGTAGATTGTAGACAAGTGTAACAAAAAGTGAAATAGGCCAAGGCAAAGAAAAGGCATCAAACAAACAACTATCAAATGAAATTGTGTGCTAAGGGATAAAACTCAATGTCTAAAAAACAAGAGTAAGAAGGATTGATATCTGGCTAAGTATGGAAGGCATGTCGGATATATAAAATTCTAATGTTAGAAAAATCATGATGGAATTTTGGCATCTAGTAGTAGCAAAAAAAGTTAAAGCATAAGACCCAGTATTTATCACTCAATGTCGGATAGTCAAGCAGTGAAGATAAATCTAGCCAAAATGGACTACAATATTGATGTCAACAAGGTAGCACAAAAAACTGACACAATATAAAATAACTCCAAGCAAAAAATATTCTAAGGTATTGGGTTCGGTACCTAGCATCCGATACTATATCTTGCAAAGATTCAAAAAGTGTCAGACTTTAGAAGCTGGTGATGTGAGCAACAAGAGATCAAAATTTTAGCAAAGCCAAACATACTCCTAAATGCAATATAGTTATAAGCATGGTGTTTGACATCATACATAAGCAATCATCACTATCGACTTCTGCATCCAACACTTGAAGAGAGAAATATAATACGACATAGGAGAAAGAAGTGATGGTAAATTGTAAAAAATGCCCAACGATAAGCAATATGCCTTTACATAAGTAATATAGAACCATCCACATCAATAACCATGTGATTGCCAATCACCCATTAGGAATCATAACTATTAGTATATCTCAAAAATCAAAGCCCTCCACACTTCACACCGACCCCTTCTCAACTAACCATGCTTAACAAAAGGGAGTGGGCCATCAACAAATAGTTTTAATCCAACAATACAATGCGTGAGCAAACCTCATGATAAAATTTACATTGTACACATCAAAAAAGAATACTTAAAGCAGTTAAGCACAACATAGTTGAATGCAATGGCCACTCTTTGCACTTGGTCTAAGACCTGCAATATGCTTTGAAAACAATCATCCCTAGCTAATTGAATACATTTTAAAAAACTATAAATACTAGAATTCAAGACATTCTAATGGTCAACTCTTTGTCATTTACAATTGGCATGATTGTATTGATTAGGGCTATATACCTTCTTGAATGAGCTAAACTAGATTATTGTCTAGAATATTGCTCAACTCTTTATGATAAACATGTATTTATGCCTTATGGAGTGCTAATGATTTTTTGGTAAAGTTAGGAATGGATAATTATGTTATAGTTATTCGAAATTATGGATTTTTCCCTATAGTTATCATTATAGTTCTAGAATGATTTAGCAAATACTCAAAGTTCATGTTAATTGTTCTAAATAGCATAAGAGAAGTAAGTTGTTCTATTAGGCATTTAATTTAAATTTAGATTGTGAGACTCTCTGCACCATGTCTCTTGATGTTGCCAATTTTGTACCACTTTTAGCTCATCTTTCTAACCCTTTGTATTTCTTACTCTAGTATGCAACCCTCCATTTAGTTAGATTAGCTAGGCACAAGAACTGGCCTTCTTCAAAGTTTGGCTCAAAAACCCCTATTTTGAACTAGCTTCCAATATCTTGGTCAAATTCTTGAGGGTGTATCTCATCAACATAGGCAAATTTCAAAGCCAGGAGTATTTTTGGCATGCTCGATGGGACCCGAGGGTTACACTTCATAATATTATCTACCCATCGTTCTATCAAGAGTATTTTTGGCATTCTCGTTGGGAAAAGATTTTATCAATATTATTCCAATTATTTGAAGGTCTCAAGATTTTGGTGAATAGTCTTGATATCACTTGCGAAGACTATATGTTCACCTAGTCACCCCATTGTAAGAAAAATCTAGAAGAAAATATGACTTTATTGAAGAAGAATACTCAAAATCAAATGGTAGAAGCATCAAAATGCTAAGATACTACACCAAGCACTAGTAATATGGCTCTACAAATATAGAATGTTCAAAGCCATGATGGGATAAAATTATTTGGCTTGGAACAATACCAGGCCACTAAACCTCCCAGTCCTCCATGAAATCCCACAAGTTGCACTAAATTTATTGCCCATTTATGATGGCAATAAGAAAACTACCTATGAGCATTGTCAAGATGTCTTAGATATTACTACTTTTTATATAATTATCTTTGAATATTTCATGATAAGATTGCTTACACAATGCTTGTGAGGTAAGTCATTGCAATGGTACAAATCTTTAGAAGACAAAAGCATTAAGACTTGGACTGACATGGCTGAACCATTAATATTAGTATTTGATTATCTAGGGGATCTATTTGCATTACCTATGCAATTTTCTTATATTAAGAGAGGCCCTCAAGAAGCTATATTAGATTCTAACATTAGATTCAAAATATTATGGGACATAATCCCTTGGAAAATCAGGTCATCGAAAGCACATGATTAACTTTACTATGTGTGAGCTCTAAATTTAGAATTGACCCTCCAAATACAATGCTACTATGAGAAAAGGATTTCATAGGTGCTTCATATGCCTTTGAAGGCTAAAAATATGTTTATTTTAGTAGGAAAACTTCCTCCCAAGTCATATGAATTCAATGGTCCATTATATTATCACATAGATTTAAATCCCCCTAGTTCATTAGTGCCCTAGTTGATTTCTATAGTGGATGTAATGCCCTTTTTTAAATACTAAAATGAAAAAATACATATTGTATTGAATACCTTGGAAACTTAGAAGATACAAGATATCATCCAACATTTTACCAACAAACTTGCAAAAATTAAAAAACAAAGGAATAATTTTGATCCATATTTCCATGAGTTTAACACTTGATGGATATAATAGCCACCAACTACATACTACATTACTGATGACTCATCAATAATAGGATTTTATGGCCCTCAACATGAAATGAGACCATCTCTTGATAATGGAAAAACACACTACAATTAATCTGGTTATTTTCCAAATGTAATTTCAAAAAAGGAATATTATGATGGGGATGGAGCAGGAAGCAACTCAAATTTGTAAAGGCATTGTGATAAGAATACAAATCCAAATACATATATTCCAAGAACTTTATGTCAACATTTCCAAAAGAGACAATCTAAATAGACATTGTATTACCCATCTATATTAAGAGAACAACAAGCAGGTGTAGTCAAGAGATGGAAAAAATCTAGAAATGATGCTACAGAAGAAGGAAAATTGAAAGAAGATTTTTCATTTCTACATAGGTGGATTTGGTTAAGGTAGCCTTATAAAGTAAAATGGTATACACTAAAACTTTATCATAATCCAAACCGGTACATGGAGTAGCATCCTTGACTATGTTAAAGGTTGGTTCTCCTCTATGCTATCTATCAGTATGCTTGGAGGGGAGGATCTTACTCAACTGCCTAATAGATAAAAAATTTGAATATACTATAATGCCAAAGGCAATTTGTGATACCATATGTCTAAAATATATTGAGGTGGAGCATCAAGCTATCCAATTCAAGAAAAGGAAATTTAAAGCAATAGGAATAGCTGAAAAGGTACTAGTTGTTAGCTTTTGATACTAAATACTTAATATAAAATCTACCTCAAGGTATAAAATGAGCATGCAATATTAAATATAAGATAATGGCAACATGTAAAGCATGTAAAAATCATAAGCTATAGACATGGAAATTGACCCACTTTCAATGGGTAATCTTCCTTGCAACCCCTAAAAGGTCCCCAACCCCTTCCAAGGGCAAGGGAAGGCCTCTTTACCCTTCCCTTTTATTTTCTTTTGCCTTTTAGTGAAATCGCACCCCATTTTCATGAGGCATGACTTTGTGGAAGCGATATCATGCCCCGTTAGGATGGGGCACGATTTTGTTGTTTTAATTTATTTAATTTTATTTTCTTGGCCCGCTTAGACCCAGTTTTAAATCCTCCAGCATGTTTTTGGCATCGGCTTTGGGTTTATTTTGCCCACATTTTTTCCTTCAATTTCATCTATAAAAGGAAGGATGTTCTTGCTTAATAAAATGCAAAGAAAAATATATGCAAGTGATATGCGATCTTAATGCGAAATTCTGATTATTGATTAAGCTCAAAATTTTTATGATAGCTTGTTCTTCTTCCTTTGCTTTTTCTACTGCAAGCTAACCCCGAAGTGTGAATTTTGGATTTGATATTCTATTCCATGAATTGAATTGGATTGTTGTTGGACTTGGTGGATTCATGGTGTGGTTTGGAGATATAGAGTGTCTGCTTGGATGCTTCAATTTTCTCTACCTACTTATGCGATATCCATCACGGTTTGATTACTTAGTTTCTGGTTTGCATTGGCTTTTTATTTTTCATTAATCTACAACGATATCATGCTTGGAATTAGAGAGGCATGAATTTGTTTACACATATTAGGGCAAACCAATCCACAAAAGTGATATCGTGCCCCATCCAATTAGGGTGCGACTTTGTTGTTGTATTATCACACCCACTCCATGTGAGGTGCGACTTTGGCCGAGAGCACACCAGGGGCAATTTCAAGATTTTTCTTTCATTGTTGCATTCTAATTTGCATTTAGGTCATATTGTTGCATTCTATTTTCTATTTTCTATTACTGCATTTTTATTTTATGATTAATCATCCAAAGGTCAATTTTTACTTTTACTTTAAAAGGTCATCTAAAAGGACCTAGGGGGCTTGATTTTTGTGCCTTCAAGGACTTTTGTACAGTAGTCTAAGCATGCCCCCTAACGCTGATCACATTTCTTTAGTGTCTTTGGAATTATTTTGATATCATTGGACAAGAGGCAAGAAAGCTAGGATCAACTATCGATCTAGATAAGTGCTCTATTTACTGACTTAATTGTGGATCTAATTTTAATATTTGATTCTTAGATATTTGAAAGTGAAAAGCATTTAGTTTGCATCTAGGTTTAATATTGTGCATTCATACTTTGCATTTTATTTAAAGGTTTTCTGGATAAAACCCTAGGTTAGTGAGCATTCAAATAAAATAATAATATTAGGCTAGCTCTTGTATGCTTACATTCTGCTTTCAGCTATTGTATTTGTTTTTTGCATTGTCATTTATCTTTCCTAGTTTAGACCTAGAAAGACCAAACTTAGGTGTTTTTATTTAAACATTGAATACATCAAACATTCTTGAATATCCTGAGGACTTGGAGTGAGTCCTTAAACTATTCCTAGTGAACCCATCCCCCTAGCATTGAGTGTAGAGCACAACATACCCCCGTGGTTCACCCCACAAAAGGTTCTCTCCTTGCAGATCCAACCTTTTGTTTGGGAATTGTATGTGGTAGGGCAGTTTTCTCCCTCTACATATTTAGTGAACTCGATGTGAATACCTCCTTTTTATTTCAAACTTTAAGAAAGATCATTAATCCTTTTTGGAAAAAATCCTTAAGTAGTTAAAATTTGTTTGTTAGTGTTTTCCCCTATTTGTTTTTCACTGCTTCTAATGGCTCCTCTCCTTAGAAGCCAGAGGAAAAAACTAGAGTTTGATTATGTTCCTTTAGAAGATGATTAGTTTGATAGGGAAGACCCTAATGTAGATCCATAAGATCAAGAAGAGGTAGACATAGAAACTAAAAATAATCCTGATCCTTTTGTTGGACCTAATGGTAGTTTTGTTTTTTCATCATTTAATCACATTTGGGAATTCATGAAAGCTCACAAGGAAAAACTATTGGAATACGTAGAATGAGAAGCTCATCTTAAAAAAGAGGATGCTACTCCTTCCCATCCCAATAGGTCTCCTTTGCTTAAACATGATATTGATATATCTCAATACATGCATCAAAACAATTTAAAGAACCAAGTGACTTGTGCCACTACTAATACCACCAATGCAAGTCTCTCTAACTAGTAATGGCCCAAAAAATTATTCTCAATTTCCTCCTTCATCCTCTAATATGAACACCATTGCTTATGTTCCACAAAATTTTAATTATCCACACAACACCGCATACAACCCAAGTATCCAAAACTTAAATCCAACATCAAGTTTTAAACATGCATACTTTCCTCCTTTGGGAAGTTTGGGAAACATACATAGTAATTCAGAGATGCATAATTTGGAAAATGTAGTGAACCAGTTGGTTTCAAGGATGGATATGATTCAGCCTTCAGGGTTTACATACAATTATAAATAAATGTGTATTCAACCATTAGATCCTATTGTTGCTATTAGACCTTATCCTAAGTATTTTCCTATGCCAGTATTTCCAATCTATAAAGGGCCTAAAGATCCAATAGAGCATTTAATAGGATTCATGATATCTTGTCATGATCTTATTTATGATGATAATGCTCTTATTGAAATTCTTTCCAAATAACCTTGTTGGAGTGGCATTAGAGTGGTATTATCGATTTCCCAACTATTATTTGAAGAGTTTTGAGGAGATAGCAGAGATGTGTGTTCATCAGTTTAGTGCTTACATTGAAAAGGAAGTGACTATGAGAGATCTATATGATTTAAAAAAAAAGTAAAGAAGAAAGCTTTTCAAAATTTCTAGCTCATTGGAGAAGTTTAGTTGGTCGATTAAGACAACCTGTGTCTCAAAAATATATGCTTGATATATTCATTGGTAATTTACAAGAACAATTGTATGATGCACTAGAAACTACTATTGTCACATCTCTATATCAAGCAATCGAATTAGCAAGAAAAGTGGAACAAGCTCTCATTATAAGAGGTCATATTATGATTAAATAATATAATCCAATTAAGTCTTAACATAAGAATAAGCATATAGGAGGCAATAATGATAGTAGGCCTGTTAAAAATGTCACTAACAGCCTACATAAGATTGTACTTCAGAAGCCTCCTCAAAGGAATTTCACAAGACTTGATATACCTATGGAAGTAATTTTAAAATAACTATTGGACACTAAGGCAATTTAATTACCCCAGTAAGATAGAAAAATACTATAGCTCATTGGTATAAGGTGAATCAATATTGCACTTACCACAAAGTAGGACATTGGACAAACACTTGTAAGAATTTGAAGCATGTGGTTCAATATTTGATTGATGTAGGACACATTGATTTAGGAAATATCCAATCAATAAGTAATCAAACTCCTACTCAACAAGTTCCAACAACAAATCAAGACATGGGGATATTTAAGGATCCCCTGCCAAAGCATGATCAACAAATAGCTAATTATGTGTCTCATCAAGATGATTCCTTATGGCATAGTAATATGGTTGGAGTAACTAAAAGGAAATAGGCTCAGAATCAGCAACATCAACAAGGACAAAATTCAGTATCTCAATCCAATATAGTTTTAAAGGAGAATCAGAGAAGAGATTCATCTACAAGGATTCCACAGTCACAGATTTCATTTGATATTCAGACCACAGTCATAGATTTCATTTGATATTTAGAAGTAGTTAGCTAGTATGCTAGCAAATATATTAGTGTTAGAATTTTTGCATACTTCTCCCGATCATAAAAATGCTTTAATGAAATTTTTATAACAACAATCTGTTTTCCCAGACATCCCTCTTGATGCCATAGTTGATATTGTAGGTTCTTTTGAGATACATCATGTCTCATTCTCAGATGATGATAAAAATTCCTCAAGCTTACATGGAAATTCATCACTTTAGATCACCACACTTATTGTGGATACCCTTATCAAATGAGTTTTGATTGATAATGGTTCATCCCTCAATTTGTGTACATATCAATTCTTTCAAAAATTTAGATTAAAAGAGGAAGATTTAACAAAAATTAATATCATCATTAAAGCTTTCAATAATGAGTTCCAAGAGGCATGTGGCGTCATATCTCTCCCATTAAAAGTGGACCCGAGAATATTGGATACTTTGTTTTATGTGGTACATTTTCCTGCATCTTTTAATCTTCTTCTTGGGTGACCTTGGATCCATGCAATGAAGGTTGTCCCTTCTACTTTTCATTAGTGTCTCAAGTTTGAATTCAAGAATCAAGTTGACACCATTTCGAGTGACCCTTGACCATTTGAATTCTATTCAAATATAGAGTTAGCTCAATTATATTCTTATTCTTGTCCTTCTATTTCTTCAATAATTTCTCCATGTTCCTCATCAAAATTTTTTGAGCATATTCAAATTTTAAAAGTGAGTGAGGAACATAAACCCGTTCTTTCTCCTTGGATCATGATAATCAGTTTCTTCAAGAGCCTCTTATGGATCTATCCAAGATACCACCTTCACCTTGAACTATGGGCTTGCCTCATAAGAAGGGTTATGTTATACATATTCGCACATGTGCTTTTATATTTGGAGGTATGGCTTTCGAAGAAAATATCCATGGTAGCAACCCATCTCTTAATGAGTGCTCTTTCACTCAATGCTATCTCACTAATGATTATCCCCTTCCTAAGTAGATCCTATCTAGTATGGGATATGCAGGTAAAGGATTGGGACCACAACATAAGGGTATTCAAGAACCCTTGGATGTTGATATTTGGCCTAGGAGATGTGGTATAGGTTTTATACCTAATAAGAATCAACCTCTACCTTTTGAGGATGATGACCATCTTATGACTTATGCAGAATATATGGAATATAAAAAATTATCAATAGATGATAATAAAGGTGTTAATTTTTATTTTTCTCCAAAGATAATGTCTTGTAATATGGTTGGCTTTGTTCATTCTAACAATAACATTGTTTCTGTGCAAGAAAATGATGAATATTTGTGTAATGTCTCTTATGCTAAAAATAATGGTGCTATTAGAAAATGTTGTGATTATCATGCTATAGATGTTGAACGAAGAGCTTTAAAAGAGATTCTTCATGAATTTGAATATGTATTCGATTTGAAACATCTTGGCACACCTATTTATTTTGATAAGATGTATGGTGCATTTAGACTTTGCATTGATTTTAATTCCATAAAAAAACAAAAAATAAATAAATTTTTTCACATAGTGGCATTTTCATTTTCCATTGCATTCACCGGCTTGCTCATATTACATTATTGCTTGTCATCCTTGCATGATTTCTTGACATCTAACCTAACACCTTGCATGTTTGCATGTCATAAATGCATTATTGATTGTTCATGATTGCTTGCTCATATAGATTTTTGGGGATCTTGCAAAAATGGCATGTGATGATACCTAGTTAGGTCATAGCTCACATGCATTGCACTTATCACTAGGACTCTGATGCCTAGAAATATCCCCCCTAGGTATTATTTCCTTCCTTCTTATTTTCTTGTTATGATAAGTTCTTCTTTTCTCAATTCCTTCATTATTTTGAATACTCTTGTTGCAAAATATTTTTCTCAATATCCCAATATGGGATAGCACTTGCATACTAATTTTATACATATTACACCCCACATGGGATATTTATACATCCTAGTGAGTATTGCATTATTCACGATATTTTATCAGGTCATACTCTCTTTTGACTCAGTAGGCTCAACACCCCATTATAGGATAAGCTCCTTGGTCATTTTCAGTAGACCTCGACATACATCCTAATGGGTAATTGCCTCACAATAGTCAATAAGGATTCAACCACCAATAGCGGGTCAAAACTCCACACACACTTTTTCACATTGATTCAAGTGTTATACCCATAGCGATTCTAGCTATATCGTTAGTACGATATATAGTATCTAGCTACACTGGTTCTTTGCAACCTATGCTAGTCTTATACTATGAATCATTTTTTCTTCTCATTTTTTGATGATTGACCTTTGGACCCCCTATTTTATCTTCTCTTTATTCTATCATTTATTTTCTTCTTTATTTATCTCATTTCTTTTCTTCTTTATTTCTCTCATTTTATCTTGTCTGGTTTAATTTTTTCTTCCTCCTTCTTGTTCTTTCCTTTTGCATTAATTCATCTTCATGTAGTTTACATTAGGATGGTTTGCATATATAAAAACACTTAAAATAAAAAAATAAAACATACATGCATTAAATCATTACATATAAAATTACAATAATATCAGTAGCTATGTATTACTTATGGGAAAAAATAGTACATCATGTGAGGTTGGTTTACCATAATTCAGACTTAGTACTCTCACCCTAGGGATGCACACCATAATCAAAAACTGGTGCATCATCTTGATCCCTAGCCTATCCTCTCCTAGATCTAAGATCCAATTTTCTTTGGCCCTCCCTGAGGTGGAGGTAACATTGGCTAAATCATCAACTATTGAGATATCATTGATGCTATTGATAGGGATCATAATATGCTCATTGATTAAAGGGATGGAAGAGGCTCCATCCTCCACTCTAGAGGGATAGTTGCATAGTAAGCTACCTCAAAAAATGTGGCCCTCCGAATAGTTATCTCCAAACTATCTCCTATTTATCGTATCTCTGCCTGAAGGAGCTGCACCATATCCCCTATTTGGTTGCTCCTAATTATAGTCATACCCTCAACCCTGAACCACTAGCACTCTCCATCTAGTAGGGCCACCTCTCATTGAATCTGGGTAGCCTCTACCTATATTGTGTCCCTCTCAACCTACAATTGGGTCATATGTGTCTAAATAGAAGCTAGTTGTGCCCACAACTCCTCTATTCCCTAGCTCTAGCCTATCGCTGCTACTGATGTGGATGCCTCCCCAAGGTCTCTAACCTATGGACCATATTTATGTGTAGGGGTATCTCTCACCCCTCCCTCTTTGGTCCCTATTATTAGGATGGTCTTCTCTTCAACTCAGATCCAGAATTATGTTAGCCTCTATCTTGGCATAGTAGGAGCCTATTTTACCCTCTCTATGGTCCTAAAATCTACCTCTCAAAATTCTTGTTGCATGTCTAGTTCCATCACCTAACACCTCTATACTGGTACAAGTAAGGATATCCTCTGGGGCATTACTCTTCTGTACCATCACCTATACCCGATGGTCGCCCCTACCTTACCTACCCTTGGGTCAACATAAGGAGGATCGTCTATATCCTCCTCAACCCATATGGTGAGGTTTGGCTCACCTCCAACCCCTAGTGGATCCCACATCACCCTTCGATACCAATAGTTCCCTAGGTATGGGAATCCTTGTAAGATCCCAAACTACCACAGGACTCGGTCGAACCTGAATACCTCTAGCTCTTCCCTCTCTGACCTCAGCCATTTGATCCTCCTCACCCTTGCCAGCTTTGTCATGTACTCTTCCTAACTAGGGTGAACCCTCCATGGTTTTTATATGAGCTACATATCCTAAAGCTCATCAATCACCCATATAGCTAGTGGTAGGTTTCTTGCATAGGACCTTGCGATCCTCTCCAGGGATCTTGATCATATATATGTTGCTAGATGCTTTGGGATGGGTAATGGTCCTGGCAATGCTTTCGGTCTCCACATTACAATGTGCTCCTAGCACCACATTTGGAGTAAAGTCATGCAAACCATTAATGTACATCGCTTATACATGATGTTGTACAACATATTGTATAAGTCGGCCAACACATAAGGACACTATGCAAATCAAACCTCCTGATATTGCATGTCTACTACTCCTCCTGCTAGTACCCATGGTAAGTATCATCTACTAGTGTGGCATGTCAAGAGACCAGCCACAACCTATATGAGCATAGCGGTCAGAGGGTTTGCTCTATAACGACTGACCAGATCATCAACTACTATGGTGCCCTCTTGCACCTGGTGGGTAAAACCTATAGAAAACCTCTAAAGAGTGGCCACCTTCCCTCGTGCTCTATAGACCTCTCTTACACTAATGGGTATCATTAAGATTTACCACACATCCTCTAGTTTGACGATCGTCTCCCCTATCGATAATCAAAAAGTGGAAGACTCTGGATACCACCTCTCTACTAGGGTGTTTAGCATCACCCTATCTATCTCTATCCATGGCATCCTTGCCACATGGTCTAACCCCACCACCACTATCATATTTATATCTACCTACCCTAGAGCATCCAAATTTGCTAGATCCCTTGCTCACCACTCTCGACTCTCAAGAATAACTAGCTGCATTCACAAAAAAAAATTTAATCAGTTTCATCAATAACAAAAAAAAAATTAAAATTAATTCAACATCATAAATTTTAAGCATAAGGTAATTACAATTTAAAAATTGCACTTTGGGTCTACTTGTTTTCTTTCTTTTCTTCTCTTTTCTCTCTTTCTTTTTGTTTCTCTTATTTTCCCTTTAATTTCATGAAATTGAATCCCATTTTTGGGTTGCACAATTTTACACCGTGCTCTATCTGATGCAAAATTGCGGCCAAACTGTAAAGTAGTGAGGTGTGACTTCATTTTCCCATATTAGGGTAAACTAGTCTATAGAATTGAGATCACATCCCATCTAGGTAGGTCATGAATTTACTGTTGTGTTATTGTGCCCACTCCAGGTGAGGTGTGACTTTGCCCAAGAGCACATCAGGGGAAACATCAAAATTTTGCTTTCACTGTTGCATTCCATTTTGTATTTAGGTCATATTGTTGCATTTTGTTTCCTATTTTCTATTACTGCATTATTTTTTATGATTAATCATCCAAAGGTCAATTTCCACTTTTGCTTTAAAAGGTCATCTAAAAGGACCTAGGGGGCTTGACTGCTATGCCTTCAAGGACTTCTGTACAACATTCTAAGTAGGACCCCTAATGTTGATCACATTTCTTTAGTGTCTTTGGAATTATCTTACAAAAACAAGTATTTTGATATCATTGGACAAGAGGCAAGAAAGCTAGGATCAACCACCGGTCTAGATAAGTGCTCTATAAACTACCTTAATTGTGGATCTAATTTTAATATTTGATTCTTAGACATTTGAAAGTGAAAAGCATTTAGTTTGCATCTAGGGTTAATATTGTGCATTCATATTTTGCATTTTATTTAAAGGTTTTCTAGATAAACCCTAGGTTAGTGAGAATTCAAATAAAAGAATCATATTAGGCTAGCTCTTGTATGCTTACATTCTGCTTTTAGCTATTGTATTTTGTTTTCTGCATTTGCATTTATCTTTCCTAGTTTAGACCTAGAAAGGCTAGAATTAGGTATTTTTCTTAAACACTAAATACATCAAACATTCCTGAATATACTGAGGACTCGGAGCGAGTCTTTAAATCATTCTTGGTGAATCCATCCCCCTAGAACCGAGTTTAGAGCACAACATACTGTCGTGGTTCACCCCATAAAATATTATCTCCTTGTGGATCCAACATTTTTTTTGGAAATTGTACGTGGTAGGGTAGTTTTCGCCTTCTATAGTAACTACTCATAAAATTACCATTATTGAAAGCTCATAAAAATAGTATCTTCATACAAAATGTGGAAATATCAAATACTCCATGCTTCATACAAGTTCTACATTGTATCTAACTTGTATTCTACTCTACTCTATATTCTCCTATGAAATGATAATATGATCTTATGATATCTCTTATGCTCACACAAGGTCCAATATATAATGAGATGTGACTCTTGACCTTCCATATTTCTATGACTCTTCACTTTCCTATTCTATGGACTCATTTGCACATGGACTATGATGCACATTTACATTATTGAATACTTTACACATTCTAATATTACTTGTGCATTTATTATATTGCATAAAGTAAATACTCAAACCTTAATATAAGGTACACTCTTAATCTAAAGATGTACCCAATGTGGTACATTAGCATGTACCAAATAATGTAATATATTCCAACACCAATGTTGTTGCAAAAAATACCAAATTTATTAGTAGTTCATGATATCATGGTGGTGGAGGTGCCTCCAACATTTGGTATGGTCTTCCAAAAAAATTCTTGATGCAAATAGGTGGTGATATGGGGATTTATGGAGTGCATATAGTTTTGCCATGTATCAATAAATGGTCCAAATTTACACTAAATACATCAAACCCTTTCACATGCACAAATATAGTGTAAACTTATCTCAAGAGAGTCATAAGTTGGCCAAAATGGAGACCATTGACTGGATAGAAGATGCATAAATATCAACCTACAATGTCTTAAATTTATTATAGTATGATTACATTCCACTATTAAGTTCATTAGAGACCAAAATTCAATAAATATTCCACAATATTTCAAGAAATAGAGAAAACTATTGGATGATAAGTGAAGACTTTGTACTATATGTTCAATCAGTTACCTTTGATTATTACGATAATATTTAGTTTATAATCAAATGACTAGCATTTGGAGAACTTTGCATGGCCTCTGATACTTCACATGTTTCATAATAGGTTTGGCCACTAATTTTACATGCTACTTTTTTAGATAGTTTGAAAACAGAGCCAAACACAAAGTCTTATTTTTTGTAGATTCTTGATCTAACTGGTTTTACGTTCCAAGATAAATGTCATCGAGAGAAAGATAAATTTAGCATTATATGGTTAGGTCATTATAGATTCATGTACAAATAATAAAGAAGCAAGTGTGACCCCAAAATTATTTTGTGGTTTGATCACGATTTTCGGTTGGTTTGTCGTAGAGACCAAAATTGTACCCCATGATTGTGGAGCACAATTTTATGAAATTGCACCCTACAAGGAAAGGAAACAATTTCAATGAAAGGATAAGAAGGATAAAATCACACTCAAAACCAAAGAGATACAATTTTACAAAATATAAAACAAAATTAAAAGCAAACTATGAAGGAAAAGAAAAGAACCGATAAAAGGAAAGAAAGAAGAGAGGAAATCAACTAGGCTAGACAAGCACAAATGTAAATTTTTCAAGCTTTGATATATTATGCATGTTGAGTTGACTAAAATTTTTTATTTTTGTTTTTAGATGCAACATGATGTACTCAAGAGTCACGAGTGGAAATCGAGCTCCTTAGAGGTGGATCTAGAGGGTCTCTCACAGGCATAGTGGGGTACCCTAGAGGTAGTGGGGCTATATTACCTAGTGGAGATGCCTTGTATGGAGGTATACCAAGCACTTGTTATAGCGATAGTAGAGAGATAGTATCCAGAATTGTCAATATTTCAATTACTTATAGGGGAGATGACAATCACACTAGAGGATGTGTGGTGTATATTGTGCATCCCCATCAAGGGAAGAGTAGTTTATGAGGCATGAGGGTAGTATGCCATGTTGTAGATATTATCTAGAGGTTGGACCCAATAGATTTGAGAGAGTTATATCTTAGTGGATGAGCTGGTGGGACATTATGGGGTCGATGCTTTGATGATCGTGCTTTATGGAATGATCATAGGATCATTGGTATGCTACACTAGTTGGTGATACCTACCATGGGCATGGGTAGGGGTAGTGGAATATATGCATGATCAAGGAGTTAGATTTGCATGTGGTCCATATGTGGTAGCTCAATTGCATAGGATATTGTAAAATATCATGCACAAATAACACTTAGGTATGGTTTGTACATCCTTGCTTCAGGTGTGGTTATAGAAGCACATAGCAGTGCTGAGATCATATGAACTTCCAGGTCCACTGCCCAGTCTAGAGTGACCAATAACATAAATATGGGCTAGGAGTTATGAGCAAGTCCAAAGGATATATGTTGGTAACCTACCACTAGGGAGGCGGGTGATATATGAGCTATGGGAGTACATGATCGTATGGTGAATATGGTGGATACACCTTGGGTGGATATAGAATACAAAGGAGCTAGCTAGGGTTAGGAGGATTATGTGGGTCTCTATATAGATGGGAGAGCTAAAGCTCTTTATATTTGACAAATTTTAGTGATATTTTAGTATCTTTTAGAAGATCCTAAACTTAGGTGACTACTAGTACAGGTAGGTTCGGAGGGACCCATCAGGAGTCAAAGGGAATCCCGATGTGGTACAATGGGATGAGGAGGACCTGGATGACCCACTCTATATGAATCTATGGGTGTACGATATTGGAATGGTTCTCAAGTATTAAATATGGTACAGGGGTATCAGGCCCCCAAGGATATCCTAACAAGTATCAGTGTAGAGGCACATGGTTATGGGTTAGCAGATGTAGATAGCACTATGATAAGCCACTTGATGGTCCATATAGTAGTAGAGGTAGTACCAAGAGGCCCCATAATAGAGGTAAGTGTGGGTCTAATTAAATATAGTGGTAGTCACCACCACCACTACTATTGGGACTAGGAAGGTGAGGGTAGTGAGAGTTACCCCTATGATGGCCAAAGTAGGGCCAAGAAGAGTGGCCAGAGATACATCTACATCAGTAGCAGTTAGCTAGAGTGATACTATGAGTTAGTAGGACCATGGAAGAGGGACAAAGACTTTGCAAGCTCATATAGTGATCCTATAGAGGGATATGGACCTAATCTAAGAGGATAGAGTCAATATGATGAGGGTATATAATACCTTGGGCATAGTAGATATCGAGTGAGACACATCATGAGTAGATGTAGATCACCTTTAGGGAGATGCGAACCAGTTGTACTAGGAGAAATAGTGGGCTCAAGTTAAGGGGATGGTTGTTGTGACCAACAACCAATAGGATGAGGGGATCCACCTACTATAAATAGAGCTATAGAGGATTGGAGAGAGGTTGGAGGTGGTCGTGCAGAGGGTAGAATTCTACTAGATAATGTACTTCCAGGTAGTTCTAGTAGAGCAATGAGTACCACCACCTTTGTCCCTTTATACATCGAGTTAGTCTCGATCTTGATCATGGATAGTCTCGATATATGAACATGCTCCCTCTGGTACCACCTCTAGCAGGTAGAGTAGAGGATATAGGCTCCTATAGCTAGGGATAGGATCGAGCTGATATGCCAATTTTAAGTGTAGCATGCATCCCTAGGTATGGTTGAGTGTATCGGGATTGTATTGTGGCACATTATCTAGGTATACCTATGTACCGCACTTGTTGTGACCTCGAGTAATATCATGCTATTTTGTGAAATGTGTGTGATTATGTATGTATGTTTTTATGTTTTTGTGTTTTTTAATTATGAATGAATGAATACAACATAATCTAACTTTGGAATGGATTAACCTAAAATGAAAATTGATGGATGCAATGAAGTGGATGGACAGCATGAAATGCATGGATGGAGGAAAAAAAAAGAGGAAGAAAAATGGAAAAGAAGAAAGAAAGAAAACAAGGGAAAACACATCTCTAGCCAAAATCATGCCCAATAAAAATAGATCATGATATCGGTAGATATCGGAATCGCATCCCAAAAAGAGGAGGCATGATCTTAAAAAAAAGGGGGGAGGAAAGAACATAGAAGAAGAAAAGAAAAATAATGAGAAGAAGGAAGAAGATCAATAGAGAAGCAAGGGTCTTGAAGTTGGATGTTTGAGTTAGCATATACTGTATATATATTAGTGTGACAAAATAACATAAATCAAGTGAAAAGAAATGAGAGGAGCAGAACCCTATAGGAATGCATGCTTGCAAATGATCGATATGGAGGCTAACCCTTGCATGTGGCCATGAAGCTATCCCATAATATCATTAGGTATATAAAATATGGTGGATCGATACCCACTAAGGGTTTAGTTCTCACTAAGATGGTTATATAGAAAAATAGATATACCCACTAGGATGTATGCTTGCAAATATCGAATGGAGGCTACCCCTCGCTCATGACCATGCAGTTATTCGTTATGGTGGGTGTTTTATGTGAATGATGTATCAAAGTGAGTACTAATCGATAGGTTGATGGTGTGTGCAAGAATGGTGTATGGACAAAAACAAAGAGTAGAAGAACATATATCCTTGTATTGAAAAAAGAAAAAAAAAATGAAAAACATGCAAAGGACAAGGATATACAAAAGAAGAACAATATTCCTTGACTTGGGGGAGAAACTAAACATCATTGTAAAACTTTCAAGGGCAAGGAATATAGAAGAAGAATAAGATAAAATGGGAAGGGTGAATGTAAGGATGAATATGCATGGAAAGATGGGTCCAAGGTTGGGGATTTGCAAGGCATCAGAGTCTTTGTATGAGTGTAATGCATATGAGCTATGACCTAACTAGATGTTATCCTTTGCCATTATTATGAAATATCCAATAATATATATGATCAATGAGTCATACAAATATGAGAGAGCAACAATGCAATGATATGACAAGCAAAATGCAAGTGGAACAAAATTTTAAAAAACATGCAAGGTATGGCAGGCAGTCATGTAGTATGAATCAAGCAACCAGATGTAGGATGTGAACTAAAATAGATGAAACTACAAAATCATGCATAGTTTTTTTTTTTAATATTAGTGTTTTAAGATTTGAAAGTCAACACAAATTTTTATTTCGCTGCCTATTTTAACAAACAAGATGATAGTGCAAGGAATTGGCCCATCCAAGAAAGGGCTATAATATAGGGTGATTTCATGACTCTTATCATGAATGGAATCACCCATAGAACATTATATAGGGGTTTTTGCATGAAAATCATTGCAAAATTTGACTATACCATCCTTCCTGATGAAATGGGAGAGATACCCACCTTCACAAGGTCTCTATGAGTTAGAGGGACAAGGTCCTCCTAAGAACAAGAGGATGTAGCATGTGCAACACAAGGGATAAACCCATCAAATGAGGAACTGCTTTGGAAGGTATCCTTATGATTCACATCACAAGAGATATCTATCTCATGATGCACCAAAGTTATCATGTTGTAAATTAAGATATTTGAGGGATAAGTCAATCCCTTGTCCTCATCACTCTACTTCGAGCTCTGATGATATAAATATTCAGCATAAGCAATGAGGTGATCATCATTATCAAATGATAAAGGTTATTTTTTGGTTATATAGCCTATGCCACACCTCCCAGGCCAAATCTTGACATCCAAAGGATCTTGAATGCCTTTTTGGCATGGCCCCAAATATTTACCTACATATCCCATGCTAGATAGGATCTATTTAGGGAGTGTATAATCATTGGATTAATAGAAAAAATAATGCTCTACAAGGCAAGGATTACTAGCAAGGATCTTGTCTTTAAGGGTCATGCCTACAAAGATAAAGGTACATATGCCAATGTGTACAACTTCATCCTTCTTACAAGGTAAACCCATAGTCCTTGGTGAAGGTGGTAGCTTGGAAAGATCTAGAAGAGGTTCCTGAAGAAATGGATTATCTTGATCCCATGATGAAACATTGATTATGGGTTACTCACTTACTTTAATATTTTCAAGTTGTTTAGCTATGTGATATGAGGAAACTAATGGATGTAAATTAAGATCAAATCGAGTTTGCTCAACCATCAAATAATATTTAAATGTATGAGAGTCACCTATAATGGTTACTAGTTGATATTTAAGTTTGAACTTCAAACATTGATTAAGAGTGGAAGGAATACCCCTCATCACATGAATCCAAGGGTGTCCAAGAAGAAGATTAAAATATGAAAGGCAATACACCACATAGAACAAGGTATCTAATATCTTAGGTTCAACCCCAATGAAGAGAGATACAATGCCACAAGCCTCTTGGAACTCGTTCTTGAAATATTTTATGATGATGTTAGATTTAGTTAAATATTCCTCTTTTAATTCAAACTTTTGTAAGAATTGATAAGTGCATAAATTAAGGGAAGAACCATTATCAATCATAATCTTCTTGATAAAAAATTTCCCAATATATGTAGTGATTTAGATGGAGGAATCCCCTTGTAAGTTTGAGGAAGGCATATTTTCATCCAAAAATGTGATGTGATGTATCCCAAGAGATCCTACAATATTAGGTATAGCACTAGAAAAAATGTTATAAGGAACAGATTGTTTACTTATAAGCTTCAACAAAGATTCCCTATGAATAGGAGAAGTTTTCAAAAGTTTTAAGAGGGAGATCTTAGCTAGGGTACTAGCTAATTGTTGTTGAATATCAAAGAAGACTATAGGTTGCGGATTCAACACTAAAGGTATGTTTTCTACCCTTGTGCTCCTTATTTAGGTATTCCTCAAAACTAAGGTGGATTGGATGAAGAACTCATATCTTTCTGAAAGTGTTAAGTCGATTGATTTTGTGCTTGTTGCCTTGTGGTTATTGTTATCATACCAACCATATTATCATAGGGAGGGGACACATTTCAATATAAAAATTGATTAGCTGCTTGTTTCCCATTCTTAGGTAGGATATCTTGGAAGATCCCCATGTATTTATTAGTTGTGGATGCATCCTTCATCAATTAGGTCCTGGACCACATGTTTCAACCTCTTATATAAGTTTATCATATGTCCCTCCACTCTAGGATACTCATAATGTTGACCAACATTATACCAATTAGTTGTGGTATCAGGTTGCCTTATAGGTGGTAACATAATCATGTTAGCTTCCAAAATATACTTTAGTACCACTATCATAGGTATGTTGAGACTTGTAAAATTACTATGTGAGTATTTTTTGGGTTGTCTAAGCACCATATTTTGTGGGGTGTTTACAACACTGTTAACAGACCTACTATTCGTTAACCCATCACCAACCACATGATTTTTCTTATACTATATTTTGGTGGTCCTATCCTCTTTTATCTTGAGTTGACCTCTTCTAATAAGGGCTTGCTCTACCATTTTTGCTAATCTATAGCTTTATTGAAATATGTGATGTCATTTCTAACGCATAAGATATTTGTTCTTGTAAATTTCCAATAAATATCTCAAGCATATCTCCAGGAGGTAAGGTATATCTTAAGCATCCAAATAGACTCCTCCAATGAGATATAAATTCTAAAAATATTTCATCCTTATCTTATTTCAACATGTAGACATCTTTCATAGTCACATTAGTTTCAACATAAGCACCAAATTGCTAAACAAACATTTCAGCCATCTCTTCAAAAATTATCAAAGAATGATTGGGCAACAGATAATACCACTCTTAAGCCATACCGCCAAGGCTCTTAGGAAATATATTTAGTAACAACATGTCATCATATATGATATCATGGCATGTTGTCCTAAAAATTCTTAAATGCTCAATAATATCTTCCATTCCCTTATAGATAAGCAAAACCAGTATTAGAAAATGCTTAGGGTAGGGGTTAGAGGTAATGATAGGGTCTAAGGGCTTATTACACATTTCTCTAGAGTTGTAGGTGAAACTAGGTAACTGAATCATGTCTTGAAACCAATTGTTTTACCACATTAGTTAAACTTTGCACTTTAGGATTGTTGATGTGCAATACCCTTAGGTTCCCCAAGGGAGGGGTATAGATAGGCTATTGAAGGGGAACTGTTGGAATATATTACATTATTTAGTACATATCAATGTACAACCTTGGGTACATCTCTAGATTAAATTTTTTATTAGTATTTACTTTATGTAATGTAATAAATGAATGTGTTGTTAGAATGTGCAAAGTACTTGATGATGTAAATATGCATGTAGTCCATGTGTACATTAGTTATAGAATAGGAAGATGAAGATTCATAGGTAGGTGAAAGACCAAGAGACATATCTCATTATATATAGGCATTTGACAAAGAGATATAGAATATAGTAGAAAATAGATAGGAGAGTAGAACACAAGTTAGACATAATGTAGAAATTGTATGAAGCATGGAGCATTTGAGATCTCCACATTTTTTATGAACATCCTATTTTTATGAGCTTTAATTAATAGCAGTTTTATGAGTTATTGTAGAAGTTTATTATGATATTTTCCTACTTAGTATATTGTCATTATCATATAGTTCATATTGCATGCTCATTTTAGTCCTTGTGATTGCATTTCCTTAAATATATAGCATCAAAATCTAACAGTGGTATCAAAGCACAAGTTAGATTGATAGCATATAGAGAGAGCCACAAGAGAGATTGAGAGGAGATAGGGAGATTTCATTTCTAGAATTTTTAGAATTGCTTTTTGGCCAAAATATTTACACAGAGTTGTAGTAAAACTTGTGAAGACTAGGACTCAACATTAATTCCACTGGTTTGATAAATCAACTAGTGAAGTTTATTATTTTTAGATTTAAAAAAATTGTAGTAAAAATTGTGAAGACTAGGACTCAACATTAATTACATTGGTTTGATAAATAAACTAGTGAAGTTCATTATTTTTAGATTTAAAAATTTGCATTATCATCTTATAATACTTTGTTGTAGAGAAGAGTTGATTTAAATAAAGTGGAGAAGCTTCCTACAAATAATATAGGAAGAATATCATCTTTGGAATTGATCTAATACTTGCAACAATAATTTAAAGACTAAAGAATTTGGAGGTCTAAGGAAGAATGTCCCATTGGATATTGGAGGTATAAGATTGAAGAGACCCAAGAAGGAGGTCCCCATTGAAGCTTGAATATTGGATAAAGAAGAGACTCAAGAGAATAAGTCCTCATTAAATATTGAAGATTCCAGGTTAAATATTGAGAAGAAAGGAAGAGGCCAAAGGAGCCCTATTGAATATTGGAGATCAAGGAGTCCCAAGAAGGATATCCCCATAGAATATTGAAGACTACAAATTGCATATTGAAGAAAGAAGAAAGCAAGTCTAAGAGGAGACCTAAGAAAGAGGTCCCATTTAAGAACTTCTAAATTTGGAAGATAGAATATTGAATATTGAAGATAGAGAAGGACTAGAAAAAATCCTATTGAATACTTAAGGAGCTATAGAATTTGAAGACCCAAGAGAATAGATCTCAAGAAAACTTGAAAGGAGAAATAAGAAGGCTAGAAATCCCTATTGAAGAAAGTTGAAGAAGTGGCCACTTGAGGAGATTTGAATAAAGCTCAAGAAAGAAGAAGAAAGTAAGGAGAAGCTCCTGATAAAGAATAATTTGGGATAATTGTCACCATACAAAAACAATCCCAAAAGAAAAAAGAATTTGGAAAGAAGTTTTCCAAATTTTGGAAAGGATTCTAGAAGAACTCAAGAAATTCAAATTCTTGAGAAGGAGGCCAGAAAATGGGCCAAGTTTGAAGTCAAAATTCGATAAGGAGATTGAAGGAGAAAGAAGCTAGAAGAGACCACCAGATTTGAGAGTTTTGAGGATAGTCATCAAATAGTTGAATGCATGTTTGAAAATGGGAAGATTTCTAGTTTTTATAATAGAAATTGAAGAGTCATGGGATAGCAAATTGAAGGTGACATAAAGCTACAATTTGGAGAAGAATTGGGTAGATTTTGGAGTGTCCTTGAACAACCAATTAAAGGAAGGCTTGAAAGTAAAATAAGGTAGCAATAAAAGCTACAAAATTGATAATTTTGAGGTAAAATTTTAATAGAAAGGATATTTGAAAAGTTTATAGATTTAGGGTAGCAAAAAGGTGAACTAAATCACTTAGAAGACTAGCTACAAAAAGGAGGTGAATAAGTATACAATATTGGTGCTATAAAAGTTTATTATTTAGTTTTTTAAAAGCATCATATTGGAGTTATTAAAGGTAGCATAAATAGTTTAAGTTAAAGGTCTTCAAGCCAAGAAAGGAGGTAGCATTTTCATCTTAGAACCTGCAAAATACAAACAACAAAAAATAGAGTTAAAATATTGCTTGAAATAGGAGAAATAAGGAGAAGAAGTTATATAGTGTGTTATTTTTTGTAATCTAACAAAGTGCAGTATTATTACATCAAAAGGAGACAAGAGCAGGTCTTGGCACCAAGATAAGCACAAGTATAGCTATAAATTTGACAAGGTTGAATAGAAAGTTCAAATAATGAAAAGACAGGAATTCAATCTACAAAAGGAGACAAAAATATCTTTAAAAAATTGGGCTAATAAAGGTATTTTATCTAAGTTAAAACATATTCATTTCTAGTTTTAAAAGCACCACATTTTATTCTTTTAAAAGTATCATAAAGAAGGTCCGAGGTGTAGAACAATGGTTTGACCAAACCCCATAAGGGGGGCGGAGGTCCAAGGTTCAAATATTGGGTCTTGACAAATTGAACACTTGTCCCTTTCCTATTGCTTTTAGTGGTGTAAAAGGTTTACAATAATTTTGGCATGGTGGTTATAGGGGATGAATGCACAAAGAACTATGTGGTGGATTTCGAGGTGGATATCGCAAAATATTGTGGTAGCCATAAAATCTAGATAGCCTACCCGGATTTTTGGCAGTTATCGATTCCACCATGTAAATTCAAAAAAAAAAGTAGCATAAATAAAGGCAAGAGTTAAAGTATCTAAAAACACCAAGTACGGCACTAAAACTCCAAGAAGGTAGCGCTCACATTGGATTAAAACCTGCAACAAAAGAAAGAATATAAGGATAGAGCCAAAGCAAGAATAAAGGTGCAAGTCTTATGAAAGAAACATAAAGCAAGAAGTAAAGTTTTAACCCAAGTAAAGAGCCTTGTATATCTAGCACAATAGCGTTGATAAGCTCTCGAGTAAAGTGGTGAAACAACCACCAAGGAGCAAGTGTTGAAGCACCACCAAATGAGGAGCCACCAGCATAGATGAGGATCATATATTTAAGGAGAAGAACCACATCCAAATATTAGAAATCAATAGGCACTAGCAAGTATTGAAGAAAAATTACTAGACATCTTGCAGTTGCAAAAGAAATATCAAACAACGTCCGTTGAAATAAAGAAGCGTTGGCAAAAGATACTAAGAACGTTAAGGAAAGAAAAGTAATATTGAGTGCCAAAGAAATGTGAAGTGTTATATGCAGGTATTGAGAGTATTGGAGCCACCACTTTTCACATCAGTTAAAAAACCCATATGTTGCTTGGTGTAGAAGGAAAGAGTACCAACAACCATTGAAAATGCTCCAAATCAGTGCTCATTAAGAAAGCACACATGTCATAAAGTAACATCTACCTTGTCATAACATCACCTAACTGATTAGAGCAATAATAAGTAACACCCAAAGAATATATTGAGTGTCATGTGGCACGTAAGGAAAATAATATAGTCAGGGTTGAAGAGCCCAAACTAGCAACAATGCACATTCAAGGTTAGAAAACATAGAGGAAAAATGAGGAGGATAGTCAAAGTTGAAGAAAGCACTATGCACAAGGAAGAGCAATAAATGTAGTGAAGGAACATCGTGTAAGCATTGAATACTGGGAGGATAACAACACCTAATTAGAGCACAAGTTGCAGTAAAAGGAGTAGCAGACCAATACGTAGCGACTCACCTCCAAGAAGGTATATTAATATTTAAATACTATTTGATTTTCATAAAGGTAAAGGAGGCATAAAATTTATCAATATTAAGGTTAATCTAATTAATTAAATGAATGGAGATATAACGAAATAAATTGAGAAATTACAACCTTAGATAATTTATTGATTTATTTGATAGACTATTGAAGTAAGAGGGATTTAACTTGAGAACCTTTTGAAATTACATTATTTGAAATTCAAGTATTGAAATATTTGCAAATAATTTAACTACGAGGAATAAGGTTTTCTACATTAAAATTGCAAATATCCTTTATTTTATAAAGTTCTAATTAGGGAGTAATAAGGAGTTCAACACCAATTTAGGTTTTTTGAAATTTAGAAACCTTACTATTACAAATTGAAACACTACATAAATTTGTTGAAAATTTGAAAAACAATATTGAAATTAGTCTCTTTCTCAAATAATCCAACTCTAAAGTCTTGAAGATAGAAAATTTTATCAATTGAAAGTGCATTAAAATTATCTTTAGCTTTATATTCACAAATAGGGAAAAATAAAGTGAGGAATAGTAGTTGAATATTAGGGAGATAAAATGGATTCAACTCAAAGGAAAACTAAGCATTTTATCAAGACCATAGTATATACAAAACACTTGATAGATACAATATATTCTACAAAACTTAAAAATTTGAAAATAGTATATCAAATTTGATGTTATACTCAAAATACTAGGGAGTTAAAATGAATTCTACCTAGAGATTTAAAAAATTAAACCCTTATCAAGTGGCATTAGCTCAACTGGTTATATTCCTCCATATTTAAAAAAGAGGAGACCAAGATTCAAATCTTGCAAAGCAATACATGGATAATATCCAAGATTTGGTGTGAAACCACTATATGGTGGTAATGTAATATGGGTGGGGCCCGTTTCAATCTCATATAACCAATTGAAAAAAAATAAACCCTTGTCAAAATCATTGATTGAACATTAGAATTTTGGGGGTATCCTACAAATTTGAAAATTGAAAAGAATTTATTGAGTTTGATATCTAAATTAGGGAGTCATAAGGTAGTCAACCTCGACGATTTTTGAAAATTAAAATATTTTATCAAAACTATTCTCAATACATACTACTAGGGAGCTATAAGGAATTCCACTTCAAAAATTAAATTAGAAGAAGCATGGATGAAATAGTAAGGAATGCATTCAATAATGAAGAACTATTTCATGAATTGAAATTTTATTCACAAAACTTAATAAATACTTTTGATGGGTACAAGTATCTATCTACTAATAAAAATAAATATTCTCTTTGTTTCTCAAGGAAAAAAAAGAAGATTCTATGATATTAATTAGTTATATTCATGAAGTACTTTTCAAAACTTAGTGGAATACTCAAAAATATAGTTATATTTACATAAATAGAATGTTTGATGATATATATATCATTAATTGTTTTTGAATTCTTTCAAAACATGAAATAAAATGAACATATTAGAAATGAAATACTTAATCCTAGTCAATACTATTGTGATGGTATACTAAATCACCATGAATAATATATATCACTAGTAAAAATGCAAAACAAAGAAGAAGAAGAAAGAGGAAGTGTGATAGAAAAGAAAAGATGAAGATGAAATAAAACACTTTCAAGATGAATATTGATCAAAGTGAACTAAAGGAACAACATGAAGATACTAATTATTTACTTGATCAAAATACAGACAAAGAGTACAATTAAGAAAGTGAAAAAGAAGATCTCAAGTTCTAGAACCAGGGTGAAGACCATATTGAAGACTAAAGTCTTCAATAACCAAATAATGTAATACAAGGGGGTGTTGGAATATATTACATTATTTGGTACTTGCAAATGTACCACCTTGGGTACATCTCTAGATTAGAAGTTTGATTAGTATTTACTTTATGCAATGTAATAAATGCACAAGTGTTGTTAGAATGTGAAAAATACTTGATGATGTAAATGTGCATGTAGTCCATGTGTACATGAGTCATAGAATAGGAAAATGAAGAATCATAGGTAGGTGAAATACCAAGAGACATATATCATTACATAGCCTTTGATATAAAGATATAGAATATAGTAGAGAATAGATAGGAGAGTAGAATACAAGTTAGACACAATGTAGAACTTGTATGAAGCATGGAGCATTTGAGATCTCCACATTTTGTATGAACATCCTATTTTTGTGAGCTTTCATTAATGGTGGTTTTATGATTTATTATAGAATTTTATTATGAATTTTTACTACTTAGTATATTACCATTATCATATAGTTAATAGTGCATGCTCATTTTAGTCCTTGTGGTTGCATTTCCTTAAATATATAGCATCAAAAGCTAACAAGAACTTGACCCATATTGGAGGTATTGACACTCTTATGGTAAAGGCTTATGATATATGGTATATTGCAATGGAGGATAACCAAATTTTTGTGGAATAGAAGCATGAATGTTAAGATTAACTAAATGAAGAGAAAAATGAACATGATATTGATATGCACTACTAGTTAGAGGGATTTGCATAATCCTTCCAACATTGGTGGTTACAGTAGTAGTATATGTTGGTTTATGTAAATTGTTACCATGATTTAAATATTCAAATAAGGGGTTATCATGAGCCATTTTAGGAGATATAATTAGAGGAGAGGAAGGCTCACCCCTTTCAAGCTGAGATTCCTACTCCATATCTTCAGGCAAAGCCATCCTATGGCGTTTCATGAGATACCAAACATGATCAATTGATGTAAAAGTGAAGCTACCATTAGGCCCCTCAAGGGGATCATATTTTGTATTAGTTCCAACATGTTCTTGCTCTTTTGTATCAAGGTTAGGATTCTCTCTATCAACTTGATCATATTCCTGAGAAATTTGATCAAATTGTAGATGCCTTCACTGACTTCTAAGGAACGAAGTCATTAGAAGAAAAAAAGGGATAGATGAGAAGACCAAGGAAAGACATACAAGAATATTCTTAAGTTTTTTTTAATTTTTTTAATCTAAACAACTAGAATTAGTGGTCTTATTAAAAATTTATAAAAAACACACAAAGGAAGAGGCTTCCTATCTTGGCCACTAAAACATGTGGTTCACGTTAGGTTCACTAAATATGTAGAGGATGAAAAATGCCCTTTCATGTATGATTCTCTACTGGATCATCTAGGATCAAAGGTGAACCATGAGGATGTGTTATATTCTCTACACTCAATGATACAGAGGAACAAGTTCACTAGGAACAATTTTAGGACTCATTCCAAGTTTAGGGTGGAAGTGTTTAATTTGTTCAATTTAAGCATCCACCTATGTTTGGCCTTTATAAACTAAACTATGCAAATAAAAGTGCAATGCAAAACATACAAGATGCAAGAGAACAATAACTAACCCTAATATGATTCTTATATTCAAATGATCTCTAGCCCTAGATTGCAAGAAATAAAATTTCTTTCTTTTGAGCAAGGGCACAAGTGAAATGCACAAACAAGGCTAAACCCTAGATGCACACTATATGCTCTTATCCTTTCAAATGCCTATAAAGTAATTAAATGCTTTTCTTTTGTTTATATTCTAGGTCTTGAACAACAATGATCAAAAAACAACCTAAAGATCTATCAGGGCACATATTTGTTCCAATGTTTGATCTAAGCTTTATCTTGAGTCCAAAAATATTCCTCAGTTTCAATCTCTAATAAATAGTTTCAAAAAACCCTAGAAAATATGGTCAATATTAGGGGGTCTATTTAGGCTGCTATGTAGAAAATCTTGGGAGCACAACAGTCAAGCCCCCTAGGTCCTTTTAGTTGACCTTTAGAAATCAAGAATGAATGTTGACCCTTTTTGGAAATGAACAAATAGAATGCAATGAAACATAACAATGTGAGGAATAGAATGTAAATAGTAGTATTATATCCTAAATACAACATGCAAACTCAAATCTAGGATTTGTGAGTGAGTCTTACCCTAGACTTCACATAGCAAAAATCATACCCTATACAAGGCATCTGCGATCCACAATCTAGACTAAAATTGTGCCATGTAAGGGACGACCATGATTTTGATAAAAATAGGAAAAAAGAGGGAAGAGGGGAGAAGGGAGGTCCAAAATTACCTTTTGGTGTAAACTCAGCTACAAGAGACCAACAAAATAGACTTTAATCACATAACACAAATGCAATAATGGAAGAAAACTGCCAATTGATATTCTTCTCATTCCTGAATTCACACCCCTTCTACAAAATATTACAATCCATCATATAGAAACCAAAAACCAAAGAAACCCTAAATAAACCCTAAAAATGTCTTTTTTCTAAAAACTACTAAAAATAGATTTTTTTCCTAAAAACTACTAAAAATAGATTTTTTTCCTAAAAACTGCTAAAAATAGAAATGAGTCATATTGCGCCAAAATTTGGTGCACACATCCCTCTTACAATAATGAACCTTAATTTAAAATATTAGGTCTCAAATTATGGTATAACAAAATATAATAAACTTCTAACAACCAAAAAAACCCAGGAACCTATTCTAAAAGCTAATTTTGGGGCACTAGATGTCGGAGTTAGGTCCCAAAAACATGATTTTTGGAGGGTCAGACACATCAAAGATGGTACTGATGCAGAACATGCATGCAAAAAAACCTATTAAATTTCAAGGCAAACAGGCATACGGTTCACAAGTTATGGCTCCGAGAAGGTGCATCATTCTCCTTTGGTTAAAAAAACTTAGCTCCTGCGAGTTCAGCTGAATTGAAATCCTGTAGCTTCTGGTTATCAATTTTCTTTAGCTCTGAATCTGAAACCCAAGTGTTATCTGACTGTGGTAATCCTTCCCACTGAACCAAGAATTTGTTGTCGCTCCCATGCCTAGTGGTGATCACCTTCTTATCGAGCACATATGCAAATCTATATTTTTTCTTCTTAGGTATATGTCATGCCCAATTTACCGTCTCCTGTAATTCACCATCCTCAAAAGTACCAGGATACTGAAATAATTAGAAACATTAAAAATGGGCAAAATATCAAATTCATCAAGCAGCTCCACTTTATAGGCATTATCATTGATCTTCTTCAAAATCCTGCATGGCCCAATTTTCTTAAGTTTCGGTTTGTTATATGTCCCCTTAGGAAATATTTATTTCCTAAGATGAACCATGACCATATCACCCTCTTCAAACACTTTCACCCTTTTGTGTGCATCAACAGACTCTTTGTAGTGAGCATTACTACTCTGTAATTTTTCCCTCACTGACTCTTACACTTTTTGGATATGCTCAACAAATGCTTCTACATCATCACTAACTTGTTCCCCAATTGGTAACTGAACCAAATATAATACACCTCTAAGATTTTGACCATAAATAATTTGAAAAGGAGATTTACCTGTTGACCTATTCACTAAACTATTGTATACAAATTCAGCTTGTGACAAGGCTAAATCCCATTATTTTGGTTTTTCTCCAACTATGCATCGTAAGAGGTTTCCCAAGCTTCTATTCACTACCTCTGTTTGCTCATCGGTCTATGGGTGGTAAGCACTACTGAACTGCAACCTGATATTCAAATTTTTCCACAACGTCCTCCAAAAGTGACTCAAGAACTTAGTATCCCAATCAAAAGTAATAGTCTTTGGAACACCATGCAACCACACAATCTCATCAAAGAATAAGACTACAGTCCTAGTTGCATCATTATTCTTTTGACAAGAAATAAAATGCACCATTTTGGAAAATTTGTCTACCACAACAAAAATTGAATCATTACCCCTTTGTTTCTTGGGCAACCCCAACACGAAATCCATACTTAGATCGGTCCATGGTCCTATAGGAACTGGCAGTGGCATATACAACCCTATATTTTATTCATGGCCCTTAGCCATTTGACATACTCTACATCTAGAGACAAACTTAATTATATCTCTCTTCATTTTTGGCCAATAGTACTTCTCCTCTACAAGAGTGGTAGTTTTGGCTACTCCAATATGACCAGCCAAACCCCCACTATGTAATTCCCTCAAGATGTTCTCTCTCATAGAGCCATTGGGAATGCATAATCGATTACCCTTAAACAAGTAACCATTTTGTAAAAAATACTCTTCAAAAATGGTACGGGACTCGCCCCCTACCACACTTTTGCACTATTGCACAATATTCCCAAAATATGCATTAGATTCATACAGATCTTTAATCCCTTCAAATCCTACCACTTCATTCTCCATAGTGGTCAACAACAAGACTCTCCTACTCAATGCATCAACAACCTTATTTTGTTTTCCTGACTTGTGTTTTAGGACAAATGTATACTGTTGCAAAAATGAAACCCACTTGGGATGCCTGCTATTTAAATTTTTTTGAGAATTGACATACCTCAATGCTTCATGATCAGTAAACAAAATAAAATACTTTGAGATTAAGTAGTGCCTCCAATGTTGTAATGCTTGCACAATTGCATAAAATTCCACATCATATGTAGAATAATTCTTCCTTGCATCATTCAACTTCTCACTAAAAAATGCTACAAGTCGGCCCTCTTGACTTAAGACACCACCAATTCCAAAAAATGAGGCATCACAATCAACCTCAAACACCTTACTAAAATCTAGTAACACTAGAACAGGGGCTTTCGACACCTTCTTCTTCAAGAGTTCAAAACTCTTTGTTGTTGTTGTAGTCCATACAAACTCTTTCCCCTTCGTGCACTCAATTATAGGGGCAGCTATACTACTGAAGTTCCTGATGAACTTCCTATAAAAGGTAGCTAGTCCATGAAAGCTCCTTACTTATGTTATAGATCATGGAAGAGGCCATTCCATAATCGCCTTCACTTTCTCATCATCCATCCTCATGCCATCTCTCGAGATTACAAATCCCAAAAACACTAAACTATCTTGAAGAAATCTACATTTCTTCAAGTTGACATAAAATTTCTCCTTCCTGAGCACGTCTAACACTAATTTTAGGTGTAACAAATGGTCTTCTTCACTTTTACTATAAATCAAAATATCATCAAAATACACAACCACAAACTTACCATTATATTCCCATAGTACTCTGTTCATCAACCGCATAAATGTACTGGGTGCATTAGACAACCCAAATGGCATCACCATCCACTTGTACAATCCATATTTTGTCTTAAAAGCTATCTTCCATTCATCCCCTTCTCGAATTCTGATCTAGTAGTAGCCACTCCATAGATCAATTTTACTGAAGTATTTAGCTCCAGCCAATCCATCCATCATGTCATCCACTCTCGGCATAGGATATTGATACTTTATTATGATTTTGTATATGGCTCTACTGTCTACACACATTCACCAGTCACCATATTTCTTCAAGGTCAACAATGCTGGAGTCGCACATGGACTCATACTCTCCCTAACTAATCCCTTCTTTATCAACTCTATCACTTGCCTACTTAGCTCTACATTCTGTGTCGGGTTCAATCGATAAGCTGCATGATTTGGGAGCACTGATCCTAGAATCAAATCCATGTGATGTTGGATATCCCTTTTTGGTGGTAGCCCATCTGGTAACTCTTTTGGTGTGATATATTTATATTCACTTAGCAATGTATTTGTTGCTATAGGCATAACCACTTCCTATGTTTCTAGTTTCCTAGCTGTTAAGGCATAATAGAAGCTAGCATCCCTGATCTTTGCAAGAAACTCCTTCATCATCAAATAGCTCTCACTCAGCTCATCCTCCTTTAGAGGTACAAGAACTACCTTTACACCATCCTTCCAGAATGTATAAGTATTCTTTCTCCCATTATGGTTAGTATCCCTATCGTACTGCCAAGGTCTTCCCAATAGAATATGACATGCATCCATCGAGATCACATCACACCACACTTCATCCTTGTAAGTGCTCCCAATTGAAATTTTAATTAAACACCTATGATCTACTGTTACCTCATTCCCCTTCTTAACCCATGATATGCGATATGGATAAGGATGTTTTTCACATTTCAGGTGCATTTTATCAACCATGATATTTGACACCATATTCTCACAACTACCACCATCAATGACAATGTTACATACCTTCCCTCCTGATGTACACCTTGTTCAAAATATGTTCATTTATAGCCAAGAATATTCACCATCTATGGTCTGCCCCTTCGCTTTGCTCTGCACCATATATTTCTTAGGAGCAATCAATGTCCTCCTTATCATAAGTGCTTCCCCCATGTCAGCAACAACTTCATCCTCATCCTGCTCTTCCATATCAACCAGATTGACCCTTCCTTGTCCTCCTTGACCCCTTTCTTGGACATCACATTGGGGACACTCTTCTATTAATCCTTTTCAATTTCTCCTCTGCCTTGAGGGCCATTTGATACGCATCCTCCACTTTAAGAGTGGATGCATGCTCATATCATATTGAACAACAAAACTTAGGCCATTTACATACCTAGCAGCCTTTTGGTCCTTCGTCTCATTGTGCTCCACTCGAATGGATAGATTGTAGAATTTATTAGTATAATCTTCAATACTTTGATCCTTTTGTCAAAGATTTTGAAATCTATGAAATAGGGTTTGGGAGTAGTCTACAGGTATAAATTTTTCTTGTAACTTCTTCTTCATATTTGTCCAATCCCTGATATTTTCCTTTCCATTCCTCTATCGTGTAGTCTATAAATGATCCCACCAAATCAGTGCATGTCCCTTCAAATTTGTGCATGTGAGCTTAACCTTCTTCTCTTAAGAAAGATTACTCCATTCAAAATATTTTTCTAGGCTATTGATCCAATCGATCAACTCCTCTGGTTTCAACCCACCAACATACTCGAGAACCTCGATATTAATCCCATCTCGATTCCCATTAAGCCCCTCTAAAGCTCGTATTAGTTGATTTTCAAAACATGTCCTTCTTCCTCTAGGCCCTATGACGTCTCTCTCCCATGCGATCAATCACACCAATCAACCATGCTATTTCTGCATTTAGATCCTCGATCTGCCTATTCATCTGGGCATATATTCTAGGTGGCATCTTCCCTTCACTAGTGATATCACACCTGATCTGATACCAAATGGTGTAAACTCAGCTACAAGAGACCAACAGAATGGACTCCAATCACACAACACAAATGCAATAATGGAATAAAACTGCCAATTGATATTCTTCTCATTCCTGAATTCACACCCCTTCTACAAAATATTATAATCCATCATATAGCAACCGAAAACCAAAGAAACCCTAAAAATGTTTTTTTTCTAAAAATTGCTAAAAATAGATATTTTTCCTAAAAACTGCTAAAAATAGAAATGAGTCGGATTGCTCCCAAATTTGGTGCACACATCCCTCTTACAATAATGAACCTTAATTTAAAATATTAGGTCTCAACTTATGGTATAACAAAAGATAATAAACTTCTAACAGCCAAAAAAACCCAAAAAACCCAGGAACCTATTCTAAAAGCTAATTTTGGGGCACTAGATGTTGGAGTTAGGTCTCGAAAACATGATTTTTGGAGGGTCAAGCGCATCAAATATGGGCTTGATGCATAACATGCTCTCCAAACCACCTGTTAAATTTCAAGGCAAACTGGCGTACGATTCACAAGTTATGGCTCCGGCAAGGTGCATCACCTTTGGGCAAGTTGGAGGGTCTCCCAGAGGCAAGGAAAATGACTCACATGGGTGGGTCAATTTTCCATGTCTACAAGTTTCTTTCTTGCCAATGGAAAAAGAACCAACACTAATTCTTAACTATCTTCTCTTTTCTTTTATATTGGTTGTACTCTAATTTTTTGCTCTTTTTAAGGATACAATTTATATCTTATACATATTTACACAATTCATGAATAAAATATTTTATTTTTGGTTTTTAGAGCATGCAAACAATCAAATAAAATGCAAGAAGTGGATATTATCCTAGATAATAGGAATAACAATATCAATAACTCTTATATCATGTATTAAAATTTGGTTTATTAAGAGCATTTTAGGTTACTATCAAGAGGTGAATCACATATTATGCATGTTCCTTTCAAGGATATTAAGCATCATATTTAATAGTAAATTTTATAGATAGCCACCTTTCCCATTATTTATAACATTTCCAATGCTTTTCAAATAAATCACATGGGTGCTTAAGATATTTTGAGGATACCTACCTCTAAAATCATGCAACATAATTTACACTTTATGAATATAACCAAGTTGAAAAGGATACCACTAATATTATATAAACACATCTATTTGAAAAGATATAAGAAATATCTTTATATCCTTGAAAACTACATATAGTTATGAAATACTCCTAATAACATAAATTTATCAAAGGAAACAATACTAATCAATAGCCCAATCCAATAATCATATGGAATTAGATTAATGGAGATGGAGCCTCATGAGGAAATTATACGTGAGCTTTCATGGGATAAATCTATAGACATATGATGAAAATATGATTTTGGTTTCATTTGACGCTTGAAAAAATATATAAAATATGTTATAGAATTTATGGATATCCTCCATGGACTCCATGACGTTAATAGAATAAATACATTAAATTATTTTGGAATCCAATTAAAAAATATTGATTGATTAAAATCATGCCTAGATAAATTTGTTTGAAATCAATTAGCAATTAAAATCTATTGTTCATGTGTTGATATTTTTTTTGGTAGATAAGATATTATAGCATTAATACCGGGTTTTATAGCTTGACCCAAAACCTTTTACAAAAATCAGCCCAGGGTTGTTGATGAACATTTCCTTACTAAGGATCCTATATATGTAAAATCTACATGCCGCCAAAGCCATTACATCCGATAAGGCACATAGCCTGTTATAAAAAATAAACTTCCCATATAATATTTTGGGTATACCCCGATAAAACACACCTGCATCATAATTACAAAAAAAGAAACAAACACAAATCCCTTCCTTGAAATAGTGGAGAAATAAAAATTTGTAGACACACATAGTAGAGTACTGAAAAAAACTCCCACAAGCTCTGTATTGATAGTTACTCTTAATAATTCTTTGGTAATTGCTTTATTTCGTATATGACATGCTTTGGGACCACATCCCATCTTGGCCAATCAACCTTGAAGAAGTGAACCTGTTGGCTAGATTGATGGCGGTGTCTATCTAGTGGTCCATGTGGCTCTAGTTTGAAGTCTTATATTATCGTTTCTTTCCTGCCCTGTGATTATCAACCAACCTCAAATTACTAATATGACTAGGAGCCATGTTATATGAAATGTGACTGTCCCCATTAGTCTTTGTGGTATTCCAAGCAGCATCCACCAAGACTAACAGCTTGGATAATTTTTATTGTGAGTCCATTTCAAAAAATATATGGGAATATTCATAGCCTTCGAACTTATAGTGCCTTCCCTGTTGGTAAATTTGACTATCATTCTTGGCATTCTTATTGAATAGTCTCCTCTACTTCACTCAAGACACCATGTTCCCATTTGAAAAGTCCATCACCATCGACACCCAAATTGACCAGCTTATCAGCAACTTTGTTAGCTTCCCGAAAGACATGTTGGGCTTTTCTGTCATGTCTTCCTTGGAAAAGGATCCTAGCCTCTTCAACAATTGTTTTAATCCTCAAAGGAGGTGTTTTCCAATTATTGAGGAGATTTATAACATGCATAAAGTCTCCTTCTATGATCAAATTGCCTTCTAAGTCTTAAGTCATTTGAAGGCCTCTCCACATAGCTCTAGCTTTAGCTTCGTTGTTCGTCCTTGTTCCCAAATATTTAGAAAATGCAAGCATCATATTCCTATTATGATCTTGCACAATACCGCTAGTGCCTACTCTACCAGGATTGTCCTTAGCCTCTCCATAAAAATTAATCTTAAACCAACCCGTAGGAGGTGGGGACCACTTAAAATTGGCTCTAGGGTTGACTACCCTAGGCACAGACTCATCTAACAAGGTTAAGCTTAAATATTGAGCAATTGTGGTCTCCTATAGATGAGGTTTACAACTATAAAAAGGGATAAGGTTCACATTCTCATTGGCAAAGGATAGAATCCTGGCAATGATAGTTTGATGATCATGGATAGACTCATTAAAGACTCTATGGTTCCTTTCTAACCACACCTGCCAAAGATAGTGATTGAGACAAATTTTCCACATGTATCTAAGTCTTTGGATTGAAAATGGGTAAGGCCACTAGACGAACAAATCAAGTACAATGGCTGGTTTAACCCAAGAAATATTGAAGGCCTGAAAAACCCCACTTAGGATAGTCAAGGAAAAAAGGCACTCAAGGAAAATGTGATAAATGGTCTCCCAATTAGCCCTGCACAGATAACAACAATTAGTGATACAAATACCTTTATGCATCATATTATCAATGGTTAGAATTCTTCCTTGGATAACCAGCCATGAAAAGACTACAATTTTTGGAATTAAAATTTTTATCCAAACTAAGTCCTTTTGGAGGAAAAATCCTCGTCATCAAGCAGAAGCTTGTAAGCTGATTTAACAATGAACTGCCCATTTTTCATAGGAGCCCAGGTCACTTGATCTTCCTTGGGTCTCATGGGGATAAACTGTTGCCCGAGAATATTACAAAGATCATTTGATTCTTCTTGAAATCCCTGAATCCTTATTTTTTTCCACTTCATTATGCCTTTGTCTTCAACCATATAATCAAAGACTTTTCTACCAATGAGTTCTTTCGTGATATCTCTGATTCGAGCTAAGTTAAGATATTGCATCAGTGGTTCATCCTTAGCCCACCTGTCATTCCAGAAATTTATCCTCTCACCATTGCCTAAAACCCATCTTAAACCTTTTTTTATGATTTCCTTACAATTGAGAATTGCTTTCCAAAAAGCAGAACCTCTGATTGGAACTGAGTCACTTAGAAATTCCATATTTTGAAGATACTTTTATTTGATGATAGTTGTCCATTCATTTTCTTCACCATAAATGAGGCACCAGGCCTGCTTAACTAGTAAATATAAATTCATATGAACAATTATCCTCAGACCTAAGCCCCCATTTTCCCTGGGTCTGCACACTTTGGTCCATCCTACAAGGTGTATCATTTTTTTCTCCTCTGATCCAGTCCATAAAAATTCTTTTTGGAGTTTCTCAATTTTTTGGAAAACCTTCACAAGGGCTTTTAAAATGGAGAGGAAATAGAGTGGAATGCTCTGAAGAGAGGCCTTAGTGAGAATCAGCTTTCCTACTTGAGATAGAAGATGACCTTTCCATACAACAAGTTTTTTTTGAATTCTTTCAATAACCCTGTCCCACATTGACTCTCTCGGAGAACCAATGAAAAGAGGGAGACCAAGATACAAAGTGGGGAGGTTTGCTATATCACACCCTAAAATTTTTGCAATCCTTCCTTGCCTTTGAATGGGGGTGTTCAAGAAATATAACTTGCTTTTACTGAAATTAACTTTTTGACCAACAACGTCCTCATAGAGTTGCAGGATGTATTTAATTCTTTTAGCCTCAACCACCGATGCCTTAGTCAATAGAAGGGTATCATCGATGAATTGTTGGTGAGAAACAACCCTAGTGAGATATGTTGCCTTTATTCCTGATATTAGCCTTGAAATACAAAAATTTTTTATGGTTCTTCCTAAAGCTTCTGCCATAATGATGAATAACATGGGGTTGATAGGGTCCCCCTACCGAATTCCTCTGACTTTGAAAGTAACCAGTAGTTGTTCCATTAACAAAAATCGAGAACCATGCTTTATAAATGCATTATTTGATCAAATTAACCCATTGGTGGTGAAAACCAAACTTAAGGAGGCCAATAATTAGAAAGTCCCAATTTAGCCTGTCAAATGCTTTGTTCATATCAAGCTTGAGGGCAAAAATAGACTTGTTAGTCTTATGAGCAGAGTGTAGAGCTTCATGAACTATGATAAATCCATCCAAGATTGACCTACCCTAGATAGAGCTTCCCTGGCATGGATCTATGATGTGGGGCAGAACATATCTCATTCTATTTGCAATGGCTTTAGTTAGGATCTTGTAAGAAACATTGCATAGACTGATTGGCCTGAAGTCAGCCATAGATTCAAGGGTTTGCTTCTTAGGAATTAGAGAAATAAAAGTAGAGTTGAGACATTTTGGGATATGATTGCTTGCTTGGAATTATCTGATAGCAAAAATTACATCCTCACTTATGATGTCCCAAAAATATTAATAGAAACGAGGGGGAAAGCCATCGGGTCCCGAGGCTTTGTCTGGCTCCATGCTAAACAAGGCTTCCTTAATTTCCTCATAAGAAAAGGGACCTAGAAGATTAATGTTTATATCCTCATTTATTATGCTAGGAATGGATTATAAGAGAATATATTTGGCCTCCTCATTGCACTATGATTCCTGACCAAGGATATAATTGAAATAAGTTACTGCCTCCTTTCTAATTTTTGTTAAGTCCTAAGTAATAGAACCATCTGCTTTTTAAAAAAAAATTATCTTGTTATTGCTTTTGTTTCTAAGTGTGGTGACATGAAAAAACTTGGAATTTGAATCTCCATATTTCAACCAAAGAGCCCTTGATTTTTTCCTCCAATAGATTTCCTCACAGGCCAAAATGTTATGAAAATCTGCTAGTTTTGTTTGTTCCTCCTGCCTAGTAGTTTCATCAACATCACCATGTTGAATCCTCTGATAAATTATCTTCAAACTTTCAACAACCTATTTTTTATTTTCAAAGAGGTTCCCAAAGACCTCTTTGTTCCAAGTTCGAAGCTTTTCCTTAAAAAACTTTAATTTGCCAACAAGTTTAAAAGTTGCACTACCCCTGACAGGCTGCTGCCACCACTGAATTGAGTTATCTCTGAAACTAGAATGTTTGATCCACATAGATTGAAATCTGAAAGGTTTCTTGAAGTACAAATATTTAGTGATCTCCAAAAAAATGGTATTATGATCAGAGGCAATTTTAGGAAGGGCTTGCAGGGTAGAATCACCGAACAAAGTTGTAGCCTCCTTTGATAGAAAAACCTGTCAAGCCTTTCTTGAATGAGATGACACCCTATCTTTCGATTGCTCCAGGTATAATTAACTCCTCTAAGTTTTACATCCATCAACATGTTGGAGTTCACAAAGTCATTGAACTCATCCATGCTCCTGATAGGTGGTCCATTTCCACCCATTTTGTTTGAAGGGTAAAGAGGAGTGTTAAAATCCCTAGCTAGAATCTAGGGGACATTATGGAAGATTTCACTTAGATTGCCTAAGTACTCCCACAGTAGAGATCTCCCTTGAATTGAAGTCGAGGCATAAATATTTGAAAGGATCCATGACCTGTTGTTGTTTATTTCCTTAAATAAAACACTAAGAATCCTGTCATATTTATGAATAATGGTGCCTTCTACTATCTGGAGATCCCACAAAGTCATAAGACCTCCAGACGCTCCTCTGGATGATTTGCAAACCATCTCCCCTTGATTCCAATTTTTTTTGCTACTTTTTTGATTGAATCTCATCAATTTTTGTTTCTTACAACATGATAATGGTTGGATTCACTTGATTTATTATTGCATTGACTTCCTTGTGTTTGGACAAGCCATTGAGGCCTCTCACATTCCATGAGAGGAACTTCATTTATATTGTTTGGGATTTTTTCCTCTCCCCCTCCCTTGAGGGTGTTTTCCTAATTTGTTGTCTTCAGAACCCAGAATAACCTATTGAAACAAAGGTTCTCTTTTTTCCATTGGTAATGTCATTATCAGTTTTAATTTTTTGATGCTCAGCATTTGATATTCTCCCTCTTCTTTTTCACTGCCAAAATCTATAGGAGACTTCACAGTGCTCCTGGTTTGTTTAGGACTAAACTGGAGGGAGGCAATTTGTTGCTGAACTAGGGAAACTCTTCAGACAGAGGATAAATTGCCTCTGCCAGGGAAACTTCTCAAATTTCCTCTGTCTAGAATTACCTGCTTCAGTTTTTCTTTATTCATTGCCAAGTTAGGGCACTGATTGCATAAATGTCCTTGATTTTTTGCATTCTGCATAGAATTCTAGTCTATTTTTGTGTTCTATCGGTTTTTTTGATAGTATTCTCCATACTCTAGATCCACAAACCTTGGCAATTCATTATCCAAATTAGCATTTACGTAGATTTGTGCATGAGTCATCCTTGTCCTGGACAAGGTCACATGGTTAATGGAGATCAAGTCCCCTATAGTTCTGGCTATGCCCTGTAACAAATATTCATTGAATAACTAGGTAGGTAGACTTGGGAGATGAACCCAAATAGGGGTAATATTAATATTTTGCTTTTTAGGGTCAAAATATTCACCCCATTATCTGATAAAAAGTCTCCTTTTGCCCAAAAACCAAGGACCTCTTGTTAAAATGTGATTATCATCCTCCATATTGTTAAAACGGATAATGAATAACCCTCGAGTTAGATCTACCAACTCCAAGCTGCCTACCGATTGCCATTTACCCATCGTCCAAGCCCTGATAGTCTCCATGTCTAGCCTACCTCCCAAAAACTTGCCTACCAGGGATAATTCTTCCATTGAAATAAAAGGGCTCATGGAACTTGTTGGGGCCAAAATTTTATTATTTACTGGAACTAGGGACGGAAGAGAGAGAACCTCCTTTATTTTTCCTCTAAGAGTCTCAACAAAATATAACCACTTCTTGGGCCCCGCATTGTCCTTTGTATCTTTTTTGTTGGGGTCTTTATGAGGAGGTTTGGGCCCCCGCATGATGCCCACCTCCAAATATGATGTAGCCTGACCTCCTTCCTCTGGATCCTCGCTTGATCCATGCTCAAGGTTCCCACCTGCCCCTTCTATACTTGCTCTACCTTTGTCGCCTTAGCTGAGATTCCTGCCCAGAAAATTCAAACCCTCACTCCCACCGCACCCGCTAAACCTCAACTCACTCATTCCTGATGATTCTCGATGACTAATTAACCTATAACGATGAACAATTCATGTGTTTATCTTATGACAAGGAATTTTTAAACCATTTTCACATTCATATAGGAAGCAACAAAATCATTAATTAGATTATGATAAATGACTCTGTATCGCTCCAAATTTTTCACACCCTTACCTTCAGGCTATAGGATCCGTGCCCGAAAGGGGGATGTGAAAAGGATGGCGCGGTACCTCGGGCTGAGAGGCCTTGCGAAGGTCCCGCCTCTCGAGGGAGGTGTATATTGGTGATTTTTCGATGGATGGTGGGTTCACCAGGAAACATTTAATGGCAGTTTCCATGCCTAGGTTGGGAATGTGTTTTATGTGTTCGTTTTAGCCTTAAGCATTCATATCCTAGGTTTGGCCAAAATGCGTCTAAGCTATTCTCTATATGGAGATGGTTAATGAATGAATAAAAAAAAATTAATTAAAAAAAAAAAAAAAATTAAAGAATATTAAAAGAAAAATACCTGATCCGGATGTCCGATGAAGATTCTGATTCTTGAAGCAGTCAGGATCATCTCGGAATTCAACGAAATCGTCTGAGATCAGACAAGATCGTCTGAGATCTGACGAATTCGTTAGACGAATTCGTCAGAGACCTGCAAACAAAGAAATAGGTGCAAAACACAGAAAATGCAACTATTCTAACAGAGGGAAACAATGTAAAATGACAGCAATAATATCAAACTAAAACTTAAAAATAGAAACATGAATGAATTATGCTAATTTGATCACAATTATGGCTTAATTATGCATTTAATCTAGATGGGTGAACTCCAAAATGCAAGATAGCATAAAATTATAAATTAACTAGCTAATTGCAAAATAAAACAGCAAATTAAAAGGAGGAAAATGCAAACTTTAGGCACTGATTGCCTCAATGTTGACTGCAGTCGAAATCGTCTCGCATTGGTACGAAATCGTCTCTGATTCGACAGGATCGCCTCCGATCTGAACAGGATCGTCTGCGACGATGTAAGCTTGCTCCGGCTGAAAAACACTAAGGTACCTACAACAAAAATTGTATAGAACTACTGCAAATATCAATTTGGGATGTCTTAGTGCGTATGAAGTCAGTTTACAAGGAATTTCAGCCAGGGGGGTGCTAAGGGGAGGGCTTAGGATTAAATAGGCTTAGGAGGGAGGTTAGGAGGTTGGAGATCATCCCTATTTGGGAGATCTCCAACGGGGAGGGTCTCTAACGGCGCGGACACGCTTCGTCCGGATTAGAGACCCGTTGGAACAGAAGCTAATTGTGCAAAATCGGTTTTGGGACAAGATCGTACGGACGTCCTAGCCCGGACGAAATCGTCAGATCTAGGGCGATATCGTCTGATCGGCGACGATATCGTCAAACGGTCAAAACAAACTCTAAAAATGGCGCGGGAAAGGGGGAAACGGATTAACCGGCGGTTAACGGGCGGTTTGGGAGGTTAAAATTTGAATTTAAATTATTTACTAGAGTGAATGTAATTATTAAGATTTCATTGCGCCAATTTTAGGGTGCTACATTTTGCCCCCTCTTTAGCGAATTTTTTGAAGAAAATGCGTTAAAGATGAGTTCTTCTCGATCTACGAGAAAGCAAAAATTATTCCCATTTTTAGGCGACGATTCTTGGTCGAATCGTACGACAACTTACTATGGTGCCCCCTCCGTGTTTTTACCCAAATCGAACGTTTGAGGTAAAAACACGGAAAAGCAAAATTATTTTTGAATAAAATTAAGAAAAATAGGGTAAAACCCTAATTCATTTTTACTGTTCATTTTTTCTGGTTTTAGAGCTCTGGAAGCAAAAATGGTGGAGACAACGCACAGATCAACAGAGGTCCGGCGCGGGCTACGGGTAAGAGTCTAGACTTAACTTAGAATGGTTTAATTTGAATTTACATGCTTTTTAGGTGAATTTTGATTAATTTTTGAGCATCGTGGCCATTTTTGGGCCGTCGACGTCGTCGGGACGAAATCGTCCCGATTTCGATGAAATCGTCTCAATTTCGTCAATTTCATCCAAGGGCAAAATCGGCGAAAGGGGGACGATTTCATCAAATTAGGGACGATTTCGACTTGCGAAATCGGAGACGATTGTGCTCAAATTGGGGACGATATCGTCCAATAGTGGACGATATCATCAGTTGCATAAAATTGAACTTATTTTAACTTGCATTATTAATCACTTGAATTGTTATTAATGATTGTTTGTTGTTTATGTTGCAGAGAGGATTGCTAAAGAGCAGGGAATGGAAATATGGAGGTTTGAGAGATGACTTGGCCACTCTAACATAGGAAGAGCGGGATCAGTTGGCACAGGTCGGCTTACTGCATGTGGCAGAAATGCCACAAGTTTCTACAGACATGGGGCTACTGACAACCCTAGCAGAGAGGTGGTATCTAGGTTCTTCCTATTTTTGGCTACCATAGGGGAGATGACTCCCACTTTGGAGGATGTATGGAGGATTCTAAGAATCCCCATACAAGGACGGTTGATCACTCCTACGGCCAATCAGGGCCATGCTATGGGGCGGTTGTGTGGTGACCCGAGCTTCGCCCTGGAGAAGGGCGGAGTTAACATCGAGGCGCTACATCAGATGCCTAGGGCATCTAGACTCACACAGGTTTTTCTGGAGTGGTTGGTGGACTTCTGCTATGCCACCAGAGTGGGTGCAGGGTACCATGGATGCTAGCAGATGTGATCTACGATATGCGAGACCATGGCTATAGGTTCTCTTGGGGCAGCTTTGTGCTATGTCGGTTGTACGGGATCCTGCATGGGGTCATGTACAAGGGCGGCCGATGTCTAGTGATGACATCGCTCCTACAGGTTTGGTGTTGGGAGCACATTGCAGTGCGAAGGCCGATAGGGCTTCCTTTGATAGGGATTGACGAGGAGAGGCCTCGAGTTTTCTACTGGTGGCTCCGGAGAGGGTCACAACGGCGGATTGACCTACCGATGTCCCGGAGGCTACTGGATGACCTTGTCCCAGACCAGATCACCTGGAGGCCATGGCGAGAGCACCCAAGGTGGGCCGAGGATGGACAGGGAGTTGGCTCGCATCGAGGCGAGTTTGTTGGCTACGGATGGAGAGGGGAGAGGTGGAGCTCCACCGCTACGACCGGGTTTTGCGATAGTTCGGTCTACGACGAGGGATCCCATCTCTCGGGGATTATGAGTTTTCTTGGACTATCCGGGATAACACCACAGTGAGCGGGGCTCCAGACATGCAGCGCTTCTAGATTCAGGACCCAGACGATGCCCCCATTTAGCTAGTGGATGGGGATGATGCAGGGGTAGCCGATGGCTACGATGCAGTGGGAGAGAGCTGAGGAGGCCACAGGCACAGGAGAGGCCGTGGTAGAGGGAGAGGAGGGAGGAGAGACCCCCTTCTCCATAGAGAGAGAGGCCACCATCGCCCGATAAGGGCAAGGGTGTCGACACAGGACTCTTCGAGTGGAGACAGTCTGTCTCTAGGCACAGGTGCAGACCCTACAGGAGGAGGTTGCACGACACCAAGGCGAGGTTACACGGCTCAGAGACGAGATTGCATGCCTCGGGGCACGGGGCGGAGGGCGAGCACTGGGCAGCTGACACGGGCTATTGCCCAAATCACTTTCTATTAGACATTATACTATCAGATGGTGCCAGAGGAGGATAGACTACCCCTGCCAGCTAACATCGCAGAGCCGATCAGGATCGGGTCGTCGAGGACTTCGTCCCGATCGACGACTAGGACTCGCAGTACTACACATACTGCGATGGGGCCACCTCGTCCACCTCAGGGCGGGGGAGGAGATGAGGCTGAGAGCTCGAGGGGTTCTCGAGGCTAGACTACTGCATGACATTGTACAGATTGAGACATATAGCATTTATTATTATTTTTTGTTGATAGAGGATTGAGTATGCCGAGGTACAGATTGTGGCATACCAATCCAGTTTTGATATGATGTATATATACTGTTGATATATATATGAGATGAGATATGTTTTTGATCATATGACTTGTGTCTTGTATTTTTATGATGCTTTTATGTTTGATTGATTGATTTGATGATTCATGTAATTATGTCATTGGAAATATTATGATTTTGAATGTCATGCTTGTAAAATTTAAATGAAATAATCTGATGTAACAAATTGGTTGTTTGTGATGTAATGTGATAAAAGATAAAAAGAGACTTCTAACAATAATTTCAAAGGACATTGTCGCTATTATAGACCATTTCATGGAGTCGTCGCTCACTCGGTCGTCAAGCTAATCCCAGTATAGAAATATTGTTAAAAGTAAAAGAGTGCTTAAGAGACTGTCTTAAGACTTTGGTGCAATGGTGCAAATGATGATGATGATGGTTTGTTTTTAGATTTTCATAAAAATAGTATGCATGAAATAATGTTAAAATGATTTTTGCTAGGCATAAATTCCTAAGTGTGATAAATTTTTTGGATAATTCCCTAGGAATTATACCATCATTGCAAAATTGAAGGTTGACATAATGACATGAAATAATGATAATGTGTTTGCTTTTTAAAAGCATAATTTGTGTAACAGAATGATTTAAGTCATATGGTTTTTCATGATTTTTAAATAAATGGGGAATAAAAATTGTTACAATGGTTTGCGCTAGGCATAGAATATGTAGGTATAGACTTATACCATCATCGCGAAAATCAAAGAAAAATAGATTGTTTTATTGCATGGTTGATTTTTAATTTGTGAAAATATGAAGATGAGGACTTGCGCTAGGCATAAAATTCCAATTTTGGTTTTGGAACTATACCATCGTCGCGAAAGTCGACAATGTATATATATGTGTGTGTGTGTGTGTGTGTGTGTGTGTGTGTGTGGTGGTTTTTGATTGTATGGTTTGAAAGAAATTTTGATTTTTTCTATTATGTATGTAGTTGTCTTTATGCTAAACAAATGTACTTGAAAGAAGAAAATGAATTATTCCAAACAATTTGCAAAAAAATATTTCAAAGTATTTTGAAGACAAAAGTTAGATTTATAAGGAATCCCATGTGCATATGTGAATTCATTTCCAATCTTGATTTATCATAATGATACACAAAATCTCTCAAATATAAAATGTGTGTGCAATTGCTTTGTTCATTTACCGGTTTTGAGCAAGATAATATGATACAAGTGATTTGAAGAAACCAAATAAGTGTTCATTAACCATGATGTAGATGCATATAACCATACTAGACTACTATGTAGGTCGGATTATCAAGAGCTAGCTAATCCATAAGCGGACATAGGTCTGTACAAAAGAAGGTCGCTAATGTGACGGACATATCGCCACGCTAGGAGTTACCCAAGGCCAAGCGGGTTGGGCACAAACCACCTGTTATGGGGCTTACCTCACAGTTTTTGAATAATTGAGAATTCCAGGGATTCAAGCTCATCAACCCTTCTTTTCTTTTCAAAGGGGTAGGGAAAGGGATTTTATTGCTTTTTCTTTTGCTTTCACTTTCTTTTGCTTTTCTTTTCTTTTCTTTTTGTATTTTTGCTTGATTTTTGAGATAATGCTTGAAATAACTTGTTTTTTTTTTTTTTTTTCTTTTGAACTTTGCCTTTTCTTTCTATACTAGGGATACTTGCTCGGATTAGTTGTAGAGCAAGGGATTTTTATTACGGGTAGGGGTGAGCTTGTCCTTTTGCCAATTCTCAAAGATTCTAGACCATGTGCATGATAGGATAGCAGGGGAAACTTTTCGCTCAAGAAACCACTTCTACTATGTAGCAAAGCATGGAAATTACAAATATAATCATTTTATTGTGAAAAGATGTGCTTGGTTTAAGTAAATAACAAGATCAATTCTCTATGCTCAAACTTTATTTAATTGAATTTTGTGGACTTTGATATAAGAGAGATTAGTAATCATGCCAGATAAAATCAAGATATTTATTTTTGTGAGTTTGTGAAAGTGAGGGATTCCAAATAAATGCTAATTTATCCAAAATAATTTGAAACATATAACTGCAACATTTGTAAGAAAATATATATAAATACTTTTTTGAGAAGTTTTGAGAATGTTGACTCTCTCTTTCTTCTTTATATTGTTTTGGTTTCGAAAGAGTCAAGAATATTGTTGTTTTTATATTTTTATCATTATTTTTGTTTTTGAAAAAAAATTAACAAGTGCCATAAATAAATACAACAAATAGTTTTGAAGATTTTGATGATTATGAATGTTTTTGGTGTTTTTGAATTTATAAATTGAAAGAAATACAAAATAGTGATTTTGAAATATTTTAAACAAATATATACAAGGATGAAATGACCAAATTTATACATAGTAACGTTTAAGATGCAAAATATTCATGGGTTCTTTAAGTTCTTTACCATCTAAGGTAGATAATTTGTATGCTCCTGATTCAAATTTAGCGGTGATAATGTATGGTCCAAGCCGGTTGGGCTCAAATTTACCTTTAAGGTCCTTAGTTGCATTAGTATTTTTTTGATTTTCTTTTAAAACAAGGTCGTCGATCTCAAAGGATCGATGACGAACTTTTTAGCATATGATCTTTTAAGCTTGTTTTGGTAGGCACGGAGATGCTCCAAAGCATTGATGCATTTTTCATCTAGGAGTTCCAGCTGACTGAGTCTTCCAACTCGATATTCATCTCCTACTTCGGTATCTTGAAGTAGTAGAGCCAAAGAAGGAACTTCTAATTCAAAGGGAAAAATGGCTTCAGCACCATAAACCAAAACAAAAGGTGAAGTTCCAGTGGGGGTTCGAACACTAGTTCGATAGGCCCACAAGGCTGGATATAACTGAATGTGCCAGTCACGGCTAGGTTTATTGACCAATATTTTGAGGATTTTGATTAAGGTTTTGTTAGATGCTTATGCTTGACCATTACCCTGAGGATAATAGGGAGTGGACCAGCGATGTTGAATCTTATATTTTTGGCATAATTTTTTAACATCTTTATTTTTGAAACAAGTTCCATTGTCAGAGATGAGATTTGCAGGAATTCCGAACCTACAAATGATTTGATTAAAAATAAATTTAGAGACTTGTGTGCCGGTGCGGGAAGCTAAAGGCATAGCTTCAACCCACTTCGTGAAATACTCAGTGGCGGTTATGATGAATTTGTGTCCATCAGATGACACAGGATTGATTTTGCCAATAATATCTAAGCCCCATTTTGAAAAGGGCCAAGGAGATGAAATAGCCTGCAGTTCTTGTGCAGGCGCATGGACAAGGTCAGCATGTTTCTGGCACTTGTCGCAATGGCGCACATAATCATGTGCATCCATTTCCATGGTAGGCCAAAAGTATCCTATCCGAAGGAGCTTTTTAGCAATGACACTACCACTGAAGTGTCCTCCACAAGATCCATCGTGGGCTTCACTCAAGGCTGATTTGGATTCTTCTAAATTCAAACATCTTAATAGGATACCTTCAAAAGATCTCCTATATAAAGTATTGCCAATTATTACAAATCGACTTGCTCGTCTACGTAATAACCGACTTTGGTTTCTATTAGAATTGGCGGGGAAAGTCCCATTTTGGAGAAAATCAAATATATCCGTATACCAAGGTTCAGGAGTAGTTTCGTTGATTAGAAACACATCCAAAGGTTCTAAGCATGACTTATTTGAAGCGGGTTCTTGGAGTCGACGAATAATGATAGTGGCATATTCGTCATCTAACTCCAAGGGCAGGAGAGATGCAGCTGCGGCCATAGCATCAGCTGCACGGTTGCAAGTTCGAGGAATAGCTTCCAAGGTAACTTGATCAAATAGAGACATTAGTTGTAAAACATAGGCCTTATATGGGCGCAGTTTATCATCTCTGGTCTGATAAACTTCATTAATTTGGTTTATAACCAGTTGAGAATCACCAAAAACTAACAGATGTTTAATTTTTAGCGCCAAGGCGGCTCGTAATCCAAGGATTAGAGCTTCATATTCAGCAGTATTGTTGGTGCAAGCAAATGTCAATTTGAAGGATAGAGGAATACGATGTTTTTGCGGGGATATTAAAATAATACCCGCACCGGCCCCACTCATGCATCGGGCTCCATCAAAGTATAAGGACCATTGTTCAATATGGTCTGCCTCTAATTGAAGGCATTCATCAGGAAACTCGATGATGAGGGGATGGGTAGACTCTAAGGGTGCGGCAGCTAATTGATCTGCTATGATTTGACCCTTAACAAGACTTTTGTCCTATGAATGTGAGATCAAACTCGCTTAGAGCAAGAACCCACTTGGCTGTGCGACCCGATAAATAAGGTCGACTCATGAGATACCTTAAGGGATCGTATTTGGCAATGACATAAGTTTTTTGACTAAGCATATAATGTCGTAATTTTTGCGTAGCAAACACGACTGCTAGACATAGTTTCTCTAATGTTGTGTAGCGGGTTTCATAACTGATGAAGGTTCGGCTAATATAATAATTAGCACGTTCTCTCTTTTCATCATCAAGCTGAGCTAACATAGCTCCTAAGGCAGAATCTGAAGCTGAAATATATAGGAGAAATGGGCGATCAGGTTTAGGTGGTGAAAGTACGAGTGGATTAAGGAGGTATTGTTTGAGAAGTTCAAAAGCTTCTCTACATTCGTCGTCCCAATTAAAAGGGACATCCTTCTTAAGGAGTTTAAGAAAGGGACCGGTTTTGTCCGCCGACTTATCGATGAAGCGACGAATGGCTTGAAGCTTACCTTGTAAACTTCGTAACTCAGATATATTAGTAGGTGCGGGCATATCAGTGATAGCCGCAATCTTGAGAGGGTCGATTTTGATACCACGTAAAGAAACTAAAACCCCTAATAGTTTACCGGACTTAACTCCGAATATGCATTTTGTTGGATTTAATCGAATAAGATATTCTCGTAATCGATTAAAAACTTTTCTCAAATCATCTAAATGATTATCTTCAATAATAGAGCGAGCTATAATATCATCTACATAATCATGTAGGATATCATGCATCATATCATGAAAAATATAAGTCATAGCTCGTTGATAGGTTGCACCTGCGTTCTTTAAGCCAAATGGCATCACTTTCCAACAAAAGGTACCCCGAGGGGGTAATAAAGGTTGTTTTAGCCTGATCTTCAGGAGCTATCCTGATCTGATTATAACCGGAGAATCCATCCATTAAGGACATCATCCCACTCCCGATAGTAAAGTCAATGATTTGATCCATGTTTGGAAGAGGAAAATCATCTTTAGGGCATGCAGCGTTAATATCTCTAAAATCTGTGCAAACCCTAACTTTGGTAGCTTCTTTCTTGGTGATCTGGAACTACATTTGAGATCCATTCAGCATAATCAATAGCTTGTATAAAAACAACATTCAGGAGTTTTTCTAACTCCCCTTTGACTAGCGAAGACACTTTGGGTTGCATTTTTCTAAGTTTTTGTTTAACAGGTTTAGCATCCGGATGGACCACTAGATGATGCATGACTACGGAAGGGTCTAGACCTGGCATATCTTCATATGTCCAAGCGAAGACATCTTCATACTCTTTAAGGAATGCAATGTATTGTTCTTGTTTTTCTTGACTTAATTCTGATCCAATATTGATTATGTGAGGATTATCCTCGGTTCCAATATTAATTTTAATGACGTTTTCTACCTCCATGTGTAGATCTCTTTCAAAATTAGGTGGGGCGGGTGAAACGCCCAATTCTTGTAATTCTTGTAAGGTTAATTTGGATAATTCATCTTGAGGATTAGTGGTCTCAAGTTGGGCTATAGTTGGTATAGAACCATCAAAATAAAATCCATTGTGTAACATCTCTTCAACGGAGACATCATGGAAGATATCTCCTTCCAACTCTTCATCGGGGTCAACAATCATTTCAGGGTAAGCTATGGATAGCATGTTACATGTAAATGGCTGATTTTTTAGAGGCAAATCATCATGCCTATCCAAATAATCTTGATAGCATATGAGTTGATCATCATCTTCAAAAGGAAAGGGTTGACCCTTACTAGGAAATAGGCCCACACCACAGCGGGCGGGCCACGGTTCTACCTCGAAAGGTTCTTTCATGCCATTTTGGAAAGGTCCCAAGCCTTTCCCTTTATATCCCATTTTAAGCATTATGGGTTTAGCTTTAATATATTCATTGGTAAAATAACACCGAGCGTATCCCTCATGATGAGTTTTGATATTTCGAGGGATTCTTCCCCAATCATATCCTTTATAAATGAAGGCACAACTCCCGACTTGGTAAGTACTTCCCATAGGTTGTGGGAGGCCCAAAGTACGAGGAGATGGCGGCAAGTTATTTAAAAGAATTGAATCTTGCATGAAAGCATTTGTTTTTTTGATATTAAGGTTGTGGATAAATCTGGTAAAAGTTCATCAAAAGAGCATAAGATGTAGAAGGATCATTCCCTATATCTTTAGATGTGGAAGGTATGATAGATGTTGATATGTGAGTTGTGGTCTATAGGTTTTGAAATTATAGGGATAGAACATGAAGGATTGGTTGTAGATTGAAGATCTTTTTGAGGTTCTAGAGTGATTTGTTTAGAAGATTGTTGATCTATATAGGAGGATGAAATTAATGGAGGGGAAATAGGTGAAGTTATGGGTGTGTGTTTCACGAGTTTTAGATGAAAAATAAGAATTAGGATGTGTGGATGACAGAGCGAGGGCAAAATTGCACTCCAACGAGGTTCCGCCAAAGCACACATATCAAAGGGTCTAGGGTCACCATGGATAGTGACCAACTGATTTTTAAATTCAAATTTAACACATTGGTGTAAAGTTGATGGGACCGCTCGCATCGCATTGATCCAAGGGCGACCCAAAAGTATATTGTACGATGCTTGGGCAATGTACAATAAACACGGTTGTTTCTAGGGTTCTAGGACCAACTTGCAATGGGATGGTAATAACTCCACACGTTTCTTGTGTTTCGTCATTAAAAGCTTTGATAATCATATCAGTTTTCTTCATTTCATCACTTCTAAAGCCAAATCTTTGGTAGAAGTCAAAAGTGCAAATGTTTAGAGATGAGCCATTATCAATCGGGACTCGTTTGATGACTACATCTCCAATTAGAGCGAGTAATATATAAGGGATTGTTCTTATGTAAACTGTGTTGTGGGATATCTTTATCCCGAAAGTCAATACAATCAACCTCTCGAGTGATGATAGTATTGGCCATAGCTTCGAGTTGAATGTTTTGAGGTACCATCATTTGGCTTAATGTAAGCATCAACTCATCCCTATGGGTGGGAGAGGATCTTAATAAATCCAAAAGGGAAATTTTGGCTATAGTATTGGATAATTGCTCATTAATATTGTAAGGGGGTTTAGGTTGAACATTAGGAGCATGATTCCCTTTATTGGGATTTTTCAAAACGAATGGAGCTGATCCATCATTCTGATTTGGTTCTTGTTGAGAATTTTGAGCCTGTTGTCGGGTAACGACTCCAATGGTACCTACAATGTTATATTGAGGACGTTGAACTGGTCTCGGTCGAGCATTTATGGCTTGTTCATTAGGGAGGAATTGATTAGAAGAAGGTCGAGTAGTAACTCTTCTAGGAAATGGTTCTTCTGGAACCATAGCATCTGTGATGGGTTGAATAGGATCTGATTCATTTTCAGAACTATTCGATTGGTTTGAAGTGATGTCCACTTCACTTTCAATATCTGATTCTATATCACTAGAATCGGAAGTTTGAAATATTATGTAAGGGCCTGGTCGTAACCAGGGATAAGGTTGTGTCAAATATTTGAGGATCCTGAACAGGTAATTGTCCGCTAATGGTTCCTACATATCGGGTAGGAGGAGGAACATTATGATGTTCGATTTGATTGGCCACCTCTTTACCATGTCTTGGTAAAGGGTGTTGAAATATGTCTAATGTTTGATTAGCATTTTGATTTTGATTTTGGGGAATGGTCTTTTGAGTATTATTAGGAGCATTTTGTTTAGGTTGGAAGGCTTGCACCTCCATTTCATTATTATCAATCAAATCTTGTATTTTATGTTTCAACCTTTTACAAGCGTTGGTAGAGTGTCCAGGTCCTCTATGGAAATCACAGTGTAAGTCAGCTCTGTATCCGGGTATAGTTGGATCAGGTTCCCGGATAGTTGGTAATTGGATCAAACCTCTTTCGAGTAATTGAGGTAAAATAGTTGATAAGGGTTGATTCAATCTAGTAAATTCTCGAGGAGGTTTATCAGGAGGTTTCAATATAAATTTTTTTGTTGTCTTCGTTGCATTGATATTAGCAACATTTTTGTTGTCAGTGACTCCGTCACCGACAACTTGTTTGTTTTTATATTGATTTCTAGATGTTTTCTCATCATCCTTCTTCCTAAGTTGGCCTCTCCTAATGAGGGCATCTTCTACTCTTCGAGCTAAATCTATAGCTTGATCGAAGGTAGTTAAAGTAGCGATTGATAGCTCATAAGATATTTGTTCTTGTAAATTATTGATAAAAATGTCCAACATTTCCCTATAAGGTAGCACAAAGTGCGGTTTTCCTATCAATTGCCTCCATCTAGCTAAGAAATCGGCAAAACATTCATCCTTGTCTTGTTTTAAGTTGTATAAATCTTTAATGGTTACATGCCTCTCGATGTAGGCACTAAATTGATGGACAAAATATTCAGTTGTTTCTTCAAAGTTTCTCAAAGAATGAGTGGGCAATTGATAGTACCACTCTAATGCCATTCCACCTAAACTTTTTGGGAACATTTTTAGTAATAGCAAGTCATCATGTGATATATCATGACATGCTATCCTAAACATGCGAAGATGCTCTATGGGATCTTCGGTTCCTTTATATATAGGCAAGATGGGCATGGGAAAATGCTTAGGGTATGGTTGAGCTACAACTATGGGATCCAAAGGTTGACTACATATCTCTCGATAATTGTACGAGGGACGATAAGGATCTATCTGGTCCATACGCGAAGCTAACTGTTTCACCATGGCTTCCAGATTACTAGTTTGCCCACCATATTGGTTCGGTAGGGCATTGACATGGGTTTTGTGAGCATATGATGGAGGGACATGAAGATTAGATGCTATGTTGCTATTGTGTAAATTGTTGGTAGGAAAGGTGTTATGAAGGAATTTTGAAGTTGTATTATGATGTATTCCAGATTGTTGAAAATTGGTGTTTGGCTTCGTTTTAGGTTTTTGTTTACTTGAAGCATATTGCTCAATAGTTTGGCGAAGTAAAGTAGTGAAGGAAGTTTTCTTTTGTGTGGGAATGATTTTAGGTTGAATAACAGGTTCCTTAGGAGGTTGGGTAACCTGTTGTTTTGACATGTTTTGAATCATAGTGACCATATCTGTATTGGATGGCCCAGCCTTATCACTTTCTTGATCAATGAAAGACAAGGGATTAGTGCGTACATCAAACGCATGTTCCATGGCTGCTTGAGTGTCACTAATTTGCCCTTTATCAATACGAACTGCCACATTAAGGGCGTCAATGTTATCATTGAGAAATTTCCGAAAATGATCTACGTTGTCAAAAGCAATAGTTCCATCTGGAGCTACTCTAGGGGATGAGGGTCCATCCTCTTTAACACTTTCTTCTTGTTCATTGTCTTCACCTAGGTCATCTTCTGGTTGATCTAGAGTTTCTCCTTCCGGAATTGGATCTTCAGGAAGGACATTTGGGTCTCTAGTTTTATCTTGTAACCAATCTTCTTCTTCTCCTTCAGTTTCTTTACCATTCCTAAGTTTAGGCATTGTGCTTAATTTTAGATTTCAGCAAATATATATATATATATATATATATATATATATATATATATATATATATATATATATATATATATATATATATATATATATGCAACAAGCTTAAGAGGTATATATTAATTATATACCTACTACAATATTTAAAATGAAATGTTTTTGGTTTTTGCTATGTTTTTTAGTTTTTCTTTGTTTTTGAAATAATATTGTAAAGACAACAAATAACACAATAAATGCAAGAAATAAGACTGAAAGTAATGATCTAGTTTTCTATAAACAATTTATAAATATCATTAATGGGCTCGAGTTCTTCAGGAGTCATGAAGTGTTCTTCTTCAAATTGAAAGTTTTCTTTTAAAAATTTAATGAAAAGAGCTATAGTGATATTATCTGTCTCAGACTTTGGTTGATAGAAGTAAAGCTCGTGGCAATACTCTCGATATAACACAGCTCGAGGAACTCTATTCCATCTTTCCCTATCTGTAAGAACAACCTCTTGGTCTTCTACAAGACCTAGGAACTGGTGTACAATGGCTGCGTTCTCGAGGTATTCCTCGAAGGTGAACAATTCTGAAGATACAAGAGCTCTCCTATAAGCTAACCATCTATGGCAGGCTCTCTGAAGTTCATGATAAAAGACAAGTTGATGAGGATCCGGGATTCTATCTAGGATAAGCCTCTTGATTTGTTTAAGTTTTGTTGACCTAGATGAGATGACACTAAGTCTTCTATCAAGTTCGTCCCACAAGAGTTGATTTCTATCTGTTTCAGGCACACTAAGCACAGAATTGATTTCTATGGCTGCCAATTGGTTTTCTACATTTATAGTAACTGCTAATATTTTCTTAGGAGCTACCATCTAAACATGATATTAAATTTAAATGATCTGAAATGCATCTATGTTTTAGTTGTTTTATTTTTTTTTGTTTTGTTTTCAAAAGGTTTACAATGCATTCACGTCGGGTTCACCAAAATGTATCGCTCCAAATTTTTCACACCCTTACCTTCAGGCTATAGGATCCGTGCCCGAAGGGGGATGTGAAAAGGATGGCACGGTACCTCGGACTGAGAGGCCTTGCGAAGGTCCCGCCTCTCGAGGGAGGTGTATATTGGTGATTTTTCGATGGATGGTGGGTTCACCAGGAAACATTCAATGGCAGTTTCCACGCCTAGGTTGGGAATGTGTTTTATGTGTTCGTTTTAGCCTTAAGCATTCAAATCCTAGGTTTGGCCAAAATGCGTCTAAGCTATTCTATATGAAGATGCAGATTAAATGAATACAAAAAATAGAATTAAGACAGAAAACAGAGAAATTAAAGAATGTTAAAAGAAAAATACCTGATCCGGATGTCTGATGAAGATTCTGATTCTTGAAGCAGTCAGGATCATCTAGAATTCGACAAAATCGTCGTAGATCAGACAAGATCATCTGAGATCTGACGAATTCGTCAGACGAATTCGTCAGAGACCTGCAAACAGAGAAATAGGTGCAAAACACAGAAAATGCAACTATTCTAACAGAGGGAAACAATGTAAAATGATAGCAATAATATCAAACTGAAACTTAAAAATAGAAACATGAATGAATTATGCTAATTTAATCATAATTATGGCTTAATTATGCATTTAATCTAGATGGGTGAACTCCAAAATGCAAGATAGCATAAAATACTGAATAAACTAGCTAATTGCAACATAAAACAACAAAGAAAAGATGGAGAAATGCAAACTTTAGGCACTGATTGCCTCAATGTTGACTACAATCGAAATCGTCTCGCATTGGTACAAAATCGTCTCTAATTCGACAGGATCGCCTCCGATCTGAACAGGATCATCGGCGACGATGTAAGCTTGCTCTGGCTGAAAAACACTAAGGTACCTGCAACAAAATTGGTATAGAACTAATGCAAATATGAATTTGGGATGTCTTAATGCGTATGAAGTCGGGTTACAGGAATTATCAGCCAGGGGGGTGCTAAGGGGAGGGCTTAGGATTAAATAGGCTTAGGAGGGAGGTTAGGAGGTTGGAGATCATCCCTATTTGGGAGATCTCCAATGGGGGAGGGTCTCTAACGGCGCGGACACGCTTTTGCCGGATTAGAGACCCGTTGGAACAGAAGCTAATTGTGCAAAATCAGTTTAGGGACAAGATCGTCTGGACGTCCTAGCCCAGACGAAATCGTCAGATCTGGGGCGATATCGTCTGATCGGCGACGATATCGTCAAACGGTCAAAACAACCTCTAAAAATGGCGCGAGAAAGGGGAAACGGATTAACCGACGGTTAACGGGCGGTTTGGGAGGTTAAAATTTGAATTTAAATTATTTACTAGAGTGAATGTAATTATTAAAATTTCACTGCGCCAATTTTAGGGTGCTACAGACTCTAGATGTGAAAGTAGAGAAGCATTGTTTATGTTTGACAATTATTAAAAAAATGACTTAGTTAGGAGAAATGGTGCATTTTATAAGCAAATATTCATAACTTAAATTAATTTTTAATTCTCATATTATAGGATTTACAAGGATTTGTTATGCAAAACCTAAGCATTTTGTTGTGGAAAATATGATTATTGATTTTTGAAAACTGTTAGGTTCTTTCTAAAAATTGTGATTATATTAGTATAGGCATTCATAAGAGTGTGGAGAAAATTTTTACTTCATGTGATATTTTCCTACACATGTTAGCTCAATGTGAAAGTTTTAAAAGAAGATTCAGTGACCATTGGATTGTGATTTAGAAATCCCCAAGCCTAAATCCTTTGATTTATGTTTATTAGTATTAATATCACTTGGAATAAGTATGATCACCTTCCTTTATATTGGATATTGAAATATTGATTAGTAGGCTTCCTTCTATGGCTTTACTTGTGGTTTTGGTTAGGCATTCTTTGTGCATAGGTATTGAAGTCCAACTCACCTAATTTGTGATTTTGGTGAAAAATCATGCATACATATCATGATTTAATAAGGGATATATATAAATATTCACTTTTGAATGTTTATTGTTATTTATTTTACTTGTTTTGTGGGAAGCACTTTGTATTTTCTAGTGGCTTTTTAGGGATGATTCTCTATTTCTCTATAATTCCTCCACACATGGAATATTTTCTAGGGATAAATAATTCCTATAAACCCATCCCTATATTTACACATGGAATTTGGTCTTCATTTTCCATTTTCATCCTTAGATAATAATTTTCATTATGGCTAAATAAGGAAAAATATTTATTGTTATTTGTGGGATTAAATTATGTTTACTTTGATTCCCTGGTAATTATGAATAGCTAATATTAAGAGTAATTGAGCAAATATTTTATGTATTATAGGCATTTTCTTTGTTGGTATGGCATTCTCAAACACATCCATATTCTCAAGGATGATGATGTGCCACTCATCAAGGCAATGAAGGTCTTTGCAATGGAACTTTTCTTTAGGACATGGATATCTTCATACTTTTACTAAGTAATTTTAAGATGAGTTTTATTTAGGATATTCACAAATTTTAGCATATTTAAAAAACAAAACAAAAAAATATTTTTATGAATATTAAGAAACCATGGTAAACTCTTTGAATTATTCCCTATATAATAAGTATTTTTTCCCATCCCATTAATAATATCCAATCTCTTTCACTCCAAATACATCAATAATATTAATTAATGCTACTACAATAAGAACTCTCCTATAGTCTCTATTATACTCTATAATTTCAACCTCTATAGGCTCTAGATATTCCATTATTCCATCTTGAAAATGTATCTTTGTAGGAATTTATTTCCATTGTGTCTCGTACATGACAATATAAATATGAATCCCCTACATATAACCCTTGTGGGAATTTTATTAGTAACATCACTCTCTCTAATTATTGTAACAAAAAGAAAGTAACAATGCCAAACAAATAATTAAACTATCTTATATAGTGTGTCAAGCATGTCAGAGTGTCAAAGACCAAATAAGTGTCACAAACACTAATCCAGTATGACATGTCATAAAAGACCCTATGTACACCAAATATCAACAAAATTTATTTTATATATCAATGCAAGTCCATGAAGTTAAAATTATCTTATATTTTGTATTATGATAAAGGTCCCTGACTAGGTGTTGCTCTAAGAGAAGGAAATTTTTACAAGTTCTATAATTAGTTAGTCCATCTAGAAATTGTTGAGAAAAAGGTGGATAAATTTTATAAAATGGTAGGGAGGGACCACAATGAGTCTCCTATTATGTTACAAAGGTTAATAAAAGATAATATCTTTGAGGATATTTTTAATGATTATGTTATAGTTTAGTTGGTTTATGCAAGAGAAAACTCTAAAGTATCTAATCTAGTTTCTTAATTTACATCTATTGTCGAGGATTTTGGAATGGGTTAGGCCAACATTTCTATAAAGTAGCATAGAATACTTGAATATCCATCCCTTTTCATATATTTGTCTTAGATATGATTTAAATTTCCTATAGAAACTACTTAGAGTCCTTTAATATCCATAGTAATGTATCTAGGACAACCAAAGTCCCTTAATTTTACTTATATACTTCCATTTCCATAATGATAACTATCATCTATTAGTATAACACCTACAATAATTTAGTCCAATTTTAATAATAATTAAATCACCTTACTTTGCTAGTAGAGTATTGTTATTTCTACTGCATTATTTCCTTACCAAATTATGTTTTAGATTAAAATGCCTAGATACAGGTAATCTCAATTAAATAATACCAAAAATTAATAAAATTTTATACTTGGGATTCTCTAACTTTAATATAGCATTCATATATTATTAATAGTATTTAAATTTTGACTGACTAGAGGACAACATGGTCATTCAATGCTCTTATCAAGATAATATCAAATGAAGTAGGTATAAATATGAAGTTAATATGGCCATTATGATAATATTCCAATAATTGATAAAATATTAAATGCATGGAGAGTGGAAATAAATTTTGTCTTATTCCTTCCTACTATCATCCAAATACACTAATAGAGGAAATTGGTTATGTTGAACTATGACTTCTTGTAGGTTCAATGGAAAATATTCCCTTAACCCTTGCTAGTATTCTTCATCTAGGATCCCTTTAAGGTGAGGATCAAATCTAATTAAAATGTACTTCATAACCCTCCTCAAGCAGCATATTCAAACACCAAAGGGAGAAAATATCAATGACAATGAGTTAAAATAAAGCATCAAGATAAGCATAATCTATATGGTTTGCACATTATTGAGAAATCAATTATAATAGGCCATTATTTGAACCTAGGTCACTAGTATATTAGAAGTGTAAATTCCATCCTAAATAAAATCCATAGGTGGGTAGCTCCATAAATGATAATCTAAGATTAGCTATCAAAAGACAAATAGAAAAGGAAGAAAATTTAACATTTACATTTTAATATAACATACAAGTTGCTTTCTAAGTAAACATAACATAAACATAGAAGTGACCATAACTACACTAGTCATTGAAATGTTTGGACAAATACCATATTATATATCAAATATAAAAGTATTAATGGAAGAGATAGAGTAAAATGTATAGGTTATAGTATAAAAGACTAACACTTCAACTACATAATATATCTAAATTGACACAATATAATCAAATACAAAATGTTAGGACTTATCCAGTTGTTTGCTACAAGGGACTTCCCTGGGAAGTCTTCTCCACTTCCCTACAACCCATCCCTGGTCCTATCCCAGATACCTAGTCCTGTCCCAGTTCCCTAGCACTTCCTTTGCCCTTCCTCCTTGGTTGGTTGGTGTTGCAAAAAATCTCCTTGGGGTGGGAGGTCACTTATCCATTTGTTTACCCCTTTCCATACCTTTTGGTGGGTTTTTTTTTGTGCCTGTGGTTTGGGATGTCCCTGGGGTTTTTTGGGATGTCCTTGGATCCTGTTCCTTTTCCTTGGCACTCTCTTTGCCCTTCTTCCTTGGCAGGTTGGTGTTGTAGATGATCTCCTTAGGGTGGGAGGTCACTTATCCATTTGTTTGCTCCCTTCCTTACCTGTTTGAAGGGTTCCTTTGTATGCCTCTAGTATAGGACATCCTTGGGACCTTCCCTGGGATTTTTGGGTTGTTTTAGGGATCCCTTTCCCTAGTGCTCTCAGTGTGTCCTAGGATTTTTGCAAGTTTCTACTAGGTGTTGGCTTTCAATGGTTCTCCAGGTGTGGTTTGTTGTGGCTGTGGGAGAGTGACTTTATGAGCAGTTTTTCATGGCATATTTTTGGTTAGGGTTGGGACCATGTGCTTTCTCCTATGAATCTGCTCTTTGGGTTCATGGATGTGGGCTCGGTGGGCTCTCAATATTTTTCATGGCTTTGGGATGGGTCTCTATGTTGCTTGTTGTTGTGAAGCTACTAGACTTCCTCATCTGGATCCCTGAAGCTATTTGTTGGTGGTGTTGAAGATTTTCTAGGATTTGTTGCATATTTTTGGTCTGGTAATACCTATGCTTAATGCCTACATATATTCACCCCATGTATCCTTCCTTTTGGGTTCCTTGGTAACTTCTCCATATCTTTCCTATGGCTTGTTGTTCTGCATTTGCTGCTTCCTCTACTTTTGTTGGCATCTTCGTAGTTTCCTCATTATAAGGGGATTTCATGGCCTGTGGATATCCCCAACTTGCTATTCCACATTTCATGCCTATGCTATACCATATCCCTAGAACTTCTCTTATCCTTGCTTCTTGGATGGCTAGTGTTGCAGACAATCTCCTTGGTGTGGGAGGTCACTGACCCATTTGTCTTCCCCTTTCCATACCTTTTGGTGGGGTTATTTTGAGTGCATTTTCTCTAGGATTTCCCTTGGGATCTACTCCATCCTACTATTTTGGGTGGTTTTCTAGCATTTATTTACTGGTTTCTAGTTTTTCCATGCATAGGACTATAATTTTTTGTATTTCCCCTTCTTCAGAGGGTTTTTTATTTTTTCCACTAATGGTTGGTTCAAATTTATGTTTAGGCAGGAATGTTCAAGTTTTATATTTTTCAACTTCTTCCTTTTCCCACTTAGCAGACAACTCAAATGCGTGGTTGGGTAGGACGTACTTTTTTCCCGCTTCGAGCATGTTTTTTCGTAGATTTCCTAACGTCCTTCCTATTGGATTTTCTAATATTTTTTCTTAACCCTTTTCTTAGGCTATTCCTCAAGCGTTTCCTTTGGAATTTCCTGCGGCCTTTCTTGTGGCCTTGCTTGTGGTCTTCTGACCCGTTGTAATAAGGTTTTGGGGCCCTTTCAAAACCCTTTTTAATGAAATTTTAACTTATCAAAAAAAATGTTATGACTTATTAGTAAATTCACCTCTATATTCCAATTCTATTGTAAAATGGTTGATCTTACCCTAAGGCTTGTTCCTTCAAAAATTATTCTACAGTTTGAAATTTATAAGAGATTTTATTGATCTATGGTACATATAAAGAGAGATAATTTAATTATCCTAGTTCTTAGGTTGGTTACCAAAATTTATACCTACCATAAAAAAATGCTAACCTACTAGAATGGAAATTTTATAGTGATATTTAAAAAAATCATAATTTTAGCTATAATATATATTGTGACAATTTCACATTGTTATTTCAAGTTGTAGATAATACCTAATAATTCTTTGTGGATCACATAAAGTATTCTCTAGATTATATTGATTTGTCAACTAATACATCTATGTTTGGATTAGTGTTTGAAGTTTGATTTTGGTCACAACACTATAGAATATTTAATATTGAAAGAAATACAAAGTGTATTTATCTATTAGATATCATAATTGGTTCCATGGAATCAATGGCATCTATAAAATTTTCAAGCGTAAAATTTAAAGAAAAATGATACTCTACAACTTTTCCATTTTTACTTTGCAAGTTTCCTTAATCTTAATGTCATCAATGTTCTTTCTTGTAAAGTGGTAGAAAATTTTAATATAAAATATGCATGACTTGTCCCTTTTTATATTTTTTATTTTTTCATCATGTTATGTGTTTTGATATCATTACATGACTGCCATGTTGTTGCTCTCATTGCTAGTAGGTTACTTCCATTAGTGGGTCTATTGAGGAGCTTGTGTATTTTACTTACTAATATTAATATGTAAGAGAAAAATTTTAAGCATTCTAAGTATATTTGAGAAGGTTGTTTCTCATGTTTGAGTAAAATACTTTCTAATTGGCCATGGGATAACTCTATTGATGTTAGTCAAATGGGATGAGTGGAGGTATATTCCTCATATGGGACTTAGATAGGCACATGTATTTCTTATCAATACAAAGTATTGAAGCTTTAAAAAATCCTATGCATTTCTAATTTTTTTAAAATATTATTAAATAATGCCATCCATTTGAATATTAAACTCTTAGGTCAAAAAAATTCCTTTTGAATTAGATAGCTCTAACATTTAATATAATATTTTATTATGTAATGTTGAGTATAATTTGAATACATTACACCTTTGAAGAATTTAAAATTTTGAAATATTCTTAAGGGTTTTAATTATATCTACTATTGGTGGTTGGTGATGTATTATAGTATAACTTTTATAATCCTTACACATCATGTCACAAACTTATAAATTTATCAAGCATCTGATCTATTTCTCCCAATGATACTTAAATATCCTAAACAAATTTTATGAATATGAGATCACTCTTTTCAAATTTTATAGTAGTTTTCTAAAATTATGGTATCAAGCATAACCTAGTATTGCTTACTAAAAGGAAGACACAAAATAAAAGAGATACACAAAATATGATGGGGTTTCCATAGACACCAAAAAATCTTCACTTAAAAGAAATAAAATTATACTCTAACCAATAATGAAATGATTTGTATGAAGGGGTATTTATACCCAAATACATGATTCTTTAGATCAAGGTTGTGAAACTAACCTTGAGGAATACAATATTATAAAAAAAACTACAATAAGTACCTTTTTCAAGGTTTACATGGGCCCAAAGGGTAAATATAAAAAATACAAGTATAAATGGTTAGTTGTGGCTTCAAGAGAAGCTTAGCCACCACAAATTCTAATAACTCCCTTTAATCTAGGTAGGGGATATGGAGAGATACATTTACTTTGTATCCCCCTTAAGGGATACTCTTCAACTCCAATAAGCTCTTGCATGCACATAAAATTAACCTCAAGCATGAACTTGGTCAAGACATCTACTTCCCACTCTAATGAAAGCACATACACTAGATCTAGCATCTGATAAGCATGAATCCATATCATAAAGTGCATCCATATCTCTATGTTATTTGTTGAATAATGGAATAGTGGATTATAGATAAAGTTATATAGTGCTTTAATTGTCACATTTAAGGGTGAGTGGAATGTTCTAAGGAATGCCAATCTCCTCCAAAATCATTAACATTCAACTAATATGCTTAGCTACCTCATTGGTCGCACAATATTCAACCTCTATGGATGACTAAGAAATGGTGGAATAGCATCTAGAAAACCATGAAATAGAGCAAGATTCAATATATAATAGAAATCCTATGATGGACCATCATTCATCAAAGTTGCTTGCCTAATCAGCATCCAAAAATCCTATCAAAGTTAGAGGGAAACCAATATAATTGTGAATGCCCATCTAATAGGTCCCTTTGATGTGCTTAAGAATCCTCTTAGCTATTATCCAATGACTCTCCTAGGTGACTACTTATATTTGGAACAATATCTAACAACAAAGACTATATCTAATCTATTTTGATAAAGATATAGAAATCCTCCCACAAGAGACTAATACAACATAACATTAACCAAATATGTGATGCAATCAACCCAGAGTTTTAGATTTTACACAAAAGAGATCCACATAGGCTTACACTTCTTCATCCTAATTTTTTGAAGAAGATCTAGAGCATACTTTGGATAAGAAATAGTATGCCAAATCCTAATCAATTTGAATCCCCAAAAATAATGCAAAAGTCCCAAATCTATCATTAAAAAAGTGGAATGAATCTATGACTTCATGTCTTGGATAGAATAGAGGGGAACTACTAGTGATAAGAAGATCATAAGCATACAATACAATCACCTAAGTTTTTCCATATTGATATTTAATGTAAACATCATGTTCAACCTCATAGATTTAAAACCCACAATTGAGGAAAAATAATGGATATTCGCATACCATGCACAAGGAGCTTGCTTTAGTCCATACAAGGACCTAGTCAAATGATAAACCATTGAAATAGGTCCCTCAATTTCAAAACTAGATGGTTGTTACAAGTATATTTTCTCTTGAAGCTTACCATGTAGAAAAGAACTCTTAATATCCATAGGATGCAACAATGGAGAGAATCATCATGACTAAATCTATCCTAGTCATAGGTGAAAAAATTTCATAATAGTACATTCTCTTCTATTGGAAAAACCCTTAGTAACTAGAAATACTTTATGCTTCTCTACCTGACAATCCAATGTGTATTTGGTCCTATAGACCCATTTACATCCAACATCATTCTTCCCTTCTAGAAGAGGGACCAAGACCCAAGCTAAATTCTTTATCAGGGCCTCATACTCTACTACCATGTCATCTTCTCACTCTAGCTTAACCTTAGCCTAAGAATATGTAAAAATATCTTAAGAATGGACCGTCTTAAAAATCAATTCTTAGTAAGGAGCCTTTTGATGTCTCTCAAGAGATAGAATAGTTTGAGAATACTTTATAAATGTCTTAATTAGCTAATTCATCCATAATTTCAGCTAAATTTATGGCCAAGGATGAGCGGGTGTAATCTATATGTATCTAAATAAATGTGACTATATGACCTAAAAGGGATAGCTTTTGGAAGTCCTAGATAATTATAATGATGCAACCTCTTACATACAATTGATGAGGTTGCAAAATTATTTCATTATTAGAAACCAAATACCTTTTTGTTCATTTTTGTCTGATTAATATAATTATATGCAAAGGATTAGTTTGTAATTTATGTTGATATTAACAATGAATGTAGTAAATAAAATATAATATTTTTTATCTATTTTGAAATGGTTTTATGCATTCTTAAGGGACTAAATGCATGTTTAGTTTATTATTGAAGAATAGATTAGACTATTAATAAATGTATAGGATTATATGGTTGAAAAATTGGTGCTAAAATACCCTAAAGAAGATAGAAATTTCTATAGATTGGTTCTCTAAAGAAGCTATTTGATATGGAGTGTCTATGTATCAAATTCATTTGAGTGCCAGCTATACACTAAAGTAATTGAAGTGCTAGTTGTGCACCAAAATAAGTTGACTGCTAGGTGCTCCAGAATACATGTGCATATAAGTATAACAAAATTGTAACAACCTAGCTACTTCATGAGCATAATGCTTAATTAATTTACCATGCAATTCATCCTAATGCCGACCATGTTTAACTTTAGTATTGGATTTGTTAACTATACATAATATTGAGGATGTGACCAATGAAAGTATCAAATTTGTTGATCCTATGTAGCACTAGAATAGCTTAACCACACACACAATAAGGAATTATACAAGCACATATTGGAGGATGAAGAGATAATTAATTTCAAAATTGTTACAACCCATAAAGCAAAGGAAATGTAGTAAAAATATAATTTGTCATTTATTGTATGAATAAACACCTATACATCCTATCCAATTAGACTTGTTGTAATTTGATTGGATAGTTGAAACATGCAGGATTATGTTAATAAGATGGTGGATAAACCTCTAGTAGATTTGCTAGTAAACAGAAAGCCTAATATTAAGTTGAGTAGTTAGAAAAATTATTATAAATAATTATGTATGCCAAAAGGGTAAAGGTCGGCTGGAAAATGTGAATGAGAAATTGACTCTATTTTAAATAAAAAATTATCTTTTTTTTTGCATGAATTTTCCTAAGTAGATTAGTATCTACTACTAAATTACTGTACCTCTCGTTGGACCTTGGAGCAAGGGCCCACTCTCTAGAATAGTGGAAGGAATTTTAGCATAGTTGCAGGTTTTATTTATTAATTTATTTTTGTCATTTATTATAGTAAATATAATATCATTACTTTGTGTTAAGTGTGATAGTTAATTTTATTTTCATTCTAAGTTTTATTCTTGTTAAGTTTTGTCCTTATTCAATTCTACAATTTGCTTTAGTTTAGCTCTATTTTCCTACAAGTGTGCTTTTCTATTTTCATTTGTTTTATTGAATTATGTCTTATGTTAAACTATGTTATGTTTCAACATTGAGTTGTGTTTTGTTTTAGCTTATTATTACTTAAGTCCTTTTATATTCCGTAAATTTTATTGTTTAATTTCCTTTATCACATAGATTACAACTAGTTCCAGGATTTCCTTTATGATCAAGGTGTAGAATTAATTGTGTTTTAGTAAGAGATTGTTGTAAAGATGTTTTTAAACTCTATTTTTGTAAACAGGTCTAGAAAACACAATAGCCAAAGTGTATTTCTTAAACCTCTAAGGCATATATCCTTAGGATGCTTCCATAGATTGATAATATTAAAGTGCGAGCATTAACAACACTCATCGTTTTTTGACGACGTTGTCAAGGAAACAATTGGTGTTGTTAGGGACCATTTGTTCAATGTTAATTACCTTTGTGAAGTTATGTAGAATAAATATTTAGGATAATATTTAATTTTATATTTTTAAAAAATAGAATTAGAAAAACCAAATTTGCATAAAGATAGTTACATTGTCACGAATTGTGCCTAAAATATTGGAAAGTTAGATTTAGAAGGTTTGGGATTAGGTAAAAGTTTTTAAATAGAATGTATGAGTAGATCTAGAGATAAAAGAGATAGATTTTTTAGATTAAACCTCACACTAACCACATGAATAAGATAACCATGATGAGAGGTTGCACTTATACCAATCTCTGAGTTGCCTAAAGTGATGATTAATAAGGATGCTAAAATTTTATGAGGGTCACAATCATCAGCTTTTCAAATCTTAGAATTTCCTAAGATAGAATTACAAGAGGAATATACAAGTAGTTCAAAACTATCTACTCTAGGTCATCATGTACTCCATAAAGTATTTAAGAAAGTCTATAATTTATCTTGGGATAACATAATGGTAGAAAGATAGGAATATGTGGATAGAGATAGTAATATGCACCATCATGGAGAAAATAGTAACCCTACTAGGACTTTCTAATATCCTATCCATTTAGATCCTAACATAGAGGCTCCAATGAAGGTTATTTATCCTTCTGTATTACCAACTTTCAAAGGAGTTGTGTCAAAAAATCCTAATCAATTCTTGTTTGAGTTTAAGGTTCTATGTCAAACCTTTGATTATACACACAACAATCAGAAACTCAAAATATTCCCTTCCACCTTGAAATACTCTACAATTTTATGGTTTATGAGTTTAGAACCAAATTCAATTCATACCTAGAAATAAATGGAAAGAGCATTCTTGGAAAAATACCAAAAATATTGTAAAGTAAGGAATTGGAAGGATGAGTTATTTAAAATGAAACAAAAAGAAGATAAAAATTTAGAAGATTACCTAGATAGATTTGTGTTCATTTATATAAGATGTAGATTAGACCTAGATTTAAGTAAGATAATATTCTTGTGAGGATTATAAGAATAATCGAGGGAAGCATTAGATCTTATGGAAAAAGAGGATGTAAACAAAATCGAATTCTTAAAAATCGTGGAGCTTTTGTAAAAATTATTCTCGTACAAGAGTAGGAAATCAAAGATGTAAACTTGGTAACAATGGAAATGACATGAAAGAGTTAATGGAAGAATTTTCCAATTTAAAAACTAACATTTTAGTGCATCTCAATACAACATTAGATGAAATGAATACAAAGAATAGGTCCATTGAACCTTTAGTTGTCTATTGTCCAAGATGTAGAAAGAAGCATGCCCTTCATGAATGTCCTTTGAACAAAATTGCTATATGTAGTATTTGCGGAAAAAGGACATCCTACTAATCAATGTCACTTGTTACCTAGATTGAAAATACTATGGAGAAATAAACTCATCCTATAGAAGAACTCAATTTTGTAGGACAGAGACAAGGGAGTAATTTTTCTCAAAATCCATATCAAAATACTCCTTGAATACCTATGAATTAGGGAACAAATCCTTGGTCTATATCATGGTCCATCCCATTACCTACACAACCTTGGGGTCAACAACCATGGATATCACCTCAAGAGTGGTCCCATCTAGGATGGATGAATCAACATTGGATTCAACAAAATCCACCATGGTTACCTCCACAAATGCAAGGTCAATAATGGACACAACCACATCAACCTTACTAGGGGTAATCTCAGTATCAAAATCAGCAACAAGGTTTGTTACTTGGACCTACCCATATTCCCTCTCAAGGACAACCACAATAGGTTAAGCAACCTCCACTTCTAGCTCAACCTATGGCAAACCCTAATAATACTAGATAGGTAACACATGTCTATATGGTTGAATAAAAATATACAACCACACTTAATGTTATTGACTATGATAATATCCAATCATACTCAAGAAATACACTTCTCAATCCCATAATATACTTCTCAATCCCACTCCACCTATTATTGTAGAGATGGGAAATGATGAGAACAATCAACAAGAGATATCTTTACCTGAGCAACACCAACAAGAAAAAGTAAACCCTCATGAAAATAATTTTTCTTCTTCATATGAAAAGGTAACTTATCTTGAATGATTAGGAATGACATAAATGTCCTCTAAGAAATCTAATTTGATAAAGGAATTGAAACACTTAAATATCACGATTCCTTTACTACAAGCAATTAAATATGTTCATAGTTTAAGAATTATGTATTAAGAGATTAGGAAGAAAGAAGAAAGCATATCCTAAAACCATACAAGTGGATGGAAAATTAGCAAACCTTCTTGTAGGGAAACTTATTCCACCCAAGTATGGAGATCCAGGAAGCCTAGTAGTTATAGTATCAATAGGATCAATCCAGATATCCAATGTTTTTATTGATCTTAGGGTTGCCATTAATGTCATGACAAAGGATACTATGTAAAAATTGTATTTAACCAATATAAATCTAACATCTATGATACTTGAAATGGCTAATCAATCAATTGCAAAACCAGAAGGGATAATAGAAAATATCCCTATGATAGTTTCATCATGGGAATATCCAGTTGACTTTCTGGTATTACAACCCCAAACTACTATAAATGGTTATCCATTAATTCTTGGAAGACCTTGGCTTGCTACAATAGCCACTTTTATTGATTGTAGGTCAGGGGATATGACCATTTCAAATGGAATAGATTCTAAGAAGATTTCATTGTATCCTCCAGCAAAACCTTCAATCAATTTTTTTGGTAATTTATGGTTCCCCAAATCAGATGAGGAGAATGAAGAAAATATCTTAACTTTAGCTACAATATTTGTAAAAGAACATGTTGAGGAGTTGGATCCATTGGAAAGGGTTATCTTTGAGGATGAGACTATCTTACTTAACAATATGTTTGATTCAGGGTTTGAATATGAACCAATTATTATCCATAAATTATTATGGAAGGAGGAGGATGAGGAGCATAAGTGTTTATCACATGTTTCAATACAAGATAGCTCATTTAATTTGCCATATGGATGGCATCGATAACTCCTTATATTTCTTTAGTGCCCTATAACAAATTTAATTCCCTTAGGAATTACCTTTGATCAAAACACTAGAATATTTCATTCTTTGTTGCCACATCATTGCCCTTTAAATTATTTGGTTAGCAACTTTGAAGGAATTAACTTGGTGCATCTTGGCACCAAAAAATTGAAATACAACTAGGCAATTTTTTTAACATCAATAGTTGGTTGTATAATGAACAAGAAGAAAAATTGTTCAATGTGTTGAGTAAACATCCCAATGCTTTTGCATGGGAATATCTAGATATGATAGGAATTCATCCATATATATGCACTCATCGTATCTATACTAAGGATGTTAAACTTGTGTGACAACCATAAAGAATGTTGAATCCTTCCTTATGAGATATTGTCAAAGATAAAATTGAAAAACTATTAGAAGTAGGATTCATTTATCCTATTTTTGATAGTTGATGGGTTTCTCCACTAGTCATTGTTCCAAAGAAGAATGGGAAGATGTAAGTATGTGTTGATTATTATGAAATAAATAAATCCACACGCAAGGACCACTTCCCATTACCATTCATTGATCAAGTATTGGACACACTCACTAGAAAGAAGTATTTCTTCTTTCTTGATGGATTTAGTGGATATAATCAAATTTAGGTAGCACTTTAGGATCAAGAGAAAATAACATTCACTTGTCCATGGGGTATGTTTGCTTATCGAGTTCTACCATTTGGACTCTGTAATGCCCCAAAAACTTTCCAACGAGTTGTCCTTGCCATTTTTTAGACTTGACAAATGAATGTGTTGAAATCTATATGGATGATTTCATAGTATGTGGTGAGACTTTTGAGGAAACTCTTAAAAATATTGATAAAGTGTTAACCCATTGTGAAACCTATAATTTGGCCTTAAATCCTAATAAAATTTTGATGATGATGGATGAAGGCATCGTGCTTGGACATCATATCTCATTTGCAGGGATACAAGTAGATCTAAAAAATATTGAGATTATTAAGAACTTGCCTCCACCAAAAACTCAAATAGATGTCAGGAGTTTTTTAGGACATATTGGTTTTTATCATCATTTCATCAAAGAATTTAGCACAATAATAGCTCCTATGTACGCCTTGTTGGCTAAAGACTCTGAATTTAAATGGATCAAAAAGTATCAAATTGCATTTAACAAATTGAAAGAAAAATTAACCACTCCACCTATGCTACAAGGTCCCAATTGGAAACTTCCATTTCATATCCAAATTGATGCATCAAATACTATAGTCAGAGTAGCCTTGGGCCAAGTAGAGGATGGGAAACATTATGTTATTTATTATATTAGAAAAAACTTGATAGGAGTAGAAAGAAATTACACTACCACTGAAAAATAATTCTTGGCAGTGGTGTATGCCATCAATAAATTTTACCATTATATTACTAGATATCAAGTATTTATTCATATTAATCATGCAAAAATAAAATATCTTATGAATAAACCTTTGGTTAGTGGTTGAATCATACAATGGTTATTACTACTACAAGATTTTGACATTACTATTGTTGATAAACCAGATAAAGCTAATGTGGTAGTTGACTTCTTGTCAAGGTTAAACATCATAGGTGAAGAAGAGCTAGTGGAGGATTCCTTTCTTGATGAAAGTTTATTTGCAATATCAACACAATCACCATGGTTTGTTGATATTACCAATTATCTTGCAATAGAAAATGTCCCTCCTCATTTTACCCATAAAGAAAAATGATAATTGATTAAACAAAGTTCATCTTTTGAGTGGATTAATGGTCTATTATTCAAATGTGGACTTGACTATATTTTGCATTGATGTGTTCAACAAGATGAGGTGTATGACATCCTTCATGCATATCATGATGAACCAGTAGGGGGACATTATTCAGTAAAGTGCACCATTCAAAAAGTTTTAGGTGTAAGATATTATTGGCCATCACTTCATCATGATGTGAAAAAGTATGTGCATCATTGTGATCCATGCCAATGAATGGGAAAACCAACCATAACAAATGAGATACCCTTACAACCTCAAGTGGTTTTAGAACCATTTGAAAGGTGGGGGTTAGACTTTATTGGACCCATTAACCCACCTTCTCAAGGGAAACAACACATTTTAGTGTGTACAAATTATGTGACAAAGTGGGCTAAGGTATGTGCTTTTAAACATGCTCATGAGGAGAAGGTAGTTGATTTCTTGTATACTCAAATTTTTTAGTGATTTGGTGCCCCTCACTCTATTGTTTCAGACCAAGGACCATAATTTATGTCTAAGGTAATACAAGCATTTACTAAATTCTATCAAATCAAACATAAAAAATCATCACCTTATCACCCTCAAGAAAATGGTCAAGTAGAGGTCACTAATAGAGAATTAGAAAATATACTAACAAAAATAGTGGCTTCTCATAGGAGAGATTGGATGAATAGGTTACCAAAGGTTGTATGGGATTACAACACTACTTGGAAATCCACCATAGGATTCACACCATATCTATTGAGTTGTCATAGATTCAATAAGAGTAAATTTTATAACTAAATGTATTGGACAAACTACAATTGGAGGCACTTCACCAAATAAATATCATTTGGTAGTAGAAGAAAATGTAGCATGATAGTCATATTAAGAGCAACAAGTACAAACTGGGAGATTGGACATTATAGTTTGATTCTTGTTATGTTGAATTTCCTCACAAGCTATAAACTCAATGGCTAGGACCATATGAGATCAAACAAGTGTTTGATAATGAAGTTGTCCAAATTTCTCCTATCGATGACTTAAGGAGAAAATTAGTGGTAAATGAACATCGTTTATGATTGTACCATAAACCACTCACCAAGGTGGAATTTGCTAAATATTTTCTTTCATAGTCAGACCTTTATGTTTTAGAAGAGGTTTCCTCTTCTAGAATAGATTCTAAATAATTGTATCTTTTGAGCTAAAAAAAGAAAAGAAAAGAGAAAATGAAAATAAAATAATAATTTAGTAGTGAAAACCGATTTTCAACATCTTTCATTTGAAAAACTATAATGGTATATATGGTAACTATCTCTTTATCTTTTGGTTCATCCAAACCCCATAAGGGGGACAGAGGTCCAAGGGTCAAATCTTGAGCATCGTCAGACTGAACGCTCATCCCTTTCCTAGTGCTTTCAGTGATGTAAAATGTTTAAAATGATTGTGGCATAGCGGTTATAGGGGCAGACTGCACGAAGATCTATGTGGTGGCTTCCAGGGCGGACATCATAGAATACTGTGGCGGCCATAAAATCTGGACAGCCTACCTAGATTCGTGGTGGCTACCGATTCCACCATGTAAAAAAAAAAAAACTATCTCTTTATCTTTTCAGCTTTCAGGATTTTGATGCAAAATAAGCAATGCTTTTGAAAGGTGCATGAAGCCTTTCTAACAATGAGGTATGCATTTTTATTATTTTACTACTTTTAAGCTTTAATATTGTATAAATTATGTTTAATTCGATGGCATATATATGGTAAAGGATATCTTCAATTTTATTCGAAGCATTTCTGATTGCACAAAAATGAACATCCTTGGTTGTGCTAGAATGAGCAAATAACTATGCTAGAGTGCACAATTTTGTTGCTCCAAAATATCAGCTTTGTTGTGCTAGAGTAACTAAGGCTATTGTGTCAAAATTATTTGATGTCTTTTTTATATATATATATATATATATATATATATATATATATATATATATATATATATATATATATATATATATATATATATATATATATATATATATATAAGGCATGCAAAAATAAAATTTACCTTGGATTTTCATCGTAGTTTTTAGAAGGCATGGTGGCAAACATGGATTGGTTATGTCGGCACAAGTCATTTTGTTGATAAGTGTTGGATGCGCATGCCAAAAAATTTGGAATTACTTTTTTGGGTAAGGTGAATAGATTTTTCACTTGTGGTAACATGTGATTGCGGATAATAATATGGTACACATGACACAGATTCTATGCTAATTTGGCATGACAATGAAACAAAGTCAATAAGCCATGGGAAACAAAAGTTTAACCATCAGTAAAAAATTACCATAGTGGTGATTGTGGGGGACACTTTAGTGGTCATTCCATAGCTCATAAGTTGTTATGAATGTTATAATTTTGGCCTATAATAGAATTTCATACCAATAATTATGTAAAATTATGTGATAATTGTTAGTTCCATAAAAATGAAATTCATGCCCTTGCCTAGGTTCTTCATTTAATTGAGTTTGCTTGGCCTTTTCCACTTGGGATCTTGACCTTGTTAGAATTATTTATCTTATGTCCTTGTATGGGCATAAATTCATTATCACAATAACAAAATATTTTACAAAGTGGGTGGAAGTTGTGTTGCTTGTAAATCATACAACCCTCACCATGTTCAAATTTATATTTAATCAAACTGTGTCACTTTGGCATCCTTTCTACTATCATTTTATACAATGGTACTCCTTTTAAAAATAGATAAAAGTAAGAATTGAATTCACAATTAGAGATTCAAAATTAATTTCCATACCTTATTATCCACAAGGGAATGGTCAAATTGAGTCTAACAATAAAATTTTGATATATATTTTGCAATAGATAGCTAGAGAATCAAAGAAATATTGGCGCTTAAAATTTATATCCTATATTGTAGGCATATTACACCAGTATTTAGACATATATAGGGGTTTTGAGTGGTATTTTCATCCAGTTATGAAAGTACACTCTCCTTTAGGATTTGGGTTCCAAATCCCCTCTTGCAAAGAAGTTAAACAAACAACTTCTCCAAGGTCTCCGTTGTATTAGCATTTGCATATGTGTATTAGTAATCTCAAATAAAGATATTCAATTTAAATGCTTGGAACACCTTAGTGATTGCAAGTAACTGTAAACAAGGGGCAATGTTGGTTTATTTCACCATGAAACTTTAGTGATTGTTCATTGTTTTTTTGGATTTTGAAAATTTTTAAATGTTTATTTTAATGCCTGAAAGTCAAAATTTCTAGAAAAATAAAATGCAGAAAAATGAAAATGAGATGCAGAAACGGAAAATAAAATGCATTCAGTATGATGCTATCCTATTTCGACAAAACCGAAGATGTGAGGTTTCCATGAATGCAAGTTAACATATTGGACTTTCAAAACAAGCACAATCCCCATAGACTAAGTGTTGGTTCCTAGGGTATGAAATAAAAATTCAGATTTCAAATATTCGCCTAATGTAACCCACAAAAAATGGTATTAACATTATCTATAAATTCAAAATCTGAAAAAATGAAAGAATAAACATTAAATCCATAGCATGCAAAGAAAATCTCCTTCTTTCTTTCCCACAAGATGCAAATTTTTGAAAACTTCTGCATTAAAAATATGTCATTTTACAATAGCAAAATTTTTGGTTTTCCCAAACCAGTCCATGGAAGAGAAATGACTCAAACAGGTCCAGAATGGCCTCATCGCCTTCAAGTCTGCAACTCTACTCGCAGTAATTTCCAACCCATGTCCATGAAGAAGAAAAACCAGTCTACGAAAGAAAAATAGCCCAACTAGGTCCAGAATGGCTATCTTGCCTTCAAACCTGCAACGCTACTTGCAGCAGTTTTTCACCTTTCTGGCCTCTTTGAATGACGTATTTAAACTTCTAAAAGAATTGTTTCTCCTTCCATGACGTTTCATTTCATTTTCTGATGGCTTTTCGTTTCACCTTCCCTAACTATTCGTTTCATTTTCCAATGGCTTCATTTCACCTTCCCTCATATGCATATGTGCTTCAGTTTCCATTTTGTGGCCCTTCGCCGCAAAAATGTAACATGTCGTGATATCATGACACTTTTCCCTCCTTGCTCTATTTTGTTGCTTTTAGCCATGAAAATGTAACATGTCGTGATATCATGACATTTTTTCTTTCTTCTCTCTCTCTTTGCTTTGAATCGCGAAAATGCAACATGTCACGATATCGCGACACTTTTTCTTTCTTCTCTCTCTCTTTGCTTTGAATCGCAAAAATGCAACATGTCGCGATATCGCGACACTTTTTCTTTCTTCTCTCTCTCTTTGCTTTAAATCATGAAAATGCAACATGTCGCGATATCACGACACTTTTTTTCCTTTGGCTATGACGATGCAACATGTCGCGATATCGTGACACTTTTTCTCTTTTTGGCCGTGACGATGCAACATGTCGCGATATCGTGGCACTTTTTGTCTTTGGCCACGAAAATGCAACATGTCACGATATCGCGACACTTTTTCTTTTTTGGCCATGATGGTGCAACATGTCGTGATATCATGACACTTTTTCTTTTTTGGCCGCGACGATGCAACATGTCATGATATCACGACACTTTTTCTCTTTTGGCCACGATGGTGCAACATGTCGCGATATCGCAACACTTTTTCTCTTTACACTTTTTCTTTTTTGGCCATGATGGTGCAACATGTCGCGATATCGTGACACTTTTTCTTTTTGGCCACGACGATGCAACATGTCACGATATCACGACACTTTTTCTCTTTTGGCCACGATGGTGCAACATGTCACGATATCGCAACACTTTTTCTCTTTTGGTCGCGATGATGCAACATGTCACGATATCGCAACACCTTTTATTTTTGGGCCGCGATGGTGCAACATGTCGCGATATCGTGACACTTTTTCTTTTTTGGCCACGATGGTGCAACATGTCACGATATCGTGACACTTTTTCTTTTTTGTCCGCGACAGTGCAACATGTCACGATATCGTGACACTTTTCTCCTTGTGGTGTTTTGCTTTTTTCTTTGAACTTTAGCCTATGGGCCACTTCGGTCTTCTTGGAACACATGCAAAAAAGGTGGGTCCCCAATTTTGGGGTACGTTGTGGAGCAGCCACAACAAATGGTGACTCTGTTGGAAAATGCTCTCGAGCATTTCGGTGAGAACTCAACCTGAAAACACACATACTCAAATACAAGCATTAGCAAATATCCTAAGAATAAAACTAGACAAGAAATACATGAAGCATTAGAATTATTAAGCATTAGCTCAGTATGTGCAATGTGCTTCATTCCCTATCGTTTGAAACTTGTTCAACTTTCCATTGTTAGTTTCACTTACGATTCGTATGCACTATGAATGATTTGTGCAGGATTTGATGTATGACAACTATGTTAGAGATATAACAACCTGCTTTGCAAAGGCTCAGATTTTCTAGTATCATGAACAAACATATTAAAACTGTCAAACCCTCTTAGGACCAAATATATATATACTGAATTAATTTATTAGATCCCAAAGTTGGTTATGTGTCACTACCATCTTGAACCCATGTGCAAGTGTAAGTGAAATCGAGCTTTGGGGAATAGGATTTCCAACCTAAGCGAGATGGGAATTTAACCCTATCCTTACTACTCTGATCTGGAGTTCATTACCTCATATTGAAAAAAATGATTTAACCTGTTATGGATGAAACTGTCAGGCTAGCCTATCCGTTTGAGCAGTTAGTGGTCTTGCTTTTAGACAAGACGTGTTGCCACGCATGAGCATACTCCACTGCCAGCCAGGCGTCTATAGCCCCAATGGAGATTAACCCCATAATCCAAGATTTGGCTCTACTTTTGATTTCTTGGACCTTGGGTATGACTACCCATCCTTGCAAGGGACATGCAGTATGATCCTTCCAATCCAATATTAATAAAGAAATGAAAAATATTTGCTTTGGAATTTCAAGTTTTTGAGTGGGCAAAATGGAAGCTTTGGGGAATCAAATTCTCAACCTAAACGAGATGAGAATTAGACCCTATCCTTACTACTCCAAGAAGGTCAAATCAGAGCTTTGGGGATTTGGATCCTCAACCTAAGTTCGATGAGGATTTAACCCTATCCTTACTACTTTGATTTTAAGCTTTAAGAACTATGGGAGTGGTTAAAACCACTATTTTAAGGATTATGTTGCATAATAGGACAAACACAAAATACTCCTTTCGCTCACCTTTTCTTCCAAGTATGGTTTTGACCATTTTGCTCAATATCCTTTTTAAAATATGCAGAATGTGCTTGGTTCAAGATAGTTTGGGCATCATTTCCCAACCTTAGGATCCTTTTAATATATGTTATGTAATAACCCTAAGAGGATTTGACACCTTTTCAATGATTGTACATGAAATGAAGATGCAACTGAAATGAAATGTATATGCCATGTGGTATGTACATGAGATATGAATGCATTGCTCCTTTTGAAATGCGGATGGAGTATACCACCTACTTTGCCATAATTTATAAAACTGACAACTTCATATGTCACAAGTTCCAAACGATATTCTTTAATGTGTTTGCAATATTCACGGAGCTTTCTGCAATACAATTCCGATGTTTCATATTCTCCTAGTCTTAGTCAACATTCATAAGGACCTAAGTTAACAAACCAAAAGTGTCCAAAGGACCAACACACAAAACTTAAAACCAAAATGAGATCCAATCCAAAACCAAAACATGAAAACCACAAGTATATACAAATGTACAAAACAAATTTGGATTATCATTTTCCCGGATCCCAAACCTTATTAGAATTCTTTAAAAGACATATGACGTGATACGCATACCAAGTTTGTAGGAATCCAACAAAAACAAGACCAAACCAAAAAAAGAAACAAACTTCCACTTGCCCCTCTCACCATACCAATTTGATTTAGTTTCATTAATAATCCTATGGTGGAATTTTAAGTTTTCAAATTGATTAGACAATGATTGATATTCAATTCCTTTATGTCTATTCTTTAAGATGTCCATTCCGCACTTTGATTCATGGTGTAGAAATAAACTTTCATTTTCATTCAATAAATCCATAACATTAATAATACTTGAATCAAACTATTAATTAGGTAAACCTTCATTCGAATTTTGCATGGTGAAACCAAAAAGATGAGATTTTACCTTTGGCATGTTTTCATTTGACCTTACTTGAAGAGGATTTGAAAATTCCTCTTTTCTCTCATGACATTCATCATCATGTAGCACTTGTTCTTTCTCCATGACTCGTTTATCAAAGGCACCAAACTTAGGTACCCAATTGAAAATATGCCCATCCCTTTCAAACCATAAGTCTTGTCTATCTAGGGGTGGGTTAACTAACACATTTCTGTGATCAATGATAGACCGGGTTCAAACGCAGCTAGGAACAAACAATAATTTAATTGCAGCAGAAACAAAAATTTATTTATTTAATTGCACCCCACTCAACCTTCAAACATTGCAAATAATAGTGAATATATATGTAGGCGATAGGGATGAAGTCGGCGGAGGGGATAGGAGAGGAAAGGAAGGGAAGTTGGAGGAATAAGGGGAAAGGGAGTTGGAGGGATAAGGATGAAGAAGGAATAACGGAGGAAATGGAGGGATAAGGAGAAAGGAATAGAGGAGAAGAAATAGGAGGGGAGTTAGGGAGAATAGGAAAAACTTGCTGGAAAAACTTGCCGACAAAAAACTTAAAAGTTTTCACACTTAGGGCTAGAAAAGAGATTTTTCTAAGCCACTTAAGAAGAAACCCTATTCACACTTGCAACATTCTCCCCCTTAAAGTTGAGAGGACTGACAACACAGTCTCTCAGCTTTACAAATTGAGCTTTAGTCATCGCCTTGGTGAAGATGTCCACGACGTTCTCCAAAGTGTGACAGTATTGTAGCTCAACAATTTCATGTTCCACCATATCTCTGATGAAGTGGTACTTCATATCAAAATGCTTTGTTCTGCTATGGTGGACATGATTATATGCCAACTTAATGGCACTAATGTTATCACAGTAGACTCTGGTCGGACCACTTTGCTGTTCTCCAATCTCTTCTAGTACTTTCCTTAGCCACAAGGCTTGAGTACTTGCATAAGTAACTACTACATATTCAGCTTCTGTTGAAGATAGTGCTACTACTGTCTGCTTTTTGGAACTCCAAGTTATTAGTCCTGATCCAAGACTAAAGCAGTTTCCTGATGTTGACTTCCTGTCATCAATATTGCTACCCCAATCACTATCGCTGAAGCCTACAAGCTTGATAGTGTCACATTTATGGTACTAGATTCCAAAATCCAATGTACCTTTCACATATCTCAAAATTCTTTTAGCTACCTGCAAATGCAGCTCGGATGGGTTAGACATAAATATAGAAACAAGAGATACAACATCATCGAATATCCGGTCCGGTGTTGGCGAGAAACATCAAACTCCCAACCATGCTTCGAAAGTGGTCACATCAACTTTTGGTGCTCCATCATCTTTGCTTAATTGGATCCCATGTCCAATTGGAGTTGCAACTGGTTTGCAATGCTCCATAGCAAACTTCTTGATCATATCCTAAGCATACTTATGTTGACAGATGAATATCCCTGTATCTGACTGATGAACCTCCATTCCAAGGTAGTAGTGCATTAAGCCAAGATCCTTCATCTCAAATTGCATCATCATGGAGTGTTTGAACTCCATATTCATTTTTTCATTACTACCCATAAAAATAAGATCATCCACATACAAGCAAACTATGAGGATATCATTACCTTGCTTTAGGTAGTAGAGTGTGGGTTCATTTTTGCTCCTGGTGAACCCATAATCTTTGAAGTACCCATCAATGTGTGAGTACCAAGCTCTTGGTGCCTGTTTAAGACCATAGAGTGCCTTCTTCAATCTGTAAACAAGGTGTTCCTTACCTTGCTCTTCAAATCCCTATGGTTGCTCAATGTACACTTCTTCTATCAAGTAACCATTGAGAAATGCACTCTTTACATCCATGTGTTGGACTTTCCATCCTTTGTGTGCAGCTAAGGCAAGAACTGTTCTGATAGTCTCCTGTCTAGCTATAGGAGCAAAAGTCTCTTCATAATCTATTCCATATTTCTGAGTAAAGTCCTTTGCTACTAATCTTGCCTTGTGCTTCTCAATGCTTCCATCAGCATTAAAATTGGTCTTGAAGATCCATTTACAGCCAACACATTTCTTTCCTTTAGGAAGCTTCACGAGCTCCCAAGTGTCATTGTTTTTTATAGAGGTTATCTCCTCTTTCATGGCATCTTGCCAAATCTTCTGAGTACATGCCTTCTCATAACTAGAAGGTTCAAGCTGTGCACTAGTTAAAAAAGCATAGTTAACTTCATCTTCCCTTGGTTCCTACTGGGATTCATCATCACCATACAAGTGCATACTTTCTAATCTGTGTAAAACAGATTCCATTTCACTAGCTTGACTCCTAGTGTATCTTCTTGAAAACATTTTATCCAACATCTGAGATGATGGATGATACTGTAGAGTTCTCTTACATTTGGATGGAAAATCAATGTCCATTGGTGAGGAACTTACTGATCACTGTGGAGAAGGACTTGGTGAAGAAGTTGATTCAGAAGATGGACTTGGAGGATGTGTGGGAGGAGACTGCTTTCCTTTCTGTGGTATCTGCGGTTGCACCTGCTGAGAAACTATATCAGTGGCTTCAACATCACTGAATATTTGGGGCTTACCCCATTCTCCCCCTTCATCAAAAATCACATCCCTTGAAATCATTATCTTTCGAGTCGTAGGATTGTAGAGTCTATAACCTTTTGTTTTTCACAGTATCCTACAAAAATGCATGCTTGACTCTTTGGATCAAGCTTCTTTCTCAGCTCATCAGGAATGTGAGCATATGCCAATGAACCAAATACTCTGAAATACTTCACATTTTGTTTCTTACCATACCAAGCTTGGTAAGGTGTCTTCCCTTTCAAACTTGAAGTAGGACTTCTATTCAAGATGTGCACACTAGTCCTTGTTGCATCTCCCCAATATGAATTACTCAAATGCTTTTTCTGAAGCATTGATCTTGCCATCTCCACAATGGTGCGATTCTTCCTTTCTGCTACACCATTTTGTTGTGGAGTGTAGGCAGTTGTGAACTGCCTCTTGATGCCATGATGTTTACAAAAATTCAAAAACTGATTAGAGGAGTATTCTCCTCCTTTATCTAATCTAAGACATTTTACAAAATATCCACTCACTTTCAAATTTTGCTTTAAAATCAACAAAGCATGCAAATGCTTCATCCTTATGCTTCAAAAAATATATCCAACACATTCTTGTGCAATCATCAATAAAAATTAGGAAGTAAGAGTGGTTACCTAGACTCTTGGTCTGCATCGGACCACAGATATCTGAATGCACTAACTGGAGTGGATAGCTGGCCCGCCATGCTTGTCCATGAGGAAATTTTGATCTGGCATGCTTGCCCAAGGCACACCCTTCACAGAATTCCTTACTATCTTGAATTTTGGGAAGTCTAGTTACCATTGCTTGTGAAGTTAGCATTTTCAAACTTGTTGAATTCAAATGACCATATCTCAAGTGCCATAGGACACTTGGATTGGTAATAGCAACATTTGCTAACTTATTTCCTCTTGGCTGGCCAAACTTTAAAGGGAATAATCTATTCTTTGACATTGGCACTTGTGTAATGATTCTATTACTATTGTTCTTATCAAAAATGGTGCATTTACCCTCATCAAAAATCAACTTGTAATTCTTTTCTAGCATTTGACCAACACTTAAAAGATTGTGTTGAAGATGGGGTGTGTAATAGATATCACTTACTTGCTTGATGCTTTCTTTCGTTGGAACCTCCATGACTCCAATGCCTTCAACTGCCAATGACTTGTCATCTCCCAATCGGATGCTGGATTTATATGAGGAGTCTAAAGTAGCAAAGAGTTCTTCTTTGCCACTCATGTGATTTGAACACCCAGTGTCCAAAATCCATGTATCATTCATATTTTGCTTTGTCTGGCCATAAGAAAGAAAGAGATTTGTGGACTCTTCCTCTTCTCCAAAATTTCCAAACTGACTGCTTTGGTTTCTGCTGCTTCCTTGCGAAGACTTTGACCAACAATCTTGAGCATAATGGCCAGGTTTGCCACAATTGTAGCAAACTTGTTTTGATTTATCTCCTCCTTTTCCTTTTCTTGATTCTTTCCCTCTATATTGTTGTTGTCCTCCTCTATTCTGATTTCCACCTTTGTTGGATGATCCTCCTTTGTTAGGAGTTCCTCCTCTTTGATTATTCCTGCCTCTGCCTCTTTTTTGTCCTTTGCCATGGCCTCTACCTCTTCCTTCATGTGAGGCAAAAGCTTTATCATCTCCTCCATAACTGGTGGTAGGAGTTTCCTGTAACCTCTCTTAATGTGAGAGAAGTGAACCAGTTAGGGTATCAAAAGACAACGAGGCTAAGTCTTTGGATTCTTCAATAATTATTGCAACAGAATTCCATTTAGGAAGAAGTGTTCTCAACACTTTCTTCACCATAACCTCTGGCTTAATATCTTCCCCTAGTGTGACCATTTTATCAACTACGGCTTTCACTTGCACGCAGTAATCTCCCACTTTTTCATTTTCTTGCATCCTGAGATTTTCAAAATCTCGTTTCAATGTTTGCAACTTTACCTGTTTTACTTGGTCACTACCTCTATAACTTTCTTTTAGGGCATTCCAGGCATCTTGTGCAATTACATAAGAGGCAACCCTAGGGAAGATACTTTTATCTAGGGCAGCATGTATGTGATAAAGGGCAAAAACATTATTTTTCTATGTTTCTTTTTTAGCCTTTTTATCAGCATTAGAGAAAGCTGCCCATTCAGCAGCAATAGGTTCAGTATAGCCCTCTTTGACTACATCCCATAAACCTTTTCCTATCAAAAGGGTTTTCATTTTAATAGACCAATACTCATAATCTCCTCCATTGAACTCAAGAATCGGCAGACTAGTATTGGATGCCATTGCAAAATAAAAAACAAACTTTATTTGAAGCAAACAGGCAATATAAAGTAGTACAAAGAGATTAATGATTCAAATCAAATCTCGCATTTTTAGAACATTCAGGTTCTGCTTCGAAACTGCTATTGATGACTATGACCTCAGGTTCTTCAAGATCCACTTTCTCTGGATCTTCTTCTTCTTCTTCTTCTATTTCTTCTTCTTCGTCTTCTTCTTCTTCTGCTGCTTCTAGTTCAGGAGAGCGTGGTGTATAGCTCTCACTTGATTCTACTACCAGTACACCAGGTGTATGACTGGCACTTGCTTGGTCCTCTGGTACAACTTCCACAGTCTTGGACTCTTCAATTCTTTGTTCGAAGATGTTGTCTTCAAAATCTCCCTCGTACCCTGAATCCGGTTTCCTCAGATGAGCAATCACCTGATTTTCCAGTTGACAAAAGATTGTATGGAGACTTGATCGTTGAACCCTTTCATCAAAGGATTTCGGTGTCTCTCTTCTCAAAATCGAGAGAAGTGCATTATAGCACCCCACTGACCGGATCATCTAACATTTCAAGGGCACATTATTTCTCTTTTTTCAAATGCTCATCAAACAAGGTTTTTTAAAAAATTTATAAAGTCTTTAAAAAAAATTTAATAAATTTTTATATTTTTTTTAAATTACCTTTTAAATAAATTATTAAAAAGATAATTTTAAAAAATATATAATTAAAATTATTAAATAATTTAAAACTTTAATTAAAAATTTAAAACCTTTAAAATTAAAAAAAAAAAGTTTTACCTTTTTTTACGCGGGCGATTTGACCCCGCGACCTCCCAAACACGGCGGGCGGGCTTTGCCGCTGCACCAAGCGGCTCCGCTGAAAACAAAGCGGAATGAACTCCCTTTTAACCTCGACAGCGGCAAAATTTTGAAAAAAAAAATTGTTTTATGCTTCCGACGGGATTCGACCCCGGGCTGTCTCCCCGCTAGTGGACCACCCTGTCCGCTGCACCACGCCCCGCGGACGTGTCTTCAAAGGCACGAGGGATTATTTGAAGTTACGTGATGGCAAATTTAAAAAAAAAAAACAAGCCCTCTATTATCCCACATGCAGTGGGTGGAGGACGTAAAGAGGGTTTTTAAACCCGAAGACTCACAGAGTCTTTCGATTGCCTTCGGGCAATCACAGTCGCCTTGTTTTGCCGCCACTACCTCCAATCACAAACTGCCACGTCGACGAATCACAAACTGCCACGTGGCAAAATTTTACATGTCGCCACATCACTCGCCTCGATCCATGTGTCACCACGTCAATCGTTGCCATGTCAGCTACCTCGATCTACGTGTTGCCCAGTCAGCACCTAGCTAGCTACCACGTGTCACCTAGCCTGCTGTCTGCTGCCACATGTCACCTCGAGATCCGCTCGTGTCGAGCCTGCGCATGATTTGCCTTGGGATCTGTACTCAAACCTACTCGCGATCCACCTCGGGATCCAAGCCCTGATGACTCCTGCCTCGGGATTCATGTCCGACTGGCCTCACCTCGGGAACCATGCCCGATTGGCCTCACCTCGTCTGCTACCAGAATCTACCTCGAAAATCATGTCCGAGCTCTGATACCAGTGATAGACCGGGTTCAAACACAGTTAGGAATAAACAATAATTTAATTGCAGCGAAAACAAAAATTTATTTATTTAATTGCACCCCACTCAACCTTCAAACATTGCAAATAATAGTGAATATATATGTAGGATAGGGAGGAAGTCGACGGAGGGGATAGGAGAGGAAAGGAAGGGAAGTTGGAGGAATAAGGGGAAAGGGAGTTGGAGGGATAAGGAGGAAGAAGGAATAACAGAGGAAATGGAGGGATAAGTTGGAAGGAATAGAGGAGAAGAAATAGGAGGGGAGTTAGGGAGAATAGGGAAAAAACTTGCCGACAAAACTTGCCGACAAAAAACTTAAAATTTTTCACACTTAGGGCTAGAAAAGAGATTTTTCTAAGCCACTTAAGAAGAAACCTTATTCACACTTGCAACAATCAATCACTTGGGTTGTTTTGGGTAACGTGAGATTTTAAATTGGCTCATCAATGATATCAAACCCAAATGATTCAGGCTTTGTAATTTTCTCATTTTGAAATGGCATAATCATTGTAGCACAAGAAAGTGGATCAAGATTTTCAATTTCTTTTCCTCTAAAGGAATCTAAAGCAAATGACTCTCTTTCTTGATTCATGGTTGTAGAATCCTTATCATGTTCCAAAATTTGATGAGATTCGAATTCCTCTTTCAAAAAATCCTCAAATTGTACAGGAGTTGTAATATCTTCCTCTAAGTAGGCGATTGTGTTGTCATGTATATCAATTGGCACACAAGTTTCATTAGCAATTTTTGAGTGAATGTAGTCTTCCCATTTATTCCATGAATCATAGTAATCATCCTCCAAGTTCAAGTTGTGACACTCAAGTACTTCTTCTTCATCTTCTGATTCATCAACATGCTTCTCATCCAATTCATCTTCACCCTCCTCATTCTCACTCTCTTGACGATATAGAGTTTCCACCACTAAAAAGTTGTCCACTCCTTGCTGATGTTGGGGTGGACCCTTATTTGGCACAAGTTCCAAATCATCCACTTGAGCTTGGAGACAATGGGTATACATAGCAATTTTGGGATAATTCCTTTCATTATGCTCCTTTGTATTATGCAATCTACACCCCTTTTCCCACGTAAAATCATAAATATTAAGAATGGAACTAGAGTGACTTGGTCCTGCAGAAGTATCTATCTGATTAGCAATAGGGGAAGGCACGCCCCCATTGTTTGGCTTTGTATTCCATTGTCTCCCTCTATTGTTGGAGTTTCGATTTGGGTGAGGGGCATGGGATTCATACTTCTATTTTTGAACCAAATCATTACTCAATTTGTGAACTATATTTTTGAGTTCTTCAACCTCTAAATAAATATCTTTTGGTTGAGCTATGTTATTGCTAGTTCCAATAGGATTTGCGTAATTGGTGAGATCTTGACTTAACATTTGAGTTGGATTTTGAACCACTTGATTTGCGTAGGGATTCACACTTTGAATCGGAATTGGATTGGGAAAATAAACTATAGCCTGAGAATTAATCGGACTAGCTCCTTGCATAGTCTGTTGACTATTTTGCAAAAATGAAGGAATGGGGGGAAAGGATGTGATTGGTTGAATTGGAATGGGTGCATAAGCGGGTGTTGATGAATATGGTTGTTGATAATACAAAGCATTTATGCCAGATATTTTTGGTGCCATGATCTGATTCATCATAGGAGCTTGACCATATGGACCATATTGTCCTACCATAGGCATCTGGGAAAACCCATAACACTATGGTGTCATTTGTTGTTCAATGGTCATAGCTTAATTGTAGGCTAGAGCAAGCATGGTAACTTGAGGATTTTGCCTTGCAAACATTGCCATCATAGGATCCAATGCCCCAAAATATATTTGTAAAGCTACTACAGGATCAATGGCAAAATGCCAAATTTCTCTAATATAGCATTTCTAAAATGTCTGATTAAAAGTTTGGATTGGCTCACCCTAGCATATTTTGCATGTAATGAATTGATTATAGATGATTGTGGGATCTAATGGTGACCTGAATTGGTTGACAAAATCATCCTCCATTTGCGTCCATGACATAATGGAACCCATAGGTAAGCAAATATACCATTTGTAAGCCACTTGGTCTAGGCTCATGGGGAAGAGTCTACAAGCCACATCTTCATGTTGAACATGCAATCTTATCAAAACATCCCTATAGGCCTGAATATGTTCTTCTGCGGTCCTTGGGCCATTCGATTTGTATTTGGGCAAAAATATCTCTATATTCTTAGGGATCTCATGAATATCCCCTACAATATTCAAAGGAATGTTATGGGCTCCATACCAAGGAGGTGGTGGAGGTTGGTCCATTTGATTCAAAATCGATGATGATAACCCTATAAGAACCTGACAAAACTCTCAATACCTCAAAGAAAACCTGTGACACACAGAAAATCCTGCGATTAATGAAATTCAAAGAATAACCTCAAAATCAATTTGTTAGTCATTAAATAAGAAACCTTGACAAAGCAGTATTCTAAAAATATAAATTAGTTTCTGATTCACCATATCGCATATGCGCAAGTGAAGAGCATACTCCTAGTGTTGTAGGCTTTCTGATTCACAAGATCGCATTACGCGTAGGTGAAGAGCATAATATCGACAACAAATACATTTTAGACAAAATAATTCCTTACAAATAAGCATGAAATGACTAGCAAATATCAAACATGTAACGTATGAATAATCATGTTAGCATCAACCAAGAGGTGTATCCATTAAAATCGAATGAAAGTAATTGCATGGAGACAACCTCGTTAGTCAAGAATTTTTTATTTATTTTTTAATCAAATCAAGACACATTATTCCTGTATGAACAATCAAAAAGCGTTAGAACAATGCATAGCAATTCGTGTCCTCCTTTTAACACTACAAGGTTGTATTGTTAAAAGAGGGCTAAAGATAATAACCAATAGGGCATGAAATATTCAAAATTTAAATCCCTATAGCGTTTAAATCACTCTGAAATAAAATAATTCAGGCCCTCCTTCTAGCGCCAATCTATTGAGTGGTATTTTCACCCAGTTGTGAAAGTACACTCTCCTTTAGGATTTGGGTTCCAAATCCCCTCTTGCAAAGAAGTTAAACAAACTTCTCCAAGGTCTCCGTTGTATTAGCATTTGCATATGTGTATTAGTAATCTCAAATAAAGATATTCAATTTAAATGCTTGGAACACCTTAGTGATTGCAAGTAAATGTAAACAAGGAGCAATGTTGGTTTATTTCACCATGAAACTTTAGTGATTGTTCATTGTTTTTTTGGATTTTGAAATTTTTTAAATGTTTATTTTAATGCCTGAAAGTCAAAATTTCTAGAAAAATAAAATGCAGAAAAATGAAAATGAAATGCAGAAATGGAAAATAAAATGCATTCAGTATGATGCTATCCTATTTCAACAAAACCGAAGATGTGAGGTTTCCATGCATGCAACTTAACCTATTGGACTTGCAAAACAAGCACAATCCCCATAGACTAAGTGTTGGTTCCTAGGGTACGAAATAAAAATTCAGATTTCAAATATTCGCCTAATGTAACCCACAAAAAATGGCATTAACATTATCTATAAATTTGAAATATGAAAAAATGAAAGAATAAACATTAAATCCATAGCATGCAAAGAAAATCTCCTTCTTTCTTGCCCATAAGATGCAAATTTCTGAAAACATCTGCATTAAAAATATGTCATTTTACAATAGCAAAATTTTTGGTTTTCCCAAACCAGTCCATGGAAGAGAAATGACTCAAACAGGTCCAGAATGGCCTCATCACCTTCAAGTCTGCAACTCTGCTCGCAGCAACTTCCAACCCATGTCCATGAAGAAGAAAAACCAGTCTACAAAAGAAAAACAACCCAAATAGGTCCAGAATGACTATCTTGCCTTCAAACCTGCAATGCTACTTGCAGCAGTTTTCCATATTTCTGGCCTCTTTGAATGGCGTATTTAAACTTCTAAAAGAATTGTTTCTCCTTCCATGACGGTTCGTTTCATTTTTTGATGGTTGTTCGTTTCACCTTCCCTGACTGTTCGTTTCATTTTCCAATGGCTTCGTTTCACCTTCCCTCGTATGTGTATGTGCTTCGGTTTCCATTTTGTGGCCCTTCGCCGTGAAAATGTAACATGTCGCGATATCGCGACACTTTTGCCTCCTTGCTCTCTTTTGTTGCTTTTAGCCACGAAAATGTAACATGTCACGATATCGCGACACTTTTTCTTTCTTCTCTCTCTCTTTGCTTTGAATCACGAAAATGCAACATGTCGCGATATCGTGACACTTTTTCTTTCTTCTCTCTCTCTTTGCTTTGAATCACGAAAATGCAACATGTCGCGATATCGTGACACTTTTTCTTTCTTCTCTCTCTCTTTGCTTTGAATCGCGAAAATGCAACATGTCGCGATATCGCGACACTTTTCTTCCTTTGGCCGCGACGATGCAACATGTCGCGATATCGCGACACTTTTTCTCTTTTTGGCCGTGACGATGCAACATGTCACGATATCGTGACACTTTTTGTCTTTGGCCACGAAAACGCAACATGTCACGATATCGCGACACTTTTTCCTTTTTGGCCGCGATGGTGCAACATGTGATATCGCGACACTTTTTCTTTTTTGGCCGCGATGATGCAACATGTCGCGATATCGCGACACTTTTTCTCTTTTGGTCGTAATGGTGCAACATGTCACGATATCGCGACACTTTTTCTCTTTTGGCCGCGATGATGCAACATGTCGCGATATCGCGACACTTTTTTCTTTTTGGGTCGCGATGGTGCAACATGTCGCGATATCACGACACTTTTTTTTTTTTGGCAGCGATGGTGCAACATGTCGCGATATCGCGACACTTTTTCTTTTTTGGCCGTAACAGTGCAACATGTCGCAATATCGCGACACTTTTTTTCCTTGTGGTGTTTTGCTTTTTTCTTTGAACTTTAGCCTATGGGCCACTTCGGTCTTCTTGGAACACATGCAAAAAAAGTTTGTCCCCAATTTTGGGGTACGTTGTGGAGCAGCCACAACAAGGGGTAACCCTTTTTTATTTGGTTTATGGTATTGAAGTTGTTTTACTGCTTGATATTGAATTACCTTCCTTATGTGTATCGATAATGTCATCTTGGTAAACTCACTACTATTGATGGGAGCCATCTATGTGCTTTTGACTCTAATAGATCCTATAAGAGTCATGTTGCCAATCAGTATAATAAGAAATTTTTCATCTTGATTTCAAAGTCAAGGACCTTACCCTCAAGCTCAATAATATGCATAAAAAGCACAAGGTAATGTTTATACAAAAATGGCTTGGTCCATATATTGTCAAAGATTTGTTTAGGTCAGGGGCAATGAAATCATAAATAATGGAGGGAGTTGAGTTGGAAGAATCCACCAATTCTATTAATGTTAAACACTTTTACATAGTCCCTTTTGATATGCATGTACATTCTTTGAGTATTCTTAGTTTACTTGTTCACTTTGGTGCCTTGTTTTACACTTTGATTGCTTTGACTACCTAGTTGAGAATCCTAATGGGCATTAGTCATGTATATCCTTAACTTTTGGCATATCTCTATGTATTTTGTGATGTTTTTTTTCTCTCCTAACCATGATCCCACTTTAATAGGTGATTCAAGCCATCTAAAAATTTTAACTTCTTTCTTGTTGATTTCTTCTTTATTTCATTTGCATGGTTTGCATTGCAATTTTCTAGATGCCTAGTGCTTACTATCCTTTTAACTACCATTTATTGTTGTTGACTTGATTTGCTCTCCTACATCATGATGTCCCTATTTCTTGTAATAGGATTATGATTTCTTTAAGGTCTTTCCTATTATTTTGTGTTAGTACCATGTTTTAAGTGTCATGAACCAACTGCCTTAGTTCAATCCATGTTATCTTCCATATGGTATGTGGTCATAATACCAAGGCAAATTTTTTAATTTGTATGCATATAAAATATAAAGTGTTCAAAATCAATCAATCCGTCAATCTCAACTATCTCCTACTATATTAGTGAGCATGTTTGTTGACACATCAAAATTGGTTGAATACTATAGTGTGTGAGCTTAAACCATTGCAATAGGGACATGAGGGTTCTCTTTTAACATGATATCCTTAATTTGGGTACATTGCAATGCATATCTAGCCCATTTTGTTTGATTTTTTTTCGTTCTCCATTTGTTATGGTGGGTGTTCTTGTTGGTAATTTGTACTTATAGGGTATGGTAGGACATGAGTTGGATCAAGGGACAAATAACTAAGGTATTTCTAAGTTGATGGCATACTCTTTCTCTACCTCATAGTAGTCAATGGACATGCTTGTTGACACATCATGTTCATCTAATTTTATCATATGATATATATTTGTTGATGTAGTGGTTAGTATACTTTTTGACACGTCATGTTAGCTAAATACTATAGTCCATTAGTTTTTCTTAAAATGGTATGTATTCTTGTTAACACATTGTGCTTATTAGATACTAGGGTTAAGGTAAAAGTGCTTTATATAACTCAAATATCATATATGTTATCATATTAATGATTTGAAGGTAATATTATAGTCTTTAAAGGTAAAAGTTTATTTAACTCATAATTGAGCTAGCAATAAATGCTTTCCACAAGATAATGATAAAGGTATAAGAACCTTATTCTCCCTTATCCCTTTTTATGGCTCACTTGAAGGTAACATGTAAAGAAAGAGTGTCCCTTTCCTAAATATATATTCATACAAGACACTTCTCTTGCTTATTGAAAATATATCTACATGCATGGAGAATATTTTACGTAGACACAATCATGTAATATGTAGTACACAAGTAATATTTTTAGATACATATGTAGAAAATATCAAACCTAACAAATCAATCAAAATATATAATTAATTTGTACATGGTGATAATGGAGACTACCAATATTATCATGTACTTAGTATGTCATTTGATCAAGCTTTGTCACTAATAGATGAGTATTTATCTTATTAAACCTTCAAAACCTAATATTAGGTATTTAATGTTATCAACTTCTTAAGCCAATATTCTTGACTACTTTTTGTTATGCAAAATTTTGATCTAAATCTTCTAAAAAATTACAAAATGGTCCTTTAATATATTACAAAGTTGGAGGACAAATGGTTTTGAATAGGCCTTACAAGTGGATTGAGCATAGTGTATCGCCCAAATTTTTTGCACCCTTACCTTCAGGCTAAAGGATCCATACCCGAAAGGGGGTGAGAAAAGGATGGAACAATACCTCGGACGGAGAGGCCCTTTGAAGGTCGCGCCTCTCGGGGAGGGGTATAAAGGTGAATTTTTGACGGATGGTGGGGTTCACCAGGAAACTTTGAGTGGCAGTTTCCATGCCTAGGTTGAGAATGGGTTTGATTTGTTCGTTTTATGTTCAATCATTCAGATTCCTAGGTTGGCCAAAATGAAGCTAAGCTATTCTATATGAAGATTCTGATTTATATGAAGACAAAAGACATAAATGAATCCTAATGTGATTGAATACAGAGAATATATAAAATGGAGAAGAGTACACCTAATTTTTGATGTCTGATGAAGATTCTGAAGCTTGTAGGAGTCCAGATCATCCCGGATATGACAGGATCATCTGTAATTGTACAGAATCATCCCAAATCATAGGAGATCATCCGAGATCACCCAAGATCATCAGCGACCTGACGAATTCGTCAGGCAAATTCGTCAGAAACCTGCAATCAAGAAAATAGACACCAAAAACCAAAAATACAATTGCAAGAATGATGCAAAATGATAGAAATAAGAGTATAGATGTTTGAATGATAAATCCAGATATCAAATTAAATGAGATGCACTATTTTGGAAACTTATTTTGAATTTTATCATGCAATTATGCTAAATGAGGTGAACTCCAAGATGCAAAACAGAAGTAAATTAATCTAATGCACCAATAAATAAGGAAAATGAGATAGAGAATGCAAACTCAGGGCTCTGATTGCCCCCAAGCTGAATTGCAGACTAGATCATCTGTAATCATACAAGATCATCGCCGATCTTGACAGGATCGTCTAAAATTGTAGTTGAATCACCTACGACGATCCGAGCTACCTCCGACTGAAACACAGTGAAATCCTACAACAAAACTTGAAAACACAAGTGCAAATGATGGGAGATCACAACAAAAACTAAAATTGCAGGGAAATAATCAGCCAGGCAGCTAGGTAGGGAGTCAGGGGGATAAACTGGGAAAATCCCAGTTTATATAGGATTAGGGGGAGGTTAGGAGGTTGGGGATCATCCCAATCTGGGAGATCCCCAACGTGGGAATCTCCAACCACGCAGACACGCTTCTGCCCAAGTTGGAGAGGTCGTTGGAACAGAAGCTAATTGCAAAAATTTGGTTTTGGGACGAAATCGTCTGGACGTTCTGTTCTAGACGAATTCATCCGATTTGGGACGATATCGTCAGATCGACGACGATATCGTCCAACGGTCACAACAACCTCTAAAAATGGCACAAAAAATGAGGTAAGCGGTTAACGGGCGATTTCGGGGTTAAAATTCAAATTTCTACTTTTTACTGATGGTTTAACTACGCCAATTTTAGGGTGCTACATTTTGCCCCCTCTTTAGCGAATTTTCCGAAAAAAATGCGTTAAAGACGAGTTCTTCACGCTTTACGAGAAAGCAAAAATTTATTCCATTTTTTAGACGACGATTCTAGGTCGAATCGTACGACTGTTTGCTATGGTGCCCCCTCCGAGTTTTTACCCAAATCGAACGTTTGAGGTAAAAGCACGAAAAAGCAAAAATTAAAAAAAATGTCGTTTTGAATAAAAATAAGAAAAATAGGGTAAAACCCTAATTCATTTTTACTGTTCACTTTCACTGTTTCAGAGCTCTGCAGGCGAAATGGTGGAAACGACACACAGATCGACAGAGATCCGACGTGGGTTGCGGGTAAGGATCTAAACCTAGTTTACTATGTTTTTAACTTGATTTACTTGATTTTTGACTTGAATTTTAAGTGTTTTTGGGCGTCGCGGCCGTTTTTAGGCCGACAACGAAATCGTCTCTATATTGCCGATTTCGTCTAGGGACGAAATCGAAGAAATAGGGGCGATCCCGTCCAATAAGGGGCGATCCCCAAATTGAAGAACGGAGACGATTTCGTCCTATTAAGGATGATTTTATCTAAATTTGGTACGATATCGTCCAATAATGGGCGATATCAACTTTTATGGGATGATTTGATTTTAATTGATTTTTTTTAATGATTATGTACTAATGATTTTTGTTGTTTTATTGCTTATTTTGCAGAGGGGATTGCTAAAGAGTCGAGAGTGGAAATACGGAGGTCTAAGAGATGATTTGGCCGTGCTCGATCAGGCCGAGCGAGATAGATTGGCAGAGGTAGGACTGCAGCATGTGGCAGAGATGCCACAAATTCCTACAGACATGGGGCTACTGACAGCCCTAGCAGAGAGATGGTATCCGGAGTCATCCTGCTTTCGGCTATCGATAGGGGAGATGACTCCCACTCTAGAGGATGTATGGAGGATCTTGAGGATCCCCATACACGGTCGATTCATGACCCCTTCGGCCAATCAGGGCCACGCTATGATGAGATTGTGCGAGGACCCGAGCTTCATCCTGGAGAAGGGCAGAGTGAACATCGAGGCTTTGAGGCGGATGCCTAGGGCATCTCGGTTGACCCGAGTTTTGGCAGGGGTGGTGGGTGGCCTTCTTCTATGCCACCAGAGTGGATGCAGATTACCGTGGCTACTTTCAGATGTGGTCTGTGACATGAGAGACCACGGATACAGGTTTGCTTGGGGCAGCTTTGTACTGTGCCGCTTGTATAGGATCCTTTACGGGGTCGTATACAAGGGGGGTCGATGTCTGGTGCTGACATCGCTTCTACAGGTTTGGTGCTGGGAGCACATTGTGGTGCGGAGGCCGGTAGGGCTTCCACTGATAGGAGTTGACCGGGAGAGACCCCGGGTTTTCTATTGGTGGCTCCAGAGAGGGTCACAATGATGGATAGATCTATCGATGTCCCGGAGGTTGCTGGATGACCTCACCCCAGATCGGATCACCTGGAGACCATGGAGAGAGCATCCAGGGTGGGTAGAGGATGGACAGGAGTTGGCTCGCATCAGGCGAGTCATATGGTTGAGGACAGAGTAGGGAGAGGTAGAGCTCCATCGCTACGACCGAGTTTTGAGGTAGTTCGGTCTACAATAGGGGATCCCTACTCTTAGGGATTATGAGTACTCCCGAACTGTGCGGGATAGTACCACACTGAGCGGGGCTCCAGACATGCAACGGTTCTAGAGTCAGGATGCTGATGATGCCCCCATTCAGCCAGTGGATGGGGATGATGCGGGGATAGCAGATGGATATGATGCCTGGTATGCAGGCATCCACCCTCCTCGAATGATGAGGGCATAGGGTCCGATGCACGCTGTAGTGCAACGGATGGAGAGGCGGTGCCAGGCTGCCATCGATGCAGTGAGGGGTCACGAAGGGAGGGATCAACGATGGCCTCCTCAGGAGAGACGTCGAAGAGTACCACAGGCTCTAGAGAGACAGCAATAGCCAGAGAGGAGGGAGGAGAGGAGAGAGGAGAGGAGAGAAAGACTCCCTCCTCAGCAGAGGGATAGGCCACCATCACCCGATAGGGGCAAGGGTGTCGAGGTGGGGGAGAGCAACGAGATGGCAGCTCTCCGAGCGGAGAATGCCCGCCTACGAGCTCAGGTGCAGACTCTGCAGGATGAGGCTACATGGCTCAGGGCTCGGAGCGGAGGGGCGAGCATTCTGGAGCTGGCACGGTCGGTTGCTCAGACCGCATTCTATCAAGGAGTGTACTACCAGCTGGTTCTAGAGGGCCAGAGGATACAGTTGCCAGCCGACATTACGGAGCCGATCAGGATGGGGTCATCGAGGACATCATCACGATCGACGTCGAGGACCCACGATACAGGATGGGCTTCGATGGGACCACCTCCTCCACCTTAGGGCGGGAGAGGAGATGAGGCTGAGAGCTCGAGGTCTTCTCGAGACTAGATGCACATTGTACATAGACTATTTTTGAGATGATTGAGTATGCCAGGGTATAGATTGTGGCATACCAATCCGTTTTGATATGATGTATATACTTCTTGATATATATATGATGTTCTTTTTGTGATATGACTTGTGCATATGTTTTATGATGCTTTAATATTTTAATTGTTGATTGACTATTCATGTAATTATGTCGTTGAAAATATTATAATTTTATGTCATGCTATAAAATTAAATGAAATAATCTGATGTAAACAAACTGGTTGTTGTGGTGTGTTTTGATGAAAATAAAGTGACTTCTAACAATAATTTCAAAGGACATTGTCGTTGTTACATGACCATTTCATGGAGTCGCCGCTCGCTAGGTCATCAAGCTAATCCCGGTATGAGAGAAATATTGCTAAAAGTAAAAGGGTGCTTAAGAGACTTTCTTAAGACTTTGTGTTGTGATGATGAAAAATGATGATAGTGATGATTTGTTTTCAGATTTCCATGAAAATATTATGCATGAAATATTAAAAATATGATTTTTGCTAGGCATAAAATTCCTAAGTATGATAGAAATTTGAACAATTCCCTAGGAATTATACCATCGTCGCAAAAAAAATGAATGTTGACATAATGAAATGAAATAGGAAAGTTTTCGTTCTTTTTAAAGCACAATTGTGTAACATAATGATTTAAGCCATATGCTTTTATGGATTAAATAAATGGGAAATAAAATTAGAACGATGGTTTGCGCTAGGCATAGAATTTTAGGTATAGACTTATACCATCATCGCGAAATCCAAAGAAGAAATTGATATAATAGTTTTATTGCATAGTTGATTTTTGATTTTGAGATAAACAAAAAATATAAAAATGAGGACTTGCACTAGGCATAAAATTCCAATTTAGGTTTAGGAACTATACCATCGTCGCGAAAGTCGAAAATATATAAATGTGACTTTATTGCTAGATTTTTGAACATGTTTTGCAAGAAAATTTTGGATTTTTGAAAAAAATGTATTTAATTGATTTTACGCTAAGCGAGATATTCTCAAGTAAGAAAGTCAAATTATTCCAGAAGATTTGAATAAATATTTTAAATTATCTCAAAGACAAAATTTAGATTTATAAGGAACCCCGTGTGCATACGTGAGTTCATTGCCGATCTTGATCTATCATAATGATACAAAATCTCTCAAACACAAATGTGTGTGCAATTGTAATGTTCATTTACCGATTTTGAGCAAGATAATTTGATACAAGTAATTTGAATTAACCAAATGAGTGTTCGTTGACCATGATTTATATGCATGTAACCGTACCAGACTACTATGTAAGTCGGGTCATCAAGAGCTAGCTGATCCATAAGCGGACATAGGTCTGTACAAAAGAAGGTCGCTAATGTGACAGACATATCACCACGCTAGGAGTTACCCAATGTCAAGCAAGTTGGGCACAAATCACCTGTTATGGGGTTTACCTCACAGTTTTCGAATAATTGAGAATTCCAGGGATTCAAGCTTCACACTTCCTTCTTTCAAAGGGGGGAGGGATTTATTGCTTTTTGCTTTTTCTTTTCTTTTCTTTTTCTATTTTTTTTTTGTATTTTTTATTTTGCTTGACATTGAGATAATGCTGAAATATTGCTGAGATGGTACAAAATGATATTGAAATAATGCTTCCGAATAATTTCTCTTTTTCTCATGATTTTTCTTGATTTTCTTTTTCTTTTTCTTTTTCTTCCTATACTAGGGATACTTGCTCGGATTGGCTGTAGAGCAAGGGATTTTTATTCTGGGCAGGGGTGAGCTTGTCCTTTTGTCAATTCTCAAAGATTCTAGACCATGTGCATGATAGGATAGCAGGGGAAACTTTTCGCTCAAGAGACCACTTCTACTGTGTAGCATCGTTTTGAATTTGCAATGAAATCATTTTAATGTGAAAAGGTGTACTTGGTTCAAGTAAATAACAAGATCAGTTCTCTATGCTCAAAACTTTATTTAATTCAACTGTGGACTTCGATATAAGAGAGATTAATAATCATACCAAATAAGATCAAGATATTTATTCATGTGAGTGTGAAAGTGAGGGATTCCGGATAAATGCTAATTTATCCAAAATAACTGAAAATATAACCGCAATACTTCAAGAATTGACAGGTGCAAAATAGAAGATGTTTTTGAGGATTTTGATGATTTTGATTTTTTTATATTTTGATTTTAATTTATGAATTGAGAGAATACATAATATTACTATTTTTGAAATTTTTATATGAATTACTAATATGAGACAATATGTATAATATATAAAGTGACGAAATTACCAGATTTATGCATAATAGCGCTTAAGATGCATAATGTTCATAGGTTCTTTAAGATCTTTACCATCTAAGGTAGCTAATATGTATGCTCCCGATCCAAATTTAGTAGTGATAATATATGGCCCAAGCCAGTTAGGCTCGAATTTGCCTTTAAGGTCTTTAGTTGCATTAGTATTTTTTTTATTTTCTTTTAAGACGAGGTCACCGATCTCAAAGGATCGATTATGAACTTTCTTGAGATATGCTCGTTTGAGCTTGTTCTGGTAGGCACGAAGATGCTCCAAAGCATTAATGCACTTCTCATCTAGGAGTTCCAACTGACTAAATCTTCCAGCACGATATTCATCTCCTACTTCAGTATCTTGAAGTAGCAAGAGCCAAAGAAGGAACTTCTAGTTCAAAGGGAAAAACAACTTCAGCGCCATAAACCAAAACAAAAGGTGAAGTGCCCGTGGGAGTATGAATGCTAGTTCGATAAGCCCACAAAGCAGGATATAATTGAATGTGCCAATCACGACCAGATTTATTGACCAATCTCTTGAGGATTTTAATTAATGTTTTATTAGATGCTTTTGCTTGGCCATTACCCTGAGGATAATAGGGAGTGGACCAACGATGTTGAATTTTATATTTTTGACATAGTTTCTTTACATATTTGTTTTTGAAACAAGTTCCATTATCCGAGATGAGATTTGCAGGAATTTCGAACCTACAAATAATTTGATTAAGAATAAACTTGGAAACTTGCGTTCCAATGCAAGAAGCTAAGGGCATAGCTTCGACCCACTTCGTAAAATACTCGGTGGTGGTAATGATGAATTTGTGTCCATAATATGACATAGGATTGATTTTTTTGATGATGTCTAAGTATGATATGCAAATTTAACAGTTTTCTAATGATTCTAGATGTTCTTAATAATGTGTTTTTTTTTTTGGATTGTTTTCAAAAGGTGTTTTTAGTTTCACGTCGGGTTCACCAAAATGTATTGCCCAAATTTTTCGCACCCTTACCTTCAGGCTAAAGGATCCGTACCCGAAAGGGGGGTGAGAAAAGGATGGAACAATACCTCGGACGGAGAGGCCCTTTGAAGGTCGCACCTCTCGGGGAGGGGTATAAAGGTGAATTTTCGATGGATGGTGGGGTTCACCAGGAAACTTTGAGTGGCAGTTTCCATGCCTAGGTTTGAAAATGGGTTTTATTTGTTCGTTTTATGTTCAATCATTCAGATTCCTAGGTTGGCCAAAATGAAGCTAAGCTATTCTATATGAATATTCTGATTTATATGAAGACAAAAGACATAAATGAATCCTAATGTGATTAAATACAGAGAATATATAAAATGGAGAAGAGTACACCTGATTTTTGATGTCTGATGAATATTTTGAAACTTGTAGGAGTTCATATCATCTCGAATATGACAGGATCGTCTGTAATTATACAAAATCATCCCAAATCACAGGAGATCATCTGAGATCACCCAAGATCTTCAACGACCTGACGAATTCGAATTCATCAGGCGAATTTGTAAGAAACCTACAATTAAGAAAACAAACACCAAAAACCAAAAATAAAATTGCAAGAATGATGCAAAATGATAGAAATAAGAGTATATATGTTTGAATGATAAATCCAGATATCAAATTAAATGAGATGCACTATTTTGGAAACTTATTTTGAATTTCATCATGCAATTACGCTAAATGAGGTGAACTCCAAGATGCCAAACAGAAGTAAATTAATCTAATGCATAAATAAATAAGGAAAATGAGATAGAGAATGCAAACTCAGGGCTCTGATTGCCCCCAAGCTGAATTGCAGACCAAATCGTCTGTAATCGTATAAGATCGTCGTCGATCTTGACAGGATCGCCTGCGATGATCCAAGCCACATTCGACTGAAACATAGTGAAATATTGCAACAAAACTTGAAAACACAAGTGCAAATGATGGGATATCATAGCAAAACTAAAATTGCAGGGAAACAATCAGTCAAGCAGCCAAGTAGGGAATCAGGTAGGGAGTCAAGGGGATAAACTAGAAAAATCCTAGTTTATATAAGATTAGGAGGAGGTTAGGAGGTTGGGTATCATCCCAATCTAGGATATCCCCAATGTGGGAATCTCCAACCGTGCAGACACACTTCTACCCAAGTTGGAGAGGTCGTTGGAACAGAAGCTAATTGCGAAAATTTGATTTTGGGCCGAAATCATCTGGACATTCTGTTCCAAAAGAATTCATCTGATTTGTGATGATATCATCAGATCGACGACGATATCGTCCAACAGTTACAACAACCTCTAAAAATAGCATGAAAAACGAGGTAAGCAGTTAACGGGAGGTTTTGAGGTTAAAATTCAAATTTCTACTTTTTACTAATGGTTTAACTGCGCCAATTTTAGGGTGCTACACATAGACAATGGATTCATTATTTCTATAGTATTTATGTTGAGATTTAAGCATGGTCTAACTCCATAATATTGGTAAAAGTACAAAAAAAAGAATAAAAATCATGGTACAAATGAATAAAAAAATAAGTTAGTATTAACAAAGGATATCAATGATAATTTTTTTAAATGTTTTACATGATATTAATTGAAAAATGTGATACAAATACATCTCTACATATATAGTCTAAGCAATTTGAATAGTGTAGATGGCCTCTCAAAGCTTTGTGATATATATTATGAAAAGGACACTCTTGGCCTCTTCAAAGAGTAGAAATGTTTTGGACTTGAGCATGTGATTGATCAAAAGTAGTTGGACAATTGTGAGCATGTGATTGATCATAAATAGTTTTGTAATCATAAACATGTGATTAAAAATAAATTTAAGGGTAGGAAGGTGTTGATGGTAGGTAATAATGGAGAACTACATTCGACCATGATGAAGAACATTATTTCAAAGTGAAAGTAATATTCAGGAAACTATTAAGGATTAATAGTTTACTTTAGAAAGATGTCCATACTTTACAAATAACCTAGATTTTAAAATGAAATTTGAGTCTTTAGTCAATGGCTTGCAAAATGGTCTCTCAATCTATTACAACAAGTTTGAGGACTATTGCATTTAAATAAGCCTTATGAGTGTATTGAGTATAAATGGTGAATTCATTTCCTTCTTTAGTAACTATGCTCATCCTAAGCATGGTCTAACCTATGGCATTGGATGATCTATCAAAAAGGCTAAGTCACATACTATCAGTGATCTAAAATAGGTCATTCATGATAGTTGATATAGATAGCATTGTGTGTAATCACTCTTACAATTTTTAAATATTTTTCAAATCCCTTTCCCTTCTATTTATATAACCTCTCATGTATTACCTCCTTAATTACTCCTAAATAGGCATGTAGGAGACAATCAAAAGAGATGATCATGGAGCAATATTATCATTTATTCAATGTCCCACATGGTCAAGGTGTTTAACTAATAGATGAACCTCTGGCCCACTAAATCTTCAAATCTTACTTGTCAATATCTAAGTCTATCTAGTGTTATTTGTAAAATGCTTGCATGTTTTATAAATAAATGCACCTTGCATGCAGAACTATACATAGCATTCATGCACTATATGAAATGGATCATGTTATGATGCCACAAGAGATTTCAAAACTTTATGTGAAAATCTTAAAGTATTATACTTAATATGTACAAGTAAATAGTAAAGTATTATACATTCTCTCACTAGGATGGCAAATACTATGCAATGTCAACAAAGTAGTACTAGAGCTATTAGATTCATCTTAGTATCAATTGGCATAATTCCAAAGATTAATTGCTACAAATTATGAATATAGAAACCTATATTTTACTCTACGAGAATACTAAGCAAATCATGGGAGATATCATATATGAGACATTGCATGAAGTCTAAGAAGGGTATGTAAGGTCTACAAACAAAAATACCTAACATAACTCTCAACACACATTGTTTAAAACTCTTACACTTGTATCCATCAAATCTTTTACAAGTACCTACATGGTTGAGTGTGGATGAACATGTAGGAGGTCTCAAACCTAACAAGTCTATCAAAAAGGATGATTAAGCTACAAATAGTGGTAGTAAAGAATCTCAATCTTCTCATGTACTCGACATGTGAATCTTTATTCTATGAAATCTTTAAGACATACTAATATGTATATAAGGCTATTGGTTTCTTAAGTTTATAATCTCAACTATTTTTTTTTATGCATCATATCCTTACGAAACATTATATGAAAACTCTTCAAGCAATGTAGACAATGTAGATAGTCTCCCAACATTTTGTAAAATAAAAAATTTAGAAAATAATATTCTCATCCTCTTTAAATAGTGAAAACCGTCATTTTTGAAACATTATATGAAAACTCTTCAAGCAATGTAGATAGTCTCCCAACATTTTGTAAAATAAAAAATTTTAAAAATAATATTCTCATCCTCTTTAGATAGTGAAAACCATCATTTTTGAGAAATTATTGAATGTTACTCTACTAGAATTGCTAGTCAAATTGTTATAACCACCCCACTTGAGACATTATGTATTTGGTATCTAAATTAACTATGTTTATAGGAAAATATTGTAAAGAAGAATCCATCTCATGTTTATGAACAAATATTGTGAAGAAGAATCAATGGCATCACTAGCGGCAATGGGGAGAGGAATCAAGAAAAATGTTAGTATAACGACTTACAAGTTAAAACATTAACTCAAAGAAGAAATCATAATAAATTCTTATAAGCAAAGTATAAGATACTAGATTACTATCGTAATTAAAGGTGTCCCTTTTGTACTAAGAAGAAGTTATGGATTAATTGCCAATCTCTTAAACGAATTTTTCATTAGTCACGTGCATCTTTAAGCTTATGTAAGCTGCACTTCATTATTATTTGGTCGTTGTCGAACTCCACGAAGCTCATGAAACATAATTGAGAACATGATGGCATTGATAGTCTTTCTCCTTCAAATAAACTACTGAGGGCAAAGGCCGGAGATAATTAATAATAAACATAATTAACTATACAGTGCTAATCACAATAGCATACGACAATACAACTAAATTTTAACTGAATTCCCATAGCTCCGATTATTTTGGATTAGCTGTGACGCTCACAAATAGCCATATCCAATACAAAATGTCAAAGAGCAAGTTCAAACACGGGACATTATTGTACTGGTCCTATCCGAGTTAGACGTTCAACTCAACTCCTTTATTGTCTCCTAATGAATCATGCCACAATTCCAAGAGGGAAACTAATTACTACTGTCTAAAGAACGCCGAGAGGATCGATCACGAGATATTCTTGAGCATGAAAATGGTAAAGTTTTTCAGACAGCTGCTTGAGCTGCAGCCAATCTTGCAATAGGAACCCTGCCAATGAAAACTTTTATCAGAAATTCAGTTTCTGAAAAGGGGAAACGAGGTTCTAATATAATGGTGCAAACAAGTTCAATCTTGAAGGGATAGGGACAAGCCTGAAAGGTGAACAAGAAACATAGTCCAATCCAGCTTCAGCAAAGAAAGCCACAGATGAAGGCTCTCCACCATGCTCTCCGCATATTCCTATCTGCAACCACATAAAAATCATTCCCCATGGTTGCAACCAATCATCACATTAAAAGAAAGCTCTACATCAAAATGTAACCCTTTTTATCCCCATTTTGTGCTGAATGGATCCATATCAGTGGAGGTTAACATAAAGGCTTTTCTAGTGATCCGTTCTCTTGCATTGAAAAAATCTTTAAGGGTAGGCTTCATTTATAATCTAATGTGGTATGAATTTTTGGAGATAAATTTAACTAACACAGACCCATATTAACGAGCAGCTAATACGCCTTTGCAACAATGCCAAACTCTGATGAGTTTTTCCTCTTTTCAGGTTAGATAGACGCAAGCTGGACTACGGAAGAGACTTCTATTTTTTTCTGCCAAGTAAATTTAAGAGACTTTTGCAACTAAATGGTCCCATGATGCCCTGTTTCAAATTTTCTACATCTACATTAAGACTATTAGGTGTCGTGTATTATTTTTCCCTTAGCAGAAATTACTTCAATACTACCAGCATAGCTATAACTCAGGTGAGTGCTGCAACATTGGACCCCGGTGTTTGCAACGTGTTAGACAAAACCTCTTACCTTCAAATCAGGTCTAGCTTTGCGGCCACGTTCAGTTGCAATCTTAACCAGCTGGCCCACGCCTCTTTGATCAAGCACCTGATATCCATATTAAAAACTATATCAATTCGAACGCCTCAAATCAGATAGCTGTCTACTAGAACCTGGTATGAGTGCAATCCTCTGTCACTCAATTCCCTTACATGCAATATATCAGTAGCAGAAATTCAGAAGAAAAGGACAAAAAAAAATTATAATAGAAGAGTATGTAATTTAGATGAAGAATATTTTACCTCAAAGGGATCATTCTGAAGAATCCCATGGGCTAAATAGGATGGCAAGAACTTGCTCACATCATCCCTGCTGTATCCAAATGTCATCTGTGTTAAGTCATTTGTCCCAAAAGAGAAAAACTCTGCATGCTGAGCAATCTGCAAAACAACAATACCGCTTTATCAGATACAGTTATGAGACACAAAGAATCAAGACCTCTTATATTCAAATGAGAAACAACTCTGTACAATGCCCTCGAGGATGGAACTTACAAGAAAAGCTTGAGGGCCAATAGAGAAAAACTAATGAGAGGAAAGAAACTGATTTTAGGTGGAATACCAAATTTTTAATGTTGTATTTCCCCAGAATTTTGCAAGCAAGCACATACTCAAGTACAAGAAATGCCGTTGTTTAATACGGATTAGAGAGGCATCCATAGCCTGTAGAAATTTAAAATTGAAAGTGCATTTCATGGAAATCATGGTTTTATTACCTCATCTGCAACGAGGGCTGCACGAGGAATTTCAATCATAGTTCCAACTTTATATTTCAGACAAACCCCACTTTGTGAAAATACACGTTCAGCAACTTTATTTATAAGACTTACTTGGTGTCCTAATTCCTGCCATGGAATACAATTAGGTCTTAGCTCAGATAAATCACGACCTTCGCAAAAACAACCCAAGCATCATGAAGTCCAATATGTTTACAAACCACCCAAGAAAGCAATTAAGGAGATTTAATGTCAACCACAACGTTCCCAGGGCATCTCATCTCTTGAATACATGACAGAAGAAAAATGTTGAATTGAAAGAAAGTTATTACAAAATAAATATCCAAAGACATGTTCATGTTGCTTAATATCTTCAAGAGAAAGCAAATGTGATAGAGATGGTTAGTTTTCATGCCTGAGGTGTTCCAACCAAAGGAACCATAATTTCTGGCAGCACTGTCACACCTTGGTTGGCCATTGCAGTGGCTGCTTCAAAAATAGCACGTGCTTGCATTTCTGTCAATTCTGGGTATGATATTCCAAGCCTGGAAACAATTAAAAGAGATAAGGATTCCCACAAACATAAGCTACTTGGCCAATAGGCTTTTGACAAGACTGGAAACCCACCTGCATCCACGAAAGCCAAGCATTGGGTTGACCTCAGAGAGCTTCTCTACACGGGCAAACACTTCATCTTCAGTTACTCCAGTATCTGACGCTAACTCGGTAACCATTTCATTGATATCACCCTGGGGAAGAAACTCATGCAAGGGAGGATCCAACAGGCGTATGGTGACAGGGAGGCCTGTGAAGATAAAATGCTTGGTGAAATTGGGATTTCAACTTCAACCTGAGCAATACAAGTTCAAGTGAGGAAGTATAGAAGTAAATACCATCCATTGCCCTAAAAATCCCTTCAAAATCGGAACGCTGATAGGGTAGGAGCTTATCAAGTGCAACTTGCCGCTGTTCAGGGGTGGGTGCCATAATCATCTGCCTCACTGCCTTAATCCTGCTATCTGATGCAAAGAACTGCACAGCATCGAGTGCTTTTATAAAATGCATCACATCATATTGGAAATAGTAATTAGTGCATATCAGAAATACTATTCGATTTACATAGTTTCCTAGTTTCCACTCCTTTCATAAAGAGAAAGCCTTTTGCAGGACCAAGTTATATGTTTGAGGTCCCTAATATATTACCATGTGTTCAGTCCTGCAAAGGCCAATGCCTTGTGCACCATTGTTTCTTGCAGTGAGAGCATCATCAGGCGTGTCTGCATTAGCCATAACCTGACATAAGAATCAACCATATCCTCTATTAGCATAGAAATTGGATGTATGGTCCTAGGTCAAATAGCTATTGTCTATGGTCCTCCATTCATTTAATACCTTAAAATATATATATTTTTAATGAATAACCAATAATGTTGAGCATTTCCAAAGAGCAAAGAAAATACCTTTAACTTTCTTTGCTCATCCACCCAACTCATGAACGTCCCCAAATCACCACTCATTGCCGGTGGAGATAAAGGCTGCTTATCCAGTATGACCTCTCCAGTTGTACCATTGAGGGAAATCCAATCACCTTCCTTCAGTATATATTTTCCAACAGATATTGCCTGCAAATAACAGAGATTGGTCTTCAATCATCAGTAGCAAATTTTCATCTTGGCAGTAACTAACATTGATTCTTACTCTTAGTAGTGCGTTATATCCGTTGGACGAGTAATGTAGTGCCCATAATATAAGATACACCCTATGATTTTAGTGAAGATCACCTTAGATTAATCATTCACATATTTATTGCAAAAGAAGATAGTGAAACCTTCTCATTTTCGTTGACAAGGATGTCTGAGCATCCTGAAATACAACATTTGCCCCACCCCCGTGCAACAACAGCAGCATGCGAAGTCATGCCTCCTCTAGCAGTCAGAATGCCATTGGCAGCATGCATACCACCTACATCTTCTGGACTTGTTTCATTCCGCACCTTCAGTTATAAATAATAAATAATCAGTGCCCTTTATCAAAGATTACTGCTGTACATGTTGCATCAAGTTAAATATCTCTTTATCATCAAGATTCCAAAAGACATGCCAACTTCATTCTAGTTCAGTTTTAGATCTTAATGGAAAATACATGCCAAAACAGTAGAGGAAATGCTTAGATTGATGGTTAGTTTCCATAAACATTTAATAAGCTTCTCAGCCTCTTTTAATGCTTAATTGAGGTAATTCTATGGATAGAACATACCAGAATCACGGGTTTCCCCTGTGCATTCCAGCCCTCTGCATCTTCTGCACTGAATACAATTTGTCCTATAGCTGCTCCAGGGGATGCGGGTAGACCCTTTGCAATCACTTTATCTTTATAGCGGGATGGGTCGTCAAACTTACATGGACAATTTAACCACATGAATGAGGCTAGAGAGTTTTAGCTAATGAGAGTAAACAAAATATACAAAATAGAATAAAATATGTTTTGCTTCATTAAACTGCAATGGCCTGAAGACCTCTTTCAAGCCAAAGAACTATAACTAGTCTAAACAAAAGATAATATCAGCATTTAGCCATGAATATCCTGAACTACATTTGGTAGAAAGTATAAGGTATTTTAGATATCGAATATCAACCTGTGGATGCAGAAGCTGGTCTAGGTGTCTAGGTTCAACCATTTTGATTGCAGAGCATTTATCAACTAGCCCTTCATTGACCATGTCAACAGCAATCTTGACAGCACCTACACCTGTGCGTTTGCCTGTTCGGCATTGCAACATCCACAGCCTCTTCTCTTGTACAGTAAACTCTATATCCTGAAAATATCCCAGATCCCTTTCAGAATTTAAGCACTGCAAGGATATTGTAAGAAACTCCGATGCATATATACAAGGAGTAGCATACAATGCAGAAAGGACCAATGCACATAAAATAAGAAGATAAAGAAACTGAAATAATGCAACTGCTTGTATAAACCAAATCAAAAGGAAATAAGAGAATAAGTTGCTATGGAGTCTCTGGACACTTCTCCTAATTCTTGCTTGCAAGCCTTCCTGAATATTGTGGCATATTCCTATGTGTGGAATTTTGTTGATGTTAATACGTCTCTATGAAAATAATATTATTTGCTTTTGTCATAATTAGTCTCCATCATATGTCCTGTTTATTCATTATGCAGAGAAAGATTTCAAAACATTTATCTGCAGATGCAAAACCACAGTCAAGGAACCGGGTGCTAGAGACTCGGGGAAGTTTGTCGTGGTTTCGGTTAAATTTAGTACTTACCATCATATCTTTGTAATGCTTTTCTAAAATCTCACAGTTCTCCACAAGCTCGTTGTAAGCTTCTGGCAGAAATTGCCTCATTACGGCTATATCCTCTGGCGTTCGAATGCCAGCCACCACATCTTCTCCCTAAAACCAATATAGATAAATGACAATTTCATTGTTCACTATAAAAGACAATAGGCACAGTAGTCTATAAAGAAAAATATGTCCATTCTAAAATATATATATTTAACGAGTCTGGAAAAGTAATTTGCAAATTCATAAGTGTACATACTTGAGCATTGATAAGAAATTCCCCATAAAGCTTCTTCTCCCCTATGCTGGGATTCCTAGTGAACAAAACCCCTGTACCTGAGGTTTGACCCATATTTCCAAACACCATGGCTTGCACATTAACTGCAGTTCCCTTCAAACCTGTTATTTGATTTATGTTTCTGTACTTATTAGCACGCGGGCTATTCCATGAGTTAAAAACCGCCAGAACAGCCAATCGCAGCTGCTCCTTAGGATCTGCATCAACATCAAAAATAATTTACTACCCTCCCATATTAGTTCAAAGCAATGGAAACCACTTCATCCTACTTTTCATGTCAACCAATGTAGCTGAACTTAATTTTTTCTTTATACCTGAGGGGAATTGTTTGCCCGTAGCCCGTATGTAAACATCCTTATACTTAGACACCAGCTCCTTCATATCATCAGCAGTTAACTCCGTGTCAAGTGCAACTCCCTTTGATGACTTTGCATTCTCAAGTTCTCCCGCAAACAAGGAATGAGAAATACCCATGACCTTCATGAACGCATTTCTCAGAGTGAGAAATAAACTAGCTAGAGTCATTTGATGTCTGGAACTAATAGCAAACAAGTATTCAAATGGACTGAAATGCAAAGCCTTGACACAGCACAACTTACCACATCACCGAACATGTCTAGAAAACGCCTATATGAATCATATGCAAAGCGTTCACCACTTTTGGTAGCCAAGCCTTTAACAACCTCATCATTAAGGCCCAAGTTCAGCACCGTATCCATCATACCAGGCATTGAGATCTACACACAAAAGGATTAACATAATTAATAAGAAGACAAAATAGACTAGTAAATAAAACTAGTTTCTTTGTTGAAGAAGCCCATGATCGTCTACAGAACCTCGTTCAAGACAAACCAAAATTGTTGAATTATGACAACTGGATTTGAAACGAAAAGTGTTTATTTTACCGCAGCTCCAGAGCGGACAGAAATCAGCAAAGGCCTCATTGGATCACCCAGAGCTGCATTCATATCCTCTTCCACTGTTTTCAGGCCCTCTAATGTCTCTTCCCACAGACCCTCTGGAAACTTATTTCCACTCTCTAAATATTCTTGACATGCCTCGGTTGAGATTGTGAGGCTTGGAGGAACAGAGAGACCAATGCTCGCCATTTCCGCCAGATTTGCACCTTTTCCTCCCAACTATCCGACAATAAGTATCATGGACAAGGAATCAGTTCAGAAAATCTGATAATCACTTCCATAACCACATTTTAGCTAACAAGAACAGTTAAAATCGAATAAAGAAGATTGGTATCATCCCCCGTCATTACAAGAATTCATATATTAGAAGGAAATCTATGATGTGTACCTATCGCAATCAAATTCTTTTAGGCCATTCTCACAGCAAGTGAAGTGTGGACGACTAGAAAACACACACTTACCAAAGATTTCATGCTCTTGTTTCCCTCACTCCGAGCTTTGCTAAATGTGAATACCCTCTGCAGATCAGCACATAGTCCTCTCAAAATTTTACATATGATCTCAATTCAAACATGATTTATAACACAACAGGGAACCTTTTTTTTCCCTTGCTTTTGAAGTTACCTGCTTGGTCTTTGGCATTGGGGTTGCAACGGCTTGACAACGACAAGAACCATGCTTTAAACTTATGTATCTTCTCCTCAAGTCTATAGGTTGGACTTGCGATGGTTCGAATGACCCGCAGGAGCTGGATTTTCTCAATCTCATGCCGGCCTTGGCCTGATCTTTGCTGAAAGCCAGAGATTCAGCACAACAATCTGGACAATTGTCTTTCAGAGTACCTGACATGACATTTGACGGTACCAGAGTACCCTTCATAACGGACACCATTTCCACGGGTCAACTGACTTGATAGTCCTGCTGCTGCGATTTCCATACCCAAAAATGCAAATTCAGCTGTACATACTCCGAATTGAACAAATATTTTGCTCATAACAGAAGGCCTTCCCCTAAGAAGTATCTAGAACCTAACTATTTAAACGGTATTGAGTAAATGCCTTCAATTGATCTATCTCCAAACTACATGGACTGCAAACTCGCCTCAAACATTTGCTATTAAAGGATCACCAATTTGTATGGTAAAAACAATTTTAATCAAATATAGCATTCACAACCGAGAAATCACATACAGAAATAGCGTAAGCTTCTCATTTTCGGTAAATACTTTTAAGAACTAGCAAACTGGAAAATGCGAAGTGTCAAAATTCAGATATGAGTAGTCTATTTCATTCCAAAAAGTCTAGATATTTAGAACCTTATGATTCAGAACATTTTTCTTTATGTAGACATAATAAAAGATGAAAGCACGTTATACAACGAAGCCATCGATGCGGTAAATAGAATCGTCTTAAGGACGCGACCACGGTGAGGCATATCACTCAGAATTTGTATGTAACCATGCTCATTGTATAATTTTCCAAGAATCCAGTCGAAATATTTACATATTAAGCATCGCCAACCAAAAAAGAGCAGAAATTTTCGAATTCTTTCAAATCATGGACATATCAAATAATATGAAAGAAGCATGAATATTAACAGAAGTATGACTCTATATTTGATCGCTAGCTGTCAAAATTCCACTATTTTCCAGTCAAATTACTCTATTCAATCTATTTCTGCTTCCTAGACTCTGCAATCTCACAACTCGCTCTGTCTCAAAGAACATAAATAACAGAGGAAGGACACTTCCATATCAAATTGCTAGTTAAGGGCAGAAAAATGCTGAAATGACCTTTTCGCTTTAGAATTTTTTTTTTTTCAATTTCCATACCTCTTCGTTTGGGAAGCTCTTCGCCTCTTCTGGAACTCGATCACTGGACCAACAAGCACTCAAAAATACAAGGAAAAAAATCGACTTCGGAAGATTATAAAGAACAAATTCTGTAAAATCGAAGAATTTTTCGGACACCACAGGGATAATTTAGCTCTAAATTCCTCTGATGAGCGATTTAAGCCACGAATATGTGACATCTTCGGGGGGTGATAAGCTTTTTATACACACGACCCATTTACCCGGGTATATAGTTCTCCATTATTCCATTCTCGGATAACTGGCCATCACATGAAGCACATCAACCGCACAGATTCTCTCCGACCAACATGTACTCAACAACTGCCGTCGATGACGTCCCGTTTTAACTGCCTTGCCATGAATGAGGCGCTGAATTTCACAACTCATTTAATATATGTCTCAAAATTCGCTCTTTGGATAATTTGATTGAATTCTTGAACCAATAAGAATCAAGAAGAAGTACTTGTATGGTTCCTATGAACATTATATTGGTATAGTTTTTGATTTTTTTTCGAAGAACCCATAGTTTTGGACCTTGGACAATGGCAGTGGTATAGTTTTGGATTTTCTTGCCCAAGACTCATGGTTTTGGGTGTTCTTTTAGACATTGTATGGTTTTGGAGCTGTTGGTATGGTTTTGGACTCTCTTTCAAACATATTTGTGAGATATGATTTTCGATTCTGTTTTGAGATATGATTTTGGATTTTGTTTCGAAAGACCTAAGTTCAAGATGCCAAAATACTGAATTGTGGATAAAATAGGTAGAGAAAGTGATTACGGGAAGCAATAATCGCTCGACTGCGGGTCCCTGTGAGGGGCCACAACGCTTATCGAAGCCTGGTTCTCCTGCAACCGCTCTCCGCAGGTTCCCAACGCCTCCTTCTGCTGACACGTATGAAAAGTAACCAGGGATGACACGGACTGCGCCAGTGTCATAATATTCATTCTTATATGATAGTTCGTTGAGGCGCACCTGGCTAATCGCTGTCTGCCCGCCACCTTGGACTCCGCTAGAAAGCTGACGAGGTTGGCTAAGTTTCCTACGGAAGAGATGATATGGTGTCGGTTTAGGATTAACATGGTGACTGTGTTGTGACGTATATCTCATTTGAAAGTCTTAATATACCTGCAGAGTAGTCACGGATCGTTTCTCGGTAGGTGTTTCAACAACAATTTTCTAAAAATTTGAAATTTTATATCAATAAAAAAATAATAAATATTAAAATAAAAGTTTTTAAGTTTTTTTTAATAAATCATTTAAGGTTGGATATTTTTATTCTATCCTCTTAAAAGGGTAAAAGGTAAGAGGTGAGGTTATTGTTAATAAAGAGTTTGAACTTTAAACCTCTCCAAGAACCAAAGAACCTTGTCCAATCCCCTTGGGACAAGCTTTCAAGTTTTTTTATTCAAAGGTTGGTGGATTGAAACGAGTCCTATAAAAGTATTATAACATTTTTGACAATTATGTATGTATTTCTCCTTGAAAGTCAAAAATCTAATAATTTGATGATCCAATGTTAATTGATAGATAGAGAGATATTGATAAGACTTTTCAATTGTTATATGAATATTTTTATTGTATTTTTTATTTTTTTAAAACATAGAGCAACCAATTTAGTTGGGGTGCATTGACGACCACGTTCATTGTAAATTGAACTTAATTTTATATAGTGATATTATAACAATTTGACATTATGCATGTATCTTCTCTTCAAAGTCAAGAAATTTAATCCATTGTACTAATCTCAATTCCAATATATCTTAACAAAAACACCACAAGAGCAAAAGATATTGAGTTCTCCTATTAGAGATCCAAGTTCAATTCTCAAGAAGGTGGCCTCCAATATGCCTTTGTTTTTCAACCTCTAAAAAAAAAAAAAAAAATTGATATATTAATATTTTTCTTGTATTTTTTTTAAACTTTGGGGGCACATCCGAAACCACCCTCCTCCCTCCTCATAAATTAAACTTGAGTCTACGAAGAAAAGACCAATACTTTTACCATTAAAATGCCTTGAGATAAACTTTTTCTTATATTAAAATAATTAAATACTTTGTATATTTTTTCTAAAATATTTATTTAAAAAGTAACCTTTATTATATGAAAACAAAATATAATAAATTTATAAATATTTTTTTATAATTTGATTAGTATAATAAACTTTTACACGGGGTTGAAGAATCTTCTCCCAACCATGACCTTTTGTAAAGCATGACCCCTTATAAAGTCGAAAGCTATGCTTATCAATAGGAAATTTAATCCACAACCATCACACACCCAAACACTCACACGGTTTGAACCTTAAACCACTTCAAAAAAAATCAAAACCCAAATCGTCACACTATCCCCTCAAACTATAAATAATTTATTTTTTACGTTATAAAGAGTAAATATAAAATATTAGAAACCAACAAACTCATGGTCTTCTCTAAGATAATCTCCCATGGCCAAGTAGAGGACAATCATAGAAGAGATAAAAATGCAATAGAATAATTGGTTATATTATTAATGGTGCAATTGCCCTTGTGCCATGTATAATGAAATCGAAAATTTGTATACAAGGTTTATAACATGCATTTCTTATAGTTTATTTTTTTTATTTTTTTATTTTTTTTAAGGTTTAAGGTTTAAACTAGATGTGTATATGGACAGTTGTGTATAAAAAAAAATTATTGATAAGTTCAGTTTTTTTTTGTATGAGAAGTTTTTTTAAGGTTTAAGGTTTAAACTAGATGTGTATATGGACAGTTGTGTATAAAAAAAATTTATTGATAAGTTCAGTTTTTTTATGTATGAGAAGTTATAGTAGGATGGGGATACTAACCCTGAGCGTCGGTTATAGGGATTTCTCACACTAACTAATTTAAATAATAATAATAATAATAATAGTTTTTGTTTTATTATAAAAATGTTTTAAAATATTACATTCAAAGAAATAATAATGATTGATTATATGTATCTGCATCAGGTACCTTAGTGGCAAGTTCTCTCAATTATCGGAAGGAGGTTTAGGGTTTAAGCTTGACGAGCTACATCGGATACATAAAAAAAAACCTGACTAATTTGAGGGGTATATCTGAATGGACCAGACCGTGTGAAACAAAAAATCCTGCCCCCTAGAGGATATAGGGAACGGTTTTCCTTAACATAAAGTTTTGTCCCGGAGGGACAACGCAACGATATGGGCTTTGGCTCTTCTTCAAGGAGGTCCAAGGTTCAAATTGTAATGTGAGCAAGCATGCAAGGGAGGTGGGTGTGTGTTAAATTCTTTATTGATAAGCATAGATCTCGGTTTTACGAGGTATCATGGTTGGGAGGAGACTAGATTGCTTTGCCCTGTGCATTGGTTATAGGGATTTCTCACACTAATCAAATAAAAATAATAATAATAATGATTGATTATATACTCTTATGAGAAGTCATGGTGGGATCACGATGGGACGAGGATGCACAACCTTAAGCATTAGAGTTTTTTCACACTAACCAAATAAAAATAATAATAATAATGATTGATTATATACTCTTATGAGAAGTCATGGTGGGATCACGATGGGACGGGGATGCACAACCTTAAGCATCAGCCGTAGAGTTTTTTCACACTAACCAAATCCAAAAAAAAGTTTGGAAGGACAACACAACGATCCAAGCTTTGGCTCGAGAAGTCCAAGGTTCAAACTGCGATGTGGGCGAGTGTGTGAGGGGATGGGTGGATGTATGGTTGTGTGTTAAATTTCCTATTGATAAGCTCAACTTTTTCTTATGAGAGGTCATGCTAGGATGGGTTTCCTCTATCAATCCTAAGGGTTTCTCACATTAACCAAATCCAAAAAAATAAATAATTAAATATTTTTTTTGGTTAGTGTGAGAAACCTTTACAACCAATGCACAAGGTTGGGCAGGCTACTGCCAACCATGACCCTTCCTAAAGCCGAGAGCTATTCTTAACAACAGGAAATTTAACACACAACCACCACACACCCACCCCCTCACACACTCACCCACGTCGTGGTTTGAACCTTGGACCTTCCAAAGAAGAGTCAAAGCCTGAATCATTACACTGTCCCCCTTGGGACTTATATTTTTTAGGTTAGTGTGAGAAACCCCTATGACCAACACATAAGGCTAAGTAATATCCTTCCAACCATGATACCTTGTAAAGCCGAGAGTTATGCTTATCAATAAGGAATTTAACACACAACCTTTATGTCCCCCTTTGCATCATAGAGGTTAAAACCGTGGATCTTCTGTTCAACAGGGCTAGGCTTGCCTTCTCCACTTGCGCTACAAAGACAGACAAATAAATAATGATTGATTATATTTTTATTTTTTAAATTTTTATTTTAGATTTGGTTAGTGTGAAAAACCCCTACTACGATCGACACTCAGGGATGGGATCCCCATCCCACCATGAACTCTTATAAGAATTATATTGTTATTAATATAATTATTTTTTAATAGATAAGGAAGTTGGTTACATCCACATTATTTATAGTAATTGTCAAGTGTAGGGTTCAAACCATAGAGGTTGCTCTCAACAAGCCTATACCACCTCATAAGGAAGACCACCAAACTTTCGAGATTCATATCATCATCATCGATCTAACACACACGTAGAGAATTTAGATCAAACTACTACCTTTACAACATAATACCCCCAAGGTTTGAACCTAGGTCTCTTCTTGATAAGTGCTTGACCAGACAAACAATTACCACTCCACCTCGCTTTTAGGAATAAAACTCTTAAAATAAAAAGAAAATCTCTAAATCCACTCTTAGGTGGTCGAAAATGTCATCCCATCCAAATATACCACTATCTAGAGGGAGGCCACAAGAGAATTTTTTGTATCCCCCTTCACATCACAAAAGGTTCAAACCATGGACCTCGTGTTCAGTGGGTTCAAGCTTGCCTTCTCCACTTACGCTACAAAGGCAGACAAATAATTGTAATCATCATAGTGAGGAATACTTTAATGGTAAGTCTTCAAAGGATATCATAGTGTTAAGTCTTTGGGTTTTCATCAAGAGACCCAAGTTCAAACATTGACATTAGTATGAGGGGATCAAAATCCCTCGTAAAAAAACATGTGTAAACTAAGTTATTGTCAAATGGTGTAGTTCAGCCAATTAGATTCCTTGACATTTAAGAGATTCATATTCAGATCTTGTCTAGTGATACATGGATAATATCCAAGTTTGTTGTAATACCACTATATGTGATGATGATATAATACGGGTAGAGTAGTCTCAATTTCTTATAATTAAGAACATATATAATTGTAATATATATATTTGATGGGATTAAGATATATCTCATCTATCTTATTACATGATTTCAATATTTATACTAAAATTTGGTCTTCATCTTGAAAACTTATGTTTTCAAGCATTTGATTTAATATTATTTAATTATATTTTATTAATTATTATTTTTAGTAAAACATTGCATTGAACCAAGGAAGTGGATTGTGGTCTTATATATTCAATATATATATTTGGTGGAATCGATAGCCGCTACAATGATTTAGGCATATTGTTCATATTTTATGGCTGCCACAATATTCTACGCTATTTGTCTCGAAAGTTGTTATATATTGAATATTGATAGACCTAAAAAAATTACCTAAATTATTATATAATATTTTTTATTTTAATTTTAATATTTAATAAAAAAAATTATTTGGTTAGTGTGATAAACCCCTATGACCAACGCATAGGTCTGAGCAGTCTCCTCCCAACCATGACCCTTTGTAAAGCCGAGAGCTATGCTTATCAATAGAAAATTTAACACACAACCACCCTCTCACACACTCTCCCACATCGTGGTTTAAACCTTGGACCTCTCGAAGAAGATTCAAAGCCTACACCGTTGCATTGTCCCCCCTAGGACTCAAAACTTTAATTAAGGAAAATCGTTCCTCGTATCCCCTAGGGACCAGGGCTTTTTGTTCCACAAGGCCTATCCCATCGGGGTATACCTTTCACGCTAGTCAAGGGGGGGAGGCATCTGATGCAGGCCATCAAGCTTGAACCCCAGACCTCTTTTATAATATTGAGGGAACTTGCTAGTAAGGTACCTGGTGCAGATACAAATTTTTGTGGTTAGTGTGATAAACCCCTACAACCGACGCATAAGGTTGAGCAGTTTCCTACCAACCATGACCCTCATAAGGTTGAGAGCTACACTTATCAATAAAATAATAACACAACCATTTAAGTATCAACAGGGTGGGCACAGGGAGAATGGAGCTTTTTCGACCGCTACCAGCACATAGGATATTCTCAACTGCACCTTGTATTTGTAGGGTGAACACAGGGAGAATGGAACCTAGGTCAGCCTCTATTAAATGATTATTTTAAAACATATTTTTAATTTGTTATATTAATTAAAATGACTTTATTCAAATAAAAAAAGACTTCATATTGAATGAGTTATTCCAACAAATCAAATAATAGTATTACAATAAACTATATGGCAGTTATGTTTATATCACTTAACAAGATTCAACCCTAATATTTTCTTTCTCAGAGCCCAAATTTTTATTATGTAACCACTTGTTCTCATATCATTTGATAAATAACTTTAAGCTTTTAGGTTATATTAATTTAATAATTATTACTATTTATTTAATTATATAATTTAATATATTATTAATATAAATGATTTAATAGTCCAAAGTATTGGAGGGTCTGGTCGATGGAGCAGCAAGGAGGAGGAGCAAGAGGTCTAGGGGCGACAAACCCTAGGTGTGGGGCTTCGGATGGTAGAACAATAGGCGCGATAGGTGGGGGCTCTGGTGAGATAGTAGGGCCCCAGGTGGAGGATGTGGACAAGGAAATTCCATTGGAACCGGACCCAGGGCATTGGGTGGATGCGATCGAAGATATCTCTGATGGGGACCAGGACTCTGTGCATCAGGATCAAGGGAAGACCCAAGAAGGAGACAAAGAGAAACCTGACAACTGGAGACCATCTTATCTTAATGCTCTTCGTGGTAAGAAAAAATTGTTCGACTCTTGTTTTAATCTAAAACCCATCAATGGTAGGTTGGACATCCCAGATACCCTAGCTCAGCATGTGGCTATGGAGGGCAGAACGTCTCTGGTGGCAAAATTTATGGGGGTTCGATCGGACTTGGAAGTCATAAGGAGATGGGCCATCCAGAAATGGTGGCCAAGGGTCGGTATGATGATTAGGGCTTTACCCAAGAGTTTCCTTTTGGTGACATTTCAATGTGACCAGGACATGGAAAGGATTCTTCAAGGAGGTCCTTGGTTTTTTGGGAAAATGGGCTTGTATCTGAAGCGTTGGACCCCCGATTTCAACCCCCAAACCCAGGTGTTGGATTTGGCTCCTATTTGGGTTAAGATGTTGAGATTACCTCTGCTTTGTTGGAATGAGCAAATCTTGGTTGGGATAGCTGCAGAGATTGGGGAACTGGTAGCTATCGATCCTGCAACCTTGAGCAGAACAAGACTTCTTTTTGCTCGCATGTGTGTGTTGGCGGACCTGAGTAAAGAACTCCCTAAATCTATTATACTGTCGTCTATGTATGGCCTTCATACTCAGGACTTTGAATATGAAAATATGTCTATTAAGTGTAGTGTTTATGGGAAGGTAGGGCACCAGGGTATCCACTACCTTTCCAAGAACCAGCCCCCACCCCAAAATACTATTCCACAAACCCAGAATAATATCCCTTCCCCGTAGGTCTCCATTCCTGCCCAACATGGGCCTCAAGGACGTGGGGCTCGGAATCCGAATATCAGAGACCCCGTTCAGCCTAATTTCAGAAAGAGGTAACGTTATAACCCTCCTCCCATAAATACCTATGCCCTAGAATCCTCTCACAAGGGAGTTGGTCCCTCTGGTGGGAACCCTCAAGTACAACCTGCTCCAAAGGTGATGCAGCAGGCCCCAAAACCAAATCACAAAGGAAAAAACCACATAGATCAACGCCCTGGAGCAAGTAAGTTTGATTGGGTAATACGGGAGACCTATGGAGGCTCGACGGAAGTGGTCCCCTGTACTGTAGAGGAATTTATGGGAAGAAATTCCAAGGAGATCAACATCCCAATGGAGAACAATTTTGATGCATTAAATCATCTAAAGGGAGATCAGATGGATAGCCAAGAAGTGGAATCTGAGGTAGAGGAGACCCAAGAGAAGGATTTAGAGGAGAAAAATCAGAGGAAGGAGCAGGAAACTGATAAGACAGGTAAGGATACTCAGGAGGTAGAGGTGAACCACCAAGATCAGTGTACCCCCAAAGCAGGGAAAAAGGAACCTACTAATCAAGAAGCTAAGAGCACGAAATCATCTCCACTGTCAGAAAGACCAGTTAACCTAGAGATCCAGGTTGTTACCCCAAATGCCAAGACTGACCCATCCAAGATGGTGACCAGAAGCCAAGTGAAACCCAAGGAACCCCCACCTAAAGTGGATGTATGGGGATATGGTTTGGTAGGAAGAGGGAAACCTAGCAATGCTGCCTTAAGGCAGAAAGAAGCAGAGTGAGGAGTGGCTGATGGCACTCAAGTAGTATTACACTTTGGGGTGAAGGCTCGGGGATCCAAAGCCCATAAATGAATATTCTATCATGGAATATACATGGGAGCAATCCTGCAAAAATGAGAGCTCTATATGCTCTTAGACAAGAACACAAACCGGATATGATATTACTACAAGAAACTAAAATGGAGGAGAGTAGAGTGATCCCTTTTAAGAATAGGACTTGGTGAGAAGTTGAAGTAGTAGCCCAGGAGGCCACTAGAATAGCAGGAGGGTTGTTGGTTATGTGGAACAAGAATGTGATTGATAGTAGAGTGATTCTGATGTCTAGTTGGTTTATTTATCTCCTATGTTTGGATAAAACCACGCAGGAAGAGTGGATCTTAACGAATGTATATGCTCCAGTTAGACAGGGACTGAGAAGGGTTCTCTGGGGTCAGCTAGCTGAACTGAGGGAGATGGTCCCCAACTACCCTTGGATTGTGGTGGGGGATTTCAATTGCTACCTTAATCCTACAGATAAATTTGGGGGCTCTCAAAGAATAATTGTTGATATCTACGAGTTTAGAGATTTTGTTGATCAACATGAGCTGATGGATGTGGACCTACGTAGATTCTCCTATACATGGTCTAACAAAATACTGAAGGAAAACCAAATTCAGATCAGATTAGATAGGTTTCTTCTTTCTCAGGAATGCCTGGAGAGGTTTGGGGACTCTTCATTAATGGCACTACCAAGAATCGGGTCTGACCACAACCCAATTCTATGGGAAATTGGGGAGGACTCTAAGAAAAATACATCAAACCCTTTCGATTCGAACTTATGTGGCTCCAACACTAGGATCTCAAGGATCTGGTTGCCCAATGGTGGGACAAAAAGTATAATGGTTCGAAACTGGCCCAAGTGGTGTGTAAACTGAGGAATGTGAAGGCTAACATTAGAGAGTGGAACAAAACTTCCTTTGGCAATATTTTTGCAAAAAAGGTAGAACTAAAAGACAAGATCAATGAACTACAGGAGAAGCTGAAGTCAGATCAGCTTACAGAAGATCTGAGAAACCAGGAGAGGGAGTTGTTAGCCGAATACCACACGGTGTTGGGATTTGAAGAAACCTTCTGGAGGCAAAAATCTAGACTGCGTTGGTTGAAGGAGGGTGATAGAAATACAAAGTTCTTCCATGTCTCTACTCTTCACCATAGGAGTACTAACAAAATTAAGGAGATCAAGATGGTCGATGGGTCTAACACCAAAGATATGGAAGACATAAGGAGGGAAGCGACCGAGTTCTTTAAATCATTGCTAGAAGATGTAAATCCTACTATTGAAGAAGAGGACTCTCTGTTGGCAGCCATTCCACCCCTTGTCACTGAGAATCTTAATGGATTCTTACTCAGCCCTTTTACATAGGAGGAAATCAGGAAGGCGGTTTTTGACATGGATGGTAATAGCTCCCTAGGACCGGATGGCTTCCCCATTGCTTTCTTTCAGAAGTTTTGGGATATCCTAGGCAATGATGTAGTGGAAGCTATAATTGAGGCTCAAAAGGACATGGAAATCCCAGAAGGAGTTAATGCTACATTTTTAGTCCTCATCCCTAAACTAGTGGGAGCAATGGAATTTTCTAGTTTTTGCCCTATCAGTTTATGTAACACTCTGATGAATATTCTCACGAAAACAATCGCCAATAGGCTGAAGGTTATCCTGCCATTCATCATTGATATGAACCAAGGAGGTTTTGTGAAAGGGCGACAAATACTGGATGGTATCATCACAATTCACGAAGTTATTCATTCAATGGTGGCTAGTAAGGAAGCAGGTATGTTACTAAAGCTAGACATGAATAAAGCCTACGACCGGGTCTCATGGCATTTCCTCACCAAGATTTTGGGTAAGTTTGGTTTCTATCCCTAGTGGATTAAGTTGATTTTTAGTTGTATCTCTACCACAAGATTTTCTATCATGGTGAATGGGTCACCCTCCGGTTACTTTAAGAGTGAAAGGGGGTTGTGACAAGGAGATCCTTTGTCTCCATACTTGTTTATTATTTTAGCGGAAGCATTGGGTAGGAATATTTCAGAAGCTATGGCAGAAGGTCGATTGGGAGGTTTCAAACCAGCCTCAACAACAGAGCCAGTGTCTCACCAATAGTTCATGGATGATACGATCATTGTGTCCAAAGCCTCGGTGCCTCAGGCTAGGAAGCTGAAGAGAATTCTAACCAAGTATGAGACGAAAGCAAGACAATACATAAACTATAAGAAGAGTAGCATCTATTTCTTTAACATGCCTGGTGGGAGGGAGGAAAGAATAGCTAACCTCTTTGGATGTGGAAAGGAGCTTTTACCGATGACTTATCTAGGCATGCCTATGTTTGAAGGAAGAATGAAGGCTACTTTGTGGAACTCAATCATTGATAGGATCTCCAAAAAGTTAGCAGGGTGGAAGGGCAACCTTCTCATCTCCACAGGGAAAGCCTTACTAGTTCAAACTACTTTACAGAGCATTCCAATCTATTGCATGTCTCTATTTAGAATGCTTGCAAAGGTCCGAGCTACACTAGAGCAAATTCAGTGCAACTTCTTATGGTCAGGTTCGGAGGAGAGAAAGAGAATTCCGTTGGTAGCATGGAATCAGGTGTGTGCAAGCAAAGATCAAGGGGGCCTAGGGTTAAAGAGAATGAAATAAATGAACCAAGATCTGATTGGCAAACAGGTCTGGAGATTTGTCAATAATGATCAATTGGGATGGGTAAAACTTCTTAAGGCAAAATATATCAGAAATAATCAGGACTTCCTAAAAGCTGATAATCTCCCTAGAGGATCCTATTTCTGGAATTGTTTGCTCGAATGTCGTGAGGTAGTCAGGAAAGGCATCATATGGAGAATTGGTAATGGAAGACAAGTGGACTTTTGGCAAGATCCATGGTTGGAAGAAGGCCCTCTACAAGATAACTTAGACCTTCGGGTCCTCCAACACAAACTTTCAGAGGAAATGGGAGGAAAAGTAGGGGATTTTCTTGTTGTAGCACAAGAAACTTCCTCTTGGAAGAAAATCATAGTTCAAAATCCTTTAGAGCAAGAGAAGGTGGCCCTGACCAAACTCAATGATGCTTTAAGGGTGTTCCCGATCATTCTAGGGGGAGGAAGAGACAAGATGATTTGGGGCAAAACTACAAGTGGGATCTATTCAGTAAAAACTGCCTATAAACTAATCCACTCAGGATTTAATGGTTGGACTCTGACTTCTATTATTTGGTTAAAGAATTTAACCCCAAAAATAGCTTTCTTCTTTTGGCTGGCAGTTCAAAATAAGATTCTGACAATAGATAATCTGCAGAGGAGAGGTTTCCAATTCATCAATCGATGTATCCTATGTGAGAAAGTGACAAAATCTATAAGTCATATCTTTCTAACTTGTGAATTTTCTTGTGCAGTATTCCAAATGATTCTGTCCAAATTTCATATAGATTGGGTCCGCCCAAATAGCATGTCTGACTTCTGCATACAGTGGGCTTCCCCCTTCTGGGTGAAACTTTTGACTTGGCTCTGGAAGCTCAGCTTACCCCATTTTTTATGGGGGATATGGAATGAGAGAAATAAGAGAGTATTTAAAGGATGGAAGAAAGATCCCAGGTTATGTGGTAATAAAATAATCAAAGCTCTGAAAGAAAACTGGAAAACCTTTTACTTCAAAAATGAGACCCTGTCTCCTAGGGAAAGGAGGATTTTGTGGAACTAGGGAGAGGAACCTCCAGACCCAGTCATTACAACCAACCCACGGGATGGTGTCAAGTGGATACCCCCCACACAAAAGTGGGTTAAGTTCAATTTTTATGGGGCAGCCAAAGGAAATCCGAGGGCTACAGGAGCAGGAGGAGTTCTGAGAAATGAGGAAGGAAAAGTGGTCCTTGCCTTTGCGAAGCCTTTGGGAACTCAAACAAATCATTTTGCAGAAGCCCGAGCCTGCATGCAGGAAATGAGAATTGTCAAACTAGAGGGTTATAAGGAAGTAATATTTGAAGGGGATTCACTTAATATAATCAAGGCAATTAAGGAGGATAAAGACCCCAGCTGGACCATCTCGGAGCTTATCCTAGAAGCAAAGATTCATAAATCCCATTTGGTTAGTGCCCGAATCCAACACACCTTCAGAGAAGGGAACCAGACGATGGATCTAATGGCAAATATTGTAGTTTTTGCTGGGGAGATGCAAATTTGGAAGGATAACTTCCCTCAAGAATTACTGGTGTTGGCTTCTAAAGAAGATCTAAGATCAAACCTGTTAGAGTAGCAAGAGATCATAGTGGTTGATGAGGAGTAATCCAACAGATGGAATTAGGTAGAGGGACAAAATGCAACCCATTTGTTGGGGCCTGGGAAGTGACAAGTGTACGGTACAACAACCTAGTGTTATGTTTAGTAAGTGCTAGGTGTTGTCTAGTTTTTGTTTTATCCTGAATAGTCCAACGACAAGTATAGGACTGTGGACTCTAAGTATGGCTTAATGTGGGTCTTGGGAAGATCCATTTTGTATTTTGATTATACGGGCTTGGAGCTAGAACCAACCCATTTTGACTATGTAAAAGGTTTGTGGACCTTATAACCACCTCTACCTAATACCAAAAAAAAATTTAAATGATTTTATTTATTTTCAATTGGTTATGTGGGATTTAAATGACCCCACTCGCAGTACATCATCACCACATAGTGGTACAACAAAGTTGGGATATTATCCATGTATTTCTTGGTAAGATTTGAACCTTGGTCTCCTCTTTAAATCTTGAGGAATGATTTGATACTTTTACAATCAATTATGATAAGTTTTTTTTTTTGTAAAATACATGTTAAACTATTTTATAATCAATATTCACATTCTCACTTCACTTCTATTTGTCATGAAGATATAAATGATAAATATTACAAATTATCTATATGTTAGTATAGAGCTAATAATTAAACTAGAATAGCTTCAATGAAGATGAAAAATTAACCATTTTAAACCAATTGTCTTATAAAAGATAATGAAATAATATAATATAAAACAATTTCAATGTGTAAAAATCATAAATAAGAAGCAAGTACCAATTCTTCTAGATCTTAGGAAAAACTCAAAAACTAAGGATTCATGTGGAAAAAATATAGGTAACATGGCAAAAAAGTCATATATAAAAGTCCTTATTGGAAATTAGGATGCCCTAGTTAGTGATAAGAGGAAAATAAAATCTATGACAAACCCTAACCAAGTAGGTGATACTATACTATATGTGATTATCAAGGATGAGATGATCGAGCATGATATAATAGTTCTCAAAACCAAAGGATTAATATGTGAGTTCCATGGATATTGGCCAGGTTTTTTAGAGGTTCAATATTGGATCAAGTTGAAGTGGAGACTGAATTCTAATTACTCAATGACTTTTTGTTTAAAAGGATTATCCTCATTATCTTCTCCAGTTCAGAAATAAGGGATAAAATAATGGATGGAGGCCCTTGGTTTAGGGGCAAAGAACCATTATATTTAAGACCACAAAGTGAGAATTTTTTTTGGACACAAAGACTTTAAAATGTTTCTAGTATGGATTAGACTTTTTGGACTTCCTTATCAACTCATCAATAAGGAGGTTTTGAATAATATTGGTAATAAATTGTGAGTTTATCTAAGAGGGACCAACTACTAAGGAAATAAGGCATGTTGTACACACTCGAATATGCGTTGCCATATATATTTCAAAATATTTACTGTAATCCATTAGGATTAAATTTGAGTCAAGAGAATATGATTAACTAGTGCATTATGAAAAATTGTGTTTTGATGTCATAAATATTTTTTTGTTACATAGGAGAGTTGGTCTAAACCACACTATTTTTAGTAATTGATGTCACAAATGTTATTAAAACAGATATATTATAAGAAATTGCAAAGTGAAAATGATGGAGAAAGAGATGGAAAATTTTGGGCATGAGACAAAATTTAATATGAAATAAGATCATATCATAAGAGAAGCTACATCAAATCAAGGATTTTCGACTCCTACAAAAGTGGCAAGAAAAACCCCTCTACACAAGGTTATGCATAGCGGTGAAACTTCGCCATTTGGGTGAAAAGTACAATTTTTGAAAATTCAAATTTGTAAAATTTGGGGGACTCGGACGTCGGCCATTTAGCCAAAAAATTTCAAAACAAATAAATTTTAGGAGTCGGTTCATCGTGCTTTGATAAGAGTATCATGGTTATTTTTAAAAATTTGCAAGCCATCCCGCCTAAATAAAGTACCCTTTTTGCCCTAAAATTTTAAAATTTCTAAATTATCCCACCCAACTCACCAAGTATACCTCTATATATAATTAACACCCTAGGGATACATTTTCATTTTCGAAACGTGTTCTACACCCGACGAATACTTCGACACAGTTCTGCACAAGACCGGAACCTTTTTTACGATCGGCTACCACCAATTCTGCATTCAGATGGAACCTCTTCTGCTACCATCTGGAACCTCTTTTGCAACCGTTCAAAACCTATTCTAAACTATTTGAAAACTATTCTACAGGAACCTCTTCTACAACTGGACAGAACCACTTCTATATCCAGACCCTATTCTGCAACTGATCTTGAACCACTTCTATAGCTAGAACCTCTTGTGCAACCGGATGGAACCACTTCTATAGTCGAACCCTATTTTACAACCATCCTGAACCACTTCTATAGTCGAAACCTCTTGTGCAACCGGATGAAACCACTTCTGCATCCGGATCCTGCTCTACAACCGTCTTGAACCACTTATGCAGTCAAAACCTCTTGTGCAACCAGACGAAACCACTTTTATAGCTAGACCCTATTCTACAACCATCCTGAACCACTTCTATAGCTAGAACCTCTTGTGCAACTGGATGGAACAACTTCTACATCCGGATCCTGCTCTACAACCATCCTGAACCACTTCTACAGTCGGAACATATTGTGCAACCGAACGCAACCACTTTTGCAACTAGGACCTATTCTACAATCGGACGGATCAATTTTGCAAGCAAAAAGTGTTCTGAATTCGACCGAAACCATTTCTAACACTAGAACATTTTTTGATCGGATCCTGTTTCACATCGGACCTCTTTCTACACTAGGTTTTCTATCACTGCTCTACTTGCCATATTTTTCTCTATTTTGCCATGTTTTGCATGTTATCCCCTATTTTCTCTCTTTCTATTAAATCTTATATCCGAGCCCTCTTCTGCATCCGGATGGTCATTGCTCTATTCCCATGTTTTCCCTGTTTTGCCCTATTTTGAATGTTTTAAAACTCTTTGATTCTTAGTTTCAATTCAGATCTTTTTTCCTTTCTAAGATTATACATGAGTAAATGCTTTGGTTCTCTAAAGACATATTGATGCTCTATTTCTTTGAACACATTTTGATTCTCTATTTCTAGACCATTTTGTGCTATAATATGATATTTTTTGACATACGTATCACCAATTATTTTATGATTAAAGAATATTTTTCTTAAATTGATTTCAATTCGAATGTTAATTATCTTTGTGCTCTTGTCAGTTAAAGTGCTTTCACCTGAAAATGAACCAGTGGCATAAACTGATAAAATCACAATAAAGAATGGTAGGAAACAAGTATGTATAATCTACCACCCAAACAATTATTTATTCTATTTACAATATTATCTTAAGGCCTCCAGAAAGTACACCCTCTTCAACATTTTATTACTCTTCTGAATTGAAAATATTTTTCGTAACAAGTAAAATGTTACCCAGTGATGGAAAGAAGGGCACCAAATCTTCTACTGAAAAGAGTATCCTCAAATATTTTAGCCAAACTTCGAAATGCAATGAGCCAATGACATCCATGCAAATTCAAGGTACAAATGATTTTTGACTTCCCAATATCTGCTTGATTGATGATTTGAATATTTTTCTGTAATTTTTTATGCAAGAATGATAAAAAATATTATGGTATGCTACTATGCAGAATACCCTATCGATCTTGATATGCCTCCACTTGAAGATATTCCCCAACAAGAGATGCCTTTTAATGAAAATCCCCTTGAAAATGACATCCAACAAACACTTGAAGACAACACTCAAAATGACATCACAATTGAAAATGAAAGTGATAAATCAAAATCATTACAAGCTTCATTTGAATCTTCAAGCAAAAATTCCAAAAAAAAAAAGCGTCTAATTGGATACTTGGAAGGGGATTTAGGAATGAATGGGCAAAAATATTTCCCTGGCTTGAGCCTGTAATGACTGAGGATAACCAAATCGATGAAAAAGAATGTAGATGCAAAATTTGCAGTTGGAGACTTGGTAAGGATCATAGGCTTCAAAACAAGATTGATACAATTGAAAAACATGTTGGCAAAGCTTATGTAAAAGTTATAAAAAGTAATGGTGAAGTTAGTAAAGAAGTTAAGTGGAAGGGTGCATCAGAATGTTTGCATTTAAGATATGCTATAGAATATGAAAATCACTTAAAGCAACAACAATCTCTTGTTGAGAAAGGTGGAACAATTGCAGCCCAATTTCATAAAATACAGAAGACTATTTTAGCTTCAAAAAGTATGCAGTTTGTCGTTGTTTACAATATTCTCAAGAAAGGTAGACCAATGTCCGATTTTATTGATTATAAGTAGCTATTATGCCTATTTAATGTGCAAAACCTTCCTAGTTCTCATTGGTCAGACCGAAGTGGTTGGGAAATGGTAAAATGTTTATCTTTGGTTGAGAAAGAAGACCTAAGGGAGCAAGTAAAACTTGCCAGATTCATTTCACTTTCTATTGATGAGGTAACAACTGTGGACAACACATCTTGGATTTGCATGCATGTGTACACATTTCAAAATCATATTAGAAGGCCTATTTTGTTGGGAATACATAAGATGTTGGAAAGTTCAAATGCAGAAAACATTTATAATGTTGTTGTCAATAGTTTAAAGAATATTGCGGGAATGAATGATATAGACATAGCAACAAAGTTAATTTGCATTGGAGCTGATGGAGTTGCTATTATGCAAGGTCACAGGTCTGGTCTTTGTGTTCGACTCCAAACCACAGTTGCCCCATATATGATTCCCATTCATTGTATGGCTCATAGAGTAAATCTTGCATATAAAATTGTGAGCACATGTTCAAATGTTGCTAAAGTGGAAAACCTTATTCGTGAAATTCATTCTTATTTCTCATTAAGTCCAAAAAGGTTTGCAGAGTTTCAAAAGTTTGCACTAGGAGTTACAGAAGGGAAAAAATTGTTAAAATATGTGGATACAAGATGGATTTCACTGTATCAACCTGCTCAGAGAGTTTTTGCAGAATATCAATCATTGACAGGGTTTATGCATGCAAATCACAGGATAGTTGATAAGGCAAAAGATATGATATTCCGTTTGACTGACTTGGAAACACTTTTGACCTTATGTGGTATTCTTCCAATGTTAAAAGAAATGAACAGATTAATTAATCTTGCACAAGAGAGATCCATCTATATCATTGATTTTATGAGGATGAGAAAACAAATATGTGTGCTTATAGATACATTATATGTGTCTAAAGTAGATTTTACATAACCTTTGTTTGATAGTTGGAATACATTGATAAACATGAACAATCCAAAAAGCTTCTTGAAGTTTAACATCAATGATCATATTTGTATTAATGTTCATGAAAATATGGTACATGTTTATTGTTTTGAAAGGCAATCAAGTATTGTTGTGGAATATTTTGAAGAAGTTCCTATAACACACAGTAGATTTCATGTTATTATACAGAAAACAAAGTGTAATTTGTCAAAAATAGCAAAATATTTAACAAGTGAGATAAGAGATCGGTTTCAAAGAGATGAGTTGCTCGAGGCCATGGGTGTGGTTAACCCCATGTTTTGGGGACCTTGTACTGAATACAATTTTGCAAATGAGTTGTTTATTAAATATATGGGTAACCTCATTGACCATTTCAGTAAGAGTGTGGAAGTCAATGGTGTTGAAATAAAAGGTTTACTCAACAATGATCTTTTGAAAGAACAGTCATCGCATTTTGGAAGAACAATGGTTGTGCAAACATCACTTATGATAGGTGTCCATGAGATTGGTTCCACTGCACGTTTGTGGTAAAAATTGTATCCAAGCACAATATTACAAGATACAATAAGTGAATACTTTCGTTTATATGAATTATGTGAAACAATGATTTTGGGGTCAATCAAAGATGAAAGAGTTTTCAGTGCACTTTCTTTTGTTAAATCTAAACTCCACAATAGACTCGACAAAAATTTAGAAAATTGTTTAAGAATTTATGTGTCTTCATATCAGTTGGATACATTTCCGTATGACAGAGCTTTGGCACACTGGAGTTCCCTGGCAGACAGAAGAGGAACGTCGAATACGATCGATAACTACGATGATGATGCTTTCAGTGATCAGATGGAGGAGACACAGATTTCTTCTATGCTTCATAATGATTCTGGACAAGCTGAAATGTTTCAGCTTCCATAATGATAATTTACCATGATTTCATTGACATTGATAAACACAATAGTGTTTTGATTTCACAATAGAATATTTCAGAATATTGTTCAAGATTTATAAGATTTTACAAAATTGTTGTTTTATATCACATTAGTGTTTCAAAAATTACATGTCTCATATATTTTTGCAGTTTTTACAATTGTATGTTTATGTCATGATGTCTCAACTCTCTTCATTGATAAATCTCTATGTTTCATGTTTTAAATTTTATTATTGGTATATTAATGTTGATCTGTAATGTTATTTATAATGCTTTTGTTGTTGAGATGACCATAGTGAACAATATTAGCCAGAAATAAACTAAAATTGCAACACATATTTATAAATGCAAGCAAACTATGAATGATGGAAAACACAAATTGAGATAATGTCATTATCATTAGTTCAAAAAGAAACATATTACATTGTACAAAATTGTTGACTATAGTCAACTTAAGAGCATATTACATTTTCAAATTTCAAAGTTAAACATTTGATTGGTGCTTGGTTGCTTCAATATCTGTTGGAGTTGTCGTTTCTTTTCCTTTTTCGGCATCTGTGTCACTCTCTTCTGGAAGTGCTCCAACTCTCACCAGGTTATCACGTACTTTCACAATACTTGACACCAATTGCGCTTCTTCTTTGTTTGGATCTTCAAGTATTGTTGGAAGCATTTCCTTTGTTTTCTCAAGCACCATTTTTGGATCTTCTTTGAGCTTCTCCTTGATGTATTTTTTTAAATGATTATTTTCTAAAAATTTTGATTGCATTTTCTTTTTCATTTCCATTGCATAAGTCAAAAATGTCTTCACCCGTTTAAGATTGACGTCCATGCTCTTAACCTGTGTTTTCAAGTGTTCAAAATTTGACTGCAAAAACAAAGTGAGAACATAATTCAAAATGGTTATATTGAAATTATTTAATATTTTCAAGAAATATAAAAATTTCACTGCAATACAAAATTGAAACATTAAAAGTTTTCTTACATCAGCCATATCCCTTGCAGCCTCAACAACTACAACTTTATCCTTATCAGAAGCCCACTGGTTATAAAATGCTTGGGCTTCGGCATTAATGTTCTCCAATCTACTAACAACAACATTCAAAACATCATCATCATAAACAATATCAGACTGTACAGATCCTGATGTGGCCTGTTTTAAAAGGCCATCAAGCTTTTTTGGTTCATATTGAACCAAAGAATAAAGAGAATCTCTTTTTCCATAATTTTTATATCGGGTATTGATTTCCCTTAATAGGACCTTTGCCCGATATTCCCATTCCTTCAATTCCTTAAAATATTTTAACACAAATTGATTAATTGTAGCTTTTGTGGTTTCAGCTAATAATACATTTTCATTAAAATCTACAACATTATCCACAGTTTGAGGACCCTAAGGAGGGTCGGCTCCTTGAGTTGAGGGTAATGTTGTCTCCTGAGTTGTAGGGTCAGTGGCTTCTCCTTGATCTCCTTCATGTCTCAACACATCTGTTGCCTTGAAGCCTTCAATGTTGCCCTGCAAAATAAAATCCTCATCAAGAGGAATATTATCCAATCCCTTTGTAGAAACTTTTGGCACTTGTGAATTTGTTGAAAAAGTAAATTGAGACCATCCATGCCCAGAACTTGGTGTTGGCATGTGTGATATCTGTGGGTGTGAAAACCCACACCCAAAACTTAGAGCAGTGCCTTGTGATCTCTGTGAAAATAATATTTTTCCAACAACGATTTGCCCTCGCATAGGCATTGTCGAAGGTTGTGTTGGTGCCTATTGCTGATTTGGTGGAAGTGGTGGCTGTTGTGGAACCGGTGAGCGTGATGCAACCATTTGCTGCAATGGAGGTGGTGGTGGCATTTGGCCTCTACCTTGTGATGTTACTTGTTGATTTTGAGAATCAACTAAAAATAGTCAAAAACATTTTGTTAAAATTCTTTTGAAAATAAAAAATATCTTAATTTAAATTAATTACACATAGATTTACCTGAAGAAGAAGAAACGTGATGAATTTGTGTTGCAATGGGGGAGGGTTTGGCCACACTAGATTCATCTTGCACATTTTGTGCATACCTAGGTGTACGAGAAAACCCTAGGAGTAGTTGCTTGCTTGGAACGTTTGGGTGGCCTCTACATAGGTGTTGCTTTAGAGCCCGTGTCTTCTGAATCACCAGTTTGTTCCTGCCTGTGACCCCTTGTGGCAGCAATATGTTTACTCCTTGTAATGTTTGCCTTCCCCTGCATATATATGAAAAGAAAAAATAAAAAAGGGAATGTGATAAACTATAAAATAGTATGTCAAGGTCAATGATGGTATTATTACCTTCAATTCCTCTGTTGACATAGCAATAGCTTGTAGTGTTGCATGCACTACAGTTGGTATAGGAGTAGTCTACAAATTATGAAAACACTCATAATAAAGAGCTAAAATAAAATTAACAGTGCCCACAATGGGTTGTGTCTTGTTGGTTGCCATTTGCATCGTGTGCAACTTGGACCTGATTCGGTCCAAAATATAAGTGCACCAATCGTACTTTTGATTGTGCTTAGACTAAAAAATATAAGCAAGTGCCCAAAATGGAATTTTTGGTCTTCCCATCAAAATTAGTCTGGCCTGGAAAAATTTGATAATGGCCTTTAGAGTTTTATGGTTAACATCATCGATTGATAAACCTCTTTTTGATTTGGCGGTAGAAGCTGCATAAAAAAATTAGATGTCAATTTACAAATTTGAAACATTGAACATTAATAAAAAATAATTAACAAGATTTATACCTACCAAATATTCCGATGAGAGACCGTACTTGCTTTCGAGGTGTGCTTTGTCATTAGGAGACAACTGCAACCTCATTGACACTTGTGGAAAACCAATGAATGGAAGACCTATCAATCTGTTAATATCTCCAGGGGTGATGTTGAAAAGTATATTTCTATTTCGTACTTTAATATTCATGGTAGCCCTGTCGTGGTCATAACCAGCTATAATATGTTGCAGGAGGACTTTATCTATTCTAAATTATGGCATGGAAATGAGGGTTGTTAAACCTGCATTATTGAGCCACTTGAAGTCCATCCCTAGAGTTGTCATCAAATCTAAAATCAAAGTGCATGACAAATTCTTGAATTTTGGTGCAGGGGTGGAAGGGGCGACCATCGTAAGAAGTTGGAAGTCGAAGGAAAAGGATTGGGAATCAAAATGTTGACCAGAAAGGTTAGCTCTGGTTGTAGTAGTCATAGAAATGAAATGGAAAAAATGATAGTTGATGCCCTTTTATAGATTGAAGAAACAGGGTTGACACGTGGCTGCATTCTATTGGACATGCGGTGTTGATGATTGAATGTGTGACACATGGCAGAAGAACTAGACCATATTTTGCATGAGTCTTGCCACCCCAGAACTGGACCTTTTCTGCATCTGATCGGTGACCAGATCATATTGTGCACCTGGTCCGAGAGCGGGTCCTATAATGCACCCGGTGGGTGATCGGACCTTGGTATGTAACCGAACCAAAATTGGATCATAGTATGCATCCGATTGGTGGCCGGATCATTTTATGCTTTCGATACGAAACTAGATCATATTTTGCATTTGTTCTGTAGACACCAAAATCCAGCCACTTGCAAGTCATCTATACCTTCCTGTCAGCCACGTGTCGGTCATCCACCTTCCCGCCACTATTTGGCCCAAATCCACACTTTCCCATCATTATTTGGCCCAATTTCACCTTTTCCGCCATTTTTCATCCCCAAATTTATTAAATTAATATTTATATATATATATATATTAATATTTTAATATTTTAATATATATATTTAAATAATAGTTTAAGTGATTTAATCCGAAGTCAGTCCGTCCTTCATTTAATCTCATCGGTCCATCCATCTTAATCCGTTTCACAACCAAGATTTATTCTCTACCCTTGGATCCACTTTAATCTTAGCCACACGTTCAAAGTGTCGTTAAAACCCTAAAGTGTGCCCTAAGAGTAGATTATAAATTGAGTCACTTTGATGGCTCAAACCCTATCTTTTTCCTATGTCTTTTACTATCTCCTATGCGGAATCTATTTGTGATACACAATTACAAGTTATGCTAGGGTTCTCCGAAACCCTAGCTGGCACAAATGGTGGCGCTTCCGAAGAATGTATCTTCAATCCCAACAGAGTGAGTGGGCTTTGTTGTATCCCTTGCTTGGACCACTCCAGCTTAATCAGCTGCCATCAATAAACCGGATCTGCTGTCAAAAACTTGCACACATTAACACTATCAAGGAGTTAGAAATTAATAAGAGGGCTCCACTGTGTGAGCCCTCGGAAACAATCTAAAACCCTAGAAAACGAAGTGCAGGAATTCAATAACAGATCAATAAAAGAAAAGAAGTTACTTGCTTTAAACTAATTTATACCTGTTCTCTGTTAACGCAGCTAGACCAGGTGACACCTGGAAGTAATGTGGCTATCAAATCGGCTGTGGAAGGCACCCTGGTGCACTCGCTGAACGCCCGTGTGCTTCTAGATTAAGGTTTCAGACGTCGGTCTGAGTCTGTGGCTGTGGGTAAACGCCCGTGGGCACTTGGTAAATGCCCGTGGGCACTTGGTAAAGAGGTAAACGCCCGCGGGCACTTGCGACAAGAATGGGGGATTCTGTAGAATGCTGTAGAAGAGATGGCGGCAAAAGCAGCGACAGAAGCGACGATGGATGCGGCGAAAAGGGGCGGCGATGGATGGCTGAAGAGATGGATGAAATAGAAGAGATAGGTCCGAAAGATAGCAAAGATAGCCAAGATAGAAGTAGCAAAAGACATAGGGTTTGAGCCATCAAGGTGACTCAATTTATAATCTACTCTTAGGGCACACTTTAGGGTTTTAACGACACTTTGAACGTGTGGCTAAGATTAAAGTGGATCCAAGGGTAGAGAATAAATCTTGGTTGTGAAATAGATTAAGATGGATGGACGGATGAGATTAAATGAAGGATGGACGGCTCAGATTAAATCACTTAAACTATTATTTAAATATATATATTAAAATATTAAAATATATATATAAATATTAATTTAAATAAATTTGGGGATGAAAAATGGCGGGAAAGGTGAAATTGGGCCAAATAATGGTGGGAAAGTGTGGATTTGGGCCAAATAATGGCGGGAAGGTGGGTGACCGACACGTGGCCGACAGGAAGGTATAGATGACTTGCAAGTGGCTGGATTTTGGTGTCTACAGATGCCCCTTTTGAGCTGCTTTGTGTGAAGACACAATGCAGTACAAAAACTTAGGACACCTGAAAAGCTGGATCAGACGCAACTCTCTCTCTCAAGACTAAAGCACAACTTTGAAGACCAAAGAATAAAAGAATATTTAAAATTTATCAGCTTACCCCCTCAATTGGCGAGCGATAATGGTTCTCACGAGCCAATTGGAAGAAATTCGGAAGAAAATGAACCGTTTTTGCCCCAACGGTGAAAAAGGGGTTGGTGTATGAACCATCTGTTTATGTCCCAACGAGAAAAGGGGTTGGTGTACAAACCAGAAAATAATATGATTGAAGACGATATGAGTGATGTGAAAGATGAACCGTTTTCTACCCCAACGGTTAGAAAGGGATTTTTGCCAAATTTTAAATTCCATGATCGTGTAAGATGAATTCTACTATTAGGAAAGTTAAAAATTGATAACGGATGCCCCAACTCCTATGGGTGAATCCATACTTGTTGATGAAATTGCCTTGTTGGCGCCATTGATATGGAGAGATGCAATATGAAAGAGTCCAGAACTTCAGAGATGCTCCTAGTGACTATATGGATAATTCCTCGGGTCGGAACCAATCAACCTAGGTAGCCTTAATCTCTAGCAAGACTCAAAATAATGATGATATTGAAGATTTTCCATGTTTAAGGCCCCATGAACTAGGCCATCAATGACAACTGTTGAGCAAATTAATCTTGGTATGAGGTCACTTGAAAAGTAGGATACCCAAAATTGATTTCCAATTTTCAAACAGTGAAATAATTGATGATGATAAATGGTAAGTGTCCTTATGGTGGTTTAATCCTCTTACCGAATTACATGGATGCGAATCGCTACAATCGCCAAGGTGATAGAATATACCACTAGATACGAGGTTGACTTTAATTTAATTTGGCAAAAATATGCATGATGAAAGAAGAATGAATGAAATTGACGATAGATCAGAAGAATTGATGAATGTTGTTAATTTTGTGAAGGTTTTGAATTTTTTTAACCCAATTTGTAAATCAATGATGAATGATGCGCTTTTTGAGCAAAATGACAAAATTTGTTTCCAAAACTGTTGTAACCTTCACAAAATGTTTTATTATGATAAGAAGAATGGATGGATGCAATTTGATAAAATTTGGAGGAGGTAAGCTTCAATTTTGTAAGTTTTGTTCTTTTATTCAATACTGCCACCAAATGCCGGTCTGCATTTGGGGGTGGCAGAGATGCCCGCCGGTGTTTAGGAACTCTGCAAACGCAGCACTGCGTCTGAATCCGCTATTTAAACAGTTTCAACGAGAATTTTGCGCATTTGTGCGTTCGAGCTTTAATAGAAGTGCGTCTGAGGGAGTGGAGTGAAGTGGAGTGAAAGGTTGTGTGGGAAAGTGAAGCACGTGGGAGCTATGGCGGAGATGGGAGCGGACGCGCCAGTGCAGCCAGCTGAGGTATTTGTTCATTTAAGCAAGTACTTATTATGTGTTTTTTTTTTTTTTTGGAAAAATTTGTAACAAATTTTTGTTTTGTTGTTTTGCAGCTTAGGGTGTTAGAGGCATGACACCGATTCTCCCCTATCATTCCAGGGATGAGGAGGTCGTTGTCCCAGGCAGACTGGGAGATATTGGATGTAGTGGGGCTAGCGGAGGCAGCCCGGTTGGATGGCTCCTACTAGGTCTCAGGGGTCCTCTTTTGATGGTTAGCTTAGTGCTTAGATGCACTCTTTATGAGCCTTGGTGCTCTATTGTATATTGTAGCCTTTTGGCATTCATTATACAGTTTGTCCTTTATACATATATATATATACATGGTTTTTATTTATTTGGTGTTTTACTCTCTTTTGTGTGAATGCCTATGTTTTTGTGATGCATGTTTTGATATGTTTTAATGTTTTTGATGCATATGTGATGGAATGGAATGCAAACTTATAGATGATTAATGCTAGACTAAGTAAATGAAATATGCACTAAGAAGCACTCATACTTTTAGATAGTTAGATTTAACCAACTGTTATCATAATTGTTTAATCAAGGGCACCGAACTTGGTAGCTTGTGAATGAATGATGTATGGAATGACATGAATATTGAAGAAGATATGGAGGTTGATATGGAAGAAAATATGGAGGAAGACTATTTTACAAAGACTCAAACATGCTAGTGGTATCAAACAAACTTACTAATACTACATAATTCAACTAGGACCAAATGTGTGTGCATGTGAGTTCATTAACCAAATCAGAAGCATGGTAGTGACTCTAGGAAATCAAAAACCTGTGTGTGTGCAAGTGTGTTCATTGACCTCATCTTGCACAAATTAGGTAACCCTGTTATGGAGAAGACCCCAAAGCTAGTTTGTCCATATGAGCATTCAGAGGTCTCTCTTTGAGGAGAGACATGTCGCCACGCAATGAGTATACTCCACTGCCAGTCAAGCGTCTATAGCCCCGGTGAAGGTTAACTCCATAGTCCATGTTGTTTTTGACCTTTGTAAGCCTTGGTGATGACTACCTATCCGTCTGACTGGACAAGTAGTACGATCCTTACAACTTATTTGGGATCAGTGGTGTGTGAAAAATGTTCATTTCCTTAGAGCTTTGGGGAATCGGATTCTCAATCGAAGTATGATGAGAATTTTACCCTATCCTTACTACTCTGTTTATATTTATATTTTGTGATTGCTTGTGATAGTGGTAAGAACCACTGTTTTATGGACTATGTTTGCATGATAGGACAAACGAGGATTACCCTTTTCACTTCGAGGCACAACCCAAGGATGGTGTTATCTCTCTTTGACACAAGATGTTTTTAAGATGTGAAAATGTGATAGGTTCAAGACCGCTTTTGAAATCATTTCCCAATACTCAAGATTTTATTTAGTGTAATTTGTGATATGGCCCTAGAGAACTTTGACATGCATTTCAAAGTTTGCTTAAAACACTAGAAATGGCTGAGTGACTCGAAAACATTTTGGCAATGTAAATATGTGCAAATGGAAAATGGATGTACGAATGACAATTCGGTTTGATGGATTTTGTGAAGGTGTCCCTGATTAAGGCAACATGACTTTTGCTTGACCAAATTTTATATCCAAAAGATAGAATGGTCTCTAACATGATATGCAACTATGGCTGAAAATGAAATGTTATGGTTTTCAATGAGATGTATGCACATGAAATGCAATGTTTTTGAATGAGATGTATGCAACTAACAATGAAATGCAAATTCTTTTTATTTTATTTGTTTTTTTTTTTTGTTGTACAAGACATGTATATATGTACATATAAAATTCAAACTATGCGTAGAATGCTCTTAAGTGTATAACGACCTTGCTCTCGTCTATGTCTGCCTGGAAGACTTCTGGCTTAGAAGATGAAGGTGAATGTGGAGGTGAAGGAGGAATGTAGTTGGTGGAAGCCTTTAACAATTCCTCGGAAAGGATGAACTCTGAAATAGATGGAGGGGATAAAATCCAATCCATGTCAATCAGGCTTGGGTTGATCGAGACTGGCTTATCCGGATCATATGGATTATGGAGTTGGGTGAATAAGTCTTCAAAATTCATTGTCAACTTATGGAAGAAAGAATGGGCGGAATGGAAAGGAACACCGGTGAAGACCTCGGAAGACCTGAAGTGCAAAACAACATAGTTTTTCAGTTTTTTTTTTTTGTAGTTTGAGTTTTTTTTTTTTTTTTTTGTAGTGGTGAAAACCACTATTACACACATACATAAAGCAATAAAGTATTTTTATATATTTTGATTTTTTTTTTTTTTGGAATTTTCTGATTTTTTTTTTTTTTTTTTGGTATTAGTGAAAACCACTTTTTTTTTTCTATATACATATAATACAAGTTTGGATTATGGCTTATGGATGTGGCAGAGGGGGTGGTTCACATCGTTCTTGTGGAAGAAGCAAGCGAAAGATGGCCTCTTAGAGAGGGAACAATTGGAGATAAAACTCGTCTTGTTTAGTGAGGGGAACAATGGGCGCCGACTCTTCTTCAGATTCATCACCATTTGACATGACGTCAAATTCTTCATAGGCTTCATCTTCGGATTCATCGGGGTGGAGGATTTCTTCTTTTGAATTAAGATTAATGCTTTGAAAAGCTTGCTCAAAAGAAGAAAGGGATGGAAGTGGTTGGTAGCCCAGACCAAAACGCTCAGTGGGTCTCTGGTATGGCATATCGATGCGTTCAGTTACCCCTTGCTCGTATCGACCTAGGCCAAATTGTTGCCAATTATGTCTGTGGAAATAGCGAGAGGGAAAACCCTCCATCCTTTCAATATTGGCAGGGACTGGATGCTTAGGTTCTAGTATGGTGGTAGGACTAGAAGATGACTCTATTCCCCCATATACAAAATTAATGGAATTTGGCATAGAACCCATGTTATAAACCGATCCAATGGATAAATGTTGGTCATGTGGACGACCAAAATCTTTAACTGTTTGCACATTGAACGGTGTGATGTGGACATCTTGAATGGCATACTCACCAATACTTGCATCAATGATATGGACCTTGACTTGGGAGGGAGATGGACTAGATGATGGAATAGAAGAATGTGGGATAGAAGAATTGGAAGGATTTGGTTGGGTTGATGCTTCACTAACTTGTGAAACATCAGCTGTTGATGATTGGGAAGATGGAGGAATAATAGGTGATGTTGAAGAAGGTGTAGAAGAATGGGGTAATGACGTGGAAAGATATGATTGGTCATGGCCACATGTGCATGTGGTCACTAATGAAAAATAAGGAAGATTAGTTGATGAAGAAAGTGGTGAATGAGATGGAATAGCAGAAAACGGTCAATCTTTCATATTTTTTTCTGGTTCGTACACCAATCCCTTTTTCGTTGGGGCATAAAACGGTCAATATTTCATATTTTTTTTTGGTTCGTACACCAACCCCTTTTCCGTTGGGGCAGAAAACGGTCAATCTTTCATATTTTTTTCTGGTTCGTACACCAACCCCTTTTCTGTTGGGACATAAACAGATGGTTTGTACACCAACCCCTTTTCTGTTGGGACATAAACATATGGTTTGTACACCAACCCCTTTTCTTTTGGGACATAAACAGATGGTTTGTAAACAAATCCCTTTTCTGTTGGGACATAAACAGATGGTTTGTACACCAACCCCTTTTCTGTTGGGACATAAACAGATGGTTCATACACCAACCCATTTTCTATTGGGACATAAACAGATGGTTTGTAAACAAATCCCTTTTCTATTGGGACATTAACAGATGGTTTGTACACCAACCCCTTTTCTATTGGGACATAAACAGATGGTTCATACACCAACCCCTTTTTATCGTTGGGGCAAAAACGGTTCATTATATTCCAAATTTCTTCCAATTGGCTTGTGAGAACCATTCTCACTCGCCAATTGAGGGGGTAAGCTGATAAATTTTAAATATTCTTTTATTTTTTTTTGGTCTTCAAAGTTGTGCTTTAGTCTTGAGAGAGAGTTGCGTCTGATCCAGCTTTTTCGGTGTCCTAAGTTTTTGTGCTGCATTGTGTCTTCACACAAAGCAGCTCAAAAGGGGCATCTGTAGACACCAAAATCCAGCCACTTGCAAGTCATCTATACCTTCCTATCAGCCACGTGTCGGTCATCCACCTTCCCGCCATTATTTGACCCAAATCCACATTTTCTCGCCATTATTTGGCCCAATTTCACCTTTCCCGCCATTTTTCATCCCCAAATTTATTTAAATTAATATTTATATATATATTTTAATATTTTAATATTTTAATATATATATATATATATTTAAATAATAGTTTAAGTGATTTAATCTGAGCCGTCCATCCTTCATTTAATCTCATCCATCCATCCATCTTAATCCATTTCACAACCTAAATTTATTCTCTACCCTTAGATCCACTTTAATCTTAGCCACACGTTCAAAGTGTCGTTAAAACCCTAAAGTGTGCCCTAAGAGTGGATTATAAATAGATTCACCTTGATGGCTCAAACCCCTATCTCCTATGCGCTATCTCTGATTCTAATTCTTCTACTGCTATCTCCTCTATCTCTCTTCTACTACCCTTTCGTCGCATCCATCGTTGCTTCCGTCGTCGCTTTCGTCGCCATCTCTTCTGCAGCATTCTGCAGAATCCCCTATTCTTGTCGCAAGTGCCCGTGGGCGTTTAACCCTTTACCAAGTGCCCACGGGCGTTTACCAAGTGCCCACGGGTGTTTACCAAGTGCCCGCAGGTGTTTACCCACAGCCACAGACTCAGACCGGCGTCTGAAACCTTAATCTAGAAGCACGCGGGCATTCAGCGAGTGCACCAGGGCGCCTTCCGTAGCCGATTTGATAGCCACATTACTTCCAGGTGTCGCCTGGTCTAGCTGCGTTAACAGAGAACAGGTATAAATTAGTTTAAAGCAAGTAACTTCTTTTATTTTATTGATCTGTTATTGAATTCCTGCACTTCGTTTTCTAGGGTTTTAGATTGTTTTCGAGGGCTCACACAGTGGAGCCCTCTTATTAATTTCTAACTCCTTGATAGTGTTAATGTGTGCAGGTTTTTGATAGTAGATCCGGTTTATTGATGGCAGCTGATTAAGCTGGAGTGGTCCAAGCAAGGGATACAACAAAGCCCACTCACTCGGTTGGGATTGAAGATACATTCTTCGAAAGTGCCACCATTTGTGCCAGCTAGGGTTTCGGAGAACCCTAGCATAACTTGTAACTGTGTATCACAAATAAAGGGTTACAGGCCCAGTTGTATTCAAAAAGGAGTTTTTAAACTCCATCGATTAATAGAAATCGTTTGTTTTGTGCAACTTTCCTGTATTCCATTATTGTGGTTTTATCTTTTGTTTGGCGTTGTATTTTTAATCTACAGTTCCATATCCAGATCATGTTATGCATTCGGTCCAAGATCAGATCATATTATGCATTCGGTCATTGGACGAATCATTTTATGCTTTCGGTCCAAAACCAGATCATGTATGCATCCGGTGCTTAATCGGATCATATTATGCATCGGGTTCGTTGTCAAACTATATTATGCATTTGATACCTAACAGGATCATATTATGCATCTGATCCACAATCAGATCATATTATGCATCCGATCCATTACCGGATCTTATTATGCATCCATCCAAAATCGAATAAAGTTGTGTAAAGTGTCTTGCGTCGCCAAACTCTTTTTTTACCTGGTTTGATTAGAACTTTGAAATTCACCTTTTTTTGACAATTATTTTTGAAAAATTAAGGTCATTCGCCATGCCATCATACATGCAGGTTGATAGGTTTCACCGGGTTTTCGCAATAGATTAGCCATTTTTTATAAGTACCTTTTGGGTCCTGCCTCTTATGCATAACCCTACCTCTACATCATTAAATGGCAAAGGCCATTATAGTTCATTTGAATCAACCTTTAGAAGAAAAAATGACATGTGGAATGAGAAAGTAGAATGCACAAGTTCAAATACAAAATAAATTAAATATGTGAAGGAATATGGGGAGGGAAATTTTAAAGCAATGAGGTGAACAAGGTCAAGGTTAGTCCAAAGTGTATCTTTTGCACTTTACAGTTTTAAGAGTAACACAATAAAGAAAAGCATATAGAGGAAATTTAAGGATAATTAGGGTTTTTAGGCTAGCATAAGAAAGTAATGACTATGGAGGATCATCCATTCACTTTAGGTTTTTTGGGGCAACATAAAGAAGAAAGTGTTTATGACACTTTCATGCATTAGCATACATACTAAGAAGATAAGCATCATTATGAACAATAAGGAGAAATAGAAGATATTGATGAAGATGAATGTGTTGGAGAAAATGGAAAAATGAGAGGAAGGTTATAAAAGCATGAACAAAGAGAAAAAGAAACTCAAAGGGATATCTATTTGGAAATCCAAATAAAAATATCATAGGTGTTAACAATAAATGTGGCTAAGTCCACTAATAAAACAAAAAGTGATGATGATGAATGATTTCATGGAATATTGGGGGTATGAACAAGACCCCTAAAAAAAGAGTTATTAGGAATTAGTAGGTTTTTATAGACTTGTGTTTATTTTAATACAAAAAACACACATAACAATGAGGAATGTAAGGATGATTTTAAAAATATTTGGAAGATAGGTGATTATCTAATAGTTTCTTCCATAAGAGCTTCAAGTAGTATTGCAACAATATGGGACAACCACAAATGGAATAGAAAATTATTAGAAGTGAAAAGTAATTGGGTTGCTACACTATTATACAGGAAAGAAGAATACATAAAAAATAGGGTTATGAAATGTGTATGCTCCAACTATAGGTACTCATTAAATATTTTGGAAGGACCTTAGCAAATTTTTGTCAAACATAATAATAATTCATAATTGTGATATATGGTTGCTTGGGGTGATTTCAACACTATTCTCTCTCCTTTTGAAAAGAAGGTCGGTACTCTAATATGATCTAAATCAATGCAAAAATTTTCTTCATTTGTCAATTAAATGACCTTTGGGATGTTAGTCCTTCAAGTTTTCAATATATATGGGATAAGAGATGCATTGGGTAAACCCATATAGCATAAATATTAGATAGATTCTTGTTATCAAATACATGGTTGCAAACAGAGTATGCAATATATTCAGATATTTTATTGTGAGCAGGATCAAACTATAAACCCATTCTTTTTACTTGTGATTTACCTAATAATAGTCATCCAAAGCCAATTTGTTTCTAGTCTATATGGCTTCAAGACCTTGATTTCTTCCAGATGATTATGTAATGGTCGGATGAAACCATTTTTTTTATTAGATTGAAAAAGAAAAGGTTTTGAAAATAACCTCAAACCTTTTACATCAAATACTAAACCAAAGCAAAACAAAGGAAGAAAAACATAACATACATCCAAGCAACATCAAACACCAACTACAGGCCCCACCAAGGAAAAGAGATAAAAGAGATCTCAAAAGATCTGCCAACCAAAAAGGAAAACAATCCAGAATGAACAAACTTAGTCCAGAGAGTCCTCATCAAAAATATTAATGTCCATCTCCAGATAAAGAGGGTCTTGCTTCAGCCTCCAAGAAATTTCGTTAACATAGAAGGTAAACATTTTCACAAACCTATCTCACTAAATCCTTAACAGAAATCCGAGACTTGTACAAATTTTGAAGGATCATATATGTACAAGTTTATTCAAAAGATTAAATATTTAAAGGATCAAATGAAGATTTCAAATGCCAAATCTTTTGGTAACATTTAAAAAAAGAAAAAGAAATTGAATTCAAGCTCAAAAATTTACAAGATATTGTAGAAACCAATGGAATAGATCAAGATTTTTATGTGAAATAAAATCAATTAACTTTATGAGATCATATTACATTGAAAAATGAGGAGACATATTGGTTCCAAAATTCTAATGAGAAATGGCTCAAGGAAATAGAAATACAAAAAAATTTATGCTACAATGACAAAAAAGAACTATTTCAAAAATTAAGAACAAGATATAAAGAATGAAGCAATTAATTATTTCAAAAATATTTTGTTAGATATGGGGAAAGATAAGGAGTCATAAGATAAGTTTTTGTAAAATATTCCATCAATTATAATAGAGGGACAAAATGAAAGCTTGATGAAGAAGACATCTATGGAGGAGTTATATGAAGCAATTTTCTCTTTCCATCCTAACAAGGCACCTGACCTCAATGGATTTCTTGTTTTTTTTTCAAAACATTTGAGAATTATTGAAGAGTGATATGTTAGATGTGGCTGAAGAGGCCTAAAAACGGAAGGCTACAATAAATGATATCAATTTCACTTTTATTACATTGGTTCCCAAGAAAACTGAGACAAAATATTTTGATAATTTTTATCTAATAAGCTTCTATAATATGATTTATAAGATCATTAAAAAAATAATGTCAAACAAGTTGAAAGTCATTTCGAATTGTGTTATCTTACAAACATGTCATTTTGTTCATGGTAAAAAAATTCTTAATTGTATAATCATTGCACAAGAGGCCATACATTGTCTTCATTCCATGAAAATATTAGGTATGCTTATGAAATTAGATATGAACAAAGCATATGATAGGGTTTCTTGAAATTTTCTATATGATATTCTTAAAAAGTTTGGTTTTTATTATAGTTTGTGTGAATGGGTTACTTGTTGTTCTAGCAATGTGAAATATTCTATTTTGATCAACAATAATCCTATTGGTTACTTTAAGCCATCTAATGGGCTCCACCAAGGTGATCAACTATCTCCTTATCTATTCATTATTCTTGCATAGGCATTAGGAAGAGCTTTCTCAAAGGTAAAAATAGAAGGAAAAATCAAAGGTATTCAAGTTGTAAAAAATAGTCCCTTTGAATCTCATCTCTAATTTGTTAATGATAATTTTCTGTTAGGTCACCCCTCTGTTAGTGGGACCATGGAGTTCAAATCAATATTATCATGCTATGAGAAGGCCATAGATAGTTGGTTAATGCTACACAATCTAATATTTTCATTGACACTGCCCTAGATTTACAACAAATTATTGTTGATAGTTAAAATTGAGAATTTTTGTCAACCTACTTGGGTATTCCTTTATCTCACAAAGGAGATAAAAATGAGCTTTGGATTTCTTGTTTGGATAGAATGAAATTTTGTTTGGTATGTTGAATAGGTAAGTTCTTAACCATGGTGGGAAGGCTACAACTCCTAAATATTGCATTGAAATCCATATCTATTTATATGATATCACTTTTAAGATTACCCATTGGTATAACATCAAAAATTAATAAAATTCAAAGAGACTTTGTTTGGAAAGGATGTGAGAAAAATTTAGGTTTCCTCTTTGTAAGTGGGATAGGGTTTAAAAATGAAAGAATAGTGGAGGAGCATGCTTGCAAAATTACAAACTTATGATTTTGTCCTTAGGGACAAACCTTGGGTGGAGATTATTCATAGATCAAGAATTAGATAAAATATTACTTTAAAAACATATAGTGATGAGGATCAACAAACATGAAAAAAAAAAAATCCAAGGAGTTAAATTAGAATTGTTTTCATAATGCCAGCCTAAAGGGGCAGAAATTACAATGCCAGACTTGTTCAATAGTGGAGCCCAATCCCAGATCGAAGACCATATTTCCAGATCCAAAATTCCCTTTTAAAATCTACCTTCCCCGCCCAACTGGCAGCTGATAAAATTTTAAATTCTACTTTAACTGGTGGCTAAAAATTTAAATTCTACTTTCCCACCCAACTGTCGACTGGCAAAATTTTAAATTCTACTTTCCCGCCCAACTGGCGGCTGATAAAATTTTAAATTCTACTTTCCCGCCCAACTGGCGGCTGACAAACACCAAGGCAAAACACTTAGAATTTTTTTTTTTGTTTTTTTTTTCTATTGATGCAAGATTGCTCTACTGCCACTGGATGCTCCTGCATCAGACACCCAGGGTAAGTTTGAGAAGTGACCTCACTTCTTTGTTGTTGGAGGAAAACCAAGGCGGTCAACCTTGGACTTGGACAACCAAGTCGAATCTTCTACAGGCCTTCCTTTCCATTTCACCAGATATTCTTCATACTGCCTATTTCTTTTAATTCTGCCAATGCGGGTATCCAGGATTTCCTCTATCTCTTTTGTCACTGGAGCCGGTGTCGGAACACTCCACAACTCTGCAACTGGTTCCTTAAAACTATCACCTTCATGATACTCTACCAAATCAAAAATATTGAACACATGTGATATGTTCAATCCACTCAGCAACTCCACCTCATATGCATTTCTTGAATCTCTTTTCTGTATGATCCTGCATGGTCCAAACTTCTTCATTTTTAGCTTGTTATATGTTTTAGCAGGAAACCTCTCCTTTCTTAGGTGCACCATGACTTCATCACCAACCTGGAACTCCTTAAACCTCCTTTTCTGATCAGCATTTGTCTTGTACTGAGTGTTCATCTTATTGATGTGTTGTTTTACTTCTTCATGCAAATCCTTCAGGTGCTCTACAAAGTTCTCAACTTCAGCACTATTCTTTTCTCCCCTGTCCAACTTCCTCAACTCAGAAGAATTTCTTGGACTACTCCCATATACAATCTGGAATGGTGATTTACCAGTACTCCTGTTGATAGTCCTATCCAGAGTAACTAGGGTTGTACAAACTCTCCAAGCTTCAACAAAATTTGGGTCTTCAGGGTACAAACCCTTAAGTTCTTCAAACCCCACAACTTCCACTCCCATTGTTGTCAACAAACTCTTTTCATCCATCTCCTTCAGTGGCTTCATTTTATGGCGCACTCCTTCCTTTGTTAGGGAGTAAGTGTTGGCATGTCCATCATGGACTACACAACGATCAAATTGCCATGGTCTTCCTAACAACATATGACAAGAATCCATAGGCAGGATATCACACAAGACCTCATCCTGGTATCTCCCAATATTAAACTTGACTAAGAACTGTTCACTGACCAATGCCCTATGGTCCTTCTACAACCACGCAATCCGATATGGATGCGGGTGTCTCGTCTTCTCTAGCTGTAACTTAGTAACCATTTTTTTAGAGACCAAGTTATCAGTACTGCCATTATCTATAATAACATTACAAACCTTATCCTAAACATTTGCACCTTGTGCGAAACAGGCTCTTCCTCTGGTCTGGTTCCTTCTTCTCATTCAACAAGGTTCTCCTTGTGACCATAAATTCTCCTCTCTCTACCTCATCAGAGTACTCTAATTCAGCTCTTTCATCTACAATAGCAGCTCTAGAATTACCCGATGACCTCCTATTTGACTTCTCTTGGTGTTGTGGACACTCATATGCTCGATGTCCTCCTACACAGTTGAAGCAGGTTCCACGAAACCCCCTTTCTCCATTTCCTCGACTAGATCTACCTCTTCCTCTTGGGTAGTTTTTCTGACCACAGGATCTGTAATCATTATCTCCCTTTTGATCTTTACTGCTGCTAGCTTCTTCTTTCTTCTCATTTCGTCCTCCATCTGTTCTTCCACCAGTTCTTTCTCCATGACCTCTTCCTTTTTGCTTACCCTCAAACCTTCTGTTCAGCTTCTCTTCAACTTTTAGAGCAAACTGGTAAGCATCCTCAATGGTGCTCATCCTAACTAGACTCAACTCTTCTTGAATACTAGTTCTCAACCCATTGATGTAATAGGCTACCTTCTCCTTGTTAGCCTCAGAATGGCCGGTTCGGATCAAGATCTTGTAGAACTCATCGGTGTATTCTTTGACAGACTTTCTTGACTGTCTCAAACTTTGCATCTTCTTCAGCAAATCCAACTCATAATCTATCGAAATAAACTGCCTCTTCAGCTTTTCCACCATTTGTTCCCATCTGGTGATCCTCTTTTTTCCCCTTCTATTTTTGTCAAGTTGTACTCCTTTCCACCAGATTCTAGCATGACCCTTCAGTTTGGTCTTAGAAAACTTGACCCTCTCAGGATCTTCAACCTCCTCATACTCAAAGTATTCTTCCAAATCATTGATCCAGTAAATCAACTCCTCTGTATCAATATTTCCAGAATACGTAAAAACATCCATCTTCGATCTCTTTCCAATCTAAGATATGGCTCTGTATAACCTAGCTTGTGCAAGATCTATTGTCTCTTCTTCTTCCTCAAACTGGTCCTCTTCTTCTTCAACTTCATCTTCATTGCCATCTTCTCTCCTTGGCTCAAACCCTCTACGCAGCTCCTCTTGCAGAGCCTGAACTTGCCTTTGCAATGCTCAGAAATCTTCCTCTGGCACCATATTTATCCCACCACCATGATTTCTTCGTGGAGGCATTCTGCTCACTTCTCTCACAAAACTTAACCACAGATCCTAGTGTAATCTGCCTCACGTCCGACGATCTATTTACACACTCAAGAACTCCCACTCTGATACCACTTGATGAGGATCAACAAACATGAACAAAAAAAAAATCCAAGGAGTTAAATTAGAATTATTTTCATAATGCCAGCCTAAAGGGGTAGAAATTACAATGCCAGACTTGTTCAATAGTGGAGCCCAATCCCAAATCGAAGACCATATTTCCAGATCCAAAATTCCCTTTTAAAATATACCTTCCTCGCCTAACTGGCGGTTGACAAAATTTTAAATTCTACTTTCCTGCCCAACTGGCGGCTAAAAATTTAAATTCTACTTTCCCACCCAACTGTCGGCTGACAAAATTTTAAATTCTACTTTCCCGCCCAACTGGCGGCTGATAAAATTTTAAATTCTACTTTCCCGCCCAACTGGCGGCTGACAAACACCAAGGCAAAACACTTAGAATTTTTTTTTTTTTTTCTATTGATGCAAGATTGCTCTGCTGCCACTAGATGCTCCTGCATCATATAGGTTCTCTTGATGCAATTATTTGGGAAAATAACCCTACCCAAAGGCTCATCAACATGGAATTTTATAGCAGATATTTTTCAATTGATCAAGAAACATATTAGATGGTCAGACAATGAGAAAATTATGTAAATTTTTGGTTTGATGTTTGGTTAAAATCTTATCCTCTTATATTTGACTCAAAATGGAAACCATTGGCTTCAACATGCCTAGCTTGTAAAGGTCTAAGGTCAAAGACTATATTAATATGAGCAACAAATCGAGATTGTGGATTTCTATTAGTAATGTGGTGTAAGCAAAGAAATTCAAACAAATTGTACATAAACTTCATAAGATGCTTCAAGAGTTTTATTTGTTGATTTTTACATGAAAGGATGAGTTGGTTTGGAATTTATCAAAACATGGTGGATACTCAGTTAATTTGGGATATGAGGATTTAAATCAATAACAAATTTTTACTCCCAAAGTTTTTCTTTAGAATAATGTTTGATCATTAGAGGCTTTACGTAAGGCATTAACATTTCTTTGTTAGTAGTTTAAAGTAAAACTCTTACAAAATAAAGTCTATAAAGAAGAGGATATCATGGACCTTTTAGATGTACCTTGTGTGAGAAGGATTTACAACATCATATTATTTACTTCGTAATTGTCCCTTTGATCACACTATTTGGGATTACTTTTTTAAATATATGAAATATATTGGGTATCTCCATCAACATTGAAAGTGTTGATGAAATGTTGGGTTAATTATTTCAAAGCTAAAACATTATGTGTTCTATAGAGGATTGGTCCTACAATTATTTATTGGAATTTCTTTTTTTCTTTCATGAATATTTGGTGGTCTCGGTTATCACTTGGTAGGGCTGTCCTTGGCTCTGGTGTAGTGGGTCAAAACGCAAATGGTGCAGTGGGTCAAAACGTAAAGGTTCTATAAGCGTAGTATTGCTTCCATTTTTTATTTCTTCTCCCGACATATCAGGAGTTGGATACCCTGGGAAGTTTTTGTCAAATTCACAATTTAAATCATGGTGATAGAGATTCCATTTTCTACTTGGAGGAAATTGCATAAGAATTTTCAAAAACCCTAGTGGTCAGATTAGCCTAGGGAGCTTCCTGTTTTGCAATATAAATATCATCTTAGTTACAAATGGCTCACCTCGAAAGTTCCAATGGTTGATAAGCTCACTTCGAGATGGTACTGAGTCTCTCTTCCCTCACGATGGAATAAGAGGTTTTAGATTGCTTGGGCTACTTGTATTGAACCTAAACAAAGTTTTTTTTCTTAGAGCCTCTTGCACCAGGGGTTGTCTGTTGGCAATAGACTAAAGAATCTGGGTGTTCATAATCTCATTTGTCCGATTTGCGGATAGGCGAAAGATTTACTCCATGTTTTTTGGTTTTGTGATTAGGCTCAGTCAGCCTGGGAGTGGCTTCTTGAAATTTTTAGACCTTTTATGCAAGAGGATTTTACCTGGGTGCATGCTATTTTGGATGACCCTATTGTTTTTTTCTTCAAATTGGGTGTTGTTTGGAATATTTTTAGAATTGGTACCCTGTTTTATTTATGGAAGTTCAAAAATAGAGCTATTTTTTCTCAACAAGATGTCGGGCGTGTCTTATTTGTTGTTGATAAATATGATATATTCTTTGATTGTTGGTTATAGATTCAAGTACAGGTTGAAAAAATACATGTGGAGCTATAGTACTTACGTACCCTCATGGATCATTGAGGGAATGCACCCTGCGCTATGAGTCATGTGCCTCTTCCTTCCCCTTCCAGGGGAGGTTCCAGGTCCCAGTTGTTGACTCACCGGGGGACCCATCATTGATCGTAGCCCTCTGCTACCAGACACTGGTCCTAACCCCCCCCATAGCGCAAATGTGGAGAATTTGGAGTTGGAGGCCTGTCTCACCCGATATTTGGTGGGGATGTTCGACCTCTTGAGAAAGGTGATGCCCCTAGATGGGGTGAAATTATACCAAATGCACAAACCCGTACTGTTAGTGGTACTATTGTTGATGGCTGGGGGATTTCAACTTCTTCAACCGTTGGATGGACTTATGACCATATGGAGGAAAACTTCAAGCCTTCCACCTGGTAGTGATTTCTTGACTCATTTATTTCTGAATGCGTATTTGACACTATTTTGGTGATTTTTATTTGGCTTTTTATGGACTGTTTCTAAAACTCTTGTGTACACCTAACCACGGTGGTTAATGTGTTAGTTTACGGGGTGTGCTAATCCCACACTCCCTTTTTTGTACGATTAGACATTATTTTATTAATATAATGGCATTTTCATCCAAATAATAGTAATAGAATTAAAAGAAAATCTCAAAATCATGATCAAGTTTGGAACAATATTATTGTCTCTCTTGAAAAATGTTTATAGATAAGGTGATCATCATGAGAACTCTCAAGTGCAAAAAAAGAGATGGTAACAACTTTCTTACAAGATTTGAACATATTTAGAAGAGTCATTTGCAATAATGGCATTAAAATAAAGGATATACTTTTATCTAGGTTAAAATGAAAATGTTAGGAATTGATTTTATCAAATTTAATTTTGATGTTACTTCTAAAGGAGACTTGGAAAAAACCATGGAAATGGTGTTTTTTTGTAATAATAAAGGCAACTTTCTCCTCACTCAAAATCATATAGAACTTTCTTTAACAACTAAGTAGAGGCTAAACCACTTCTTATAGAGATTAGAACTGTAATAAAAAAAATAATGAAAATATATTTCAATTGAAGGGATTCATAAATCATCATTAATTCAATGAATAAAAATGAATATAAAAATAATATTATTAAAAGTTTAAGGTTCAAATCTAATCAAATAAAATTATACATTAAATATATTTTATTTACTAAAACTTAATTAAATAAACATATATTAAATAAATAATCTCGATATAATGAAATATGAGGGCCGTTGTAGATACAGTGAAAATGTGAAAGCTTTAAAACTAGATTTGTTAACTTGTGAAGGGGAGATCAGTTTGGAGAGATCATTGGGTTTTTTAACTCAGCCTCATAATACAGTGAGCAGGGTGAGTCAAGACAGGACTAGCATGATTTGGGAACCGCCTCCATCGAGTTGGTTGAAATTCAACTTTGACAGAGCTTCTAAAAGGAACCCGGGTCTGATAAGTGCAGGGAGTTTGTTTAGAAACTCGAAGGGTGAAATCCTTCTTGCCTTTGTTGAAAACTTGGGTCACCAAACTAACCATTTTGATGAAGCTCAGACATTATTTTAGGGTGTTTCCCACCTGAACTTGGTGAATTGTAGGAAACTAATCATAGAAGGAGATTCACTCAATGTTATCAACATGATTAATGACAACCAAAATCCCTTCTGGGCTATTGCAAATTTTATAATTGAAACTAGGAGAATGATTCAAATTTTAGAAGAAGTCCGATTCAAGCATCGGTTTAGGGAAGGTAACAAAACTGTGGACTTCCTGGCTAATCAAGGCCTTATGCAGCAAGATCTTCACATTTGGAGAGGTAATTTCCCAAATAGCTTTAGATCGTTGGACAATGAATTCAGGCAAAGCTCAAACTCGAGTCAAAATTTTTGAATGTTTTGGTCGAGCTTGCGTGCCCAATTTTTATCTCTATTTATCCGTGCGAGCCTACGTGCCCAACTTTTGTCTCTGTTTGGATTATGTATCTAGGTCTGTTCGGATAATATATGTTGGTCTAAATATAGGTACTTGTGTCCAAGGGCTGGTTGGCTTTAATGTTTGAAGTGTCCTCAATCTCCTAGTGGTTGGAGATTAGCTTATTTTTGTTATAAGGTTTGGAGATCCTTTCAAAACTCCTTTCATCCAATTAATAAAAAAAATGCGAGAAGACATACTGTTGGAAAACTTTATAGAAACTTAAACTACTATGAAATAACAATAAAGACACATACATAATTTTCTAGAATAAATCTTATCATGGTAATATATTGTCCCGAATGTTCAAACTGTGACATATGCGTGTATGGGATTGTGTGCTAATCCTCTATTGATAAGTTTAGCTCTTGGCCTTAAGAGAGATCATGGCTAGGATGAAGATACTCATCCCTACAAGTTTGTAAAGATTTATCATACTAACCTCTCTATATATATATATTATTTTAATAAATTTTTAATTTATTTTGAAGTAAGACAAAGTGAAAATGGTGGCATAATTAGAGCCACACTTCGAGGACATAGTAATAGGCAATCTCTCTTCGTGTAATTTGAATTAAGATAGCTGGGATGGGAATGCTCGGCCTTAACGTCCATCGTAAGGATTTATCACACATACCAGACAAATATAATTTTTTATTTTTTAATTTATTTTGAAGTAAGACAAAGTACAGCTGATGGTAGAGAAAAAATAATGGCATAATTAAAGCCACACTCCCTAAGCCATAGTAATAGGCAACCTCTCTCCCTATAATTTTGAATTAAGATAGTTCTAATGAGAATGCTCAAACGTCCTAAAGATTTATCACATTAACTAAAAATATATATATTTTTATTTTTTTAATTTATTTTGAAATAAGTTAAAATACAACTGATGAAACATACTCCAGAAACATAATAACATGAGGCCTCTCATAATTCCAATTAAGATAACAAAAATAAAACGCAAACTTTATTTCATTGGGATGTCGGACAAAGACTAATCTTGGTAATATTGGCTTTAAATTCTCATCAATTCCATCCACAAAGGCGAGATTCCGCAATTAGCGCATTTATTGGAGGGATAAGCATTGGCGTGGATTATTTTATGTTTAAGCTTTATCCATGGATTCGAGGGGCGTTAAAGTAGTCTAGACTTTTCATAGCCATTAATTAATGATGATTTGCTTTGAATATTAATAGAAAAAGGCACTAGATATTCCTTGTATGGATCCGAGAAACTATTAACTTTTGAATTTTTGTAACCACATTACCTGGCCCTTTCTGCCCACTTAATTTTCAAAACAGGGGGCTTCCACAAAGTAGCGTGTGGCTAACGTTTGTTTGTTCTTATTTTTTATTTTTTTAAGGAGATTTAACATTTTGACTACAGGCAAACTAGAATATTCACACAAACTTTTGAGATATTATCATCAAGGCCTATGGGCATTACATTCACATAAAAGAGCTATTTTAAAAAATATATTAGATTATAAATATTGGTTTTTATTGTCTTTGGAGATAGTGTAATCGTTTAAGTTTTGGCTTTTATTATAAGAGGTTTAAAGTTCAAACTGCAACGTGTATGTGAATGTATATTAATCCCCTATTGATAAGCTTAGCTCTTACGAGGTCATGGTTGGGATGGGCATGCTCAGGCCTAACTGTTGGTACACTATCCAAATCCAAAAATAAATCAATATTAGTTTTAATTAGATTATTATTTTTTTATTTGGTTAATTGGATATATAAGAATGAAATGGTTGTATCCCGTGGTGTGGTCTATCGATAAGATAAGACGCCACTTGCATTATCGGTGATGTGACCCGGGTTCAACCCTACGGCGGATATGTATATGTTAACTGTTGGTACACTATCCAAATCCAAAAATAAATCAATATTAGTTTTAATTAGATTATTATTTTTTTATTTGGTTAATTGGATATATAAGAATGAAATGGTTGTATCCCGTGGTGTGGTCTATCGATAAGATAAGACGCCACTTGCATTATCGGTGATGTGACCCGGGTTCAACCCTACGGCGGATATGTATATGTATAAAAAGTATTTACTCAATATAAAAAAAATAAAATGATTATATCTGTATTACATCGTTGTATTATCATGGTATTTTAACAAACTATATATTATAATAGTAATTATGAATATAATAGTTGATAAGATTTGAGCTTGAATCTCCACATTGAAAATCCATATTTTTAATTATTTCAAATTTGATTCACTTAAATTGATGTTAAAAGCTATGTTTATTTGGATATATTTAAATTGGTTAATGAAGTTAAGATAAGTGCTTATAGGATTCCATCTTGTTTTTTACTGTTTCATATGCTTTATTTTTTTCTTGACTGATGGCTCTTTGGAAAGGGCGATTAGTCCTGGAGGTTCACAAGCTTTACCCTTTTAGGTTTCCTTTCTTTTGTTCAAGTCGTCCCTTAGGATAAAACTCACCATTCTTGATTCTTTCAATTTTACCAAATGTCATTTTACTAGCTAGAGCATGTGATTTTAGCAACAATGTTGCTGTGTCATGGTAACAACATTGTCCTATAGTGCCACAATTTTGATGGCTATGTTGATTTAGACACTTTTGTTGGGATCACCTAAAAAATCAAATCCATTTACGAATTGACCTTCTTAGGTCTTGTTTAGCCATTTCTCTCTTTTTAAGTTTTTTTTTTGTCTTGACTAACGTAAGTGCCTATAATCAACCAACACTCTTGTCAAACTAGGTTTAAACATCAAATTGAATCTTATAAAGGTATATCACCATCCATCAATTACTTTATAATTTTAAATGAAACAAGCGTATAACACTTACATGACTATTTCTACTAAAATCTCTTAGTTATCATTTGATATTATAAAATATTTTCTCTTCCTAATAACATAAAACCAGTTTAGATATAAAAAATATCTATCTAAAAACGTTGAAAATTATTAATCCCAAGGCAATGGTTGGTTATTTGGTTGTTTTAGTTTAATAAATATTTTAAATGTTTTTTTTTTTTTTTTGTTAATGTCGGCTTTTTTTTAATAATTTTTTTTTTTTTTTTACGACGTACGTGACATGTATGATCTCTTTGCCTCCCACCCCCTATCTACCATTGTAGGCACGCCTTTCGGCGTAATAAAATATGATATAATTGTCCACAATATTCTCCCACCCCCTGTCTACCATTGTAGGAACGCCTCTCGACGTAATAAAATATGATATAATTATTGTCCACAATATTCTCCCACCCCCTGTCTACCATTGTAGGAACGCTCGACGTAATAAAATATGATATAATTATTGTCCACATAAATATGGATGAGATAATAAGACAATCAATAACATGTTTTTCTCAGAAAAAATCAAGAGAAAATACTTCACAAGTTACACCAAACATTAATAAGGGTAGAAAATATGATATAATTATACCCACAAAGATATTTATGAGATAATAAGACAACAAAAAGGAATAACACGTTTTTCTAAGAAGATTCAAGAAAAAATACTTCACAAGTTACACCAAACATTAATAAGAGTTCTTTAGGCAGTCGAAGAAATTATTGGACTAAATCCTATCTTTTTCAACCTTTCCAACAAGGAACAAAAAAATAATGTTACTATAGCTACAAGGTCAAGGACCTAACACCCTAGAAGAAATGCTCAAAGCATTTCCCACACTCATACACCTTACCAAAGGAGAACAAGAGAAAGTTTTCTAAAAGTTGCAAGGAAGCAAACAACAACATAGTCCAAAGTCTTGATATAAGTAACTTTAATTTTGACAAATTTGGGGTCATCTTCTCAAGCTAAACCAAATGAGAAACTAAAGAAAATAGTGGGAAACATAGGTCTTGAAATAAAGCCAGTTAAGAATCAAGTGGAGACACCACTAATATACACAAGGATTTTTTTAAGCTAGGATAAGCTTAAATGATCGTGGAATTACTAATATTAACAAAAACACAAATTAATGATGCTAGTCAATTAAAAAATCTACAGCTCCAGTCAAATGTTATTATCTCATATAGTTAAATTCTTTGATTTTCAAAGAGAAAATTCAAGTTCAAATCTAGTCAAGCAATACATGCATAATAATTAAGCTACTATAATACCACTAAGTAGTCATGATGTAATACAGGTGGGGTTGTGTCAATCCTATATAACCAATTAAAAAATCCATAACTCTAAAATTTACTCAATGAATCTCTAGCTTCTCATATTGTAAGTATTACATTACCACTATTGCCACCTTATCCCTATGATAAAAATGAAGATACTGTATTATTTTTAGGGATTTTGCAGCAATTTTAAAATTGGCTAAACATGAACTATGATACTAATGTACTAGTTACATCATTTAGAGGACCCATTCTAGATTGGTATTTTTACATTTTCGAAGGATTAATCAAGATATTTAAATGATTTATGATGTTGGTGCTTAAATAACAAAAAATAATTTATCCAATGGTTCATAACTACCAAAAAAATATAAGATGAAATCATTAAAAGTTTTTTGTAATATGGAAATACCTTATTTATCAACCAAAACATAAAATATTGTATTTCACACCAATTTCAAGTAACAAACAAAAGTAATCCAATTACTCAAATATTATATAGAAATAAAATAGGATGAAACGGTGACCTTGAGCATTAATAATCACTATATTATCCTTAGATAAGAATCACAACACTTTGATACAATGGATAGAGTGGATGTCGGGTATTTATACTAATACCTAAATCCCATGTACACGGTTATACTAATTTTTTTTGATAGTTAACGAAATATTTACAGCGGGTTTTTTAAAAGGATCCCAAAACCTTATTTACAATATAAGCCGAAGCAGTAAGCTGTATAACCAGACTTGACTGCCCCAAACCGGGGCCCAGGAAACAGACAAAAGCAATAAGGGCCTTGCCACGGGGCCCTGGAGCCTACAAACAACAAAAACCCCAACAAAACCGGGCGCAGCCGCGAACCTCCACAAAACCAATCCCAAAAAACGGAGCAAAAAGACTGTCGGGGCTGCCAGCTGGCCGGCGAGGGTAGCTGACTAGACCGGTGACGCGGGCCGCTGCGGGGAGGATCCTTGCGCTGCCAGGGCCGCGAGTCGGAGGCCTGCCACGGGGGCGGGAAGTACTGAACAGCGGGGGCACAGACCGGGAGGACAACGTCGCCCAGCCGCGGGGGAGATTAGACACCTGGTCGAACGACATGATCGGGATGGTCCTGCAGCGCAATTTGAACTAGGCCTGCAGGGAAGTGCGAGGTCCAGTTGGTGAATTCTCCAACGGTGATGCCAAGGTTCGCCATGAAGTCAGCCGCCCTGTTGCCTTCTCTGAGAACATGTTGGAAGGTGTGATCAGGAAAACCCTGGAGCAGGAAGAGGGCCTCCCGGATGGAGTTCTGAAATCGCCATGAGCAGGACTCGGGCTGCCTGGCACCTCTAATAATGACTTGAGAGTCCCCTTCGATAATAATTGGGGAGGGGCCCCTGAGAGCCGACAGGCCATTGAGCATGCCAGCAGCTTCAGCAAAGTTGTTAGTTTGTCTGCCCAGCGGGACCGCGAAGGCAGAGACCAGATTCCCGGAGCTGTCTCTGATAACCCCGCCGGCCCCAGAGGGTCCGGGGTTGCCTTTGGACGCGCCGTCGAAGTTGAGCTTGAGCCACCCGGAGGGGGGGGGAGTCCATCTGATCAGGGATCGGGGGGAAGGGGCGGGAGGGGAAACAGGGGGGGTGATCTGGAAGCCGAGGGAGGAGAGGAGGGAGGCTTCGCTCGAGCGCCTGGGCTCCGCAAAAAAGGGGATGAAGCGGGAATTCTCGGAGGCGAAGGAAACCGCTTTGATGGCCAACCTCTGGGGGGAGCAGGCCGGGGCGGAAAAGGCTCGCCGGTTGCGCTCGAGCCAAAGCTGCCAGAGCAAATGGGGAAGGCAGGCCTTCCAGAGGAAGCGGAGGAGGGGATGGGCAAAGGGGGTGGGCCACTGGGGTAGCAGGTCGGAAATGGAATTGGGGGCCACCCACTGAACGAAAAACTGGGAAAGGATGAGGCCCAGAGCTACGGAAGAGAAGGCACAGTTTAAGAAGAGGTGGTTGGTAGACTCCCACGCGGCGCAGCAGAGGAAACATCTGTTGGGGATTTGGAAGCCACGCTTGATCAGATTTTCGATCGTGAGGATTTTGTTTTGGGCGGCCGCCCAGACGAAATGGCTAATTTTGGGGATTAATTTCTTGGCCCAGACCATCTGGGTCGGGAAGGTGGTAGCCCCGGGGGTTCTCTGAATATGGTAGGCAGACTTGACAGAGAAGATGCCGCTAGGAGAGCCATGCCACACGATTCTGTCGCTGGCGCCAAAAGAAGGAATGACTGTCGCACTGAGGATGCGCTGAAGTCTGGCAGCTTGAAGCGGGAACCTGGGGTTCAGGATGGGTTTCCAGGTGATCTGCCCCTGGCACAGGGCCATGTATTCAGACACTCTGGGCCCGCGGCCCGCTAGCCCAGGCCTGAGAAGAAGGAGATCTCTGTCGGAGCTCAGGGCCTCGTCGAGGATCCATCTGTCCTCCCAGAAGTCGATCTTGGCGCCGTCCCCAAGGAGCCATCTGGTCCCAAGCTGAACGATGTCTCTGGTGGAGAGCAGGGCCTTCCAGAAGGCAGATCCGTCGCGGGGCTGGGAATCCCCGAGGAAGGGGTGACTGTGACAGTATTTCCTTCGAACAATGCCAACCCATTCGTCAGGGGTATTGGTATGGACCTTCCAGGCATGTTTGGACAGAAGGGCCTGATTCATGGGAACCACCCGTCTGAGCCCGATTCCTCCCTCAGCCTTGGGGCGGCAGACTAGGGGCCAGGAGACCAGGGGAAGCCTTTTTTTGTCTTCGCCTCCCGACCAGAGAAACCGTTTTTGGATTTGCTCGATGAGATTAGCAATGGAGGCCGGAATTCTGAAGACCGACATGAAGTATATTGGAATGCTTTGGAGAACGGATGCCAAGAGAGTGGCTCTGCCGGCCTGAGAAAGAAGGTGGCCTTTCCAGGGGGCGAGTTTTCTTTGGATCCGCTCGATCAACCCACTCCACAACCCTTTGGAAGACGCCCCTGTGAACAGTGGAAGCCCGAGGTAGGAGGAAGGGAGGGAGCCGGGGGAGCAGCCTAGGATCCGCCCGATTTTGAGTTGCCTAGCCACAGGGGTGTTGATGAAGTAAATCTTGCTCTTGCGCAGGTTGATCTTTTGCCCAGCCGCCTCCTCATACAAGGTAAGGATTCTCTTGAGGGCCTTAGCTTGAGGGACCGAGGCCGAGGAGGCCAGAATGGTGTCGTCCACAAATTGCTGATGGGACACGGGGGGGAGATCCTGCGCCGGCCTGATGCCCGAGATAAGGCCGCGGGTTACAGCGTTCGAAATGGTGCGACCCAGGGCCTCGGCCAGGATAATGAAGAGGATCGGGGATAGGGGATCACCTTGGCGGAGACCTCTGGAACTGGGGAAGAACCCGGTCGGGGACCCATTGACCAGGATAGAGAACCAGGGGGAGGACACGCACTTGCTGATGAGATGGACCCAGGAGGGGTGAAACCCAAATTTGAGGAGGACTTTGGACAGGAAGCTCCAGTCGACCCTGTCAAAGGCTTTATTCATATCGAGCTTGAGCAGGAAATGGGCCTTTCTGGATAGGACAGCTGAGTGAATGGCCTCATGCATGATGATGACCCCGTCGGTGATCAGCCTGCCTTTGACGGAGCTTCCCTGGCAGGGGGAAATGATCAGGGGAAGGATGTCTTTGAGGCGGGTTGTCATGGCTTTGGTCAGAATTTTATAGAGGACGTTGCACAGGCTGATGGGGCGGAAGTCTGACAGGGACCTGGCGGCCTGGGTCTTCGGGATCAGGGCTATGAATGTAGAGTTGATGCCCCTGGGGATGGATCTGGCAAACTGCAGGTCCCGGATGGCAGCGCAAACGTCAAGGCCCACGATATCCCAGAAAGTCTGGAAAAAGCGGGGAGGAAACCCGTCCGGGCCCGGAGCCGCCTCAGCCTTCATGGAAAAGGTGGCAGCATGGATTTCTGAGTCCGACAGGGCCTGGACCAGTTTAGCATTAGCCGCGGCTGGGACGGACGTCGGGATGTGGGCCAGGAGGGAGTCGGCCGCCTCAGGGGACATAGGAGGTCCATCGCCCAGGAGCTCTTGGAAGAAGCGGACTGCCTCGGCTTGGATGTCCGCTTCCTTGTTGATGATGCTGCCATTATTGTCGACCAGCTCGGCTATTCTGTTGGAGCCCCTGTTGCGAAGGGTCGAAGCATGAAAGAACTTGGTGTTTGCATCGCCATCTTGGATCCAAAGAGCACGCGACTTCTGCCTCCAGAAGGTTTCTTCCCTGGCTAGGACATTGTGGTACTCGGAAAGGGCAGTGCGTTCCTCCTCCCTGAGGCCAGGCTCTTGAGACCCAACTTGGAATCTGGATTCAATGTCCTCAAGTTTATTTTTGATAGCCGCTTTGCTTTCGAAGATATTGCCGAACACTTCTTTGTTCCAAGTCTTGAGGTGCTCCTTGAGGCGTCTCAGCTTATGGGAGACCTGCTCGGCGGGGCGGCCAGGGGCAGGGGGAGCCCACCAGCAGCCGACCTGGGCCCGGAGGTCAGGATGGTGAAGCCACATGGACTCAAACCGGAAGGGTCTCTTGGGGGGGGCCGATGATCAGTCTCGAGGAGGAGGGGGCAATGATCGGATCCGATTTTGGGGAGGGCCAAGAGGGAGGCGTCAGCAAAGGTGGGGAGTGCTTCCTTGGACAAGAACACTCTATCCAACCTAACCTGGATGTGATTGGGACCCGCTCTCTTGTTGGACCACGTGAACCGGGCTCCCTTCAGACTGACATCCATGAGCTCATTGTGGGCAGTGAAGGCCCCAAAATCATCCATGCTTTTGGTTCTGGCCTCTGAGCCCCCGCATTTGTCAGAGGAAAATAGGGGGCTGTTGAAATCCCCGACCAGGATCCAGGGCAGGGGAGCGAAGGCTTCTCTCATCGAGCTGATCTCCTGCCAGAGCCTTGCTTTCTCAACGGGACTGTTGGGAGCGTAGACGTTGGAAAGGATCCACGAACGCTTAGAGTTGAGGCAATGGATCAGGATGTTCATGATTCTGGGCGAAGAAGAAATGAGCCTTCCCTCGAAAGATCGAGGGTCCCACATGCACATGAGGCCCCCGGCTGAACCAGCCGCGGGGGTGGAGAGAAGTTCGCAGTTGCGCCAGGTAGAAAGGGCTATTCGCCGAGCAGCGGCGTCATCAATCTTGGTCTCCTGGAGGAGGATGAAGGACGGGCGGTGATCCCTTCGGAGTTGGCCGAGGATCCTTTTCTTGGGGACTCCATTAAGTCCCCTAATGTTCCAGGAGATTAGCTTCATTTGGCACCCTTTTGGGGTCGCCTGCCCCCCTTTCCAGCCTGGGTGGGAGGTTTGGATCGGGCGTCATCCGCCTTGCGAAGATTCGAGACAGCATCAGGAAGCGTAGTCTGGGACCCGCTGGCGATATCATCCTCGGTGATCCTTGATCGTTGCTCACACCGGGTGGGCCGTCCTCGTTTACCTTTGGAGCCAAAATCTGTGGCAAAGGATCTGCTCCGGGTCCTCTTGGGGCTGACTTCATCTGACTCAGACGGAGAGCTGCCTTCGGTCTCATCATTAGATTGTTCGGACCCACAAACCAAAGGGGTAGGTTCCGGGAAGGGCTGGGGGGCCGGGGTCAGAAGGGGTTGGGGGGGGAAGGTTGGATCTCGGAAGGAGCCGGGGCTTGCGGAGCCAGAATGACCTACGGGGGAGGATCGGGGATCGGGGCCCCGGAGGGGTCGCTAGGGTTCTCCGAGCTGGGCCCGAGGGCCTGGGGGCCCGAAGGGGAGACCTCCTTGGGGGGAGTGCTAGGGGTAGGACGGGAAGGATCCTGGGAGGGGGCCCGACCAGAACTGGGCGGGGGGTTGGGAATAGGGCCTGCCGCCTTCCTGGAAGCCGGGCACTGATGAGGGAGGTGGCCTTGAGAACTGCAAGAGGTGCAGAAGGCAGGTTTGTTTTCGTAGATCAGGGTTTGGCGCCAGAAGAAGGACCCAGAAGAGATGGTCACCGAGGAGGGGAGCTCAGATTCGAGGTTGGCGTTGGCACAGAACCTTGCATGCACCATGCGAGAACCGGCCTTGGTCGCAGGATCAAAAGCCACCAGATCTCCAACCGACTGGGCGATGAGCTTGAGGACGTCTTCACGCCACAGATGGAAGGGGAGGTCCGGGAGGCGGACCCAGATCGGGGCGAAGTTGATGCTTTGGGTGCTGGGGTGGAAGTCTGCACCATAACGTCTGAGAAAAAGGCTTTTGCGACCCAAGAACCAGGGCCCGCCCGACAGGATCTTCTCAGCATCCTCGCTGTTGTTGAGTTTGATAATGAAAAAGCCTCTGGACAGGGCAACCAGCTGGATATGACCAGAGACCTTCCATTTGGTGGCCGCCCATCTGCGGATCGTCTCCATGTCTGGGCGCCCGCCCAGGAACTTCCCAACCAGGGATGATGAAGAATCGGAAACCAGGGAAGAGTAAACCTCCTCCTGGATGGAAATGTGAGTACCTTGGAGGGAAAGCCCGACTCCCAGGGCCCGACCAGGGGATCTGTTGCCCGCCAGAACCTGTTGATAAGAGGGTTTATGCCCGCCCGGGGCCCGCCCTTGACCTGGAGCGGGGGGGGCCTTCCCAAGGCCTTCCGAGACGGTAGCGCCGAGAATGGGCCGCGGGCCCAAAATCCCGACCCCACCGAACCCATCGCACACTAGGCCTTCGGCCGACCATGCTGCGGATCCGCCTGGGCCCGGCCCGGGCCCGGGCCCGGGCGTGCCTGAGCCCCCAGGATCCGGGCCCGCCCAGAATCCAGCGCTCTGCGCTGGATTCGATTCCAGCCCTGCATCGGCATCTGCGCCAAGCTGAGCTCCTGCTGCCGTGCCTGCTGCCGCTCCTGCTGCTCCTGCTGCCGCTCCTGCTGCTCCCGCCATATTTTTTCTCGGTTATACTAACTTAAGGCGACATAAAAAATAGGTTTTAGGTTAATCACAAATTAAAGTTTTAACCATGACAAGGTTGATCATGGGATCATAGACCATACATAAATAATACATTGCATGATGATTTCCCATAGCCTTACACAAGAATACATAATACAATGTGAGCCTTGGATAATAAGTAGACTACAACTTCCAATATCCCCTTATAATTTGAACAAAGGGACCAAGAAGAGAAGATATTAGTGACAATAACATCTTCCCCCCATAATGAATGGTCTAGTAGTCCTCTATATTTAAATAATTTTTAAAAGAATCTCCCTCATCATCTAGAATATGACAACCCATCTTATTTAATTCTACTTCAATCTTCTATAACTTCAATAAGTAGTTCTTGGTTGGAAGTCTTTCCTTCTTATAATATCCAAAAATGGTCTTCAACTTTTATGAAGGGTTAGACTAGCCCTTGAGCCCTTGGATATTTGTATTCTTAGATTTGAATTCCTTTTCATGAACCTATATCTAGAGAGAAGCATCTGAATTCCTCATAGTTACATAGAAGTGAATTAGAAAAGAGGGAACTTGAACATAAGTTAGAGTTTTCATGTTTTCAAGAACATGAGAATCATATGCATTAGTCCAAGAATATGAAATAGAGAATAAAAATTAGAAAGGACAATCTTGACATATTCTACATCATCTTTCTTGCTTCCTCTAGTTGTTTCCTCTAAAAGATGCAATATTTGCTCTCAATACCTTAAATTTCATATTATAGTCCTCAAATTATTGAACTCATCCACTTAAAAAGAGGTAGGCACTAAGTCCAAGTGATTGAATTATTTCGTATTTAATTTTCCAAATAATTCATACAATTTTTCCATACCTTGGTAGGATCATTTTCACCTTTAAAATGGAAAAGTAATTTTAAGTTCAATCAACAAGAAAAATAAACCAAGAGATTCTTCTTGTTTATGTTGATATGTTTCTTCATCAAGGACTATTGCTTTTTCTTCTTTGAAGATGCACCAAATATTCTTACTTTACAATAATTTGATCATTTGACTTGACTATATATTATAATTTTATCCATTAAAGTGAGTAACATAGGCTTGAGGACCCATCTCACAAAATTCAACCCCGAACATTGTAATAGGTATTTGAACTTATGTCACCAATGACAACAACTTGAAAAGTTGTGCGATTTAAAAAATAGATCACAATGCTTTTGTATGTAGAAGATATTACCTCCAAAATATTTTCCCTAATAATCCTCAATAAATAAAAAAATTAGCCTTTCAAACCTTAGAACTACTATATCCAACCATAATTTTTCACTTGGTGCCCACTAGTTTGTTAATGATTTCTATTAAGAATTTTCCACCTATTTACCACTAGATGTCAAGAATAAATGAGGAAGCATCAGTTTTTTTGATTTAATTTATAGATTAGGGGTATAAATATCAAAATATTATTTTTGTGGTATAAGGTTTTGTGTTATTATTGGGAATGTGCCAAAAGACTTATGGGGCTTGAACTTGGGTATTCCATAGAGAAGAAATTTCCCATCTCTAGTAATCAATAGATGAGAGGCTAAGTATGAGAAAAGATAGATGTTTTATGGCATGAAGTGAAGGATGAATTAAGTAATGGTCTTAGTCTAAACAAAGTTCGAGGGAGCATATATTGGAATTTTTCCATGTTAGAGAAAGAACAATCGATCAAATTGACCAATAATAAAATGAGGCTAATGATGAGGTTGTATCATGAATGTAGTAAAGGAGGTATAGAACAAAGTAAAGGTAGTCCTCTATTCCACCATGTGCTAGCCAAGGCACAAGCACATCTATTGATATGTCTAGGCCATCTTCTTGTAGAATAAGGGGGATGATACCATAACCACAAAACAAGAATGCTACAAACCAATAATAAAATTATTCTAGGGAGGAGGTTTTATCATGAATGTAGTAAAAGAGGTATGGAATAAAGTAAAGGTAGTTCCCTATGCCACCATACCTTTATGGAGGTAGAATGCTTGATTCTTTAGAAATTTTCCTTTTGAAGAAGAAATAACCATACCTTTATTTTACATGATTTGAACTTACATAAAGAGGGTTGAATTAACCATAAATATAATGAAGTAGAATTTGGATTAGGCACAAATTACCCAAGTTCTTTAGAAAAATATGGTGAAACATTCTCTTCTTTTCTCATTATGCAAAATATACATGAAGCTTTTAGAAATAATTCATCCTAGAAATCAGAATAAATATTGAAGGCTCTAGATAAACCTTCTCTATGACCAAAAAATGGTGCTTCATACTCACTTTGATGCCATGTTGGATTTTACACCAATTTATAGTCATGAACAAAAACAATCCTTTTACTCAAATCTTATTTACAAAGAAAATAGAAAAAAAGAGAGCAATAGATAGAAATGATGGATGCCTTTGAGCACTAAGAATCACTATATTAATAATAATTTTTTTTTGATACAATAGATGGAGTGAATGAGGGAGGGTTTACCAATACATAAACCCAAAATACATAATAATAATAATCTAAGACAATATATCAAATAAAATTTAGGTTAATTATAAGTTAATAGTCTATCCAAAGCAATATTAGTCATGGGATCATTGGTCATACATAAATAATAAATAGCTATATTGCATAATGATCTCCTATAGGATTACACAAGAATACATTGTACAATGTCAACCTTGGCCAGTTATCCAAATTAAAACTTTCAACATAATATTAATGATGAAGTCTTAAAGAGATATTAATTAAAGCTATTTTATCTTCAATATGAAATGATCTTAAGTAATAGTAAAACCTTACAACTTTGCAAGATTGTATAGTACGTTCTAGAATTTTAGGAAGGCTAGAAGAAGAATATAATCTAAAATATAATCCTAAAAACAACAACAAACAAGTTAAAGGAGATGATATTGCAAGTTCCATACTTTTGCACAATGCAAATGTTATTAATGCTAGGGGAAAACAAGAAACTATCCTATCTATTTCATGAAGAAGGCTCAAGAAAAGCAACAAAAAAAATTGTAAGTCAATTAAATTACTGATGGGGAATTATATATGAGTATGGAACAACTTAAAAGAGAAACCCCTAGGAAATAATAATGACCTCTTATATCTACAAAACAAACTAATTCCAAATAATTGAGTGAAAGATAATTTTATTTTTGGCATAGACATAATTTTAAAAATTATTGACATTTTAAAAAAATTATATATACAACCTTATTTGGTGAAAATTATGATATTGATGCAATCCAAAGAGAGGAAAAAAGGTAAATATAATTATATGCTTGGAAAATATGGTGAATTCTCACTACACCTAAATATTACCTTAAGAAAATCTTAAGCGAAGGAAAACAAGCAAGAAGCAAAAAATCAAGCATTAGATAAAGTGCGACGTAAAAGTTTCAATCAACAATCAAAATGAAAAAGATCCTAAAAGGCACAAGTAAGTAAAGTGTCTAAAATTTATAAGTTTATAAAAGTTTTGACCAAATATGTAAGGTAAAAGTATAGATGCACTAATTTTTGAGGTTAGATGGTAAAAATTTCCAAGGTGAGAAGTGTTAGAGCCAAATAATGATTAAAATTTGAAGGCTAAACCATCCATATTCCAAAATTTTAGGGAATCAATTTTTTTTGGGGGGGATCCTACCCCAAAAACCCTATAGAGAGGGCCATTGACCCCTCTCCCCCCATACCCCCATTCGGGGTTGCAATCCTAGACCCTGCACATTATGTTGAGGTGTAAATTCTTTTGAGATAAACAATCCTTTCCTACAAAGAATATGTGGCAACCCAAGGAAGAAAACAAGCATTAAAGGAAAAAGTGATGGGAGCCATAATGAAAGAAAGCCTCAATCTAGGAGACATAAATTTTCCACACTCATGCTTTGGAATCCATAAAAAGGGAAGATGACAATAACTAAGATAGTTGAGCATCCAAGGACCTATAAAACCCAACATTAATGATTCTAGATATAGAGAACATAAAGATGCACAACAAATTCAATCAAGATATAATATGTCATGTAAAAGAACAATCATTCTTGAAATATTTGCTTAGTTTTAGAGGGAAACTCCTAATTATAACCTATAAATAGTAGTATATTAGGGTTTGTAAGGGATCAACAAGTTTGTAAAGATTTCATTTCATTTCTCTGTATATAGTAGTTTGTGGAATATTGAGCAATATTATGGGCAATCAAACACCTTCTCTAGGCATAATATTTTGTAATACATTTTTTTACGCACACACACACATATATATTGGAGGCCATGCATCTACTTTGAAGTCCATCTATGGATCTCATGCTCAGATCCTCTTCTCTTATGTGTGTGTGTATGCATCTTGTGTTTTTGTGCTTACTTATGTCAAGGAGAGGAAAATTTTCATGCTGGCACATTGCATCTAGGCCTATTGTGTAGGGAGATATTATTTGATCTTTGATATATCACCACCATTTTATCTAGGTTTTACTTTTCATTTGCTTTTGATTTATCTCTCTTACCTTTTTCCTCCCAAGTTGTAGATTGGAAAGTGTTCCAAATATCACCATCTTATAAAGGATCTATCCTTTATCAAAATCTTGAAGGTCTTCAACTAAGTCAAACTCTATGCTCTTAGGATTGGCCTTACCGTGTCGCTCTACACGAGGTATGAACTACCTCATTTTTTGGTCCACACCATGTCCAATGATTGGGATAATCAAAGAGGAAAACAATTTAATGGTATACTCACTAGGACCCCAATGATATATATCCAGTCCTACAATCATAATGATAAGTTAAGCTTCGACTTAGTGATGGTATTTGCCTATTTTTTTGTTGAAGTGCTTTTGAATCACTTGGTGATTTCTCTTGAGAAATAATAATAAAAAAATTATTCTAGGGCTCTCGCCCCTAAACCCCTAGAGGGAGGGCCATTGACCCCCAATACTCCTAATTGTGGTTGTCACCCTAACCCTACATATTATGTATAGGGGTAAATTATTTTGAGATAAACACTTATTTTCTTGCAAAGAAGATGTGGCAACCTAGTGAAGTAGATGAGCATTAAAGGTAGAAGTGATGGAAGCCATAATGAAATAAATCCTTGAGCCAAGAGACATTAATATTCTACACTCAGAATTTGGGAATACCTATAAAGGAAATATGGAAATAACTAAGGTAGTTGAGCATCCAAGGACCCATTAACCCAACATTAGTGATTCTAGATCGAGAGAACTTAAAGAGACACAATGAATTCAATCAAGATATAACCCTACACACAAAAGAAAAATCATTCTTGAAATCCCTGCTCAATTTTGGAGGGAGAATCCCATTGATTGTAACCTATAAATAATAGTAGTTGAGGATTTGTAAAGGATCGACAACTTTGTAAAGCTTTCTTTTCATGGGCAATTGGACTCCCACTCCAAGCATAATATATTGTAATATATTTTGTTGCATATATATTTTGGAGTCCATACCTCTACTTTGAAGTCCATGCCTCTAATTCAAAGTTTATGCCTCTACTTTGAAGTCCATCTATGGATCTCATACCTAGACCACTTATCTTATGTGTGTGTGTATGCATCTTGTATTTTTGTGCTTAATTATGTTGAGGATATATTAAATATATATATATATATATATATATATATATATATATATTTTTATATTGGAGGTCATACCTCTACTTTGAAGTCCATCTATGGATCTCATGCCTAGACCCACTTCTCTTATGTGTGTGTATGCATATTATGTTTTTATGCTTATTTATGTTGAGGAGAGGACAATGTTCACACTAGCACATTGTATTTGGGTCTGTTGTGTAGGGAGATATTATTTGATCTTTGGCATATCACCATATTTTTAGCTTACGTTTTACTTTTTAGTTGATTTTTATTTATCTATCTTACCCTTTCCCCTAAGCTATAGATTAGAAAGTGCACTAGCTATACCCATATTATAAAGAAGTTAGACTTTGTTAAAATCCTGGAGGTCTCTGAGTGAGCCAAAACCTATGCTCTTAGGATTGACCCTATTGTGTTGCTTTGCACGAGGTACGATCTACCTTGTTTTCTTGGTTCACACCATGTTTGACAATCAGGGAAATAAGAGAGGACAATAGAAAATATATGGATAAAAGTGATGACCCTAACATCTAATTGGCCAAAATATTGATATTTATAATAATTTCTTTCTAGACCATACAAATGTTACCTACTTTGATAAGTGTAGACACCAAAATCTAGCCACTTGTCATCCATCCATGTCCTCTAATCATAGCCATCAATTATTTATATATATGTATTTATTTAATATATAAATAAATATTAATATTATATATATATATATATTTAATAAATATATATGTATTTATATGAGTAAATCCTAGCCATCCACCATGAATTAATCTCAGCCATCCATCCATATCAATCCATGTCACTTGCCCAAGCTTAATATCCACCCTTCCTCATGTTTTAATCTTGGTTGCTCATTTTGTGTCGTCAAAAACCTAACATGTTCAAGGGTAGATTATAAAAGATGAGTCATTTTGATGAATCAAAGCCTGTAGAAAGTCTTAGAAGGTCCACAAAAATTCTCAAAAAGTTTAGATTCTTGAGATTGCCCTAGCCATTTTGCTATCATCTTCGTCCCTCACTGCTGCCATCGCCCATCCTGTTTCCTCCACTGCCAAACCCTTACAGACTAGATATGGTTTTACTTCACTTCCCTCAACCTCTGTACGCCATCCAAAGTTTGCAGAACATTGTTGAGCATTTTTGGAACACTACTAGGCATTCACAACCTTCATCAAATGTCTTTGAGAATTTCCTATAGCATATTTGCAGTCCGTAAGCCCTCGGATGCTTTCAGGCATCTATGCAACCATCGAATATAGACATAGGAGCAGAGATCAACATTGAAAAGGTAAAATATTCATTGCATTTCTTTATATTTCTATATTTCTATTTATAGTTTATCATTGTAGCATCTAGGGTTTTATAGGTTTTATTATTCAGAGGGCCTCACACAATGGAGCCCTCACAGGTGCTTTTAACCCCTTTTATGTTGTTTGCTATTTGCAGGTGTAGGAATCATGTTTCTAGAAGCTATTGCAGCTAGGATGGTCCCATAGGGATACACAAGCCCACTCGCACCCTTATTTGGATCAAGGATGAACAAGAAGACACCAACTATTCATTGAACTAGGGTTTCAAAACCCTATTATCTGTAATATCTATATCAAAAGCATTTGTAACCCCATATTGGGGCACATTCATTGTACAACTCGACATATTGTACAACTCAGAGATCTACCTATATCAATAAATATTATTCATTTTGTGCATTCCATGGTGTTATTGTGCTTTTGTTCCTTTATCTTTGTATTGGTGTTGTTCATTTTTGGTTTACAAAATGGCGATCATGGTGGGACCCCCAAAGGGTTCTTCATTTTGATTTATCTTATCACTAATTTCTATTTCTATTTCTATATTACAAGTTCCAGAAGTTTGATCGTGCAAAAATCACGAAAAATAGGGTTTCTAGGAGTTGTAGAGTTTGATTAGAGGTCATGCAGCTGCCTTGCAACGTTTGAGGGATGCCCTGCAACATTCATGAAATTCTCTATAATATTCCTAAGAATCTGGGCAGTGTTTAACAAAGTGGGAAAGAAATACGTAGGCTTCCTGGTAAGCTTGGTTCAAACCCTAACTCATTTTTATTTTCATTTTCCTGCTTTTAACAATGAAACTAACAAAATAAAATCATTCATTTTCTATTTAAAGTAGTTGCATTTTTATTTTCATTTTAGGCATTTACATCCTTCATATAGATTGCATATAGGGTAGAGTTACATTTATGCATTCATCGTAGTTCACATTTGATTCATATTTATACTATTTTATGGTGTTTTATTTACTATTTTGTATGTTGTTTGCATTTGAAATTACAAAAGCATAAATAGTTGCATAGTAGGGTTGAAAGCTTCCATTTTTATTTTTCTAATTTGGAACAAGATCATAACATCTGAGTATACTCTCACTGTTGGAATCACTTGATAATCCAGGGTGGAATAACTGGGTGAACCCTCCACTATTGGAATCACTTGATGATTCAGGGTGGGTCTTAAGTGGTGTACCCCTAAGTTCTTTTGAGGAGCTTAGTGTTCATGTTCTTGGATTCTAGCTTAGACAAGTGAAATAGGGTGTTTTTAACATTGAATGAACACAATAGAAAACATAAATCTTAAAATGAATCACACACTTTGCATGTCACACACTAAACAATAGTGAGTTGGATTTCATCACCAACCATTGTTTGAGATTGGCGATGGTGGGCTTCATCTCCATCCATCATCTCACCCATAGAAACCATAGTCACCCATGAGCAATATTTTTGGATTTCATCACCATAAAGGTTCTCATTTGCCATCCAACCTTAGATTCCACCTTGCATAATAGTTTAGTTTAGCACATCTACAACACACAAACCCCACATAAAAAAAAAAAAAAAAATCTATTGCAAAAACATAGGATTAAATTGCTTGTTTGATTTTGTGTGATTTTCATTACATCTTTTCTGCACATTCCACACACTCATCATCCCCATCTGATTCATTAGCTTATGGTTTCAACTCGAAGCCAAGAAAATATTTTGATTCAAACCTCCATTAGCCAAGCCACTTCATCCATGGAGTGTTCCACATCTTTCCCTGCCACTTCTATGGTTAATCTTGTAAGTGTGATACAAATAAGCTATTATGGTTTGTCTGTGAGACCCTCACATGTTGTGTATACCTCAAATGTTGATGTGTTGCACAGAGCCATCCATACCTCCATTCCAAAAATTGAGCCATCATCTCCCACCAATCCTAACATCATATCCATAGATATGGCTAAAGTTGGAGCTTTTCTAAGATCCACTAACCATGTTCTAGAGAAAATCAATAGCCCACCTAGGCATGATCCTTCTTCTCAGTAGGAACTTGCCCATTCATAACCCTCCAGTTTCACCCAAGTGTATACCAACCCTCTTTTTGAGGTATCATCTGCACCTTCCCATAATTGGTCTCTTCCACAATAGTCATGTGCCCAAAGCACTTCCATTCCATATTCCTATACCACCACCTATGGCAATCCATTGTATGAAGCACATGTCAATGCTGCTTCACAAATTCTAGCTTCCACTTCATCCAATATCTCCCATTCAGTTGCAATCCTGGTTGTAACCTATCCTCCACCCACTTCATCCATTTCCACCACACCTACACCATCTGCCTTAGATATTACCATACAACAAGCATGTCAACATCTTGACAAGGTGCTCAGTATTATTAAGACCTAATCCACTCCAACGCAACCTACTTCTTTCACCTCAAATCCATCATGGGTATCACAATATTTTGTGGTTTCCATTCCCACACCTCCATTAGTCCACACCCATTCAATTCCCACAAGTCAACCCATTCATAGTCCTCAAACCTCATCTCCATTCCACCATCCATAATCATTCCATCATCAAGCCCAACATCACCAAATGCAATCCAATCCATCAAACCATCAAAATATCATCACACCCCAACATTTCACCACTTCATCTCCAAAAATCATCAAGTAATTCAAGGCTTCCACATACCTGGGGAAGGTCCTAGAATTCAGGCATTGCAACAATAGATTGATAGCTTGATACAACACACTCCTGGTATGATGAACCAGAATCCTACTTTAAGATAGCTCATCAATCAACCCATTCACTTTTTGGTACCATCACTGCCATATCTAGCAGATTTTACAGTATCAAAATTTGATAAATTTAAAGGGACTGAGGACCCTAGAGAGCACGTAAGCACATTCATTCACTCATGCTTTAGAATTCAAAATCAATATGCTTTAATGCTCATAATATTTCCTCATATATTGGGAGGAGATGTCATGGAGTGGTATAACCATCTACCTCATCATAGTATTTATACTTTTGAATAGTTGGTGAACCAATTCCTCAAGAGATTTTCCCTCAATGTTCAAAATAAAATCACATTGTCTGACTTATACAATCTTAAGCAATTTGATGATGAGTTAGTCTATGATTTTGGCAACCATTGGAGGGTTGTTATTACCAAACTACCATTCTCCCTACCAATGGAAGAGTTAACTCGATTGTTCACCAAGATTTGTTTAAAACCCATATCTTGGTTATTACAATTGCAACAATACAACTCATTCAAAGAAGCTCTTGCCCAAGCTAGCATAATTGAGGAGATCAAAATCCAAGAAGGTGTGCTAAATCCTAAAAAGAAAGAATGGTAGAATAAGGGCCAATCCAAAGGAATTTATTTTGGTCAATCTAATCCAAATCAGGCCAATCAAGTAAATCAAGTGAATCAAGTGGTCATGATCCAGCTGGTAATGGCTCAACAACAACAACCAATGCAACAACAATCATAGAAAATTTCATACCAAGTGGTTCCTCCCCCACAAAAAGTTCAAAACATAGTGTCAACTATGGATAATCACCAACATCGATAATCTGTTCGACAAACCTACCAATACACACCTTATCCAAATCATATGCTTCCATATTTCATAGGTTGTATGACACAAATCATCTTGCCTTTCCTGAGGTTAAACTAGATGATCCTACCAAGCATAGCAAAATCTATAGGGAATATTTGTTTTACCCTTATCATCGATATAATGGGCATGACATTAATGATTGCTTCACATTCAAAGATATAGTGCAAGACCTAATTGACTTAGGGGCCATCAAGGTTGATAGTCCCTTAGCTCAACAAAATCAAAACCTTGGCATCTATCAAACACCACTTCCTCATCATGAGGAGGTGCAATAGACAACAGGAGGATCAAACATCAAGACTCCTCCTAATCAAGTTAACCATGTTCAACAATACCAAGGTTTTGTGGGTGCTATTCATGCAGTCACCCGAGGTCAACAACGCATAAATCAACAAAATGCACAACAGTAGACTGTTCAACCTCCCATAGCACCTCAGGTGAGTGTGTCTCCTCAACCTACCATTTCATCATCACCCATTCAGTTCTCCACCAATTCTTCCCAACCAATTCATATTCCAAGTCATCCATCTCCACCCACTCATCCTCCCAATCATCCACAATGGCCAATCATCTCTTTGAGTAGCCGACTGACCACTAGCCTTAAAATAGCTTCAGCAAAACTATCCATTTATGAGCTAATTCAACAATCTCCCCCACATTGTGAGGCATTAATGGAGATTCTAAAATCCATTGAAATCCAATCTCAGGATGCTAATGCCTTCAATTTTTTTATGGGGAGCATCCAAACATGTATGGAGCCTTCCATCACATTCTATGATTTTGAAATCAAACCAATATCATTAGAATCAATGGACCCTCCATTACACATCATGGCTCAAATTGATAGGAAGCCATTCAAATGAGTTTTGATTGATATTGACTCCTCCATAAACATCATCACCACCTCTACCATTCAACATCTTAATCTTCCACCATCCCATATCACCAAATCCACCTTCACCTTGAAATCATTCAATGATGCTCTATGTTCCATAGTTCACATTGTCATTTTACCCATCGAAGTGGGGGTAAAAATATTGCACACAATGTTCCACATCTTGGAAGGATCCATGGCGTATAATGTACTCCTTGGACATCCTTGGATGAGGGAAATGAGATGTGTCCCCTCTATACTCCATCAATGTCTCAAATATGTACATGAGGGATAGGTTCATTGCATACCAATAAACATCAAACCATTTAAGTACTGTAATTTCATCTCAAATCCTTATGAATCCACTCTTCCATCCACTCATATTTTCTTGACTCCATCAACCACACCATCAACCACCTCATCAACCACACCATCCACTTCTTCATCCAAAAATCCTATTCCTGAGGAGCTCCCCATCACTACCCCACCTCAAGCTTCCACCTCCATGCCCCCATCCTCATCACCATCGACTACATGTACATGTAGTCAAGCCCAATCCACATTATCCACATCATCAACATCAACATATCCCACCATTATTCCTTCCACATCATCACCAATTCATCAAACACCTCAACCAAATCCACCTCCATCCACATAAACCAATGTCTCACAAGTTGAATTAATGGATTGTGAGATGCCATCCATTTACACATCCACCTCCACATGATACCAAGTCATGGTCCACCTTTCTAGTCATGGAATTGGTGAATACGTGGTCCAATACATCATGGTTATACTACTTAGCATCCAAACCGCTAGGGATTATGATCACCTATGTGACCCACCCTTATCCATAGGAGCGATGTACAACATGGGTTCAATTCCCAATAGCATCAATTTTGTGTATGGGGGATTGATTCATCGTCCAATCCATCTTTCCAAGATGAACCCAAACAACCAACTCTTGCCAACATACAACACATGTTAGGTTTTCCATCCCGATACTTTCATCGAGTCAATTGGAAAGGCTATGGCCTAGGATGACATGAACAGGGAATGCAAGAAATCATTGATACCTCATATCGAGGAGCACATGACCATTCAGGTTTAGGCTATCACTCTCATTCTTCCACTTCTTCTTTTGAATAAGCTTTTCAAAATATCCATTTGAATTTATAAGAAGAAACCCATCACATTGATGACTTTGAGGAGGAAATCTATGAAGAATATGATGTTATGTCGATAGCTTCTAATGAATCTTATGAGGAATCAACACCCATAATTCCATTCACCGAACATGATGAGTATTACCTTAGAATGTTTCCCATCCATCAACCCATATTTCACTTGCTTCTTCCATAAGAGCAAGCTGAACCAATCGATGAACCACCACCTCCACTTCATTGATCCACCTCACCGACCAATTTTGTAACATATGTACATAATTCAAAAAAAAATAAAAAAAAAACAAAAATTCAAAGAAAGAAAACATCATTGCATTGCATGTGCATGGATTTTTGCCTATTGCATTCATTTGTGTTGCTCGCTATTGTTCAGGTTCCCAGAGTTCTTACATCGGTTCTAGCAGATATGATCTATCCATCCTCCACATTGCCAACCACCAGTTTCCCCTTTAAGTTAACATGAATCCTGTTGACTTATTCACCCCACTCCGTAATCCATACAATTTGGCAAAGCCAATTCCAATTGACATGAGCCTTATTGATATGGATCGGATTTCCTCACCTCCATCCTTTTCCAAATTCATCCTTTTTGAGAAATTGTTAAGGGCTTCAACCAACTACATTCCTCTGTCTCCTCCACCCTCGCCTTCACCTTCACCTTTAGATCTTGAGGTTTTCTAGGCAGACATAGAATAGGTTGAGTATAGAAGAGGTTTTTTTTTTTTTTTTTTTCTTGTCATTTTTTTTTTTCCAACACCCCCCTTTTTTTTTTCCCCTGCTTTTCGGTACTATTATCTATACTTTTTTCGGTTGGCCATGAAATGCTTTCTCTAATGGATGGTTTTTTAGGATACAACCAGATTTGAATAAATCCTGATGACCAACACAAAACAACATTCACTACACCTTGGGGGACTTTTTTTTACAAGGTGATGCCCTTTGGCCTCAAAAATATAGGTGCCACTTATCAACGTTCCATGACATACATCTTCCATGATTACATGCATAAGATCATCAAATATTATGTGGATGATCTCTTGGAAAAATCTAAAACTCAACAAGAGCACATTGGTGTCTTGGAAAATGCCTTTGATCGACTTCTAAAGCATAATGTAAGGTTGAACCCCAAAAAGTGTGTCTTTGGTGTTACCTCAGGAAAACTACTAGGATTCATTATCTCCAAAAGAGGCATTGAGGTGGACCCAAAAAAAGTCAAGGCCATCATGGATATGCCTCCCCCAACAAACTTGAAGGAATTGCATAGTTTACAAGGAAATATCCAATCGATTTGTCATTTCATTGCACAACTTTCTGACAAATGCAGGTCATTCAATCACCTACTACAAAAGGGGGTGACATTTTCATGGATATATGAGTGCCAAAAAGCTTTTGATGACATCAAGCAATACTTGGCTTCTCCACCAGTTTTAACTCCTCCTCGTTCAGGGGTCCCCTTCCATATTTATAGGCTTGCTAGTCTAGAGGGAGTCGAAGAGCCCGAACCACTTAACATCATCCACTTGAGAGCATTCTATGCTTAATATGTTATATATATATATATATATATATATATATATATATATATATATATATATATATATACATGGCTAATACACAAAAACAACATTGCATTTCACACATTTTATTTTACACATTGCATCTCATGCATTACATTATACATATTTTATTCCACAAATTGTAATTCATGCATTGTATTCATAACCACATTCATACATTTCACATTTCATATTAGGGGTCATTTATTAAGTTCGGATAATAATTGGTCCAATAAAGTTTTGTTGCCTTAATCAGGGGCACCTTCAAATCATCATCCATATCATTGCACCATTCCATAAAGCCAAATTATCATTTGCAAACCACATTTCCATAATCCCTAGGTGTTTTTAGTCACTCAGCCACTCCTAGTGTTTCTAGAAACCTCCAATAAATTTTCTTTAGGACCAAGACACATTTTCACTAAGAAAATCTTGAGTTCTTGCAGATTGACTCTAACACTCTTGAACCAAACACAATCACACATATTAAAAACATCTTGTGTCAAAGAGGGATAACACCATGATTGGGTTGAACCTCAAAGTGAAAAGGGTATTCCTTGCTTGTCCCATTATGCACATAGTCCAAAAATAAAAAATAGTGGTTTTCACCACTATCACAATTTCCAAATACAAGAATGAGTAGTAAGGATAGGGTAAAATTCTCATCACACTTTGGTTGAGAATCCAATTCCCCAAAGCTCTAAATATTTTACACATCACACACCACAGATCCTCAAGTTGTAAGGATAGAACTACATTTCCAGTCATATGGTTAGGTAGTTTGAATCCCCAAAGCTTAGAGATTATATTCTTAGACTATGGAGCTAATCTCCACTGGGGCTATAGACGCTTGATTGGTAGTGGAGTACGCTCATGTGTGGTGACACGTATCTCTTGAAGAGACCTCTGACCACACATAAGGACAAGCTAGCTTCTTGGTCTTCTCCATGACAAGTTTTCATCTCAATTTACTCAAGATGGGTTAATGAACTCACTTGCACACACATTGGTTCTTGATTACCTCGAGTCATTACCATGCTCATGATTTGGTAAATGAATTCACTGCACACACATTTGGTCTTAGAGAAATTAGACATCATTTAATGAGTTTATTTGATATCACTAGTATGTTTGAGTCTCTACAAAATAATCAGTTTTCGTATCAACATCCATATCATTACATGAGTCTTCCATTTCACATGCCACCATTTTGGTGCCCTTGATTAAACAACAATGCTATACATGGTCAAGTAAAATCTAAACTATGAATGGGGCCTATAAGAGGACCCTTGTGACCCTAAAGGAGCCCTAGATTTAGAGCCACTATGCATAGACTCACTATGCCTAATAGTCCCAAATATGAAGGAGGAGGATCGATTTGGTAGCCCAATGTGGTGTTGCATCAATAGATCCTCCAAATCTTGGATATATCCATCTTGAGATCGAAGGCATAGTACATCATGTCTCTGATAATAGTCCTTATGTACTATCTCTTCCTGGAGCCTCATGATCCTATCCTCGCCTCCACCTATAGTCGTCTGTACCTCTAGCTTTACACGTAGTTAAGCTATCTTTGCATCTCAGACCACTATCTCTGCATCTTGATCCACCACCATATGCTCAAGCCTCATCCACTCCTCCTCACTCTGACCTGGAGGTCTCTTTGGAACCTCCTCCATATCATCCATGCCACCATCATCACCTCCAATATCTAGAGGCTGCTCTACTGCATCCCTCACCCACCTCCCTCGACTGCTATATCGATGATGTATCTGATGTTTGGGAGCCTCATATACCTCCTCTGCCTCAGCCTCTACCTCATCATCATCCTCACTATCCTCATCCATTGCCTGACTAGGTACCCATGGTGGCTTTGCAAAAAACCATGCATCATACTCAACTGTAGTCCTTGCATCATCCACATCGAGGAGATCCATCTCCTCATCATCCTCATAGGTCACCCACCATGCCTCAACACAAGGTAGACCCATCTCATCTTGATGGTGCCTATACAATACTAGTGCCTCAAGAATCCCCTATCATAGCCTAAACTATTGTAGCACCCATGAGAACTGGATCAGCTCCACCTCACTCCTATGTCACCCAACCACCCATCTAGCCTGATGAATTCTCCATAGCTACTCCTCATAATCAGTCCAACTAGCACCTCACCATGGTCTCCAAAGCACCTGATCAAGTGTCAATCCTACCCATAGATCCCTGTACTCCTGGATGCTATGACTAGGATGACTCAACTACACCTCCTTAGCTACCCACCATCTCAAAGCATAGGGTTTCTCCCCATCCCATGCCTCAATAGGTAAGCCCATAGGTTAAGCCACACTAAAGTGCTCCCATCCCCAACACTACAACAATAAACTACACCCCAGACCCTTTTGCTTTTGCCTCCTCACCTCATACAAATCCTGGTACATTTTATCTAGTAGAGTAGGTGCCCATGCATACACCCGAGGCTCATCGATCATATCGTACACCAGCCTGATCATGTTCCAAGGAAACTTACAACCAGTGCTATTTGGTGCCACTATGTTGGCCAATAGGAACATGACCAAGGTAGGAAATACCTCCAACTTCTTCTTGACATACATTGCCAAATACCTGATCCCTCCACCCCTCACACTCACATTCTACCATTGATATCCAAATATCTGACTCATCTCATGCCCCTTATTATGTCCAACCTTGACATGTAACCCCTCCACTAGTACTCTAAGGATGTGGTATACATCCTCGAGTGTCACTATCACCTCACCAGTAGGGAGCTGAAAGGTCCCCCTATCTAGATCCCATATCTCTTCCAAGGTAGAGAAGTACCCCTCATATTCCCTCACCACATCAATTTGAGCTTCCCCAACCGACCCCACAACCTCCGACCACTTCCAATGCTCATCCTACAATATCTTTCTCACCCTTGGTATGAGAGGCAAGAACCAATGTTGAGCTTCCAAAATCCTCAACTGTAGCACAACACATGTACAATGCAAACACATTAATGCCACATTCATTGCATACTTTAAAAAAAATTGCACAAAGTCCAAACAAGAGTGCCAAGGGCACTTACCTCAGCCACCTGCATCATCAATCCTATTGCATCCACACCCTCCATCACCATAGCCTTCACTCCACCTCACTTCTCCACTCTATTTTCTTTAGATGCATATTTTCTGAAACTTGTGAATGCAAGAATGAATATAATTTTACCTCTGTACACTATTTATAGCTATTTTTGGTGTGCTGAAACACCCATGGGTATTCACAAGTGCATTGAAACACTAACCAACATCTGCAGAGTGGCAAACACTTGCCAACATCTACGCATGATGTGGATGCTAGCCGATGTTTGGCTTTAAAATTTTGTAGAAAGACCAAATTGCTTCAAAAATGTAGCTTACCTCCATAAAATCACTCCACATTGCATCCATGCATTCATTTCATCATCATATCATGTTTTGTGAAACCAAAAATCGCTTTGGACACTTAATTTTTGCTTGTGATCAAAAGTCATAAAATCACCTTACAAGCTTCAAAACACATCAAAATGGTATAAATTTTCACAAAATGACCACATTCATCATTCCAATCATCCATCACATCATTTCATCACCTTTTGTGATAACATGGATTGAATTAGATGGTTAACTTTTGTTTACCACTAAAAAGTCGTAAAATTGTCCAAAATTGCTTCAAAACCACTCCAAAACAATGCAAAATTTCACAAAATCATGCAATCCAATCATCAATGCATTTATCATCCTCACAACACATTTCAACACCATACAATCCATAAATCATTGCATTTGCATTTTTACCAAATTCACCTATAAATTTCAAGTGAACCTCGTATCTAGTGGTTTATTCTATCTCCTTGGCGATTGCAACAATTGGTTATCCATGCAATTCGGTAAGATGGGTAAATCACCATAAGGAAACTTGGCCATATTCATCATCCAATATCTCCTTATTCAAAAACAAAATCATTTTGGATCCCTCATATTTTGAGTGAGACTATGCCAAGACCAATTTGCTCAATAGTTGTCATTGATGCCCTTTTCCATGGGGTTCCCAACATGGATAACTTTCATAATTTCCCTTGCAATTACACTAGTATCCAAGGATGTAGGCTAGTTAAAGTGATTGAGCAACCATTTAGGAATTCTATTTAGGAATTAGCTACAATCATGAGTGGCCCCAAGGATAGACTATTTTCTCTTTTTTTTTTTTTTGCATTTGCATCTTTGCATTTCAATGACGCCAAAAGACACTTTCTTCAACAACATGGAATCACCCCAAACTTGGGGTAACCAAATTTGATTTTGATTTCCCACATGGGATACATCTTACATGATCATGGCATCTACACTTGGCAAAAACCCTTTCTCTATTGGGGAAAAAATAGAATCAACCACTTGCATTTTACAAAAACCCCTTTCTCCATTGGGGCAAAAACAACATCAATTTACATCATTCATATCATCCGCATTTACATCATACACTTGCACTTACACCATTCACCTGCATCATTCCCCATAATTTTATCAATTGGCTCGTGAGACTCATTTTTCACTCATTCACCAATTGAGGGGGTAAGCTACACATACAAATTATTTTATCTTCAAAATCATCTTTGCGTTCCAAGGAAAGAAAGCTGCTTCATCATGCCAAACCAGGTGTCTCATATTTTTGCACCGCATTGTGTTTCACACAACGTGATACAAAAAGGGGCATCTATAGACACCAAAATCTAGCCACTTGTCATCCATCCATGTCCTCCAATCATAGCCACCCATTATATATATATATATATGTATTTATTTAATATATACATAAATATTAATATTTTATATTTATATTTATATATATTTAATAAATATATGTATTTATATAAATAAATCCTAGCCATCCACCATGACTTAATATTAGCCATCCATCCATCTCAATCCATGTCACTTGCCCAAGCTTAATCTCCACCCTTCCTCATGTTTTAATCTTGACCACTCATTTTGTGTCATCGAAACCCTAACATGTTCAAGGGTAGATTATAAAATATGAGTCATTTTGATGAATCAAAATCTTAGAAACCCCTTAGAAAGTCTTAGGAGATCCATGAAAATTCTCAGGAAGTTTATATTCTTGAGATTGCCCTAGACATTTTTCTATCATCTTTGTCCCTCATCGCCGCCATCACCCATCCTGTTTCCTCCACTGCCAAACCCTCACAGACCAAATTTGGTTCTGCTTCACTTTCATCAACCTCCAAACACCACCCAAATTTTGTAGAAAAATACTGAGTATTTCTAGAATGCTATTGGGTATTCACAATCATCACCGAATGACTTTGGGTATTTTCCACAACAAATTTGAAACTCATAAGCCCTTGGATGCTTTCGGGCATCTGTACAACCATCAAATACAAACATAGGAGTAGATATCAGCATTGATAGGGTAAGATATTGGTTGTATTTATTTATATTTATGTATTTCTATTTATAGTTCATCATTGTAATATTTAGGGTTTTATTGGTTTTCTTATTCAAAGGGCCTCACATAATGGAGCTCTCGTAGGTGCTTTTAACATCTTTTTTGTTGTTTGTTGTTTGCAGGTGTAGGAATTATATTTTTGGAAGCTACTGTAGTTAGGTTGGTCCTGTAGGGATACACAAGCCCACTTACACCCTTGTTTGGATCAAGTATGAACAAGAAGACACCAATTTTTCATTAAACTAGGGTTTCAAAACCCTTTTATTTGTAATATCTGTATCAAAAGCATTTGTAACTCCCATATTAGTGCACATTCATTGTACAACTTGGATATCTACCTATATAAATAAATATTATTTATATTGTGCATTCCATGGTGTTTTTGTGCTTTTGTTCCTTTATATTTGTATTGGTGTTGTTCATTTTTGGTTTAAAATAAGGAAGTAAGCTACTTGATTCGATGCATGGCTATAAGTTATCCACCTAGTGTATACAAGGCTCAAAGTTATGGTGTCCATATAATTAGTCAAAGTCCACCTAAATTCATCCCATAATAATATCCCAAGTAACCAAAGAAAAGGACCAATACTTATTCCATTCTTATAGATGATGAGACTTACCAATTAACTCTTAACCAAACAAAAAGGATTTCCTAAGTGTAGAAATGAAAATTATGATAAACTAGGCATTAAATTACCTAAGCATATTATTTTTGGAAATATGCTGAATATTTTCCATGTTATTATGGCTGGGTTTTGGATTAATATTTTTGAACCCATGGATTAATATATTTGAACCCATGGATGAATATATTTGGGTTAATATATTTGAACCCATGGATTAATATATTTGGGTTAATATATTTGAACCTATGTTTTAATATATTTGGGTTAATATATTTGAACCCATAGATAAATATATTTGGGTTAATATATTTGAACCCATGTTTTAATATATTTGGGTTAATATGTTTAAACCCAAGTTTTATGGCCATGGTATTGTAAAACCTCTTCTTGTGTTGTTGGTATATAAAACAACACTTGCATGAGGGTTTAAGTATGGTGAATGTTCAAAAAGAAACTAAAGGATATTATTGTATTGGAGACGGTCAAGTTTATACAATAAGGATATATTCTTGCTAGGTTTTTTTTTTTTTTTGAAATGGTTTCCCAAGATAAAATTCTTGTGTAATGTGTTCTTTGTTTTTCCTTTGATTCTAAAAATACTAATTTTCTAGATTTTTTTTATCAAGTTGTTATTTATATTCATTTGGTACTAGAGCTAGGTTGTAGCTTGGTTCAAGGAGAAAGGGTTTCAATCCTAGGATAAATCAATTCTTGAGTGGAAGCAGTGTGTGGAAGAATCTGGGTGAAGGAAAAATAATAGGAAGCACAACGGTATAACTGATGAGATTCAACAGTGGTAGAGCTGGTGAGCTCCGAAAATGGTATACTGGTGTGGATGCTAGTGTTGGTTTCATGGTGTAAAGTTATCTAAGTTAGCTCCAGTAATATTTGTAATATTTTTTTAAGTAAATTTTTGGACTATTTTGTTACCTTGTTGGTATATGGCTAAGGGTAGCAGGTAAAGCTAATATGTTTAGATATTGCACATGCAGTGGGAATAGTTAGCAGATATATGTCCAATCCAAGGAAGGAACATTAGACTACTATGGTGGTTTTTGGACCCTATAGAAAGTATTCAACAAGTGGTAGAATTTTGGAAATATGTTGAATATTTTCTATGTTATTATGGTTGGTTTTGGGTTAATATGTTTGAACCCATGGATTAATATATTTGAAACCATGGATAAATATATTTGGGTTAATATATGAACCCATGGATAAATACATTTGAACCCATGTTTAAATATATTTTGGTTAATATATTTGAACCTAGGTTTTATGGCCATGGTATTGTAAAACCTCTTCTTGTGTTGTTGGTATATAAAACAACACTTGCATGAGGGTTTGGGTATGGTGAATGTCCAGACACCCCCCAAGGGGGGGAACACAATATGCAAGAATTGTAATCATAGCGGTAGAGCAAGCGGGAAAGAAACTAAAGGATATTATTGTATTAAAGATGGTCAAGTTTATACAATAAGGAGATATTCTAGCTGTTTTTTTTTCCAAAAGGGTTTCCCAAGATAAAATTCTTGTGTAATGTGTTCTTCTTCTCTATTTTCCTTTGATTCTACAATTACTATTTTTCTAGAATTTGTTTATTAGGGTGTTATTTATCTTCAATTATAACAAATCAAATAATCCATTTGGGATATAAAAATTTAGTTTTCTCTAATGAGGAAGAGAGTTATTATAATAACCTTACCAAGTTTTGTAAATGGTTAAAAAAGTCTAAAATTCCAATGCTCCAATACATGTGATAGCTTCTAAAGTACAAGAACTACCTAATAGCTTTTTTTTCTTTCGTTCATACTCATTATCACCCATATAGTAGTAATATCAAATATGTCCATCACTTATTATACACAAAACCTACATCCCTTCCTCCTATATATTAGTTATATATATTTCCATTTGAGATCTCCTAATCTCGCTTCATACTAGTCCTCTTTGACATATCCCTTATACTAAGTACTGATCCAAATATTAATCATATATTATGATTTCCTATTCCTATTTTCCACCCTAAGACATACCTAGGTGAAATAATTATCTTTAATCTTACAAATAAGTCTTACTACAAAATAGATAAAAATCTGGTTAAATTTTTTTCTTATGATAAAAAGTCAATCTCTCTTGATAAAGGTATTTATCTTATATCATTCTTGAGGATATCATATCCAATAATTGCATTGCATACAAAATTGATAGCACTACTTTAGAGGCCTATCCTCCTAAGCACCATATATTTGCTTCCTATGTACAATCCCCTTGGAGCTAACCTCACCCTCCCACTCTATGAGGGTGATCTATATGGAAGAATTCAAATATATTTTCTTTAGAATTTATTTAACCAAGTGAAAGGATGTTTTAGACTATAGAAAATCACCAAGTTTTATTTTTTATTACTTTCCATTATTTTTTTCCTATTGACATACCTAGATTTTTAAAATTATATTCCATATTTATGGAATTTTTAAAAAATATTACCTGGATGTAACATGGACTTGCAAACTTTTTTCTTGCTTACAAAGACATGATATCTCTATAAAAGTTTGTCAAAAAAGTAGTAAAAGTAGAAAAATATTTATTTGTCCTCTAAATAATAAACCTACAATTATCTTTAAAATTTGTGAAAGTAATGTACAAATTTCAAGCATAGGCTTTTTATTTCCATAAAATAGATCTTTTATTTAAAAAAATAATTTATAAAGCTAGTAACTTTATCCAAATGGTTCCATAATTCCTATTATGACTATAGAAATAATGTAGAGGGATACTACTGCACTTTTGTAAAGACATAATCTTCATCAAGCAATGTGATAGTTTAAAGTAACTATAATGCTCCTATAGTATCTATAAAACTAGGGCAAGGGATTGCAAGTGTATGTGCTTTAGTGCCTTATTCCTTTAGAAAAAAAAAAAAATTGATATTGCTATTTTAGAAAAAAAATCAAAAAGGAAAGAAAAGAAAAACAAAATAAAAAAGCATATGGTAAAAGGAAATAAGGATAAAATCCATTAGCATAAAACATTTAATTACCTCTATCATATTAATCACCATGCTAAAAAATATTAATATTATGATAATATTGAGCTTTATGGCATTCATTATTTTGAGATTATTTGTCATTATGACATTCATTCTTTTGAGATAACCTCTCTTATGAGATTCATTTTTATGGATAATTCATCATGGAAAATAACATCTATTAGAAATCACACATTTAATATGTGGGTCATCCAACCTCATGGGTGTGTTCTTTGAGCATTATTTTTTTAGTACATTCATTAATGGGTTACATTATTATGGCAAAGATGACAATTATTATGCTCAAAACAAGTACACATTTTAAAATATTATCAATTAAGGAAGACCAAACTTGTGAATTGCAAACCAAAGTGTATTTTCCTTTTAGGTGTATTTTGACATTCATATTAATTTACTTTTATCCCTTAGTTATGATTTTACATGTAACAATTTGTGAGTTTCTTTAACTTTCTAATAACTAGTTTTATAAAATCCTATATCATTTAATGTTCATACCTGATTTATATTACATCTATTCAATTCATTTACTTGTGTCATATGATCCTAGATAATACATTTGTGAGAAGGTTATACCATTTATATTCTAATATATCAAATGTATTAAAAGTATAGATAAGAAAAAATATATTCATGCATTGAGGGAAGAAATATATGTGCAAGAAAAATATACATGCATTGAGAAAAATGATATGCATAAGAAAAATATACATGCATAAGAATAATATACATGCATTGGGAATGCACTTAAAAACATATGTATAAGAAAAATTAAATGCATAATGAAATTATATTGATGAATTCATAAAAAAGAGATGCATAAGATTCCATGGCATTTATGGCAATTGGCTAGGAGTGAAGAGTTTTACATTGTAATTCAAGGTTCCAATCCAATAGGTGAACCTTAACATTTTTGCCTATGGGGTTTAGAACAAGTTATAGGGAGCAAGGAGTTTCACACTATAGCTAAGGTTACAATTCCATGGATGAACATTAACATTTTAATCAAATAACATGAGCTCAACTAGTTAAATTTCAACTTTCAAGGAGGATACCTAGGTGCAAATATTACCAAATGATATGTATGATTTCCAAGCTATTATAATATAACTTATGATCATGATGTAACATAGGTGGGGCATTTTTAAATCCTATATAACCAATTAAAAAAAGATATACATATGAAAAATATAAATGTATTGAAAAATATAATATGCTTAAGAAAATATACATACATTGACAAAAATAATATGTATAAGAAAAATATACATGCATTGGGAAAAATGAGACATATATAGTACATGAAAATAAAAGGCACAAAAAAATACAATATATAAACCAAAATAAAATCAACATATAGCTCTAAAAAATAATATACATAGGTCATTGGGTAATCATAAAAGCCTAAGGTCCAAGTCCACATACATAAATACATATAAAATATACCCACAATTATTTCTATAATCTTCCTCTTAGAGGAAGTTGTTATATACTACCCATGGCACACTAAGGGGCTATCCATAAAAATTCAACCTCTATTTATTGCCTAGATAACCTAGATATTAAACTTGATACCTACCCATTTGTAATACCAAGGTGCTCCTTTAAGGTGGCCACCTCCCTAATATGGACCTCTAACATTTACCTCATCTCATCCTCCCCATTTATATTCCCCTCCATATTATCTAATCTCATCGTCATAGTATTACCACTATGTATAGCTCAACAGATGTTACCCATGTTATAGACATAAGAAAGATATCCTCATAATCTACTAATAATTGGATAAACTTAATTTATGATGGACTAAAAACAATACTTAAGGGAATCTCAATAGTCAAAGAAATAAGGCCTCATGTAATGATATTTCTCCACCCATTGGAGATGCTTACACACACACACACACACACAATTTTCATTACTATTTTACATTGTAAGTTAGATTTTATTTTATTCACACACACATATACATGTCAATACAAAATGTACAAGAACAATGGAATACAAGAGATATGATTCTAGTCTATATTACTAATACCAAGCACCAAATAGGATAATTTTATGGATGATCCCTTATATATATCCATGTCAACCATCCTAGATACCCATTTGCATTATGAAGCATCCAATTATTCTATGTGAACCTACAAATTCATAAGGATGTCTTACATGATGTTCTCTATGATAAGGAATATCCTCTATTCCTTGTCTATCTATGTGAGGGATCCTCCATATATCCTCCTATTATAGGATCAAATATACTCTTCCTCCTTTAATGTGCCACTAGGGGCACATTTTCCTTGGTACTCTCCTCATCTCTGCCAATTTGAGATAGGGACACATCCTATATCGAGGGCATGATTACTTTACATCTACCTTACCAACTACCCAAGCTCCAGCATTTGTTTCCTATCTCTTCCTCTTCCCAAGGGACATCTATGTCCCCATTGGAACCCTATATCTATTTTACATATGCCTAGGTATAAACTATGATAATGTTAAAAGTGGAATCTATTTTACCTAGTTTGAGATAAAGCATAAAGTTTAATTTAAACCTAGGGTAAACATTTAGAAAGGTGTAATCATAATAAAGGTTATGACTAGCGATGGTGGTTAGAGTTGAGATATGATCAATCCTAGAAGTCATAAAAGATAGGGAAATAATGGAGGATTAACAAGATAGGTACGATAAGATAATAAATAGGTAATATAGTTTAAGTAATTGACTAAGTATATAATAATATAAAAAAGCAAATATCAATACTAATAACTAATATGCAAGGATGATAAAAAAGAAAAAAAGGATAGAGAGCGAGAGAGAAGGAAAAGTACTAACCTTGGTATTTATACTAAATTGGCTTAATAACTATGTACCCGAATGCTTAAGATTATTCTAGGAAGTGTACAATCCTTGATCCTCATCAATATTTCCATGCCTTGATAGGATTATTTTCATCTTTAATGTGGAAAGATAATTTTGTTTTAATCAACAAGAAGCAAACCAATATTATTACTTTGTAGTAATCTAGTCATTTGAGTTGACCATATATTGTACTTTTGTCAACTAAGGTGAGTAACATAGGCTTGAGGATCCATCTCACACAACTCAACCCCCTAAACTATAATAGATTCTTGAACTAATCACGAATGAGAAGAGCTCAAAAAATTATGTGATTTATAACAAGAAATCAAATGCTTATATATGCAAAATATATTCCCTCCAAAATATTATCCCTAAAAATCCTCAAAAAATAAAAATTCATCATGTTAAACAATAGAACTATTGTATTCAATTAGAATTTTCCACATGGCAACCACTAGTCCATTAATAATTGCCACTGATATTTATCCACTAGTTTACCATTGGATATAAAGATAAATTATAAAGTATAATTTATTTTAATTTAATTTTCCAATGAGCAATATAAATAGCAAATTTTTTATTTTAGGCATAATAGAGTGTCAAATCGATTGCCACATCGATCAAGATTTCGCCTCATTATTTTGGATGTGCCAATTAGGAGGAATTGGATTTAGATATTCCATAGACAAGACACCTTGCACTAGCTAAGGCAAAAGAGTACCTATTGATACATCTAGTCCATATCCCTATATATTAAGAGAGAGGATACCACAACACCCAAAACAAGAATGCTATAAAAACTTATTCTACTATTATTGTTGAATTCAAACATAAGACCTATCATCCACCAACACCTTTACAAGTTTATCATAGCAAATAAAGCTATGAATACCATGAATAAATTGTCAATGCCCCCATATATAGTTCCACCTAGTTTAACAAAGGAATGCATGATTAAAAAAATAAAAATGCAAAAAACTAAAATTCAAGATCTCTTTTTGATCAAGTAATCAATATGTCACTCTTTCACACTATATTGAAAGTGAGGAATATTCCATTTATCATCTACCATATTCAATATTACACATACAAAAAGAATAAAATTGAAATTAAACCTATAATTTGTAACATAAAAAACCTTTAAATATTTTTGTCTAACCATACTACCACCTCCTTCAATCGAGTAGGTGTGTGTGACCTCTCCTTGGAGAAGACCATCACACTAGAAAACAAAAAAAGAATTAATTTTTCAAAATGATTAGTGTGTGCATGGGATTTAAAATAGGATACAACAAATTATACTCCCTTACTCTCCTGGTTATAGCTAAGGTTCCATATCTCATAAGTGGAAAGAAGGAGCATACCCACTATTTTTACTTTGCTATAATTCCACATCTCCTTTATGGAGGTAAAAGGCTTGATTCTCCAATAGTCACCCCTTTGAAAAAATAATAATTATACAATTGTTGTACATGATTTGTACCTATATAAAGAGGATAAAGTGATCCTTGATGATAAAAAAATAATATTTGGGGTAGACACAAATTATCCAAGTTCTTTGGAAAAAATATGGTGAGCATTCTCTTATTTTCCGCTTATACCAAAAATGATTATTAGGACTTTATAAGTAATTCATCCTAGAATTGAAAGCAATATTAGAGGATATAAATAAACTTTTGCATGACCAAGAAATGGTGCTCCATACCCACTTTGATACCATGTTATATTTATACCACTTTCTAGTAATGAACAAAAAGCAATCTATATACTCAAATATTATATAGAAAGAAAATAGGACAAAAAGTAAAAATAATTGACTTAAATGATGGGTGCCCTTGAACACCACTAATTATTGTAATATACATAGATAGGAATAAAAACATAATAATACAATGGATATAGAGGATTGACGAGGGAGTTATACTAATACCTAAACCCCAAATAAATTATCTTATTAACCTAAGCCAACATAACAAATAGGTTTTAGGTTAATTATAAGTTAAAGGTTTAACCAAGACAAGGTTAATAATAAAAATGTTGAACATGGGTGCATAGATTATAACTATATAATAAATAATTTTATTTCATAATGATTGCTCATAGTCGTACACAATAATACATCATATAATGTTGGCCTTGGTTGATAAGTCAAATTATAACTTCCAACACAATATTGATGACGAAGTCTTAAAGATATATTCATTAAAGCTATTTTATCACCAATAAAATAATTAACTCAACTAATAATATAACCGAGGAACTTTACAATATTATCTAATAAATTCTAGAACTTTAGTAAGACTAGAAGAAGAAGGAGGTAATCTAAAACCTAATCCTAAAAATAATAATAAACATTTTAAAGGATATGATGTTATATATATCATACTCTTGCATAATGTAAATGTGATTAATTTTAAGGGATAAGAAAAAAAAAATATTATCTATTTCATGAAGAAGACTCAATAAAAGCAAAAAAAAAATCACAACTCAATTATAATTTTGATGAGGCACTACCTAATATAAACACGAAAAATCGACCCATCAAAATGAGTCAATTCTTCCTTAGATCTTGTTAGAGTTAGAATATATTACATCATTTGGGTCATGTAAATGTACCACCTTTGGTACATAGTTAGAGTAAAAATTACTTTAGGGGGAAGTTAGCTACTTACTTCAAGCAATGTAATAAATGCACAAGTGTTAATGTGCATGTTGTAATGTGCAAGGTGTCCACTTGTACAACTCTATAGAGTGTTGGTCAAGGAATCTATTTTCCCATATAAAGGGCCTCATAGTGATAGATCATAAGACATAATATATAGATATCAAGAGCATTATAGTATAGAGTAGTATATTGTGGTAGAGCTCCTATATGGAGCACAATACAATTCTTTAGCTTATATTAATGGAGTGATAATATCATCCATACTGCATTGTATTTTTACCACTTTCTATTTATAGTATATTTTAGTCATATTGCAAACTCACTTTTTTTCATCTTATCAGGACCTATGTTAGATCTCTCCCACTGCATATATCATCAAAAGCTAATAGCGATATCATAGCCACAATGAATTGAGATAGAAATAGGAGGCCCTACATCCATCATAGTTTCTCTTTGGACTTTTGGAAATCAGACTCACTAGTGTGCACCGCCACTTGCAAAAGTTATCATAAGAGAAGTCTAGTAGGTCAATAGGAATAGGGAGAGAATCACAAGTGAGGATTGAAATAAAATATTAGTTATAGAGATTATGAGATTACATCATGCTAGAGTATTTCCAGAGAGTTGCAGAAAACTCATGAAGACTAGGACTCAACATTCATACCACTAGATTAACAAATCAATTAGTGAAGATTATTATCTCTAGTTTTATAAGTTATTTCATTCTAGTTTCTAACAACTCGTTGTAGGAAAAGGATATTCAAGAAAAAGGTTGGGAAGATTCCTACAAGATATTTAGGAATAATATCTTCTTAGAATCATTCCAACACTTGCAAAAACAAGGAGAATATTAAATATTTCAAAGACCTCGAGAAAGGTCCCATTACAAGAGTTGTAATCCTGCAAAGTGCAGAAGTAAAGAAAAAGGCCTCAATAGCCTTATAGTAGAATCAAGTAAGAAGAGAATCCAGACGATGAGTAGAGGAGGAAATATGAGATTGGTGATCTCCATTTAATATCAATACCTGTAGAGTGTAGAAGAATAATAGGCTAGAGAAGCCTATACAAAGAATAGGTCAGATAATCCTAGAAGAAGAAAAGGCTAGAGAATCCTAGAAGAAGAATAGGCTAGAGAAACCTTGAAGAAGAAAAGTCCAGATAAGACTTGAAAAAGAAAAGGCCAGAGAAGTATTGATCCAGAAAAGAAGGCCATAGAAGCCTTAATTCTAAAGAAAATTTTATGGCCTTCTTTTTTGGATCAAAATTCGACAAGAAGATTGAAGGAAGATTCAGAAAGAAGAAGCCTACCAAATCTAGGAGATTTGGAGATTACCTCTCACAGCAAGAAGGCACAAGTTCAGAGAAAGGAGTTCTCTGAATCTATAGTAGAAGGCAGAAGATCACTAGAAGGATCAAGCCACCAAACCTAAGGCTCAAGATAGAAAGTTCAAGACCACAGTTTGGTGAAGCAAGAAGTTGTTCTAGACAACCAACAAGAAGCTACGAATTCATCCACTACAAGGAAGAAACTTGGTGAAACAAAACACCAAGATCTACATCTACTACAGAAGCCATTAAAGGTAAGCAACTAGGGTGCAATTAGTTGAACTTAAATTAGGGTTCATTATCAAATTCCATTAAGCACCATATTTGGATTAAAGTTGCAAGAAGAAGGGCTCATATTATAGTCTTCCAGAAAGTGCAAAAAGGAGAATTCATTTTAAGATATATTTGCACATTAATAGGAGTTGGATATTTTTTAAAGAAATAAAATTATCATCTACCTATTATCTATCTAGAAAGCAAGAAGACTACATCCTACAATATTGATTGTAGTGAAAATTGTAGAATATTCATTAAGGGTTCTTTACAGATTACTCTTAAGAATTGCAAAATATTATTGAGTGCATTAGAATTCATTCTGAGAGTTTATTATCATTAAAAGTGCATTATTAATCCATTAAGCACTATACTAGTTGATCTTTAACTAGTTACTCTCAAGAAATTAGTTTGTGTTGTTAAAGGCACAAAACTAGCACAAGAATCTACAACACTGCATGGCCAAAGGAAGCCACCAATACAAGCAAAAAATGTGGAGAAGGAAGCCACCATTAATATCCTTGAAGGAAGCCTCAAATCGAGACTTGGTGAGTCTCAATATTCAAGGAGAATATAAGGATTTCATTTAAGTGTAGAGTGCAGAAATACTTACTTCAAAAACAACATCTCATTAGCTTGGATTAACTATCATTAAAATATCCAAGGAAGCAGATTAAAAGAGGTAAGAAGGATTTCATAAAAATGTCCTTCATATTGGTGCAAATCTAACTATTACAAAGCACCTCTTTTGTTCCTTTGAAAGGACAAAAGTAATCCTATTTACAGGAAGCAAGTGCAGACATCATATTTTGCAGGTTGAAGGGCAGAGTTCGAGCAAGAGGAAGGAGCCATCGAAGAGCTCACACGTCTAAGAATCAAGGTGTTTAAAAACACCATTTCTCCACATCCAATCCAGCCCTAGAAGCAAGCGTGTCACCTGCAACATTGGAGCTATTATAAGAAGCCATTACCATCCGAGTCTACGTAGAGAAAAGGGTAGCATACAGAGGGAGATCATCTACGTAGAAGAAGTGCTATCAAAGCCAAGAAAAAAGGCTAGCAAATAGTTGTTATAAAAGATATACAAACAACATATTACAGGCATAAATATACAAAGGAAGAAGTGCTATACCCAAGGTTTCTACTTGGAGAGAATGACCACCATTGAAGAGCACAAGAAGCTGCCATAGGACCACCATTGAGAGCGCCATAGAACCAAGAAGCAATACAACTGGTGCCATCCATTATCCTCATCAAGACAATGTGCGAATAGAGAAGAGGGAATGCTTGCATTTCAAGAAACATAGCAAGCCAACACATATTTCAAAGATATAGGTAAATATAGGGTATCAACGCCCATCGTTGGAGCGTTAGAAGAAAGGTTTACATGCACAAGTTGTGAGTGCCACTTGGCACAAGAGCTCTAAGTGTCCAACATTCATAAATAATCCAATGCTCACCCAGGAGGAGTTACAAGTCTTTGGGAGGTTACCACCAAACTCATCATTGCATACGTTGGAATATCAATACCTACTAAGTAATGCTCAAGTGACACTTGTCTGAAAGTCACAAGGAAGCAATCCTATTTAAGGCATCCATATTAAAGAAGGAAAAGTGCTAGAGGTCAAAGAGAAGACTAGCATTGAATGGTGTGAAGCATATTCAGAGGAAGAAGGCTAATTCAAGCCTATGCGCCATTCGAAGGAGAAAGCCAACATTTAAGAAGCTATCATAAGATCATCAAATACAACACCTCATTCGATCAACAATTCAATGTCTCATTCATGGAAGGAATACATCATAAAACCAGCCATACCAACATCCAATTCATAGAGGATAAGACCGAGCATTCTTTAAAGAAATATCAATATCGGTTATAGAGAAAAGAAGTACTACGTAAGGGAGAATTCAACGCCGATCAAAGAAGGCATTGACTACCATTTCAAAGGATTCAAATCTGCCACCTCACAACGTCAAGGCAAAGGAATACGAAGGTAAATCATATACTATTTATTGCTTGCTATAGACTAAGGATATATTGGAGTTATAAGGGCACATTATATTTACTATTGCAATTCATTCACTTAGCATTAGTAATATATTAAGCAAGCATATTTCAAAATACTTATATTTACAAATAATAAAGTAGGAGGAATAAGGATTTCAACTTGGAAATTAAAAATCCTATTATTGCAAATATTATATTGTTTTCTAATATTCCATATTAGGGAGTTATAAGGAATACTACATCAAATTAGGTAATTGGAATTTAGAAACATTAAATATTAAATATCAAAGGCTATAAAGGAGGTCTATTAAGGAAAATCAAGAGTTGGAAATAAATTGGCATACTTGTCTCAAACCATATTAAAGGGACAAAAGAAATCCAACCAATAGAACCTCATCAAATTAGAAAGTGCTTAAGTTCAATAGGAGTAATAAGGTGTAATAGAAGTTGATTTTTTCTACTTACAAAACATTACAAAATCAACTCAAAATTGAACTACTATTCTCAAAAAGCACTTTATCAATCATAAAGCATATCCAAAATCACTAGGGAGTTATAAGGCATTCTACAAAACTTGATAATAATAGCACTCATCAAATATTATCAAGTACTTAATCCATTTGGGAGTCATAAGGTTTCTACAAAACCTAGAATTTCACCAAGGTATCATCAAATCAATACTAGGGAAATTAAAATAAGATCACAAGGATCATCATGGCATCAAACAAATTCTTTCTTGTAGAATCCTAGTTACTCAAGGGACCAAACTATTTCTCCTGGAAAAATAAGGTAAAAGCAATCTTAGTATATGAAAAACTTTGGGAGATAACTCAAGGAACATAAAAAAGACCAACCACAGATGATACTAAAATTCAGAAGTTTGATGAAAAATATGCAAAAGCTCTAATGATAATAACCTTTGCCATCACTGATGAAATACAACCTTATATCAGTTCAACAAAGACATCTACAGAAGCATGGAAAAGCTTAGAAAAAATATTTGAAGGAAAAAATAAAGCCACTATCCTTCATCTTCAAACTCAACTACATTCTCTAAAAATGAACAATGGCGAGAGCATAGAACTATTCCTAAGGAAAGTAGCAGATATTAAAGGGAAATTATTAACCTTAGGAGAAGAGATCAAAGATGAACTTCTTACTCAAGTAACCATGAGAGCACTTCCAGATAGCTATAAACATTTGGTTACATCTTTACAAGTCCTAAGTAAAGATACTTCTTTTGATGATCTAATCAATATTCTATAGGAATATGAGGTAGAGAATACAGTTAAAGATGAAATGACTAACACTGCAATGACATCAAAAGACAATCCACAGGGGAATATTGCTTCATCATCAAGAGGACGAAGACCATGGTATAACAAGTATTGTCAGATATGCAAAAGAAAAGGTCATAGCACTAACTATTGCAGATTCAATCCCAAAAATTAGAATCAAGGAAATCAGATGAACAATGGAAGCAGATTTCAACCATGACAATATCAAAACCAACAGCAAGCTCAACGTCCAACCAATTATCCCCAATTGGAGTATCGAAAAGAGAATCAAAAAGGACATCTAGCTCAAAGGATAGAAGAAATTGAAGAACTGGAAGAATCTACAGATGATTATGAAGTGAAAGCTCTTTCAGCAAGAACAACAGGTTATGAAGACACTAACTACTTGCTTGAATAGGTTACAGAGAATAGAGAAGAAGAATACAATGTCCAAGACAAAGAAGAAGATCCATATTGAAGATTGAAATCTTCAATACCCAAATAATGTAATACATGGGGGTGTTAGAGTTAGAATATATTACATCATTTGGGTCATGTAAATGTACCACCTTTGGTACATAGTTAGAGTAGAGATTACTTTAGGGGGAAGTTAGCTACTTACTTCAAGCAATGTAATAAATGCACAAGTGTCAATGTGCATGTTGTAATGTGCAAGGTGTCCACTTGTACAACTAGGTAGAGTGTTGGCCAAGGAATCTATTTTCCTATATAAAGGGCCTCATAGTGATAGATCATAAGACGCAACATATAGATATCAAGAGCATTGTAGTAGAGAGTAGTAGATAGTGGTAGAGCTCCTGTATGGAGCACAATGTAGTTCTTTAGCTTATATTAATGGAGTGACCATATCCTCCATATTGCATTGTATTTTTACCACTTTCTATTTATAGTATATTTCAGTCATATTGCAGACTCACTTTCTTTCATCTTATCAGGACTTGTGTTAGATCTCTCCCACTGCATATATCCTCAAAAGCTAACAAATCCCTGGCTAGCTACCTAAACTTGTTAAGTGCAAATTTGGGACCCTTTTGCCTTCCCCCTTTGCCCTGTTTTATTAGCTTTACCAAATCCATACCCAATCCATATGAGGCATGAATTTGGCTTTCCAAATTTATACCCTATAATAACGGGGTACGAATTTGGTGTTCTAGGATTTTTTTCTTATCAAAACCCATCCCCTTGCTGTCCTGTTTTTGGGTCAACCTTTGCCCATGGCAAAATTTTATTTTCCTATATATTTTTCCTTCCAAACCTCTAAAAACTAAGGTTTTGGATTCCCTCCTTAACCCCAACATGTTCTTTTGAAATTCCAATTCTTGACTTGCTCATTGTTCATGCTAACAAGTGCTCATCTACTCCAAATTGCTTTTTTTGTTTGTTTGTGCTTTGATGGTGGTTCCCCTTGGGGATTGAGTGAAGGAGTCTTGATGAATGAATAGATCAAACTTCTAGAAGTAATTCATCCACCTCTTTATTACTTCTTAATCTCTCAATCAGCTCATCTAGTTTGGTATTCATGTTAGTCACTTTTTAAGTCCATGTTTTACTGTTTTATGCCTCATTTTTTGTTGTTTCAGGTCCCAAAAAGGGGGCATCTAAAAACAATTAATTCCCCATACTTATAGGGCATAAATTTTATCAATAAAATTCATGCTCACATTTACAAGATGTAAATTTTGTAAATTAGGGCTTGGGGGTAAGTTTTGCACCCTAAAACCCTATAATTTACATCTTACATTTAACATTCTTGTGTCCATCTTTTCTGTATTTTATTTTACTATTACATATCTATTTTCATATGTTTGTGCATGTTCCAAAGGTCAAATATCAATTTTAATTTTAAATGATCAACTAAAAGTATCAAGGGTGATTGAATACTACACCTCCAAGCTCAATCTTATAATGGCCTAATCAGAACCCCAAATGCTGATCAAATTTTATAAGGTTTGTGAAATTATTTTATAGGTTTGAAGCTATTGGATATTTTGGATGCAAGATAAAGCTTGGAAAAACCACCAGATTAGATAAGTATCCTAATATATATTTAGTCTGTTTGGTGTTCCCTTTTGTTCATTTCTATCCAAAATCTAGATTACAAGCAAAGGAAAAATATTTGATTGAATTTTTAGGAATTTAATGAATAAAAGCATATAGTGTGCATCTAGGGTTTTAATATTTTTTGTGCATTTCCCTTGGACCCTTTATCAAAGGCTTTTTTTTTATAATCCTAGGGTTAGACATCATTGAATTACAAAATCATACTAGGGTTAGCTCTTGTCTTCTTCCATGTATGTCTTGCATTGTTATTTCATTTTCATAGTTTATTTTAGAAAGGCCAAAAAATAGGTGTATGCTTAATTGACACATCACAATTTTCCATCATAGACTTGAATTGAGTCCTAAAATTGTTTCTAGTGAACCCATCATTTTGTGTCCCTAAGTATAGAGAATATAATGCACCCTTATGGTTCACCTTAGCTCCCTACGGATCTAGTTGAGAATCATACATAGCAGGGTAGTTTTCCCCCCCTACATATTTGGTGAACTTGGTGTGAAAAAATATCTTAGTGGAAAATATAGGATGCCTCTTCCTTTGTGCCCTCTTGAAAAACTTAAACAAGACCACTATTCTATTTGTTTAGAATAAAAAACATCTAAAATTATCTTAAGAATCTTCTTGTGTGTCTCTCATTGGTTCTATCCTATATCATTTAACTTCTTCTAATGGCTTATTTACTTAGGAGTCAGCGAAGGCATTTGGAATTTGATCAAATTCCTCAAGAAGATGATTATATTGATAGGGAGAATCATAACCTTGAGATAGAAGAGCAAGAACATGCTGAAACTGATACAAAATATAATACCTATGAGTGGCCTAATGGTGGATTCAATTTTACATCAATTGATTATTTATGGGGCTTCATAAAACATCACAAAGAGACTTTAATTAGAGTTATGGAGTGGGAAGCTCAACTTAAAAGAGGTGAGGTTACTCATTATCCTACTGTATCTCCTAGGAATTTTCATAACAACCCCTTGTTTGAATCCTTACACCATAATAATCCTTATCATAAACCAACATATGCTACTAATGTAACCACCAACATTAGGAGGGTTTTACAAATTCCTCCAACCAGTAGTGCATCTCAAGATTGTGTTCAATTTCTTGCTCATTCAACTAATCTCAACATCCATGCTTCTGTTCCACCAAATGCTAGTTATCCTATCCATAAAGATATAACATATCATAATCCATACCATAATAGTGTCAATACCTCCAACATAAGCCAAGTTCCCTTTCAATAACCTACCTATACCCCTCCTTTAGGGAATCTAGGGGTATTGCACAACAACAACCATAAAGTGTAGAGCTTAACAAAAATGGTGAAACACTTAGTTTTGAGAGTGGATATGATTTGGTTACCTAGTTTCACCTACAACTATAGAGAAATATGCAATCAATACTTAGACCCTATCATTGCCTTTTGGCCCTATCCTAAGTATTTTTCAATGCTAGTTTTGCCTATTTATAAGGGAACAAAAGATCCAATTGAGCATTTAAGAATATTTAAAACAACATACCATGATATCATATATGATGATATGTTGTTACTTAAGATGTTCCCTAAGAGACTTGGTGGTATGGTATTAGAGTGGTATTATTAGTTTCCCAATCATTATTTAAGAAATTTTGAAGAGACAACTAAAATGTTTGTTCAACAATTTGGTGCTTATGCTGAAAATAATGTTACTATGAAAGATATCAATATGTTGAAACAAAACAAGGATGAAAGTATTTCAGAATTTTTGTCTCGATGGAGTCTATTTGGACGCTTGAGATATACCTTACTTCCTTGGGATATGCTTGAGATATTTATTGGAAATTTGCAGGAATAAATCTCTTATGAGTTGGAAACTACAACTATCATATATTTTGACCAAGCTATAGATCTAGAAAGAATATTAAAGAAAGACATTATAAGAAGATGTTAGATCAAAGTGAAAGAAGATAGGACCACTAAAAATTAGTATAAGAACAAGCATGTGGTTGGTGATGGGGTAATGGATAGTAGGCATGTTAATAGTGTTGTTAATACATTACAAAATATGGTGCTTAACCAATCCTAAAAAATACCATTAAGGAATTTCACAAGACTCAACATGCTTATGTATGTGGTCCTACAATAGCTTTTGGAATCTAACATGATTGAGTTACCTCCCATAAGATAGCTTGATACCACAATATATTGGTATATACCTGGTCAGCATTGTGAGTATCATAGAGTGGAGAGGATACATCACATCACATAACCACTTTTATTTTGTTAACTTGTTTTATTTTTATATCTCGCATATTTTTTCCATTTTTTGAGAACTAACATACCTTAAATATCACATCCTAACAAGGATATGACCTTGTACACATATCTTTAAATCCCTCAACTAAGTCAAACCCCCTGATCTCGATCATGGCCCCACTATGTCACTCCCACAAGGTATGATTGTCCTTCTAGGGATAATTGAATATGAAAATAATTTAATGGAATTCTTGATGGGACCTTAGTGATACATCATTGGTCCTAGAATTTTAATAAGTAGAGCTTACACTTAGTGAGGGTTTTTGTCTATTATTGATTATTGAAGCACCTCTTCACTCACTTGATGACTCTACTTTAGAATGAACATCAAATGAAGCCACTAATGTAGATATCAGAACAAGGTTTGGGTGAAGACCTTAGTCTATATGCTTTCTAAAAGCCTAAAATATAGAACCTAGAAGTATTTAGATGAAGAACCAACAATTAATTTTGTACATATACCAAATATAATAAAAGTTGTTGTCAGCACATGGACCCATTCCATGAAGAAGAAATACCACAATCTATAATATGGCTTCTTGACACCCACCACCACTTCCTAGAGTGTTCCCTACCTAGAACAATAGAGGCTTGTTGGCACCACTAGCACCTAATGAGGTATGGGAGGAGATAATTTAATCTACTTTGAAAGCTCTCACTTATTTTACTAAGGAATATCTCACCACCCCCATCAAGCACATCAACCATGTGGTGAGACTATGTACAATCCATAACATATCAAAATAAAATAAGCTCTAAGGTTGTTGGCCACATCATTCAAAGGAAAAATCTATGAATGGTATATCACACTTCATCTTGGATTGATCACATGTTAGAACTAACTTAAAAATATTTTTATGGAGTAATTCAAATAGAATATTGATGGGGTGTTACTCCTACAACAATTGAAAACAACAAAAATAGCCCCATAGAGTTAGTAGAGGACTTCAATTTAATATTTCATAAGACAACATATAATACCTAAAGAAATGCATCCCCCACTAGGTATGCCACTCATATACTATTTGAAAGCTTTGGATTATGATATTTCAATAATGATTAAGGCCAGAAGAGGAAACTCCCTATCAAAAGCATATGAATTAGCCTTTCAAGTTGAACATGATTTAATTTAATTAGGAAGACTAGCCCTTAGGCCTCCAATGCCTCTATACCCTAATGCCCTCCTAACTCCAATTACTTAGCCAAAAACCTCTCAATATCCCTCTCACTCATCCTTAGTTGCTATATCTACACAAACTTCAGCCCCGATTGCTAAAAGCCCAAAAATAATTATCTTAAAAATTGCTTATATTTATAGCTAACAAAATGTTAGTTATGAAAAGAAAGAGGAATACACCTAAATATCCTTGTTAGAACAACTATTGACCTTCATTTCCACAAGGAAACCAAGGATATAAAAGACCATCCATTGGGTATCCTAGGTCCCAATTCCAAAATAATTAGGACAATGGCCAACCTCAAGCCCATCTTCAATAAATAGTCCCAATGGTGACCTCTTGACAAACAAAAGTTCCTAATCATGCTAGGGAATTAGCCCATATACAAAATAATTACATAGAGGAGCCTAACAAATGGAACTACCTACCTCCCAAATATTTCCTCATCCAATTCAATATGGGAAAAACATAATAGATATTGGCCACTTCAATAGAAGAAGTGATGCCATCCAACTCATATTCAAAATCTGAGGGCCAAGTACCAAAGCATATTTTTTTGTCTTCCACTATAAAACCTGGTTGTGTTTTTCAAGATCAAATCTTAGTGGCATGGGGTGAAGGAAAGGTCTATGCACTATCCAAATATATGGGTAGTATAATGAATAAAATACCTCAAGTCTAATCAGATTATATAATACAATATAAAATGTAGGCAATGGAGGAAAGGGATATGGGGATTCCACCAACCCCTGTAAGTTAGCACAAGCTAACCTAAGAAAAATAAAAACCTTTGATTGTAATATTGTAATAGTCAAGGACACCTATGCTCCTTGTCATCCCACAACCAAAAAACCTAAGGGTCTTAGGTAGCTAGATTAAAATAGCCATATATGACTCAAAACCACCACTAGCGATACCACCAAGATTTTTAGCATTTACCAAGAAAAATATCCCAATAATCCTAAGGAAATATCCAGTTCCACCTGAACCAACTAGGGATATTCATCAAATCTGAGAGATACCATGCTTTATATCTCAAAAGGTAATATCTTTAGGATCTTTCAACATATTATATCAATTGAAAAGATCCACTATACCAATTCTAATTTGGAAAATTCTAGCCATTACAAGATAGAAAGAACTCTTACAAATTACCCTAGAAGAAAATGAAGCCTCTATTTTATCTCTCAATCATATATGAGAACAAAATTATTAATCATTATATAGTGGATTTAGAGATCAATAAAATAATTATACCCACAAATATTGTAGATGCATTGGGTATTAAGTATTAGCCTATTAATAGAAAAATAACACAACTAGAGGACAACCTAATTCAAGTCCTAGGAGAAATAAGAAAACTACCACTAGCCCTAAACACCTGTCCAAGTGTAACTATGACACATGATATATGCATAATTGATATTCCAACCTCAATTAATATTTGCTTGTCACAAGATTTTACCACAAAAATGGGAGGATGTATGTACCCAAGATAGTCTTCCATGGTACTTAGGACCTGATATAGGAAAAAATTTGAACTCCAATTAGAACCACTTTTACTTCACCATGTAGAACATAGGCCATTGTAAATATTGAGCTATAGCAAGATTTTAATGATGGAAGAAGAGAAATTCAAAGCTTCAACTAACAAAATGCATTCATGCCTCTTTGAAAACAAATGGACTAGTGGGAATCATAATGGTGGGGTGCTGATTTCCCAAGGATAACCAAGAGAACAAGCATGGGATAGAAAGTAGCTAAGGTACTTAGCAAAAAAAAAATAAAATCATCAATACCTTCTCTAGAGTGACACTTCAATGACTTCATGACCAATGAATAAGGCTTAAACCTTTGAGTTCTTTCCTTCTTACAATTAGAAGGACCCCTAAGAGTCACCAAAACTATAGTAATAAATCACGACAATCTCATTGAAGTACATTCTAAATATGGTGCAAGGCCTTAAAGATAGAAACAAGGGGATGAAGGTTGAGGCCATTGCTAATTTCTGAAATTTGTAAATTAAATATCACCATTTGAAAAGGAAGCAAGGAATTGCAAAAGGAAGGTCATGAGAAATAATTGCTATCATAAAAACATGGTAATATGAATCCAATGAACTAGAGACTGATAGTATAAATTGCATAAAATATCAAAATAATCCTATCTTAGAAAAATAAAAAGGATATTGCATAACCAATAGACAAAAAGGTGATATTAGAGTTTAAAAGGGTAAGCTAAATAATAATTGGCATTTTTTTATAAGACTTTGTTAGGACTGATATTGAAATGAACAAGATGGAATATTTATTGTTACAAAATGTGTTACATATATAGGCAGGAGGCCTATATGATAAATGACAAGTGTCAATATAAACTGACAAGTGTCAAGGAAGGCATAGTGCACATTACATTAATTCTAATATTCCCCCTTAATGTGCACTATCCTAACTAAAGAAAGAAACAAGTCAACATTAGGTAACATTCCCCCTTAATGTTGACTTCTCTAAAAAGCAACCTATCATCCTCTTTTATTGCTGATTTGGTCTAGGCTCGTGCTTTTTGTGCTTGGCTCTCCAACTGTGAATAATGCTAGATTCACTGTGTATACATCTCGGTTTGTTGCCTCAGGGTCAACCACTTCCACGGGTCTATTGCCACTGGGTCAGCCGTCTAAGTGCCTCAACGTCATCATGGGTGCCTTAGGGTCAGCCACTTCTAGGTCTGTTGCCTCTACAGGTCATCCTCAGAGTATGTTACCTCTTATAGGTCACTGACTAGATCCACCATGAATATCAAATCCCTCCTCATGGTGAACTCAATCTAGAAGGTGTCGGTCTCTATCGAAAATGCACCTTAATACAAAGGAAAAATGAGCCATATAAGAGTGTCGGTCTCTGTCGAAAATGCACTCAATACAATAAAATGAGCCATAGATCAAAATATGGAGGAGAAGAAGAAAAGAAGAGAATCTTCTAAAGTGTCTTTGTCTGTAGTCTTCAGAAGTAGATCCAAAAAAAACATCGGATAGAGTCTAGGGTGTCTATGTCTGTAGTCCCTAGAATAAGTGTCCTTATGGTAGTCACCTCATCTTACCAAAATGCATGGGTAACCAGCCGCTGCATCCGCCAAGTAGAAAGAGGAGAATACTAGATACTAGGTTCACTTACAAGTGCCTTGGGAGTGTCGGGTTCAACCGAGAGTGCACTCCAAGGTAGAAAAAATTTGAGGCTAAAAAAAATTAATTGAAACAGCCTCAAAATTACTAATGGATACCACCAATGTATCCATCACGAAAAAAGCTTTCTGATGACTATAAATACCCCTATATTCCACCATCAATGGGCCTTCAACTTGCTGGAAAAAATAATAGCATGCCTCTCTAGGCAGCAAAATAAACAACATCGCTCAATGGCGGCATCGCTCTCAAGCGGAATAAAAATAATCTTAAAAATTTCCCTCATAGGGGAATTACATGGGCCATCAGTACTTACACCTCCATGTAAAAAAAATAGGGCCATGTGGACCTCTCACTTTTGAAATTACAATAAAGTAGGCCATGTAGGCCTTTAGCTCCCACTTCCACTCTCCATGTGGAAAAGGATTTTAAAAAAATGACCAATTTTTTTTTTCCCTCCAAGGAAATTGCATAGTTTCGAGCCATCATTCTGGCTCCTCTTCTAGATCAACAGGCCGTGGTGCTTGTCTGTCGCTCAACAAAAAAAAAAACTATGGGCCACGATGGATACATCCACGTATCAATCTCATTCCTTGGCCATTAGCAGTCTAGGGTTTTCGTCGCTTCATAAATCAGCTAAAACACGCTGTTACACCACCACAGTCGATATCTGCATTAATTGGAGTTTAACAGCAGCAAGATACGACATCAAACACCAGTCTATCAAGAAACAACAAATGTCGTCTATCGACTTCCACTGACATCCACTGCAGATCCTGGAGCAACGAACATGTAGACTCGTAATGTCCTGCCAAGTTCGCCTGTGAATCGGGCTATATCGAGGTTCCCTTGGTAATCATCCACTTCATCGAGAGTTGATATTCCATAGTATACAAAGTAAAGTAATAGACACGGGTCCTTCACGATGCATCCTCCATGAAATCTGGAGGCATTTGTGGCGATAAAACCTCCAAACTAGGCCTTTTGTTCTCGCCATATTTAATGCCAATTTTCTCCAATGGTGGAGCCTCCGTTTGATAGAATGGAACCATAAGATGCTGCAGTCCCTCAAAGCTCGAACTCATAGCCAGTCAAAGAAAACTTCATCATCATCGTTCAGTTAAAAAAGGTGATGTCAATGGTAGTTTTCATGGTAGAGCTGCAGCAGCGAAGCTAGGGACCCAAACTGTCCAGACGGTAACTAAAAAATACTTTAACGGGAATGACAATCCTGGTGAAAACTTGATATTATCTACGCAGAGGTCCCACTAGCTTCAAAAAATGGAGTTTGCTTGCAGAAAAAATGCCTCCAATCCTCGTACACTACTCAGACGTTGGACAACTACGATGGGAAATATTATGTAAATGGCTCTAGCATATGCAGCAATGGCAAAATAATAAAGTCCAACATGGCTGGTTTCTTTTCTAATATGGTTATTACTCCGTCAGGTGTTTCCCTTCGACTGCAACCTCCACAGTCGCTCATAGTCTTTGCAATGCTTCATCATAGTTATCCTTTGCACCCAACAACACGTAGGCTCTACAAGTCTCGGTACAGTAAACTAGACATTTGGTGGATGATCTATTTTTGTTGCTTCCAAGATTTACATCCCTGTGGTGCTACCGATGTCCAGTAATCTGCCCCTTCTTGCTTGGCCTTCACAAACCACCTTTGATCGCAGCTCCACCACACCAAACACCACCAACTTAAACAAACTACACAAACGATGATTAAATTCCACAAATTTAAGTCTTGGATTCATCTTGCCATGTCCAGACGATGCCGTCAAGGATGGCTGGCATCGCCGCTCAACCAGGCTGCTGTCTTCATCATTCTCCAGCTCATATATACCTTATATTATGTAAACTACACATTCGAAAAAAAAAAAAATGCATCAATGTGGACATTACAACGCCCGACAGAGAGTTTTATAAACTACTTCAGTGACCTCACAACAACATTCACCGACGAGCAATACATAAATCTTCTTCGACAAATAGTTAAAATTTCCCTCCCGCTGAAAATTTAGTTAAAGGCAGGACATAATTGCAGAAGGAGGAATGTCATGCTACAAAATTTTCCACCCAGTATTTCCGTCATACACAGTGAACAAAAGGCCTTTATCTTCATCTTCTCGTGAAACTTCAACTTCCTCAAAATGTCGATGGCAGAAAAATTTGCACCATGGGCAAATACAGTACAGATTGTCACATCCTTAAATGACAAATTTCTCCTATGTTATGCATGCTCAAAACACCCTCTTCCCACGTGCAAAAAAATACCAATTCGGATTTGCGATAACTAGCAATAACTGGCACTGCCAGCAGTCGCCTTCCGCTTCTCGCTATGAGTAGCACTTCATCAAACATTCACTGCCAACAAGCATTAAAAAAAAAACAATTGGGTGTAGTGCCTGTACTATCAACAAGCTAGTATGGCAGCCCTCTAACTGAAAAAAATGAAATCCTCCACGTTGCAGATAGGAACGTGGCATTACAGTTTGATTTAGAAGCTTCAAACTTCCACAGGGGAAGGAATCCGGTCTTACGCGGTCAAAAGATCTTGGGCCAGATCTGTATAATATGAAAATGATCGACAGACTTTGGCTAAACATGGGGACTTCGACCAATGTAAAACATACAAGCTGTCATTCAAAATATGGTCAGAGAACACCGCTCAATTGGCACAAAATTAAAATGATAAGGCAACTTCAGTTCCTCACGCAAAAGCGGAGGCACGTCACATGGGCCTTTATCTACGCCGAGCACACCATTGATGGTGACCGAATCATAATATTTTGAATAGAAATTTGGTGTACTCATAGCCACCATGCCAGCTGGTTTCGGTATCACCTCCCCTGGGCTTGGGGCTCATAGCCAAGACTGCTTGTCATCTATGATTGCTCTATATTCATTCTTTAGCATTGGAACTGCTGCTCAGTGCAGACAAAATACTACGTCTTTCACGGTCTCCACATGATGCCGCCCTCGCAGCACTTGGCCTCCACACAATGCTATTACATGCTACTCCTGGCAAGTAGATGGAAAACGTGGCAGTCGAAATGTTGTGCTGCTTCTCACCAAAAAATTTAGAAAATTTTGCTTTTTTTTTTTTTTTTTTGCTTTGACATCCTGCCAAGCAGAAGACTTCAGGCAAAATACTTCTTGGGAGACCCAACAAACTGTATTCTCTTCCTGCTCTATCTTCACCATGATCTCCTCATCGCTAGTCACATCTGCAGGATTCATAACGACCAAAAATAAAAACTCCTCCAACTAGATGACAGAGCCACCAAGAAAAAAAATTATTTTCCTCTTCAAATATGGCTGACAACATGTATGCCTGGAATGCTCTCAGGCTCACGATCTGGCTGCTTAGAAGTGTTGTTTTTTGAACAGATTCAAAAAACAACATGATCCATAACAACTCATCATCACACAGGTAGACTGGTGACACAGTTTGCGTTCCATCTAGCGCTCCATCTATGGTAATGAATGGCACCCCACTTATGATAACAAATAGTGAGTGTCCTTGAAATGCTTCTAGTTTCACATCAATATAATATGTAGCGGGAGTGCCACAAAGCTATCATCAACGAACATTTGGATATCATTGGGCGAGGAGACGTGTGCCACAGCGTGCTCGAACTCGTCGTCCCCCGTTGCTTGCTGGTGGCTGTCTTTGCTGCTGCTCTCTGGCGGTGCCAATGCAAATGCCGTGCCTCCATTGCTCATGCTTGCTGTAATTATTCAGAATATGACTTTGAAGACAGAAACTTCAAGAAAAAAGGTTATAACAGAGAACGCAGAATATTAATGACATTCCTTCTTTCCTTTGTAAAAGACCTATAATAATATTGAGTAGTAGCGCTGGATGGCCTCCGATGGGGAAGCCCTTGTTGTGAAGGAGGACACACATAGCTCCTCTCACTACAACCTTTGCACACAGAAAATCTGGTAACCTTCACAAAATAAGGGATGCTCCCATTTTTCGTTCTTCTACCAAGAACTATTTCTGCGAACGGATACATATGGGAAAAAATGGATCATTAAAAATATTTGGGGGCAGCCATTAATTTTCAAAAAATCTGAATGATTTTTTTTCAAAATTCTGGTTTCTGATCCATTGTAAACAATGGAGAGCATACTCCTTGTTTTGAAAAAAAATATGGGGAAAAAGAATTGAGGGGGAGGGAGGATTTCCATGAGGGAAATCCCCCCTCAAGGGTTTCACAGGTAGGAGAGGGAACCTGCTCTGATACCAAATGTTAGGACTGATCTTGAAATGAACAAGATGGAATGTTTATTATTACAAAATGTGTTACATATATAGGCATGAGGCCTATATGATAAATGACAAGTGTCAATATAAACTGACAAGTGTCAAGGAAGGCATAGTGCACATTACATTAATTCTAATAGACTTGTAGCAAAAATTAAGAAAGATTGATGGAGTGGCTTATCAAAACTCAAACTACTCAAGGATAAGGGGAAAGCAAAAGTCTTGATCATACACACAAGAAAAGCTTGATGATGTGGACAAAAGGGTTAGGGCAAATTTCCAAAGTAGCAAATAAATTTGGAAGCAAATGAATGCATCAATTTTAAGGGGAGGGTAGGCGAGTGCATGGATTCCTAGGAAGACTAAATGAATAAAGATAATTTTCTACTATTATTAAGAAATGGTAAGCTATCTATCAAGAACACCTTTGATCTACAATTAAATTAAAGGTAAACAAACCATTAAAATCGAGGAATGGGAACCTACAACCATGACTGCTACAGACTAATAGAAGTAATGGTCAAAGGCAACCTCATTCAATATTTAAAATACCAAAAAAAATGGGCAGATAAAAAGTCAAATCATCTTGTAAAATTTGGAGGAAAGATCTCCCTAATGTAAATATATAAATAGTAGTAGTTTAGGCTACAAAAAATATGACAAATTTATGATTGTATCCATTTGTAAGCTTTTCCTTCATTTATTTTTGTAAAAATAGTCAAATCCTAAGTAGGTTTTGGGTAATCTTGAACCCTTTCTTCTGGCATAATCTTTGTAAGATATTGGTTGCACATATATATACAAAAAATCTAATGTTAAATTTTTGGTATAGCCATTTGTGGCCTCCTGTTCATCCATTTCTATGTGCATGTATTTGTTTATAATATTTTACCTATTTTTTAATTTTTATTACGTATATGTGTGTGTGAGGGTATTGAATCTATTTTTGGACCAATCACTTGTTTGGATCTCTTGTGAAACCTGCCTACTCAAACTTCCATAAAATTGGTAGACCTCATCTATACTTCACTATGATAAGAAGATAAAGTGTTCATTGCTAGCACATAATATTCATGCCTATTTTTGTAGGAATATCTTAGTGTATTTCTTGGTGCATTGCCACCCATTTTATTTTATTGATTTATTTTATTTTTATCTCTCACATCCCTTTTCCCTTTGTTGAGCACTAGTGTGCCTTAAATATCACATCCTTACAAGTATCTAACCTTGTAAAAAATCCTTGAGGACCTTTATTGAGCCAAACACCATGCTCTCAACTATAGCACTATTCTATCACTCCTCATGATCCATGATTACCCTACTAGAGATAATCAAAGATGACAACAAGACCATTATTTCATGCACTTGCATCTTAAGCTTTGCTAATATATCAATAACCTAGGCTACTTCCTTTGTTCCAAGAGGGATCATCTACTCACTAAGACCAAGAGGATATTCTTATTCAATTCAACTAGCTTAAAACATTCTTATTTTGAGTAAATTTGGCTAGATTGTTTCCATGGTGAAGGAAGCCCTACTTTCATCAGAGATTACTCTTTCACCTTATGCTTTTTGATGGTAATGTATGGGTCATCGACCTACTTCATACACTATTTTTCTGTCTGTTCTCTTTTGAAAAGGTTGATTACCTTTTATTCGATGGCCTCTCTATTTGTATCCTAGCAACAACAATATTAGAGTTAGGTGCTTTGGCTAGATGAGTTTGGTAAGTTTTAGCCTTCCTAAGTTTTGTGCTAATTATATCAAGGCCTACTTTTGCTTCCTCATTTATCCTAATCATTATGAGTTTAATTGAATATACAAAGCTAAATAGAGAGAATAATATCTATACAATTTCAATAATCTCATCCCAATAAGCATTTCTAGTTTGATTGATAAGGCTTGTTATTTTAGTCCATTGCTTATATTTTCCTTTTTGATTTAGATCTTCTATTTACTTTAGGAGGCGTTTGTGTAAAATCTACCTAGTCTATGAATTTTGAATTTGACCTATACTTCAACCAATATTTTTGGATGAAATGAAACTTCTCTCAATTCAACCTTTGGAGAAGGATAACTCCTTAAAGTGCTTATGAAGAAAACATGGGTTTTAGCTAAGAGTAAAGGGATAGAAGGGTTAGGAAAATATAAGGAAGTATATAGATAAGCTAAAGGTGGATGTGATATAGTGTAACACCATTGGACATTACTGTATAACAATCTAACACAACTAATTTAAATGATACTTAATATATCACCTATCGTTGAATACAATAACAATTTTAATCAATGTCAATTACATGCTCTAATCATTCCAAAGACATAAATGAATAGTAATCCAACAACAATCCAAATATAAAACTTCACTAGAATAAACTAAACATGAAAGTGTAACATTAATTAATTAAAGCAAAGATGCATTCATAAAAACTATAATTACATAATACTAGAGGCCAAACAACTATCACTTTTTATTAATTGGCAATAATATTACACAATATGCATCTAGGCAAATACTATAGAGCCAACCCTTCAATTGGAGGTGTCATGAATTATTTATAGGCTATATTTTGAATCTTATAGTAGAATATTTACAATTAATTATAGGTATATTATACAAAAACTTGGCATAGAAGGTTCATGTAGCTAGGGTGTAAGTTCTAGATTTAACTCAACATTTGAATTTTGAATCTGTTTGTAATCTATTTCATTGATCTGTAACTATATATTGCAAATGGTCAAACCGATACAACTAATTTATTAGGTATATCATTTTAAAGCTTCAATGTTATTAGATAGAATATATGGAGGTAACTAGAGCAGTTTTGGATCTAAAAAATATGTTTTATGAGTGCTTGTTTTGAAGTCAAGCTCATTACTTTGCTTATTGAAGAACACAAGCTTATACTGAGAGAGGGGGTGAACAGTATAAGACCAACTTTTATTTTTCTTTCCCAAACAATATTATCCAATATTATCAATGGTAATATCAATAGAAATAATCAAAGCAATGCACAAATCATCACACACAATAGAGACACCAATTTAACGTGGTTCACCCAATGTGGTCTACTCCATGGAGAAAATATTTCTACTAAATTTTCTCAAAAAATCTTCTTGGGAATCAATTCTCTATTATAATGTTTATGAAGCTCTATCCAAAGGAGACACCAATACCGTATGCTTTGATTTGTGGATCTCTCTCCATAGGAAAATTGTTTTCCCTTTTCTCTAGTTCATGAACTTGATCTAGGAGACCTCTATCTCCTCAAATGGTTTGAGGATATCTCTCCATAGAAGAACTCTATCTTCCTAGCTAGTTCATGGATCACACTCCATAGGAGAACTCTTTCCCCTAGATTTGGTTCATGGATATCTATCCATATGAGAAATCTTTACCCTTGCTCTAGTTCATGGATCTCTCTCCATAGGAGAACTCTTTCCCCTTGCTCTAGTTCATGGATCTCTACCCATAGGATAACTCTTTCCCCTCTACTATGGCTGATGATATTCTATAAGACTACTACCCCCACTGCTCTGGATTATGGATCTCTCTCCATAGAATACCTCTATCCTCATTACCCTGGCTAATGGATCTCTATCCATTGGAGACTCTTGTCCTCTTATCTATCACCTCCAAAGCTTGCTCTCAACTCTATATCAGATCTGCACCAAACTCTATCCCAAGTGTAGTACAAATATGCTCTAACTCTATCTCATATCTAGCATAAATTTACTCATAAATCTGTACCAAAATCTATCCTCAAATCTGTCCTCAAGACTTAACACAAAGCTTTATCTAATAAAAAATCAACTCTACTTAGATTTTCCCCAAGCCTTAACACAAAGCTTGAACAAATCAATCAATCAACTTTGCTCTTAAGTCTTCACAAAGACTTTCTCAAATTTACCTTCAAGTCCTCTCAAGAACTTGCTCAATCTGCTCTCAAGTCTTCACCAAGACTTACCTCAAATATACCTTCAAGTCTTCACCAAGACTTACCTCAAATATGCCTTCAAGTCTTCACCAAGACTTACCTCAAATATGCCTTCAAGTTCTCTCAAGAACTTGCTCAATCCACTCTCAAGTATTCACTAAGACTTGTTCAAATCTACCTTCAAGTCCACTCAAGAACTTTCTTAATTTAATCTCAAGTATTCACCAAGAATTACCTCAAATATGCCTTCAAGTATTCACCAAGACTTACCTCAAATATTGCACACAATGCTATCAAATGCTTTGTCTAACTTTCAAAGTAATTCCTTTAACTTGATGCAGTTTAGACATATTCTACTTAGAATTTGTTTAACATTTGGAACATATAGAGAATGATGTACTCTATCAAAAAATCAATATGTTCTACTCAATAATTAATTCTATCACTTTCACAAATCTAGTTTTTAATATTTACACATTCACTTTCAATATCACTCAAATCCAATGCTCAAGGATTTCACTCAATCATTCAATCAATGAAACACAACTTGTTCACTAACCCTAAACAAGTGTTTTCAAACTTCTTCAAACAAAGAGCACAATGTGGGTCTCAAACCCTAACTCAAATAATCCTCAATCTCTATCTCAAATCAAATCATCCATCAACAAGGTGCACTTAAACTTGCTCATACATTTCCAACAATACTCATCAATCCTTTTTACTCCACCTTATATTTCACAACATTCATTCCAACACTCTAAACAAAAGATAGTGTGCCCATACCTTTTTTCTTTGATGGAGATATGTCTTCAAAACTTGTTTTACTCACAACCAAATCCTTTTGCCAATTCTAGGTTAGATAGCAACAATCTATCTCAAAATATCCACACAAATATTCACCTCAATAATTATTTCATCATTCAAGAAATACAATAAAATGTCAAGTCACAAATACACCTTATTACTCCTTTAAAAACAATGTTCAATACACATCAAAATAAAATTCCTTGTTTACACCTTATAATCTCCAATCCTTTATTTATTTTATAAGCACCCAAAATAAAATATTTAATCAATAACCCTTATGACTCCCTAAACATTTCACACATGCCCTTTTTAATTATCATGTGGCCTTAAAATACTTTTTGCATTCCAAAACCTTTGGCAATATTAATTTAAAAATTACATACCTTATTATTGGCCCACATCACCAAAAATATTACGCACGTCTCAATGACTAGTGCCCAATGACTAGCACCCAAAATCAAACCTGCGACCTAAGCCACCATGAAGCCTTAGCCCAATGCTAGGCTGCTACTTGGGCTGCACACCCTCACATGAATAAAAGTGCCCTTGTGCCTATACACTATCTACTTCTTCCAAAGTTCATTGAAAACAAAAACTCCTTCCTCCTTTAGCAAAATGAACGGTGTGGGATTCGAAACCATGACCTTCCCTTCACAAGCACCTTAGCCACACCTTCGACCACCGTCTGCGCTACCTAATGCCTTGGAATATTTTTATTGCTCCACATAAATTTCAATACACGTCTGCATTCCTTTATTTAAAAACCTTACAAAATATTTTCTCCCTTTCAAAAATTCAGTGCACGAATTCAATTTTCACTTGGGCATTCAAATACACATTGGACTTTGAAAATGAAAATCATTTCCTATTAATACTCTTTCCTTTGCATCAAATCACGTCGGCCCTCTTTGCTTTCGAATTTCGAATTGGAATTAAACTTTGAAACATTGGCTTCATTAATTATTCAAATAAAATTTTGACCTTAGGTTAAAATATCTTAATTTAAATAAATTAAAACCTTTGTTAACCTTTATAACCTGCTCAATGGGCCTTGTTAGGGATATATATTTATAATGATTTCTTGAACCTTGTTATTCTTCACATATTCCATTTTCCCAAATATTATAATATTAAATATTATAATATTATTATTTCTTTTCAAACTTGCTTCTCTTTTCTTGGCTCTTCCACATTTTTAGCCTCTTTAGGCATATAATATTTAAAATAAATATTATACCCTTTTCCTTTTAACAACTTCCTTGCCTTTTGGAGAAATCAACCTTTTGACCTTAATGACAACAAAACTGGACATCAAACTTCTTGACATAAATGACAAAAAAACTTGCTCAAATTTCCAACACTTATAGAGCATCTTGGAATAAAATAGGGGCTTGCAAATGTTTCGATGACATCACCTCAGGATGGGATCTAACTTTGTGCAATTTTAGTTTATGAAATGATTTGGTATTTTTTAGCTCTAGTTTTGTTCATTCTAGCCTCATGCACCATGGGTTTGTGCATGTTAACCTTGGTTCGAAGGTATTGACATCATCATAAAAAGGACCTTGACTTTGTGCACTTTGGGTTCAAATGCTTTAGCTTTATGCATCACAACGTCATGCAAAGATAGCTCTAAATTTTTCATCTTGTGTATCTCTAGGATTTCACAGTATCACATTGTTGTCACCCCTGAGAAAGGTCAAGTTTTGTTCATCCTATATTTATACATCTTGACTTTGTGTATGCCAAACTTGAGTGTCTTTTATTTTCACGATATTGGGATTTTCTTTCCTTTTGTTGATGTCATTGGCTTAAATGGATTGAATTTGTTCATTTTGCATGTTTTTGGGCTCTCACAATGCCACATTGACATCACCATTGAGAAGGGATTGAATTTGTGCAATATTCGAAGACTTCAAAATATAATTGGTTTTTAAAGGAAAAAGCATGGTTCCTTGTATTAATAATGAGGTCATGAATTTTACCGACATTCTTGGTGCCTCCTAGGGGATTTTTCTTGTAGAAATTATGAGCTTAGAAAGTTTGATTCCATTGGGTATGGAGTCAAAAATGTTGTGAAACAAAATGTGAATGAAGTCAATATGATGGATAATTATTTTAGATATGGGAGGTGTGATGAGTGGGTGATTTTGTGTGAAATGGAGAAAGTGTGGATGAATTATAATATGAAATGAAATGAATGATGAAATAAAATTAAAGTGAACCATACATTTTCTAAAATTTCTAGATGGAATCTCCTCTTTTGGACACCTTGTGCTTTATCTTTATTTTCATGATGTAGAGATGTCATATTTTGGTCATTTATCACTCTGAAATTGCTCCTTGTGTGCCAAGTGTATCTTGACCATCTTCTACCCCTATTATTGCACTTGGAAGAAATTTCATCATAGTATTTATTTTCTTTTGTTCTCTTATTGAGTCTCTTCATCAACTAAGATATTCTATGCTCTCTAGAGGACTTGATAAACCAATGTACATATATTTGGGGAAGGAATTTTGAGTTCCATGATTTTTTCATGTATTTTACTCAATTGACAAGCCTTTTCATAGGAGGGATCTTGGTATATTTTGGCCATCTCTTGAATCTTAGCTTGTATCATAGCCAATATTTTTAAGAACTCAAGCACTTGGACTTCATCAATAGGATCTTGCCATTGATTTATCTCTGCCTCATTATTGGTTATTGATTCTATCAAGTCATAAAGATCCTATTTGGTATATATCCATGATTCTTTATCCCAAAATCCTAGAAATCCTAGTTTTTTGACTTTTTATCTTAGGTCCATCATTATTTTTGCTTTGAGTTGTAGCCTTTCACTTTGACACTACTCCTTGTGTGCCAAGTATCTCTTGACCATATTATACCCCTATCTAAGAGACAATTATTACCAGATTCCATTGGCTATTGGGTATAGCTTTTGTATTCGGTTCAAATTTTCTTCTAGCCATATTCATTAGGCTTTCAACTTATCCCATTTTATCTTCTAGCTCAACTTGAACTTGTGTTAAGTTCCTTTTTATGGCTTCACACTAAATTTTAGGTAGCTTCCAGGGCATACTAAAATATTTTATTCTAGCTATTCTTCCTTAACTATTTTAATGTTTCCCTAGGGAGGTGAAAGGCTCTTGCTTATTATTTTTCTCTTTCCATCCATTGTTACAAATCTTGAATCTATTTTGTCAGTGCTTTGTTCATTTCCTCTATCTCTTGCACTTGTTGATGACTTGGACGTTGCATAATCATTTTTTCCATTTATTTTTATTTTGCAAGGATTTTTTGACATTTTTCTCCTCTTACTATTGTTTATAAGTCTTGAAATTGTTCCTCTAGTTGCTTGCATTTGTCTCTTAGTTTATATCCTTGTAAATAAATGGTGCTAGTATGAGCTTGTGCACTGAGTAAAGAGTATTCTAATGGTAGCCAAGAAATATATATTGCTTGTGTTTCCACTTGGTAATCATTCAACATCATATCAAATTTTGGTTTATCAACCCTTGGTGTGATTGTGACTCTTAGCTATCGATATGTGGCTAGATCAACTATAGTCATTAGCCCAAGGGGGAGCTTGCTCTTCTACTTGCTTGTGTGGTTTGATTTTCCACCATTCTTGAGCATATTGGATCTTCTTCTTAAGTTTTTTGATGGTAGCTATGGATGGATGGTCGAGTGGTGGTAGTATTGGAAAGATGGATTTCAGAATGGGAAAGAAATATGGAAGGATTTAGTAAATGGTTGACATGGTAGTACTTGTAGGAGTTTATATTTATAGAGTGGATGTGTTTGGAGGGGTTTTGAATGTTATGGTATCTTGGGTGATTGGCCTTAGTGGAGAAATTTGTGGTGATGAAATAAGGGAGGGAACATCAATGGAAATTAGAGGAGTAGAAGAAGTAGTAGTAGGGGTTTGAGAAATCATACCTATATTCATCACTTTTACTTGCTCTACTACTGGTTGGGCTAGTAATCTAGTTGCTAGGGGCGGTGCTTGGATTTTGCATTTCTTGTAGGCCTTTTCTTGTAATTCTTTGAGGATTAACTTTTCATTTTTCCATTGCATATTCCTTCATAGGATTTGAGTGATAAGAGGGTGGCATTCCTAGAAACTATTGTAAATATGACCTTATGCTCATGTTAAATCCCTCATTGTTATCAGTGGGTTGGCTTGAAGCCTGTGTACTCTCTGCTAGTATCAATTGTTCTTGGGAGCTTTGATGTTCTATTGTTCCTAGGATAAAATTGGGTGTGGGGCTAAGTGGGGACCCTATTGTGAGTCTTTGGCTCCTTTTTATTTTTATTTCTAGAATAGGGGATTTAGAAAAAGGTGCTCCCAAAGCTAGATTTTGGGGCTGGTATTATACCTATATGATATCTTGTGCCCTAATGGTTATTTTTTTAAGACCTCATCTATTTTATCCTATTTTACCTATGATTTGAGATACATTTGGATATATTTCTTATTGTAATTCTATTTGGATGAATATCACAACCTATTTGTTTTATTATAGGATGTCTTTTATAGGCACTTGTTCTTCTATGCTTATCATAGTATTGTGATCAAATTGCACTCCTTTTGGCACTCATGCACTTTTTTTTATGTATTCCTCTTTATAAGTTTCTTGACTTCTACTTTGTCTTATTCTTCTAGTGCTGAAGGATCTTCTTCTTGCACTTCTTCAATTTGATTGTTACGGGGATCCATTTGTTCTTCTTGAGACTTCAAATTCTCTATATTTTTATCATATTTTTGGGAGAAAACTTATCCATTGACAAAGGGTACTTGGAATTTTAAGTACCCCATTCACATCTAAAAATCTACTATTATGTAATTTTGGCTTCATCCCAACCAATATTAATAGCCATATCATTTATCTTTTCCTGAGTCAACCTGTGATCTTTATACCTTTCTGGGTCATAATAGCATTTTAGCTCATAAAAATATCTCCAAGGAGACAACTCCTACATTTTGTTAATGTTCCAATTGAGATCATTGTTCTTAATTTTATTTCAAATTTTCTTAATGTCATGTTAGTTGACCTTTTTGAATGCCAAAAATTTACCTTTATTCAAGTATGTTATTCTCTCCATGAATCTATATTCAGTATCATACTTCCATTTTTGCAATATCACCCTTAATCCCAAAATTTTAAGTTTATTATATAGCATATCCCCTTGGCATTTCACCATTACTATGATAGGTATGAAAGTGAATGGATATTCACATGTAGCAACTTTCTTTATTCATGTACAAAATGCTATGTTTATTGCATTTGTTTGTTGATAATACTCCATGGTGAACACACAATTTGTTACATAGTATGACAACAAAAAATGCTTATCTATGAAGCCATATAATCTTACCATAATTTCTTCTATAAAAAATACCAATATTCCTCTTTCATTTAGGTACTCTACAATGTCATAGTTGCTATTCAGAGCAATCATGTTATTTTACCATATATGAACTTTAGCATTGGCCCTAGAAATTCTCTATTAAAATGATAATAGGAATCAAAGGCTGTTAGGATCCTCAATCCTAACATTATTAATTAGTATTATTAATCATTTAATTATTATATTATCACTTTATAAAGTGAACCATCACAACCCTTCATAACGTGAACGATCACGTCTCTTCATACGCGAATCATCATGTCTCTTCACTAACGTAGCTTTAGGGTATATATATATATATATATTAGGTTGGCCATCCATATCAAATCATCTAAGAAGAAGAATAATAAACATAGATTATAAGGAGGGAGCCCCCTATAGTGGCAAAGCGATTACAAGGGAGTCCCCTTTGAGTGGCCTGCGATTACATTTTCATTAATTTGTTAATAATTTTATAGTAAGACCTTGGGGTCTTACCATTTGGTATCAGAGCCATGTGGGACCTAGTCATGTGGGAATTGCTCAAATATCTTCATCAAATCACTTCTGTGCGTGAGTATCAAACTCGGTTTGAGGATATCACCAAACACAACATAAGATTGGATGAATCAATTCTTATCAATGAATTCATTAGGGGATTAAAATAGGAAATTAAAATGGAGGTGACAAGGTTCAATCCCTATACCATGATGCAGACCTATGGATTGGCAAAATTAGTTGAAGATAAAATCAATGCACAACGATTAGGGAAACCACTTATGGAAAAATTGCTGACCACTTACATCACTCCCAAACCTATGCATAATGGAAGGACACAAATCACTTACACAACCCCCAAATCTAACTTAACTTTACAAATTAAACATATTAGCTTTGAGGAGATGAAGGAACGACGAGCAAAAGGACTCTGTGATAATTGTGATGAACAATTTGAACCCCACCATAAATGTGCTACACTAACATTGTATTTATTGAAGGAAGTTGATCCCTATCTCTCCATAGAGCAAGCAGATGAGGTAGTTGTGTCCGAAGCGACCAATGCACCTACTCACCACAATGAAGACAATGAGGTTGATGTGCAAGAAGTGATTGATCAATTCTAGCCAAATATGCACTCTACAAGACCTACACATACCTTCCTCACCAATAGTTAGTTCTTGCCATATGACTAAACCTATTCAGAACCAATGTAGAGTGACTACACACTCCTTCTCTGTTAGCTCTACCAAAGAACCAAAAAAGGATATGAAATCATTACCTTAACTTTTGATGCATCATTATTAAGTATTTGAGGAACCCCAAGGGTTGCCCTCCCATCGTCATCATGATTTTCCTAAGGAAGATTCTACTATTGTTCTTGGCAACCCCCCACTAATACTTCATCCTTCTCGATATCCCTGCCTACGAAAGGATTCATTAAAAGAGTCCAAGAACTTACACAAATACTTCTTGGAAAACAAAGGATAAAGCTTCTCACTTTGATATTTGAGGACAAAGATCTTTTTAATGAGGGTGGCATGTTAGGATCCTCAATCCTAACATTATTAGCTAGTATTAGTTAGTATTATTAATCATTTAATTATTATATTATTACCTTATAAAGTGAACCATCACAACCCTTCATAACGTGAACGATCACGTCTCTTCATACGTGAATCATCATGTCTCTTCACCAACGTAGCTTTAGGGTATATATATATATTAGGTTGGCCATCCATATCAAATCATCCAAGAAGAAGAATAATAAGCATAGATTCTAAGGAGGGAGCCCCCTTTGAGTGGCCTGCGATTACATTTACATTAATTTGTTAATAATTTTATAGTAAGACCTTGGGGTATTACCAAAGGCCCTATTTGAAGTTGTCCAATATACTATTACTCTTTTCTATCCTTGATCATTTTCTCTATTCACACCTATCCATGGAATACTCTCTATAGTTTTGTACATGAAGAGCTAAGCTGAGTGTGAAGGATATTGAAAGGTACTATATGGTAAAATTTGTAGTGGTGTGAGTTGCTCATGCATTATTTTGGATAGGAAATTAGCCCAATCAAATAAATAGGGGTTATTAGACTGTTATGAGTGGGATTTATCGTAGTAGTGTGTATTGGAGATTGTATATGCTAAGGAAATCTAGCAGTTATAGATTTTTTTATTAGTGGGTAAGCCAAATATTATGGTGAGCATAAAAAACATCTCTAGGAATTTAAACTCAAAAATGTGAATGGGAGTTTTTGGGAGGTCATTACCAAGTGGAGGATTGTATAATTGCTAATTGAGCCAGTTTTTGAAAAACTTACCACCTTATTTGTACCTTCTAAGGTCATAGTATTTATTTTGTTCTTCAAGGAGGAGTTCTAGGCTTGACTCCTATGGCAAAGGCTTTAGTGAAAAGGTTAGGGGTGAGCTAAAATAGTACTTGACCCCTATAGTTTTGGTTTGTACTTATTTATGGATTGTATAATCAGGTGATAACTAGTACTAATTTAGGGTAAGGATGAACGAGCTTATACATGTAGAAGGTCAAAAATTAATGTCACACAAATGCATATGGATTTCTAGGTGATATTTATTTTGCTCACTATTCAACTGCTTCTCAAAGGTTTTTTATTTTGAACTAAGAGTGATTTCTATATCTCCAATCCTACATTATGTGGTCTTGAAGTAGATTATTTTTCTTTTGTGCCTTTTCAATGCTAGTAGGTGCGTTTTTATTCCCAACCATTGTTAATCAGTCTACAAATGTATTTTATTTCATTTATCACTTCTACAAATCACTTTGATTACTTGCTATGTAGTTCTAGCTCGAGGTAGTGCATAGACTAAATAAATCTCTTCTTTAGCAAGAGTAGAAACCACTCTTATAGAATTGAAGAAAATAAAAACAATGGTTAGTAAGAATAAATATAAGCTTTCCTTTTCAAACTAGAAGGTGTAATATAAGAACAAACATATTTCCAATGATGGGGTCATAAATTATTGAAAATGTAATAACATTAATGCTACTAATAACCTTCAAAATATCATGTAGTGATAGTCAACCTAGTAAAATAAAAGGAGGTCTAGTAGGTTGGGTGAACCTCTTTCTACTTTCTTAAAAATCCTCACAACCAAAATGGTAGAACTACCCCAAATCAAACCTATAGAACCTAGAAGGGAAAAGTCTTCTTTATAATGAACCTCAAAATTCAACCATTCCTAGTTTTGTTTTCACTCGTAAAGTTAAGTTTGTATTCAAGGGATCACATAAGGATTACTCAATATTTGATAATTTGCTTAACATCATAAATCAGAGTATAACTTTACTTCATTATTCTATATTTGATTGTAATTGTAATCACATCATTTACATATATTTTAGAGTGTAAAGCAATATATTCCATTCTAATTACAAATTGATTTATCAATTAGAGATATCTTTAAAGTAAGAGCCTTTCATCATGAAGGTCTTGATACAACATATGTAAATAATAACAATGTTTGAATAGTTTAAGTCTTATCTTGATCCATCTCGTACCTCCATCACTCGGCTGGTGGTAGTAAGGGATTAGGGTAGATCATAACATGTATATGATTATGCAATGCACTAGATTTCTTATTTATACAACAGTATGCAATTTTACATTTGAATGTATCCATATAATTTACATTCACCATAATGTAACTATGCATTTATGCATTCAAATTATCAAAGGAAGGAAACCCCATAAATTCCCAAGAATGAATTCCACACCCATTCCTATCCTTTTTCCTCAAAAAATATATTCCTTTTATCAACTGAATTCCATATGCAAACACTTCTGGTCTAAGCAAGAGAGAACCCCATAATTCGTAGAATAGATCCCCAACCCATTCTTTCTTGTTCATAACATAAAATATGCATTCATAAACCAAATTCCATTGATTTCCATTCACATAGAAATAACATTTAAACAAAGGAATCAAGTACTATATTTTTTTCAATAAAATATTTGTAAATATATAACATTCAAATTTTACATAAAATTTTACTATAGTTCCCTACAAATTTTCCACAAATTTGTACTATAGTCCTTTAATAATTTTCCCACAAAATTGTACTTTAGTTTCCTACAAATTGTCCACAAATTTGTACTATAGTTCCTTAGTAATTTTTCCAAAAAATTACACTATAGTTTCCACAAGAATATATTGTAGTTTTTGTTGGTTGTGGAGCTTGATTCGCTCTGTAATTTGAAGGTCTTGTTTTTAGCTGCAATTGGACCCAATCCGCTAAGGGAGGTGTAGGGGGGGAAACACCCCCCTACTTGTATTGTCATGGGGGGTCCAGGGGGCAAGCATTTTTGCCACAGATGTGTTTTTCTCTATGTAAATCTAGAACATTTATTATTAGGTCATAGATCACACTGTGGATTTTAGATGGGCATTTTTTCCATAAATTATAACATGCTTTTATAAGAGGATGATGTATCGTAGCTGTAATATCATAGCTATAATGTAATGTAATGTACAATGTGCATAATTGTCATTAATGACGAGCAAAGGGGAATTTATAACAGATTTGTTGTAGGTTGTATCCTTTTATTTCTTTGGATGAAATATAAGGCCTTGTTATTTTATTTGTGGATGTAGCCCATATTGGGTGAACCACATAAATTTGTATCTCTTGTATTTGTGTATTCTTATACATTTTATTTCCATATTTAATTATTACTTGTGTTTTATTATTTAATCCTAACAACTGGTATTAGAGCCTAGGGTTTGAAAAACACACTTGAAATGAGGGTTTTTTGGTTTGAGTGGGAGCAATGGTAGAATAAGGAAAGTTTAGGATTGAGAAGTTTAATAGATAAAATTACCAACTGTGGAAGATGTAAATGAAGGACTATCTATATCAGAATGATATTTACTTACCATTAGGTGAAATAGTAAAGAAGTTGGTGAAGTTGTTAGATGAAGAATGGGAGGTTCTTGGTATAAAGGCATTAGGAATAATATGACTATTCCTGATAGTGTCAATGGCCTTCAACATTTTAAAGGAAAAGATAATAGAGGGTTTAATGAATGTGTTGGCTAAAATATATGAAAAACCCTCAACTTTGAACAAGGTATTTCTTATGAAGCACTTATTTAATATGCAGATGTTAGAAGGTGGGTCTGTTATTGATCATTTAAATGAGTTTAACATAGTTATGAACCAGTTAAGTTCTGTAGGAGTAAACTTTGATGATGAGGTTAGGGATATTTTTATCTTGTGCTCATTTCTAGAAAGCTAGAATGGCTATGAGTACTTCTATCTCTGGTTTAAATACTTTAAAGTTTGATGATGTCATTGGTGTTATCCTTAGCAAGAAAATATGATATAAAAGTACAGGTGAGGCATCAGGTAATACTTTGACTATGGAGAATAGGGGAAGACAAAGGGAGAGAGGAAAAATTTGAAGGAATCATGGAAAGTAAAATAAAGGTAGATCCAATCTAAAAGGAAGTAGCTAAAATGCTAGAATTATGGGAAGAAAGAACACCTAAAATGAGACTGTTGGTCTTGAAAAAAGAGAGGAGATGAAAAACAGGATAATAATCAGGAAGCCAATGTAGCAGGTGATGTGTTGCAAGATGCTTTAATCATTTCTTTAGATAATATTAATGATTTTTGGGTGCTAGACTCAAGGGATTCATATCATGCCATATCCCATAGAAAATATTTTCTAGACTATGTTCAAGGTGATTTTGGATAGGTTTATTTGGGTGATGATCAACAATGAAAAATTGTTGGAATGGGTAAGATACAAATAAAATTACCAAATGGAAACCAATAGTTACTGAAATAGGTAAGGCATATTTATTATTTGAGAAGAAATCTAATTTCAATAGAGCAGTTGGATAGCGAAGGTTGTACTATTACATTCTAAGGAAATTTGTGGAAGGTTTCTAAAGGATTATTGTTATTAGCAAAATGAAAGAAGGAAGGTATGTTGTATGTATGTATAGGTAATACTGATATTTCTATTACTTTAGTTTCTATAGGAGTATATACAAATTTGTGGTATCATAGGCTTGGTCACATGAGTGAGAAAGGGATGCATATTCTCCGCTCAAGGAATTTGTTGCCAAGTTTGAAGTAGGTTGATTTGGAATTTTGTGAGCACTATGTTTATGGAAAATATAAGAGTCAAATTTCTTTAAGTTGGGAAGGAAAAGAAGAGTGAAAAGTTAGAGCTTGTGCATACAGATGTATAAGGATCAACTAAGGTATCACATCTTGGTGGCTCTTCTTATTATGTTAATTTTATTGATGATGCAACTAGAAAAACTTGGGTTTATTGTATTCAAATAAAATATGATGTCTTTGATACTTTTAAGAAATGGAAATATTTGGTTGAGAATGATATAGAAAATAATTTGAAATACCTCAAAATAGATAATGGAGGTGAATACTATAGAAAGGAATTTGATACTTACTGTTCATACCATGGGATTTGTAGAGTGAAGATAGTTCCAAGAACACCACAAGAAAATGGTGTGTCAGAAAGGATGAACTAGACAATCATGAAATGTGCTAAGTGTATAATATTGCATGCAATATTACCCTTATAGTTTTGGGTAAATATTGTGGATACCACTATTTAATTAATAAACAAAGGATATTCATGTTCCTTGGATGGTGGTATTCTAGAAGAGGCATGGACATGTAAACCTATTAACTACTCATTTTTGAAGACTTTTGGTTGTGAAGCATTTGTTCATTTTTTTTGGTAGGTAAAAAAAAATTATTTACTTTCCAGGTTGAAGGGACCCTTCCCTATTACATTGGGCATGAACACTACCATAAAAAAAAAATTGATATTTCCTAAGAAATTTACCAGTTTGGGACCCAATAGTAGACATACAGACTATACCAAACAAACCAAAAAATAGTAGTAAATGGGGCTTAACCCCTACAGATGGCAAAAAAAAAATAGAACTAAAACCACCACAATCGAGAGCCAGCCTAAGGCCTACTACCACCTTCTCACCACTACTGGGATGCCTCCTCATCCTCCTCTTTAACAACATATTTTTGGTTTGAGGTGAGAAGGACCCTAATCACCATCGGGAGCTCCTGGATCTCACTGGTGGCGTTGGACAGGACTGAGCCCACCTCCTTGATGATGTTGGCAGTATAATTAAGGTGGTCCACTACTTTGCTGATGCACTTGAAGGTGGAGGATCACAGCATGTCCTCAACACTACTGGCGGTCTCTTTGTCTTCATCGATGATGACTTTGGGTGAGTGGTGCGATCCACTTTTGCTCTTGGACTTCAACCGATGGGACTTCCTACTCTTTTGAGTGGGGCGGACCACTTTCCACTTACTTCTCAGTTTAGGACAAAGGGGGTATTGCTCCATAGAAATAGGGTCCATGGGAGTGGGAGCTGGGGTGGTCTCCCTCTTGACACTGACCTGGGTAGGGGTGTCATTATCCAAAGGAGCGTCTGTAGGGTAGTCTGACTATGGAGGGGTTTCGATAGAGGGGTTCACCTTGGCTTCATGAGTAGATGTGAAAGAAGGTTCAGGGCTTGGGGGAGGGCCTAAGGGCCTACCAGAAGGCTGGTGAGTGAGGGCATGCTTGTAGATGATAGAGAATAGACCTTGGTGGTGGGGGGGCTTGTATGACTTTCTATCTATGAAATTCTTGATGGTAACGATGATGGACCGAAAGAGGAAATCAAGGATATTAATTGGTTTAAAATCATGTAGATGGTTGATGAAAGCAAGGTGATAGGCATGCAAGGGGCTATCAGGGTTATCAATAGCTAGGTATTGGATCATGGGGACGACCGTGGTGTCCCACGGGTAGGGAAGGGAATACCGGACCACACCCCCTTCTCCCAAACTAGGTCCTTCCCTTTATCCGGGAAGTGCTCGATTTTGTCCTTGAAATTGTGCTTATCCCTTATGACAGACCTTCCTTTGGGAGCTAAACCAAAAATTTTAGCAATAAGGTGAACACTTACCTCAAAATGAAGCCCACGGACCTACACCGCACCGTTATCCCAAGAGCTGATGAAGTCGTTGGTCACTTGATCGTCGATGTCACTAAAGAGCTTAAAAAAGGGTATGAGCCCCTTAGGACCGATCAATGCTTCGATCATAGAATCGAGCTAGAGTTGCAAGGGTTCGATGATAGCCATCATGCCAGAAACCCTTAGAATAATAGAGCTACTATAGTGGCCTCTGCCAAACTGGTTATGGGTCCACCGATGAAAACACACAGGATGGTCTGGTCGAAGGCTAGAAAGCTAAAGCCTAGGACTAGAGGGACAACTGAGCGGAGGCCTAACACCAAAATGAAAATGGGAATAACATGAGGGGAGGCCAGCCTTAAAAATAGATGAAGGCAAGGGAAGGGTGCTGGGACACGGGCTGCCAAAAAGGAAAGGAATGAGGCAAATGAGGCAGGCAACGGATGGTGCGAAAGGGGAAGGAGAGTGGGGGGTGAGTGGACAATGAGGAATGGGGGAGAGTGAAGGTGAAAGGGTAGAAACACGAGGGGGGTAGAGGCCAATGGGAGAGACTGGCAGCATTGACATGATCAGGGGAGTCTGCAAGATACACCATACCAGTGGCACTTTGGGAAATGATGAAAGGAGTTAAAACACAAACTTCCTTGATGTTGAAAAATACCTTTGGCATTAAGCTTACGCCTTTTGCATAGCACTAGTTGCTAATTGAAAATTTTCTCTGCATCGCAATTGGTGGCATTGATGACATCCTAGGGGAAGAAATATTCCTAGATGATCAAGTTGACATGATTGGCTGCTTTGTTAGCCAAAAGATCTGCCACCTTGTTCGCCTCCCTGAACACATGTTGGATTGTGTTGTGGGAGCATTGTCTGAGGGAAGTTTGACAATATTGAATGATGCTTCGGATGTTCCAACCTCCACTATTGTTGTTCTTAATGTGGTTAACCACATTTAGCGAATCTCCCTAAAAAATAATAGGGGTGGTCAAATCCTTGCTGACCTCGATGCTTCTCCATAGGGCTCAAGCTTCAACGTAGTTATTGGTCTGAACCCCTAAATTTTTAGTGAAAGCCTTGATGATATTGCCTTCGTGGTCCCTGATCACCCCTCCCGCCCCCGCGTCCCCAAGATTGCCTTTGGATGCTCCATAAAAATTTACTTTGAGCCATCCTAGGGGGGAGGACTCCACTTGGTATTACTTCTGGTGCAAGTGGGAATCTAGGCTTTGGAGCATTCCGTGGAAACCCCCAGAGTCTTGAGCAAGGACAACTCCATCCTTGATGTAGAAGAGTCCAAGTAGGGAATAAGGCTGGCATTTTCAATTGCGAAGCTTAAAGCTCTATTGGCCATGGCTTTTGGGTCTCTAAGATGGTCATTGAAGATGCGATTGTTATGCTCGAGCCAAATTTGCCATGTCGTGTGGTGCAACAAGGCTTTCCAAAGGAACTTGAGCCTAGTATTCCAGAAGATAGTGGGCCACTGATTGAAAAGGTTAGGGGTAGACTTGGGCCATACCCAATTGACCTGAAACTTGTTGATCAGGGAGGAAAACACATCAAAGGCAAAGGGGCACTCGAGCAGAATATGTTGGGTGGACTCCCATGCCTGAGAGCAGAGATAGCACCTATTGGGGACAATGATACCCCTTTTGATCAAATTGTCTATGGTGAGGATTCTATTGTGGACCGCGAGCCAGTAGAAATGGGCTACCTTCGGGATGAGATGCTTGAGCCATATGGTTCTAGCTGTGGTAGGGCTGATCATGGTGTTGGTTTTTTTGGGACTTTTCCAACAAAAGAAAAGTGGATTTCATAGATAATTGCCCTTCATTGGTACCTTTCCAGAAAATATTATCTACCCTCTGAGTTTTAGGGATAAATTTTTCCCTAAAAATAGCCTGAAGGGCCAACTTGGCTCTATCTAAGACCGTATTTCTGACTCTGAAATGGAGTTGTTTCCACCGATGACTGTCTTGATTGTTAGTGATGAAGTCTACCACTTTAGGCCCAAATATTCTATTGGTGAGATGCTTAATTGCAGCAATGTCAGGTTCAATGATGAGAGGCTCATCCCTAGCCCAAGGATCATGCCAAAAATCGATGTCCTTACCATCTCCAAGCTGCCACCTGATTCCTTGCTGGAGAAGGTGCTTGGTTTGGGTAATGGATCACCATAAATGGGACCCAGTGCTAGGAGTCCCTTCATCCCTGAAGGAGTGTTGTTGTAGGTACTTCATTTTGATGATGGAAACCCATTCCAAGTTTACGTTGGTGACCACTTTCCAAGCCTGTTTGGCTAGGAGGGCCTGGTTCATCAGGCTGATCCTATGGAGTCCAAGCCCGCCTTTGTCTCTTGGAGTGCAAACTTTGTCCCATGCCATAAGGTGGAGCTTCTTCTGATTGTCTGGTCCTACCCAAAGGAAGTGCTTTTGAATTTTTTCCAAAGCTTTAGCTACAACCACTAGGATTTTGAAAATAGATAGAAAGTATACCAGGATGCTCTGGAGAACAACCTTCACCAGGGTGGCTTTACCTTCTTGAGAGAGGAGAGCCCCTTTCCAACCTGCCAGTTTCTTATGAAATATTTCAGAGATATTGTTCCACATGGACTTGGCTGGTCTCCCTTGAAACATAGGTAGTCCAAGATAGGTGGTTGGGAGAGCAGCAATGGTGCAGCCTAGGATGTTTGCAATCTTGGTTTGTCATTTCAGTGGGGTGTTGATGAAATAAAGTTTACTCTTGGTGAAGTTGATACGTTGCCCTGCAACTTCCTCATAGAGATTGAGGATATATTTGATGATCTTGGCTTCAAAAATAGATGTTGTAGTAGCCAACAAGGTATCATCCACAAACTATTGATGGGTTGATGGCTTGAGATTGGTCGCAACCTTAATGCCAGAAATTAGTCCTCTTGAGCAGGCAACATTGATAGCCCTTCCCAAGATTTCGACCAAGATGATGAAGAGGATAGGAGAGAGGGGGTCCCCTTGTCTCAACCCTCTAGTGCTGGGGAAATATCCTACCATTGAGCCATTGACAAGAACTAAAAACCATGATGAGGAGATGCATTGCGAGATTAGCTCAACCCAGGTTTCATGAAAACCAAACTTCAGGAGGACTTTGGCTAGGAAGGCCCTGTCGACTCTGTCGAAGGCTTTATTCATGTCCAGTTTTAGGAAAAAAATAGATTTTTTGGAGTTGTGGGTTGAGTGGATGAGTTCATGAATGGTGATGACCCCATCAACAATATTTTTGCCCTTGATAGTACTTCCTTGGTAGGGATCAATGATGGAAGGGAGGATGCCTTTGAGTCTATTGGCCATGGCTTTGGACAAGATTTTGTAGATGACATTGCACAGGCTAATGGGACGGTAATCAAACAAGGACTTGGAGCTGGGCCCTTTGGGAATAAGAGCAAGGAAGGTGGAATTAACATCCCTAGGGATGGAATTGGAGTGCTACATTTCCAAAATGGCTTGGCATAGATCGGGGCCAATGATGTCCCAGTAGGTTTGGAAGAATCTTGAGGGGAAACCATCCGGGCCAGGGGCTTTATCTGGTTGCATGGAGAAGAGGGCCTGGTGGATTTCCTTAGGGTTAAGAGGGCTAAGGAGAAAATCATTCATGGCCTCAAAAATGATTTTGGGGATGTTCTCGAGGAGGGAATCCAAAGCATGGTTGGGAGGAGAGGAGTGGGAACCAAGGAGGGATTCAAAATGATAGACTACTTCTTCCTAGATCTGATGGATGTCTAAAGTGAACGAACCATATTGCTTCAAGAGTCTTGTAATCCTGTTTGCTCCTCTATGCCTGAGAGTGGAAATGTGAAAAAACTTGGAGTTGGAATCTCCTTCCTTAAGCCACAATTGTCTAGATTTTTGGTGCCAAAAAATCTCTTCTTTCCTCAGGGTATTGTGGTAATCCACCAGCAAGGACCGCTCCTCGATTCTCAGGTTGTCATCACCCTACCCCTGCTAAAACCTATTCTCAATCTGAATGAGCCTGTTCCTTATGTTCTATTTATTTTTGAAGATGTTTTCGAAGGTTTCTCTATTCTAGACCTTCAACTTTGCTTTGATCGCTCTTAATTTTTGTGTTAGCTGGCTAGTTACATTCTCAGGGGAAAATTTCCCCCCACCATTCTGTAATTCGATCTTTGAGGTCCGGGTGTTGGGTCCACATTGACTCAAAATAGAAAGGGGTTTTGAACTGAGAATGATTAGCAGCTTCAAAGATCAAGGGACTGTGGTCAGACCCAATATTTAGGAGTGCCTGCAAGCTTGCATCTCCAAATAGGGGGAGTACTTCCTGAGATAGGAGGAATCGATCAAGTCTCTCTTGGATGAGGTCTTCGCCCATTCTTCTGTTGGTCCAGGTGAACTGTGATCCTTTCAACTGGACATCCATGAGTTCATTTGTGTCTACAAACTAGGCGAAGTCATCTATGGATTTGGAGGTTATCACCATCCTACCTCTCTTCTCTGAGGGGTGTAAAGGGGTATTGAAGTCCCTAGCTAGAATCCAAGGGATTTTGCTAAAATCTTCTCTCATCTAGGTGAGGTTGTTCCACAGGGCCACTCTATCCTATGGGCTATTAGGTGCATACACATTCATCACAACCCAGGAGTGTTGGGTGTGAGCATCATGGAAGTAGATGTTGGACAAGCATCCTTCACCTAAAATGACTCTCCCTTCCACCTTGGCTGGGTTCCAAAGATAGAGGAGTCCACCTGAGGTACCAAAAGTAGGGGTAAAGGCAAACTCACAATTTCTCCAGATAGTCTTGGCAACTTTAGGTGACCAGTGCTCACCTAATTTGGTTTCTTGAATAAGAAAAATAGTGGGATTTGATTCCTTCCACATAGTAGTAGCCAATATTTGTTTGGTTGCCCCATTTAACCCTCTCGCATTCCAAGAGAGGATTTTCATTTGGAACTTTTGGAGGGTTTTTTGCCCCCTTTGCCTTGTTGCGCAGGGGGTTTGGATCTCTTAGTTTCTTCCCTGATGGGCATTCCCATTTCCTAGAACAGGGTTCGTTGAGTACCATTGGCAATGTCCTCTATGGTATCTCTGCTCCTTAGGTCAGCCCCAAAGGGCCTACCCTTTTTTTTGTCACCTCCCACATCAATTTGGGACCTTTTGAAGCTACGGGTCTATTTAGGGCTCCATGCTTCTGGGGATTCATGGGAGGATTCACCACTATCAATTTTGGCATCATGAAAATTAGATGGGGAGTGGGGCGACCCAATCTCATTGGGTGGGGGAGACCTAGGTTGGGGTTTTGGTGACTGTGAGGGATTAGGGGGGGCTCTAGAACTCAGGGTCAGAGAGCACCAAGGAATTAGGGCATAAGGGTGGGGGTGGGGGATGGGTTTTTGGGGGATATTTTCCTTTGGAAGGGGTTGGTTTGATTGGTTTGGGGTAGGGGCTTCCTCGCAAAGGAGCTCCTCATCAAAATTTTTTGCATTGCGACCAAAATTACTAAGTAAACTAAACTTATTGGAGAAGGTAAACATACTACTTGCCTTATTCATGTCGTCGATTGGAGGGGCGAGGGCTTGCTGCTTGCCTTTGAAATTTTGGCTTGGACCTGCTTTGGTTTTCATCTTCTAGGTGTTTTTAGGGATCGGTTGGAGTGGCATATGAGCTTCAGTCTGCATGCTTTTTAGATTCGGGCACTGGGTGGGGAGATGCCCTTGTGAGTGGCATTCGGTGTAGAATGTGGGTTTGTTTTTGTACTCCAGTGGTTGGCTTCGATGAAAAGACCCATAAATCAGGTTAACATGATCCGAGAGCTAGGTCTCTAGATTGACATTAACACATATGCGAGCCTACGTTAATCGTGATCGGGCATGGGTTGTCGGATTGATAGTCATGAGTTCCCCAATCGCTCGAGCTATCCCTTGCAACACATCCTCATGGAAGAAGTGTGCAGGTAGATTTGGGAGCCAAACCCATATGGGAGTGCAGTTGATGTTTTGTGACTCCGAGTCAAAGTCCGCTCCCTATTTGCGGAGGAAGAGACTTCTCCTTTCAAAGAACCATGGACCCCCTGATAAAATATGATCTGCATCTTCCTACGTGTTGAGGTGTATCATGAAAAACCCTTTGGACATAGCTAGCAGTTCCAGGCAACCCCTAGTTTTCCACTTTGTCACCGCCCATTGATGGAGCAAATCCATGTCGGGTCTTCCTCCTACAAATTTCCCTATGAGGGAAAAGGAGTCTAGGGTAGCATAGTCTTCCATTACTTATGCCAGATAGAAAACATCACATCCCTGAGCGATGAAGGTGTGTGGTGCCATAGGCACAGGTTTAGGCTTCCCCGTGAGTGCTTCTGCAAATGTTCCCAACATGGTTTTTCTAATGCCCACCTCTATTTTTATTGTGGGTATTTCCCCCATGAGCTCCATTCTCATCGTCTGATGCTCCTTGATTATTTTTACCTATTGTTTTGATTCCTATCCCTTGTCCAGTGCTTTCATCACTGGTGCTATTGGTGCGCTCTCACGATCCACCTCCTTGTGGCTTACTCCCACATTTCTGCTTCCCTCCCACCACATAATCAAAATTTAGAATTTCACTTGCCATCACTCATATCCTTCCACAAATTTTGTAGAAATAATTAAGAAGCATTTGTTCATATTGATAAAAAAATAGAACAAAACTTGAAGCAAATTCTAAGAAGTTTACTTTCATTGTATATGGAGTTAATAATTTTGGTCATTTCTTTTGGTATTATAAAAATCTCAGAAGCACTAGGAGTAGAGATGTGGTATTCAATGAGAAAGTCATGTATAAATATTAGTTGTAGGGAAATAAATAGGAAAAGGTAACATAGAATACACAGTACTTGATGAAATCACAAAAGATAAAATTACAAAGGTGCTAGAAAATCAACATAAACAACAAGCACCTCAAACTCCTGCAAATACTATTAGAAGATCTACCAGGTTAAGTAGACCCCTTGATAATTACTCTCCTTCATTGTATTATGTATTATTGATTGATTTTGGTGAACCAAAAATATATGAAGAAGCAATGTAGGTAGAAACTAGAAAGAAGTCGAAGTAAGGCATGGATGAGGAGATGGACTCTTTGGTACATAACCAGACTTGGTATTTGGTGTGGTTTCCTGAAGGAAAATAACATTGTAGAATAAATGGGTTTACAGGGTGAAGGAAAAATATGGAGGTAAAAAGAGGTATAACACTAGACTTATTATAAAGGGGTTTGCATAGAAGAAAGGTATATGTTATGATGAAAATTTTTCTCCTATTGTTAAAATAACTTCAATTAGAACTATTTTAAGCCTAGTGGTTGTAGAAGATTTACATCTTGAATAGTTAGATGTAAAAACAACTTTTCTCCATGGGGATTTGGAGGAAGAGATTTATATGCAGTAGCCATAGGGGTATGAGGTCAAAGCAAAGGAGGAATTAGTATGTAGGTTGAAAAAGAGCTTGTATTTCCTAAAGAAAGCTCCAAGGTAGTGGTATCTAAAATTTGACAGGTTTATGACAGAGCAAGGATATAATAGATGTTATTATGACCACTATGTTTATTTTAAAATATTAGAAAATGGTAACTATATTATATTTTTATTGTAGGTAGATGACATGCTTATTATAGTTTCTAACATGTAGGATATAAATGTACTCAAAATAAAATTAGCAAGTTCATTTGCAATGAAGGATTTGTGTGCTACAAAGCAAATCCTTGGTATGAGAATAATAATAGCTAGGAAAAATCATAAATCAACATTATCTTAGGGTGAGTACATTGAAAAGGTGTTGAAAATATCTAATATGTAAGATGCAAATCATGTTAGTACACCTTTGGCCAATCAATTAAAATTGACCAAAGAGATGTGTCCTAAGACATAAGAGGAGATAGACTACTTGTCCAAGGTTCCTTATTCATCGATAGTTGGTAGTTTGATGTATGCGATGGTGTGCACAAGGCTAGATATAGCACATGCAATGGAAGTTGTGAGCAGATTTATGATCAACCTAGGAAAAAGACATTGGGAGGTAGTGAAGTGAATTATTAGGTATTTAAGAAAACTGTCACTTAGTTATTATTTTTTGGAGGTACTAACACTATTTTACAAGGATACGCTAATGCAAATATGGTAGGTGATATTTATAGGAGTACCATAGGATATGTCTTTACTGTAGGTGGAACTATAGTAAGTTGGATTTCAAAATTACAAAAGGTTGTTACACTTTCAACAAAAGAAGCAGAGTATATTATTGTTACAAAGTCTAGTAAAGAGATGATTTGGTTATAGAGGTTTATGGAGGAATTAGAAAAGAAGCAGGAGAATAACATATTATATAGTGATAGTCAGAGTTCCATTCATCTTGCAAAGAACTTAACATTCCATTATAGGACTAAACATATATGAACCAAGTACCATTTCATATGATTAGTTTTGGAAGATGGACAGTTGAAGTTGGAAAGAAACACACTAGCCATATTCTTGCAGACATGTTAACAAAGGTAGTAACCAAGGATAAACTGAGATCTTTCTCAATTTTAGTTGGTATTCAAGCATGACAGTAAAGGTGAGAAAATTTCTAGGCAGGTGCAGTAGCGGTGGAGTTACTATGATCAGTATCCAAGTGGGAGATTGTTGGTTGTGGAGCCTAATTCACTCTGTAATTTGAAGGTCTTATTTTCAGCCACACTTGGACCCACTCCACAAAGGGAGGTGTAAGGGGGGCAATGCCCCCCTACTTGTGTCACCATGGGGGATCTAGGGGGTGGGAATTTTTTCCACATATGTGTTTTCCTCTATATAAATATGGACTATTTATTATTAGGTCACTAATCATATGATCGATTTTAGGAAGGTATTTTTTGCCTAAATTGTAACATGCTTTTATAAGAGGATTATGTATGGTGGATGTAATATAATGTAATGCACGATGTGCATAATTGTAATTTAAAATGATAGAGCGAAGAGGAAGTTACAACAGATTTGATGTATGTTGTATCCCTTCATTTCTCCAAACAGAATATAAGGCCTAGTTATTTTCTTCATGTCCGTAGCCCATATTGGGTGAACCATGTAAATTTGTGTCTCTTTTATTTTTGTATTCTTCTGTATTTTATTTTTGCATTTAATTATTGCTCATGTTTTATTATTTAATCCTAATAGTTTCTACAAAATTTCCATAAATTTGTACTATAATATTTCTACAAGATTACACTATAGTTCTTACAAATTTTCACAAATTTTTACTATAAAATTTCCACAAAGTTACACTATATTCCTTACAATATATTCAAAAATTTGTACTATAATATTTCCACAATATTACACTCTAGTTTTCTACAAATTTGTATTATAATATTTCAACCATATTATACTATAGTTCTTACAAATTTCTACAAATTTGTACTATAATATTTCCATAAGATTACACTATAGTTTCTACAAATTTTCCACAAATTTGTACTATAATATTTCCACTAGATTACACTGCAGTTCTTAAAAATTTCCACAAATTTGTACTATAATAGTTCCAATAGGTTACACTATAGTTCTTACAATTTTCCACAAATTTGTACTATAATATTTCCACAAGATTACACTATAGTTCTTACAATTTTTTCATAAATGTGTACTATAATATTTCCACCATATTACACTATAGTTTTTACAGATTTCCATAAATTTGTACTATAATATTTCCACAAGATTACACTATAGTTTTTATAAATTATCCACAAGTTTCTACTATAGTTCTTACAAATTTTCTAAATTTTTTTACTATAATATTTACACACGATTACACTATAGTTCTTACAAATTTTCATAATTTGTACTATAATATTTACACAAGATTACACTATAGTTCTTACAAAATTTTCACAAATTTGTACTATAATCTTTCCACAAGATTACACTATAGTATTTTACACATTTTCCACAAATTTGTACTATAATATTTTTTCCATATTACATTATAGTTTTTACAAATTTCCATAAATTTGTACTATAATATTTCCACATAATTATACTATAGATTCTACAAATTTTCTATAAGTTTGTACTATAATATTTCCACAATATTAAACTATAGTTTTATACAAATTTTCCACAAATTTGTACTATAATATTTCCACAAGATTACACTATAGTTCTTACAAATTTTCTACAAATTTGTACTATAATATTTCCACAAGATTACACTATAGTTTCTACAAAATTTTCATAAATTTATAGTATAATATTTCCACAAGATTACACTATAGTTTCTACATTTTTCACATATTTGTACTATAATATTTCCACAATATTACACTATAGTTATTACAAATTTTCCAAAAATTTGTGCTATAATTTTTTGTGCAAGATTACACTATAGTTGCTACAAATTTTCCACAAATTTGTACTTTAATTTGTCAATATTCTTTCCACAATATTACCCTATAGTTCCTAACATATAAATTCTTATTCATGCACCTCCTAATTTAATAAATCCATATCTTTATTTCTTTCATTTCCTTTTAAATAAACCAATAACCTAGAACCTCCAAATCAATCGCTAGATTGGTAAAAAAAAAGTGGTTTTTAAGCATGCAAAATTTAAAAAAAGAAAAGGTTTAATAAATCAAAATGAGTTGGTGCAATGTTCAAGGTCAACCATTCAAATTTAACCCAAATTATCCAATAACCAACACGCATCAGACTGAGCAACCACAATAATAAATTGGTAAATCCCTTACTATGCCCATTCACCAATGCCCTAACTTCCATAGTTAGGTTGGTTAATCTCCATGAGTAGCCCAACCACAACATGTGGTGATCTCATTAGGGTTGACTTCCCCTCTATAAAAAATTCTATATAATTAGCATAGTCGATGGGGATAATTCATTTCCCACATAAAATAAAAAAATGGTTTAACTCTGCTTGCATCACAGAACTTATGCACACATATGGTGAAATCAGCTATCATAACAAATCCAATGCATACATGTGGGCAAGACTGGGTTTAGGACAATGAAGCATAGATTGAAACACATATTCATCTGATGCTAGTTGGCCACACTAGGTAGCATGACCTCTCGACTACCATCTGGTAGCTAAAATATTTAGGGAGCTAAGCTCCCTTTAAATTCTTTCATCACTTGAGCATGTCCCATGTGGGACAATGCTTGCAAAAGGATTTTTTGAATCCTTCCACCTAGGAACGATTGAGAACAAACTGATGATCCCTATATACTCAAGGGTGATGACCCAATGTCACATACCTCTTAATCCTTCTACTAGAGGTTACTTTCAACAAGTAAAAAGGTAAATATCTTAGTTCTAAACTTCCTATCCTCCTATAGCTTGATACCCAAATAGAAGGTCCTCAAATAGGGAGGTAGATAAAAGAAATTTGTCATAGCTTTGATAACAGCGAGTTTATCTTGTGAGTATCCATTAACTTAGGCCATCCTCTAGCAGTGACTATCATCAAAAAAATTAAAAAACCTCTATTGAAAAGATTCAAATTTAGCAAAAAAAGGTGTTGGCCACAATGAATTACAATCACATCATCAGGGTATGTTCCAAACCAGATTTGCTCAGGGATCATCATAAAAACTTGTACATTATATGCATGCCTAGCACAGGTCTCGATTCAGACAAAAGACCATACAAAAAAGTGATTCCAATTCAAGGTATTATTTCAAATATCTATAACATACATGGTTTTGCATGTTTGAAAACATCCATAAAGGTGTTAAATTGAATCAACACACAATTCAATACTATAGTCAATTAATCCCCTAAAGCATGAATAACACAAGTGCTAATAATAAAGGAAGAAGACACCATATCAATTCATTTCAAAATTTAAAATAAGACGAAGTGAGGAGGTTTCCTAACCTGAAACTCTTGTAAGATGGATTCTTAAGCCTTCTTTTCCTTGATCTAGAATTTCTTCCTCTTCTTCTTGCTTTTTCCACTATGCTCTTGCAACCATGAATATATATAGACTTATTTTAAAATGCCATTTGTTCTATAGTCAAGCTATGAAGGTTCTAAAAGTGGAATAAACTACCCATATGAAGACTAAAATGCCTACCTTGGCTCATTTTTTTCTTCTCTTTCTAGAACTCAACCTATATTTTCTTCCTCTTCTAGAAATTAGCCCCAATTTTATTCCTCTTCTAGAATTCAGTTTAATTTTACTAAGCTAATAATGCAAATAATTAGGCCCTAGGTAATTATTTTTACTTTTAAATTTATAAAATATATTTTACTTAAATATATTCTTTTTGAAAAAGCATTGGATATAGCACCGTAATTCACAAAGCCAAGCATTAGGCCCTAATTTATGAAATAAAAGGGATCCTATTGAGGTGGGTTGTGACATACTACCCCACTTGGACTAAACATAGTCCCTTGTGTTTCATAGGTTAGAGAGCATAAAAGAGCATTAATATATTTCCATAATATATTTCTCAAATCAAAGAAAAGTATCAATCAAACATTATACTTTCACAAATTAGCAATCACAAGGATCCAATTCATTCTCAAGTCCCACACCATTGTTTTATCCTTTCATGGATGACCTCTTTGAATATAGCTCTAGCTATCACCATCATACTCAAGAGACTAGTATGAAAATCATGATCCAATGGTGCAAACATGAGCATAAATAAAATGCACCTATATGAGGGTAATAATCCATGTTACCCATGAGCTATCTTCATCATCATTTCCCTTTTTCCAATATCTCATTCCTAGTGGTTAATCAATTTATTACACCCATGAGAGTACCTAGACCTATAATGTAATAAAACATCAGTAGTACCATGTTCTAATGCATTAAAACATCAATATTGCATAAATAATAAGTATTTAAATATCCATAAATACATAGATATCATTATAGAGTAAAAGCATCGAAACATTTATCAATGCATAGTCTAACTACAGTAAAGTTCTATAGTAATAATAACATTACAAATTATTTTCAAACAAATAAGAAAAGTGTTTTCTCATGTCTTCCACTTTTTTCCAAGTGGTATTTCTCTTAGAATATAGGACCCATTAGACCTTGCATTGTTCTGTGGTTCACTTCATCATTGTTTTGGAGTGAAACTCTAGAATGTTTATCAATATCACCTCAATGATCAAGGGATATACCATCTACAATTTTGAAACATTAAAAACATGGTTAGGATCAAAAATATACTTCTTAATTAGGGACACATGGAAAGGGTTATGGATATTTACCAAATTGGATGGCAAGTAAAATATGTAAGCAACAGGACTAATACTTTCCAAAATTTGTAAAGGGTTCAACATATCTAGGATTTAGCTTAGTTTCTTTGATGGCACTTTTTATAGGATTCACCCTTAATAACACTTTATCCCCTACAAATAATTTATAGGTGTTATTTTTAAATCAACCTAGATTTTATGGTAATCTAAGGCTTCCTTAAGCTTTTATCAAATTACCCTAAGATGATCCTCCATCTCTTTAACAGTATTTGATCCAATGACAACCCGATACTTTAGATTATCCCATTATAATGGTGTTCTAAACCTTCTACCATACAATGCTTCAAAAGGGGCCATATTAAAGGAAGCATGATGCCTATTATTATAGAAAAATTCTATGAGATGCAAAATGTCTTCCCATTGAGACTTTTGGTCTATGCAATACATGCAAAGCATATCTTCCAAGAATTAGTTAAACCTTTCTCATTATACATCCATTTTAGGATGATATGTATAACTTATATTCTGAGTTGTGCCAATTGCATGATGGAGAGCTCACCAAAAATTAGATGTGAACCTAGAATCCCTGTTATAAATTATTACTTTAGGAAACCCATGCAACCTAAAAATTTCTTTGGAAAATCTATTAGCTACTACTAAAGCATCATATTTTGTGCTTCCTAGTATGAAGTTTGCCACCTTGGTCATTTTTTAAACCACAACAAGTATTGCATCATGTTGGTACCTAGTCTTAGGTAGCCCCACTATGAAATCTATAGATTTAACCTACCACTTCTACATGGGTATATCATATGGATATAATTTTCTTGTTGGATGTTTATGCTCAGCTTCCACTTTCTAGAATTCCAAGCATCAAGTAATAAAATTAGTAATTTCCTTCTTCATACCATACTAGTAGAAAGTTTTCTTCGTATTTTACCTCATCTTGGTTCTAGGATGAGTAGAATATGGATATATATGTGCTTCTCACATGATTAGTCTCCTCAGATTGCCAATATTAGGAATAATCACCTGATCCTTGAAGCATAGGAGTCCATACTTAATGATATAATCCTTGTTTTCACTAGGATACCTTTCTATTTTAGCTCAGATTTCATTGCAATACTGATCCTAAGTTTGTGCTATTTTGACCTAATTCATTAGGTCTACATGACTTCAGGTTAGAGTAACTATATATCTCCTTAAGCTTAGTGCATCAATGAATTTATTTTCCTTTATTTTGATATACTTAATACCAAACTCGTATTCCACCAAGAAATCAATCTATATTCTCTATCTTGCATTAAGCAAAGATTGAGTAAATATGTAATTCAAACTCTGATGGTCAATTCTTAATTCAAATGGTCTACCAACTAAGTTGTGTTGCCAAATATTTAGAGCATGCACAACTACGGTTAGCTCTAAATCATGCATAGCATAGTTGACTTCATGTTTCTTAATTTTCCTTGACTCATATGCTACAACTACAATATCTCAGGATACAACTCCTCCAAATCCTTCTAAAGAGCCATATGTACAAACTGAAAAATTCCCTTGAGGATATAGAATTTTTATATAGGGGCTTAAGTGAGTCTTTGCTTAAGTTGTTCAAAGGTAGCTTCACATTTGTCTATACAATTGAATTCTTTTTCTTTCCTAAGTAAATTTGTTATCGGATAGGCTATCTTGAAATAGTCCTTCAAAAATCACCTAAAATAATGTAACAAACCCATTAAACTCTGCACTTCAGTCACATTTTTAGGGGGCAATCAATTTAAAATGGCTTCAATTTTCTTGGGATCTATTGCAATCCTATCTGTAGAGATAATATGTCCCAAGTATTGTACTTGTGGAACATAGAAGTCACATTTGGATATATTCTTGTAGAGTTGATTCTTTCTCAACAACTCTAACATAATTCTCAGATGTTTATCATGCTCTTCTTTGTTACAAAAATAAATTAGGATATCATCTAAAAATAATAAGATAAAATAATATCGCTATCTTATAAACACACTATTCATTAAATTCATGAAGTTTGCTGGTGCATTGGTCAATCCAAAAGGTAGAACTATAAATTCATAATGACCATACCTAGTTTTGAATTCAGTATTGTGAGTATCCTCATCTTGAATTATTAGTTGATGATATCCTAACTTTAAATAAATTTTGGAGAAGATAGTGGCCTACTTGAGTTGATCATGTTGGGATTCAATAATAAGGCATAGTTGCTCCATGAAATAGAGCCTTGGACCAACTAAAAGCAATAACCTGATGTGGATATTCTAGTTTCAGGACAACTAGCCCAATCTGAATCTATGTAGCCAATAAATAAAAAATCATCACATGATGTATACATAAGGCCATGATGAGCTGTGGCCTTGAGTAATCTCACAATTCTCTTAGTTGCTATCCAGTGGCTCTTTTTAGGATCCTGCTTGAATCTAGAAATAAGGCCAACTGAATAGGTAATATCTGGTCTAGTTGAAGTTAAGTATATTAAACTTCCAACTAGCTACTTGTTGAGTGGATATTTTGCCCTATAGCAAAATGATCACCACAACTAGAGTCTCAAACATGAAACTCTCTCTTGCAAAGAAATTGAGTAGCGTTATTCATTTCTCCAAGGTTCTTGTGAACAAACATTCATATGCATATAGTCAATCAAGACTTAAAAAAAATAAATGAATGTATACCAGAATAACTTAAACCATGCAAGTAACTGTTAACAAGGGGCCTTTAATGATTCGAACAAGTACTTTGCAACCCTAATCCATTAAATCTACCAAATGTGAAGATAGTTTCTTTTAATGTTTCTGATATTAACGTGATCTACCCGAAACCCAGTTAGTAACCTCTTTTATATTCAACTTAAAATGATTCCAAATGAGAAAGTGTGTGGTACAAACCACTTCATTTTAAGCTTCGTGCCTTTAACATAAGGTACATTTGTAGAATTAGTAGATTCGTTTTATCTTCATTTAAGAGTGTTCCACTATCCTTATGTTAGCATTTGATGTTAGTAAAGTTAGTAAGTTAGAAAATTAGGATTCATTTACTTAATCTGATTTAATGTGCATTCAGAATTAGTAGCCCTCCTAAACCCATGTCTTATCTAAAAATTATATGAGGGTGCTTGGAGATGCAAGAAATTCTAGAATGGACCAGAATCAGAAAAACAATTTTTTTAAGGCAAGGTTAATCCCAATATTAAAAAATAAAACATAAACAACATCTACCACAGTTAGCTGGAAAAACAAAACAGGATATTAATTTGGTTAGCAATCTCCTCCCTGCAAAACCCCAAGTTATGAGATGAAATTCTAAGGCTACCTGACCTAACAGACCTGTAACATAAACATAGTCAGATTAGATCAGATGCAAGACTCTACAAAAAAAAATAATTGCATCATTCCATCATTCACCTATCGTAACCCACTTTATGGCGTCAACGAATAGATACAAGAAGCAATAATGCAAAGGAAATATTTACAGAAATAACAACAGTCTTAGTTTCAATCTCCTTTTGGTTTCACACACAAGAGTTGCTCTTGCCAAAAAACTCCTTTATTTTGAAAGAATAGTCTTTGTTTTTCTCTACAATTTCTAGCCCCTTTTGGCCTCTTTGAATGGTGTATTTAAAATTTTTAGGAAGCTCTTCATTTCGTTTTCCAATGGCTATTCGTTTCACCTTCCCTCTGCATGCATGCGCTTTGATTTCCAAAAAGACTTCTCATTTTTTATTTTGTGGCCCTTTGTTTCATTTCCCTGGTTTGGCTTCACTTTTCATTTGATTTTGAAAGAACGTTTCCTTTTCTCCAGATGGGCTTGCGTCCGTTTCCTTCCATGTGTAACGACCCTCTTAAATGATTTCAAATCATTAAAGATTCCTTATGTAATGTTTCATCTTATTCATGGGATTTTGTCCTTATGTCCACGTCACTATTACCAGACGCACTGTCAACTGCTCTGTTGCCTTGGAAAAAATGGAACATGTCGCGATATCATGACACTTTTGGCCCCTTCTGTCTTTTGTTTCTTTCAGCCGCAAAAATGGAACATGTCACGATATCGTGACATTTTTTGTCCCTTTTGTATTATGTTGCTTTCAGCCATGAAAATGGAACATGTCATGATATCGCGACACTTTTTCTATTTTGGTCGCGACAATGCAACATGTCACGATATCGTGACACTTTTCTTATTTTGGCCACAACAATGCAACATGTCACGATATCATGACACTTTTCTTCTTTGGGCGATGACAATGCAACATGTCGCGATATCGCGACACTTTTCTTCTTTTTTCCACGACAATGCAACATGTCGCGATATCGTGACCCTTTTCTTCTTTTGGCCGCGACAATGCAACATGTCACAATATCGTGACACTTTTCTATTTTTGCCGCGACCATGCAACATGTCGCGATATCATGACACTTTGCTTCTTTTGGCCGTGACCATGCAACATGTCGCGATATCGTGACACTTTTCTATTTTGGCCACGACCATGCAACATGTCACGATATCGCGACACTTTTCTTCTTTTGGCCGCAACAATGCAACATGTCTTGATATCGCGACTCTTTTCTTATTTTTCTTTCTTTTCTCATTTGGTCACAAAAATGCAACATGTCACGATATCACGACACTTTTATTTCTTGTTCTTTCTTTTCTTGTTTTGTCACGAAAATGCAACATGTCGTGATATCATGACACTTTTATTTCTTGTTCTTTATTTTCTCATTTGGTCGCGAAAATGCAACATGTCGCGATATCGTGACACTTTTGTTTCTTCTGGCCGCGACCATGCAACATGTTGCGATATCGCGACACTTTTTCTCTTTTGGCCGTGACAATGCAACATGTCACGATATCGTGACACCTTTTCTCTTTTTGCCACGACAATGCAACATGTCACGATATCGCGACACCTTTTCTCTTTTGGTCGCGACAATGCAACATGTCACGATATCACGACACCTTTTCTCTTTTCTTCTTTCTTTGATCTTTAGCCTGTGGGCCACTTTGGTCTTCCTAGAAAACATGCAAAAAATGTGGGTCCCAAATTTTGGGGTACGTTGTGGAGCAGCCACAACAAATGGTGACTCTAATGGGAAATGCTTCTAAGTATTTCGATGAGAAACCCAACCTGGAAACCTGCAACTCAACTGCAAGCATTAGCATATATCCAAAGAATGTAAATAAACTAGAAATACATGAAACATTAGAATTATTCAACATCCGCTCAATGTGTGCATAGTGATTCATTATTTATCATTTGAAATAGTTCCCCATTCTATTGCTAATTTCACATGAATGCATATAATGAATCATGGAGGGTCTATGCAAGATCGAATGTACTGCCAGCATAATGAACTATGGCTGACCTGCTTTACCAGGACTCCTAAATTTTAGTAGCACGAGCACAAACATTAACTATCAAACCCTCTCAGGACCAATCACGCATGAATTGAGTTCATATACCCAATCTCAAGGTTGGTTATGCGTCACTGCCATATTGAATAAATGTGCATGTGTAAGTGAAATCAGAGCTTTGGGGAATCAGATTCTCAACCTAAGCGAGATGAGAATTTAACCCTATCCTTACTACTCTAATTTGAGTTCATTACCTCATCTTAAGCAAAATGATCAAACCTATTATGGATAATTTCCAGGCTATCCTGTCCGTATGAGCGATCAAAGGTCTTGCTTTTAAACGAGACATGTCACCATGTATGAACCTACTCCACTGTCAGTCAGGCATCTATAACCCTGGTGGAGATCAGCCCCATAGTCTAGGCTTTGGCTTTGGATTTCTTGAATTTTAAGGATGACTACCCATCCTTGTGAGGGACACGTAGTACAATCCTTCCAACTCAAGTGATGTTATGGAGGTGGAGTGATAATTGCTTCCTTGAATCTTAGGGATGACTACTCATCCTTATGAGGGACACGTAGTACGATCCTTTCAATCCAAGTGATGTTATGGAGGTGGATAAGTAATGACTTCCTTGAATCTTAGGGATGACTACTCATCCTTGCAAGGGACATGTAGTACGATCCTTTCAATCCAAGTGATGTTATGAAGGTGAAGTGGTAATGGCTTCCTTGAATCTTAGGGATAACTACTCATCCTTATGAGGAACATGTAGTACGATCATTTCAATCCAAGTGATGTTATGGAGGTGGAGTGGTGAAAACCACTGTTTCATGGACTATGTTTTGCATGATGGGATAGACAAGAAAAATTATTTTTGCCTCGCTTTTCTTCCAAGTAAGGTTTCAACCATTTTGCCCAAGATGTTCTTTATATGTACAGAACATGTTTAATTCAAGACAATGCGGCATCAGTTTCCAACCCCAAGACCTTACTTAATGTTTATTGTGCAATGATCCTAAGAGGTTCTGACACGCTTTTGGTGGTTGTTTTTTTTTTTGGAATGAGACTCAAGGCTATTATGCAATGCATCCTGATCACAAATGGGTAAGATGTATTATACAAAAATGCTTCACCCTATCTTGCAAAATTGACAACTTTCATGTATCCCAAATTTTAAACGATATTCTTTAATGTGTTTGCAGTGTTCATGGAGCTTTCTATAAAACAATTCTATTGTTTCATATACTTCTAGTTTTAGAACATTGCTAAGGATACACACTAACCACTCTGCTATTTTTTTTTTTTGTTTTTGTTTTCATCACACCCAAAACTGGTCCCATGACCAACACACTAAGCTAAGAAAAAAAACAATGCAATCAAAATGCCTCCAAAACTTTGTTCAGAACAATCTCATCATGCTAAAATAAAGGTTGAAGGCAAAAACCCTAACACACACCTAAGAAACTCAAATCTGCACACTCAAAAACAAAACATGACATATTTACATATAATACAAGGCCTTGCCATTTTAGGCCTGGAAATAGTGCTTTAAATGCAACCCATTGATGGGTAGAACCAAATATTTTTCATCCAGGGTTTTTAATATAAAGCTTTTTTCACCTAGGACTTCTAAAATTTTGTTAGGACCCAACCATAAGTAATCAAATTTATCATGGTCTCCTTTCTTCTCATGTCTCTTATCCCACGACAACACTAAGTCTAAAACTTTAAATGTTTTGACTCTAGACTTTTTATCAAACCACCTCTTTACTACATCTTGGTGTTTACTAAAGTGAAGCATAGCCTCATCCCTCTTTTCATCTAGATGCATCAATTGCATTAGTCTAGCTTCAAGTTTATTATCAGTTCCCAGGTAATATTTCATGAAATGTAATGTTTGTAACTTAAGATTTGTTGGAAAAATAGGATCTTATCCATAAAATAAGTGGTAAGGAGATGTTCCTAATGATTCCTTAATTCTGATTCTATCAGCCCAAAGAGCCAACTTAAGTTTGTTATGCCAATCTCTAGGATTTCTTTCAAGCAACTTTTTAATGACACATAACAAATTCTTATTAGAAGACTCAGCCAAACCATTACCTTGTGGATAATAATTTGAAGAAAACTTCAAACTCACCATGTTTTCGAATGCTCAATTTGCAAATTCCAGAGAGGAGAAAGCGGAACCGTTGTCACTTACAATGGAGTTAGGCATTCCGAATCGAGTGACAATGTTATCCTCTAAGAATTTAATCACAACTTTTGAAGTGGCATTTTTAGTGGGGATAGCTTTCATCCACCTTGCGCAATAATTTGTAGCCATGATAATGTATTTATGGGAATCGAATGAATTGGGACTGATGATCCCAAAAAAATCCAAGCCCCATTGTGCAAAAGGTCTAGACTCAATTACAGATTGTAATGGCATAAAAGCACCTCTTTCTCTATTTGTCGCGATTTGACAAGTATGACATGACCTCACATGAGCATGAGCATCTTTAAACACTTGAGGCCAATAGTAACCAGCTCTAATTATTTGATGGGCTGTGGCATTAGCAGACCCATGCCCTATCCCAAAATTTTTGTGGAACTCCCCGAGTATTTGAGCTGCCTCTTTTTGATCAACGCAATGAAGGTAAATTCCTTCATGGTTTTTATTGTATAATACACCGGATCTGATTATAAAATTAGCAGATTTTAGACACAAGGCTCTTCATTGAGTATAATTTAAATGTGGTGGACACTTACCATTTAGTAAGAAATACACATCTACATACCACTCATCTTTGGTTATATCTGCTACTTCGTAATGCTGACAGGAAATTAAGGGATCATTTTCTACTATGGCCTTAACCAACCCTTGTCCACGTACTATCTTCATAGATTGAATTTCAAGATCAAATTATTGAAGATTTGAGATCCACTTACCTCGCCTTTCACCCAGTTCATTCTGTATAAACATGGATTTAACTGCAGGATCGGGGACTATAGCAAACACCCTACTATGGACTATATAATGTTTAATTTTTTTTACAGTCTTAAATAGGGCATACATTTGCTTGTCCAAGATGGAATATCTCAATTTTGCATCTTTGAGAGGAGTACTAAGGAAGGCAATGGGATTTTCAATGTTGCATTCACTCTTCTGAGTTAGAACACTCGCAAAGGAATGGTCTGAAGCAAATGTGTAAATGTAGAAAGGCTTCACATAGTCAGGACTCACTAAAACCGAGGCTCTAGAAATCACATCCTTGATTCTTTGGAAAGAATCCTTATTTTAATTTGTCCACTTGATTTGGACCTCTTTCTTTAACATATCATTCAAGGGCTTTGCAATTTCTAAAAAACCTGAAATAAATTTTGTAACGAAATTAATCTTCCCAAAAAATGATCTCAATTCTTTTTTTCTATTGGGAAAAGGAATATGTTGTATGGCATCTATTCTTTCAGGATCAATGGAAATTCCATCTTTGGATATTACATTCCCCAATAATTTTCCTTTCGTTACCCCGAAAATGCACTTCTATGGGTTGAGTGAAATGCCATGTTCCCTACACCTTTGGAGAACTTTTCTTAGATCCTTGACATGGTTCTCCCTATTCTTAGAAAATATGGGAACATCATCCACATAGACAATGATGCACTTACCAATGAGTACCTTAAAGGCAAAGTCCATGGCTCGTTGGAATGTGGCACCTGCATTCAATAATCCAAAAGGCATTCTCCTATATGCAAACGTGCCCCATTTTGTGGTGAAGGCGGTTTTCATCCTATCATTAGGATGGATGAGGACTTGATTGTATCCTGAATAGCCATCTACGAATGACATCATTTTCGACCCATTTACCTTTTGAAGGATTTCGTCAATGGTAGGTAAAGGGTAATTGTCCTTTTATGAGGCCTTATTCAGGTTTCTAAAATCAATACATAGCCTTATCTCCCCACTCTTTTTCTATACAGGGACCAAGTTAGCAACCCATGTGGAATGCATAATAGGAAAGATGATTTTAGCTTCTAATAGTTGCTTTACCTCCTTTTCTATCAAGGGTTCTAGTAACAGATTGACTGGTCTCTGTCTTTGCCTAAAGGGTTTGGAGTCTGGCTTCAAAGGGATTGTATGCATTATAACATTCTGATCATAAGTTCTCAACTCCTTATAGCTCCAAGATATGCAATCTATGTATTCCTTCAATGCATTGGCAATGGAATTCTTTTCATATTCGGTACATGCCTTTACAATGAGTATTTCATGAGGGTTTTCTGCATTTCCAATATTGACTGAGTCACAAGCCTCTTTGGGAGGTGGAACTTTTCTCCCTCATTTCGGTTGGTATCCAATATCAAACATTTTTTCTAATGAGGCCATCCCATTTGGCATCTCATTCCATTTTCCAGTAGCTTCCCCTGCCTCTTCTTGCCCCCTCTCGTCTTCATCAATAACCTGATTTTCAAAGATACCAAAATTAGTGACAAAATTGAATACATGTCTGTCACTATCAAAGACTTGGAAATTCATGACGTTATTAGGTATCGAGGGGCAAGGGACTAATTCTATGGAGAATTTTTTGCACTTCTTGTGATCCACTGGTTTAAGCATGTGATGGCAAGCCGGGATTCACACCACAAATTCAAAGTAGAATCACAGTAACTTTCATTAAATTTCTTAACACAGTCATACAATATTTTTTCCAGGCTTACAGTCTCTCTTCCCCAATCTCGACTTCACCATCCGTCCCTATTACAAAATTTCAGGTTTTATCGAGGCCCCGATCCTCTAGGAAATTAATGCCTGCCTAACAAGATTCAAATTCGAACTTTCCCCCCCTTTCCGGGGTTTTCAAAATTTTGATCATAAATGGGCCATCTGCCCGATCTACCAAGAGTCCTACATTAATGGTCTTCCTTACTCTGCAACCGCTGCCCTGGGTTAGACTGCTCTTCTGCATCGATGTTTTGTTCAAATCTCCATCCTTCGAACTGCTGTATTGATTGATTTTAACCTTACCATACGCGGCCGTCAACTCCACTTAAATTTATGCGGCAGCTTTCGTGTCCCATTCTGGTCCCTTTTTCTTCACTGGCTGAGTTGTCTCATTACACATGGCAGCCATGTGTCAAATCCGGCCTTGTATGGCCATCTGCATGTTTGTCTCGGGCTGCCTTCCTTTGGCCGCAATATCGCGACATGTCACGATTTCACATGTCGCGATTTCACGACATGTCGTGATTTCGCGACATGTCGCGATATCGCGACCCAACCACTGCTTCGCCTTCTTTCGATCCAAATTGTTGCGATATCGCAACGTCATGATATCGCGACCTAACCACCTCCGTAACTTGGTTCCACGATGCCTTGCACTTTCTAACCACTTTCGCGCCTTAGACCCACTGTGCCACGTGGCGACTTCACATTAGCCGTGATATCGCGACAGAACCTTCCTCCTCTGCAAAGTTTAATAGAACATCACGATATCGTGACGTCGCGATATCGCAACAACTAAATCCCTTTAATTTTGCAAAGTGAGACCGTCGCGATATCACGACGAAAACCCACCAAGCCAAACTACAGACTTTTGGGTCGCGATTTCGCGACCCTTCCCCTCCTTGCCTTTTAAAACCATTCCAAACCAAAACTGCTTCACAAAACCTTCCCCACTTCGTAAAATCATCAAGTTAAAAGGTACTGAACATAAAAAGAAAATTGAAGATGCAAGATTGCTCTACCACTTCCGGATGCTCCTGCATCAGACACCCGGGGTAATTAAAGAAAAGTGATCCTCACTTTTGGGTTGTTAGAGGAAGACCCAGGCGGTCAACCTCCGTTTTAGACAACCAAGTTGCATCTTCAATTGGTCTGCCCCTCCACTTGATCAAATACTCAGTGTACTGTCTATTCCTGGTCCTTCTGCCTTCACGGGTATCCAATACTACTTCGGCTTCATTTGTGCTTGGAGTAGATGCTGGAAACTGCCATAATTTTGAACTTTGCACTTCTGTACCTTCTCCCTCATGATATTCCACTAAATCTGAAATATTAAAAATAGGTGAAATATCAAGCCAACTCGACAATTCTACTTCATATGCATTTCTTGATTCTCACTTTCCCAGTATCTTACATGGCCCAAACTTTTTCATCTTCAATTTATTATAAGTCTTGGCAGGAAATCTCTCTTTCCTGAGATGCACCATAACCTCATCTCCAACTTTGAAGTCCTTGTACCACCGCTTCCGGTCTGCCTTTGTCTTATATTGACTGTTCATTTTTGTAATTTGTCTTCTTACTTCCTCATGCAGACTTTTCATATGCTCTGCAAATTCCTCTGCCTCGGCACTACATTTTTCTCTTCTGTCCAACTTTCTTAGTTCAGACACATTCCTCGGGCTGTTTCCATATACTATCTGGAACGGAGATTTATTTGTGCTTTTATTAACTGAACTGTTATATGCAAACTCTGCCTATGGTAAGACCAAATCCCATCCCTTGGGTTGATCCACTATCAAACATCTCAGTAAATTACCCAGGATTCTATTGACCACCTCCGTTTGCCCATCTGTTTGTGGATGGTATGCTGAACTGAATTTCAGGTCTGTCTTCAATTTCTTCCACAGAGTTCTCCAGAAATACCCAACGAACTTGGCATCTCTGTCTAAAACTATACTTCTTGGTAGACCATGAAGTCGTACCACTTCCTTGAAGAACAACCCAGCAATGTGAACTGCATCACTTGTCTTTTGGCAGGGAATGAAATGTGCCATTTTGGAGAACCGATCAACCACCACAAATACTGAGTCATTTCCCCTTTGTGTTCTTGGCAATCCAAGAATAAAATCCAGGCTTATGTCCTCCCATGGTCTCTCAGGAACAGGTAATGGCTGGTACAGCCCTGTATTTTGTTTTACACCCTTTGCCATCTGGCATATTCTGCAACCTTGTACAAACTTCCGCACATCTTGCTGAAGTTGTGGCCGATAGTAATTTTCCTCAACCAAGGCAATGGTCTTATCCCGACCAAAATGCCCAGCCAATCCTCCGCTGTGCTTCTCTTTGATTAAATTCTCCCGCATGGAACTTCTGGGAATGCACAACTTACTACCCTTGAACAGCATTCCGTCTTGGATTAAGAAATCCAACCATTTTGTTCTATCCATAGTAATAGGTATCTAGCAAGCCTTCCAGGCTTCTGCAAAATATGGATCTGCAGGGTACAGACCCTTCAGTTCTTCAAATCCCACTACTTCTACTGTCAACCTAGTCAGCAAAGTCTGCCTTCTGCTTAAGGCATCACGCAACTCTGTTTGACTTCCCACTTCTGTGTTTCAGCACAAAGGTATAAATTTGGAGGAACTCCAACCATTTCATGTGCCTTTGGTTCAGTTTTGTCTGAATGTTAATGTATTGCAAGGCCTGATGGTCAGTAAACAGTACAAACTCCTTTGGTAATAAATAATGTCTCCACTTCTTCAGGGCCTGAACTATAGCATAAAATTCTTGATCATAGACTGAATACTTTTTTCGAGCATCATTTAACTTCTCGCTGAAATAAGCAACTGGCTTGCCTCCTTGACTCAGTACAACCCCTAGTGCACTGCCACTGGCATCACAGTCCACCTAAAATACCTTGTTGAAGTCTGGAAGTGCCAAAACAGGCTGCTTTGTAACTTTTCTCTTTAATGTATCAAAGCTCCTTTCAGCCCCCGATGTCCATTTGAACTCCTTTTTATCTCCCCTCATTGTCTCTGTGAGAGGTGCACAAATACTGCTGAAGTTCTTTATGAACTTCCTATAAAAATTGGCCAGACCATGGAATGACCTCACTTCTGTTGTGCTCTTTGGAGTAGGCCATTCAATGATGGCTCTCACCTTTTCGGGGTCCATCTTCAGACCTTCTGCTGAGATTACAAACCCCAAGTATACCAATTCCTTCTTGACAAAATTACACTTTTTCAAATTTATTAATAACTGTTCTTCTCACAGCTTTTCAAAGACCCTCCTGATATGCATCAGGTGTTCCTCCGAGTTCCTGCTAAATATCAATATATCATCTACCTAAACAATAACAAACTTTCTCAGAAATTCTTTCAGTACTTCATTCATCAGTCGCATGAAGGTACTTGGTGCATTGGACAGTCCAAAGGGCATGACCAACCACTCAAACAAGCCTTCTCTTGTCTTGAAGGCTGTCTTCCATTCATCTCCCTCTCGGATACAGATCTGATGATAGCCACTTTTTAGGTCAATCTTTGTGAAGTACTCAGCTCCACTTAAATAGTCCATGATATCATCCATTCTTGGTAACGGGAATCTGTACTTAATAGTAATTTTGTTGATGGCCCATGAATCTGTACACATCCTCCATTCCCCATCCTTCTTTGGCGCCAGCACTGCAGGTACTGCACATGGACTCAAACTTTCCCGAATCAATCCCTTTTCTAATAATTCTTGGACCTGTCTATTTAATTCCTCAGTCTCTATAGGTGTCATCCGTGTGCAGCTTTATTTGGTAGGCTTGATCCTGGTATTAAATCTATATGATGGCTAATTTTTCTCACAGGGGGTAAGCCCTCAGGTACATTGTCTGACACAATGTCTAGAAATTCCTCCAAGCAGATTTAGAACTTCTGCTGGGGTATCCTGGCATTCCTTCCCCCTAACTCTAGGGATTATTGCATAACATAAATGTTCATGCTTTAACCCGTTCAAAAACTCTCTTCCCTCAACTAAACAGACTCTGGAAATATTACATACCTTTTCATCTGCATCCTTCAAGGGCTTTAGTTTATGGCGTACACCATTCTTTGTCAATGAGTAGGTGTTGGCACGACCATCATGTACTGCACTCCAGTCAAACTGCCAGGGTCTCCCCAGCAACATGTGGCAAGCATCCATGGGCAATATGTTACATAGGACCTCATCACAATAACTTCCAATGTTAAATTTAACAGAACACTGCTCGTTGACCAATGCTCTGTGGTTCTTTTGTAACCATGCGACCCGGTATGGGTGTGGGTGCTTCTTCCTTTCTAACTGTAACTTTGTAACCATTTCCTCAGAAACCAGGTTATCCGTGCTACCATTATCAATAATGATATTGCAAACCTTGCCCGCACATTTACATCTAGTGCGGAATAAAATTTTCCTCTAGTCTGTGTCCTTCTCCTCATTCAACATGACCCTTCTTACAATAATTGTTTCTCCTCTCTCCGCTTCTTCAGAATGCTCAGATTCAGCATCCTCCTCTGCCACAGCCAGCTCTGGCTGGGCCCTCAGGCCTCTTGTTTGTTCTTTCTCGGTGTTGTGGACATTCAAATGCCCGGTGTCCTTCTTCACCACAGTGGAAACATGTTCCACGAAATACTCCTCTTCCAAATCCTCGTCTAGATCCACCCCGTCCTCTTGGGTAGCTGTTCTGATCTCGGGGCTGATAAACATCTTCTTCTTTTTGTTCTTGGTTACTACTGGCTTCACCAGTCTTCTTCGGATCTTTGTACTTTTCCCCACTGGTCCTCCCACCAGTCCTTCCACCTCGGCCTCTTCCTCTTTGCTTGCCTTCAAACCGCCTATTCAGCTTTTCTTCTACCTTCAAGGCAAATTGGTAAGCATCCTCAATGGTGTTTACTCGAACCAGGCTCAGTTCTTTCTAGATACCAAGCCTCAACCCATTAATGTAACGGGCCACCTTCTCTTTTTTTGCCTCTAAATGCCCTGTTCTAATAGAAATTTTGTAAAACTCTTCAGTGTACTCTTGGACAGTTTTGTTTGTCTGTCTCAAGCTCTGCATTTTTCTTAGCAGATCTAACTCGTAATCTGCCGGGATGAACTGTCTTTTCAGCTTCTCCACCATTCTATCCCATCTCGTTATTCTCTCCTTCCCTTTTCTGTTCCTCTCCAACTGTATTCCTCTCCACCAAATGCTGGCATGACCCTTCAACTTAGTCTTAGCAAATCTGACCCGGTTAGGGTCCTCAACTTCCTCGTACTCAAAATATTCCTCTAAATCATTTATCCAGTCAATCACTTCTTCTGGATTTAGGTTTCCCGAGTATGTAGAAACCTCCATTTTAGGCTACTTTCCAATCTGAGAGATGGCCTTATACAACCGGGCTTGAGCTGGATCCACAACTTCTTCTTCTTCCTCAGACTGTTCTTCCTCTTCAACTTCGTCTTCACTTTCCTCATCCCTTCCGGGTTCGCGCCTTCTACGTAACTCTGCTTGCAGGGCTTGAACCTGCCTTTGCAAGGCTCGAAAGTCTTCGGTCGACACCACATCTCCTCCTCCACCTTGGTTCCTTCGTGGAGGCATTATATTTCTCTTTATTTTTTTTTTAGAAAATCTTTCCACAGATCCTGGTGTAACTGCCTCCTTCTCTGGCGATCTGTTACACTCTCAGGAGCTCCCACTCTGATACCACTTGATGGCAAGCCGGGATTCACACCACAAATTCAAAGTAGAATCACAGTAACTTTCATTAAATTTCTTAACACAGTCATACAATAATTTTTCCAAGCTTACAGTCTCTCTTCCCCAATCCCGACTTCACCATCCGTCCCTATTACAAAATTTCGGGTTTTATCAAGGCCCCGATCCTCTAGGCAATTAATGCCTGCCTAACAAGATTCAAATTCAAACTTTCCCCCCCTTTTCGGGGTTTTCAAAATTTTGATCATAAATGGGCCATCTGCCCGATCTACCAAGAGTCCTACATTAATGGTCTTCCTTACTCTGCAACCGCTGCCCTGGGTTAGACTACTCTTCTGCATCGATGTTTTATTCAAATATCAATCCTTCGAACTGCTGTATTGATTGATTTTAACCTTACCATACGCGACCGTCAACTCCACTTAAATTTACGCGGCAGCTTTCGTGTCCCATTCTGGTCTCTTTTTCTTCACTGGCTGAGTTGTCTCATTACACATGGTAGCCATGTGTCAAATTCGGCCTTGTATGGCCGTCTGCGTGTTTGTCTCGGGCTACCTTCCTTTGGCCACGATATCGTGACATGTCACGATTTTGTGACATGTCACGATATCGCGACCCAACCACTGCTTCGCCTTCTTTCGATCCAAATTGTCGCGATATCGCGACGTCGCGATATCGCGACGTCGCGATATCGCGACCTAACCACCTCCGCAACTTGGTTCCACGGTGCCTTGCACTTTCTAACCACTTCCATGCCTTAGACCCACTGTGCCATGTGGCGACTTCACATTAGCCACGATATCGCGACAGAACCTTCCTCCTCTGCAAAGTTTAATAGAACGTCGTGATATCGCGACGTCGCGATATCGCGACGTCGCGATATCGTGACAACTGAAGCCCTTTACTTTTGCAAAGTGAGACCGTCGCGATATCACGACGTCGCGATATCGCGACGTCGCGATATCGTGATATCGTGACAAAAACCCACACAGCCAAACTGCAGACTTTTGGGTCGCGATTTCGCGACCCTTCCCCTCCTTGCCTTTTAAAACCATTCGAAACCAAAACTGCTTCACAAAACCTTCCCCACTTCGTAAAATCAACAATTTAAAAGGTACTGAACATAAAAAGAAAATTGAAGATGCAAGATTGCTCTACCACTTTCGGATGCTCCTGCATCAGAATGCTAGCAGCTACGACTAAATATTCTGCCAAACGATTGCCTTTTCTAGAGATTAGAGATATGTTAAAAGCATCAAATTCGTTTATTAAATCTCTAACTCTGGTTCGGTAAAGGCTGAGCAACTTGTTCTTACATGCATATTGTCCTTTAACTTGTTTTACCACCAATTCAAAATCACCTAAGACCTTGATACATCTGATTTTCTTCCGAAGGGCCAATTGAAGTCCAAAAATCAAGTCCTCATATTCTGCCACATTGTTGGTGGCTGAGAACTGTAATCTATATGCAACCAACATAGGTTTTCTGTCTAGAAATGAAAGTTCAATACCAGCTCCTACCCCTTGTTTGGACTTGGATCCGTCAAATCTTAAAGTCCAAACCTTATGGTGTTCTTCAGAATCATTGCATCCAATCCTTCCATTTTTAGAACTCTCAAGAATTTCTACGTCCAAGCAATAAGCTCCTAATTCAGTCTCAACGTATTGAATCCCATTAGGTTTGTTGTATTCTGTTATCATTTCCTTGAGCCTAGGTTCACTATCAATTCGAATTTGGTTGGCCACTCCTCTCCAAGGCAACCACATATGTGAAGAGTCTGTTACAATGTATCCGTTTAAGTTCTTGCTCCAATCTCTTCCCAACACCATGCCATATTTGATAGGAATGTTAAGTACCAAAATATCTATGTGATGCTGAACCCTAGGTTCTGAGTTGACCTAAACACGAATATCCCTTAATTCTCCCTCTATATCCATGGCCGATCTATCCAGTTGCACCACCATGCTTTTAGAAGGTTTTGGTGTAAGTCCCAAATTTTGACAGATTTCTAGGGGCATAATGCTAGCAGAGGCCCCTGAATCTATTAGAAAATTGTGTATATTTCTACCAACAATTCTAATGGTTATGAGAAATGGGGGCACGTATCACTTTTCCCCTTTCCAAACTAGTTTGGACTCAACACCTTTAGCTTCATGAACTTGGGTAGGTGGATCCAAACCTTTTGGTGGACTTACTTCTTGGCCTAAAAGTTGGGACATATCATACATTGAGACATTGGCCTTAGTTTTCTTCATGTCTTCTATTAAGTCATAGGTGGGTTTTTCCAAATTTGCCATATTTTGCACCAACTTAGACTTCTCCTCCATTGATGGAGGAGGTGGATTGACATCTCATTTGAAATCATGAGGAAGTAATGGGTTGTTTGGAGGGGTAGAGGAAGTTTTGGGATCCTTAGAACTCCTTGTGTAATACTTGTGATTTCCTTTCCCAAAATGCTTATTGGCATGAACTTCCAATGTTTCTTCATCTTCTTTTCCAAAGAACTCCACATCCTCCTCTTCTTCACTTTCTTGGGAATATACAACTTTAGTCAATATAGATTCCTACTTTCCATGGCAAAAGTGCGGGCAATCATTATCACAAGATCCTAACTCTCCAAAATATTTCGAGACCTTTGCCTGATTGGCGGGATTGGGTACTCATCCATTATTAGGATGTGTGTTGTATGTTCCCTTTCCTCTATGATTATGAGGTCGGTTATGACCCATGACTTGGTCAACTTTTTTATTAACATTTCCCATAGTAACCAAAACTTTGGCCAATGTTTCCTTCATGTCTTCTATCACGGATTCAAGCCCATGTGGTTGGGGCACTGTAATTTTGGGCCCAGCTGTATTTGTTGCATTAGCCACCTTTGCAATAGGTACGATGGCTTGGGTCTGGGCACTTTGATTCCATCCTGGGTTCACACTTTGAATAGGAGTGATTGTTGGATAAGTCGTTGGACCTGGCATACTAATCGGAGTGAACCCAGGTATGGTCAACAAGTTATTGCCCATAATGAACCTAGGCAAGGTCATCGGGTTATTTGGAATCAAAGCCTGTGTTGGAACAGAGGCATTAGGATAAGTGGGAAATGATGCAACTTGAGATGGTTGTTGGAAATTGTTCATTGTTGGAACTTGTGGTGCCATTAATTGATTCATCATGGCGAATTGATTGTATGGACCATATTGTCCCATCCCAGTCAATTGAGACAACCCTACTCCTGGTAAATTCATTTGTTGTTCAAGGGTCATTGTCTCTGCATAAGCTAATGAAATAATTGTAACCTAAGGGTTCCTTCTAGTCAACAAGTATGTTAACAGATCTAAAGCTCCAAAGTATAGTTGCAGGGCCACAACAGGATCTACTGCGAAGTGGCGAGTCAAATTTGTATACAGCTTTTGGAACCTCTAATTGAATGTTCTTATGGGCTCATTGGGTAACATTTTGCATGATACGAATAAATTATAAATTATGGAAGGATCCACCAACATTCGAAATTGGCTAATAAAGGCAGTTTCTAATTGTGGCCATGAAGTAATGGACCCTGCGGGAAGATTCCTGTACCATTCATTGGTCGTACTATCTAGACTAGCAGGGAAAATTTGACAAGCGATATCTTCATGGGTGACTCCTTGTCTAAACATGTAATCTTTGTAAATTTGGACATGCTCTTCGACTGTTATGGGACCATCATGCACGAATTTAGACAATCCCCTTTCAATATTTCTAGGCAAGTCATGAACTATCCCAGGGATATTCAAGGGAGAACTTTGTGCACCATACCAAAGGGCAGGTGGTTGTTGTTGTTGATGTTATTGTTGTTGTTGTGCCATGTTATTCAAAGGTATCGACCCTATAGGAACAATGGCGACACTTGTAATGGTGGGGATAGACGCACTTGGTGTAGCTGTCTCATTTGAAATTGTGGGCTCAGGCCCGTGAGACGTACTTGAGTCTAAAGAAGCTCCTAACTCAAGTACACTGGGTGGTATTTCGATCTCTACTGTTTGGTTTCTCGGCTTCCTACCAGTGGGAGAAAGGCTTTGGAAAATAGTTTCCCCTATGGTTTTGGACTTAGTAGCTATGTACTCAGGTTGGGCCAGCTTGAAAACTCTAGAACTCTAAAAGACTTCTCTCAACTCACTTGCAAAATGAGACAAATAAATGTTATACCTGCAAGCACAATAGGTGGAAACAAAACTACCCACGTTAATTGTTAGAACAAATCATAATCACAAAGCAATAAAGAAGGCCCTCCTTCTAGTGCCAAAATGTTGAGTGGATATTTTTCCCTATAGCAAAATGATCACCACAACTAGAGTCTCAAACAGGAAACTCTCTCTTGCAAAGAAATTGAGTAGCGTTATTCATTTCTCCAAGGTTCTTGTGAACAAACATTCATATGCATATAGTCAATCAAGACTTAAAACAAATAAACGAATGTATACCAGAATAACTTAAACCATGCAAGTAACTGTTAACAAGGGGCCTTTAATGATTCGAACAAGTACTTTGCAACCCTAATCCATTAAATCTACCAAATGTGAAGATAGTTTCTTTTAATGTTTCTGAGATTAACGTGATCTACCCGAAACCCAGTTAGTAACCTCTTTTATCTTCAGCTTAAAAGGATTCCAAATGAGAAAGTGTGTGGTATAAACCACTTCATTTTAAGCTCCGTGCCTTTAACATGAGGTACATTTTTAGAATTAGCGGATTCGTTTTATCTTCATTTAAGAGTGTTCCACTATCCCTATGTTAGCATTTGGTGTTAGTAAAGTTAGTAAGTTAGAAAATTAGGATTCATTTACTTAATCTGATTTAACGTGCATTCGGAATTAGTAGCCCTCCTAAACCCATGTCTTATATGAAAATTAGATGAGGGTGCTTGGAGATGCGGGAAATTTTGGAACGAACCAAAATCTAAAAAGCAATTTTTTTAAGGCGAGGTTAATCCCAATATTAAAAAATAAAACATAAACAACATCTACCATAGTTAGCTGGAAAAACAAAATAGGATATTAATTTGGTTAGCAATCTCCTCCCTGCAAAACCCCAAGTTATGAGATGAAATTCTAAGACTACCTGACCTAACAGACCTGTAACATAAACATAATTAGATTAGATCAGATGCAAGACTCTAAGGAAAAATAATAATTACATCATTCCATCATTCACCTATCGTAACCCACTTTATAGCATCAACAAATAGATACAAGAAGCAATAATGCAAAGGAAATATTTACAAAAATAACAGCAGTCTTAGTTTCAATCTCCTTTTGGTTTCACACACAAGAGTTGCTCTTACCAAAAAACTCCTTTATTTCGAAAGAATAGTCTTTGTTTTTCTCTACAATTTCCAGCCCCTTCTGGCCTCTTTGAATGGCGTATTTAAAATTTTCAGGAAGCTCTTCGTTTCGTTTTCCAATGGTTGTTCGTTTCACCTTCCCTCTGCATGCATGTGCTTTGATTTCCAAAAAGACTTCTCATTTTCTATTCTGTGGCCCTTCATTTCATTTCCATGGTTTGGCTTCACTTTTTGTTTGATTTCGAAAGAACGTTTCCTTTTCTCCACATGGGCTTGCGTCCGTTTCCTTCCGTGTGTAACGACCCTCTTAAATGATTTCAAATCATTAAAGATTCCTTATGTAACATTTCGTCTTATTCATGGGATTTTGTCCTTATGTCGACATCACTATTACCAGATGCACTGTCAACCGCTCTGTTGCCTTGGTGAAAATGTAACATGTCACGATATCGTGACACTTTTGGCCCCTTCTATCTTTTGTTGCTTTCAGCCACGAAAATGGAACATGTCGTGATATCGCGACACTTTTGGCCCCTTCTATCTTCTATTGCTTTCAGCCACGAAAATGGAACATGTCGTGATATTGCGACACTTTTTCTCTTTTGGCCGCGACAATGCAACATGTCGCGATATCGCGACACTTTTCTTCTTTTGGCCGCGACAATGCAACATGTCGCGATATCATGACACTTTTCTTCTTTTGGCCGTGACAATGCAACATGTCACGATATCGCGACACTTTTCTTCTTTTGGCTGCGACAATGCAACATGTCGTAATATCGCGACACTTTTCTTCTTTTGACCGCGATAATGCAACATGTCACGATATCGCGACACTTTTCTATTTTGGCCACGACCATGCAACATGTCGCGATATTGTGACACTTTTATTCTTTTGGCCGCGACCATGCAACATGTCGCGATATCACAACACTTTTCTATTTTGGCCGCGACCATGCAACATGTCGCGATATCGTGACACTTTTCTTCTTTTGGCCGTGACAATGCAACATGTCGCGATATCATGACACTTTTCTTCTTTTTCTTTCTTTTCTCGTTTGGTCACGAAAATGCAACATGTCGTGATATCGCGACACTTTTCTTTCTTGTTCTTTCTTTTCTTGTTTGGTCATGAAAATGCAACATGTCGCGATATCGTGACACTTTTCTTTCTTGTTCTTTCTTTTCTCGTTTGGTCGCAAAAATGCAACATGTCGCGATATCGCGACACTTTTCTTTCTTCTGGTCGCGACCATGCAACATGTCGCAATATCATGACACTTTTTCTCTTTTGGCCGTGACAATGCAACATGTTACGATATCGCGACACCTTTTCTCTTTTGGCTACGACAATGCAACATGTCGCGATATCACGACACCTTTTCTCTTTTGGCCGTGACAATGCAACATGTCGTGATATCATGACACTTTTTCTCTTTTCTTCTTTCTTTGATCTTTAGCCTGTGGGCCACTTCGGTCTTCTTGGAAAACATGCAAAAAATGTGGGTCCCCAATTTTGGGGTACGTTGTGGAGCAGCCACAACACTACTTGTAAAGGGTGCCATCAACCCTTTCTTCATCATAATTATTAACTAATTTCAATCTAGTTTCCATGGGAGTGAGGTAGGGCTTACACTCTTCCATGCAAACCCTATCCAAAATAGATTGAATATATTTAGCCCGTGAGATGAAAATCTTACCAGGCTATTGCCATACCTCTATGCCTAGGTAATAGTGGAGGACGCCTAAATAGTCATCTCAAAATTATTGCATAAGTCCTCTAAGAAACCTTATTCATTCTGTGTCATCACCTGTAATGAGAAGGTCATCCACATACAATGTAATCAAAATGATACGGTTTTTCCAGTGTTTCACATAAAGAGTAGATTCTACTACAGATCTAGTGAAACCAAGGTTGAGGAAATAGGAGTCAATATTTGCATACCAAACTTAGGGTGCTTTATTCAACCCATATAAAGCTTTCTTCAATCAAAGGAATTTGTTTTCTTTACTTCAACTATGTGTACGACCATAAAGGCGTGCACCCAATATTGCAATTACGTAAAATGAAGTAAAAAGTGATATTCAAACATAAATTGACAAAGACTGAACAATTAAGTAAAATGCATCTTTATTTAATTTTGGAGCCAATTCATGTATTACAAATGAATCCCTGTTAGGGACAACCCTTTTTGATACGCAATTACAATGTTGTAATCCCCTTGGGGATACAATGCACTTTTCAAGCCTTTAAGGTGACACGAACTGCTCTAGGATGGAGTGAACCTTCTTCTTCACGTTGAGGAAGGAATTGGATGGTTGAATCTCCTTTGAATATGATTCCTTGCTATCAAGAAACAATAGAAAAGCATTAAAATCATATGAAGCCTCTCATGATGAGGCCCTTTAAAGGAAATATACACAAATATAGCATACCAACACGAAATCAAGAAAGCGGATAAACCATGTTAAACATAAGTAAATCTTATAAATATTGTTAGAAATATGTAAATAAGGATTACAACTACCAATATAATGGATCTAATGTATGAAATAAAGCATTATAGCATGGAAAGAAACTAATTGTGCCCTACTTGCCAAAATAGAGTAAATATAATCAATTGCTTAATCCGGTCAGTCAGAGTCTTTAAACTACCAAATCAAGTACTAAACTAATTAATGTAACATAGCTAAGCATATTTTAAAAGGGACAGTAAGGGGATCTTATACCTGTTACAAATCATAGTTCGGATGAGCGGTCTGCACTATAAACCATGGTTGAAAGCCATGGTGAGCAACCAAGTAGTCTTGCTCTCCAAATCAGAGGTTGTGGGATTGATCCTCCTTGTCAAATTGATGATCAAGGGTCACCTCAGTGTCCCCTAACAGGTTTGACGGTTGAATTGCTTGATAGGGCCTCCGTTTGCCCAAATTAAAATTTCTTGGTGTTCTAGCTCCTTAGGGAATCCATGGCATAATTTGTCATGATGCTTGGGTTGGAAAAGTGATAGCAACAAATCTCTCTCTTAGTGCACTCAACTGAGTCCACAATTCAAAATGGCTTTGCTGCTCAAATGCTCTCTCTCTCTTGCTATATCTTTGCCCTAATTCGAAGGGGTACTTATAGGACTACCCAAGGGCTAAGGGTGGTTTCATGGAGAAGACAAGATCAAGAAGGGATGGTTAGGATAGTTGGATTGGAAGATTTTGTACTTTAACGACCTTCTTCTAGATCAAATGGCTATTCAAACTAATTTTTCTTGGATGAAGGTAAACTGAACTTCAGTTTAGACTACAGGTGACAGCTACGATTCAGACTATGGACCACAGGTTTTAACCATGGTTTATAATATAGACCGCAGGTCTCAACTATGATTTAGACTGATTAGGCCAAGGAGCCCAAATTTAGTGGTTAGAACCATTGCTCTATCTTGGAGTCTATCCAATATCTTCCATATGGTCTTGTAGCATGTTCATATGAGTAGTCACCATCGACATGATGTGTTTTAGGTGTCTATAGATGCCCCTTTTGAGATGTGTTGTGAGATCGAACAAAGCTGAGCAAAAATAGAATTCCTAAAATGATGTCGAAGGTTCTATGATGATCATTAGTCGGATCAACATTAGATGCTCCAGGTCTTGCAAAAGGATGCACATCCTAGAATAATTTCTTCCAACTAGATGAAAGGCTTAAATTTGAAAGAGTTTTCACTCGTCATCAGACATTCGAGTATCTTTGGTGCTACAATAGGAGTTAGGCCTATATAATCAAAAGGATGAGAGTTACAAACTAATTATCATATTTGTTATTTACCCTAAGAAAATGGGTAAGCTTATGATAGCTATTGAAAATGATTCATAAGATGAAGGTAATTTTGACAAGATCAGGGGATCTATGATTTCAAGAATATTCTACTGATTTTGATTATGATTATGATATTATGACTACCCCCTAAAGCGATGAGTCGATGAGGGTAATGACAATGTATGAAGCGACGAGGTTGCTTGACCACAATGAATGATTTGTACAAAATTAGAATCGAGCATTTAATTATTTGGCTAAGCCTAGTTCAACGTATGATTGCAACTGTTAATAGTAATTGCACATTCCTATCCCATGGAGCAGTCGGGCTACAATAGTCGTCTTAGGGAATCAAAATGATACAAATACAATTATTTTTGTGTTGAATCAATTTTGTCGATGATTTGCTGAAAAAAGGTGTCATAAGAGAAATGACATGAAATGCCTCATTTTCGTGGAGCAATCCAGCCTTGAAGGTCTTCTTCGAAATTGAAAAGAATCATATCAAATTAACGATGATAATTTTTTCCCAAACTTCCTTATGGTTATTTAATCATCCCATGGATTTCATGGAGCGTCAGTCTCTGCAACCGCCAAGTGTATAGAGTAAATAACTAAATACGAGGTGTATTTGGATTTTGATTATTTTAAATGTTTTTGTTAATTTTGAATTTTTTAATTGATCCTGGTGCTTGAACATCACCAAAATTGCAAAATTGATTGCTTTTATTGAGATTTTAATCTGTTAGGAGTCATTTTTTTAGCACTTAATATCTTCCCACGGTGGGAGTTTAGTGCATTTAATTCTAGTTGCAAACCACGTGTACAGTTTGCGATTGAAACTTTCAAAATTTAGGAATTGTAGGTCAGACCTATGGGCATAAAACCCTAATTTTGGGACTGCGGGTGTCAACTGTGATCCACAAAAATTAGGGAAACCTATAACTAGTTTTCCCATTTAAAATTTTCATTATTGTCTTGAAAGTGACTACAATTTAGAGAGCTTCTGAGAGGTGAGAAGCATTTCCTGATCTGAAACACTGCTAAACCTCTACCCGATATCACATTCACACCCTAATGGCAGACCCTAGATAGCCCTCCACTAGCATAGGTCTCAATGTGGGTAAGGTAACTTGAAACTAATTTCTCACACTCATTATCAATTTAAAAATGAACCTCATTAATTAATAGGTAAATTAACTTCACTAAACTGTTGGCAATGAACCTCACCTTAGACTAGGCTAGTTTAGGATTTTAATTTTCTGGCTAGCTAGGCTAGGAAGTGACCCCGAATGGGTCTCGTTCCTAGAATGCAACTAGCAACAACAGTTCCTAATTGTCATATTTGGGACCGCAACTATCAACTGTGGTTGGAATTCAAATTCCAATGATCAATTTTTAACCGCAAGGTTGACCCGTCGTTCAACAACTTTAGAAAAATTTATCAAATTTTTTGATTTTTCTAAGGTTTTATGGCAATTAATGCCATTTATTGCACTTCTAAGATGCCTTTTTTGATTTTTTTTATTTTCTTGATAAATTTGAACATGTCTTTTTTTTTATCATTTTTTAAATTTTTTTGACATTTTTAAGGTCATTTTTAGATGTTTTTTGTTGTTTTTTAGTTAGATTTTCCCATATACATTGTTTTTTTCAGAGGTTGACCATTAGAGCTCGAGAGACAAACATCCTATGCACCCTGTGTAGATATATTATTGCCTTAGAGAGGGAGTGGTTCGATGCCATTGGCTTCGGCTATGTTTTGGATCTACACACTATTAGGGTAGATTAGGCCTACCTGACTGCATTGGCCTAGCACTGGAATATGTGGACCAACACATTTCACCTATCGACATGTGAGATAACCATTACTTTAGAGGACATCTATCAGATATTTAGGATCCCTATTAATGGCGAGGCCATCAAATCCTCCTCCTTATAGAGTAAGGAGCGTGTTTTTGATTCTATCTTTGACGATCAAAGCTAGGAGGCCCAATGTAAGATTGACCATGGAGGCATTCACATTGTGTACTAGTAGCAGGAGGGCATATTCTCAATCAGAGAAGCCATTTTTATGCACTTGGTCATGCATATTATCCTTCCAAAATCCTCGTGTACGAGGATCCCTTGGAACCTTCTATCTAGTGTCAAGACGGTTGTTTAGAGCTCTAACATGCATCCACTACTCCTAGCATGGGGGAGCACCTTATTATGCTAGCTATACTATGAGCTATACCATCTCACCAGTAGGATCTAGTTTGGGATCAGCTGTAGTATTCTTCTTTAGATTTGGGGTTGGCAACACATCAAGATCAAGCATCCTACAAAGCTTCCCCTTACTATCACTTTTATTGATGATGTGCACCAATGCTATGCCACATGATGGACCCATGAGGAGGAGGGGTTTTAGAGTAGGTCCCATGCTGGATATATAGATCACTATATTAGTAGATTTGTAGCACTACGATCAGATGGCATTGAGTGGTGCTCCTATATGGACTACTATGCATGGGAGGAGGCTGGCGAGTGGCTACACCAGGCTCATCGAGATAGGTGGCTACTTGGCTACAAGGATGAGATCAGGGAGTATCAATTTTACTATTGTGTCTTGCGGTAGTTTGGGTTAGCACAGGATATACTAGAGCTGTCCCTTATCTACAAGTGGTTGGTACTAGAGACATATTTGTAGTGGGTACAACCTACATCGCTTGGAGATGTTGTAGATAACTTTTAGGAGTCATGTTGCTAGGGATGGGACCACTCCTACCTATGACACTTGGTGGTACCTCCTATAGTGGCAGGGATTAGGGCCCCTCGATAGGATAGAAAAAGGGGCAGAGGCTGATCCATAGGGGCATAATGTGTGCCAGCAGATAGATGTTGGATGGGGTGCAGAGGCCATCATAGAGGAGGCTCCACAGGTACAAGTAGAGGAGTATGGATCAAAGGAGGATGAGGCACCTCCTGATATTGAGATGGGGTAGCTATTGGCTCAGATTACTGATCTATAGAGTCAGGTTGGGAGGCTTCAGACCCAACAGTTGCAGCGGAATACTTCTATCACCACTATGGAGGTGAAGCTGACTAACAGGGAGAGGTGTGCTATAGTGGTAGAGAGGTAGGTGTAGGAGCTCACTAGTGCACATTATTTGGTAAAGGTATGACTGGGTATAACTATAGCAAAGAGGGACTTGGCCCAAGCTCAAAGGGGAGATCCTTCATATTCTCGTGCTATCATGGCACCACTCGTGGCACCATTATTATTGCTACCAGGCAGCTACGATCCCATGTCAGAGATCCAATGCTTAAAGGACCTCATGGAAGAGGGAAATTCTAGACATACAGGTAGGGTAGCCTGCATAGACCAGCTAGAGGGCTACATCAGGTTGATAGGTAGGCAAGTCCCAAAGGATTCTAATGTTGCAGGGAGTTAGCAAACCAGATCCAGGACTACAGGGCAGTCCTTTGCGAGCTCAAGCCATAGGAATCATAAGACTGAGAGGACACATAGGTCCTCTAGCATGCATAGAGCTATATATCACAAGAGCCACATGGATGGTAGGGGTGATAGCGGTGACTCTCAGGCTGGGGGTGCAGGTCCTCCATAGTATGTATCTATTAAGATATTTATTGTACCAATTTTAAGTGTAAGGTCGAGGACCTACATAGTTGTAGCCTGTGGGAATTTTGATGTACCCCCATGTACTCTTTTGACACACACACACACACACACACACATATATATATATATATGTGTGTGTGAGATTTTGATCATTTTGGCTCATTATGTGTATTTACGTATTTTTAAATTTATGTTTATGTTATGCACATGGATGCAGATGTTTATATTGATGCTATGCTTATATGATGTGATGTATGGATGACATGCACTATATAGCTATTTTAATTTATGATGATGATGATGATATGGAGTGATCTAGAAGTTTAGATATGCTATTTATGATGGATGCATATGGATGTGATGTTTACTTTTAACGCATAGTTGATATTGCTTTATTGTATACATTTAATTTATGATGATATCACGATATGGTTGTGCAATGTATGCAATGCATTATTTACATGATGGTAATCTAATGTAAATAAACCTGTATGCTTTAATCACTTACAAAATAAGGAATAAGTGCGATATAAGTTTAACAATATAATGGACGACACCACCGAATGTTTAAAAATCATGAATGTAATTGCAAATCCTCATTATAAGAAATTAATCAATTAATCACCCATATATGAAATGCAATGATATGAAATGGTATGATACGAATGGTATGATATGTCACTCTGTATTCCTTTTTCTAATTTTAAAAAGTATGCACAATATAGTCAGTGGCCGTCTAAATATCGTTTCGGATTTCCATCCAGTATCTATCCTATATCTTGATTGTGCTTTATGTAATGATGTATCACTTATTAGATACTTTGCAGTTTGATGATTTGAATGAATTTATTCTATATGGTTTGTGATATTTGGTATTTTGTTTCTATTAGAGAGACTTTTGAGGTTTTCCATGAGACTCAAACACCCTAGTAGATTTCTCAAACATCCCATACTAATTTACAAGGCTTTTGTTGGACAAGGATTTCATCACGAATTACCCAACTGTTCATTACCCCTGTGTGTGCATGTGAGTATTTTTATATAGACCATAGGCATACCCCAGATGTTAGTCGGGACTCTCTCAACCCATATGTGAGATCGGGTTCCTACTATGTTTGTATCATCCATGTTTTAGACTTGATTGGACTATAATGCTAGACAACCCCAAGCACCCAGAGCTATCTCATATTACAAATGGATCAGGACTATCCCTCCAAGAAAAGTCGAGACTCTTTTAACCCATTGCTGCATTTGGGGATCACCCAATAAAACTACTAATCTAAAAGTAGATGGGACTCTTTCAACCCATTGCTACAATTGGGGTTCATTTTATGGCTTTGAATAGTGAACAATCCAGGGATTCAAGTTCTCACCCCATTTTGATATTTTCTCATATGTAGTGATAAAAATCATTGTTTTTCAAGTTTTACTTTGAGTGATAAAAATCACTGTTTATTCTAATTTTTCATGAGAAAGGGATTTGTATAGTGCTTTTGATTCACTATATCATTTTATATTTGAAATTTGAACTTTGGGTTTGAAATTTAAATTGTGTATCTATGTATGAGTAGGGGAAATTCTTGTCATTTTGCTAAGGTTCACCACTCTAGACCAAACTATTTGCAAGATAAATAGGTAATAAAACCCATCTCTCTAAATAGTCAGGACCACTTTCGTAGCTTTCATCCTCCCTTATCTAATGGGATCCTGATATACCAAGTACTATCAAAACTAGTGACCTCATCTACAAAATCAAAGCAAGATTTATACGACGTCTGAGAAACCCACTAGGTATGGCTAAGTGACTGGAAAACTTTGGTATACACACATATCTCATAGCAACAAGTGTTGTGTATGAATGCAACGAATTATGATAAATGCAAAGGTGCATTATTAAAACACAAATGTGGCATCGTTTGTAAGACTGAAAAACATAATCCCTCCTACTACGAAATTCAAAGGATGATGAATACCTATTTGCAATGCAATGAAATGAATGCATGTGTAAATAAAAATTTTGGCAATTTTTGGGTACCTTGGGTACATTGCCTTTGCTCAAGTGTTGATGTTGTCATTGATGTCAAGAAGCTTTTGAAGGAATTTGATTTGTTGTCAAAAGGATCTAAGTTCTAGGAAGGGTTTTTGTGAAAACCAAGGCAGACAAAATAAAAGGTTTTATTTAAAACCATGGACAACAGATTTGAAATGGGTTTTTCTTAAAACCCAAGTTGGCTCTTCGTTTCGTTGAAAAAGGTGCCCCGGTGATGAAGATATTTAATTTTAAATATTTAGTTTAAATTTTATTTATTTAAAATTTAAATTAAAATTTTAAATTAAATTAAAAGGGCCGACGTGTTTGGAAATGCATCAAAGTACATATTAAATGAGGCAATTAAATTCTTTAAGGTTTTGGGAATGGTGTTCGACATTAATCGCTGCAGCAATATGATTAAACCCCTGCGACGTTAAAATTTTGGATTCGCACGATAATCGAGGAACGTAGAAAAGTGAAGTCCGTGTTTCGTGCGACACACGGGTGTCGAGGTCTTGGCACCGATCAGAGATTAATCTGGGATTACGTGCTCCCTTAGAAGCAAGTGGGCGTGTAGCCCGTGTGGTAACTGCGGTGTGGTCAAGGGCACCAGGCTAACAAAGGTCGCGAGATCGAATCGCGTTTTTCTCTGGAGTGGGTGATAAATCTCGTTTTCAAAATATACGACATGGTTGATTTTTAAAAGGTAAGCTTCGTTTTTTATGCCCAAGGTTGTGTAAGTTGGCGATGGTTGTATTGCGTGACAGAAAGATTGTATTAAAGTGTAAGGGAGATATAAGGGAGTGTATAAAGTTTGTTGTCTTGGAGTCAAGAGAGTTTGCGTGATATTTTTGAGAGTGTTTAATTAAAAGTTTATTTTAAAGGTGTGGGAGTCATAAGGGTCTAGTTTTGTTGTTGGGTAAAAATTAAAAGGAGTGTAGGGGAGATATAAGGGTTGGCAATATTTGTTCTAAAATAGTTTTGGTTGAGTAAATGACATTGTGGTGTTATGGAGATATAAGGAATGCTAACTTAATATTTTTACTTTAGTTGGATTGAAATTTAAAAGGGAAATAATTGCCATGGTGGTTGAATTATTTTGACATGACATGTTGGGTTAATAATTTTTATGGAAGATCAAAATTATTAATGGAAGTAGATTTTCAAGGGCTTATTCATCTTCAATAAGGTATGGGCACTTTCTTCTTATGAGTATGATTGGTGTATGTTTTTCCTGAAATAAGATTGGAGTGAAAAGGTATTCAACTAGGTTTCCTTTGGTTGGGTGTAAATCCTATTTTCTGGTTTGTTGAAAACTACTTATGCATTGTTATCCTTGATGAGAGTTTTGGTGAATGCATAATTCTGGTTTGAGGTAGTGGAAGCATTTTGCACTAGGGTTTATGTTTGTAAGTCTTGCTACTTGCATTGAGATGGTGAAACCCTTAGTTGGCTGTTTTGATATTAATGGATGAGATGCTTCCATAGAGGTTGTTTTTTATCAAGTTAGTGCTTTACTTGATACATGATATTGGGCTTACTCCATTGAGTTGATTTGAACAAGTTATTCTTTGCATTTGGTGATATTGTGTTGGTGGCTGTTTTGTTCAAATATCTTTGGAGGGAAAAGGATTTCTACTTGTTTCCTTTTCTTGTGATGATTGGTTGAATGCTTCAAGGTTAATTTTGAGTTGAATGATGTTGGTTAAACCTTGTCTTTGAGCATTGTTGTTGAAGCCCTAATTGGTTGAGAAAATATATTGGTTGTTGGAAAGAACATGAGTATCATTGTTATATGAGATATTGCATGGTTGGCAATTGTTGGGTTGTGTTTCATGTTCTTGAGAAAAGCATATTACATCTATCTTATTCTTATGAGATTTGAGATTGAGTTGAGATTGATATTGAGAGTTAAGTATAGAACATATTGAGTCTCTAACAATTCTCTTTATGTTTCTATGAGATTTGAGATTGATATTGGGAGTTAAGTATAGAACATATTGAGTCTCTAACAATTCTCTTTATGCTTCTATGAGGTTGATGAATCACATTGGGTCTCTAAAAATTCTCTTTGTGGGTTCATGCCAAGCAAGTTTTTCTTGATGAACTTGTGAGCAGGTTTTGGACAGGTTTCGTTGGGGACTTGTGAGCAGGTTTTGGATAGGTTCCGTTGGGGACTTGTGAGCAGGTTTTGGATAGGTTCCTTTGGGGACTTGTGAGCAGATTTGGACAGGTCCTAGCAGAGGACTTGTGAAGCTGAGTTTGATAGTTCTATCAGAGAACTTGAGGTCAGAGGTGCATTGGTTCTATGAGAAGAACCCGAGGACATTTGTGCTAGACCGAAGGACTGTGTTTAGTGCAAATTCGAGGACCAGCTTTGAGGTGATAGAGTTGAGGATAGAGGTCTCCAGCCAGAGCAGGGAATATAGGTGTCTTCTATGGATAGAGTTCCATTTGCTAAGGGCAACGGAGGTAGAGGTCTTCTAGAGGATCACCAGCCAGAGCAGAGGTAGGGGAAGGTATCTCCTTTGAGCAGAGGCTCATAAATTTATATTGGGGGAAGGTATCTCCTTTGGGCCGAGGCTCATAAACATTGTAATTGGGAAGGTTTCCCAAAGAACTTTGAGATAACTTTTAGAGAAAAGTTTTGTGGATGTAGCCCAAGATTTCTGGGTGAACCACGTTAAAATTGGTGTCACTTTGTGGATGATCTTGTGCATTGTTTTGATATTGCTTTGGATATATTGCTTTATTATTTTGAAGTATAAAGGAAAAGTAAAAAGAGGTCTTATACTGTTCACCCCCCCTCTCAGTATAAGCTTGTGTTCTTCAAAAAATGCATAGTGCAAATACAAATATTTTTGGATTTTATGCTTTACTATTTTTTTTGGATTTTATAATTTTTATGGATTTTGAGCCTTTATATTTGACCAAATGGTGAGTACATGCCTTCAGAGCCTTTAAATTGACCAAGTGATTTTTCAAAAAACCCTTGGAGCTTTTTAGGATGACTGAGCGGTTTTAAACAAACCCTCGGAGCCTTTTGGGGTTGACCAAAGGTTTGAAATACCTTTGGAGCCTTTTGATTGACCAAACTACTCACAAGAGAGCTTGGATATTTTTAGGATGATCGAGCGATTTTAAGAAAACCCTCGGGGCCTTTGAATAACACAACCAAGTAGTTTTAGGAACCCTTGGAGCCTTTTGGGGTTGATCGAGCAATTTTAAGCAAACTCTCAAAGCTTTTGACTGACACGACCAAGAGGTTTTAGGAACCCTTGGAACCTTTAACTACACTCTTAAGCATAGAACACCTTAATATGGATGATTTTAAGAGGTTAAATCTCTTCAACACCCCATAACGATGTTATGTTATAGGTACCCAAACCAATATTTTTAGATATGGTATAGGGTCCTAGCCAATTAGTCATAAATTTATCTCGCATATCTGGCAGTAAATTAGAGTTATGTTGGTTCTATTTCAAGCAATTATCCTCAACTTCAAAGTCTCTCTCATAGACTCTGATATTGTAAGCTCATTTAGTCATTCCTAATAAACACAAAGATGCTCCAAGGCATTCATGTGATGTTCATCAAGCAACGTCATTTGATCTAGTCGAGCTTACCGCGTAGTGTCATCATCAATGAACTCTTTCAATGCGACGTGCAGTGTTGGAATTTCTTATTCCAAGGGAATAAAGGCCTTAGTGCCATATACTAGTGAAAATGGTGTTACCCTAGTGGGCATCCGAATGCTAGTCCTGTAAGCCCATAACACAAGGGACAGCTGGATATGCCAATATTTGTGTTTTTCTTGAACCATATTTTTCAAGATGGCCACCACTATCTTATTTTAAGCTTCAGCCTATATGTTTTCTTATGGATAGTATGAAGTCAAAAAACTATGTTTGATTCTATAATTAGACATCAAAGCTCTCACAATTTTGTTCTTGAATGATGTTCCATTACCCAAAATTATTTTGGATGGAATATCGAAATGACTTATGATATGCTCTAGTATAAACTCTGTTATACAATCTCCAGTGGTTATTGTTAAGGGTATTGCTTCCACCCACTTTGTGAAATACTTAGTAGCCATGATAATAAATGTATGCTGGCCTGATGATAGAGGAGAGATATTGCCTATGAGATCCAATCCCCACTAAGAAAATGGCCAAGCTACCTAGATGGGCTGTAAGGCCTGCGATGGCAAGTGCATAAGATTAGCATGATTCTGAAATTTGACACATTTCTTGACATACACATTGCAATCCTTATCCATAGTGGGCCAATAGTAACCCATTTGAAGGATACGCTTAATGATGGCTATGCCATTGAAATGGTCACCACACGTACCATCATGAGCTTGTAAATTTTTTTTCCAAGATGAATCTTGGGGCTCTAGACAACAAAGGAGGACTCCATCATAACCTTGTTGGTACAAAATATCTCCTATAAAGACATATTTAGTCGCTTTCTGCTTGAATGTGCATTTTGTGACATGCGACAATCACTCTTGGATTAAACCAATTTTCATGAAGTCTTGGATTTGCGATATCCAATTTTGATAAGCCTCAACTTCGACTGCCAAGATGAATTTTTTCCCCTACGTATTTACTTTTTCAAATGTAGACTGGGAAATAACCTTATGGTGAATGGTGGTACCACTCCCTATCAGACTCTGGGAGGTTAATGACCCCCATGGTGCCTTATTCAGAATGTCTTCAGCTCTATAGAACCATTTAAATTTTGGTTCTATGTTGATCATGTTGATTGAAATTTTATTATCAAAGGCTTCGCATTCCGTAGGGGGATGCGAAAGCATTTTAACATAAATGGTAGTTAAATCAACAGATGAATTTTGAGGGATTAAGGATCCCAAATACACCATGGTGTCTATGAACCTATTTGATGAATTAAGGATTACCTCGATGTCATACCATTCAATTTTAGCCAAATATGTAGTAACAAGATCTTTGTAGGATTTCAATACTGGACATCGACACTGAAAGAGCCCCTTAACTTGATTTACTATGAGCAAGGAGTTTCCAAAGATGTTTAATCTTTTAATTTTCATGGCAATGGCTATGTGGAGGCCCAATAGTAGGGCTTCATACTCAACATTGTTGTTGGTGCAAGGAAAATCTAATTTAAATGACAAGGGCATTGGAGCTCATTGCGGTGTAAAGAAAACTATTCTTGCACCACCTCCTTGATTGTACTTTGAAACATCAAATAATAGAGTCATATCAACATTATTATCTAGTTCTTCAAGTTTGGGAGCTTTGGATACAATGAATACTGCATCATCCAGAAGCTCAATGGTCAGAGGCCTACTGTTTGATAGTAGTGCCTCAGCCAGCTGATCAGCTATGACTTATCCCTTAATGGAATTTTGGCTTATGAATTCCAAATTGAATTCTATCAGTAGCATGATCCACTTTGCAGTACGCGTGTTATGATACATCTTACTCATCATGTACTATAAAGGATTTTGTTTTGATATAACATATGTCGTATGACTTAGCATATAGTGCCACAATTTCTTGGTAGTGAACACTACTACTAAACACAGTTTCTCCACATATGCATACCCTAGCTTGTAACTCACCAAGGTTCGACTGATATAATATATGGCTTGCTCTTTGCCTTACACGTTCTTTTGGGCTAACATGGTCCCTAATGCAAATTCGATCACCGATATATATATATATATATATTTATATATATATATGCAAAAAGGCACATCTGGCCTTGGTGGAGCTAACACTAGCGATGTCGCCAGGTATTGCTTTATTTCAGTGAAAGTTGCTTGACAATACTCATCCCAATTGAATGGGACCCCCTTGTGTAGCAGTCGATTTATGGATCAAAACTTATCCTATAACTAACTGATGAATCACTTTATCGATGCTACTTTTCCCTGAAGGCTCCTTAACTCTTTAATATTGGAGGGAGGACGCATCTCTAAGATAGCCTTGACCTTCATTGGGTCAACTTCGATGCCTCACTTTGAAATGATGAATCCTAAGAGCTTACCAAAAGTTACGCCAAATACACACTTCTTAGGATTCAACCTGACATTATATGACCTCCGCATGCTCAGCACGTAGCAATGACTTGGCCAACAAGTCATCCATATAATCTTCTAGGATCTTATGCATATGAGATGATATGTGGCACCAACATTTTTGAGGCCAAATGGCATAACTTTATAGAAAAATGTCCCCCATGGCATTATAAATATGGTTTTATGATGGTCTTCGGGTTTAATCTGAATTTGATTGTAACTAGAAAAACCATCCATTAAGGAGAGCATTTCATGACCTGTAGTTGCATCTAGAAGAGCATCGATATTAGGCAACAAAAATGAATCTTTGGGTGTTGCCTTATTCAGGTCTCTAAAATCTATGCAAATATGGATCCTTCCATCAGGTTTTCCTATGGGTACCATATTGGACACCCATTCTAGATAGTCGATGGAGATTACAAATTCTACGTCCAACAACTTTTGTAGCTCATCTTTCACCATTAAGGCAATTGGATGCATCTTTCTAAGCTTTTGCTTGACCGACTTCTTTGTCAGATCTAGTGAAAGGTTATTGTGTAACCAATTTCAGGTCTAGACCTGGCATGTCTTTGTATGTCCAAGCAAAAATATTAGGTCTCTCTTTTAGTAGAGGGATGAGGGTGGCACGCTCATCTGGAGTGAGACTCTCTCCAAATTTAACCTTCCTTGGATTAGTGGGATCATTACTAATATCCACATCGAAGGTTTCCTCTATTGACATATGCGATCCCTCCTCAAGCTGATGAGGCGTAGGAATAAAATGGATGTCATCCACTGGGTTCATAGATTCCGCGTTGGAAGCATCCTCAGCATGATAAACATCATAAGCACAACCTAGCACAAAATGAAATGGTTGTAACATTTCTTCATTAGGGAAGAAATCTTAAGGCTCAACAGGTGAGTCAGCGTGATCCTAGTCGATAGCATCTATATTTAGATGCAATAGTTTGGATGTATCTGCTAGATTGTGGAGTGGAGTGGTCAAATAAATGGAGACCATATTGATGGAATGGAATTGATCTCCAAGACCACATAGACAAACTTCTACATAATAGATGTAGTCCTCATACCCGAGATCTGGCTCTAATGGCATAGGCACAAATGGGTCCTCTCTATGTGGACTATAGATGATTGGGTCCTCCCTATGCACTGATTGCAATATGGGATCATTTGGCTCACGAAGCTCCATGTAGGTAGGCATACGGGGAAACAACATGTGATAAATCACATTAAAGTTTTGTGGTATTCCCCTAAGGCGAGGGTCGAGATTGATTTCTCTTCGCATGTCCTCAATCGTATAAGGTGCATGGTGGTGACGTAGGTAGGGAGGTCCTAGATAGGCTCTCTCCATTTCATCCTCTTCATCACTATCATAATACAATCCTTAATTTACCCCTACAGGTGGGGGACACTCTGGTAAGTGCGGTCCCATGAATCTCACTTCCTGGTCACTATCATCCATGTCCAAAAAAATTGGATAATAAGTTCGTATGTATGATGTTGATGAGAAAATTGGCTCTACTTCTTCCCCCAAATGATCAATGTTGGGAAGAATATCCTTGGTAACATGTACCGACTCTACAGGCAGTAGGTGATGCACATACAAAGGCCTTAGATATCCCCCCTCAGCTTCATCCTCAGATTGGTCACCGTTGTAGGATTCGATGTCGACATCATAACTTGGTCCACTTATCTCAGAGGTGGACTCCTCTCCATCATCATTGTATAGATCTCCTGACTTGAGATCACCTAAAACTATGGGGTTATGCCCCTGCACACCTATGTCATTGGTTACATTACAGATTTGATGACCCAGGTTGCCTCTGGGGTTCTGCTCTATATCAGTCTACTCTAAGAGCCCTTCATGATCTTCTTCAAGTGGCTCAGAGGTGATGACATATACCATTGGGCTAGTCCTCAAAAAGATATATGGATTAGGATGATATGGGTTAAAGTCCACATCATCCCCTAGACTAAGGTACAAGTGATCTAAGGATGCTACGAGCAAGTTTTCTTGTCCTTGTATCTGTAATCCCAGCCCGAACCTATCAGTTGCTAGCTGATAATGTGGCTCAAGCGGAGTCCTACGCCCTTGTTCAAATAGGCCAAGTCCATACCCATGCCAGTGATATAACTCAAAAATATGCATGGAGTACTCTAGGTTGGATAAATAATGAACATTTACTATGAAAGGTTTGTCGTCATATTCATCCATGGGTGTTCACACTGGAAGCTGATCCAACCCAGCGTAAATGAAGTTAGTCTGATTGGGTGGCTCTCCCAATGGTACCATCGATCCAACCAAAAATGATGAGCATGCGATCGGCCCATCTCTTGTGCAGTCTCTAGAATCAGTTCTAAGGTTACATTATGCACAATATACTCGCCTAACCCTATGTTGGTGAGATGTACAATCACCCGTGGTGCGGATGACCCTACTGACAATGCAGGTGAGGTAGGCTGAGGTACCTCCTTGACTATGTCTTGGGATTCCTCCACTTCCATGGGGATGGGAGCCTCCTCGATGACTGGTTCGAGCATATGTTTCTTCTCTTTTTCACCCATTTTCACCTTTAACTTCCTATCGTCCCTAAGCATCACTGATGCAGTTAGTTTCAACGAAGTAGAAGTAGTGCGCTCAGATCTATGCGATACATATATCGATGGTTGAGCATGTACTGTTGGTTTACCTCCTAGATTTTTAATCGATGATGCAAGCCGGACATCCAGGTGTGTTGATGGGAGTATGAAACCCCCAGGAAAATTTTCTAGGTTCACAAACTTAAAAGGTTCTTCATCTGACGACACTACATGAACCCATCCCTCATGCAGATATTTTACACATTGGTGTAATATAGAGGGAACACAATGCATTTCATGAATCCAAGGCCTCCCAAGTAGGATGTTATATTGCATAGTGCCCTCGATCACATGACACATCATAGAGATGGTCTTTAGGCCTACCTAAATAGGTAGGATGATTGTGCCAACCGTCGAGCATAGGGCATCGTTAAACGCTCTCAACGTGAAGGTGGTGGGCACAATATGTGACTTTGGTAGCTTTAGATGATTCAATGCCTTGGTCATTATTATATTAATCGATGAACTAGTGTCGATAAAGACCCTCTTGAAAGGCATGTGATTGACACATGCGATGATATGCAACGGTGGGTCAACTATATCTATGGGAACCATCTTGATTTCATGATCATAAAATTGGATCATGGGCTCCTGGCACTGTTGTACATGTCCCACAAAATTGGTAAATGCTTGAGCATATTGAGATTGTACTTTGATGGACCTTAGAATGTCCATAAGAGTCTCCCTATGCCTAGGGGACTGTTGTATCAGTTCATATATAGATAGCTTCATAGGAGCTATCTGTAGGTTTTGGACTAGCCTACTCCGTATGGTCACCATCGGTCTCATTGGTGGGCCTGGGATATTTTGTGTTGGATTCTAATTTGGTGTAGCCTATATCCTAATGGGAACACATGGTTGATTTAGTTTCTCATATCTCCCATGTCTGGTAACAATATTCACCATACCTATGAACCCCTGGGTGGGTGGTTTGACGTGCACTTGGTTGACCTGGCCAACGTTGTTGCGTGATGCCTCATGGTTTGGTAACGGATTCTTGTAAATCCCCATGTTTTGGTTGTCAGGTGCCAGTGGGTTACTTGGTACTACAAGCTCACCATTTTCAATCATATTTTGCACAATATGCTTGAAGGACCAACACACTTCGATGTCGTGGCCCTTCCATGGCGCGGTAGTCAATGCAAATATAGGTCGTCTCTGATACCCTTTCGACTTGGGCTGATTCGGATCGACTAGCTTAACCTTGAGCAGTTTGATCACCTTAGCCTCGCATAACTAATGGAATATTGACGTCAATGATTCCATTAGAGGCATGAATTGGTGAGGTGGACATTGTTCTTTGTTTTTGCCCTTATAATTATTATTACACTTTTTTTACTACATAGGAGGAGGTTGGGCCTGATAATTCTACTTTTGCTGCCCTTTATCCTCCCTCTGGAGGTTTAGCACCACTTGGTTGACGTGGGTCTGCTTGCCCTTATGTTTTGTGGAGCTCTTCTTGGGCCCCTCTTTCCTATTCTTAAGCTTCAAGTTGCCTTCTTGCAACTTGATATCTTCAATTACTTTGGCTTACGCCAAAGCTTCCTCGAATGTTGAATACTGTTGTAATTGCAACAATAGCGAGATGTGCTTGGCACAACTCTTGGTAAAAATTTGGGTCAATTCCATAGAAGGAATAGGGAATGGTAGCTTCACCATTAACCTCCTCCATCTCTTTTCGTACTGTTCAATTGGCTCATCATCACGTTGAGCTAGCATAGCCAAATCGAAAAGGTTAGCCTATTTCTTGATGCCAAAAGAAAAGCGTTCAAGGAAAGCGTCAACTAGTTGCTTAAAACTGGTAATGTTGTACCTCTTTTGCTGATTGAACCACTCCCGAGTTGGGCCTGAGAGGGTTGTGATGAATGTGTGCAAAAGTAAGGTATTATTACTCGCAATTTGGAAACAAGCATCCAAAAATCCCGTGACATGCTCCTGTGCATCTTCATCACCTTTAAATTTGTCTAGCCTGGGCATAACAAAATGCTCAGGGTAGGTAGGAGAAGGTATCAAGGGGTCCAAAGGCTCATTATGAATCTTTCTTAATGTCGAATTTTGAAGAGCCATGCCTTGCCTCTCAATCACTTTTACTTTTGCTGCTAAGGCTTTATAAGCCTCTGAGGATAAAAAGTCCTCCTCCCTAAGCTAACGCGAGGGTGGTCTTGGAGGTACATTCTTCCTCTGTCGGGGTGGAGGACATTGCTCTTCCTCCTCCTCAACTTGGGAGTCTTCAGGATACTCTTGATTATTTTCCTCTCCCTCTTCTTCCTCATATTGTTGTTGCCTCTCATGTTCGAACGGTGGTGGTCGTTCTCTTTGTAGGGCACTAATATGAGTGTGAGCGTCTCTGCGCTCCTGCTGCACATCGGCTTGTGAAAAAACCTTTCTTTGAATGCACTCTCTATTATCCATGTGAGTGTATAGACCAGCCCTGGCTAGCCTATCCTCCTGCTCTATGCACTCCTTTTGGGTAAGGATGCATTCCTCACGCATGCACTGCTCGTATAGTCTTTGTCTGATGAGCCTCTGTGATTGAAGATTCTCTTCTTCAATGCACTGCCTTTCTAAGTGAGCATCCTCCAATTGATCTTGGAGGAGCTATCGTTGCTGCTCAGATACCAGTCTGTGTGATCTATCAAGGTCATTGGCCATGATAGGCCTTTGGTATGCATGCTCTGTATGAGCGACCTTATGGGTTCTGTACCCATCTGACTGATTTGCGATGCTTTTACCCTTGTCTGTAAAGATGACATTGGCATCCTGTTGAGCTCTATGCTCTATGCCACCATGTGTGGATGGTGGATGTATCACATGAGGGTGCTTAGAAGCCTCTCCATGCTCTCTAGAAGTCCTAATAGAACTCACACTATGCTCACTCGGGGTATGAGTGGGCGGAGCCAAAGGCTTATAGCCTAGCTACTCAAGGATGCTACCTAAGTCATCCAACTGTCTGGATCTCCATCGCTCATGCGATGGTGTGCCATTGGATCCCACCTTAGCCATATCAATAGTGATATTTCGATGTTCACTATGTGCGATATTCTGCATAGGCCTATGCTCAATGGTGGCTCTATCTGTATGCCCATGAATGGGTGGATATCGATCCCATTTGTACTTCGAAGGTGGATCCATGGATCCTCCTGTAGACCTATGATGTAGGGGTACTAACTTGGACCCCTGGATAACATACTCTTCGGCTGATCCTATGGATGCACGTGCAACATGATCTCGATAATGGCTTTCGAGTGGAACACCCTCATGCTGAGAGGCTCCTTGCTCTATTATGTGCCTAGAAGAATGCACAAAAACTCCTCTATTGGGGGTACGCTCAATAGGTTCCCCTCTTGTTGAGTTGTCTCCTCTAATGCTCATCGAACGACATTCAGGAAGTGCATGTGGGTGAGGGTTCAACATGTGCTGATGTGAATCTATTGGGGCTTGGTCATGGGCATCAGGCTTATGCCTTTTCTGACCACCTCGTGTCTCCACCATGGTGTACCTAGTGTCTAAATTTATTCTTTATTACATAAACAAGGTATACAATGGTGTTTATCTTGTATTAATTTTTAAAAGTGAGCCCTAGACTGTTTGATGTTGTTTCAAGTTTGTTGTATCAGTAAAGAACTCCTTATCATGTTTTGAAAGCTTGTTGGATGATATTCTCAGTTTAAATGGCTTTCACCTGTATACTTGCAGCTCGACAACTTGGCTATGAACTCCAAGTCACGTAATCCAACCTATAATGTGTGGTAATGAAGCCCACACACGGTCAGGGAGCACAGGTCCTCCCAGATCCTCACCCGTTTTCTCCTAGTCAGCGTTATACCCTCCGAAGAGAATACATGTAAATTTTCTAGGGTACGAAAGGTTCTCGGATCCGATATTGGTCTAGTATCCAAGGGTACATAGGATTTGGGCCAATGAATGGAAATTACACCCACCGTCATTGAACCCTACTAGTGGTTGGATGTGACTCCCAACTCACTAGCGTTTAAGTGAAACATGGTGTGTGTGGTTTATTTTATTCTTTTGCATAAAAGAAAAATGCATAATATAGCATAAATGATTGTTTCCTACATGATATGCAAAAATAAATATTTCATTTCATAAAATATGCATGCTATATCCTAAATGATTTTTGACAATGCAATTACGATGATATAGCCCCTGATTGGGCCTCAAGCATGCAAACCAACACATAATTTTTATCAAGCATGCTGTATTCTAGGGTGGACCACACTCAGAGGTCCATTGTTCCTAGTAGCGTCTTTCTAATAATGCAAACATGAATACAAATCTAGGACCTAGTTCATTTCTCTTTTTTAGTTTTCCTAGTTGTATTACAAATTTGGCATTCTAGAAAAATACAGAGACAAAAAAAGTTATAGAGGGTGAAAAGTGGGACCTACCTTAGGTCCACATCCGGTCTGTGTTTTATCCTCTGCTATCTGATCTATCTGCTATAAACCATAGGTCTGATTCACGGTTTTGACTGTAGGCCGCATCTTGAAGTCACGGGCCAACAATGAGACCACAGCTGGAAGCTACGGTTTGCACCTACAATCCAAAAAAATATAGAAGATGTCAGATTAGGTGCTTAAAATGTGGAGTTCCACCATGATCGCCTTATGTATGACCATAAAGGCGTGCACCCGATATTGCAATTGCATAAAATGAAGTAAAAAGCGATATTCAAACACAAATTGACAAAGACGAAACAATTAAGTAAAATGCATCTTTATTTCCTTTTGGAACCAATTCATGTATTACAAATGAATCCCTCTTAGGGATACCCCTTTTTGATACGCAATTACAATGTTGTAATCCCCTTGGGGATACAATGCACTTTTCAAGCCTTTAAGGTGACACGAACTGCTCTAGGGTGGAGTGAACCCTCTTCTTCGCGTTGAGGAAGGAATTGGATGGTTGAATCTCCTTTGAATATGATTCCCTGTGGTCAAGAAACAATAGAAAAGCATTAAAAGCATATGAAGCCTCTCATGATGAGGCCCTTTAAAGGAAATATACACAAAGATAGCATAGCAACATGAAATCAAGAAAGTGGATAAACCATGCTAAACATAAGCAACTCTTATAAAGATTGTTAGAAATATGTAAATAAGGACTACAACTACCAATCTAATGGATCTAATGTATGAAATAAAGCATTATAGCATGGAAAGAAACTAATTATGCCCTACTTGCTAAAATAGAGTAAATCTAATCAATTGCTTAATCCAGTCAGTCAGAGTCTTTAAACTACCAAATCAAGTACTAAACTGATTAATCTGACCTAGCTAAGCATACTGTAAAAGGGACAGTAAGGGGATCTTATACCTGTTGCAAACCATAGCTCGGATGAGCGGTCTGCACTGTAAACCATGGTTGAAAGCCACGGTGAGCAACCAAGTAGTTTTGCTCTCCAAATCAGGGGTTGTGGGATTGATCCTCCTTGTCAAATTGATGATCAAGGGTCACCTCAGTGTCCTCTGATAGGTTTGGCGGTTGAATTGCTCGATAGGGCCTCCGTTTGCCCAAATTAGTGTTTCTTGGCATTCTAGCTCCTTAGGGCATCCATGGCATAATTTTTCATGATGCTTGGGTTGGCAAAGTGATAGCAACAAATCTCTCTTAGTGCACTCAAGTGAGTCCACAATTTGATAGGGCTTCACTGCTCAAATGCTCTCTCTTGCTATATCTTTGCCCTAATTTGAAGGGGTACTTATAGGACTACCCAAGGGCTAGGGGTGGCTTCATGGAGAAGCCAAGAACAAGAAGGGGTGGTTAGGATAGTTGGATTAGAAGCTTATGTCCTTTAACCACCTTCTTCTAGATCAAATGGTCGTTCAAATTGATTTGGCTTGGATGAAGGCCAACTGAACTTTAGTTTAGACCATAGGTGACAACTATAGTTCAGACTATAGACCATAGGTTTCAACCATGGTTCAGACTATAGACCACATGTCTCAACTATTATTCAAACTGATTAGGCCAAGGAGCCCAAATTGAGTGGTTAGAACCACTGCTCTATCTTGGAGTCTATCCAAGATCTTCCATATGGTCTTGTAGCATGTCCATATGAGTAGTTGCCATCGACATGATGTGTTTTAGGTGTCTACACTATGTACCCTGGTGGTTGGTTCACATACACTTCCTCCTTCAAGTGACCATTTAGAAATGCACTTTTGACATCCATTTGATATATAGGGCAATGCTTTTGAGTTGCCATAGCAATAATTGTCCTGATTGTTGTCATTTTTGCCATAGGAGCTCATAATCAATTCTCTTTTGTTTCTTGTAACCTTGAGCTACTAGGCGAGCCTTGCAGCGATCTAGTGATCCATCTGCTTTCTACTTTGCCTTGTACACCCATTTTTTTCCAATGGTATATTTTCCTTGGGGTAAATCAACTAACTCCCAAGTATGATTCAGTTAGGATTAATAATATACCATCTAATAGTATGATTATCAAGCCACATGAAAGGAATAAGAAGGAAGATGTACATAGAGGATGAAGAGGAAGGAATATGTCCTCTTCAACCCCCCTTAGGACAACTTCCATCAAGAAGCCTACAAAGGATCCATCAAATGTCTCAAAAAAGTAGAGACTCATCACCAAAAATAATGAAACCATACTCCCAAACTGGTGCTTGTGACACAGATCAAGGCTATGAACCATAATAAAAATGTCACTAAAGAAAACTCCCTAAAACCAAAGTTTCTTTACAAAATAAGAGTGTGAATATAGTATGAAAATAACCACAAGGATCACAAGGTATGTCCAAATTGACTCCACAAGCATAAGTAGTGGTTTCCACATATATGAACACAATGGGCTGATAACAAGGTCAAAAAAATGGACAAACAAATTACTTCAAGGGAATCTAAAAAAGAAAGGGCACCAAAGTAGCTTTCCAACTTGTATTGATGGTGACCTCCTCATCCTATCGAAATGCATGGGTAACCAGCCACTGCAACCGCTAGGTGATATAGAGAAGATGACTAGATATGATGATTATTTACAAAGCTATGGGAGTTGCGGGTTCAATTGAGAGTGCACTCCAATGTACAACATATTTGAGGTTAAAAACTCAACTAAAACAACCTCAAAATAAAAATAGACACCACCATTGTGTCCATCTCAGAAACACCTTTCTGATGACTATAAATACCCCTATCTTCCACTCTCTATGGGGCATTTATATTTCTAGAAAAAATAGCAACCTCTCTAGGTAGAAAACATCGATCTGTGGTGGAAAAAATAGTCTTCTACCTTACATGGGCCATTATGTCAGCCATTTATCATAGATATAAAGTTCCCCAAGCCCCCTTAACTTTTAATAAAAAAGCCATGCACCCTTATATTAAAAAATGCACATCTACCATTATACACAACATATAGAACACACTCTCACAGTGCCATTAATGGCTTTCGAAAATCATTTTTCAGTACTCTTAGATTTTTCAGTACATAGCAGCGATTTGTGGTGTAGAGACCCCTTGACGAAAAGTGCCACCACCAACATTTCTCCACCGCGGTCAATATGGAACCACCAACTGAAAATGTCATTGCTCATGATAGAATTACCATAGTATACACCACAAATCCAATGGCTGATAAAAGGACATGGTAGTCACAACATCACATCAGATGCACCCTCTCTGATTCCTACCAAGAAGGGTTCAATGTTTAAATTGAACAATGTCATGAATACGCGACGCCCATTCCTATGCTCATTGTTTATTTTGTCACCACTAGCGACTCCATCGGTGAGATGCTATGTATCATTTCAAACTCAACAAATTCCTTATTTATCTTACAAATTCACCTTTTCAACAAAAAATTTAATTATTCAAAAATCAAAAAATAAAATTGAGGAAGGAGAAGCAGCCTTATTTCTTTGAAAATTTGGACAAAAGGAATCAACAGCTCTACGCGCATGATCGGTGTCATCCATTGTTTTTGTTCTTCACTGGCATTTTGTAGAGTTTGGAGGTTTCAAATATTGATAATAAAATAGTATTAGCTGGTTACACAAAATTTCATCGCTTGTGTGAAAAACCATTCATTACCATATCTAGAATATAAAAACAATTCTTACAGGCCTGCTACACTCTTCTTTTTTATCTCCAGAAAATAGTAGATTGGGCCCACAGGTCTGGGAAATAGAATGCACTTGGTTCACTGAGATCCCCATAAAAATGAGCACCACATAGCCGAATTCAACACCCACAACATTGGTTCCAAACTTTAAATATCACAATCAAGTTATGAAAAAAATCATCTATCCGCCCACAACATGAATCCGTGTGCAAGTGAACTGTGTTGTGTCTAGGTAAGTGAAGGCACTGAGAAAAGAAAATGGGTGCCGATATTCACCCAATATTGCATAAGATTCAACCAAAGGTGCATTCCCATCAATAGTTATGTGAGCATGGCAGTCAAAACTGAATAAACAACCATCATCTCCTCCATTAACGACCATTTGCAGCCTAGAATATAACAAGATAATTAAAAATCAATGCCATTCATGAAACATGATCCATGATCGTGGGTGATCTTCGCCATAAAGAAGCTCCTTGTTTAGAGCAAAGCTAGATCATGCATCCTACCAATAAACAATCAATAGCAATGGTAGTTGAAGCTTCTATTGAAGACTATGAAAAAAATGACTCCCGGATGACTTTAGTTCATGTGGCTCAAAGGCCAAAATGTAGAAGAAAATAGCAAGTTCCTCGGGGAAACCATGACTGGCTTATATTTGTGAGAGCGAAGGTAAGCAGTGTTGGATCCACGTACAGGTTATCCAGGCCCACCCATAAAAGCTAAAGGACCCCAAATCCCCCTCTACAGTCGATTTGAATATTTATTTTGCTTTGCACATCCGACTAACAACAAATTACAGATGACATGCACCGACGCACCAACTAACCCCTAAAGAAACTATTGCACTCAAAGTACGTGCAAAGAACTTTGATATCCTTCATATTGCAAGTCTCTTCTCCTTGCGAGCAATTAACAAGTGGTCGGGAAAGCTACAACAAGAGTAAAAAATCAAATGGATTAGGAACCCAAAATCACCGTCATCACGCTGCTAAAAACTTTAATTTCTATGCCATCGATAAAAAAAAGATGCTATAAACAACGTCTTCTTCGCACAAATCATTGGTCCTTGTCACCCACGATCTTCCACCTCCTGCACAAATCATTGAAGAGATTTTTGGAACATCTTGGTGCACAGAATTGATTATCGTTGAATGATTTGAATTGCACCATACATGTGCCACACATTTCAAGTGCCTATGGCTGTTCATGTATACTCAAAACACCACCGTACGTTACCAACATAAGGTGATAATTACCACTCCAGTGCATAGGTCTATCTCCAAGTGGATGTCTGAGCATGAGAATTTTAGATTGAGATCAATCTATCGCAAATGACGCTGGGATATGAAGTGCGCATTTTAATTTTCTTAATGATGGCCACATATTTTGCACCAATATTTCAACTGAAGTCCTCGTACACCTCTGCAATTGATACTGCCCACAATTCAAATTCACTACATTCAAAAAATAACATTATCTCCTCTACCTGTGGAATCTGGGTTCGAAATTTTTTGATGAGCTACCAAATTCTGTGTAGACAACCAAATGAATACTGAGATAATTGTAATGAATATAAACAATAGACATCTAAAATTGTTTCTTAAGACCAGCAGATGCATAATATGTCTCTTAGGCATGGTGCATAGGGTCTTCAACTTTTATAAGGTAACACTTTCATTAACTCGTCGTGAAGTTCAGCTCCGGCTTCACGATCACGTACGAATCCTGTATAAAAGACAAAAACTGATGTCAATAATGCAGTGGTACTCCAACATCAAAAAACAATTTGTAGTTTGAACCCGATATGGTATGGGTTGGAGTGCACTGTGATGTCCTTGTCCTCCTTTCCAAAACTAGAGGTAGCACCAAAAAATTTGTCGCCTCCTCTCTGATGCAAAGAAGGATGAAAAAAAGTCAGCCATGCTAGGTGCACATAAAACAAAGGGAGGTAACAAGAATTGTAGCAGTTTTTCGGAAAGCACAACATCCCACAAAATAGACTACAAAGAGGAAAAACAAGAGAATGATACTGGTGGTCCATCCACCTAAGCATAGCAGCACAAAAAAATATTTCCAGATGACCATGATTTGAAATGCAACATGCAACAAAGAGGTCTGCCATTCTACAAATCCTAAAAACTAAAAAATATTAACCTTCCAAACTAAAATTTTAAAACCATTTGGTTTATGATCCATCAAAATATGGAGAGCATAATCCCTCGGTTAAAAACATTAGAGGAAAAAAAAGAGAGTGGGGATTTCCATGAGGGATATTCCCCATGAGGAAAAGCTCCTCAGGCTCACAGGGCAGGGAAAGCCTGCTCTGATAATCATATAGTTGTACATCCTTATATTATTAGTAGCGCTATTAATTATACTAACTCATGGTGGTCGTATTGTTCCATGTTTCTTTAAGGTATTTATTTTATGTTGTTCTTCTTATCTGTATTTTGATATTTCTATATTATATTCCCTTAGTATCAAATTTTATGGCTACCGGATTACCAATGGGTGCTCTCTCCAACACACCGTGACGTGTCGCAAGAGAGAACTTTGGGCTTCTGACGTGGGGATAGTGGACTGATTGTCCTCTTCAACTCATTAAACTCGAAGGGTTTGTTTCACTCTCACTAAGCATTAAAGATATTTCATGGTTGTCAATATCGACGGGTAATATTGGACACTTGTCCAATCGATTATAATGTTCAATTTCATAATGTTACTTCTATATATTTCCTTCATTTTGGCATTTCTTTCACCCTGCTCTGACGAAACATTGTTTGCGCTGAAGGTTGAAGTTCGAGGAAAGATTTTGATGCTTGTTATTTTTGCTAAGGAAAATTGATGCAGGTTTGTTTACCAAAAGCTAAAATACCATTCTTGAAGCAAAGCAGAAGGCGTGTTTGCATGGATTTTCCCTATGCTATTCTATTGAGGTGATGAGCTACCATTGCCATTCAGCGTTCGTGGTGGTTTCACCAGCGTGCAACACTGAAGTCACGTCCTTCGTGGAGCTCAGAAGGCATGTTTGCATGGATTTTCCCTACGCTATTCTGTTGAGGTGACAAGCATACCATTGCCATTCAGTGTTCATGGTGGTTTCACCAGCGTGGAGCTCAAAATCAATGGTCTACCAACCCATACCTGTGTTTAGCTACGTTCGATGCAAGACAATTTCATGGCCAACTGTTTGACCTTCCTCAGAGCGCATTCTTGCATTCGAGGAGTGCTAGCTGCTTCTCACAGTAATTCAACTCCTGGCCCTCAAAGTGCTGGTTTCATCATCGTGCAAAGCTGAAGGTCGTGTCCTTCGTGGGGCCCATTGCCCAAGTCTTGGGGTAATATTTTTCTTGTTGTGCTCACCTCTTTCGAAGAGCAAGGACGACGTCAGGGCCACCACCCTCTCAGATAACAACGATCTATTTTTTTCAAGGAATATATGAAACTCTTCTAATGTTTTCTTTATATATATCATTTGTATATCTTTCAAAATAACATTGTAAAAGTTTCTCACTATTCTCTGCCTATTGTTAAAGGCATTCTCTGTGAGAAACTCCTTGTAAAAATCATCAATAAAATATTTTTTGGGGGGTTGTTTATGGTAGTGCTGCATATTGCACCTACTCTTAATGGATTACAAAAAAGGGGGGCTTCTTCATGTGCCAAATTTCATGATTTGGAGACTCTACTGATGTTGCACTATTTACTACTACTGCACTTCTTACTACCGCACTACTACTCCTTTTAATGCATTACAACTACTGATTACTCCTAGAAGGTGATACTTAACAGAGATTGTTGCATTGGACCCACTCTATTAAAAAATTGATGTTTGATGCTTAGCATTTCATATATGTTATAATACACTCTCAATCAAACAACAAAATCAAAAGAGGCACCATTTTTTGGCCCAAATATCCGAAATTGCCTATGTTCCACGTATCACTCTCCTTAATTTACTTATAGTTTCCCTCTCGTAAGGGCGGGTAAATTGAGGAGTTTTGGTATAAAGGTCTGGTAGGTTAATCTTGCTTCACTTTGCCTATGTTCCACGTATCACTCTCCTTTATTTACTTATAGTTTCCCTCTCGTAAGGGTGGGTAAATTGAGGAGTTTGGTATAGAGGTCTAGCTTCTCTACCTTTTTTCTACAGGAATTCTTGCTCCACAATACTCTAATTGAGGGGAGGTGCATCATTGTCTTCTCTAAAGCTTCTTACAGTTAAGGGGGGAATAATTGGTTCACTGCAATATTATTTTTGCAAAATGAATACAATTGACCCACTCACCCCTCATAACTATCATACATGGAAACCAAAAATATTAAATCTCATTTCTCAAAAAGGGCTCACACACTTGCTAGAAGAGAAACAACCTGAATTTGAAAAAGAATATGAGATATTTGTTCATAAAGGGAAGATGTATGAAACAATGGGTATTATAAGCACAAATGTAAATGAAAGCTTATGGTTTCACATTTCAGAATGTAAAACCCCATTTGAAAGTTGGAAAAAACTAAAGAACTTGTTTGGTAAAGTGGATCAAATAAGGTCAATGCAGCTAGAGGTAGAATTAACAACATTATCTCCTGAAGACTTCAACAATATTGTTGACTTTATCACCAAATTTAAAGAAGTCCTAACTCAATTGAAAGGCAGTGGCAAGAATAAAATAGAAGAAGAATGCATCTATCTCATTATTTCTAAGTTAAATGGAGTGTTTCAAATTTTCTCTACCACTTTTTTGTCTACAAAATATGCACTTGGTACAAGTTTTAAAATGCCATCTTTAGAGGAGTTTTGTGATAGGCTAACTAGAGAGGAAACGAAACTTGCAAAATATGATATCTCTCCCTCTTCCTCAAAAGCATTAGTAGCATCCACCTCCTCTAAAGAAAAATTCAAAAAGAAAGAAAGAGGCCCTATAACTTGTACACATTGCAAAAAGGATGGACACTCTGTGAACAAATGTTGGAAGAGACTACAACAACTAGAGGCAGCAATGAAGGATCACAAAATAGACATCAAGAAGCAGATAGGAAAAGCCTTAAATGTTCAAGGCAAAAATATAAAAACTTCATCAAAGTATTGGGTTCTAGATTCAAGGGCAACTCATCATATGACTTCTTCACATGAGTCATTCACTTCAATCTCCTCAAGCCCAACTTGTAGCATAGAAGTTGGTGACTCATCCTTTATCCCTATCAAAGGAAAAGGTGACATATCCATTGATGGTGGGTATATCAATAATGTTTTGTATGTCCCAAATATAGCTACAAACCTCCTATCCATCTATCAAATTTGTACTTCTTCAAAGGGTAAAACAATTCTATTTTCACCAACAGGAGTTGAAATAAGAGAATTTCAAGAACCACACTCTCTCATAGCAAAAGGAGATATTGATCATAACACTCACCTATTTCACTTCAATGGATTCAAAAATTCAAATGGAGCCTCCTGTTTTGTTGCACATGGAGATCCTGAAAGCAAAATTTGGCATGAAAGGTTTGGTCATCTCAACTATAACTATCTAAAAGAGTTGAATACTCATGAAATGGTAATAGGGTTACCAAAAGTCTCTTCTATTGATGGAGTATGTCCTAGATGTGCTCTTGGAAAACAACATCAAGATCCCTTTAACCCAAGTAGTTCTCAAAAGGCCTCATCCCCTCTAGAGTTAATCCATAGTGACTTGATGGTCTTCCCAGAGCCTTCTTTCAAAGGAGCAAAATATGCCTTAACCTTCATTGATGATTTTTCAAGAAGAACATGGGTCTACTTTCTAAAATACAAAAGTGATGTGCTATCCCACTTCAAAATCTTCAAGGCCTTAGTTGAAAATCAAGCCACTTGCAAAATCAAGCAAATTCATACAGATAATGGGGGAGAATACTTCAGTAATGAGTTCTCCATATTTCTATCAACTCATGGCATAATTCATCAACATTCAGTCTCCCATAATCCACAACAAAATGGCATTGCAAAAAGGAAAAATAGATCTTTGAAAGAAATGGCAAACTGTATGCTCCACTCAAGAGATCTTCCAGCAGTTTTTTGGGTTGAAGCTATTAATTGTGCAAATTATATTCAAAACCGCACACCTCATAAAGCTCTTGGCCATTTGACTCTTGAAGAAGCATGGACTGGCTCAAAACTTGATGTCTCTTTTTTCAAGGTTTTTGGATGTACTGCTTGGGCACATATCCCAAAGAAAAAGAGGAAGGCTCTAGACAAAAAGAGCAAGCAACTCATATTTGTTGGTTATTGTGAGGAAATGAAAGCCTACAGGCTCCTTGATCCCACAACTCATGAGGTATTTTTTCATAGAAATGTTCAATTTGATGAAACATTCCCTCATAAAGATACTCAATATTCATCTTCCAACATTAATTCTCTTGAGCCATCTCCAATATTTGAGCCTCAATATAATGAAGATCCCATCCTTGAAATAAATGACCAAAATGAGGACCCTATAATTCAAACTCCAACTCAAAGTCCTGCAACACCCATTACCCCTTCCACAATGCCAAAATGGGCCCGCACCACAGTTCAAGAGGCCACTCCTTACATCCTAAATCTTCCATCCACCAGAATAAGCAACTCCATGGGTTCTGGCCTTGTTTGTCAGTCCATCTCCATAGATCCTCAATCCTTCAAGGAAGCTACTGGTATAAAAGAATGGGATGATGCCATGGAGAATGAATTTTCCTCCTTAATCAAAAACAAAACTTGGGATCTAGTCCCTCTACCTAAAGGAAGGAAATTAGTTCACTGTAAATGGATTTACAGAACTAAATATGGACCTGATGGAGAAATTGACAAACACAAAGCTCGCTTGGTAGCTAAAGGTTTTTCACAAATTGAAGGCATTGATTATTCTGAAACCTTTGCACCAGTTGCAAAAATGGATTCTGTTAGGCTAGTTCTTGCACTTGTTGCTTCCCAAAAATGGCCAGTTTTTCAAATGGATGTTAAAAGTGCTTTCTTGCATGGTGACTTAAAGGAGGAAATATTCATGGAACAACCTGCTGGATTTATTCAAGACTCCTCCCTTGTTTGTAGACTAAGGAAATATCTATATGGTCTCAAACAAGCTCCTAGAGCTTGGTATGAAAAAATGGACTCGTTCCTTCTATCCTTAGGGTTTTCTCATTGTGAGTCTGATGCAACAGTCTACATTTGGAAGGATGAAAAACACATCACCATACTTGTTCTCTATGTTGATGATCTACTACTCACTGGTAGTGCCATTTCTCACATCCAAACTATCAAAGACTCCCTTTTCGAGAAATTTGAGATGGTTGATCTAGGTTTAGCCCATTACTTCCTTGGGTTTTAGATAACTCAAACAGATGCAGGAATTTATTTATGCCAATAGAAATATACTCTAGACCTTCTTCAACGGTTTAAGATGACTGATTGCAAGCCTTCTTCAACACCTTTTCAGTCTGGAGTCACTCTAAGTACTTCCTACAAATCCCCTCTATGTGATGCTACTCTCTACAGACAACTTGTAGGAAGTCTATTATACCTCACTCATACTCGACCAGATATTTCATATGTTGTTGGATTGATATCTAGATTCTCACATCAGCCTCATTTCAGCCATTGGCAAGCAACAAAGAGAATCCTCCACTACTTGCAAGGAACTACTCACTTTGGGCTCTTATATGAAGGAGGATCATTGGATATAAATGGTTACACAGATTCTGATTGGGTAGGTTCAGTTGAAGATAAATGTTCCACCTCTGGCTATGTTTTTTATCTTGGTTCTTCACCTATTGCTTGGTCATGCAAAAAATAACAGGCAGTAGCTTTATCATCCACAGAGGCAGAATACAGGGCAACAATTTTAGCTAGTCAGGAAGCTCTTTGGCTTCGTCAGATACTAAGGAAATTTGGTTTTTTCCATAACCAACCTATTACCCTTTGGTGTGACAATCAGAGCACAATTCATATTACCCATAATCTAGTTGAACATCAGTGCACCAAGCACATTGAGATTCACATGCACTTCATTCGGTAGCATATTCAACAAGGGGATCTAAACTTGGAGTACATTCCCATAGAAAATCAAATTGTAGATATCTTCACCAAATCCTTTTCTTGTGCATGGAGGATGAATGAATATTTTCAATCCCCCTTAAGGACAACTTCTATCAATAATCCTATAAAGGATCCATCAGATGTCTCAGAAAAAGTATAGTAGCCTCATCGTCGAACTGAATGAAACCATACTCCTAGACTGGTGCTTGTGATAGAGATCAAGGCTATGAACCATGAAAAAAATCACTAAATAAAAACTCTTGAAACCAAAGTGTTTCACAAAAATAAGAAGTATGAAAATAGTATGGAAAGAACCACAAGGATCGTAAAGGATTTCCAAATAAACTCCACAAGCATAATTAGTGGTTTCCACCTATATGAACACAATGGGTTGATAACAAGGTCCAAAAAGAGTGGAAAAACAACTTACTTCAAGGGAATCTAAAAAATAAAGGGCACCAATGTAGCTATCAAATGTGTCCTTATGGTGACCTCCTCATCCTATCGGAATGCATGGGTAACCAACCACTGCATCTTTTAGGTGATATAGAGGAGATGACTAAATACTAGGATTACTTAAGCAAATGTCTTGGAGTATCGGGTTCAACCGAGAATGCACTCCATGATATAATAATTTTGAGCCACAAAAGCTTGTGAAAATTAATTTCAAAATTGAAAATAGACTGCATGATATCGTTCGACTCGAAAAAACCTTTCCGGTGACTATAAATACCCCTATATAGGGTGTCAAATTGATCTTCATCTACAGGAAAAACAACAATCTTCTCCTTTCCTTTAGAAAGGAATAATCCGAAATCTTCAAAAAACTTGGTTTTTAAAATATATCTCATAGGATACTGTACTAGGCTCTTCCACTGCCAAAGTGGGAAAAAAATAAAAGGTTTAAGCAACTAAAAAAAATATAGCCCCTAAAGCATTTGTATTTTCTCCTCCACTTAGGTCATACGAGCATTGGTGTATGAGCACTATCAGACTGACACCAACTGTCTATTAGACTCATTGATGCCGATCATGTGGATCCCATACAATGTGGATCATGGAGCTTGGATCCACCGTGTGTAGAAACTAGTCCACAAAATGTAGCTTTCACACCCAATCCACCAACAATGGGTACTATGAGCAACACCACCTGCAAATAATATCTGAAATAGATCACGACCAAACCAAAATTGGCAATTATAATGCTTGTTCTACAACATATTCTATTGCTATGATAATACTAATATACGCTTCATAACTCCCATATATGATGAAAACTAACACAAAGGACACGTCCAGTCTTACACCCTTGAATTCCTATTCGCGTCCATGATGCATAAAATAACATCCACAAGTGGTGCAAGTCATCAAAAACAAACTGGAAGCAACGCGAAAAAAAAATTTGTAGGACTCAATTATTTATTAATCATGACAATGGCACCATCAATAGCGACAGGGGTGAATGCAAATAGAATGCACATTTCACACTTCACATGTTGCATCAGGACGTGCCATTTTATGGCCTGGACATCACATCAATAAAAATACACATGATCATTCACTGACTACATCGAACATGATAGGAACAGGTGTTGCATTCCGATCACCACGTTCGCGACACATATCAACCCCGAGAACCATAGATAGTTATTGACATCCAACACTTCCAAGAAGCATAGATGCAACACAAGGTGAACTACAACATACAAGAATGTATTTTATCGGCTCCATCATCGCAAGTTTTTAGCAAAAATATCCTTCATCCGGGTCATGCAGCAAATATGATATTATTATCAAATCGCATCCCCAAATCGCAGTCCACAATATAATGCCTAAACAATTGTGAACTCAAAATTGTGCAGAAGGACTATTGCATTGGAAAATCATCACATTATGCTCTATCAAAACACATCTCAACATTCCTTAGCAACAAACAATTCATCAAGCGATAGGGGGCCATACTGTCACACATCAACAATGTTAATTAGGAGTGGGAAACATAATGGTGTCAACAACAAATTTGTCCATAAAATCTCATGCCAAGCTAGACGTCAACAACAAATATGGCCTCAAATGTTCATCTCAATGACTATTAATTGGGTGATTGGTGGATAACACGGGAATTTGCTGTGTCACATCTCAGAGTTTAGATCAAATTCTATCCACCACCACAATAGATTTTAGGTGTCACTTTTAGATTATCTCCGCCATGGTTGTACCGTGGTACAACTTGTCATCGTAGTGCTAAAAAAAATCCCACCCATCACCCACTAATTTCCTTGCATTGGTGGTCAAACTAATTGACGTCAATTTTCAAGTGTATTCAAAGCAATGACATAAGTGTGACGTGTATTGACCAAAATTTATTGCAGGTTCATAGTCAGATTCACTACACTAAAGAAACCTCTTAGATTGCTCTTTGTGGAGACCTCGATCAAATGAACGTCTACTTTCAACAGCAACACCGCATTTGTAATAATATTCATCACTTGAGCTTTATGGAAAAAATTATACAAGGTCGAGTGTAAACATTAAGAAATCATGTGCATGCCTAGGACGCGGATCACTAGCATCAGGCGGTAATAGACAACCATTTTGGAAAAATTAAATAGCTCCAAATTAGGTGGCAAACACTCTACACCATTAAAAAATAATTGCTATGTTCACTTTGCTTCAATCAACCAATAACAAACTACACAGTTGTATTTAGTGGGAAAAAATTGAGCTCCATGGTGGAGCTCTCATCATTGGCAATATGTTGTAATGAGGCTTCTGCAAAGCAAAGATGACATTAGCACTTCATTTTTCATGATCAAAGTTACAACAAGAAACAACATTTTTTCTTGTAGAAAATGACATTAGTTGAGGTGAGTCCTTTCTATGCACCTCATGCTCCTCGCAATACCACATCTTACGTCATACGAGCCAAAAAACTCTGGTGGAATTATAAAAACTTTAGCAATGCCTCATTGAACAACATATAGATTTCAATTGCATTAAACCTCCTCCATTAACCTGATGTTGGCATCATTCAACCCCCATTGACGAAGAATTAGAGATCAAAACAACACAGAATAAAAAATCACTTTCAAAAAAATTGCCAATGGTCATATGCTTTGTAACCTCTTCTCCCAGTACATCAAAAATGAGGAAACTGCATGGTGCTCATCGAAAGAGCCCACCACAACCATCAACGACCACTAGTGGAAATCGGTGGCTAAAGAAGATAAATGAAACAACCAGCCGCTTCCAGTAATTTGAAGAGTGTGAGGGCCCTGCCACGCTTTCATTCAGCTACACCACTAGCCTTGTCCTCTGTACAATGGCTACAAACCACCATCATCAAACGAAATCACACGATAAAATTTGGCAATAGCTACGTATTATATTTGGCCCATATATGAGTAAAAAAAATGTTCGTGGACCGTTAGAGGCTCAATCTCTAATGTCTTCTATTCTGCAAATAACTTCCAAAAAATCCTTCAGAAATGCTATGCCACCATTGTAAAAATTACTAGATATCTGCAGTGTGTCTTTTGTAGTCACCGAATGTCATGAACTCCCCAACATCAGTTGAAGATGGACTGAGCAAGAGAGAATCAACATTGACGGAGGCTGCAAACGATCAGATTTTTTTTTTTTTGTGGTGCCTACGTGGTAAAATCTTGTCATCTATCATGGAGCATGGAAGCGAGGGTCTGCTGCTATTGCTCTCGAGCAGAGCTCACCTGATGAGCTTTCATGCCAAAGTTTCAAAATTCACGTAGCATTAACACAACGTCTAGAATAAATGATCACCCACTGATGCATGCTAACAGGACTTGAAGACCATCATGACTGCACACATCCATCGAATACGTGTTTCCAGAGCCTATAAGAAGAAAATCAGACTATATTTTCTCATAGAAAATCTATCACCCATCGGAAGGCTGCTCCAGCCTGTCTCGCATACCATTTAGCTTAATGGTAGGCGAGACAAACTAGAGCAACCTTTCAGTGGGTGATAGATTTATATGGGTAAGGATTTTCTGATTTTCTTCTTACAGGCTCTGGAAACACATGTTCGACGGATGTGTGTAGTCATGGTAGCCTTCAAGTCTTGTTAGCATGCATCAGTGGGCAATCGTTTATTCTAGGTGTTGTGTTAATGCTGCATGACTTCCAAAACTTGGTGGGATATATATTTTTTTCATCCAGATGGTGGAGCGGGTGAAAGATCATCAAGAGAGCTTCACTCAAGAGTAGTAGTAGTCGATCCTCACTTCCACACTCCATGATAGGCAATGATATTGTTACCATGAAGGCACCACAACAAACTTTTTTTTCTTATCTTTTGCGACCTCCGTCAATGTTGATTCTCTCTTGCTCAGTGCATCTTCGATCGACATTGGAGAGTTCATGACATTAGGCAACTACAAAAGGTGCATTGTATATCTCTTGTGATTTTTGCAATGGTGGCACAACATTTCTAAAGGATGTCATGGACGATATTTATGGCATAGAAGGCACCGAATATTGAGCCTCTAACATTCCATGAACATTTTTTTACTCATATATGCACCAAATATAGGATGTAGCTGCTGCCAAAGTTTATCGCATGATTTCATTTGATGATGGTGGTTTGTAGCCATTGTATAGAGGACAACGCTAGTGGTGTAGCTGAACGAAATTTTGGTGGGGCCCTCGCACTCATCGAAGTACCAAAAGTAGCTGGTTTTTTCATTTATCTTCTTTAGCCATCAATTTCTACTAGTGGTCATTGATGGTTGTGGTGGGATCTTTCGATGAGCGCCGCGTGGTTTCCTCATTTTTGATGTAGTGGGAGAAAAGGTTACAAAGTAGATGACCATTGGTAGTATTTTTTAAAGTGGATTTTTTATTCTACGCTCATGTTTTGATCTCTAATTCTTTGTAAATGGGGGTTGAATGCTACCAGCATCGAGTTAATGGAGGAGACTTGCTGCAATAAAAATTCGTGCACTATTCAGCAAGGCATTGCTAAAGTGTTTATAATTCCATCATATTTTTTTGTCTCATATGACGTAATATGTGGCATTGCAAGGAGCATGAGGTGCACAGAAAGGACTCGCCTCCATTGATGCCATTTTCTACAAGAAAAAAACATTATTTCTTGTTGTAACTTTGATCTTGCAAAAAATGAAGCGCTAATGTCATCTCTACTTCACATAAGCCTCATTACGACATATTATCGATGATGAGGGCTTTGCCATGGAGCTCAATTTTTTCCCACTGAATACAACGCTCTAGTTTGTTATTGGCTGATTGAAGCAAAGTGAACATATCAACTATTTTTAATGGTGCAAAGTGTTTGCCGCCTAATCTGGAGTTGTTTAATTTTACCAAAATGGTTGTCTATTACTGCTTGATTCTAGTGATTTGCATCCCAAGTGTGTGCATGATTTCTTAATTTTCATGCTGGACCTTGTACAATTTTTTTTGATAAATCTCAAGCGATGAATATTGTTGCAAAGGTGGTAGTGCTTCTGAGAGCAGACGTTCATTCGATCGAGGGCTCCACAAAGAGCAATATGAGAGGTTTCTTTAGTTTAGTGAATATTACTATGAGCCTGCAATAAAGTCTGGTGAATACATGTTGCACCCATATCGTTGCTTTGAAGATGCTAGAAAATTGATGTCAATCAATTTGACCACCAATGAAAGGATATTAGTGGGTGATGAGTGCGAGTTTTTTTCTGAGCATTGTGATGGCTAGTTATACCATAGTACAACCACGATGGAGATAATATAAAAGTGACACCTAAAATATATTATGGTGGTGGATAGAATTTGATCTAAACTTTGAGATGTGACACAACAACTTCCCATGGTATCTGCCAAAAACCCAATTAATAACCATTGAGATGACCGTTCGAGGCTATATTTTTTGTTGACGTCTAGTTTGGTATGAGATTTTATGGCCATGTTTGTTGTTGATGCCATTTTTTTTCCCACTCCCAATTAACGTTGTTGACGTGTGATAGTATAGCCCCCTATCGCTTGACGAAGAACCTATTGGTGATGAAGGTTGAGATGCATTTTGATAAAGCGTAATGTGATGATTTTCCAATGCAATAGTTCTTCGAAATAGTTTTGAGTTCACGGTTTTCCAAGCATTATGTTGTGGACTGTGATGTGGGGATGTGATTTAAAAACAAGATCAGATCTACTGCATGACCCAGATGAAGGATATTTTTGCTAAAAACATGCGATGATGGAGTCGAAAAAATTCATTCCTGTATGTTGTAGTTCACCTTGTGTTGCATATATACTTCTTGGAAGTGTTGATTATTGGGAACTATCCATGGTTCTTAGGGTGATATGTGTCGTGGACATGATGATCGAAATGCAGTGCTTGTTCCTATCCTATTCGAAGTATTCGATGAACGATCCTGTGTATTTTTTATTGATGAGATTCCCTAGACATAAAATGGTGTGTCCTGATGCAACGTGTGAAGTGTGAAGTGTGCATTCTATTTGTATTCTCTCCTATCGCTATTGATGGCACCATTATCATGATAAACAAATAATTGACTCTTACAAAGTTTTTTTTTGCGTTGCTACCAGTTTGTTGTCGACGACTTGCACCACTTGAGGGTATTATTTTTTGCATCATGGCCATAGATAGGAATTCAAGGGCATAATACTTGATGTGTCCTTTGTGTTAGTTTTCATCGCAGATGGGAGTTATGAAGCATACACTAGTATTATCGTAGTAATGGAATATGTTGTACAATAAGCATTATGACCACCATTTTTGGTTTGATCGTGATGGTTTTATTTCAGATCTTGTTTGCAGGTGATGTTGCTCGTAGTACCCGTTGTTGGTGGATTGGGTGTGAAAGTTGTATTACGTGGACTAGTTTCTGCATGTGATGGATCCAAGATCTATGATCCACACTATATGGGTTCCACGTGGTTAGCGTTAGTGAGTCTAATAGACAGTTAGCATCAGTCTGGCAGTGCTCGTGCACCAGTGCTTGTATGACCTAAGTGGAGAAGAAAATGCAAATGCTTTAGGGGCTATATTTTTTCAGTTGCTTAAATCTTTTAATTTTTTCCCACTTTGGCAGTGGAAGAGCCCAGTACAGTCTCCTACGAGAAAAACCATGTTATTTTTTGAAGATTCTGGATTATTCATTTGTGAAGAAAAGGAGAAGATTGTTGTTTTTCTTGTAGATGAAGATAAATTTGACACCCTATATAGGTGTATTTATAGTCATCGAAAAGGTTTTTTTGAGCTGGACAATATGGTGTAGTCCATTTTCAATTTTGAAACTAATTTACACAAGTTTTTTTTGGCTCAAAATGATCACAAAGTGCATTCTCGATTGAACCCGATACTCCAAGACATTTGCTTAAGTGATCCTAGTATCTAGTCATCTCCTCTATATCACCTAGAGAATGCAGCAGTTGGTTACCCATGCATTCTGGTAGGATGAGGAAGGTACCATAAGGACACGTTTGATAGCTCTATTGGTGCCCTTTCGTTTTCAAATTCCCTTGAAGTAAATTTTTTTTCCACTTTTTTTGGACCTTGTTATTAGCCCATTGTGTTCATATAGGTGGAAACCACTAATTATGCTTGTGGAGTAGATTTGGACATCCTTTGTGATCCTTGTGGTTATTTCCACACTATTTTCACACTTCTTTTTGTGAAAAACTTTGGTTTCAAGGGGTTTTATTTAGTGACTTTTGTTTTCATGGTTCACAACCTTGATCTCTATCACAAGCACTAGTCTAGGAGTATGGTTTCATTTAGTTTAGCGATGAGGCTACTCTACTTTTTCTGAGACATCTGATGGATACTTTTCATGCTTCTTTAAGGAAGTTGTCCTTAAGGGGGGTTGAAATTCTTCCTTCATCCTCCATGCACATCTTCCTCCTTCTTCTTCTTCTTTCTATTATGGCAGGTGGTTTTCTCCCTTGAGTTTTTCATCATCTTTCAACAGAGATTTTTTGATCACATATTGTACATGAGTACCTTATAAGGCCTTGTTTTCGGGACTCATTCTTGTGGATATGCCATTTTTTTTGGTTTTGTTGTCTTTCACTACCTCCTAGTATTACTTAATGGGGGGTGTTAGTATATCCTAGTACCACTTAAGTGGGGTGTTAGAATAATAAAATTATATCCTAAGTTGTTACTAGGATATTGTATGGTCGAGATTAGATCAGTTAGTTATGATCCAATGGATAATATTGTATGCCTTTGTTATTTAAGCAAGGCTTATTTCAAATGAATAATATCAAGTATTCTATTTTCTAACACAACTTTGTATAAATAACAAAGTTGATCAATGTGAGTCGGGTTACAAAAACTCAACAAATCTTAACTAGTCTAATCTAAGAGTTCACTTGACTCAATGAAAGAGTGGTAACTCAAGTAAGACTATCCTAGTAGAACTTAAGAGAACAAATATTTATTCTAGCATCCCCCCTTAAGTGATACGAGGGGTGATTGTATCAACAAGAGATGAGTCTCGACAACAAGGCCTGATGAGGTACTCATTTACAAATAATTTTTATAGAACAAGAAGAAGAAAGAACCACAATAATCGCAAGGGATATCCAAATCGATTCCACAAGCATAAGTAGTGGTTTCCACCTATATGAACACAATGAACTGATAACAAGGTCCAAAAAAGAGTGGACAAACAACTTACTTCGAGGAAAGTTCACCAATTTAGTATTTGAATGCGCCCTTATTGGGAACTTCTCATCCTACTAGAATGCATGGGTAACTAGCTACTAAAATCGCTAGGTGATATAGAGGAGATGACTAGATACTAGGATCACATAACAAATGTCTTGGGAGTGTCGGGTTCAACCAAGAATGCACTCCATGATACAATAATATTTGATCCACAAAAAAGTGTGGAAAACAATTTTAAAACTGAAAATGGACACCTCCATTGTGTTCATATCAAAAAAAACTTTCCAACAACTATAATACTCCTATATACGAGTGACAATGTAACCTTCATCTTGCAGGAAAACAATAGTCTTCTTCTTTCCTTTACAAAAAGAATATTTCGAAATATTGGAATAAAACAAAGTTTTAAAAAATCTCTCCCAGGAAAAATAATAAAAAATAGCCAATGAGGCCACTTTTGAATTATCTCTTCCCACTAAAAAAATTGAGATTATGCTAAAGAAGCCTGGCCCCATTTGCTTTTTATGAAAAATACATGGGCAGCATTGGAGTTCGGCTGTCTGGATTTTGGCTCCGATCACAACTGACCAAAGGCATTCGATGTGGAATTCCGAGGACGACCCCCGGAAGCCACCCCGTTTTTTGGTCGAGAGAAGGTATTCAGCGGTGGAGGTTGTTGTTGCTTCTTTTGAGGAGGCTTCTTCTTCTTTTTATTATTACCAGGTTGATTTTGGGCTGTAGAGGCAGATCCTGGATTCTTGGAGAATAGAACACGAAGATCCTTCAATTATTTTTTAAGAGAATTGAATCTTTGATTCAACTTATCATTTATAAGTTGAGAGACGGACAGATCTTTAGGAATCTGATCTGCATCAATCATGGCTTCTTCTCGAGCATTTTGTCGAACAGTTGCCACTTGATCTCGAGCATTCTTTTTTAGGACTTTTTGAACAAAAAAAATCATTGGCCTGAGATTCAAATTCAGCTTTGCCTTCAGAAAACCAAGAATAGGTTGGAACTAAAAAAGCTCCAACAAATGTCTGTTGATTAACAGAGTCGACGACCTCGCGAAGGGAAGATTCAAAACCTTTCACCACTTTATCAATAGAAGCGACATGGTTGGCACAAGCTTTTTCCATAGCCTCAATGTAGGCTTTAAGAAAAGCTTTATTCGCTTCGGCTTGGAGAGACTCGAGCTTAGTTGAGAGCAAAGTATTACCCTCAGGATCGTTGATGGAGATCTTGGGGGCTTTTACCTGCAAATTTTTGGGCAGAGTGCCCAAACTTTGACAAAGCTTGAGTTTCTTGAGATATTTCGAAGATCTATCAGATTGCAGATGGCACCGTTTGAATTCTTTAAAAGCGGAAGATATTAAAGAGACAATGGGTGCAAGGAATTTCTCACGCGGTGGATCGGTGTTCGCAGGAATGTCCATGGGATGAGGACTGTCCACATGGGGCGGATCCTGGTGCAGCATCTCCGAAACAGAAGATTTCGGAGGAGTGCAGGGAACACGATCGGGTGAAAATTGTTGGGCTTGCACCGCATAAATTTATCGAATCTGGAACTGAATCTGTGTGAGTTGTTCTTCCAATCTATCAAGGGCTTCAAACTTTGACTTGATGTTTTGGACACGCCTTTCTAGAGCACGAGAAGGTGCAATCTGAGTGGACCCAGAGCCGGGTGCAAAACCCTGATGCACGACCATGTCAAGGGGGCCCATATCTGCAATTCGAGGACGTTTGTTGCCTTGGAAGATGAATGGACCGGGTCCTCCTTGGGAATTCGCAACAGTTGAATCTGGAGCTGCGTGACCCTGAAGCGGAGGATCAGAAGCTGCCAGTGATACTTCAAAATTTTTTAACTCAAAAAATTTTTAACTCTAAAAATTTTTTAACTCAAAAATTTTTTAACTCTAAGTTTCTCAAGTTCAACTGATGAGCGGTAGTTTTCGCGAAACCGGTTTTGAACAAAGAATGAGAAACTTGTAATCTTTCATTTTCTATAATGGAATTTTCTTGTTACTCGATATGAAATTCGTCTCTCTATTTTTTGGTTGATTTTCAGAAGCTGCCAGTGATACTTTAAAAATTTTTAACTCTTAAGATTTTTTCTCTTCACAATGGCCACTGAAAATCAACCACTAAATGTACCTGATCCTCTGCTTCAGGGTCACGCAGCTCTAGATTCAGTTGCTGCAAATTCCCAAGGAGGGCCAGTCCATTCATCTTCCAAGGGTAACAAACGTCCTCGAACTACAGATATGGGCCTCCTTGACATGGTTGTGCATCAGGGTTTTGCACCCGACTCTGGGTTCGCTCAGATTGCACCTTCCCGTGCTCTAGAAAGGTGCATCCAAAACATCGAGTCAAAGTTTGAAGCCCTCGATAGATTGGAAGAACAACTCACACAGATTCAGTTCCAGATCCGACAAATTTATGCGGTGCAAGCCCAACAATTTTCACCCGATCGTGTTCCCTGCACTCCTCCAAACTCTTCTGTTCTGGAGATGCCACACCAGATGCCGCACCAGGATCCGCCCCATGTGGACAATCCTCATCCCATGGACATTCCTACGAACACCGATCCACCGCGTGAGAAATTCCCTGCACCCATTGTCTCTTTAATATCTTCCACTTTTAAAGAATTCAAACGGTGCCATCTACAATCTGAAAAATACATGGGCCCCATTTGCTTTTTATGAAAAATACATGGGCCCCTAAGAGACGCTCATTGTTTTTTTTTTATATATTCAAATAAAGTGGGTTGCCCCCACATTTGCACATCTCTCGAACCTGTGCAAGATCAATGTGCAGACAACGCGAATCATCGAAAAAAACAATCATCTTCACGTACAGTAACAACCACATTTTTACACATTTTTCTCTCTTCATGTACATACATCATCGACAATAAGAGGCAGTCAGCATTCGAGACATAAAAGAACTTTGACCATGCTAAAAAAATTAACTCATCGGGAGTCACTCAACTGGATATCATTTTGATATGACATCCTTATCAAACTTTGGAACTCAGGTCAAATATCTTGATGGACTCCCCCCATTATAAAATTAGTGTCAGAAAAAATTCAAGGTCGAAAAAAAATTCCTGAAGTCTCTGATGCCATCGTGCCAACTGTGACGTGAATGTTGGAGGTGGATGTACATCAGTTCTAGTATCCACAGGATCCGTGCCTTTAGTTCAATCATAGTTTCTTATACTAGTTCTTTTGTAGAAACCCATAGTGGCATCAAATAGAGAGCAAGACTAGCATCTCTAATGAGTAAATACAAGGCCTATTGCTGCTGCTTCGTCAAAATGGAGATCTACTTCTTCAGGAGCAAAATACAGGCCACAGATGAGAAACAGGAGGGCTCACCAAATTTGAATCAATATTATTAGATTGTATATAACAAGCAACTAAGTAATAGCATCAAATAAAATAATAACCAAGCCTTGACTCTTTTCCAAGTCACATATTTGGGTGCGCAATGCTTCTACTAACAACCCACCAATGATTTCGAAGCAATAGGTCAATTGAAAATAGATCCGTGCACCGATTGCTTCGGTCCATCACAATGGACATAAATTCTTAACGACAGTGATTGTATTTGGATGTCGTTCACCTCCGTGTCAAGAATTATTCCACGTAGCAGTCCAATCACTTTGGGAGCTGAACATGTTCATCATTGGCAAATGAGCAACAATCAAATAAAAAAATTCAACCACAACTATGTTCACATGAAAAATGGATCAGGCCTTCTCACTGCAAAGAAAAAAAGGTACATTAGCGGTGCTCGTCGAATAATGGTTCCACGCTCTACCATGTTGATGTCTCCATTTACCGTAGAGACATCCACCCTACTTTAATGTTGCTGCAAAAAATATCTTCTAGAAAATTATGGAGCTTCCACTAGGGATATACCATGATTTCATGCTAAAAATTCACGAATGTCACGTCAAATTATACACCATGACCTAGGCCATCTATATCAACTATATTTTTTACTCATACACTTCTTAGTGCACACCACCAAACATAGAACCAACAACTGCAATTGCCTCACTTTTGCCTTCATATATCCACATGCGCAGCTTGGAGCATAACTTAACGAAGGCATTTGTGAGGGTGCCTGAATATTATTCTATTAAGAAACGTCACAGTGTTGACTGATATGAAATCTGAGTTATATCTCCATCGCTAAACTTACTATTGCCGTAGAAAATTTTGGAAACGAACTCCCGGCTTGTCTTCCTTGCTGGGGCTGGAAACTATTAGAGAAAACTATAGCTTCATAACTGTTCACCTCCACTGATTGATGCATAATTAACAACCAATTCAATGGTTACCAACTGTAGTGGTTACTCATTGTTACGTGCAACTATGGTGAAAATATCTCACTCCTCTCATGCTTAACCAGCTTGCAACATCGCCTGATTGCCTCTGCTTGCAGATCTGGCCAAACAAGGCAAATTTCTAGCTGTAAATGACCCACAAACGATCAATGACTAAAATATTTGCAGCTTGATTAACACAACGCACGCTGGATTGAAAACATGGAGTTGATTTGCAGTTCAGGATTTCATTCGTCTTATTAAGGAAGGTTCAAACTCACAATAATGATGGCTACTTTCGGTGCTTGGGTTTCTTGGTGACCATCCATCATTTAAACAGTAGCAAAATAACAACAGTGGAATTTCAGCATTATGTTACTAGAAATAACAACAGTGCGCCCACACTACTGCTCAGTTCCTAGAATTTTAAAAAAATGATGATCCTATTGGAAACTTGACAAAAGGAATTGGCCTACCAGTATTATTATCCATGAGCAGCAAAGATTACTGCAAATCTCTACTAGAATAGCAATCTAGGAACAAATGGTGCAGTTCCAAAAAATATAACATCTCGTTCAGTAGCAGCTTCACAACAGAATTATCGTGCAACAAGGGGGCTCATTGTGTCAAAGAAATAAGTAAACTTGCAGGATCAAAATTCCAGGCTCATCCATCCGAAAACTTGTTAAAAAAAACTTCTCATTTGGGTCCACTACGCTGCTACGCCAGAATATTTGCTAACATTAAGAACCAAAGAAGGCTTTGACCATATAAATATTGCTCCAAAAAGATTTAATGAACCAAAATCTGCAGGCGTTCTTAAAAATTTTATATGGCCCAATAATAACTTCAACTTCACCAAATAGGAAAACCAAATCCTCCAGGGAACCTCCATTAGTAGACCGTAAGGGAAAAGGCTAAAAAAAATACCAAAACACCAAACACCATAAATTTTGAAAAAACCATGCGGCCAAAAAAAACTATGCTATACAAGAAGTCAAAATAGGTAAAACCAGAAGATACTAAGGGAATATTAAATAGGATACTTCCCTATTTAATAAGGACAACTCAATAAATAAGGAGCCAACAAAAAAAATGCAGCCACGTGTTCAATTTTTTTGGTTGTTCAACTATCTGCTGAGTATGGGTGCTCTAATATAGATGGTGTTTGGTGTAGTTGTGAGCTCCGTCTATTTTGACGTTATGCTGTGTTGGAATATCCTCACAACTTTGGAGCTCAAGTGGGTTCAAAAACAACACCACCAGTAGAGGCAACAGTCAGCGCCATTCAAAGTGACGTTGTCCAGAGCGGGTCCCTCGATCAGCATAATCAGTAGATTTACTTTTGTTAAATATAGTATGGTTGAAATGGTGGTGTTTTAATTCATGTTTGGAGATCATGCATTACTAACCGTTGTTTCAGCCAGTACTCCTGCACGCAATCCCCACATCATTTTTTTGTGCCAAGCAAAATCTGTTTGTTGCGAGGATCGATGCAGGTATGTGTCAAACTATGGGACCCACGTGGACTATTTTGCTGATGCCAAATGCCAGATTTTGGAGTTGTCGCGATGTGACTACAAAAAATGGCCTGAAGGGTAATCGGGCATTATTAAAATATATGAGTGGGGCACTATTGAAATTAATCAAAAATGGAGAGGGACCACTTCTATCATTGTAAGGGGATAAGAAAAAAAAATTTAGTAATTTTTTTTATTTCCAAATGCACAATAGGTGAAACCCACAAGATTCTCCTTGATGGAGGAAAGTCACATGGCGAACCTCCCTTAAAAGCATTTCATAATGTGTTTTTTTCCCATTTATATTAATGGGTACACATTTGTTTCAAAGCAAGGGGTACTCATGTTTTTAATTTTTTTTGAAAAGTAATAGGGCCCCGTAATTTCTCCTGTGAGAGATATTTTTATACCATGCCTTCATTTTTTAATTCCAATTTTCAAAAAATTCCTTAGTAAGAAAAAGAGAAAGAAGAAAACTATTGTTTTTCCTATAGATGAAGGTTTCATTGACACCCGATCATAGGGGTATTTATAGTTGTCATAAAGGTTTTTCTGATATGGACACAATGGTGCTGTCCAATTTCAATTTTGAAACTATTTTTTTTATAATTTTTTGTGGCTCAAAATATTGTATCATGGAATGCATTCTCGGTTGAACTCGACACTCCCAGACATTTGCTTAAATGATCCTAATATCTAATCATCTCCTCTATATCACCTAGCGGTTGTAGTGGCTGGTTACCTATGCATTCTAGTAGGATGAGGAGGTCACCATAAGGACCCATTTGACAACTATTGGTGCCCTTCATTTTTTCCCCTTGTTTTTACTGTTTTCCCAGATTTATTTTGGACCTTGTTAATAGCCCATTGTGTTCATATATGTGGAAAACACATACTTATGCTTGTGGAGTCAATTTTGAACATCCCTTGTGATTCTTGTGGTTCTTTCCACACTATCTTCACACAAATTTTTTGTGTGTGAGACACTTTGGATTCAAGATATTTTCTTTAGTGACCTTTTTATCATGGTTCACACCCTTGATTTGTGTCACAAGCACCAGTCTAGGAGTATGTTTTCATTCAGTTCAGCGATGAGGCTTCTCTAATTTTTTAAGGCATCTCATGGATCCTTTGAAGGCTTCTTGATGGAAATTGTCCTAGGGGGGTTGAAGAGGACATCTTCCTTCCTATTCATCCTCCATGCACATCTTCCTCCTTCTTCTTCTTCTATTATGGCAGGTGGTTTTCTTCCTTGTAGTTTTTCATCATCTCTCCAGCAGATTGTAATATGAATATATTGTACATGAGTACCTTATCAGGCCTTGTTTTTTTGGTAAGTTAATTATATTAATTAAAAAAGGGCATTTGAAAGGCACCCTGTCACCTTTTAAAAAAAGTAACTCAGAGGAACAAGAAGAGGAAAAGAGAAACACGAAGAACAGAGCAAAGCTCATCAAGACTGAAAGGCCTAAACCCATTACACTCAAAAAGCAACCTGAAGGATTACCAGCGATCCTTTAGCACAAAGCAACAAAAAGGAACATCACCAGAAGGCAGAAAGGAGGAGACAAGCAGGAACAGACCTAGCAGCATGCCATGAAACCATAGGAAATGGAGAATAGTCCAAAACAATGATCGGGACAAGCAGAAAATACCATCAAGGAAGAGCATCGGGCTGTAGAAAAGTGTGGACATCAATATTCAAAACATTGTCCTTCACTGCATCCTTCTCTACATCCTTCGAGGTCTCTTTCACCTTTTTAAATCCTTCAAACCATCAAGGCAGGTATCTTTTATAATTTATACAACCTCATCTTCAGTAGCCCCTCCTTTAACATCAAAGGAGGGTTCGGCAACAAAACCATTGAAAATGTTGCAAACATGTATCAAAGGACTAATATCAAGAACATCAGGCTCAATGTAAATAGGTTTGCTTTCCTTCATGATGGAATACAGGGAAGAGGATAGAGAATAGGAAATCACAAGGATCAGGAGAAAAGGACGGGAAAGGATTGAGACACCACGATAAAGAACAGAGCATGCACAAAGGCTAAAAATAGGAAGATGATGCCCTAAAATTTTTTGCTTTGGGACCATGAAATTATTTGCACAAAGGAATTGGGACTTTTGACATGCAAGGATTGGCTAGGGTAAAGGTAAGATCTATGAATTAGGATTAGGTTAAGGGCACAACCAATGGCATGATGACACTCAAAAAAGGTAGCGTGATAAATCAGGACGTATGAAAAACTTTCCCAGCAAGAAATTCGAGCACAATACCCTGAAAGATTTGGGATGATCTCCAAATTTATTGTCGGGACCAACCTCTGATCGAGGAGGCTATAGAAAGATCTCAAAAAAAAAAAAAATACACTTATCAAGGCTCATAGGGTTCAAATCATTAAAACTCATGCAAAAAAACACCTTGGAATTATGGGAATGAGTGGTTACTCGAAAAAGGTTTACGGATCTTGAAAAAGGTAATATTGAAATAGTATATAGAGACTATGGGTGCATGGATCCACATTTGTCCTTTTTAAGAATGTCATCCACCTCAGTAGGTAGACTATCTGTCCATGTTAATAGTCCTTGGGCATGAACCCCAATGTTAGCCAACTTATCAACAATAGTATTGGCCTCTCTGTAGGCATGTTGGAGTATGCAATTATGTTGCCACTTAAGAATTTGCTTGCAATATTCAATAATTGATATGATCCTCTAGCTAATAGGCTTAGAAGACTTCAAGTAGTTAATTATATTTAAGGAATCTCCTTCCACAATGATGTTTCCTAGGATAGTTTTGATAAATTGAAGACCCCTCCAAACAGCTTTGGCCTCAGCAATATGGTTGGTGATAACACCAAGAGGTTCAACATAGCCAAAAATAGGATTTCCTAGATGATCCCTTAGGATTACGCCAGCCCCCCCTAACCTAGGGTTTCCTTTGGCTGCACCATCAAAATTGAGTTTAACCCAACCATTAGGAGGAGGAATCCATTTAACATTACTTCTAGGATTGGGAATATCAACACTTTTGGGATCATCAAGATTTATGTTACAGGACTTTAAGATATCTTTCTCAAAAGGAGGAAAAGGATGTGGATTAAAAGGTGTAGCTAGAGCATTTTATAAGGCAAAAAGGATGATTTTATTGGCAATGTATTGAAGTTGGACAGTTTTTTTATCGAAAACTCTACGATTACGTTCAAGCTAGATTTGCCATAAGAAATGCTGAAGGCTAAACTTGCATAATAATTTAAGCACATGATTTATTAAAGGATTAGGCCATTGGTAAAATAGGTCAACAATTGATGGAGGATTGGCCCAAACCAAGTGAAAAACTTCAAGAAGTTTATTAATGACCTTTCTAGAAAAAGGACAGAAAATAAAAAGGTGGGAAGTGGACTCCCAATCGGATAAGCATAGATGGGATCTATTAGGAAGAGTAAGACCTCATTTCATAAGATTTTCAATGGTTAAAATGTGATTTTGGATGTAGAGCCAAGAGAAGGAAGCAATTTTAGGAATCAGGTATTTAGTTCAGACAAGCTTGAACGACAAAGGATTCTCTATATTGGTAATGGAGAGCAGGTAAGCAGTTTTAACAGAAAATTCTCCAGAGTCCATGGGCTCCCAAATAGGTTGATCCTTTGAACAAGCCTCGGGAATTATGCAAGAGGAAAGATAGTTATTTAGGCACGGATATTCCTCCTCATGATTTGGAATATTAATCTCCTTCCATTTCTTAATCTCATTAATTTAAGTCATATAATGAGCCACCAGAGGACCAAAACGTTGCTTGGTAATGGTAGTGATCCTTTGGAGCATAGGAATCTGACTGAGAGGAGACTCGCCCATCCATTTGTCATCCCAGAAGGAAATGGAGTTGCCATCACCATGAAGCCACCGGGTCAGGCCTTGTTTTTGGGACTCATATTTATGGATTTTCCACTTATTTCCTTTTGTTTTTCACTACCTCCTAGTATCACTTATGGGGGGTGTTAGTATATCCTAGTACCACTTAAGGGGGGGTGTTAGAATAATAAATTATATCCTAAGTTGTTACTAGGATAAGTTGAATGGTTGATATTAGCTCAATTAGTTATGATCCAATGGATCAGATTGTATGCCTTTGCTATTTAAGCAAGGCTTTCATCATTCAATAATATCAAGTATTTCATTTTCTAACTTATCAAATAGATCTATCCTTGGTAAAGGATATCTATTTTTTATGGTTGCTTTGTTTAATATTTTGTAATCTATTCACAGTTTTAGCAAACCATCCTTATTTTTCACAAAAAGTACCAAAGCACCCCATGGAGATACACTTGGTTTGATCAACCCTTTATCAAGTAGTTCTTGGAGTTGTACCTTCAACTCTTACATCTCAATAGGTTTTATTTTGTATGGAGATCTATGAATAGGCTCATATCTTGGTACTAATTCAATAGTGAAATCAAATTCATGTTTAGGAGTATTCTAGGGACTTATGTAGTAAATAAATTCCTGTATTCTTATAGAATTGAGAATTTCCTAAATACTTATTCCTTAGTGTCATCCTCAATTTCCTTAAGTTTGACCACATAGACCATTCCCCCTTTCCTAATGGCCTTATTTAGTTGCATTGCTGATAACAACATTGGTTGAAATTATCCTTGCTCGCTAAACAACCTCAATATTTTCTCATCTTCATTTGTAAATTCAATCCATCGATATTGGAAATTAATCAAGGATTTATGGGCCTTTAACCAATCCATTCCCAAGATGATATCAAAATCATGTAGCGATGATACATATAAGTGCCAAATGGTAGAGCTATTAGTAGGGTGACCTCGACTGTAGGGGAACATTGATCCATGGAGTAGGTCTATCCTGACCCATATTCAAATTTCCACCCTTTTACAAAAAAATTGGTCTTTTTGGCACATCCCTGACTAAGCTACTAGAAATAAAACTATCAATAGCTCCACTATATATCAAAATTGTTAACTTCTCTACCAAAATATTTACCATTCAAGATCAAGGGTGTAGCTTGCCATTCCAAATTTTGGCTTCCTATGGCTGCTTAGATATTAATATTATTCCCATTTGATTCCTTGTTTGATTCTGCATGATGTGGACATTGGTAGGAATAATGTGTGCCTCCACAATCAAATAATCCACCCTTGGGATCTTGATTTCTCTCCTGAACCTATTTCCCTTTCCCATTGACATGAGATGATTTTTCCTATCTTTGAGGTTGCAAATATTTGTTGTTGTTGTTATTATTGTTCCTTTGTTGGATTTTTTTTTTTTTTAATTCCTCTGTCTTCCATTATCATTTCTTGTGAACTTTAAATTTCTCTACCTTGTAGGTTTTTCTTGGGTTTCCATTTTCATTTTGTTTGGAACCAATGGTCTCTTTCTTGACCAATTTGTAGAAGTGGTGATGTTCCTATTTGGGTGCAAATTAGACTTGACTTGTCGAGCTAGATCATAAGCCTTCTACATTTTTTTAGGCTTGCACATTTTTACCATTGATCTTATCTAGAAATCCATTCCCAAGATAATTTTTTGGACATTCATCTTGTCATCCCTTTCATATGAAGGAACATACTTAAGCTACAAATTGTTGAAAGTATACCTCTACAGTTCGTGTTCCTTGATGAAGCATAGTAAATTCCTCATACTTTTCTGCATAGAATTGTTTTGTGAGGAATATTTTCTTGAAGTTTGCACAAAGTATTTCCATTTAAAGTGAATTACCTTAATTTTATATTTTGTGCTAAAAGTATTCCACCACTCCAAACTTATTTCTACTAAATAGTCTATGGCCCAAATTGTTCAAGATATAGGGAAGTAGTTCCTCATGGAGAAATAAATTTCTAGTTATTTTAACCAAGCCTCAACTAAATCTTCTCCTTCCTTTCTATTGAATTTTTTACCTTGATATGTTTCAAGTCCCTAGCCAAATTTACCTTGATGAGGGCTCTAGCCACATAGTTTATTGCACTAGGAACTATTGCTTTCTCAATCATGGGATTTTTTATTTTTTGGGTTCTTGAATTTAGGATTTTGAATCTCAGCTCTAATAGTTTCCAACAAATTACTGTGTTGTACCATTTATTCCCTACATTGATCCATTTGTTCCTGAATTAGATGGATAATAGCAGTGAGGGTTTCTACCTCCTTACTAGAGTTTCCTAAAATTTTGCCCATATGTCTAGCCTCATATCTATCTACTATAGCTAATATTCCTTTTTGAGAAGTTACACTTTTTCCACTCCTTAGTTTGCAGGCCATTTTTCTTGGTATAAAGAGTAATGTCAGACTATAATCTTTACTCAAGTTGTAATTCTAGTTTCTACCTTAAATAATTTTTAATTCATCATATTTATACCACCTAACACAATCTTTATACATGTATATTAGTACCACATGTGCTATGTTTAGGTAAATACTATTATTTAAATAGTGTGTAACACACTATTGAACTTGACCACCACACAATGGTTGGGTGGTATTATGCATTGTTTCCTATATGGTGATATTCAATGGTGTTTCAGTCATGGCAAATGTTATATTTACCTCTATCATTGGGGTATGTTTCAAGACATCACAATTGTTAACCATGGTTCCATCTAGATTCTTACTCTAGCCCAAGCCAGGTTTATATTGTAATATGGATCAATAAATAAAAGAAAATATTATTTTATTATTCTATCTAAACTTGGAGTTTCTAAGGATCAAATCAGTTATTTCTAGGTTTATAACATAGCTTGTTCCAACAACTCTCGTTGTCATAATTATAATGCTTAAATAAGAAATGATCTTAGCTAAGAGACACAAATTCCAAGTGTAGTCCTCAAAGAGCCTATGGTACACCGCTTAAGACCCACAAGATGTGGAGGGTTCACTTAGCTCTTCCACTTTGATTCACCAATGGTTCCAAACATGGGAGAAAGATACTTGAACATCTATAACTTCAAGCACCTGCTCTTTCCTTACAAAGCATGTATTGATTTAGAGTTCATATATGGAAGCTATAGTATTACAACCTAGAATCCTTTTTTGGAAGCTTTTAATCTTATGAATGGGCTCTGATACAAACTATAACAAACCTTAAAATTCAGCCATTCCTAGAGAGAATTATTTTTTTGTAACTCTTAAAGTTAAGTTTGTATTCAAGGGGTCAAACAAGGATTACTCAACATGTGACAATTTTCTTAGCATCATAAATTAGAGTATAACTTTTCTTCATTCTTCCATATTTGATTGTAATTGGAATTACATCATTTACATATCCTCTAGAGTGTAAAGCAATATATCCCATTCCAATTACAAATTGATTCTCAATTAGATATTTCTTTACAATAAGGGCCTTTCATCATGAAGGCCTTAATACAACATATATCAATATTAACAATATATAAATAGTTCAAGTCTTCTTTTGATCCATATCGTATCTCCATTTCTTGATTGGTGTTAGTAAGGGATTAGGACAACTCATAATATGCATATGATTATTCATTTTACTAGATTTCTTATTCATACAACAGTATGCAATTTTTTATTTGAATGCACCCACACAATTTACATTCATCATAATGTAACTATGCATTCACACATTCAAATTATCAAAGGAAGGAAACCCCATAAATTCCCAAGAATGAATTCCACACCCATTCCTATCCTTTTTCCCCAAAAAATATATTCCTTTCATTAGTTGAATTTTGTATGCAAACACTTCTAGTCCAAGCAAGAGAGAATCCCATAATTCCCAAAATAGATCCCTAACCCATTCTTTCTTTTTCATTTCATAGAATATGCATTCATAAACCAAATTCCATTGATATCCATTCACATAGAAGTAGCATTTAAACAAAGGAATCAAGTACTATATTTTGTTCAATAAAACATTTGTAAATATATAGCATTCAAATTGTCCTCAAAATTATACTATACTTCCCTACAAATTCTCCACAAATTTTTACTATAGTCCTTTAATATTTTTTCCACAAAATTATACTATAGTTTCCAACAAATTTTCCACAAATTTGTACTATAGTTCCTTAGTAATTTTTCCACAAAATTACGCTATAGTTTCCACAAGAATATATTTTAGTTTCTACAAATTTTCCAAAAACTTGTACTATAATATTTCCACAAGATTACACTATAGTTCTTACAAATCTTCCATAAATTTGTAGTATAAAATTTCCACAAGGTTACACTATAGTTCTTACAAAATTTTCATAAATTTGTACTATAATATTTCCACAATATTACACTATAGTTTTCTACAAATTTTCCAAAAATTTGTACTATAAGCTTTCCACTATATTACACTATAGTTCTTACAAATTTCCACAAATTTGACTATAATATTTCCACAAGATTACACTATAGGTTCTACAATTTTTGCACAAATTTGTACTATAATATTTCCACCAGATTACACTATAGTTCTTACAAATTTTCACAAATTTGTACTATAATATTTCCACAAGATTACACTATGGTTCTTACAAATTTCCACAAAATTGTACTATAATATTTCCATAAAATTACAATATAGTTCTTACAATTTTTTCACAATTTTGTACTATCATATTTCCACAAATTTGTACTATAGTTCTTACAAATTTTCCATAAATTTGTACTATAATATTTCCACAATATTACACTATAGTTTCTACAAATTTTACATAAATTTGTACTATAGTTCTTACAAATTTCCACAAATTTGTACTATAATATTTCCACAAGATTACACTATAGTTCTTACAAATTTTCCATAAATTTGTACTATAATATTTCCACAATATTACACTATAGTTCTTACAAAAATTTTACAAATTTGTACTCTAATATTTCCACAAGATTACACTATAGTATTCTACAAATTTTCCACAAAATTTGTACTATAATATTTTCACCAGATTACACTATAGTTTTTACAAAATTTTCACAAATTTGTACTATTATATTTCCACAATATTACACTATAGTTTCTACAAATTTTCCACAAATTTGTACTATAATATTTCCACAAGATTACACTATAGTTTCTACAAATTTTCCACAAATTTGTACTATAATATTTCTACAAGATTACACTATAGTTCTTACAAATTTTCCACAAATTTGCATTATAATATTTCCATAAGATTACACTATAGTTTCTACAAATTTTCCATAAATTTTTACTATATTCTTTACACAAGATTACACTACAGTTTTCTAAAAATTTCCATAAATCTGTACTATAATCGTTCCACAAGATTACACTATAGTTCTTACAAATTTTCCATAAATTTGTACTATAATATTTCTGCAAGATTACACATAGTTTCTACAAATTTTCCACAAATTTGTACTTTAATTCTTCAATATTATTTCCACAAGATTAACCTATAGTACCTAACATATAAAGTTTGATTCATACACCTCCTAATTTAATCAATCCATAGCTTTATTTCTTCCATTTCCTTTTAAATAAACCAATACCCTATAACCTCCAAATCAAGGGCTAGATTGGAAAAAGAAAGTGGTTTTTAAGCATGCAACATTTCCAAAAAGAAAAGGTTTAATAAATCAAAAAAATGTGGTGGAATTTTCAAGGTCAACCATTCAAATCAAACCCAAATTAGTTGATAACCAACACACATCATACCAAGCAACCACAACAATAAATGGTCAAGCCCTTACTACACCCATCCACTAGCATTATAACCTCCATGATTATATTGACTAATCTACGTGATACTTAGGGTTGAATTCCCTTCTATAAACCATTCTAGATAATTAGCATAGTGAATGTGGGATGATTCATTCCCCAAACCAAAAAATAAAATATTTTAACTTTTCCTGCATGACAAACCTTATGCATACACATGGAAAAATTGGCTATCACAAAAAATCCAATGCATACTTGTGTGAAATATCAGGTTTAGAACAACGAAGTATGTATTGACACGTTCTTCATACAATGCTAGTTGGCCATACTAGGTGGTGCAACCTCCCGACCACCATCTAGCAGTTGAAAAACTTAAGGAGTTAAGCTCCTTTTAAATTCTTTCATTGCTCAAGCATATCCCATGTGGGACAATGCTTGTGAAAGGATTTTTTAAAGCCTTCTTCCTGAGCATGGTTGGGCACAGATAGATGCGCATTTTCCACTCATGGGTGATGACCATATATCATATAACTCTTAATCCTTCAACTAGAGGTTACTTTTAGCAAGCAAAAAGATAAATATCTTAGTTCTAAAGTTCTCATCCTCCTATAGCTTGATACCTAGAACAAAGGTTGTTGGATAGGGGCATGGATAAAATAAATCTATCATAGGTTCAATAACATCGAGTTTATCCTATGAGTATCCATTAACTCAGGTCATCCTCTAGCAGTGACTATCATTAAACAAAATTACAAAACCTCTATTGATAAGATTCAAATTTAGCAAAAAAAGGTGTTAACTACAATGAAATACAATCACCTCATTAGGATATGTTCTAGACCAGAGTTGCTCAGGAATCATCATAAAAACTTGTACAATATATACACACCTAGCACATGTCTCAATTCAGATAAAGGACCATACAAAAAGATGATTCCAATTCGATGCATACACAGGTTAGAAAGAAAACTTCTTTCAAAGATCTATAGCATACGTGTTTTTGTAGGGTTAAAAACATCCATAATGGTATTAAATTGAATCAACACACAATTCAATATTATAGTAAATTACTTCCCTAAAGCATGAATAGCTCAAGTGCTAACAATAAAGGAAGAAGACAACATATCAATTCATTTCCATATCTAAAATGAGATAAAGTGAAGAGGCTTCTTGACCTAAAAATCTTGCAAGATGGATTCTTAAGCCTTCTTTTCCTCGATATAAAATTTATTGCTCTTCTTCTTGCTTGTTCCACTATGCTCTTGTGGCCATGAATATATATATAGGATTATTTTAAAGTACAATTTATTCTATAGTCAAGCTATGAAGGTTCTAAGAGTGGAGTAAACTACTCATATGAAGACTAAAATACCCACCTTGGCTAATTTTTTTCTTCTCGTTCTAGAACTCAACCTACATTTTCTTCCTCTTCTATAACTTAGCCTATATTTTCTTCCTCTTCTATAATTTAGTTTAATTTTACTAAGCTAATCATGCAAATAATTAGGCTCTAGGTAATTATATTTTCTTTTCAATTTACCAAATATATTTTCCCTAAATATATTATTTTTCAAAAAGCATTGAATATATCATAAAATTTCACAATTCCAAACATTAGGTCCTAATTTATCAAACAAAAGGAATCCTTGGTTTGAACCAAATGAGCATTATCCATTCCATAGAGTTAATGGTTAGTTAAGACACCCAATTTTCAAAAACATGACTAACCTTTTGAAATTGCCTATCTCATTAATTAACTAAAATTACATAAATTTAAGAATAAGTTAATTCTTGTAGAATTTTTTTAAATCTTTGAGGAGGCAACCATGAGTAGGGGAAGAGGCAGTGTTAGAGGTCATGGGAGATTGAATGCAAGTAAATATTTGATTACTAAGCCTCAAGTTTTAGGAAGCTACACACCCAATATAAATTTTTATTATGAGAAACATCATGGGGAATGACTTGCTACTAGATGTATTTAGGCTACCCTGAATGCTCAAGCTAGCTTGGATCTTATTGGTATTGGTACTAGTCTTGATCCATCTATTTGCTAGTTTAACTATAAGGGATTTTTGGGTGTTGGCAGGGCCAAATGCTCTTCTATATGTGTTCCTTCTATTGTGATTGTTTTTTGTTATTTGCAAATAGTTGGCCAATATTTGAACATGAAAATACCTATGATCTCCTCTTTGGTTGAGTCAGGTGGCTTATCTTATCTGGTCTCTATGATGGAGAATCATCCTTCTCTTATAGAAGTTTAAAACCTAAAGGTGTCTCCTTAGAAGAAACCATGGGTTAATATTCTCTCTTCTATTTTGAGGATAAACTCAAATGAGCTCTTGGTCACATGTGAAGGGACTAAAGGTGATTATGGTTAGTTGGAGGAGGTTCGACCTTTGAATGCTGAGTTGGAGCGTAATAGAGATGAAAATTCATAATTTTTTCTTTCTAAGAAAAGTGTTTATAGAGGAAGAGTATTAAATAAGGGGGTTGAGATTTTTGTGGGTTAGTACTTGACTACTAAGGTGGATCAGCTTATTGAAATTATTATTGATAGTTATACTAGCTTTGATAGACCAAATCTTAATATTGTTAATTCTCTGGTGGGTCCTTGTAGGGCCCCTATTTCTTGATCTTTGGCTGGGAAATATTATATTATGATTTTATATCATTAAGATAATAAGCTTTATTTTCAAACTATTTATTCAATCTTGATCTTGTGTAGAGATCACTATTTATGCCTTCGAATATTTTAAAGCTTACTATGGAAGAGGGGGAGATTTATCTTGTTGGAAAGTTTTTGGGGAACTCCAAACCAAACTTGGACTCAATTAGAATATGGGTGATTATGAAGTGGTCTCCTAAAGGCTATATGGATTTAGTTGCTCTTTCTAAAGGTTTTTTCTTATTAAACTTTCTAAGCTAAAATATCTTAAGCACATTCTAGGGGGAGGTCCTTGGTTTTTTGGAAGGATAAACATTTTTCTTCATATATGGGGAATGAATTTTGATCCAGATGCCCATAATATCAATACTACTCATATTTGGATAAGGCTCCCTAGCCTTCCATTCAATTTTTGGCATGAAGCTATTTTGAGAGGGATTATGAAAAAATGTTGGAAAATCTAGTTATGATTGACCCAACAACTAGAGCCAGATCTTGGATGGTATTTGCTCATATGTGTGTGGTAATTGGTTTAGATGCAAAAATCCCTGCAATTGCTGAATTGCTTTTGGATGTGGGATCTAGGATCCAACTAATTGTATACGAGAATAGACCATTATTCTACTCTAATTGTAATAATTATGGACATGAGTTTTCTTGATGTTCTTAGAGAAACTCTACCCTAGCCGCTCCTTAGGAGGATCATTCTTCTGAAGAAGGTATGATAAAATCTATTTTATATATGATTCTAGTTGAATAGGCTCTTGTTGCTAATGGGGACTATCAAATAATTCTTCTTTGAAAAGCTCTAAGGAGACCCTATCTAGTAAGGATGTAAATCCCCTTTTAGGAATTTATTTCAAATTCCTATCCTCAAATGAGGACCCTATTGTGGTGAGTGCATCTTTGGCCGCTTAAAATCTAGCTAAATATTTATAGGATAGATCTACTTCTCTTGGAGCAAAAAATTAAAGAGTGATGCATCTCCAAGACCAATTACGAAGGGATAAGCTAAGGGAAATTCTAACCTTGGTGGCTAGGGGAAGCCTCCTTTCATCTCCAGATCCAAATTAGAAACTAAAATGCTAGCTAAAGATCAATAGGCATGTTCTAGTAGGATTTCCATCTAGAAGGCTAGGGGAGGTAGATGCTAGAAAATTATCTGATGCATCTCCATTAGACCTTGTTTTGGCTGATGGTTGCTTGGGTGGGCTTTCTTTCAAATTTTTAAATTCAAATTTTGAGGCATGTTGGCTTTGGGATTTTGAATTTGAAATCAAGTCTTCTTATGATGTATTTATTTCTTTTGATCTCCTTGTGTGGGGTTGATGTATATATTTTTCTAATATTTTGTTGTTATGATCGTTGGTTCTTTTGATATCCTTAAATATCCTCGTGATTTTTGCCCTTGTTCAATGGAGATCATTATCTTTGTTTTTCTTTTTTGAAGCTTTATATTTTGTCTTGCGATCCTTTTTTTGGTTTGGGGTCTCCTCAACCCCTTGTTGTAAAAGGTTTAGGATTCCTTTCAACATCCCTTTTCTATCTAATAAAAAAAATTACATAAATTTTAAAATATGAATAAATGTAAATTTATAAATAAATTTGGATAATTTAAATAAATATAAAACTATGAATGAGTTTAAATCAAAATTAAATTAAAATTCTAAATAAAGATTTATATTTAAATAAAAATAATAATAGTAAAACCTATTTAATTACCAAACATTCAACTATAATATTGCCACTCATATTTAACATGAAGATACAATTATAAACTTTAAGATTTAATTATAACCTATAAGATACAATTATAAACTATAAGATGCAATTATAAACCATAAGATATAAGAAATGGTATTCAAAATCATTTCAAAATTGGATGAAATTTTTAGGTGGCCCACTGAACCTAAAATATATAAACAACACTGAATAATGAATAGCCACATCATAGTTAAATATACCCAAATCCAAAGGATAGTAATTGACTCTACATTTCAATTTTCTATTTCCATAAAATTATTTGTATGGAATCTAAATTTCTTTTGTTCCAGGATATTTAAATTCCATAAGGTGGGATAAATTTACTCTTGCTTTGCCTCTTATTATACTAACATGCTAATCATATTTCCAACATATTAACTTACTTTGATAATATGATTTTTACTTAAAAATAAAATTGATGAAAGCCATGGTTCAAACACCAAACTTTAATCATATGAATGTAATGATTTCACCCCAAAAAATAAAGTGTTGATATATATGGAGCCCTATGTTGCCAATTTATATAGTTGAGTAGTCTTATTCACAATAATTGTAAAGATAAAGCAATATTCCATCCAAATATTGTAATTAATCTTTCCCAAAGACCAAAAGATTTCTAAAACTTTAATTTATAGAAAAAACTCTTAAAAGATCTAATAACTTGCCAATCCAATCTAGTGTACAAATTTAGCATCCTTTTCTCTCCAAATTAGTCGGCAAATCTTATAAATACAATGTTTGGGAGTGAACAAGGAAGATAAAAAAAAGGTTCTAACATCTTTTCTTTATAAGAAATATAGTAACTACATGTTGCTTCTCATATATTTGTGCTAAGGATTTAATGACTATGACCAAGAATTTAGGACCACTATATGGATGCTTCAAGAGAGCCTCTCTTAAGAGCAAGGGAGGAAGATCAAAAAATTTTAAGCTTATGCTTTCTTTCTTCACCTTTTAAATCTTATTACATTTTAATTCATTTCATTTACCTTAATCTATTTTAATCAACGTTCTTTTGTGCATTATGATGCTGCAAAATATTCTCACTTTTATCTCATCTATATGCTCTAGAGTTTGTTACAATTATTGCTTTTCTTGGTAAAAGGATGTCTCTTTCAATAATAAATGCTCAATCAATGTTAGTTGGTTGAAATATCTTACTCTCGCATATCCTTGAACCTCGCTTCTAGCTTTCTTCTCTACTAGATTTGAAGCTCGTTTGAGTTTTTTTTTTTTTGTTGAAAGTTACTTGATATTATTAAATAAACAATAATAAGAGTACATAATCATAACAAAATGGGTAGTATCGAAGCACATCCCGTAAGCCTATGTAAAACATAAACCTAGGGCTAAAAAGGGACCTGGAACAACTATAAAACAACTAACATATCAACACAAAGAAAGGGTAGGAGTCTCTCTAGCACTTAAGTCACCATAGGAGTAGCACCAAAAGAAGGAAGGGGTCTTTTTCTAAAGAATTTACCTAGATTATGGGGGGATCAAGGTCAATGGAAATTGGGTCCCTCCTAGAACCATATCCCTACAACTCTAGAGAGTCACCCATGGCCTATGGCATAGTGGTAGCCCAGTCAATAGATGAAACCTAATCTTGATACTTTGGTAGGGAGTGAAAATCCTCCTAGGTACATCATTCCTATGGGTGAGGACTATGAGTAGTCCAATTCATTCCTTGGGATATCTTGTGGCCTTGAATATGTTATTGAGAGGAAGAATATATTTGGTGATGTGGGGAGGGTGAAACTTGATCTGCAATATAGGTAGCATTCACCCAATAATACAACAAAGTGAGTAGATGTTGGAGCTCAAGGGAAACCTTGTTCACCTGTACCTAAATATAAAGTAAAATATTAGAGCATATTAGAGATTTTGAATACATGGAAAATTCTAGAGAAGCTTGTTGAGTAGATAAAAAAATATATTATGACTTTTTTATATGTCAAAGAGAATATCATACCTAAAAATATACCAAATATATGTCATATTAATTGGTATTTGGGTTGTTATCCCAAGAAGAATTATAGGCTAGGAAATGGGCTACAACCTAAAAGTCTTGAAAAGTTCATGAATCCATTTCCAAGTTGCTTGGGCCCTAGGACAATACTAAAACAAATGTTTAATGGATTCATTGGAATTATAAAAAAGGGCATTTGGGAATGTGTAGTCCCAAATTATGAAGGTGTTCTCCTATAGGAAGCCCTTGAAAAAGGATACACCAAATAAAATGAGCCACTTTAGTGATGCACCTTGCTGGAGCCATAACTTGTGAACCATACGCCCGTTTGCCTTGAAATTTAACAGGTGGTTCTATGTGCATGTTTTGCATTAGGCTAATATTTGATTCACCTAACCCTCCAAAAAACATACTTTCGGGACCTAACTCCTCCATCTAGTGTCCCAAAATTAGCTTTTAGAATAGGTTCCCAAGTTTTTTGGGTTTTTTTGAATGTTAGAATTTTATTATCTTTTGTTATACCTTAAGTTGAGACCTAATGTTTTAAAGTAAGGTTATTTATTGTAAGAGGGATGTGTGCACCGAATTTGGGCATAATATGATTCATTTCTATTTTAGCAGTTTTTAGAAAAAAGACGTTTTTTAGGGTTTCTTTGATTTTCGGTTGCTATATAATAGATTGTATTCTTTTGGAGAAGGGGTGTGAATTTAGAAATGAGAAGAATATCAATTTTCAGGTTTCTTCTATTATATTACATTTGTTTTATGTGATTGGAGTCCATTTTTTTGGTCTCTTGTAGCTGAGTTTACACCATTTAGGCTCCAAAATAGCATCCAAGAGTGTGAAATTTGGTCTACCAATCTCTATTAGTGGCTCGGATCCTCCATAACTCATTCAACTTGAGCACCATGGAAAAGTGTGGTGAGATCCAAATGTACCCTTTGCCTAGTGTATAGATCCTAAGGAGTGTTGGGATACCATATCCAATCCTTTTACCAAGGATGTAGGGTTTGAACCCCAATTTTATGAAGCATTACAAGTGGGATAGTATCTTGAATTGCCTTAAATGTTTCTTTGTTGGCCTCAAAAAAAGGTACCCATTAAGTTTATTTTTTTATTGATTTAAATATTTAATTTTTTCTTACTAACTATTGGTGTAACTCTCAAGAATTCTCTCTCAATTCTTTGATAGCTATAGGCTTGGCGAGTTTGAGTGTATTTATCGAATGCCCTATTGCTATTTGAGTACCTAACCTCAAAATCTTTCTTATTATATCTCTATTTTACAAATGATAAGATTACCACTTGTATGGTTGTAAGCAATGATTTAACCCTAATTTATTTTTATCTTATTAAGCAATCCTACTTTTTGAGCAAAGATATTGAAATTTTTCCAACACAATATTTATATTATTCTAAGGCTCAAAATTAACATCATTGTCTAATTATTTTTGTATGGAAAAAGTATATATTTATCATTTATATTTTAATCACTTTGCATTGAGGACTAAAATTCATTAATTTTCTTCATCATCCAAACCAATTGTTAATGTTAAAATAATTAAATCAAAGTCACAAATGAAATCTGAAATCGTTAATATCTCATATTATTTTAACATTTATTAAGATTTCATAATATGGTAGTTGCGCATTAATACAACAATTTTACTCTAAATAAATCCACCATCTTATTACGATATTTCTCATAGTCTGTTACCTTCCAATAATAGGGATTTTCTCATGATAAATTTCAAATTATTTTAACATCTTAGTCTTTAAATTTTTAAATTAAATAAAGTTTAGTTTATCTAAATATAATAAGATTTGGATTATTTAAAAATATGGAATATAATTAAGATTACAATACGTGGATCATTTAAAATAAAACTTTATTTATTTTAACATTTAGTTCAAAATATTTAGTTAGGTTTATAATAAGAAAATTTTCCATTCAAATTTAGAATACAATAAAGCTTGGTTGGGTAATGTTTAGCTTTGTTAAATTAAGTCATTTCAAGAACTTAAATTTATAGTGTTTAATTTATACAACTTAGTTCATTTAGATACTTTAAAACTTAATTTTATAATCCTACATAGTTAATATTATGTAAAAATAATAGTCTAAATATGTCATACATTGATGATAAATGAACATCTAAGATTGTATTACTTTGTGGTCTTACCCTTGTTTAAAATTCAATAATTAAAGACGTTACTCATTCTCTCAAAAATAAGTGATTTTATATACCTTTTATTATTTCTAACTTTGGTAGAGTAAAGAAATATAATCATTGATCACCTCTTCTAAATTATCAGTTTCTAGTATTATGTCTCTTTGTAGTATTCCCATCACTATCTACAAAGTCATTGCCTTATAGGTCACTAGTAGTGCTTTTGTCCATACCAATTTCATAATAAAAATAATTTCTAGTTTCACTCTAATTGAGGACTAGGGGCCTGAACCACCTACAATGCATATCGTGGTCTTCTAGTAGGCTCTCAAATACTAATAATATCTATAATGTTTTCATTGGTATAAGTTCAGTAAAATATTGTTAAAATAAAGGGGAATAAGAAACAATTTTTTTTTTTTTTTACTTCTATTATTTGGGCATTAGAATAATAAAATCACATAGATTGCATCATAGGGTAGAATTGTATTTTGAATTTCTTGTTATATTATGAATAACACAAGCTTATACTGAGAGGGGGGGTGAACAGTATAAGACCACTTTTTACTTTTTCTTCCAATTCAATATTATGTTGTGTAAAGATAGCAGTATCAATAACAGTAATCAAAGCAATGCACAAAAACCATACACAATAGAGACACCAGAATTTACGTGGTTCCCCCAATGTGGGCTACTCCACGGAGAAAATATTTTACTAAAACTTTCTCAATCAATCTCTTTGGGAATCACTCCCAATTACAATGTTTATGGATCTCTGTCCAAAGGAGATGTTGATCCCCTAATATCAAGTTCGTGGATCTCTTCCATAGGAGAACTCTTTCCCCTTCTGCTCTGGCTATGTGATCTTCTAGAAGACTCTGTCTCTCTATTGCACTGACTGGTGGACCTCTCTCCACTTGAAGACTCCTCACTCAGATCTATCTTCAACTGTGCTAGTTGTTGGATCTCTATCCACTGAGACTCTATCCTCTATACTCTGTCACCTCCAAAGCTCTATCAATAGGCTCACTAAGAACCTGCTCAATAGGCTCACATAAAACCTACTTAACAAGCTCACATAGAACTTGTCAAATATACTCTAACAAGCTCACCAATAACTTTCCCAAATAGCTCTAGAAAGCTCACCAAGAACTTGCCTAAATATGCTCTAGCAAGCTCACCAAGAACTTGCCCAAATATACTCTAGCAAGCTCACCAAGAACTTGCCCAAATTCAAATCTATCCCAAAACTATCCCAAAACTATCCTCAAATCTATCCCAAAACTATCCTCAAATCTGTCCACAAAGGCCTTCTCAAAGGCTCAATCAATCATGCTCAAGTAGTACTCAAAATGAACTCAACAATGAATGGCAATCTCAACTCAAATAAACTTCATATAATTATAAAGAGAATTGTTAGAGACTCAATATGTTCTAATCTCACTCTCAACCCAAATCAATCTCAACTCAACTCATAGAAGCATAAAGAGAATTTTTAGAGACTCAATATGTTCTAATCTCAATATCAACTAAACTCAACTCAAATCAACTCATAGAAGCATAAAGAGAATTGTTATAGACTCAATATGTTCTAATCTCACTCTCAAATCAAATCAACCTAAACTCAATTCAAGTCAACCTCAACTCAACTCAAGTCTTATAGAATCATAAAGAGAATTGTTAGAGACTCAATATGTTCTAACCTTAATCTCAACTCAACATAGAATGATGGAATAGTTTATTTTATAGAACTTGAACAATCACTTCACACATCACTTGACTAGGCTCAATCAACTCAACTCAACCAATCATCACAAGGGACAACTCTTTCTCACACAACCCTAGTCCAAGTATGTATCAACCAACTCAAATGTTTCCAACAATGCTCAACCACAAATCTAACATAACAATAATACTCATGTTTTTTCTAACTCAAGTTCTTTCACAACCAATGGGCTTCAAAACTATGCTTATAAAACAAGGTTTAAACACAACTCTCAATTTATAAAACCTTGAAGCATTCAACCAACCACTTTCGAAAAGGAAACCACAAACAATCCTTTTCCCTCCAATGATATTTCAGAAATCAACCACCATAAACAATCAATAGGAGAATGTGCCCATACCTTTTATGAAGATGAAAAAAACCTCTTTGTAAATCTACCACAATCACAAAATTCTTTTGCCAATCTTCACAAGGGTTAGTAGATCACAAAATAATCAACATTACTCCACTTTTCAATAATCATCACCAAGGCCTTTAATTGCACAACTTCCTTATCTCTCCTAAAACCACTTGTACCATAAAATAAAATAAATCAAAACATTGCATAACCTTTTCACTCCCAAAACCACTTATACCATAAAATAAAATAAATCACAATATTGCATACCTTGTCACCTCATGAAAGAATTAATCCTCTTGAAAAATAACAAGGCAAACTTCACTTTTGGAACCCCTTTGTAAAATCAGAAATATCTCTTTACACACACCTTATTTCTCCTTCTAAATAAGTTAGTCAAATATCCCTCGAAATAAGCTTTCCGATGATATATAATATGCCCCCTTTCCAAAATAAATTGAAACCTTTATATATATATATGCCAACCTCCATTAATTGCACATAGGTCGGCCCTCCATTAATTTAAACTTAAACTTTAAACTTTAATATCTTCATCACCGGAGGTCCTTTTTTGATGAAACAAAATTCCACCTTGGCTTTTAAGAAAATCCCTTTCCACATAAGCCCACCATGGTTTTAAATAAAAACCCTGTATATAGCCATGCTCTCCAAAATATCATAAATGCTTATTTATGAAATATTTTGGCCACCAAAACCAAATGTGATCCATGTGACATCAATGACAACATAAAATGCCTCAAATTAACTCAAATTTCCAACAATCTCCCCCTTTGTCATTGATGGCAACACCTCTAATGCAAACACCACAATCACTGCAAAAACCATCTCTGAGAATCAAAGTTGCTCCCCCTAACTCAATACTCTCTATGGAGGCTGCTCCCCCTAACTCAATACTCTCTTTGGAGGCTGCTCCCCCTAACTCAATGCTCTCCCCCTTACTCAAATCTCTCCCCCTTTGACATCAATGGCAAAAGGGACACCTATGGGGCTAAAATATATGACTCTTAAGCTTAGCCCCCTCACCCCCTTCTCTTTTGAGGTGATTAATTTTGGGGTGGGAGTACTTTTACTCCCATATCACTTTGTTTCTTTCCTCTATCAACTTCCTTCCATATTTTTATGATATCCTTCTCTTGATGAATTACTTGATCTTCTTGTCTAGAACTTGTTTGACCTTCTTGCCTTGAACCTGTTTGGAATTGAGTCCTACACCATCTTGCAATATGCCCAAAGTTATTGCAATTAAAACACTTGATATTGTAGCCTTTGGATGGTGCCCATGTCCTAAAATCATTCTTAAAATAATTTCCATATCCATTCCTTTCCTGAACCTTGTATTGTGAAGCTCTATTTTCATGACCATTATAACCATGACTTCTGAATTGTGTAGCTCTAAAACCAAAACCATGTTGCTCATTTCCTTTGCACTGAAAATCTCTATGACCAATCCTGTTGCATGAGAAGCAATGTCCCTAAAAACCATACCTTCTTCCCTTGAAGTTTCTTCTAGCAAAATCAAACTTCTTTGATCCATGGATCCTGCAATGTATAGCCCTATGTCCAAATCCATTACAAGAAAAACAATATCCTTGAAAAGCCCTTTGTTCATGCCTTGGTTCCTCATACCTTTCTTGACCATTATCCTTATGATCATCTTCAACTTGTGCATTGCATTCTTGAACCTTCTTTGTAGCATCTAAAACCTCTTCCTTGCCTTTCTCTTCAAGAATTTCTTTTCCTTTTGAACTTGATTCACCTATCTCAAAACAAGAACCAAACTGAATATTTGGAGCCATAGGAACTTTGGAACTTTCCTCACAAATCTTAGGTGCTTCCTTGCTTTCATATTTTAGAACTTCCTTTCCTTTTGAGTGTGACTTTTCTTGGAAGTAAGAATACAACCTTAAAATAAGTTTCTACTCTTTTTTAATATTTTCATCTAATGTATCATGTCTTGTCATTGTTACCCTTAGTTCTTCATTCATCCTCTCTTCTATCCTTTTTGCATTTTGAAGCTCTTCTTTGAGATTACTGATTGTTTGAAGTAGTTCTTCTCTGATTTTGACATCTGTTTGAAATCTTGTTTTCAATATTCCTGTATTCTTCTTTTAACCTTTTGATTTTTGATTTTTGTTTACTTGGCTCATCCTCTTCCTTTTCTATTACCAAAAATGAGACTTCTTTGTTTTCATTGCTACTGGAATTATCACTAGAAATTTTGCTTTCTTTTTCAAATACACTTTCCTTGTTGTAATTGTTGTAGTATGTGCAATCATCATCTATATGCCCAAAATCTCCACATATGAAGCATTTTAGTATCCTTAGACCTTTCTTGTACCTATCTACTTGCTCAATGGCTATGGCAAGCTCTTCATGTCTTTCTTCAATAGGCACATCCTCTTCTTTAACTTCAATACCTAGGAATAGGTGTTCTTGCTTTTCTTCACTTATTCCAAAGAATGTACATTCTTCTTCATCTGATTGATCTTTATCACTGTAATCTGAATTATCACTTGCTTCTACAATGTAGTAAGATTTCTTTGCCAACTTTACCTTGGAATCTCCTTCATAAGTATTCCTCAACTTGGTCCACATCTCATTAGCTGAAGTACATACCATGACCTTTGCAAAATCTATCTCATGTAGCCCACTCAAAATACAATTCATTGCTCTTGCATTTATCTCAACCAATTTCCTAGTAGTCTTATCTTCCTCGGGATCACCTTCAACCTTATACTCTTTTTCAACCATCTGCCATACCTCATATCCTTGTGATATCAAGTAGTTCTTCATCCTCATGCTCTAGAAAGCATAATTGTTACCATCAAACAATGGAGCCTTATTTGTAGATAATCCATTCTATGAAGCCATCTGTGTTCTTGTAGAATCTGCCCTCAAGTTGTTAGCCTTTTCGAAGGAACCCACTCTGATACCAATTGAAGAACACAAGCTTATACTGAGAGGGGGGGTGAACAGTATAAGACCACTTTTTACTTTTTTTCCAATTCAATATTATGTTGTGTAAAGATAGCAGTATCAATAGTAGTAATCAAAGAAATGCACAAAAACCATACACAATAGAGACACCATAATTTATGTGGTTCACCCAATGTGGGGTACTCCATGGAGAAAATATTTTACTAAAACTTTCTCAATCAATCTCTTTGGGAATCACTCCCAATTACAATGTTTATGGATCTCTATCCAAAGGAGATGTTGATCCCCTAATCTCAAGTTCATGGATCTCTTCCATAGGAGAACTCTTTCCCCTTCTACTCTGGCTATGTGATCTTCTAGAAGACTCTATCTCTCTACTACACTAATTGGTGGACCTCTCTCCACTTGAAGACTCCTCACTCAGATCTATCTTCAACTATGTTGGTTGTTGGATCTCTATCCACTGAGACTCTATCCTCTATACTCTATCACCTCCAAAGCTCTGTCAATAGGCTCACTAAGAACCTGCTCAATAGGCTCACATAAAACCTGCTTAACAAGCTCACATATAACTTGTCAAATTCTTAATAACAAGCTCACATAGAACTTTCCAAATCTCTAGCAAGCTCACCAAGAACTTGCCCAAATCTGCTCTAGCAAGCTCACCAAGAACTTGCCCAAATATGCTCTAGCAAGCTCACCAAGAACTTGCCCAAATCTGCTCTAAAAATCTATTCTCAAATCTATCCCAAAACTATCCTCAAATCTATCCCAAAGGCCTTCTCAAAGGCTCAATCAATCATGCTCAAGTAGTACTCAAAATGAACTCAACAATGAATGGCAATATCAACTCAAATTAACTTCATAGAAGCATAAAGAGAATTGTTAGAGACTCAATATGTTCTAATCTCACTCTCAACCCAAATCAATCTCAACTCAACTCATAGAAGCATAAAGAGAATTGTTAGAGACTCAATATGTTCTAAACTCACTCTCAACTCAAATCAACTCATAGAAGCATAAAGAGAATTGTTAGAGACTCAATATGTTCTAATCTCACTCTCAACTCAAATCAACCTCAACTCAATTCAAGTCAATACTCAACTTATAGAACCATAAAGAGAATTGTTAGAGACTCAATATGTTCTAACCTTAATCTCAACTCAACATAGAATGATGGAATAGTTTGTTTCATAGAACTTGAACAATCACTTCACACATCACTTGACTAGGCTCAATCAACTCAACTCAACCAATCATCACAAGGGACAACTCTTTCTCACACAACCCTAGTCCAAGTATGTATCAACCAACTCAAATGTTTCCAACAATGCTCAACCACAAATCTCACATAACAATGATACTCATGTTCTTTTCTAACTCAAGTTCTTTCACAACCAATGGGCTTCAACAACTATGCTTATAAAACAAGGTTTAGACACAACTCTCAATTCAGAAAACCTTGAAGCATTCAACCAACCACTTTCGAAAAGGAAACCACAAACAATCCTTTTCCCTCCAATGATATTTCAGAAATCAACCACCATAAACAATCAATAGGAGAATGTGCCCATACCTTTTATGAAGATGAAAAAAACCTCTTTGTAAATCTGCCACAATCACAAAATTCTTTTGCCAATCTTCACAAGGGTTAGTAGATCACAAAATAATCAACATTACTCCACTTTTCAATAATCATCACCAAGGCCTTTAATTGCACAACTTCCTTATCTCTCCTAAAACCACTTGTACCATAAAATAAAATAAATCAAAACATTGCATAACCTTTTCACTCCCAAAACCACTTATACCATAAAATAAAATAAATCACAATATTGCATACCTTGTCACCTCATGAAAGAATTAATCCTCTTGAAAAAGAACAAGGCAAACTTCACTTTTGGAACCCCTTTGCAAAATCAGAAATATCTCTTTACACACACCTTATTTCTCCTTCTAAATAAGTTAGTCAAATAGCCCTCGAAATAAGCTTTTCGACGATATATAATATGCCCCCTTTCCAAAATAAATTGAAACCTTTATATATATATATATATATATATATATGCCAACCTCCATTAATTGCACATAGGTCGGCCCTCCATTAATTTAAACTTAAACTTTAAACTTTAATATCTTCATCACCGGAGGTCCTTTTTCGATGAAACAAAATTCCACCTTGGCTTTTAAGAAAAGCCCTTTCCACATAAGCCCACCATGGTTTTAAATAAAACCTTTTATTTTGCCTGCCTTGGTTTTCATAAAAACCCTGTATATATCCATGCTCTCCAAAATATCATAGATGATTATTTATGAAATACTTTTGCCACCAAAACCAAATGTGATCCATGTGACATCAATGATCCATGTGACATCAATGACAACATAAAATGCCTCAAATTAACTCAAATTTCCAACAATCTCCCCCTTTGTCATTGATGGCAACACCTCTAATGCAAACACCACAATCACTACAAAAACCATCTCTGAGAATCAAAGTTGCTCCCCTGACTCAATACTCTCTATGGAGGCTGCTCCCCCTAACTCAATACTCTCTTTGGAGGCTGCTCCCCCTAACTCAAATCTCTCCCCCTTTGACATCAATGGCAAAAGGGACACCTATGGGGCTAAAATATATGACTCTTAAGCTTAGCCCCCTCACCCCCTTCTCTTTTGAGGTGATTAATTTTGGGGTGGGAGTACCTTTACTCCCATATCACTTTGTTTCTTTCCTCTATCAACTTCCTTCCATGTTTTTCTGATATCCTTCTCTTGATGAATTACTTGATCTTCTTGTCTAGAACTTGTTTGGAATTGAGTCCTACACCATCTTGCAATATGCCCAAAGTTATTGCAATTAAAACACTTGATATTGTAGCCTTTGGATGGTGCCCATGTCCTGAAATCATTCTTAAAATAATTTCCATATCCATTCCTTTCTTGAACCCTGTATTGTGAAGCTCTGTTTTCATGACCATTATAACCATGACTTCTAAATTGTGTAGCTCTAAAACCAAAACCATGTTTCTCATTTCCTTTGCACTGAAAATCTCTATGACCAATCCTATTGCATGAGAAGCAATGTCCCTGAAAACCATACCTTCTTCCCTTGAAGTTTCTTCTAGCAAAATCAAACTTCTTTGATCCATGGATCCTGCAATGTATAGCCCTGTGTCCAAATCCATTACAAGAAAAACAATATCCTTGAAAATCCCTTTGTTCATGCCTTGGTTCCTCATACCTTTCTTGACCATTATCCTTATGATCATCTTCAACTTGTGCATTGCATTCTTGAACCTTCTTTGTAGCATCTAAAACCTCTTCCTTGCCTTTCTCTTCAAGAATTTATTTTCCTTTTGAACTTGATTCACCTATCTCAAAACAAGAACCAAACTGAATATTTGGAGCCATAGGAACTTTGGAACTTTCCTCACAAATCTTAGGTGCTTCCTTGCTTTCATATTTTAGAACTTCCTTTCCTTTTGAGTGTGACTTTTCTTGGAAGTAAGATACAACCTTAAAATAAGTTTCCACTCCTTTTTGAATATTTTCATCTAATGTATCATGTCTTGTCGTTGTTACCCTTAGTTCTTCATTCATCCTCTCTTCTATCCTTTTTGCATTTTGAAGCTCTTCTCTGAGATTACTGATTGTTTGAAGTAGTTCTTCTCTGATTTTGACATCTGTTCGAATCTTGTTTTCAAGATTCCTGTATTCTTCTTTTAACCTTTTGATTTCTGATTTTTGTTTACTTGGCTCATCCTCTTCCTTTTCTATTACCAAAAATGAGACTTCTTTGTTTTCACTGTTGTTGGAATTGTCACTAGAACTGCTGCTTTCTTTTTCAAATACACTTTCCTTGTTGTAATTGTTGTAGTATGTGCAATCATCATCTATATGCCCAAAATCTCCACATATGAAGCATTTTAGTATCCTTAGACCTTTCTTGTACCTATCTGCATTGCTCAATGGCTATGGCAAGCTCTTCATGTCTTTCTTCAATAGGCACATCCTCTTCTTTAACTTCAATACCTAGGAATAGGTGTTCTTGCTTTTCTTCACTTATTCCAAAGAATGTACATTCTTATTCATCTACTGATCTTTATCACTGTAATCTGAATTATCACTTGCTTCTACAATGTAGTAAGATTTCTTTGCCAACTTTACCTTGGAATCTCCTTCATAAGTATTCCTCAACTTGGTCCACATCTCATTAGCTGAAGTACATACCATGACCTTTGCAAAATCTGTCTCACGTAGCCCACTCAAAATACAATTCATTGCTCTTGCATTTATCTCAACCAATTTCTTGGTAGTCTTATCTTCCTCGGGATCACCTTCAACCTTATACTCTTTTTCAACCATCTACCATACCTCATATCCTTGTGATATCAAGTAGTTCTTCATCCTCATGCTCTAGAAAGCATAATTGTTACCATCAAATAATGGAGCCTTATTTGTAGATAATCCATTCTGTGAAGCCATCTGTGTTCTTGTAGAATCTGCCCTCAAGTTGTTAGCCTTTTTGAAGGAACCCGCTCTGATACCAATTGAAGAACACAAGCTTATACTGAGAGGGGGGTGAACAGTATAAGACCACTTTTTACTTTTTCTTCCAAATCAATATTATGTTGTGTAAAGATAGTAGTATTAATAGTAGTAATCAAAGCAATGCACAAATACCATACACAATTGAGACACCAGAATTTACGTGGTTCACCCAATGTGGGGTACTCCATGGAGAAAATATTTTACTAAAACTTTCTCAATCAATCTCTTTGGGAATCACTCCCAATTACAATGTTTATGGATCTCTGTCCAAAGGAGATGTTGATCCCCTAATCTCAAGTTCATGGATCTCTTCCATAGGAGAACTCTTTCCCCTTCTGCTCTGGCTATGTGATCTTCTAGAAGACTCTGTCTCTCTACTGCATTAATTGGTGGACCTCTCTCCACTTGAAGACTCCTCACTCAGATCTATCTTCAACTATGTTGGCTATTGGATCTCTATCCACTGAGACTCTATCCTCTATACTCTGTCACCTCCAAAGCTCTATCAATAGGCTCACTAAGAACCTGCTCAATAGGCTCACATAGAACTCTTAACAAGCTCACATAGAACTTGTCAACTAGCAACTCACCAAGAACTTGCTCAAAACTCTAAAGCTCACCAAGAACTTGCCCAAATCTGCTCTAGCAAGCTCACCAAGAACTTGCCCAAATATGCTCTAGCAAGCTCACCAAGAACTTGCCCAAATCTGCTCTAAACCAAAAATTATTCAACAAAACTATCCTCAAATCTGTCCCAAAGGCCTTCTCAAAGGCTCAATCAATCATGCTCAAGTAGTACTCAAAATGAACTCAATAATGAATGGCAATCTCAACTCAAATTAACTTCATAGAAGCATAAAGAGAATTGTTAGAGACTCAATATGTTCTAATCTCACTCTCAACCCAAATCAATCTCAACTCAACTCATAGAAGCATAAAGAGAATTGTTAGAGACTCAATATGTTCTAAACTCACTCTCAACTCAAATCAATCTCAACTCAACTCAAATCAACTCATAGAAGCATAAAGAGAATTGTTAGAGACTCAATATGTTCTAATCTCACTCTCAACTCAAATCAACCTCAACTCAATTCAAGTCAACCTCAACTCAACTCAAGTCTTATAGAACCATAAAGAGAATTGTTAGAGACTCAATATGTTCTAACCTTAATCTCAACTCAACATAGAATGATGGAATAGTTTGTTTCATAGAACTTGAACAATCACTTCACACATCACTTGACTAGGCTCAATCAACTCAACTCAACCAATCATCACAAGGGACAACTCTTTCTCACACAACCCTAGTCCAAGTATGTATCAACCAACTCAAATGTTTCCAACAATGCTCAACCACAAATCTCACATAACAATGATACTCATGTTCTTTTCTAACTCAAGTTCTTTCACAACCAATGGGCTTCAACAACTATGCTTATCAAACAAGGTTTAGACACAACTCTCAATTCAGAAAACCTTGAAGCATTCAACCAACCACTTTCGAAAAGGAAACCACAAACAATCCTTTTCCCTCCAATGATATTTCAGAAATCAACCACCATAAACAATCAATAGGAGAATGTGCCCATACCTTTTATGAAGATGAAAAAACCTCTTTGTAAATCTGCCACAATCACAAAATTCTTTTGCCAATCTTCACAAGGGTTAGTAGATCACAAAATAATCAACATTACTCCACTTTTCAATAATCATCACCAAGGCCTTTAATTGCACAACTTCCTTATCTCTCCTAAAACCACTTGTACCATAAAATAAAATAAATCAAAACATTGCATAACCTTTTCACTCCCAAAACCACTTATACCATAAAATAAAATAAATCACAATATTGCATACCTTGTCACCTCATGAAAGAATTAATCCTCTTGAAAAAGAACAAGGCAAACTTCACTTTTGGAACCCCTTTGCAAAATCAGAAATATCTCTTTACACACACCTTATTTCTCCTTCTAAATAAGTTAGTCAAATAGCCCTCGAAATAAGCTTTCCGACGATATATAATATGCCCCCTTTCCAAAATAAATTGAAACCTTTACATATATATATATGCTCAACCTCCATTAATTGCACATAGGTCGGCCCTCCATTAATTTAAACTTAAACTTTAAACTTTAATATCTTCATCACCGGAGGTCCTTTTTCGATGAAACAAAATTCCACCTTGGCTTTTAAGAAAATCCCTTTCCACATAAGCCCACCATGGTTTTAAATAAAACCTTTTATTTTTCCTGCCTTGGTTTTCATAAAAACCCTGTATATATCCATGCTCTCCAAAATATCATAGATGCTTATTTATGAAATACTTTTGCCACCAAAACCAAATGTGATCCATGTGACATCAATGTGACATCAATGATCCATGTGACATCAATGACAACATAAAATGCCTCAAATTAACTCAAATTTCCAACAGATTATATTACATTATTTGGTACTTGTCATCGTACCACATTGGGTACATAACTAGAGTAAGAGTTTACTTTAGAGTAAGGTTTAAGTTACTTCATGCAATGTAGTAAATGCACAAGTGTTAGATTGTGCAATAATGTAAATGTGCATGTAGTCCACATGTACATAAGTCATAGGATAAGGTAGATTAATATTCATGGGTAGATTAAAGGCCAACAAATATCTTCCTATATATAGACCTCTAAGGTAGTGAGAATGGGAGATAGAGATATAGAGAGAGTGATAGAGAGAGTGGGAGAGAGATAATATTACTATAGTAGTGAGTAGGTACAATTTAGTTCATTAAAAATTCTAAAGTTTTCAAGTCCTCCATTATATTGCATTGTACTATTTTGTGAGCTTTCATTAATGGCATATTACTGAGTTATTGCAGAAGTTTATTTAAATATTTTCCTACATATTAAAGTGACATTATCATATAGTTATCATAGCTTACTTATTTCACATGTTGTGGTTGCATTTCCTTCAATATACATCCTTAAAGGCTAATAGTGGTATCAGAGCACACGATAAATCGATAGAAAATAGGGAGATCCACAAGATAGATTGAGAGGAGTTCAAAAATATCATTTTTAAAATTTTTGAAAATACATTTGGTTGGAGTCTTTCCACAAAGTTGCAAAATACTCGTGAAGACTAGGACTCAACATTGATTCCACTAGATTGATAAATCAACTAGTGAATATTCACTATATCTAGATTTAGAGTAAATTCCATTATAGTTTCTAATATTTGTTGCAAGAAAAGGAGATTCAAAGAAAGTTGGAAAGCTTCCTACAAAGAGCTAGGAATAATATCTTCTTTGGAATCAATACAGTACCAAAAGCAACAAATAAAATATTGAAGATTTGGAGGCCTTAGTAGAGGGTCCCATTACCAAATTGCAGACCTGTAGATTGTAGAAGAGATAAAATACCAAATAAGCCTTATTACGGATTGAAGGAAGAAGAGACTCTAGAGAAGATTCCAAGAGAATATTTGAGATTGGTGATCTTCATTGAAGATTGCAGATTGAAGAAAAAGAGAAATCAGCCTGAGAAACTAAAGAGACTTGTACTGACCCAAATTTTTTGTGCCCTTACCTTCAGGCTAAAGGATCTGTGCCCGGAAGGGGGATGCGAGAAGGATGGAACAATACCTCGGACTGAGAGGCCCTTTGAAGGTCACGCCTCTCGGGGGAGGGGTATAAGGGTGAATTTTTGATGGATGGTGGGGTTCACCAGGAAACTTTGAGTGGCAGTTTCCATGCCTAGGTTGAGAATGGTCTTGATGTGTTCATTTTATACTCAATCATTCATATTCCTAGGTTGGCCAGAATGAATCTAAGCTATTCTATATGAAATGCCGATTTATATGAATACAGAAAGCATGAATGAATCCTAAATACCAGGAATATACTAAATAAGAAAGAATGCACCTGATTTCGGATGTCTGATGAAGATTCTGAAGCTTGTAGGAGTCCAGATCATCCCGAATATGATAGGATCATCTGCAATTGTACAGAATCATCCCAGATTATAGGCGATCATCTAAAATCAGACAGGATCATCGTCGATCTGATGAATTCATCAGCCGAATTCGTCAGAAACCTGCAATCACAAAAATAGACACCAAAAACCAAAAATGCTACTGCAAGAATAATGCAAAATGATAGAAATGATAGTATAAATGCCTAACTGATAAATCTGGATAGCAAATTAAAGGAAATGCATTGTTTTAATAACTTATTTTAACTTTATCATGCATTTATGTTAAAATGAGGTGAACTCCAGGATGCAGAATGAAAATAATCAAGCTAATGCATAATAAAATAAAGAAGGAAGATGAGAAATGCAAACTCAGGGCTCTGATTGCCCCCAATCTGGACTACAGTCGAGATCACCTCCAATCGTACGAGATCATCGCCGATCTACGATAGGATCATCCGAAATCATCTGGAATCGCCTGCGACGATCCGAGCTTCCTCCAGCTGAAGCATAGTGAAAACCTGCAATGAAAACTTAGAACTACGAGTGCAAAGCTTAAATGGTAGGGAAAATCAACCAGGGAAAGAGTTAGGAGGAGAGCCAGGCAGGGGATCCAGGGGGTCAGGGGAGGGGGATAAACTAAGAAAATCCTAGTTTATATAGGATTAGGGGGAGGTTAGGAGGTTGGGGATCATCCCAATCTGGGAGATCTCCAACGGAGGAATCTCCAACTGCACAGACACGCTTCTGCCCAAGTTGGAGAGGCTATTGAAACAGAAGCTAATTATGAAAATTTGGTTTTGGGACGAAATCGTCTGGACGTTCTGTTCCAGACGAATTCGTCCGATCTGGGATGATTTCGTCTGATCGGCGACGATATCGTCCAACGGTCAAAACAACTCCTAAAAATGGCACGAAAAATGGGGTGAGCGGTTAACGGGCGGTTTCGGGGTTAAAATTCAAATTTTTATCTTTTTACTAAGGGTTTAATTGCGCCAATTTTAGGGTGCTACATTTTGCCCCCTCTTTAGCAAATTTTCCGAAGAAAATGCGTTAAAGACGAGTTCTTCACGCTTTACGAGAAAGCAAAAATTTATTCCATTTTTTAGACGATGATTCTAGGTCGAATCGTACGACTACTTACTATGGTGCCCCCTCCGTGTTTTTACCCAAATCGAACGTTTGAGGTAAAAGCACGAAAAAGCAAAATTTTAAAAAAAGTTGTTTTTAAATAAAATTAAAAAAATAGGGTAAAACCCTAATTCATTGTTACTGTTCATTTTTGCTGTTTTAGAGCTCTACAGGCAAAATGGTGGAAACAACACATAGATCGATAGAGGTCCGACGTGGATTGCGGGTAAGGATCTAAACTTGATGAATTATGTTTTTAATTTGATTTGTGTGATTTTTAATTTAAATTTTGACTATTTTTGGGGCATCACGGCCGTTTTTAGGCCGTCGACGACGTCGGGATGAAATCGTCCCAATTTCGTCGAAATCGTCCCTAGATCGCCGATTTCGTCTAGGGGCAAAATCTATGAAATAGGGGCGATCCCGTCCAACAAGGGGCGATCCCCAAGTTGAGAAATAGGAGATGATTTCATCCTACCAAGGATGATTTGACTCAATTTAGTACGATATCGTCCAATAGTGGACGATATCATTTTTTTATAAGATGAAATTGATTTAACTGATTTTAATGATTATCTATTAATGATTTTTGTTGTTTGATTGTTTATTTTGTAGAGGGGATTACTAAAAAGTTGGGAGTGGAAATACGGGGGGCTAAGAGATGATGTAGCCACGCTCGATCAGGCAGAGCGAGACCGACTATCGAAGGTTGGGCTACAACATGTGGCAGAGATGCCACAAATACCTATAGACATGGGGCTACTGACAGCCCTAGCAGAGAGGTGGTATCCGGGGTCATCCTACTTTTGGCTATCGATAGGGGAGATGGCTCCCACTCTAGAGGATGTATGGAGGATTTTGAGGATCCCCATACATGGACGATTGATGACTCCTATGGCCAATCAGGGCCATGCCATGATGCGACTGTGCAGAGACCCTAGCTTCACCCTAGAGAAGGGCAGAGTGAACATCGAGACATTGAGGTAGATGCCTGGGGCATCTCGATTGACTCAAGTTTTGGTAGGGGTAGTGGGTGGCTTACTGCTATGCCACCAGAGTGGATGCAGGTTACCATGGCTGCTCTCAGATGTGGTCTACGATATGAGAGACCATGACTATAGATTTGCTTGGGGCAGTTTTGTGCTATGCCGCTTGTATAGGATCCTACACGGGGTCGTATACAAGGGAGGTCGATGTCTAGTTTTGACATCGCTGCTACAGGTTTGGTGCTGGGAGCACATTGTGGTGCGGAGGCCGATAGGGCTTCCACTGATAGGGGTTGATCGGGAGAGACCCTAAGTTTTCTATTGGTGGCTCCAGAGAGGGTCACAGTGGTGGATAGATCTATCGATGTCCTAGAGGTTGCTAGATGACCTCATCCCTGACCAGATCACCTGGAGGCCATGGAGAGAGCATCCAGGGTGGGGAGAGGATGGACAGGAGTTGGCTCGCATCAGGCGAGTCTTCTGGCTGAGGATGGAGTGGGGAGAGGTAGAGCTCCACCGCTATGACCAAGTTTTGAGGCAGTTCGGTCTACAGCAGGGGATCCCTTCTCTTAGAGACTACGAGTACTCTCGGACTATCCGGGATAGTACTACACTGAGCGGGGCTCTAGATATGCAGCGATTCTAGAGTCAGGATGCGGATGATGCCCCCATTCAGCTAGTGGATGGGGATGATGTTGGGGTCATAGATGGGTATGATGCCTGGTACGTAGGCATCCACCCTCCTCGGATGATGAGGGCATAGGGTCCGATGCATGTCATGGTGCGATGGATGGGGAGGCGGTGCCAGGTTGCTATCGATGCAGCGAGGAGTCACGAAGGGAGGGAGCAATGATGGTCTCCTCAGGAGAGACGTCGAAGAGTGCCACAGGCTTCGGAGAGACCATAGTAGCCAGAGAGGAGGGAGGAGGGGCTCCCTTCTCAGTAGAGGGAGAGGCCACCATCACTCGATAAGGGCAAGGGTATCGAGGTGGGGGAGAGCAACGAGATGGTGGCTCTTCGGGCTGAGAATGCCCACCTTCGGGCTCAGGTGCAGACGCTACAGGATGAGGCTACATGACTCAGGGCTCGGAGCGGAGGGGCGAGCACTCAGGATCTGGCATGGTCTATTGCTCAGACCACATTCTACCAGGGATTATACTATCATGTGGTTCTAGAGGGGCAGAGGATACCATTGCCAGCTAGCATTGCGGAGCCGGTCATGATGGGATCATCGAGGACATCCTCATGATCGATGTCGAGGACCCACGATACAGCATGGACCTCGATGGGACCACCTCCTCCATGCCAGGGTGGGAGAGGAGATGAGGCTGAGAGCTCGAGGGCTTCTCGAGACTAGCTGCTCTTTGGCTGGACTGTATATTTGAGAGGATTGAGTATGTCGGGGTATAGATTGTGGCATACCAATCCAGTTGTGATATGATGTACATATATTTTTGATATATATATATGATATTTTTGTGATATGACTTGTCCATATGTTTTATGATGCTTTAAGTTTTGAATTGTTGATTGATTATTCATGTAATTATGTCATTTGGAAATAGTATAATTTTATGTCATGCCATAAAATTTAAATGAAATAATCTGATGTAAACAAATTGGTTGTTTGTGGTATGATTTGATGAAAAATAAAGGGACTTCTAACAATAATTTCAAAGGACATTGTCGCTGTTATATGACCATTTCATGGAGTCGCCGCTCGCTAGGTCATCAAGCTAATCCTAGTATAGAAATATTGCTAAAAGTAAAAGAGTGCTTAAGAGACTGTCTTAAGACTTTGTGTTGTGATGATGAAAGATGATGATGGTGATGATTTGTTTTCAGATTTTCATGAAAATATGATGCATGAAATATTAAAAAATATGATTTTTGCTAGGCATAAAATTCCTAAGTGTGATAATATTTTGAACAATTCCTTAGGAATTATACCATCGTTGCAAAATTGAATGTTGACATAATGAAATGAAATAGAAAAAGGTGTTCGTTCTTTTTAAAGCACAATTGTGTAACATAATGATGTAAGCCATATGTTTTTATGAATTAAAATGAATGGGAAATAAAATTAGAACAATGGTTTGCGCTAGGCATAGAATTATAGGTATAGACTTATACCATCATCGCGAAATCCAAAAATAATTTTATTGCATAATTGATTTTTGATTTTGAGATAAACATAAAATATATAAGATGAGGACTTGCACTAGGCATAAAATTCCAATTTAGGTTTTAGGAACTATACCATCGTTGTGAAAGTCGAAAGTATATATAAATGTGACTTTATTGCTAGATTTTTGAATATGTTGTTGAAAGAAATTTTGTTTTTTGGAAAAAATGTATGTAATTGTTTTTATACTAGACAGATGTTCTCAAATAAGAAGATGAAATTATTCCAAAATATTTGCATAAATATTTTAAATTATCTCAAAGACAAAATGTAGATTTATAAGGAACCCTCATGTGCATATGTGAGTTCATTGCCGATCTTGATTTATCATAATGATACAAAATCTCTCAAATACAAATGTGTGTGCAATTGTATTGTTCATTTACCAATTTTGAGCAAGATAATTTGATACAAGTAATTTGAATTAACCAAATAAGTGTTCGTTGACCATGATTTATATGCATGTAACCGTACCAGACTACTATGTAAGTCGGGTCATCAAGAGCTAGCTGATCCATAAGCAGACATAGGTCTGTACAAAAGAAGGTCGCTAATGTGATAGACATATCACCATGCTAGGAGTTACCCAAGGCCAAGCGGGTTGGGCACAAACCACCTGTTATGGGGCTTACCTCATAGTTTTCGAATAATTGAGAATTCCAGGGATTCAAGCTCATTCACCCTTCTTTTCTTTTCAAGGGGTAGGGAAAGGGATTTATTGCATTTTGCTTTTGCTTTTCTTTTTCTCTTTTTTTTTTTGTATTAATGCTGAAATATTGCTGCGATGGTACAAAATGATATTTTTCTTTTTCTCATTTTCTTTGACTTTTCTTTTTCTTCCTATACTAGGGATACTTGCTCGGATTGGTTGTAGAGCAAGGGATTTTTATTCTGGCAGGGGTGAGCTTGTCCTTTTGTCAATTCTCAAAGATTCTAGACCATGTGCATGATAGGATAGCAGGGGAAACTTTTCGCTCAAGAAACCACTTCTACTATGTAGCATCATATTGAATTTGCAATGAAATCATTTTAATGTGAAGAGATATACTTGGTTCAAATAAATAACAAGATCAATTCTCTATGCTCAAAACTTTATTTAATTCAACTGTGGACTTTGATATAAGAGAGATTAATAATCATACCAAATAAAATCAAGATATTTATTCATGTGAGTGTGAAAGTGTGGGATTCCAAATAAATGCTAATTTATCCAAAATAATGGAAAATATGACTGCAATACTTCAAGAATTGATGGGTGCAAAAATAGAAAATGTTTTTGAAGATTTTGATGATTTTGATGTTTTGGATGTGTTTTATATTTTGGTTTTAATTTATGAATTGAAAGAATAAATAATATTATTGTTTTTGAAATTTTTATATGGATGACTAAAATGAAACAATATGCAAAATAACAATATATACAATGATGAAATGACCAGATTTATGCATAATAGCGTTTAAGATGCATAATGTTCATAGGTTCTTTAAGATCTTTACCATCTAAGGTAGCTAATCTGTATGCTCCCGATCCAAATTTGGTAGTGATAATATATGGTCCAAGCCAATTGGGCTCGAATTTACCTTTAAGATCTTTAGTTGCATTAGTATTTTTTTATTTTCTTTTAAGACAAGGTCATCGATCTCAAAGGATCGATGATGAACTTTCTTGAGGTATGCTCGTTTAAGCTTGTTCTGATAGGCTCGAAGATGCTCCAAAGCATTGATGCACTTCTCATCTAGGAGTTCCAGCTGACTAAATCTGCCAGCATGATATTCATCTCCTACTTCAGTATCTTGAAGTATTAGAGCCAAAGAAGGAACTTCTAATTCAAAGGGAAAAATAGCTTCAACGCCATAAACCAAAACAAAAGGTGAAGTGCCCATGGGAGTACGAACGCTAGTACGATAAGCCCACAAAGCAGGATATAATTGAATGTGCCAATCTCGGCTAGATTTATTGACTAGTCTTTTGAGGATTTTAATTAATGTTTTATTAGATGCTTCTGCTTGGCCATTACCCTGAGGATAATAGGGAGTGGACCAACGATGTTGAATTTTATATTTTTGACATAATTTCTTGACATATTTATTTTTGAAACAAGTTCCATTATCCGAGATGAGATTTGCAGGAATTTCGAACCTACAAATAATTTGATTAAAAATAAATTTGGAAACTTGGGTTCCAGTGCAAGAAGCTAAGGGCATAGCTTCAACCCACTTCGTGAAATACTCGATGGTGGTTATGATGAATTTGTGTCCATCAGATGACACAGGATTGATTTTTCCAATGATGTCTAAGCCCCATTTTGAAAAGGGCCAAGGAGATGAAATAGCCTACAGTTCTTGTGCAGGCGCATGGACAAGGTCAGCATGTTTCTGGCACTTGTCACAATGGCGCACGTAATCATGTGCATCATTCTCCATGGTAGGCCAAAAATATCCTATCCTAAGGAGCTTCTTAGCAATGGCGCTACCACTAAAGTGTCCCCCACAAGATCCATCATGGGCTTCACTCAAAGCTGATCTAGATTCTTCTAGATTCAAACATCTCAGTAGGATACCTTCAAAAGATCTCCTATATAATGTATTGCCAATTATTACGAAGCGACTTGCTCGTCTACGTAATAACCGATGCTGGTTTCTATTAAAACCTTCAGGGAAGGTCCCATTTTGAAGAAAATTGAATATATCAGTGTACCAAAGTTCAGGAGTAGTTTCATTGATTAGAAACACATCCAAAGGTTCTAAGCATGATTTATTTGAAGCGGGTTCCTAGAGTCGATGAATAATGATGGTAGCATATTCATCATCTAACTCCAAGGGTAAAAGAGATGCAGCTGCAGCCATAGCGTCAGCCGCACGATTGCTAGTTCGAGGAATAGCTTCCAAGATAACTTGATCAAATAAAGATAATAATTGTAATACATATGCTTTATATGGATGCAATTTATCATCTCTGGTCTGATAAACATCATTAATTTGATTTATAACAAGTTGAGAATCATCGAAAACTAATAAATTTTTAATTTTCAGTGCCAAGGCAGCTCGTAAGCCAAGGATTAGAGCTTCATATTCAACAGTATTATTAGTACAAGCAAACGTTAATTTAAAGGATAGAGGGATAAGATGTTTCTATGGAGATATTAAAATAATACCTGCACTAGCCCCACTCATGCATCGGGCTCCATCAAAGTATAAGGACCATTGCTCTGGATGGTCTGCCTCTAGTTTAAGGCATTCATCAGGAAACTCAATGATGAGGGGATGGGTAGACTCTAAGGGTGCAACAACTAATTGATCTGCTATGATTTGACCCTTAACAGACTTTTGTCCTATAAACGTGAGTTCAAACTCGCTTAGAGCAAGAACCCACTTTGTTGTGCGACCAGATAAATAAGGTCGACTCATGAGATACCGCAAAGGATCGGATTTAGCAATAACATACATTTTTTGACTGAGCATATAATGGCATAATTTCTGTGTAGAAAATATGACTGCTAGACATAACTTCTCTAATGCTGTGTAGCGGGTTTCATAACTAATTAATGTTCTTCTAATATAATAATTAGCACGCTCTCTCTTCTCATCATCAAGTTGAGCTAACATAGCTCCTAAAGCAAAATCTGAAGCAAAAATATACAAGATAAATGGGTGATCAGGTCGAGGTGGTGAAAGCACAGGTGGGTTAAGAAGATATTGTTTGAGGAGTTCAAATGCTTCCTGACATTCGTTGTCCCAATGGAAAAAGACATCCTTCTTAAGAAGCTTAAGAAAGGGTCCGGTTTTATCCGCCAGCTTATCGATGAAGCGACGGATAGCTTGAAGCTTACCTTGTAAACTTCGTAATTCAGATATATTTGTGGGTGCGGGCATATCAGTGATAGCCACAATCTTGAGAGGGTCAATTTTGATGCCACGTAAAGAAACTATAACCCCCAATAATTTATCGGAACTTAACTCCGAATATACATTTAGCTGGATTCAATCGGATAAGATATTCCCTTAACCGATTAAATACTTTTCTCAAATCATCTAAATGGTCATCTTCTTCAGTAGAACGAGCTATAATGTCATCTACATAATCATGTAGTATATCATGCATCATATCATGAAAAATATAAGTCATGGCTCGTTGATATGTTGCACCTGCATTCTTCAAACCGAATGGCATCACTTTCCAACAAAAGGTCCCCCAAGGGGTAATAAAGGTTGTTTTAGCCTGATCTTCAGGAGCTATCTTGATCTGATTATAACCAGAAAATCCATCCATTAAGGATATCATTCCACTCCCAGTAGTAAAATCAATGATCTGATCCATATTGGGAAGAGGAAAATCATCTTTAGGGCATGCAACATTAATATCTCTAAAGTCTGTGCAAACCCTAACCTTAGTAGCTTCTTTCTTAGTTACTTGGAACTACGTTCGAGATCCATTCAGCATAATCAATGGCTTGTATAAAAATAACATTTAAGAGTTTTTCTAACTCCCCTTTGACTAGTAAGGCCACTTTAGGATGCATTTTTCTAAGTTTTTGTTTAACAGGTTTAGCATCCGGATGGACTACTAGGTGATGCATAACTACGGAAGGGTCTAATCCTGGCATATCTTCATATGTCCAAGCAAAGACATCTTCATATTCTTTAAGAAATGCAATGTATTTATCCTATTTTTCTTGACTCAATTCTGATCCAATGTTGATTATGTGAGGATTATCCTCGGTTCCAATGTTAATTTTTATGACATTTTCTACTTCCATGTGTAGATTTTTCTCAAAATTAGGTGGGGCGGGTGAAACGCCCAATTCTTGTAATTCTTCCAAGGTTAGTTTGGATAATTCATCTTGAGGAGTCGTGGCCTCAAGCTGGGCTATAGTAGGTATAGAGCCATCAAAATAAAATTCATGATGTAATAATTCCTCAACGGAGACATCATGGAAGATATCTCCCTCCAACTCATCGTCGGATTCAGCGATCATCTCAGGGTAAGCTATAGATAGCATATTACATGTAAATGGCTTATTCATTAAATGCAAAGCATCATGTTTATCCAAATAATCTTGGTAACACATGAGTTGGTCATCATCCTCAAATGGGAAGGGCTGACCCTTACTAGGAAATAGGCCCACACCACATCGGGCGGGCCACGGTTCTACCTCAAAAGGTTCTTTCATACCATTTTGGAAAGGTCCTAAACCTTTCCCTTTATATCCCAATTTAAGCATTATAGATTTGGCTTTAATATACTCATTAGTAAAATAACATCGAGCATATCCATCATAATGAGTCTTGATGTTTCTGGGTATTCTACCCCAGTCATATCCCTTATAAATAAAAGCACAGCTCCCGACTTGGTAAATACTTCCCATAGGCTGTGGGAGGCCCAAGGTATGAGGAGATGGTGGCAAATTATTTAAAATAAGGGAATCTTGCATAGCAACATTCGTTTTCTCTGATATAAGAATTTTAGATAAATCGGGTAAAAGCTCGTCAGTAAGAACATAAGAGGTAGAAGGAACATTTCCTACATCTTCTGATGCGGAAACTATGCCTTTGGTGGATGTAGATGTTGTAGAGATGTCGATGGATGAGTCTATTATAGGTATAGAAGTTATAGGAGTAGAACAAGAGACATCGGTTGTGGGATTAGGATCTTTCTGAGGTCCTAATGTGGTTTGTTTAGAGGATGGTTGAGCTGTATGTAGAGGTGGAACTGATGGAGAAGAAGTAGATGGCGTTGTGGGTGTGTGTTTCACACGTTTATATGGGTAATGAGAATTAGGATGTGTGGATGATAGAGCAGGGCAAAATTGAACTCCAACAGGTTCTGCCAAAGCACACATATCAAAGGGTCTAGGATCACCATGAATGGTAACCAACTGATTCTTAAATTCGAATTTAACACATTGATGTAAAGTTGAGGGAACGGCTCGCATTGCATTGATCCAAGGGTGACCCAAGAGTATATTGTACGATGCAGGGCAATGTACAATAAACACAGTTGTATCCAAGGTTCTCGGACCAACCTGCAATGGGATGGTAATAACTCCACACGTTTCTTGTGTTTCATCATTGAAGGCTTTTATGATCATATCAGTTCTTTTCATTTCATCACTTCTAAACCCAAATATTTGGTAGAAGTCAAAAGTGCAGATGTTTAAAGATGAACCATTATCAATCAAGACTCGTTTAACTGCTACATCTCCAATTAAGGCAGTAATATATAAGGGGTTATCCTTATGTAAACTATGTTGAGGTATGTCTCTATCCCGAAAGTCAATACAATCAACTTCATGAGTTATTATAGTATTAGCCATGGCTTCAGGGTTGAATGTCTTGTGGTACCATCATCTGGCTTAATGTGAGCATTAATTCATCTCTATGTGTAGGAGAAGATCTTAAAAGGTCCAAAAGAGAAATTCTAGTTGTAATATTTGATAGTTGCTCATTAATATTATAAGGAGGTTTAGGTTGAACATTAGGTGCCTGATTCCCTTTATTAGGAACTTTCAAAACAAATGGAGTTGATCCATCATTCTGCATTTGATCTTGTTGAGAGTTTTGAGCTTGTTGTCTAGTAACAGCTCCGATGGTACCCACAATATTATTCTACGGATGATGAATGGGTCTTGGTCTAGCATTTATGGCTTGCTCATTAGAAAGTAATTGGTGAGACGATGGTCTAGTAGTGACTCTTCTTGGAAATGGTTCTTCTGGGACCATATAACTTGTGATAGGGAGAATAGGATCCGATTCATCTTCAAAGCTATTCGATTGATTTGATGTGATTTCCATATCACTCTCAGTCTCGTATTCTGTATCACTGAGATCAGGTGTCTGGATATTATATAGAGGCCTAGTTGTAACCATGGATAAGGTTGTGTCAAATATTTCCAAATCATGAATAGGTAAATGCCCACTAATAGTTCCTACATATCGGGTAGGAGGGGGAACATTATGATGTTCAATTTGATTAGCCACTTCCTTGCCATGTTTTGGTAAAGGATGTTGAAATATGTCCAATGACTGATTGGCATTCTGATTCTGGTTTTGGGGGATGTTCTTTTGAGCATTATTAGGAGGATTTTGCTTAGGTTGAAAGGCTTGTACCTCCATCTCATTGTTATCAATCAGGTCCTGTATTTTATGTTTTAATATTTTACAAGAGTTGGTAGTGTGTCCAGGTCCTCTATGGAAGTCACAAGTGTAAATCAGCTCTGTATCCGGGTATAGTTGGATCAGGTTCTCGGATAGTTGGTAATTGAATCAAACCTCATTCTAATAATTGTGGGAGAATGGTTGATAAAGGTTGATTTAACCTAGTAAATTCTCGAGGAGGTTTATCGAGAGGTTTCAGTATAAACTTCTCCGTTGTCTTCGCAGCATTAACATTAGCGATATTTCTACTATCAGTGACTCCATCACCCACAACTTGTTTATTTTTATATTGATTTCTGGATGTTTTCTCATCGTCTTTCTTTTTAAGTTGTCCTCTCCTAATGAGAGCATCTTCCACTCTTCGGGCTAAGTCTATAGCCTGATCGAAGGTGGTCAAGGTAGCAGTTGATAATTCGTAAGATAGTTGGTCTTGTAAATTATTAATAAAGATGTCCAACATCTCCCTATAAGGTAACACAAAGTGCAATTTTCCTATCAACTGTCTCCACCTAGCTAGGAAATCGGCAAAACATTCATCTTTGTCTTGTTTTAAGTTGTACAAGTCTTTAATGGTCACATGCCTTTCGATGTAGGCACTAAATTGATGCACAAAAGACTCAGCAGCTTTCTTCAAAATTCCTCAAAGAATTAGTGGGTAATTGATAATACCACTCTAATGCCATTCCTCCTAAACTTTTTGGGAACATTTTTAGCAATAATAAGTCATCATGTGATATATCATGACATGCTATCCTAAACATACGAAGATGCTCTATGGGATCTTCGGTTCCTTTATATATGGGCAAGACAGGCATAGGAAAATGTTTAGGATATGGTTGTGCTACAACTATAGGATCTAAAGGCTGACTACACATCTCTCGATAATTGTACGAGGGATGGTAGGGATCTATCTGGTCCATGCGGGAAACTAACTGTTTCACCACAGTTTCAAGATTACTAGTTTGTCCACCATGTTGGTTCGGTGGGACATAGGTATGGGATTTATGAGTGTATGACGGTGTGACATAAGGATTAGATGCTATATTGCTATTATGCAAAGCGTTGGTAGGAAGAGTATTATGAAGAGGATTTGTAATAGTATTATGTTGTATCCCAGATTGTTGGTAATTGGTGTTTGGTTTTGTTTTGGGTTTTTGCTGATTTGAGGTATATTGCTCAATAGCTTGGTAAAATAGAGCAGTAAATGATGGTTTCTTTTGTGCGGGAATGACCCTAGGCTTGCTAACAGGCACTTTAGATGGTTGGGTAACCTGTTGTTGTTGCATGTTCTGGATTATAGCGGCCATATCTAAATTGGATGGTCCAGCTTGATCACTCTCTTGATCAATAAAGGACAAGGGATTAGTGCGTGTGTGAAATACGTCTTCTAGAGTTGCTTGAGTGTCACTAATTCGATCCTTGTCCATATGGACTGCTCTATTAAGAACACCAATATTAGTATTAATGAACTTCCAGAATTGTTCCATGTTTTCAAAAGTAATAGCTCCTCCCGGAGACATTTTAGGGGATGAGGATCCTTCCTCTCTAACATTTTCTTCTTGTTCATTTCTTACAACAAGCTCTTCTTCTTGCTGATCTAGGATTTCTTCTTCCTAGACTTGGTCTTCAGGAAGGACATCTGGGTTATTTAATGGTTTTCCTAACCAATCTTCTTCTTCTTCAGTATGTTTTCCATTCCTAAGTCTAGGCATTGTGCTTAAACTTAGATTTCAGAAAATATTTTTTTTATATATATATATATATATATATATATATATATATATATTTTTTATTATATATATATATATATATATATATATGATAGGTTTGAGAGGTATATATTTTAATTATATACCTACTATAAAAAGGAAATGTTTTGATTTTTGTTTGTTTTTTGTGTTTTATAATATTATTATAAAGATAACAAATAGCATTCTAGTTGCAAAAAGAATAACAATAGTGCAAAAGAATGACTTAATTTTCTATAAATAGTTTATGGATATCGTTGATAGGATCAAGTTCATCAGGAGTCATGAAATGCTCCTCTTCAAATTGGAAATGGTTTTTCAAAAATTTGACAAAGTGTGCTATAGTAATATGATCTGCTTCATACTCAAACTTGTAGAAATAAATTTCATGGCAATACTCTCGATATAACACAACTCTAGGAACTCTATTCCATATTTTTCTATCCGTAAGAATGACTTCTTGATCCTCTATACGAGATAGAAACTTATGTACTACAACTACATTCTCAAGGTATTCTTCAAAGGTGTACAATTCAGAAGACACAAGTGCTCTTTTATCGGCTAACCACCTATGGCAAGCTCTCTGAAGTTCATGGTACAAAGTTACCTGATCAGGATCCAGGATTCTATCTAGGACAAACCTCTTAATTTGCCTAAGTTCTGTTGATCTAGATTCAATGATACCCAATCTCCTATCAAGTTCATCCCACAAAGGTTGGACTCTATTTGTTTGAGGTACTCTAAGTACAGAAGTAATCTCTATGGCCATTAATTGATTTTCAACATTTATGGTGACAACTCGTCTTTTATTATAATCTACCATCTAAACATGATATGCAACTTTAATTGTTTGTCTAATGATTCTAGATGTTTTTAATAATAATTTTTTTTTTGGATTGTTTTCAAAAGGTTTTTAGTTTCACGTCGGGTTCACCAAAATGTACTGACCCAAATTTTTCGTGCCCTTACCTTCAGGCTAAAGGATCCATGCCCGAAAGGGGGATGCGAGAAGGATGGAACAATACCTCGAACTGAGAGGCCCTTTGAAGGTCGCGCCTCTCGGGGGAGGGGTATAAGGGTGAATTTTTGATGGATGGTGGGGTTCACCAGGAAACTTTGAGTGGCAGTTTCCATGCCTAGGTTGAGAATGGTCTTGATGTGTTCATTTTATACTCAATCATTCATATTCCTAGGTTGGCCAGAATGAATCTAAGCTATTCTATATGAAATGCCGATTTATATGAATACAGAAAGCATGAATGAATCCTAAATACCAGGAATATACTAAATAAGAAAGAATGCACCTGATTTCGGATGTCTGATGAAGATTCTGAAGCTTGTAGGAGTCCAGATCATCCCGAATATGATAGGATCATCTGCAATTGTATAGAATCATCCCAGATTATAGGCGATCATCTGAAATCAGATAGGATCATCATCGATCTGACGAATTCGTCAGAAACCTGCAATCACAAAAATAGACACCAAAAACCAAAAATGCTACTGCAAGAATAATGCAAAATGATAGAAATGATAGTATAAATGCCTAACTGATAAATCTGGATAGCAAATTAAAGGAAATGCATTGTTTTAATAACTTATTTTAACTTTATCATGCATTTATGTTAAAATGAGGTGAACTCCAGGATGCAGAATGAAAATAATCAAGCTAATGCATAATAAAATAAAGAAGGAAGATGAGAAATGCAAACTCAGGGCTCTGATTGCCCCCAATCTGGACTACAATCGAGATCACCTCCAATCGTACGAGATCATCGCCGATCTACGACAGGATCATCCGAAATCATCTGGAATCGCCTGCGACGATCCGAGCTTCCTCCAACTGAAGCACAGTGAAAACCTGCAATGAAAACTTAGAACTACGAGTGCAAAGCTTAAATGGTAGGGAAAATCAACCAGGGAAAGAGTTAGGAGGAGAGCCAGGTAGGGGATCCAGGGGGTCAAGGGGATAAACTGAGAAAATCCTAGTTTATATAGGATTAGGGGGAGGTTAGGAGGTTGGGGATCATCCCAATCTGGGAGATCTCCAATGGAGGAATCTCCAACTACGCAGACACGCTTCTGCCCAAGTTGGAGAGGCTATTGAAATAGAAGCTAATTATGAAAATTTGGTTTTGGGACGAAATCGTCTGGACGTTCTGTTCCAGACGAATTCATCCGATCTGGGATGATTTCGTCTGATCGGCGACGATATCGTCCAACGGTCAAAACAACTCCTAAAAATGGCACGAAAAATGGGGTGAGCGGTTAACGGGCGGTTTCGGGGTTAAAATTCAAATTTTTATCTTTTTACTAAGGGTTTAACTGCACCAATTTTAGGGTGCTACAAGACCCACAAGAGGTCCCATTGAATAAATTCCAGTTCAAGAAGATTGAAGATAGATAAGGACTAGAAAAAATCCTATTCTAGATTCTAAAAGCAATAGATTTTAGAGATCGAAGAGGCAGATATCATTGCAAAACTTTCACAGTAGAATATTGAAGAAAATATCTTATTGAGAAGACCAGAGAAGCTATAATATTAAATACCCTAGAGAAGAGGTCTCAAGGAAAGAAGGATAAGGCTAATAAAGCCTTATTACCAAGATAGAGAATACATTTGAAGGAGTTCCTATGATAACCCATCGGAGAAATTTACTAGCCAGGAGGAGTTCTTGATAGAGAAAAATTTAGAAAAATTATCACCATCCAACAACAAGCCCAAAAGGAGAAGAATTTGGCAAGAACTTGTTAAACTTACAATGGCACTGAGAGGGGGGGTGAATCAGTGTAGCTTATTAAAAACTTAAATCTATAAATCTTAATGCTGAAGTAATGCAAACTTAAAAACAGATACAACAATTATAACAAGAGAGCATCACACAACACAAGATTTTAACGAGGTTCACCAATGTGGCTACTCCTCAAAAATTGACTGCTTGGACTCCCATCCAAATCCAGCCTTAGCAAAGCAATCAAGTTTACAATAAATTTACCAGCACCTACTGGAAGGAGCACCAATCCTTGATTTATTTGCACCAACAGAAAGGAGCACCAACCCTTGATTTACCAGCACCAACTAGAAGGAGCACCAACCCCTGATTTATCTGCACCAACAGAAAGGAGCACCAACTCCAAATGCCAAGCAGCAACTTGGACTACAATTCTAAATCTATAAATGTTACAAAATAATATGTTTGCTTTCACAAGACCCTAACTGGTCTAGAGCTTACGATTTGCAAGATACTCGCATCTACTCTACTGCTGCAACCGAGCTCTATGATCAACTTCACATTTTGTGCACTCTGCGCACTCTACTTTCTCTGTACACACACTTCGCACAGTCTATGTCATTATAGCCGAATGATTGTCTCTGCCATTTTGCACTCTCTACTCTCTGTGTGCTCTTACTTTGCACTTAGCTTGATTCGACATGACTCGCTCACTCTACGCACTACGGACAGATCTCGCACACCCAATCAATCCTCAACTCTCCAAATAGCCCTCCTTTTATAACATTATTTTCATGATGAAAAACTTTAATCTTAGTCGGCTGTAACCCTAATCTTCATCGACTGTAAACCCTAATATTTGTCGGTTGCAAACCCTAATCTTCATTGGCTAACATCGGTCTTCGTCGGCTCAAACTGCCTTTGTAACTCTTTTGTAGCTGTTGCCGCGAAAACACAACATGTCGCGATATTGCGACACTTTTGCCTCCAAAAACTTTCTCTTAGCTTTGGACCGCGAGAAAGCAACATGTAGTGATATCGCTACACTTTTTCCTCCATACGCTTTCCCTCAACTTTGGCCCACGAGAATACAACATGTAGCGATATCGCTACACTTTTTCTTTCTTGCTTCTCTTCTTGGCTTGTACCCACGAAAACACAGCATGTCACGAAATCGCGACACATTCGCTGCCTTGTGCCTTTTCTTGCCTTGACCTCGCAAAAACACATGTCACAAAATCATGACACTTTCACTTTCGTACTCTCCTTCTTTCCTTTTGTCGCTATATCACGACACTTCTCCCTTCATCAGAATCGATTTTGCTTTTGTCATGATATCACGACGCTTCTACCATTGAAGACTTGCTTTCTGATCCTGTAGCAAAATCATGACGCTTTCAACTTTCGTACGCTTTCTTTGCCTTTCGCTCACAAAAAATGAAACATGTCATGAAATCGTGACATTTCTACCTCTAAACACTCTATCTCCTTTTTGGGTCGCGAAAACCCGACATGTCACGAAAACATGACACTTTTTCTCCTTAGTGCTTCCTCTTGCAAATTTTCATGAAATCATGACACTTTCCTATGCAAGCTCTTTTTCTCAAACATGTCATGAAATCACGACACATTTTCTTCTGTACTGCCTCTCTTGCAGATTGTCGTGAAATCACGACAGTTTTCTTTTCTTGCGCCTTCTCCTTGAACATGTCGCGAGATCGCGATAGTTTTCTTTGCTTGTACCTTCTTTCCAAACATGTCACGAAATCACGACAGTTTTTCCACTTGTGTTTTTTTTCCACCATGTCACAAAATCGTGACAGTTTTTCCTGCTGATTCTCTGTCTTCCAACATGTCACGAAATCATGATAGTTTTACCTACTTGCACCTCTGCTTCGAACATGTCATGAAATCGTGATAGTTTTCCAACTTGCCTTCTTCTCTTCCAACATGTGAAATCATGATAGTTTTACCTGCTTGCGCTTCTACTTCAAACATGTTGCGAAATCGTGACAGTTTTCCAACTTGCCTTCTTCTCTTCCAGCATGTCATGAAATCACAACAATTTTACCTGCATTTTCTCTCTCCTTCGATATGTCACAATATCATGACATTTTTGCCAGCATTTTCTCTCTCCTTCGATATGTCGAGAAATCGTGATAGAAAACATGTTGCGATATCGCGATAGTTTTCTTACTTGTCTTTTTCTGTGATCTTTTGCAAATGGGCCACTATGGTCTTCTTGGAAACTCACTGTCCATACTCTGAATAACCTTAGAACTCCCTTTGAACTGCCTTTCCACTGCATCATTAGATCTGACTGACTGTGTTGACAACAATGACAATACTCCTGCTGCACCTTGCTCAACAAAACTTTGCCAAAATATTGGAGGAGAATAGTGAAGACCTCAAGATAGTTAGAATCTTTAGAAGAAGGCCACTAGATAGGCCAAAACTGAAGCTAGAATTTGAGGAGGTTGAAGTAGAAAGGAGGTAGAGAGGCCAAAAAATCTAAGATATTTGGGGATTTCCATTGAAGGATTGAAGTTTATTTTGGATATAGAAGGTTGGTAAATTTATAGAAAAAAATTGAAGGTCTCTAGGAGATAAATCTCAATTACGATTTAGAGGAGTTTCCTACCAAATTTAGGAGATTCATTGGCAACATTTCGAAGGATAAAGTGACTACAAAAATGCAATAATTTAGGTAGCATTACGAGCTAAAAAATTTATAGAATTCAAGGGAGCATCAAGAAGGAGAATTAGAGCCACCAAACTGTAGTTTCAGGGTAACAAGTTTTAAAGCAGCAAATAGGTGATATAAAGAGTTGTTTAGGATAGCAAGGAAGAGCTACAATTTCATTCATTAGAAGGCAACATTTTTGGTGAATTCAAATCACCAAAACATCTATCATCTATAGAGGTCATTAAGGTAAGAAAATTTGGTGTAAAAGGTTCATTACGTGAACATTAGTTACTTGGTTTATTAAGCACCATATTAGAGTTTAAAGGTTTTAAGGAGAAGGTTGCATATTTAAGTCTTCAGGGGAGTGTAGAAGATAGTTTCTTGTAAGGATAGTACCTACACATCAAAAATAGGAGTTAGATATATTTTGAAAGAATGAAAAATATCAACATCCTATATTTTACTGAAAACAAATAAGACATTACTCTTAAGTGAAAGTTGCTTACATTATAGTGCATAATTCAATTTACTATTAAGAGTTCATTTATAGGAGAAATAAAGAAAAATTTCTATTGCACTATACTAGTTATTAAAGGAGCACTAAGTATTTAAGTGAAGGTTGAAAATTAGCACAAATTTAAGTCATCATAAAAGAAAATTAGTTGTATGATTAAGAGCTTGAATTTATTATTTCTAAGTTAACCAAGCAAAGGAGAGATTTTACCACCAAGGAGTAGAGCAAGTAGTCACCTCATAAAGGAAGAAATAAATCTTGTAAAAGGATATTTAAAGGCTTCAAAACTTCAGTGCAAGTTAGGGTGTTTTATTCTAACTATTTTCATTATATTATTGCACCATATCTCTCTTGTCCTATGCAACAAAGGAGCACAGAAGATAGAGTGTCTCAAAGAAACTAAAATAGCAATCATCCTACATCTACAAAGTGACCAAATCATCAAGTTTGTACAAAAAAATTTAACCAAGGGAAGAGATCCATTGAAGGGCTACAATAGTCAATTTTCAAGGTGTCTAAAGACACCAAATCTATCTCCAAATCGAGTGTCTACAAGCAACATTAACCTACAACATCAAAGCCTATGTAAGGCAGCTTTACATCCATTACAAGTCCAATGTAAAGCAAGGAGAATAGCATGAAGGATAAATAAGTGTAAGGTACAATACTAAATCTTACATAAGTTATGAAAAATCAAGGTGAAAAGAAAGGTATTTACCTAAGCAATAGAAAAACCACTGTAGGTCCAAAATGAACACATCCTTAGAAAAATTTTGAAAATATTTTCGAATGTAGAGAGATGTTTTAATCCATGTGCATTTCAATGTATTTTGTAGTGGCACAGTGCAATATGTCCTACACTGCGATCAGAGCGATCAAATTCATGTTTTGGTTACTTTCAAAGAGCGAGATACAACATATTTTTTAAGGTAAAAGTGATATGTTTTAGCCTGCATGAGACTTAGTGTATTTTTAGTGGCACAACACAGGATGTTCTACCCCACTGTCAACCTTGGTCAAAGATGATGTCATCACTTTCAAAATAGCAACACATTGTATTTTTTCCAAACCACATGAGGAAAAGACTAACTTTAAGCGTTGTTCTATCCCACTGAGGTTCAAGTGTATTTTAGAGCGGATCAGAGCACATGTTCCACACCATGGTCAAAGTAGTCAACATGCATCAAATTAGATAACAATGTAGTGGGCTAGTGCAAGGTTTCATGAAGCACATTTTCACACTACATTTCAAGAAGATTAGAGCACATGTTCCACGTTGTGCATCAGTGATGGTCAAATCTTAATGGAATGAATTTCAAGGAGTAGGCTATGAACACTTTTTTCTACACCATGAACATGAAAAGAATTTAGATAAAATAAAGAGCAAGGTCAACGATCTAGCGAATATGTTCTGTATCGCATAGATTGAAGATTATTTTCAAATATGCTCTAGCCTACGATCAAAGTAATCAACTTAAGCCATAATATTTTTTGAAGAGTGAACTATAGTATGCTCTACATTGTGCACTTACAAGCATTTTAAAAGTCTTGATATTGTCTATTTGCGAGTAGATCAACGATTGGTTTATGTTGACGATATCCCAGGCATACAAAAGCATAGTCTTTGTGAGTATGAACTAGTTGATTCAAAGCAATCTAGAAGGTAAAATTTCCATCAGGCAAAGAATCAATAACATAGTTAGTTACAGATCTATGACTAATTAAATTCTGTAAGAATGATAAACAACCTAGATCTCAATTTTGATAGCCTGGAGCCAAACCCTCATGAAAGATCAACAAGTTACAAAGCTGAGCTACAAAGGAGCGTAAGATCACACAATTTATTTATGTCTCAAAGATAAATGAAATGATGCCACCTCAGAATTCTATTGATCTAGAATTTCTTTCCCCTTGTAATGTTCCATATTCTTCCTTTGGTGAAAAACTATTTATAGAGGTCAAATCCTTGATTTTGAGGCTTAGATATAGAGTGTTTGGTTGCCCTACTATGTAATATTTTTTTGTAAGAAAATGGAAGGAACATTACTTGGATTTTTACCTCAGAACTGGTATCTTCAATAATTCTATTAAGAGATTCAAGTTGTGGATTGCTTTTCTACTAATTTTGTTATGGTTAGTATATTCTACTGATATTGGATTAGTAGCTTAGGGCAATTGAATTTTTTTTATAATTGAATCTATGCTTGCAAGTTATTTTCTGTCAAACGTTGATACTGATCTTATTTTGCTAAATTGGATTATTAGTATTATAGATGTTGAAATAGCTTCTTTAAGTATGTCTCTGTTCTATGTATCTTGATGAAGATTACCTATTTTTTGAATGTTGTTAATCTCAAGTGTGGGAAACTGTAAATTATTTGTTAGAAAGGTTTTACCTATGGATGCCTATGTTGTTAGCTTTATTCGACCACTATTTTTATTACAATTCCTTAACCCTAAACATTTTTCTATCCCTATCCCTTAAACATTTACTAATATTATATGAGTCAACACCTTATCACTCGACAAGGAACCAACCTACTCTAGAGGTTGGATTAGAGTAATATTTAATCCATCCAATGTTGAGATCTGAACTGGGATTAGCGAGTGCATGTCTAATAAAAAAATTAGAAGATATATAGTCACAGTTTTAAGTTTTGCTCAATGTCAATTTGGATTCCAACAACCACCAACTAAGAAGAATAATAACCTAAGAGAACAATGTTGAAGCACCATAGAACCACCATTGCTAGAGTAAAATAATCACCATAGAGGGTAGCATTGGAGCACCATAGAACCACCATAGCTAGAGCTAACTTCATGGGAGAACAACATCATCATTTGCTTGAGAGAAAGTGTTGAAGACAAGACTCATAGTGCATTCATTGGCAAGAAGTATTTAGGGAATAAAAGATGTTGAAGGTATCATTACATGCAAGGGAAAGGAGCACCACTTGCAATCTAGATCCAAGGCATATTGTGCCACTTGGCACAACAAAATAAGGTGCCTCATATTCATTCTAATGCCTACATAGGAAGGGAACACCCATGATAAAGTAACACCCATTGTGAGCATTAAAATAATCATTTGAAATCTAGAAGGAATCATAATTATTGCAAGGAATATAAGAACACCCATAAAGAATGTAACTAACATTCACCCAAGCAACATATGCACCATGCGATCAAAACATTAATAAGGGACAACATCTATTAAAGTACCTAAGTCTAAATAGAGAAGGATAATAGAAGGCACATAATCAAGAATTAAATAAGGGAGTCAAAACACCATTAAGGATGAGAATATGGCACCCATGAATATTGATTGATCTTTGTCATACACAAGAGATCAAAAATACGCACTTGGATTAAGAGTCACTCCATAGACCTATCAACTTGCACAATACACTTTACAAGGAAGGTAAAAGCTTTAAATTATTTAATATTTTATTTCCCAATTTTAGGGAGTTATAAGGTGCCTAATACAAGGTTTAAATTTATTTATTAAAGCATTTAAATATCAACCTCAAAGAGTAAGAAAGTAATTTTAGCAAAGGAAGTATATCCTAGAAGATATTATAAATTGCTTGAGAGCTAAACATTAGAATATTTGCAAATAGTAAATTTAGGAGATATAAGGTTTTCAACATTGGAAAATATTAAATGTTAATTTGAAAATATTATTACTTTCTAAAATTCCAAATTAGGGAGTTATAATATATACTACTTCAAATTCTAGTTTCCTAGAATTTAGAAAATTGAACCATTCAAACTTGAAGGTGCATCACTATTTATTTTTAGCTTTCTACTTACTAATAAATAGGGATACATAAGGCAATACATTAAATTTGAACATTAGGGAGTCAAAATTAATTCAACTTAATCTAAGAAAGATAAGCATACTATAAAATTTATAGTACATTTAAACACTTGCTAGATAGAAGGTATTTTACAAAATTTGTAAAACTAAAAAGTTCTTAGCAATATTGAGTATATACTCTAAATTAGAGAGACATAAGGTAGACTACTTGAAAGGTTCTATAAAAAATATTCTTAAGTGCTAAAATAATTCTACTAGTTGATCATATACTTAAAACCAAGGAGTCATAAGGTAGACTACTAAAAAGGATCTATTACAAATATTCTTAAGAGCAAAAATAATTCTATTAATTAATCGTACACTACAAGGTTTGATTCAGCCTAGAATCCAGATAAATAAATACAAGATATACAAGTAACAATAGTCTATTATAATTAAGGAGGAAGAAATATGTCAATCTCAAAGAATACAGTGAACAATGACATGAACAACACTATTAGAAAGGAAACAGAAAATGCTATCAAAATTAGAATCAAGAATTTACTTATAAAGTCTGAAGGAAACTTAGACCTAAAAAAGTGATTCATACTAAATCTTTAGAAGACAACTTTGAAATCCTAAAATATTATCTTTATGCTCGAATCATTGAAGAAATTGATAATGGAAAGAATGATATTAAAATTCCTTTAGATATTGGTAGCATATTATATATGGCATTACTTACATTCAAATTTTACAAATATGAGAATGTAGAACAAAAAGTATTGATTGAGTCACTTAAAATGAAAACAAAAATGAAATAATCCTTCTTAGAGAAGATATTTCAATCCTCATGTAGTATTGATACTTCAAGTTCTACTAACTCAAGATCTTATCATGCAACCTTAAGTGTTTTTTCAGAAGCCTCTGCACACAACAAGAATAACAATGATAAGTGTATCGTTCCAAATTTTTTGCACCCTTACCTTTAGGCTAAAGGATCCGTGCTCAGAAGGGGGATGCGAGAAGGATGGGATAATACCTCGGACTGAGAGGCCCTTTGAAGGTCCCGCCTCTCGGGGGAGGGGTATTAAGGTGATTTTTTTACGGATGGTGGGGTTCACCAGGAAACGTTTAGTGGCAGTCTCCACGCCTAGGTTGGGAATGTGTTTGATGTGTTCATTTTTATGCTTGATCATTCAACTCCTAGGTTTGGCCAAATGAATCTAAGCTAAGCTATATGAAATGCTGATTATATGAATACATAAAACAGAATTAAATAGAAAATATAGGAAATATACTAGATTAGAAAAACCATACCTGATTCTGGATGTCTGATGGAGATTTTGAAACTTGAAGCAGTCCAGATTGTCTGGAATTTGATAGGATCGTATTTGATCTGACAGGATCGTCCCTAATCTACTGATCTAACAAGATCGTCTCTAATCTGACAAGATCGTCTCTAATCTGATGAAATCGTCTCTAATCTAACGAAATCGTCTCTAATCTGACGAATTAGTTAGATGAATTTGTCAAAGACCTGCAATTACAAAAATGGATACCAAGAACAAAAAATACAATTGCAAAAGCAAGGGAAAATGATAGAAATGAAAGTATGAATGCTAGAATGACAACTTTAGATAACAAATTAAGTAAAATGCATTGTTTTAATGATTAAATTTGACTTTATCATGCATCTATGCTACGTGAGGTGAACTCCAAGATGCAAAATAGTAATAAATCTAACTAATGCAAAGCAAAACAGTAGATAATGGACAGAGAACGCAAACTCAGGGCATGGATTTGCCCCCAATGTTGGCTGTAGTCGAAATCGTCTACAAAATACATAATCATCTTGAATTGTGGCGTGATCATCTGAGATCGTACAGGATCGTCTACGACGATCTGAGCTTGCTTCAGCTGAAGAATGACAAAGTTCCTGCAAAAAAATTCAAAAGGAGGCAAAGGCAAACAGTAGTCTAAGACATTCTAATGCATGTAAAACTCGAAGTGCAGTAAAATTCAGCTAGGGGAATGTCAAGGGGAGGGCCTAAGATTAAATAGGCATAGGAAGGAGGTTGGGAGGTTGGAGATCATCCCAATTTGGGAGATCTCCAACGGGGAGGTCTCTAACCACGCAGACACGCTTTTGCCCCGGTTAGAGACATCGTTGAAACATAAGCTAATTTTGAAAAATTAGTTTTGGGATGAAATCGTCTGGATGTTCTGCTCCAGACAAATTCGTCTAATCGGAGGGGATATCGTCTGATCGGCGACGATATCGTCTGATCGACGACGATATCATCCAACGGTCACAAAAAATCCTAAAAATGGCACGAAAAACAAGGGGAGCGGTTTAACAGGCGGTTCGGGGGCGATTTGGGGTTAAAATTCAAATTTGAATTATTTACTAAGGTAATTTTAATTATTTAAGGTTTTACTGCGCCAATTTTAGGGTGCTACATTTTGCCCCCTCTTTAGCGAATTTTTTGAAGAAAATGCGTTAAAGACGAGTTCTTCTCGATTTACGAGAAAGCAAAAAAATTATTCCCATTTTTAGGCAACGATTCTAGGTCGAATCATACGACAGCTTATTATGGTGCCCCCTTCGTGTTTTTACCCAAATCGAGCATTTGAGGTAAAAACGCGAAAAAGCAAAATTTAAAATGTTTTTAATTGTTTTGAATAAAATTAAGAAAATAGGGTAAAACCCTAATTCATTTTTACTATTCATTTTCTCTGATGATATTTTTGATGATATGACTTGTTCATATGTTTTTATGATGCTTTAATGTTTTGATTTGTTTGATTAATGATTCATGTAATTATGTCGTTTGGAAATATTATGACTTTGATGTCATGCTTTAAAATTTAAAAGAAATAATCTGATGTGAACAAATTGGTTGTTTGTGGAATGATTTGATAAAAAATAAAAGGGACTTTTAACAATAATTTCAAAGGACATTGTCCCTATTTATGACCATTTCATGGAGTCACCGCTCACTCGGTCGTCAAGCTAATCCCAATATAGAAATATTGTTAAAAGTAAAAGAGTGCTTAAGAGACTGTCTTAAGACTTGGTGTTGTAATGATGGAGATAATGATGGTTTGATGATTTGTTTTCAGATTTTCATAAAAATAGTATGCATGAAATATGAAAAGAAATATGATTTTGCTAGGCATAAATTCCTAAGTGTGATAAATTTTTTGAATAATTCCCTAGGAATTATACCATCGTTGCAAAATTGAAGTTTGAACATAATGACATGAAATAGAATAAGTGTTTGTTTGTTTGTAAAGCATAATTGTGTAACATAATGATGCAAGTCACATGTTTTGATGAATTTTGTTTTTAAAATACATGGAAAAGAAAATTAGAACGATGGTTTGCGCTAGGCATAGAATTATAGGTATAGACTTATACCATCATCGCGAAATCCAAAGAAGAAAATAGATTGTTGGTTTTATTGCAAGATGCATTTTTGACTTTTGATAAATAGAAAAATAATAATATGAAAATTCTGTTTGAAATTATTTTTGAGATTTTATGAGAAGATGTATGTAATTGCTTTTATACAAAATAAAAGTTCTGAAATAAAAGGATAAAATCATTCCGAAAAGAGTTACAAAGATATTTTAAATTATCTCAAAGAGAAATGTAGATTTATGAGGAATCCTCATGTGCAAATGTGAGTTCATTACCAATCTTGATTTATCATAATGATACAAAATCTCTCAAATACAAATGTGTGTGCGATTGTATTGTTCATTTACCAATTTTGAGCAAGATAATTTGATACAAGTAATTTGCCTTGACCAAATAAATGTTCGTTGACCATGATTTATATGCATGTAACCGTACTAGACTACTATGTAAGTTAGGTTATCAAGAGCTAGCTAATCCATAAGCTAATAGAGGTCTGTACAAAAGAAGGTCGCTAATGTGATAGACATATCGCCACGCTAGGATTTACCCAAGGCCAAGCGGGTTGGGCACAAACCACCTGTTATGGGGCTTACCTCACAGTTTTCGAATAATTGAGAATTCCAGGGATTCAAGCTCATTCACCCTTCTTTTCTTTTCAAGGGGTAGGGAAAGGATTTTATTGTATTTTGCTTTTGCTTTTCACTTTTGCTTCTCTTTTTTTTTGTACTTTTGTATTTTTGTATTTTTGCTTGATATTTGAGATAATGCTGAAATATTGCTGTGATGATTCAAAATAACCTTTTTCTTTTTCTCTTTTTCTTGAACTTTTCTTTTCTTCCTATGCTAGGGATACTTGCTCGGATTAGTTGTAGAGCAAGGGATTTTTATTCTGGGTAGGGGTGAGCTTGTCCTTTTGTCAATTCTCAAAGATTCTAGACCATGTGCATGATAGGATAGCAGGGGAAACTTTTCGCTCAAGAAACCACGTCTACTATGTAGCATCATATTGAATTTGCAATGAAATCATTTTAATGTGAAAGGATATGCTTTGGTTTAAGTAAATAACAAGATCAATTCTCTATGCTCAAACTTTATTTAATTCAACATGTGGACTTTGATATAAGAGAGATAAATAATCATGCCAGATAAAATCAAGATATTTATTCATGTATTATGAAATGTGAGGGATTCCAAATAAATGCTAATTTATCCGAAATAATATGAAAATATGACTGCAATACTTCAAGAATTAACAAGTGCAATAAATATGTACAACAAATATTTTTGAAGATTTTGCTAATTTTGATTGTTTTTAGATATTTTATATTTTTCTTATTAGTTTTGAGAGATTTGAGAGAATAAATAATATTGTTGTTTTTGAAATTTTTATATGTTTTATTAAAATGAAAACAACATGCAAAATAATATATACAATATACAAGGTTATTTTAATATAGCACGCCTAAGGTTGCTTCAAAATCAAAGGTGGTTTTGAAGGATAATTTGGTTGTGTTGAAGGTAAGAACAAAAGGTGATGAACAAAAGGTAGTGATAACAAAAGCTTTGTTATAATGTAGAATAATGTAGCAAAAGATTTTACTTTTATATGTGTAAAATTGATCATATTACAAAATAAAATGTCAGAAGGATAAGAAGGTTCTTCATTCTTATCACTATCTTCCAAGTCTTGATAAGATGGAGGGAGCATATATGAAATATATGCATGGGTGTTATTTGGTAAACAAGGATGATCATATATGGATGAAGAAAAGTGATGGATAGAAGATAATTGTGACAATGGAGAATGTATAGAACTTGATGTTTCAACCGTTAAATATTCTTCAAATGGTGTTGGGTCATTATGTATGGTAACAATTTTATTTGCAAGTTCAAACTTTAAACATTGGTGAAGAGTGGAAGGGACAACCCTCATCGTATGAATCCAAGGACTTCTGAGAAGTAGGTTGTAAGGTGAAGGGCAATATGCTACATAAAACAAAGTATCCAGGATCTTGGATCCAATATTGAGGGGAAGAATTATAATACCTTGAGCTTCTTGAATTTCATTGTTTATAATAACATTTGATTCATTAAGATCTTCTTCCTTTGATTTGAGTTTTTGGAATAATTGATAAGTGCATAAATTAAGAGAGGAGCCATTATCTACCATGATAGTTTTAATAGGTGTTTCTTTACTAGATCCTGTAATGTAAAGATAGTAGTCTTCTTGTGGAGTAGAGGAAGGAATCTCCTCATCATAGAATGAAATATGGTTAACCTCAAGAGGTTTTACACCATTAATTATGTTCTTAGAGAAAATATGATGAGGAACAAATTGTTGGCTAGGTATCTTGAACAAAGTTTCCTTATGAGAACTTTGTAATACTTCTAAAAGGGATATCTTTGCTTGAGGGTTAATCACTTGTTGTTGGTTATCAAAGTGGACTTCAAATTGAGATTTTGATTCTAAAGATGAGCTTTCTATGCTTACATTCCATTTTGGATCATTCTCTAGAGCCAAAGATAGTTTTGAAGGTTGGTCAAATGAGGAATCCATATCTTGAATATCCGATTGAGTTGATTGAACTTGAGGTTGCTCATTTGTAGTTTTTGTTACAATATTAGTAATATCATCATGATGGGACACATTAACATGCAATATTTGATTGGTTTCTTGTTGTTGATAATTGAATAGGGGTTCTTGGGAGATCCCCATGTCTTGATTGATTATTGGTATTTGTTGTGTAGGAGTTTGGTAGTTTACTAAAGATTTATAATCAGTTGTAGATTGTAATTCCTTTATATTAAAAAGACCCTCATCAATCAAATCTTGAATTGCACATCTTAAATCTTTACATTTTTGTGTCATATGTCCATCCACTCTATGATATTCACAATGTAGCTCATGTTTAAACCAATCTGTTGTGGTATCAAGTTGTCTTATGGAAGGGAGTTCAATCCTATTTGTGTCAAGTAAATACTTGAGAATTATATCCATTGGTTGATTGAGCTTAGTAAATTTACGTGATGAAGGTTTTTGAGAGGTTTTTGATACGTGCCTTAGGAATTCAATCATAAAAGGGCCTAATGGTTTCTCACCTCTACTTTCTTTATTATGGGTAGAATGATGACAGGAAGATTGCGAAGTAGGAGGTGAGTGCATGGTAGAATTGGAAGAATAAGTATTTTCTTGTTGAAATGAATGTGTTGTATTGAAAGAAGAATATTGAAATGGTGGAGGAGGATTGTATGTGGATCGATAGACATAATATGGATATATGGGAGAATAGATAATATCGTTATGAAGAGGATTGGCAAAGGGATTGTCCTGTTGGGGTAAGGATGAAAAATGAGAAAAGTGTGATGGAGGTGGTGTTGAATAGGGATGAGGTTGGTCATAATCAACAAATGTATTTAGTTGAATTCTTCCAACATTACTGATGGGCTCATATTGATTTGAGTAAAAACTCATGGTTTCTTTAGTACTTCTAAAAGTAATATTTAGTATCTATTATTTAGAATTGAATCTAAAACATGCAAACTTGAAATGATGATTTTGTTACTTTTTTTTTCTTGTATACATATATATATATATATATATTTATATTTTTTTTATATTTTTGAATCAGAAAGATGCCTATGTTATTCACGTCGGGTTCACCAAAATGTATCGTTCCAAATTTTTCGCACCCTTACCTTTAGGCTAAAGGATCCGTGCCCGAAAGGGGGATGCGAAAAGGATGGGACAATACCTCGGACTGAGAGGCCCTTTGAAGGTCCCGCCTCTCGGGGGAGGGGTATTAAGGTGATTTTTCAATGGATGGTGGGGTTCACCAAGAAATTTTTAATGGCAGTCTCCACGCCTAGGTTGGGAATGTGTTTGATGTGTTCATTTTTATGCTTGATCATTCAAATCCTAGGTTTGGCCAAATGAATCTAAGCTAAGCTATATGAAATGCAGATTATATGAATACAAAAAATAGAATTAAACAAAAAATACAGGAAATATACTAGATGAGAAAAGCCATACCTGATTTTAGATGTTTGATGGAGATTCTGAATTTTGAAGCAGTCCAGATCGTCTGGAATTTGACAGGATCATCTCTGATCTGATAGGATCGTCCCTGATCTACTGATCTGACAAGATCATCTCTAATCTGACAAGATCGTCTCTAATCTGATGAAATCGTCTCTAATCTGACAAAATCATCTCTAATCTGACGAAATAGTCAGACGAATTTGTCAGAGACCTACAATTACATAAATGGATACCAAGAACAAAAAATACAATTGCAAAAGCAAGGGAAAATGATAGAAATGAAAGTATGAATGCTAGAATGACAACTTTAGATAACAAATTAAGTAAAATGCATTGTTTTAATGACTAACTTTGACTTTATCATGCATCTATGCTACGTGAGGTGAACTCCAAGATGCAAAATAGTAATAAGTCTAACTAATGCAAAGCAAAACAGTAGATAATGGACAGAGAACGCAAACTCAGGGCATGGATTTGCCCCCAACATTGGCTGTAGTCGAAATCATCTACAAAATACATAATCATCTTGAATTGTGGCGTGATCGTCCGAGATCGTACAGGATCGTCTACGATGATCTGAGCTTGCTCTGGCTAAAGAATGACAAAGTTCTTGCAAGAAAATTCAAAAGGGGGCAAAGGAAAATAGTAGTCTAAGACATTCTAATGCATGTAAAACTCGAAGTGCAGTAAAATTCAGCCAGGGGAATGTCAAGGGGAGGGCCTAAGATTAAATAGGCATAGGAAGGAGGTTGGGAGGTTGGAGATCATCCCAATTTGGGAGATCTCCAATGGGGAAGGTCTCTAACAGCATAGACATGCTTTTGCCCCGGTTAGAGACGTCATTGAAACATAAGCTAATTATGAAAAATCAGTTTTGGGATGAAATCGTCTGGACGTTCTTCTCCAGAATAATTCATCCTATCTGAGGTGATATCATCTGATCGGCGACGATATCATCCAATGGTCACAACAAATCCTAAAAATGATGCAAAAAACAAGGGGAGCGGTTTAACAGGCAATTCGGGGACGATTTGGGGTTAAAATTCAAATTTGAATTATTTACTAAGGTAATTTTAATTATTTAAGGTTTTACTGCACCAATTTTAGGGTGCTACAATAAGGACAAAGGAAAAGAGAAAATACTTTTGTAGGATTATGTGATAGTATGACCACTTATAGAAGTGGAAAAACTAGATCCAAAGACAAGATTAAAGAAGAAGAGGAACTAGATCAAGGAGACATATAATGCAAGGTGAATACAAAGGACTTGATCAAGTTGAAGAACATTCAAAATATGAAGATCCATATTGAGGACTAAAGTCTTCAATACCCAAATAATGTAATACAAGGGGGTGCTAGAGTATATTACATTATTTTGCACATGTCAATTTACCACCTTGGTTACATAACCAGAGTAGTTTAATTTAGAGTAAATTTTGAGTCACTTCATGCAATATAATAAATGCACAAGTGTTAGAATGTGTAATGATGTAAATATCCATGTAGTCCATATGTACATGAGTCATAAGATAAGGTATATGAATAGTTATGGGTATAGTAAAGGCCAAGGCACATATCTTCCTATATATAGACCTTTAAGGTAGTGAGAATGGGAGATAAAGATATAGAGGATGATAGAGAGAGTGAGAGAGAGACAATGTTACTATAGTAGTTATTAGGTAAAATATAGTTCTTCATTGAAATTTCTAGAGTGTTCAAGTCCTCCATTATATTTCATTGTACTATTTTCATGAGCTTTCATTAATGGCATATTACTGAGTTATTTTAGAAGTTTATCTCATTATTTTCTTGCATATTATAGTGCCATTATCATATAGTTATCATAGCTTACTTATTTCACATATTGTGGTTGCATTTCCTTAAATATACATCCTAAAAAGATAACATTTCTCTTGATATTTGTGACTTGAAAAGGAAAAATAACTTTTAAATTTTTAATGTATACCATTCAAAATAAAATTATCTTATATGATATATTTTGTTTGATGCATTGTAGTTTTAGCATCAAAAATTATATATATATATATATATATATATATATATATATATATATATATATTAAATTCACTTTAATAGATTAACTTGTAATTAGATTCTTGACAATCCAAAACTTAGGTGTTTATCCAATTGAACACATCACATGTAGGATTTATAATGAATCCATAAAACATTTGGTGGACTTATTAATCCTAAATTACACCAAATATCTTGATTAAATGATAGGGTTTATGCAAGAATTGTTATCCAAGTGTGAACCTGGTTTGGCAACATGGATCCCCAAATTTGGGTTTATAGTCACTCAACCAACATGTTTATGGGGCCTAAGAATATGGTCCAATATGCCATAAATAATGGCCATATTATTATCCATAACATTGAGTCATAATTAATCTAACAAAAACAATTAAAATCAACAAAGCACAACTAATAATATAAATGATCATAATGTACCATATTGTAATCAAACAATGGTTGATAATAATAGAGTATATTATTACATCAATCATATCTTCCATGTCTATGTTGTCAGAAGACAACATAAGAGTTTACCTATAGAAACCCTTACAAATTACCATCCATGAAGACCACCTTTGGTCCTTCAATCCAAAATATCTAATCCACTTGAAGGACCTCCATTGATACTATATCACAGTATAATATTAAGACTAAAGGTTTTTTTAATTTACTTTAATAATTTGAAAAAACCCTACCAAAAATATCCATATTTTAACTTCTTGAATATTCTTCTATACATTGAGATATTCTCATCAATGTTTTGAGTGAACACATAGTTCTTGAAGACTTAAATCCCAATACATTTGTTTCTAAATTTAAATAATTAGGGTAAATGACACTAGGATATACTTCTAAGATGATAACATCCCTTAATTATCCTTGACTATATACCGACCTTTGTAACATTACAAGCCAAATTGATGATAATTTCATAAATTAAATTTTAATTGAAAATGGTTTTGGATTGACTATATATGGCTTAAAATTGATCAATCATTTTTGTCTATCCAAATATGATCTAATAATTTATACCTTTGATAATATGGAATGATATGCTAGATTTATGATAGTCTTACCCCATAAATTTGGGTCTTGCACCTTCAATACCTTGTTATATGTTATCACCATCTCAGTCCATCGAGATCAGTGTGACCTGCTGCTCTCTCCATCATCTAGTAGGTACCCTCCAAGGCACACCACCTCTATCTCTAGCTGACCCATGTATCCCTGTCTCCGTTGCTCCAACATATGGTAGGTCTCTACCACAAACTATAGGTGTAATACCTCAGCCCTCAGCCTCTCTGCCTCCCTAGCATTGGATCCCTCTTGCCTCGCACTCTAAGCCATTAGTTACACCCACAGGGAGGATATCTCAGCTTGGTCCTCCTAAGTCTATGCCTGTAGGAGATATCTCTTATGCATAACCCTAGCCAAGTCATCCTGCAACGTCATTGATTGGTCACCCTTTACACCCTTCGATTCCTATGACCCAGGTTCATCTACTGCCATGTCATCACCCTGATCTCCCAATTCTAGGAGATCTCCCTGCTCATCACCCTCTGCCTGATCCTCCCTTGGAGCATCCAACATAACCTCATCTTTCACCCTAGCTGCCTTGCCTCCTAGGGCCCCTATCCCTTGCCATTAGCCCATCACCCATCATAAGTCATACTTCCCTATCATCTCTACATCATCTATGTTTGGAACGTCAATCATAGGATCTGACTCCTCGCTCACGTCCTCCATCATAGGCCAAGATAGCATCCGCTCATCCCCACAATGCTAGTACACCACCAGCTCTCCAATAAACCTCTGTCGTAGCCCAAATTTTTGCATGACTCAAGCAAATGGGAAGTACAACCACTAGGTCCCATGTCAAGCAATTAGCCATCTGCCCCACCTCACCCATTAGAGTTACTCTCCAGCATTAGCCTAGACCATAAAATCCTTGTACTATTGCCACTACACTTGTCATAGTTCTAGGTGAGAGAAGAGATCTGTGTAGTGATCTACATCACCTGTGAATCATCGACTCTGGCCTCTCTCCTAAGTCGTCTTCCATAATATGTCATATCCTATATCCTAGTCAGCTGGTTGTGCTCGGGTCGACCAAGGTAAGCCCTGTGGTCACCCCATAATTATGTGCTGCCATACCCAACACTACAGTAGGAAACTGCACCCTATGCCCTTCCACTTTCGATATGGAATCTCTTACAGCTCATCATAGAGCTATGCCAGAATGGTCATCCCCCATGCCATCACCAATGGCTCCTTCATAGTGCACCCCGTAAGGACAAACACCATCTCTAGTAGGTTCCATAGGATCCTAGCTCTGGATGAGTCTGGAAGGAGCATATTGGAGATGAGGGTCATCAACAGTGCATGCCTCACCCCCAAAACCCCTCCTCGTACCAGTATCCCACCAATATACCTCCAGTACAGTAGTCCAACTTCATCGCATCTGCATCCTCTCTGAACTACCTCCTCAGCACATCATCTCTTAGGTCATGGTGTGATGATCAGATGGGTCACCCTTCTATTGAAATCCTCATAATCCGATAGATGTCCTCCAATGTCACCATCATCTCTCCCATTGATAGATGGAATATGTTGGTGCTTGGGTCCCATAGGTTAATCAACGTAGTCAAATAAGCACGGTCGCCTATCACAGACTCCAATTGAGTAACTTTCTTGAGCCCTAGGGCATCAAGCCACTCCCAATAAGCCTCAGTCAAGGCATCTCGTGCAGTCCCGCCGAAGAGCTTTAGTTTACGATATTAGCTCATCACCTAGCAAAAAAAAAGATCAAACAATTAAAAACATTACAAACAAGAAAACATGAAGAACAAAAAAATAACAAGAATTACATTTCTAATAAGCGAGGTTATGTGAGTTAGTATTTACCTTCTTCGCCCTAGCCCCTTTGCTGGATACCTTCGCTTGCTGGCTCATGATGATGCGAGATGATTTGACAACACTTCACTATGCAAAATCACTCTCCTCCTCCTCACCTCTCAAACTGCAAAATACATGTAATAATGAGCCCAAAATTGGTTTTTGTAGCTTATATAGGCCTACAACAGTCCTATTTTCCCTAGGGTAGAGTGAACGCACTTCTAGCAATTCATTTCACCCTAGGATGAATACAAAATTTGTATTTGCTGCACCCCGGGATGAATACAGGGTTCATAGGTCAAAACCACTCCAAAAGGTGCCAAAAGGATCCAAAAACCCATAAAAATAGCTCTATTTTGGTCAATTTTTTGTTGTAATCAAGAGGTAAATAATAACACTCCTAGATTCTTGGAAAAACCTAAATCCCTAAGAAGGCTACCATGGATAGACCGCTCCATAGGAGTGAGGTTTTTCATTCCTTCCTCTAGGAAGTAACAAAGAAAAGGGTTCAAAACCCACCAAAAACAAGTCGAATCTAATGGAATTCACTCAGGGTTAATATGGAACACAAATTTCTCATGGATGCATAGCCAAGTTACTACTTTACTCCCTAAGAAGGCCATTATGGTCAGACTGCCCCATAGGGTTGAATTTTTCAACTTCTTGCTTCCATGAAACCCCCATAGCATCATTCAAATCCTTTTAAAACTGTGTCATTTTTCAAATGAGTACAACTTAAGGCAACCTTAACAACAGTCATCTAGGTCAAGCGACTCATCACTTTTCTCATGATTCATTTCGTCATCGACTCGTCGCTTGAGGGGGTAGTCATACTCAAGTCAAATCAACAAGCACACACTCAATCATGTAAATTATGTTCGTCCAATGAATATTTGACAAAGACAATCATGCTCCTACTTACGGCAGTAAACAAGAACAAAGTATTAAATTAAAATGCTCAACATTGATGGCATCATGGAAACATAGGCCTCACCTTTTCATGACAAACAATGTCTAAGCTAAAGCAAGTTCCTTAGTTCATCAAAAGCAAAGATTCAAGGACACATGCTCTTTCCAGGATTTGGGCATCTAAATTTGGTTAGGTTATTGAGTAACCGTAATCATTGACCATTTTTAGTTGTATTTTTTTTTGCTTGGCGCTGTGTTGCACATAATGCATCCCAAAAAGGGGCATCTGTAGACACTAAAAATTGGTCAATCTGATTGTGCTACCATAAGTAGTGACTGCACGACACACCAAGGCCCCTAGGGAAGCCCTTAGGAGGTATAAAGTGGTTCTAACAAATTAATGAAAGGATTTGAAAGGTCCTAGGCCACTTTTGGTACCTTTTGGACACCCTGTTGCTATTCATGCCACCCTGGGATGAATATAGAACCTATTCATTGCATCACAAAGTGAATAGTAGCATCTGCTCTAGGGTGGAGCAAATAGCAGGTTTGACTAGAAAAAATTCAAACCTGGACAAATAGAACCTACTAACGGTTACATTTTTTGTCCATAACAGCTAAGAGGGTAGGGCATGTAGCATCTTAATGCTCCAGTATATGAGGAAGGCCAAATTGGCAGATACTCTTCTCCCTCCAATGCATGCTACCCTGGTGGCCAAGTGGCACCTCATGCCTTGCATGCCCTCACATGCCTTTTGACCCCTGAAGCCTCCTTAGGCTATAAAGTGGAGATAATTTCCACATAAAAAAGGAGAGGATATTTTGAGGATAAAGCAATGGAGTGCTGCCAATATTTCCTTCCACCTTTTTTATGCCAATTATTCCCTCAAAATCTCTTCCTAGCGAAGGAGGTTTGCAAGTGAGTTAGGAGGCATAATTTGTTACAAAACTGAATCAACTAAGTGATTCCTATAACCAAATTTTATAAAAACACATTTTATAGTGTTTTGCATCATTCCCAAGTGGAATTGGTGGCAAAATTTAGGGAGATTCGATGGGCATTGCACCTCGAGGTACCCCCTAATCTATAGGCCTGTTATTCGCTCCACTCCAAAATGAATAGAAATCCATGCACAATTTTTTGAATATTTTTAACTATATATTTTATATATGCTTATATGATACTTCAGTTCAAATTTCATGTCATTCTGAGTTATATTTGCCGAGATATTGCATTTTTAGTGTCTTGTAGGGTCTCTTACAGGTATCCGACGATCATTGAGAGAATATCCAAAGTGTAACTGATATCACAAATATAATTAAATGGGTTTTCTTATAATATTATTTTATTTATTTTATCCAATTTTTATACATTTTGGATATGCGTAGGGTCATAAATGGCTTGCTTTAGGTTTTGTAGGTTACGAATAGTCATTCAGGTTTCGATGCCCCATAGGATGCAATTTTGGAGCAATTTTTTGTGATATATTCCCAAAACCATTCATTCTACATACCCATTTCATATTTTGTCATTTGGGGTTGGTTTGATGCATTTTCTCACTATTAGCCATATTGCCCCCCATGGGGATTACATGCTTTTTACCATATGCACTCGCTATTTGATGATTATGGTTTTATTTTATGCAGGTACAGGTTATTATAGTGCACTGGGAGCTATCCTAAGACATAAGAAATCAAATACACAAGCAACGGTAACTTTAGTCTGCCCACTTTGATTATGGGTACGAGGAAAGACAGTGGATGTGCACCCAATTTCTTTGAGAGATTTGACCTTTGGGCACCTGATTTGTAAACATTTGTATCACCCATTTTTTATCCCTCAAGGGGATGCATTGTAACCTATAATTTTGGATCATTTCAATTAATAATATATATACTTGTTTTGCTTTACTTCTTGTTGGTTGTTATCTTTCCATTTGCTTGCATGCTTTCGTTTGGCGCTCATTAACGATAGGGCATAGATACATACATTTTTTATCTTCATTTTGTGCACCGTTTTTCCCTGTTTCACCACTAAATTGAAGCTAAAATTCCATAGAGACAAATAGATCTGTATTTTTTATTCCAAACAAAATAAATTGCAACTGAATTGCTCACCTGAACTAAACAAATTTTGTCTTTCGAAAAAATTTACAAATTGAAAATTCATCACTGCCCTAGTTCTAGAGGGCTGACTTCACAAGATCATATCTCCTTTAATACTACTTAGATTACTTCATATGACCACTCATTTTAAAGCTCTTAAAATTCTACACAATCTAATCCAAAAATCATCTAAATCAGATAAAATTTCATAGAGATATGGCTCCTGAAAGATGATATGTTTTTTCAAAAAAATATGTAAAATTCATCACTATCCTTGTTCCATATGAATAACTTCAAAAGGTCATATCTCCATTAACACTACTCAGATTCTTTTGTATGACCACTCATTTTAAAGCTTTTCAAATTCTGCACAAACTAATCCAAGAATCACCTGAATCGGATAAAAAAATTCTTAGAGATATGGCTCTTGAAAGATGAGACATTTTTCCAAAAAAAATTGCTCTAATTCTGTAATTCTACAAAAAAAATCCCCACTTTTCCAAAATCGTTGCTTTAATACCACAAAGTGGTTGTAGAGAAACAAATTGAAGAACCTAAAATAGAATCCAAGAAGGCAGTAATAGCAATAGATTCCATGGAAGAAGTAGCAACAACTAAGTTCATGGAAATAATAGTAACAGAATCCAAGGAAGCTTTGATAGAAGAGCACAAGGACACACCAAAGAAAGAGAACATGAAAGAACAATGTGTATAAGAATTTAAAATGATGAAGCCAAATGTTGAGAAGTCAAATAAGGTAGAACATCAAGTTAAGGTTGCACCATATCACCATTCACACCACCATGAGCAAAAATATTCTTGGAGGTATGGCTCAACGAAGCAATATTATGGTTCTACATGGAATCAGAAGGGTACACAGTATGACAGTGTTTGGCAGAGAAAGCATAGTGATCCTGGTTTTTAGAGCGATTCATCAACATCAAGGAACAAGTAGACCCATCATTCAAGTTATCAAAATATAGTAGCAGAAGCGTGGAGCCAATGAAGCAAATTTGGATGCTCAAGTAACAAAATGACATACCAGCATCAACATTTTTCACTTGGATAGATGGATTATCAATATTGGTACCAGTTGCTAACATTGCTTAGCAAATCATATTATCTTGTTCCTTCACATGTTTCGAGGATAAAACATTTGTAAGAAGGGTGGCATATTAGCGTACTTAGGAATAGATATTTGGGGATATATTATTATATTGTATAAGGGTTGGCATGGGCCACACATAGCACAAGGTTGATTGTATTATAATATTATATGATATTATAATATAATATTATATTAGTAGTAGGCTCCCCAAAGTAGAATAAGAAGATGGATATATAAAGAAGAGATATTTGTCATTGTAATCATAATGGAGAAGAATATTATGTAATCATATTTTCCCATGAAGTGGCTTATGGTACTTTGCCCTCCTTGAGTGGCTCTCTCATCTTAGAAGATCTTGTGGAGTGATTCCTTCCTTAAGGAGTATTATTGGTGTTTCCCTACCTTAAGGGTATTATCTATCTCTCTCATTTGTGGATTGTTATTGTGGATAATTATTTGTGGATGAATGATTTGATATTTTTGCATATTTGTGAATGATTTATGTTAATAATAATAAAGCTCTACAACAAGTGGTATCAGAGCAACGATTTTGGCAAAGTGGGGATTTTTTATGTGAAATTGTAGAATTAGGGCAATTTTTTTTTTTTTGGAAAAACGTCTTATCTTTCAGGAGCCATATCTCTATGAAATTTTATCCGAGAAGTATTGAGGTAGATACGACCTTCTGAATTCATCTATCTAGAACAAATACAGTGACAAATTTTGCATATTTTTTTTTTAAAAACATCTCATATTTCAAGAGTCATATCTCTGCAAAATTTTATCTGATTTAGATGATTCTTGGATCCATTTGTGTAGAATTTGGAGAGCTAAAAAATGAGTGCTCATATAAATATTTATAAGTAGTATTTATGGAGATACAAACTTTTGAAGTTAGTCATCTGGAACAAGAACAGAGAATTTTTGTAGATTTTTTAGAAAAAAAATGTCTCATATTTTAGGAGCCATATCTCTGCGAAAGTTTATCCAATTTAGACGACTATTGGATTAGTTTGTGCAAAATTTGAAGAGATTTAAAATGAGTGGAGACATGACCTTGTGAAGTCAGCCATCTAGGACTAGGGTAGTGACAAATTTTCAATTCGTAAATTTTTTTGAAAGACAAAATTTGTTTAGTTTGGGTAAGTAATTCAGTTGCAATTTATTTTATTTGGAAGAAAAATTGCAGATTGAGTTGTCTCTATGGAATTTTAGCTTCAATTCAGTGGGAAGATGTTTATTTCCATGAAACCCTATTTTGCATTAGGGCATGATATATATTGTCAAAAACCCTAATTTGCATTAGGGTATCAACTATGGAGCTGCAAAATTTTTCTAAATAAAATGATATTGATATTAGAGAAAGGTGGAAACTATTTAAATCCTTGTATTCTAATAATATTTTTTGGAGTGAATTGGTTCCTCACCATATTGGAGGAGAAGCTCTCTCTTGGTTTTATAGTTTTAATAGAGCCCATAAATATTACTTTACTTGGGATAAAATGGAGCATGCATTATTGAGTAAATGATACCCATATAAAAATCTAGCTAGCTTGAAGGTCACCATCAAAGGATATGAAGAAAAAATAAACATGCTTCAAAACCAACAAGAGGAAATTAACAGAGAGCAAGAATTTCTCAAGAAATAGAATGAAGACTATGAGAATAAAATAAAATTACTCAAGGATGAAAAAGAGGAAAAGGTCAGGGAAGATAATGAGAGGAATGCAGAAGGCACATATTTGGATCTACAAAAGCAAGAGCAGAATAAAAAAGGTTTAAATTTAGCTAAAAGTTCTATTTTGCAGGTTCATTGAAGCATTTAAAAGGAATATGTTACTATTTCCTTAAACCCTAGTAGTAGATATAATTTTATTAATATTTCTTTGGCTAAGAGGTTGCAAGTTCAAGCAACAAAAATTAAGGACACACATCTTGAGGGTGAGAATGTTCAGATTTTTTAAAATTTGAATATCACCATGGATAAATATGTTTTACATTCATATTTCTATGTTATTGAGATGGATGATGAGGATATTTTTCTTGGTTATCCTTGGTTAGATTATTTGGGTACTATTAACATTAATGTGCAAAATAAGTTTATGAAGTTATGGTACAAAAAAAAGAAGATAATATTGCAGGATATTTCTCAATTAAGGAGTAAGGATCCAAGGAAAATCAAGAAGTGGTTCTAGAGAAACAAATTGAAGAACTTGAAACAGAATCCAAGAAGGCAGTAGCAGCAATAGAATCCATGGAAGAAGTAGTAGGAATTGAGTCCGTGGAAATAACAGTAATAGAGTCTAGGGAATATTTGATAGAAGAGCACAAGGACACGCTAAACAAAGAGAACATGAAAGAACAATGTGTATAAAAATTTAAAAAAATGGATCCAAATGTTGAGAAGTCAAAGAAGGTAGAACATCAAGTTAAGATTGCATCATATCACCATCCACACCACCATGAGTGGAAACATTCTTGGAGGTATGGCTCAAGGAAACAATATTATGGTTCTACATGGAATTTGAAGGGAACCAAGTATGGCAGTGTTTAGCAGAGAAAGCATAGTAATCTTGGTTTTCAGAGTGGTTCATAAACAACAACGAACAAGTGGATCCATCATTCAAGTTATTAAAATACAGCAGCAAAAGCATGGAGACAACGAAGCATATTTGGATATTCAAGTAACAAATGGCATACCAGTATCAACGTGTTTCACTTGGATGGATGGATGATCGACATTGGTACTAATTACTAACATTGCTTGGCAAATCATATTATCTTGTTTCTTCACAGGTTTCGAGGATGAAACATTTTTAATAAGGGTGGCATGTTAGGATACCTAGGAATAGATATTTTGGGATATATTATTATATTGTATAAGGGTTGGCATGGTCCACACATAACCCAAGGTTGATTGTATTATAATATTATATTATATTAGTAGTAGGATCACCAAAGTAGAATAAGAAGATGGATATATAAAGAAGAGATATTTGTCATTGTAATCATCATGGATAAGAATATTATGTAATCATATTTGCCCATGAAGTGGCTTATGGGACTTTACCCTCCTTGAGTGGCTCTCTCATCTTGGGAGATCTTGTGGAGTGATTCCTTCCTTAAGGAGTATTATTGGTGTTTTCCTACCTTAAGGGTATTATCTATCTCTCTCTCATTCGTGTATTCTTATTGTGGATAATTATTTGTGGATGAATGATTTTATATTTCTACGTATTGGTGAATGATTTATGTTAATGATAATAAAGTTTTGCAACAATCTAGTCCTTTAATGGTGAGTGGTTTGAGAGGGATAGAAAGTCAACATTCTTGGATTTGGTGATGGTGCTTTTGTCTCATGATTTTTGGAGATATAAAATGGATAGGAAATGTTAGAAGGTCAAATTTTGATGATAGTTTTGTTAGGGTCACAAAAGTACCATCGATTCTCTCTCATGCACTAGCACTTTTGTTATTAGAGTAATAAGTGCTCTAAATTATTTTGCACAAGGAAGGCTGATTCAATTTAGTTGATTGAGAGGAAAATTCATGAATGATTTGACTAACTTGAATATTATCCCTATGCATAAAGTTGTGTGTCAACATTTACCCCTTTTATGTATTTTTTATTTGATAAATGCATCAAAAAATAACTTAGATTCTATAATGTCAGGCCAACGATTTTCTATCACTTATGGTCGATGATTATAGATGACTAATACTATGATTATTTATTTAGGAGTGATGCTAAAAACTATATTTTAGGTAGTATTAAATATTTTCATGCCCAAATGTATCCCCTCAATTTATAGAGAAAAAGTTAAGTTGGATTGAGGAAACTTGATTATGATGCACACCGGTGTAGTGATAAGAATAGAGTACATGCAATGAAAAATAGCCAAGGAGGGGGTAAAAGGATTTGGGGTAAAAATAAATTTATTTTTCATCACATGAAAGAGATAAAATGAGTTCTAGACCCTTAATAGATAGTATTTTTTGATGATATAACACACACCCACTACAGCTAGAAAATAGGGCAAGGTCAACCATGGTTGGTGGAGGAGCATGAGAAAAGACATATACTGAAAAACCAATACTTAGATTAGTAAAATGCCTTGAAAAGAATATCCAAACTATATGGTATTTCTTTCATGCACCAATAGTGCTTTTGTGTGGTGTTTTCTCATAGTGGTGGCACTTGCACCTCAACGTTGCTTTCATTGCATGTTAACACTCCCACCACCTAGTAAGAGTTTTGATTCTTAGTGGCACTTTTACCACTGAGTGGCACTTTCATGCTAGAGTGAAAAAAAAATTATATTCAAATTTTTTATTTGAGATAATCATTTTTTGTTAATATATGCTAAATTGAGGCTATTAGGAACTTAGTTTGGATTGGTTGTAAAATTAACTATCAGTTCTAGACTATTAAAAGAGGTGAATAGACATGTTGTAGATCATTTAAGGTCTTCAAGGATTTATGGATCATGCAATGATAGTGGTAGTAAGGCTATATAATATGACCCTAATACCAAAGGTATGGTTTGATAGGGTGCTACTAATGGCACTAGTAGAGAGGTGATATTTAGAGATAAATAACTTCCAATTGCGCACAAAGATATGGTAATGTTCTTAGAGGATGTTTAATATATCCTCTACGTACTAATAAAATGGATAAAATTCCATATAAGCTAAGACCAATGGCATGGCTTACAAAGGGTAATAGAGGATGTAGACTTCCCTATGGTACAATTAGTTTTAGACATTAATGCTACATATGTTGATGGCCAACTTGATAGGTTAAAAATATTGTTGTGTCCTAGCATTGGAGGTTCTAATGGGTGACACCAATCACAAAGTGGTCCACTAGGGCTATGGGGAGATCATTGAATTTATCTCTGATGAGTAGATGTTTTTTTCTTGGGGGTCCCTCATACTAGTGTACCTCTATTACTACCTCCATAAGGAGACCTATAGGATGGTAGAAGTTTGAGTAGTGGATGCACATTGCGACAAGTATGTACCTAGGAGCACATAAATGTTTTGAGACCTCCAATACTTTGAAGGTAGGCTCAGGATAGAGAGGCACAAATAAATGGGTGGGGCTATCAATTTGAAATATGCTAAAGCATGTCTAATAGTGATATGTTATAAATATTGTGGTAGGTGATAGATGATATATGATCAAAGTAGGTTATTTGAAGACTTATAGGCATCATCTAGGTTAGCATGTTGATGCCTTCCATATATATCATGTGAGATAGGTTAGATTACTAGTGGTACCACAATTGAGTTAGAGCCCCACTATTTTGATAGAGTGGTCTATCAAAATGTCATGATATAGGAAATAACCATGGGTCTAGTATGGTATAGAAGGTTTATATGAGATATTGGGGTTTGATGAGCCACCAGACCTAAATTATCTTATAGAGATAGACCTAGGTGATATTATAAACCATGACCTAGGGAACAATAATCCCAACGTGATCAATGGGTATGTGACTTAGTACTAGTACTTTAGTCCAAGAAGGGTGACCATTGTAGGGACATAACCAATAAAGTATTATAGGGGCCAAATAGGGCACAATAAGTAGTGCTAGCATTGGTGAGGTTATATAGGGAGTACTGTAGGTAGAGGAAGGCTCAAAATCAAGTAGAAACTATAGGGGCAATAATAACAACATTAGATACTCCATTATTAATTTTTCCTATGAGCATAGCTAACAAGGTAGGACCAAGTTGGTCAACTTGGTTAGTCATCAAGGTAAAGTAGGATGTATTAGCAAGGAAGGTGGATATATTGAGGTATATACTAGCATTAGCATAGGTAAAGGTTACCACATGGAAAATAGAGACAAACTGACTAGTAGGGTAGATTGTCAATATGTAGCAAGTGATCTAGATTTTGACTATTGAGTGATATTCAATGGTGGTATGGGTTGCAATAACAATGAAGATAATCAGAGAGGGCTAGGTTTTCTAGACATTGGTGGACTATCTAGCATAGGTATAGGGAGATTTATAGGTGGTATAGTAGGACATTCAAGGTGATATTTAGTGGGTAGCATACTTTCATGTGGCCCATCATGTAGTATTTCTCATTGATCAATTCCTTTTTTCACTAATAAGGATAGTCACAAACACACACTAGATCCCTAATTTACCACTCGTAGTAGTCACCTAGGTGTTTCTAAACGAAAAGGAGAAAACTTATACTTATAAAAATTTCCTATATTTTTTATTTGGTGACTGGATCTAGTATGGTATAGGGATAAAGGATCAAACATGTATCTTCCCATATATCCTTGGAATCTTTTGTGTTAATCACAATATGATTAGTAATTTCTTGATATTTATCATTTAACTCATCTACAACTTGTTGAATTCCCTTAGCTTCCAATTTCAAAGACTCTCCTTGATGCTCAAAATCCTTTGTAGTAAATCATATTGAATCCTTATTTTTAGAATACTTGTATACTAACCATGATGAAGGCTTTATAGATTAACAAATTTTATCATTAAATTGACTTCTTACCTTCTATTTTGGAGAAATATTTTCAATTATTTTAAAGGCATACAAAGATTCTAGTATCCCTTAAGGATCATATCTTATATTTAAAGGCAATATGATTGCATGTTCATCATTTATTCCACTAAGTGGTGAAACCTTAAGGCAAATATTAAGATGATAATCATTATCTTATTTAGTTGACCTTGAATTAGATCTTTTTGAATTGATTCTAGAGTAGGAACATATTTTATTGGAGTGAGTGTGTGGGAATGTTGTTAGAAGAAAATTCATTGAGTAACTTTTTCTAAATAATATGTATTTAGGATAATGATTCATTTTTATGACATCATAGTGGACCACCAAATATTCTTTATATAGTCTCATTGAGAACCCAATACAAGTTAGGAAGCAAAGAATTTATATAACATGCAAATTCTTATCTAAGAATTTCTAAAACTTTACTCCATGCTTAGTCAAAGTGCATTTTGAAGCCATAAATATCTTTGAAAGGACACCAAATCATATTATTGAAGGATGAGTAGAGAGACAAAGGACCATCTATCTATTTTAAAAAAATTGAATGCAAAGGGTGCGCTATTTTCCATTGGTGAAATTTTATTATAGGTATAGAGGGTTAAATGACCTCTATCATTCTAATAAGAAAATTTATAGGTTATCTTGCTTGAAGAAAATAGCTTTACGTGTATAAAATATTATAATTAAGAATGTTACCAAGAAATCCACCATTTCAAGGATGAAGTTCTATGAGGTATTTCCTTCTACATTAGATACTTTAGGATTTCAATCAACTCAAAATTTATTTTACAATTTTTAGCTGATTTTTTTCCTATAAATATTACATCCCTAATAAAATTAGCATCAATAGAGTTACAAGTAGATTATAGTGTAGGATATTCAAAATTTTATAATTGCTTGCAAAGCTCTAGATATGAAGCCAAATATATTTGATTTTTAGTATAAAAATAAAATATTCTTAAAGATAATAGATTAATGTTGCATCAATCATGTCAAAAATTTAAGTTTTTATTAACCAATGATAATCAAGTTTAATCTAACTTCTTATGTCCCAACCACTAGTTTATTGGGTATTTGGGTTTTATCCTTTACAACCTCCAAATATGGTTGTCTCCATGAATGCTAGTGTACATATGATACAAGAGTTTGGGTGGGGTAAAGTGAATAGACAACTTGCTCTACTAGTAAGAGTGTAACTTGCTCTACTGGGAAGCCCTTCTCTGCTTCCCTATAGCCCATCCTTAGCCCTGTACCAGATCCCTGGTCCTATCCTAGATCCCTGGCACTTCCTTTGCCCTTCCTCCTTGGCTGGTAGGCATTGCAGATGATCTCCTTAGGTTGGGAGGTCACTTACTCTCTTGTCTACCCCTTTCCATGCCTTCGGGTGGGGTTTCCTTTTGGTTCTTGTAAACTGGGATGTCCCTGGGGCTTTTTGGGGTATCCCTAGGTTCATCCTAGTATATTTTTTGAGTTTCAAGGAATAATTTTCCCTTCTGCATTTTGGGACATCCTTGGGTTTGTCCCAGTGTTTTATTTTTGTGCTTCAAGGATTTTCCCTTCAAATATTTTGGTTGTCTCATATTTTTATAGGTTTCCTTTATGGTGCAGCCCAGATCCCTGTTCATTGGTGCTTCCTAGATCCTTCTCTTGGCTGTATTTGGTTGCATACAATCTCCTTAGATTGGGATATCACTTCTCCACTTATGTGCCCTTTCCTCAACCATTTTGAGGGTGTCCTTCCTGCACCTATGTTTGAGGACACCCCTGGGTCACTCCTTGGGTTTCCTGCAATTCTTGTGGGATGGCCTTTGTTGTAAGTTTCTATTTGGAGCCTTATTTTAGCCATTTTTCCAGTTGGAGCACACCTCTTCTCCTGGTTGTTACTTTTTGATTTATTGCATGAGGATTTCATGGCCTATGGAGATCCTTAGTTTGCTAATCCACTTTCCAAGCCTATGCAAGATGCTATTCTGGTGGTTTTCTAGCATCCCTATTTGTTTTATGCCCTTCCCTGGGTGGGATCTTCCTCATATGGTAGATCCTTTACTTCATCCTATTGTTTAGGGTGGTTTTTGTAAATCAGCTCTAGGTTTTTGGTGTTTTCCTACCAGATCCTAGTTTTGATCTACAGTTGCATGTTTGGACCTCCTTAGGTGGGATTTTCTACATTTCCTGCTTTAATTTTAAATTCAAATTTTCAAATTATTGTAGTGTGTGGGATAGCCCTATTTCAAATCCTTCTGGACGGGATTGCTCTTTTTAAAATCTTCTTAGGACATGTTGTTTGGGCAGTCCTTTTGCACGTGTTTTTTGGTTGTTCTGGGTGGGGTGATGCTGTCCCAAAATTCAATGTAAAAAATTTAAAAAAAATCAAATTTTGTCCTTTAAGGCTATCCTTTAGCCTATCCTGAAAGGTTATCCTTAAGCCTACATTGTAAGGCATTCCTTATGTCTTCCCTCTAGATTTTGGTGTCCTTTCCTTTGGCCTTCCTGTGGCCTTTTTTATAGTCTTATGACTTGTTGTAATCAAGTTTTGGGACCCTTGATAAAAAACCAATTTTAATTTAACCGATAAAAAAAGAGTGTATTATAATATATATAGTTCTCTTAATAATACTCTTACTATAAGATAAGTGGTGACTATAGTCACACAATAGTTAAATGATGAGGTAGTTATCTTTCAAACAAAACATCCTATAATGGGAGGACAAATAATGATGGAACTCATATGAGGAAAGGTATATAACAGAACTCAACCCACCAATTCATGTTCTTAGTGGGGCTAATTCACACGTGTAAGGATATACAACCCCTAAATTGAAATAAAGCTACTTATTTGGCATAGATCACACTTATATCTACCAAGACAGGACTAATAGGAAGGAAGATACATTTCATAAACACTTACATTTTTCAACCCTTAGTTCCCCTAGATTATTGCTACCCTAGAAGAGGTACCTCATAACACTTAATTATACTAGTATACAATTGAAGGAAAATAATCACCATGCACAAGCTTAAGCAAAAAAGGGAATACTTATAGATAAAATTGCATGTATATTTACATTCCAAGCAAAAGGATATATCTTATAATAATATATTTTCTCTTTAAAATAATTGTATACAATGAATCTCTACAGAAGGAAAGTTTTCTTGAACCAACTATAATGAGATATTATAACCATATACTAAAATAATTATTAGTCTGGATAATTTGCATTGATGTTCTTCCTCTATTTTGACTCCTTGATTATGGTGCATACAAGATTCATATTTGTAACTTTTTTTGCTTTATTAATTGGGCTATGAAGTCCTAAATATTTGATAAAAATATTTTTAAAATATTCCTAGGATATGAACTTTGATTGGATAGTTTGTGCAATTAGTACTTTGGAATTCATGGTTTTTGACATATTAACATTTAAGAGGGAATAGGTCCGAGGTGTAGACCAATTGGTTCATCCAAACCCCATAAGGGGAGCGAAGGTCCAAGGTTCAAATCTCGGGCCTCGTCGGACTGAACGCTTGTCCCTTTCCTAGTGCTTTGAGTGGCGTAAAAGGTTTAAAATGACTATGGCATGGTGGTTATAGGGGAAAAATGCACAAAGATATGTGTGGCGGCTTCTAGGGCAGACAGCGTAGAATACTGTGATGGCCATAAAAAGCTAGACAGCCTGCCCGAATTCGTGGCGGCTACCAATTCCACCATGCAAATTCAAAAAACAAAAAAAAAAACATTTAAGAGGGAATAACCTCTTAAAAATTCCATTGGTCATGTTTATTGTTTTATCCTCTTCTATTTCTCATACATTAAATTTAAGCATTTATGGTAGGCACATTTTGCCTATTTGGAGTGTTGATGTCAATATCTTCTTGTTGAATATGGCATATAGCCACCATGTCTAGTGTTACTTTATTATTTAAATAATTGGCTAGGATATTGAGATGGTCATGCCTATTTTCCAAATGTAATATGATTGGTTTGGATATTTCAAATAATTTAAAATTTCTAAGATTTGTTTATTCACTTTTATCGATTTCTTACTTGATAATGCAACATTTTATCTGTAAATTTCTAATATATTTAGAAATTCCATTCAAATAATTGTATTATACATATGAATTAGTTATTTTTAGGCCATTTTCATCTACTTTGAATCTTTGATTCACATGCTTTAGGAATTTATTTAGTACATTTACATGTTTAAAATTCATTACCTTCTATAACATGTAGGGCTTGTTTTCTTGCTAGAATGGATGATTTAGACATATATGGTTATTCCACTCTTTATCAAATTCTAGGACTATGTTTTTAATTCATATTAATAAATCCCTCCAAATATCCTTTCAGACTATTCTTCTTGAGATAATATTTCTACTATTGTAAGAATAAATCAGGTTGAAATGTTGGTGCCTTAATTATGTTATTAATAAGTTAACCTCATAAAAATTTGAATCAATCAACTTTTATTACCAACATAAAATAATAGTAGTGAATAAAATTCACTATAAATATGTGTATACACACCTCCAAATATCTAGTGGGAAGTGGTTGGCTATTTTGTTATAAAATATTTTATACCGAAGCAACCTTGCAATAGCCTTCTACATGCTTAGATGATTAATTATTCATTAACCCTAGTCTTAAAAATGTTATCTACAAGGGGGAAAACTGGGGAGAGGGGGAGGGACCTGCTCCCTCTCCCTGCTCCCCCTTCTCTGGTTCTTGCCCAGTCCCTAATTCATCCCAGGTCATCCCACTTTGGGAATGGTTTGTAGCAGATGATCTCCTTGGGGGGAGATCCTTGCCCACTTTTTTCTCCTTTCCTAGTATTTTTTTGGGTTTCCTCGTTTGAGTACCGGGTCTGGTGCTTCCCAGGGATCCTCTAGGGTTTCCTGCATGTTCCTGGTATCCTGTCCCTGATCTCCCTTAGGCTTTCCCCTGGGTTTTTTTCATAGGTTTTTTCTAGGATCTGGTTCCCAGGGCTTTCTCGATTTGTGGTGGTTGCAGGTTGGGTTATCATTTGCTTCCTAGTGCATCTTGAGAGGTTCTCTCTTCATCAAGGTTGGTTTTTGAGGACAGTTTCCTCTTTGCTCATGTTTCCTCTCTGGGATGTCGTTGGTTGTTGGTGGTCTCATACCTGTGGGTGGGATCATGTTCGTTTTCCTATTTGAAGTATTCTTCTTGCTACATCTACTTCTTGGTGGATGCTTTGAGCATTTGCATGGCCTTGGGGGGGCCTCTTCCTATGCTTGAGTTGTTCCTAGCCCTAGTCCCAGTTCCCTAAAGCTATTCATGTGCAAGGATGGGGATTCCTGGTCCTTTATGTTGGGGTGCTTTGGGTTTTCTATTGCATATCTCGATCTTGGGGGACCTATGATCAATGCATGCAGACCCCTAGATCCCTTAGTTTAGGCTTTCATGGATCTCATCTTTGTGTCTGCTACCACTTTTTGCTTGGGCTTCGCAGGTTTTCATTTTAGTTTCCTATTTGGGGGCTTTTGCTTTCTTCTCCTGCTTCTTTGTGAACACTTAGAGCTTGTTCTTGGCCTTGGGGGGGCTCTTCTTGTTCTTGAGTTATTCTCAGTCCCATTTCCACTTCCTTAGAACTATTCGTGAGAAAGGATGGTGGGTTCCTAGTCCTTTGTGGCTTTCGAGATCCTTTATTTATGTCTATGTTTGTTTTCCTTGGCTCCTTCTGGCTTCCTCGTACTCCTATTGGTGGGATTCCAATGTTGCAGTTCCCCAAATCCATTCTTCTATTAGTTTTCCTACTAGGCGAGATTTTCCAAACTTGCTGGTTTTCCCGCTAGGTGGGATTTTTCAAACCCATTTTTTTGCTGGTTTTCCTGTTGGGTGGGACTCTTCATACCTATTAGTTTTCCTACAAGGCAGGGTTTTTCATTTTATTTTTTCTTCTGGATTTTCCGTTGGGCAGGATTTTCCAAATCTACTGGTTTTCTCGTTGGGCGGGATTTCCAATCTGGTGGTTTTTGGTTGCTTCCTATTGGGCGGGATTTTCAAATTCATCATCCTACATGTTTTCTCGTTAGGCGAGATTTTTCAAAACTGGTGGTTTCCCGCTGGGCAAGATTTTTCAAAATTGGTGGTTTCTTGCTAGGCGAGATTTTTCAAAATTGGTGGTTTCCTGCTAAGCGGGATTTTTAAAAATTGTCTATTCCCACTGGGCGGGTTTCCAAACTGTCTATTTTCCACTGGGTGGGATTCTTCAAATTGATTGTTCTTGACCTTTGGTTTGGTCGGTTGACCTGTTGTAAAAATGTTTTGGGGTCCTTTCAAAACCCACTTTTAATATAATTTTAACCTACCAAAAAAAATGTTATCTACATGGTCATTTCCATCAATGAGGAAGAAAATAAGCATCCATATGATATTCATGAAAATGACCATATATAGATATGATTGACCAATCACTATATCTCTTAGAAAAAATTGCACAACCTCTAAATGATGTCCATCTCAAATATTATCCCACCATCATCCCATCTAATGTTATTTAACCCAAGATACTAGGTCTATAACATATCTACCAGCATATGATTGCAAAGGAAATATAATGCATTCATTTTATTTCTCCTATTATACACTCGTCAAGGAACCATAGTCATCTTTGGACAAGCATTCCATTACCTCACAAAGCTAAGGGAAAATATTTCGTCTTCACATTTAGCTATTTACCTTCACGAGGACTATAAAATGGGATCTAGTTTCCCTATCTACCATGTATATATACCACATAAAAACAAAGACATAAAAATAAGAAAAATCAAGACTATAAAATTACCCATAAATACAAAATTATAATATCCGCAAATACAAAAATTATCATATTCTAATAACAATACAACTAATTATTATTATGGCAATGCCTATCAAAGGTACCTAATTCTTTGTAGTATGAGTCAACTATACCTAATTTAGTGATAGTACCATGTGAAAGTTTCTTATTTATAAACAAAGTGCCTAATTTTATTATTATGTCACCTATCAGAATTTGATATTAACACTCGAAATGATAAAAAATATAAGATGACAAAAAATAGCAGATAGGGAAAAACTTCAAAAATAACAAGCACATAAGGAAATGCAACAATCACACATGCAAATCTAAGCAATAGATAATAAAACATTATATAAATTTAAAAATTTAAGGTTTTGGGATTATCCTAAGCCATTATAAAATTAATTTACACATATAGTTTTTCATAATTCTAACTTTGTAGGGAGATCCCACATAGTTCATTGTATATGTTTGGAAAATTAGATATTCATTTTTGGGTTCCAAGGGACTTAACTTTAATATCTTTCAGGAATAACCTATAAGATATAGCATATAGTAATGTAGATATCACCAACTATAGATAGTCCCTCCGACATGTCGTTAAATCATCCAACTTTCTTAGTCAGTTATTCATTCAACTTCAAAATTATCACTCACATAATTTCTAGTTATGATCAAGTAACTTGTTTGACTTATAAATATTTTTTGTGTTGATAATATGTTCCCTATCGTACACGTTAACTATTGGTAGTAGAGCACTAACTTTTATAGGTTAGAATTTTATTTAATGATGTTTTCTCCCCTTTTTAACATGACATAAACACATCCCCTACTCCACCCTTGTATATTTTATTGCATGTTAATATTTTTGTTATTACTAATTGAGGGTGATCTCCAAGACTCCATGTTATCATTTGATCATGCATTTTTGTTGTATTTTTCAATGGATATTTTTTATATTTTATATATTTTTAACTCTTTGATTCACTTTATGGAAAAATGAGCATATTTATACGACAAGATGCATACAAAGAAAAATGTTAATCCAAATCTAATGCATGTATAATTTCTTTCTTCTCTTGGTTGATTGCTCTTGGGAAAGGGAAGGTGGTCCTTGAGGTTCATAAGTCATATGTATCCCTTTAGGTTTCCTTCCCTTTATCCAACCTATATCTTAGGATAAAAATTAATGACACTAATGCATTACCTATATACCTCTTATTCCCATTGTATTTATCTATGTTAGTGTCCATTCATCCAATTTTACCAAATTCCACTTGATTATATAGGGTTCCTATTTTAGCAATAATGTTTTTCTATAATTGTGACAATACCATATTTAACTATGATATTTTCAATGATAAAAGCTATATAGACACTCTTATTAAATCCAATAAAAATCAAGCTCATTCATGAATTCACCTTCTTTGGTCTTGTTTAGTCATTTGAGTTTTTCAACTTATTTTCTACCTTAATCAATATGAGTGTCTATAGTTAAACTTTGCTATGTTGCATGTACATGTTCATTGATTACTTCCATAATATCTTGTACATGTTCATTTACACCATTTATTATGAATGGTCATTTTTTAATATATTAAAAATTAGATATAAAATTTTAAATAAGTTATTCTTTGACTTTTTATTTAAATTAGAATTTCACAAAAGAAAAATTATTATTGTTAAAAGGAAAAAATTATTTATATAAAATCATTTACAAGACTTAGTATTTAATATATGATTCTTATACATTGATATTAAATGTTAATTTTTTATATTGTTAGGAAGATAAGTTTTCCTTATAATCCTCCATTTTCATAGTAAATGTATAAGTATCCTTATAGTAAAGATTAAAAACATATTTCCCATGAGATTTAAGTGCAATATGTGAGAATTTTTATGTTAGCAAAAAACTACTATGCTCATAGAATTAACAATCAATCACCAAGATCATAAAACAACTCAATAATAACATGCATATACCAATTCTCAATAATGAACAATAAAACATTGGCTTTTTAATCCTTACTACTATAAAATAACATAGGTCCCAATATAAAATAGCCACAATATTAAAAATCAAAATATTAATAATGAAAATAAAACAATAAATGAACAAATTAGTATTTATATGAAGGTCTATATAATATTGAAATAAACATTCATTTAAATAATAAAAAATGAATGTAAATGATCCAAATCATTCATGAACTATGCACCAAGAAACTGTTAAAATTATTATATATACTTTATATTATAATATTTTGTTTTACCCACGAAGAAACTGTTAAAATTATAATATATATTTTATATTATAATATTTTGTTTTACCCATGACATGTGTCTATACCATGTATAATTTTCAAATTTAACTTGGTGATGTGTATCACCTATCTTTTGTATTATTTATACTCCTCAAATCCAATAGCAAATTGAGGTTTTGGGTCCAACATTTGGTACTTATACTCTAGTGGGCTTCCCATCGGCAAACACACAACATAACACTATTGACTTTCATTCCCCCGTTTTTAGTGCTCACCATGTAGCCAATCAACACTCCTTTCGCTTCGACAAAAGCACGCAAAATTTCTCTTCCACATCCTGCGCTTGAACATTGCCTGCATGTAATTTCGCCCATCCTATGTCACCGTAAATTGTGCAAAATTTTCATTGGCGGCATTCGCGTTCATGAGGGGAAGAATTTTTGCTGTTATGATCCATTGCAGAGATCGAAGATTTCATTTCCGAGCAAATTATAAGCTGTCGAGATTTCATTTCTGAAGATGCCCCCAGCATAGTAATTTTGAGAACCTCCTCATCCATTTTGCTGTGATGCTGCTTTCAAATTACAGAGCATGGAGAAAACCTGTAGGAGTTTGGAGTAGTGTACCGGGTAAATGTGTTTTTTAAACAAAATAATCCTATAATTTCTTCTCTGACTAATGCAGATCTGGTTTTACCATGGATCATAGGTGACACAAGGGAGCTTATCTGGGTGCCTGATCGTACCAAATGACTCCCCTAGTTTTGTCTTCACGTCAAACATCCCCTAGGGGTGCACCATTTTTCCAGGCCATGGAGTGTACCAGCTCCGCTATCGTGATGTAGTCGTTGCCATCTCTCGAACGAAGGTGTGAAACAACTCTCCTGGTTGTGCCCACCTCCATGTTGCCCACTAGACTCATGCTCAGTAGCTCACCTCCATGTTGCCATGGAATTTCATTAGGAAAAAAAAAAAAAAAACATATCCTTTTTTTTATTGTAAAATGGCCTATCGTTTCTTTATTTGAAAGTCCTCCTCGTGGGTTTATGAGAACACCTAACATATTGTTAGCGAATCCCGTAAAAACTCCATAATTAAGCATTTTTTCAGCTGGGTAGAATTGGGATGGGTAATCACTTCGGAAGTCCTAGAGTTGTATAAATTGAGAGGGACATTATTTTTTTTTGCATTTTTTTGAGTACTTATATGTTTACGAGTATAGCCTTGTGTATACTTATTGGAAAGATGTTTTTAAGAAGGATGCAATGGTGAGGTCATTTTTGAGTTTTATGAACATTTGATATAAGCCAAAATTATATAATGTATGTGGCTTCGAAGAAGGCATTATTCTTCTAAAAGGCATTGATATTGTAATCTTGGAGATACTACTTGGGTCTATTTTTTGGTCACTTTTATAATACAATCATCATCATCACAAGGGATGATTTAGGGCTCCTTGTACCTTGTTTGTGGAGTTTTTGTGTGGCATTTCTCTTCACCAAATTATGTTTTGCTTGCATATCAAGAGTAACTCAAAATTGTACCTAAGCACTTATTTGGCACATCAATTTTTCAAGCAAGTAAGCAAGCACATCTTTGTAATAAGCAAAAGTTCACCCACCACTTCTTTATTTCCCACTTCTCACTTTTCTAGACTAGAATAGGTCACTTATGTTCAAGTTTCCTCTCACTATTGGAAACACTTGTTGATTCAAAGTGGAAGAGATAGGAAAACCCTCAACACATTATGGATATTCAGTGGTGTACCCTAGACTCTTTTGAGGACCTCATACTTGGAACTAGTGTTCCTACTCACCACCTTAATTGAGTTCCCTCATAATCATGATGTCCACAAATCTACTAACTGGCCTCACACAAAAACTAGATCGAGCAAATTCACTTGTAAAGAGGAAATTTGAGATGGAGTCTATACTAATGATGAATAGTATGTTGGACAATGTGAGAGATAGAAAAGAAGGTGAACCACCATTGACTCCACTTACAGATGATGCAAAAAAAGCACTCTTTGAAAAGAATTCTAACATAGCACTAAGCTTAATCAAATTATCTTTCGGGCTTTCATGTAGAGAAATAGTAAGGGCTACCACTACCCCAAAAGAAGCTTGGGATGCACTCAAGATATTGTTTGATAGGCCTAGTTCTAATAAAATCTTATATTTGAAACATAAGCTACATAATATTTGTATGAAATGCACACTTACCAATTATCTCATGGAAGTGAAGTCTATTAGAAATAATTTTTTAGCTACTGATTCAACTCTTCTTGATAGTAAGTTCCAATAATGTTTAGAGGCCTCCCTTCTAAATTTTATGCATATGCTACAATGTTAAATCTAACTGGTAAAACATTGTGTGCACCATTTGAGGAGATTGAAGTTCTTATCAAGCAACATGAGCAAGCCCTCAACAAGGATGAAGAGGTTGATTCTACAACAGTAGCCTTTGCCACCAAAGAATATTTTTAGGACAAACCCAATAGGGGTCCACAACAACAAAATCAAAGAGGCAGATAAAATCTCAACCAAGACAATAGTAGCATCAACAACATCAATAGCAATACCAATAATAGCCATATTAGTAGTAGTAGAGATGGAATACAAGACCTCCTCAAAGGAGTCAACCTAATAAAAGGCCTCAAAAATATAGGCCTCACAAAAAAAATCAACCCAACTAATTATTGTGGGAAGTGGGGGCATTCAGCAACTAATTGCTACCAAAAATAGGTAAAGGAATCAAAGGGGCCAACAAGACCACAATATTAACACATTGTATATTTTAGATAAAATTTATGTTGAGGACAATTATTATTGGTACATAAATTTAAGGGTAGCTAAGCATATGATAGAAAGGTAAGATTGGTTGACAAAGGTAAAACCTTCCCAAAACCAATTCATTACTTTTGGTGATGAATGTGCCCTTCCTATTGAAAGTGTAGGAGATGCATCACTTGCCTTAAATAATGAGAATTATGTTTCTACAAATGATGTATTATATGTACCTGGTCTTAAGAGGAGTCTACTTTCCATTGGCCAACTTATAGATAAGGGTTACACTATCTTTTTTGACAAAGACATATGTTACATTCAAGAACCAGATGGCAATGTCAAAGCCATGGAAATCAAGAAGGATGGTGTCTACTAACTTCTTACCCAATCTATAACCCAACACTCTTTGCATACAATTACTTTATCTTTGAAGTATATGTGGCATGAAAGAATGGGTCACTTAAACCTTCATAATATTTCAGTGATGGTCAGAAAGAGTTTGGTAAAAGGACTTCCTCACCTTAGGGATTCTAAATGCTTTTGTGAACCATGTATTATTTCCAAACACCATAGACAACCTTTCAAGTCAGGAAAGTCTTGGAGATCCAAAAAACCATTACAGTTGGTTCATTTATACAATTGTAGGTTAATGTTTGTTCAATCACGTACTGGGGCTAAATACTACATCACATTCAATGATGATTATAGTAGGAAGATATGGATCTATATAATTTAGTATAAATGGTCCCTTGATACATTCAAATATTTCATGGAACTTGTATAAAGATAAAGTGGCTATCAAATCAACAAATTGAGGTTAGATAATAATACATCTCCAAAGAGTTTTTCATCTTGTGTACGCATCATAGCATAAGGAGGCAGTTTACAACTCCTTATACACCTCAAAAAAATGGATTAGTTGAGAGGATGAATCAGACAACCACAAATAGGGCCAAATCTATGCTACTTTATGCTGAGTTACCAAACATATTCTAGGGAGAAGTTCTTATTGTTGCCTACTTGACCAATAGGTCATACACTAAGGCTTTGAATGACATAACACTAAAGGAAATATGGAGTGTAAATAAACCCTATGTGGTCCAATTTTAGAGTCTTTGGATGTGATGCTTATGCTCACATACCTCATAAAAATAAATAAACTTTATGATAAGAGCCACAAATACATCTTTGTTGACGAAAGTGATAATTCCAAAGCCTATAAGCTATATGACCCTATTTCCAAGAGGATTTTTCTCTCTAGAGATGTTACTTTCAATGAGTATCCCCTATAAAATTTATCTCCTATGTCCCCTTCATTTCAATCAAACATAAAAAAAATTGCTCCTTTGGCATCCACTCCTTCACTAGATCCTTCCTCTTCGATCACAAGTCAAAGCCTTCCTCAACCTAAGGAACTCCCTACTTCTTATCCATGTCCTCCTCCCCCTCTTAGTTTACCTCCATATAATTATATTGCCATATCATCAAATTATTTATCTAAGTGGGTTCAATATACCATCGATGTAACCCAAAGCCACTTGCCCACTTATATAGGTAAAAGGCCTTCCACCTTAAGACCAAGTTAACTATGCACTCATGGACAAAGACCATAGCCAACTAGAACCTTCTAATGTCAAAGAAGCACTTGGTGATCCTAAATGGACTTTTTCCATGGAACATGAGTTGGATTCCATTAAGTGGAATCACACATGGGAGTTAGTTGATTTACCCCCAAGCAAGTCTACCATTGGCACAAAATGAGTGTACAAGACAAAGTGCAAATTAGATGGCTCATTAGATCATTACAAAGCTCACCTAGTAGCTAAAGGTTATAAGCAACAAGAAGGGATTGATTATGAGGAGATCTTTGCTCCTATGGTAAAAATAACTACAATCCACACTATTATTGCTTTAGTCACTCAAAAATATTAGCTTATATATCATATGAATGTAAAAATTACCTTCCTCAATGGTGCATTGAAAGAAGTATATGTTGATCAACCTCCAGGGTACATAGTTAAGGCCAATAAAAATTCCGTAGTATGAAGAAAACTCTATATAGGTTGAAGTACGCACCAAGAGCTTGGTATGCCAAAATTAATTCTTATTTCATAAACCTTGGTTTCACTAGATCTATAATAGAATCTACTCTCTATGTGAAAAATTGGAGAAACCACATCATTTTAGTAACATTTTATGTGGATGATCTTCTCATTACAAGTGATAACATAAATGGAATAAGGTTTCTCAAATAGGATTTATGCAAAAAAATTGAGATGACTAATTTGGATCTCCTTCACTACTGCTTAGGCATAGAAGTGTGGTAGCAACCAGGCAAGAACTTCATATCCTAGGCTAAATATATTCAGTCTCTTTTAGAATTTTTTTGAATAGAGGAGTGTAAACCATCTCCCACTCCCATGGAAACCCAATTGAAATTAATCAATAGTGATGATGAATAAAGGGTTGATGGCACCCTTTACAGGAAACTAGTTGGAAGTTTGATCTACTTAACTTCAACTAGACCAAATATCACCTTTTTAATGGGTATTATTTCTAGATTCATATAGGATCCCTGGAAGAGTAATTATATATAAGCTAAGAGGATTTAGAGATTCCTCAAAGGGACCCTCCATCATGGTATTATGTATATAGCATGTGATAAATTTTCATTGATTGGGTATACATATTCAGATTGGGCTAGTTGTCCTGAAACTAGAATATCAACTACTAGTTACTACTTTTAGTTGGGTCAGGGTACCATCTCATGGAGCACCAAGAAACAACATATAATTTCCTTATCTTTAGCAGAAGTAGAGTATAAGGTAGCAGTTGAGGCAACTAAGGAAGCAATTTGGTTGAGGTAGCTACTTAAGGATATTGGGCTACTCATATATGGTCCAACACACATATACTGTGATAATAAAAGTACCATTAAGATGATTAAGTATCAATTATTCCATGCCTGAACAAAGAACATTTAGATCCATAATCACTTTATTAGAGAAATGGTCCAAGAGAACATCATACAGATGGGGTACATACCTACTCAAGATCAGGTGGCTAACATCTTCACAAAGTCACTTGCAGTTGACAAATTCTCCAAGTTCAACAAAATGCTTTATCTATGTTGTAATGGAAGTCAACATTAAGGAGGGATGTACCTAATGTTGACTTACTTCTATTTTTATGAAAGTACACATTAAGGGGGAATGTTAGAATTATAATGTGTACTTTACATTATAATATTTTTCTTTACGTATGACATGTGTCCATGCCATGTGTCACTTTTAGATTTAGCTTGGTGATGTGTGTCACCTACCTCTTGTATTATTTATACTCCTCAAATTAATAAGCAAATTGAGATTTTGAGTCCTTAAATAACTTTATTAAATGCTCAAAAATATGTATACAAGCTTTATTACTTCTCTTTCTCTTACAATCAAATAATGAGATACATGAATATCAGATAGCTTTCTTATAGAGCATTATCTCCATAATATAGCCATAGTAGTTTCATGTACTTGACTATTGCTCTCTATATGACAAGCACCATGACTCTTGAATTATCATTGTTGGCAATTTTGGGTACTTTGGGTACATTGCCTTTGCTCAAGTATATAAGTTGTCATTGATGTCAAGAAGCTTTTGAAGGAATTTGATTTGATGTCAAATAATTTGTTTTGATGAAGGTTACGGCATGACAGTTTCAAAGGTCTTTCGCAAACCCCAAGCCGACAGGTTCGAGAGAAAGAGCTCGCAGTGAAAAAGTGTCGCGATATCGCGACATGTCGGGTTTTCGTGACCCGAAGAAAAGAAAAGCGCTAAGGAGAAAAAGTGTCGCGATATCGCAACATGTCGGGTTTTCATGACCCAAAGAAAAGAAAAGCACTAAGGAGAAAAAGTGTCGCGATATCGCGACATGTCGGGTTTTCGCGACCCGAAGAACAGAAAAGAGCTAAGGAGGAAAAGTGTCACGATATCGCGACATGTCGCATTTTTGTGACTTAAGTAGGAGAGAGAAAGCAAGTTAGAAAAGTGTCACGATATCGCGACATGTCGCAATTTCGTGACTCAAAGAGCAAAGAAAATGTACGAAAGCTGAAAGCGTCATGATTTCACGATAGGTTGCAAAGAAAACGTATGAAAAGTTGATAGCATCGCGATTTCATGACGGGTTACAAGGAAAGTGTACGGAAGCTAAAAGCGTCGCGATTTCACGATGGGTTGCAAAGAATGCATACGGATGCAGAAAGTGTCATGATTTCATGACAAGAAAAAAAGAAAGCAAACGGAAGCAGAAGTGTCATGATTTTGCGACAGAAACTGAAAGTAGGTCTTCTATAGGAGAAGTGTCGCGATTTCATGAAAAAAGTAGAGAGGAAGGCTATGAAGACATAAGTGTCACGATATCATGACAGAAGTGAAGACGAAGTATGCAGAGGTAGAAGTGTCACGATTTCACGACAAAAGTAGAAAGGAGGTCGATGAAGGGAGAAGTGTCACGATATCGCGACAAAAGCAAAGTTGATGTTGACAAAGACAGAAGTGTCGTGATATCATGACAAGAGCTTAGTTGAAGTCGACAAAGGCTGAAGTGTCGCGATATCATGAAAAAATCCAAAAGAAAGTGTACGGTTGCAAAGGTGTCGCGATATCACGACATGTTGTAGTTTCATGGCAAAAGCTACAAAAGAGTTACAGAGGCAGTTGAAGCCAACAAAGTTAAATGTGAGCCGACGAAGATTAGGGTTTGCAGTCGACGAAGTTTAGGGTTGTGCATCGACTAAATATCAGGGTTATAGTCGACTAAGATTAAGGTTTTGATCTTGAAAGTGTTATTATAAAATGCAGGCTATTTTGAAGAGTTGGTGGTTGGTGGTTGCAATGTTCGTAGATAGAGCACAGAGTGAGAAGTTCGATCGCCGAGAGCAGAGTGTGAAATTCGATCAAAGTGTGCAGAGTGAGTGAAGAGTCATGGTGAATTGTTCTAAGTGCCGCTGTGATTTTGCAGAGAGTGCAAAGGTTGAAGTTCAACCAAGTGCGGTTGTGATTGATGCAGAGAGAGCAGAGGGCATAGAGAGCACAAAGGGCAAAGACAAACACGGAGTGCTACTGTATGAGGACAGAGGTGCACTGGTTCTTTGAGAAGAACTTGAGGATAGATTTGGCAAGTCTTTGAGAAGGCTTGTGTGCAGAGGATTGATTTGTTCAAGTGTTGGACAGATCTAACAGACAAAGGAAGACTTGTACTAGACCGAATGACTGTGTTTGGTACAGGTTGCTGAGCTGTTGTGGACGTGATCATAGAAGGCAAAGGTCTCTTAGGCTAAGCATTGAGGACAGGAGGTCTTCGGTGGAAAGGAGTTCCACGTGCTGGCAAGAGGTAGAGGTAGTTGATCTTCTAAAGGATCATTTCCAGAGTAGAGGGGAAGGTATCTCCTTTGAGCAGAGGCTCATAAATTTAGATTGGGGGAAGGTATCTCCTTTGAGCAGAGGCTCATAAATTCTGATTGGGGGAAGGTATCTCCTTTGGGCCGAGGCTCATAAACATTGTAATTGGGAAGGATTCCCAAAGAACTTTGAGATAACTTTTAGAGAAAATTTTTGTGGATGTAGCCCAACCATTCTGGGTGAACCACATTAAAATTGGTGTCACTTTGTGGATGATATTGTGCATTGTTTTGATATTGCTTTGGGTATATTTCTTTACTATTTTGAAGTATAAAGGAAAAAGTAAAAAGAGGTCTTATACTGTTCACCCCCCCTCTCATTATAAGCTTGTGTTCTTCAATTGGTATCAGAGCCGGTGCCTTCGAAAAGTTTAACAGCTTGAAGGAAAAGCTAGTAAAGAACACAATGGATCATTCAAGTGGCAATGCAACACCTATTCTTGATGGGTCAAATTTTGGTCTTTGGAGTGCAAGGATGAAGGTTCATCTAATGGCACTTGGTAATGAGGTTTGGGAAGTGATTGAAGATGAGTACACTATTCCTAAACATGGTCCTAATACTAAAGAAGAAAGGCTCCTACATCACAACAATTCAAAAGCAATGAATGCAATCTTGAAAGGCTTACAGAAAGCAGATCTCACCAAAGTGATTCACTACAAGACAACTAGTGAAATGTGGAAACAGTTGAAGGTGGTTCATACAGGTGATACAAATGTCAGAAAGGCCAAGTTGAGACACTTCAAAGGTATGTTTGAACAACTCAAGATGAATGATGATGAAAATATTAGTGACTACATGCTTCGTATGGATGAGGTTGTTAACTCCATGAAAGACTTAGGTCTTGAGCTTGCTGAAAATGATGTTTGTGATAAGATTTTAAGATCTCTTCCTAATAGATTTAGTGAAAATATTTTTGCTATTGAGGAAGCTAAAGATTTGGATAAGTTGAAAAAGGATGAGCTCCATAGTATACTTGCAGCATTTGAGTTGAGAACTCAAGTGAAGGTTGATGTCAAGAAAGAGGCGACTTTCAAGGCTACCAAGAAATCCAAGGGTAAATAGCTTCAAGATAGTGATGAGTCTTCTAGTGATGAAGAGGCATATTACAACAAGAAAGGCAAGTTCTCTAGAAAGCACAAAAGTGTGAAAAATATAAGATGTTTCAATTGTGGAAAGTTTGGTCATTATGCTACTGACTGTACTTGTTCCCAAGAATGAAAGTGATGAAGATAAACAGGATTCTAAGAGCAAGGATTCTAAAAAGCACAAGCATCACAGGAAGAACAAAGATGAGCACAACAATCAAGGAAAGAGGTATTCTCACAAGCACAAGAAGAGTTTCTACCTAGACAAAGCAAGTAAGTGTTCTAGTAGTGATAGTGAAAGTTCTTCAAGTGATGTTGAAAATGAGATGTTGTTCATATCAAAAAAGAGGAAGAACCGAAACATAGATTCATTATCATGAAATGTCTTAGATGTGGAAATTTTGGTCACCTTGAGGATGATTGCACAAATAATGATTTGGTTTCTAGTATGTATGAGGATGCTTTAGAAAACTATAAGGAAGATGCTTGTATGGTTTTTGAAAAAGGTAGCACCTCTAGTGATAAGAAATCTGAAAAAGGCTTTGATGATTCAGAAAGCAAACAAATAAAGGATCTTGAAAGTGAACTTATTAATGCTCTTAGTGCTTTGAAAAAGGAAAGAAAGAAGAATGCTAGACTCAAGGATAAGTTAGATGAATGTTGTATGGAGAGAGATGATCTTATAGAAAATCTTGATTTCTCTATAGCTAAGACACAAGAACTCAAGGATGAGTTAGAGTCTAAGGTTCTTGAGTATAGTGAGTTAGAACAGAAAATGGCTTCTTTGAAAGAGGAAACTAAAGAGTACAAGGATAAGCTTTACAGGTTTCAAGATAGCTCCAAAAAGGTTAAGTCACTCATCAAAGGTCAAAGAAAGACAACAGATAAAACAGGCCTTGGTTTTGTTAAGCCACACAAGGAACAAGTTGGAGAGTCTAGTAAGAGACTCCAAAAGGAAGAGAGTTCTGATGAGGAAAGTATTTCAGATCATGAGTCCTTGAATGATAGATGCACAAAAATAGAAAATAGAATTCAGAATGATAAGAAGAAGTTTTCAGGACCCAAGAGGTCAAATAAAGGAAAGTTTCAAGGTAGATGTTTTGCTTGTCATAAGTTTGGTCACATGGCTTCACATTGCATGGCTCAAGTGAAGAAGGTAAATGACAATTTCAGAAGTGCTAGTTTCTTTCAAGGGTATTGCTACTCTTGTCAATAGTTTGGGCACAAGGCAGTCTATTGCAAGGTAAATAACAAGAATAGGTTTGATCAAAACAGGTTTGGTCAGAACAGGTTTGGTCAGAACAGGTTTGGTCAGAACAGGTTTGGCCAGAATAGGTTTGGTCAGAATAGGTGGATTCAAAGATCAGGTTTACCTCAGAGAAACAACATCGTCAAGTGTTTCAAGTGCAACAATGAAGGTCACATAATCAGACAGTGTAGAGCTGAAATTCTAGATTACAAGAACAAAAACAGTGGCATGATCGGGTCCAAGGATCAAGGCATGGACAAGAACAGGGGATGAGAACAAGAACAAGAAGTTGAACAGGAATATGGACAAAGATTTCAAGAGAAGGCCCGAAAAGGAAGTTATAGATGCTGATGATGATCAGTGCCTAATGGGAGTTTTACTCCCACCCCCGGAATTAATCACCTCATCAGGAGGTGGGGGAGGGACTAAGCTAAGAGGCCCTTTCTTAGTCTCGAGCCCCAAAGGTGGCCCTTTGCCATTGATGACAAAGGGGGAGAGATATGAGTAAGGGGGAGAGCTTCAAGTGAAGAGGAAAGCTTCAAGTTCGGGGGAGCAAAACTTCAAAGGAAGATTCTCGGTTGTGGGCACGATTGGTCGGTTGTTAGTACAGTTGGTTTCAGTTTTGGCTCTTGAGAAGTGTTTTCAATAAAGGTTTGCCATCAATGACAAAGGGGGAGATTGTTGGCAATTTTGGGTACTTTGGGTACATTGCCTTTGCTCAAGTATATAAGTTGTCATTGATGTCAAGAAGCTTTTGAAGGAATTTGATTTGATGTCAAATAATTTGTTTTGATGAAGGTTACGGCATGATAGTTTCAAAGGTCTTTTGCAAACCCCAAGCCGACAAGTTCGAGAGAAAGAGCTCGCAGAGAAAAAGTGTCGCGATATCGCGACATGTCGGGTTTTCGTGACCCGAAGAAAAGAAAAGCGCTAAGGAGAAAAAGTGTCATGATATCGGGACATGTCGGGTTTTCATGACCCGAAGAAAAGAAAAGCGCTAAGGAGAAAAAGTGTCGTGATATCGTGACATGTCGGGTTTTCGTGACCCGAAGAACAAAAAAGAGCTAAGGAGAAAAAGTGTCGCGATATCGCGACATGTCGCATTTTCATGACTTAAGCAAGAGAGAGAAAGCAAGTTAAAAAAGTGTCACGATATCATGACATGTCGCAATTTTGCGACTCAAAGAGCAAAGAAAACGTACGAAAGCTGAAAGCGTCGCGATTTCATGACAGGTTGCAAAGAAAATGTATGAAAAGTTGATAGCGTCGCGATTTCGCGATGGGTTACAAGGAAAGCGTACGGAAGCTGAAAGCATCGTGATTTCATGACGGGTTGCAAAGAATGCGTATGGATGCAAAAAGTGTCATGATTTCGTGACAGGCAGAAAAGAAAGCAGACAGAAGCAGAAGTGTCACGATTTTGCGATAGAAACTGAAAGCAAGTCTTCTATAGGAGAAGTGTCATGATTTCATGACAAAAGAAAAGAGGAAGGCTATGAAGACAGAAGTGTCATGATATCACGATAGAAGTGAAGACAAAGTCTGTAGAGGCAGAAGTGTCACGATTTTGCAACAAAAGCAGAAAGGAGGTCGACGAAGGGAGAAGTGTCGCGATATCGCGACAAAAGCAAAGTTGATGCTGACAAAGATAGAAGTGTCACGATATCGCGACAAGAGCTTAGTTGAAGTCAAAAAAGGCTGAAGTGTCGTGATATCATGACAAAAGCCAAAAGAAAGTGTACGGTTGCAAAGGTGTCATGATATCGCGACATGTTGTAGTTTTGCAGCAAAAGCTACAGAAGAGTTACAGAGGTAGTTGAATCCGACAAAGTTAAATGTGAGTCGACGAATATTAGGGTTTGTAGTCGACAAAGATTAGGGTTGTGTAGCCAACTAAAGATCAGGGTTATAGCCGACTAAGATTAAGGTTTTGATCTTGAAAGTGTTATTATAAAAGGCAGGCTATTTTGAAGAGTTGGTGGTTGGTGGTTGCGACATTCGTAGATAGAGCACAGAGTGAGAAGTTTGATCACCGAGAGCAGAGTGCAAAATTCGATCAAAGTGTGTAGAGTGAGCGAAGAGTCATGGTGAATTGTTCTAAGTGCTGTTGTGATTGCGTAGAGAGTGCAAAGGTTGAAGTTTGACCAAGTGTGGCTATGATTGCGCAGAGAGAGTAGAGGGCATAGAGAGCACAAAGGGCAAAGATGAATGTGAGTGTTGCTGTATGAGGACAGAGGTGCACTAGTTCTTTGAGAAGAACCTGAGGACAGATTTGGCAAGTCTTTGAGAAGGCTTGTGTGTAGAGGATTGATTTGTTCAAGTGTTGGACAGATCTGACGGACAAAGGAAGACTTGTACTAGATCGAATGACTGTGTTTGGTACAGGTTGTTGAGCTACTATGGACGTGATCATAGAATGCAGAGGTCTCTTAGGCTAAGCATTGAGGACAGGAGGTCTTCGGTGGAAAGGAGTTCCACGTGCTGGCAAGAGGTAGAGGCAGTTGATCTTCTGAGGGATCATTTCTAGAGCAGAGGGGAAGGTATCTCCTTTGAGCAGAGGCTCATAAATTCAGATTGGGGGAAGGTATCTCCTTTGAGCAGAGGCTCATAAATTCTGATTGGGGGAAGGTATCTCCTTTGGGCCGAGGCTCATAAACATTGTAATTGGGAAGGATTCCCAAAGAACTTTGAGATAACTTTTAGAGAAAAGTTTTGTGGACGTAGCCTAGCCATTCTGGGTGAACCACGTTAAAATTGGTGTCACTTTGTGGATGATATTGTGCATTTTTTTGATATTGCTTTGGGTATATTGCTTTACTGTTTTGAAGTATAAAGGAAAAATTAAAAAGAGGTCTTATACTCTTCACCCCCCCTCTCAGTATAAGCTTGTGTTCTTCAATCATCTTGCCACTTGCATACTAGATGTACACTTGACTCTTAGACACTTACACACATCTACATGACTCTTACACTTCTACATGCACTCTTAATATAAGACACGTGCACATCTTCACATTATATATTTTTATACATACATACATAAAAATTGTGCATATTTTCTCAATCTACACTTGCACTCTAACTTACATGACACTTGTGCATTTCTTGCACATTGATACTTACTAAAAAGGGGAAATAAAAATCACACTCTAAACTATATATGCAACCCTAATATGTTACATACTTACTAATGTACCATGAATGTACCATGGGGGTACATTAGCATCTACCAAACAATGTAATATTCCTTAACATACCCATGTATTACATTATTTGGTTATTGAATACTTTAGTCTTCAATATTGGTCTTTGTCTTTGTATTCAATCTTCAAGTGACCTTGCATTATTCATGAACCTATAATTTTTTGAAATCTTCTTTATCATATTGAATATTGGGTTCATCCATTGCTTATGTTTATAGAAAAACTTTGGACTATGCTGAATCCAATTCCCTATTTCCTATCTGTCTAAAAAATCATACAATTTACCATTAAATTCATCTTGAGATAGACATTCAATAATCACTTGAGAAAATCCCATTTAATTGAAGGCATATATTTCATTCTTGATTGAACGTGTGGCTTCAATTTTGTTTTGATACTTATGTTCATTTATATATTTGACTTCAACTAATCTTCCTTTTCCAACCAATTTAGCAATTGAGATAAGTTTGGTTGAAAGTATAGGAATATATAAAACATTCTCTAACATAAAATCTAAAAATTCATGTTAAGTATTACTCTACCAATTCCTTGAACTCGATATATCTTATCATCTATAATTTTTAGAGAGATATTATCCCTAACTTCCAGAGAATCAAACTAATATAAGTTTCTAGTCATATGATGACTAGCTCCTCAGTCTATATACCAAACATCATTTTCCATTTATACCCTTTGATGATATTCAAGTGATATTATCTTACATCTTTGATAAGAGTTTTGAAGAACTCTTTTATGATGTTTCCCATTGTATTCAAAAGATTGTTTTTAATACAAATTTAGTGTTTTTACTTTTCCTTTCATAAAGTATGGTTTTACATTTTGATAATGACTTATAAGTTGAAAAGTTTCTCTTTGTCATTTATCCATCGTGTATTTAAGTTGTAATCCTTATATCTCCTTAGTTTAGAAATAACTCAAGTATGAAATTTACAAATTTTAAATTATCCTAAACCTTTGATGTAGAAAACCTTTGAACTCCCAAATATTTAGAATAAATATAATTTTCTCAAAATTTAAGAAAATAAATCTTCTATCTTAAAAAACTCCAAATATCTTCAAAAACTTGAAAACCTTTAAATAATCAAATAAACTAATCAAAATTTGAAATCCTTATCACTCCACACTTATAAAAAACTCAAAAATAAAAACTTACATCTAAACCTTATAACTCCAATTATAATATCCTTTATTCTAACTTATAACTTTAATTAAAGCATTTGAAAAGCTTTAATTTTTTAATTAACCTTTATTTTCTCCTTGCTAAACTTGTATTTGGATACGATGTTTCCTTGGTAAACTTTTTTTTGCTTACTAGATACGTTAGCTGCTCTACAATCTAAATTTAGTAGTCTATGCCAGGCTAAACCCTAACTCCACATGAAATTCTACATGGAATCAAATAGTTTTGTTGGATTCTTACTACTGTAATGGCCTATGTTACTCCTACTAGCTATACATTGGATCTTATAGGTGAAATTCTTGTCTTATTTCCTAACACTTATCTCTTCACCTAATGCTCGTCTCTTCACCTCCTTTGGATTGTGGCTTGCTATGACTATTGAGCAATGTTTTTTTAATGAATGTTACAATGTTGCTCCTTACTATTGTGAGATGTATTCTGTCTGGTTCAAGATATGAAATTCTCAAAATGACTCTGTGAGCTTCTCCTCTAAGAACGATAAATAGCTTCTCCTTGGCCAAATTCTGGATATCTTCTTCCTAGACAAACTTTCAATATGTTCTTCCTGGTCAAACTTTGGATATCTCCTTTCTACTAAATTTTAGCTTCTCCTTAGCTAATATTTAGTTTTTCCCTAACCAAACATCTCTATTAGTTGGTAAAATTCTCAATAGATTCTTCTCTACTAAACTTGAGCTAGCTAAGCACTTGATTTCCTTTCATTGATCAAACTTTAGTTGGTTAAATACCTTAGCTACAGTTTTGATAGATTGTTCATATGCATGAATGCTTCAAACATTGCATTTCTATGTAATTTTGGAAGCTTTGAATACTATACTTCTAAGTATGGTTGATAGCTTTGAAGTATGAGCTTCTATGTATGGCTAGAAGCTTTGAATTATGCACTTCTATGTATGGTGCTTTTGTTGTTAAAATTTGCTATGATTAACAACTCTATACTTTTTCTTTTACTTCTTGCACTTTGCTTCTTAATGTTGATGTACTGACTACCCTTAGCTTCATAATGGTCCTTTTTCTTTATGCTTGTAAAATGTAGAATGTTGCTTTAGTTTCTATTTATCATAGATATCTTATATCCTTTCTTTAATATAGGCGTAGTGAGCCTATTCTTCATATATAGGCCTCTTAAACTTCCTTTACTGATATAGATCTTTTTCTTTCAATATTGTAGTATGTGCCTACCTTGAAGAACCTACTTTAAAAAATGATCCCGACCAAGATTGAAATGATATAAAGATATATTCAGTCAGCCTAGTTCTTCAGTGTATCATAGGAAGATAGTTCCTTTCTACTATGTGCTTTCTTCTTCTCTTTATTTTCTATATTTGCTTTCTTAGGAAGCTTTGAATGTTTCTCACTCCACTACAAATTTAACTATTCTTCTATTTCTATTTTATCTACTTTCTTATCTCTTCTTAATATCTCTTGAAAATATTTTTTTCACTCTTCTATCAATCTAAAATATTCAATGTCTTAGGTCACACCTAAGAACCCAATATCATTGTTAGGGTGGATTTGAATGTCCCTAAATGAAAAATTATCTTCTGAGTTGGTTCTACCTCAATCTTCAATAATGATTATCCTCTTTCTCTAGAGAATCCAATATATTACTAGGGTGACTTTGGATATCCTCAAATATCCAACTATCTTCTACTTTGGTTTCCTTAAATCTATCGATATCCAACTTTTCTTCTAATTTGGTTTCCCTTATCAAATGTTCAACTTTGTTTTGCATTGGATTCTTCTATCAATTGTTCAATTTTTTCTTATGGTGGCCCTTTCTATCAATATAGTTGAGTCCTAGTATTCACTAGTTTTCCTTCAACCAAGTGGAAATACCCTAGCATTCAAATCAGGGTGACTATTCCTTGTTCCCTCAATCTTCTACTCAATAAGACCTTTAAAAAATAGAGTCCAAGTCTTCATTACCTTCAAAGTGGATAAAATCCAAATTAATTTTATCAAAATGGATGAAGTTAATTAATAATGGTGGCTTAATGAACTCTATCAAAAATAGATAAAGTTAGGTGGTAGATCTAATGCCACTATTGTCTTTTTAAGCCTTACCACCATAAAATATCATAGGACCCAATATATAATAACCAAAATATTAAAGGTCAAAATATCAATAATGATAGGTCTAATATGTAGACCAATTGGTTTGACCAAACCCCATAAGGGGGGCGGAGGTCCAAGGTTTAAATCTCGAGCCTCACCAGACTGAATGCTTATCCCTTTCCTCGTGCTTTTAGTGGCATAAAAGGTTTAAAATGGTTGTTGCATGGTGGTTATAGGGGTGAACTGCATGAAGAATTATGTGGCGGATTTTGGTGTGGACAACACAAAATATTGTGGCGGCCATAAAAGTTGGAAAGCCTACCTGGATTTGTGGTAGCTACTAATTACACCATGTAAATTCAAAAAAAAATCAATAATGAAGAGTAGAATAATATATGAGCAAATTAATATGTATATCAAGGCCTATATAATACTAAAATAAACATTCACTTAAATAATAAAATATGAATGTAAATGGCCTAAGTCATTCATGAACTATGCATGAAGAAAACTCACAATATTAATTGCTCAAAAATCTATATACAAGCTTTATTACTTCTCTTCCTATTACAATAAAATAATGAGATACATGAACATCGGATTGCCTTCTTATGGAGCATTGTCTCCATAATATAGTTATAGTAATGTGATTCTTTATGTACTTGGCTATTGCTCTCTATATGACAAGTACCATAAGTCTTGGCTTATCATCTTGCCACTTGCATACTATATGAACACTTGACTCTTAGAAAATTGCACACATCTCCATGACTCTTACACTTCTAAATGCACTACTAATCTAATACACTTGTGAACATCCTCACATTACATATTTGTATACTTACATACATGATACTTGTACACATTCTCTCAATTTACACTTACACTCTAACTTACATGACACTTGTGTTAGATTTTGATGCTATATATTTAAGGAAATGCAACCACAAGAACTAAAATGATCAAGCAATATTAACTATATGATAATGGCAATATAGTATGTAGGAAAAAATAATAAGAAACTTTGGCAATAACTCATAAAATACCATTAATGAAATCTCACAAAAATAGTACAATGTTGTATAATGGAGGTCTCAAACACTCCATAATTCATATATGCTCTATATTGTATCTACTTTCTTTTCTCATCTCTATTCTCTGCAATTCTATATGCTCCTCTCTCTCTCTTCTATAATTCTATAAAATGCCTATATATAAAGAGATATGTCTCTTGTACTTTCACCTACCTCTGACTCTTCATCTTTCTATACTATGACTCATGGACATGTGGACTACATGCATATTTACATCATCAAGTACTTTGCACATTCTAACACTTATGAATTTATTACATTACATAAAGTAAATACTTAAATCCTAATTTAAGAAAACTACTAATCTAAAGATATACCCAAGGTGATACATTGGCATGTAATATATTCCAACATCCCCCTATATTACATTATTTGGTTATTTATGACTTTAGTCTTCAATATGGTCTTCATCTTGGTTCTAGAACTTGAACTCTTATTTTCTACTTTCTTCGTTGTGCTCTATGTCTTTGTCTTGATCAAGTAAATAATTAGTATCTTCATCTTGTTCCTTTAGTTCATTTTTGTAATAACCTAAGCATATCTCACCTGGTTGTCCATTCCAGTCTTACTCCTTGGAATCACAAAGAGAAATTTTTGACTCAACATGAAGTTAAAGTCACATTTAAACTATTATTAACCCAAAATTTAATTAGTACGTAGGCATAACTTAATTGATCTAATATTACTAATATCTGCAAATGGTCTCTCGAGTGGTCGATATTGGCCAGATCCCATAAAAGGTGCCATCTTGTGAATACATTCTATAGCAAAATAATAACACCAAAACAAATAATAAAAATGAACACTTATGATAAAAAGAATGCTTATTTTTGTATTAACACAAGGGAGCCTTAGTCTCCCAAATTTTACAATGCTCCATGCCCCAATGCTTGGGGATGGATATTACAATACCTTATTTTTACAAAGTACAAGTTCTAAAACAATGATCTCCAACTCTCCAAGCAAGTTAACTGGTGTTCTTCATTCTTTTGCTACAGCTTCAAGGGGTGAGTGAGCTTTGGTATCCAATGCAGAGACCACTCCATATTTAATAGCTTTTAAAATACCTATACTTGCATACATGGAAATAAAACAAGGGTCAGTAGCACTTGTATAAATGATTGAAAATCAATGCAAATGAAAACCCTTGAAAGGAATATTTGCAGGAAACATAGAAATTAAACTAGATTACCTTGCTAAAAAATAATAAACTTACTAATCTCTAATATTCCAAATGGTCTTAAAATTAGTGGAGATATTTTGGGGGATGTCAAGAACCTACCCTTAAAATTTTATCTCAATCCAAGTTCAGATGAGTGAGATATGGCAAAAATTATTTTGGTAGTTTCTGTAAAACTACGGGCCTACGGTTGTGATTGTGTAACCATGGATGTGTTATTGTGTAACTATAGGCCTATGGTTGGGACTATGTAAATGTGGAAGTGTGGTTGTGCAGAGATAGAAAAAACCCTGAAAACTTGGATTCAAGATCTTGATGGCTCGAACACCGTGACCGTTGGTGACTCCCTGCAGCTATTTTGACAGCATGATGATGTATTTTCCAATCCCTCCTTTGCTTGATGGAGTGGTGTTGCTTTTATAGTAAAATTGGGTTTTGGAGGGAAAATATAGATGGTAAGATAGGGATGCCAAGTGGAAGGGACTGAGCAGCCACCTATCCTAGGTAGTTGTAGTGAGTCACTTAGAGTGTCTCACTTAGGTGGAGTGGTGGCATGTGGGTAGGTGCAAGTGGAGTGAAGTGTGGAGTGAGGTGTGAGATGTGGCAAGTGGGTAGGTGCAAGTGGAGTGATGTGTGTGAGATGTGGCAAGGTGAGGGGTAGTTGTGGCTAGGACAAGTGTCACATGGAGACACAGGCTATCCTAGGGGGATTTTCTATATTTTAATAAAATTTGGAAAATAGATTAATGTGCAGGATTTTTATGCCTAATTTTAGACTTAGGCATATATTATTATGTAAAATTATGATGTGCAATGTGGATGAAATGTACATGAATTATTATGCCTAAGTTTAGACCTAGGCATATATTTTATTATGCAAAATTATGTGGTGAAATGCAAATGCCTATATTTTTGTGTCTATAGATGCCCCTTTTTGTACCGTGTTGTGTAAAACACAATGTGGTGTAAAAACAAATGGCACTTGTCTTTATTGGATGAATGGACTCAAATATTCTTGATGCACAAGAATGAATTATTTTTGAATAAAAAATTTATGGGATTTTGATTTTTTTGCTTACCCCCTCAATTGGAAAATGGGTAAAGGATGAAACCCACAAGCCAATTGACCAAATGTGAATGATGAAAAGGGGTGGATGTGATGGATGCAAATGTTTGAAATCAAGATCAAGTTGTATGCCCCAAGTTTGGGGTGGACTTATGTTGTCACAAATTTACCTTTTGGTATTATTGACATGCAATATTATAAATTAAAGTAACCAATAACCCTAGGGGCTTTTTCTAGTGACTGTAGCAAATTTCTTAATGCAAAATGAAGTATAAATTTTGTGTTTTATAACCCCACAGAGGAGGCATCAATGACAACCTTGGGAAAATCTGCTTGAACACAGGTCACTCAAAAATTTAAGGATCAACTTGATTCAATTTCAAACATGAAGATATTGGATGATTACGAAAAAAATTTCTTATGGTGAGCTACACATACTATCGGATTGCATGGATTGCTAGTCGTTGCAACATCCAGGTATGTATGGATTCACTACATACAAGGTTCACTTGAGATGGTGATAATATGATATAATGTTTTGAATGCATTTGTGTTGATTGAGGGGGGTTTGAATCCATTTGCATTTAAAAGGTAGTTGTGTAATATGGTCACAAATAAAAATCAATGTGGGTTACCCCAATCATGGAAAATATGCTCGTTGTTGAGTCATTACTTTTGAAAAATTGATGAACTAAATTTTTGCAAACCTTTCATCCATGGGTAGACAAGATTTATATGCTTTAGGCTTTAGGTATACCAAGTGTTTGTTTGATTGAGATTTTTGCTTGTGATATGCCCCAACAAAAAGGGTGTATGATAGTCTTTGGTAATGATTCTTTAATGAACGTAATTTGCATGATTGAGTGTTTTGAGTATTGACTTTGATTATGAAACTCAAATTTGTTGATTTTTTCTAGTAATGAGTCGATGATGACGAAATGAAATGATGGAAGGAATGGAACAAATGATAATGGTTGGAATGAAATGGATGTTTTTGTTTTTATTTTTATTTCAATTGTTGTTTTGACCATTATTGGTAATCGTACACCTCTATCCCTTGGATAAATCCAGTCGTATGGCTTTATTAGGGAATTGAGATTATAACAATTCATTTCTTGTATGAGGTGAATCACTTTTAAAGGGTCTTATGGTAACCTATCCATCCTACCGGATTGCATAGATTTCCAGTTGCTGCAACCACTAGGTATATAGGATAAGTTAATGTATACGAGGATCACTTGCTAAGTGTAAGAAGGAAATGTACACCTCTATCCCTTGGAGCAGTCCAACCTCATGGCATTCTTAGAGAGTTGATATGAGAGCAATTCTATTCTTTCAAGAGCCTATTGAATTTGAATTTTACCAAAGGAATTGGGTTACCTTTGGAGCTTTTTTTTAGGGGGAATTGATTTTACCAAAGGGGTAGGTGCCTTTGGAGCCTTTTGAATTGAATTGACAAAAGGAGTTTGTTTCCATTGGAAGTTTTTGAGTTGAAATGTGATCAAAGGACTTTGATTTCTTTGGAGCTTTTTGCATTGGATTGACCAAATGGGTTGATTCCTTTGGAGCCTTTTGAATTGAAATATGACCAAAGGAGTTTGATTCCTATGGAGATTTTATTTTTTGAATTGAATGTGACCAAAGGGGTTGATTCCTTTGGAGCCTTTTTGAATTTATTGTGACCAAAGGGTTTGATTCCTTCAAAGCCTTTTGAATTGAATGTGACCAAAGGAATTTGTGTTTCTTTGGAACCTTTTGAATTGAATGTGACCAAAGGGGTTGATTCCTTTGGAGCTTTTGTTTCTGTTTAACTGAATGTGACCAAAGGGGTTAATTCCTTTGGAGCTTTTCAAATTGATTCAATTGCGAGTGTCCTTATGGTAATCTACTCATCCTACTGGATTGCATGGATAACCAGTCGTTGCAACCGCTAGGTGACTAGAGTATATTACTAGATATGAGGTTCACTCAAGGATCTAAATGGAATTGGATGTTTTGTATCTTTGAATGTGAGGTAAAGAGCATAACCTTTGACAAAATGGCGCAACTTTTTTAACTTAGCAAATGATTTGAAATGTGCATGCTTAATGTGATTTTTGGGGTAGGTGTGATACTTTGAACCCCCTCTCCCCAAGTTGCTTGATTGATTGTTTTATGTGATTTATGTGAAAAGTGTAAGACCTTGAAACCCCCCAGTTGGCTGACTACTTGATGTGATTATTGGGTAAGGTTTAAGAAATTGAACTCCCCCTAGTTGGTGTTTTTGTGAATGTTTATATACATGTGTAATGTTAGATTGTTTAGATTTTTTTTTGGTGTATGTGATGAAATGAATATGTTATGAATGAATGCAATTGGTGGTGATAAATGAATGAATGGTGTTGCCTTATTAATTGTCATTCAAATAAGTTATGGACCACTTTTTAGCAAAATTTACCTTTATTGCTTAATCAGGGGCACCAATATGATACTATAGTTTGACCACAATTTGTAGGATGAAATGGACTATAATATTTGTGTGGCAAAGTGATGGTGGTATGGAATGGAAGCTTGCTTATGGTTTTGTTATCTTTAGGGATAAATAATCTAGAGTTCTTTTACAAAGACTCAACCATCCTAGTTGACTCAAACAAACTCATCTATGTATATTGCAAATCTTCATGATACTAAGGTTATCTTCATGGTTTCAAATTTCTTCAAGGACCAACTATGTATGCAATGATCATTCATTTCCCATTATGAGCTAGGTCAAACTGATCTTTTGTATCTTATGATAATAAGCTAGCTCATCCAAGAGTGGCCTTAGGTCTGTATAAAATAAGGTTGTTGATGTAACAAATGTGGTGCCATGTGTAAGGATACCTCATTTCCAAGCGGGATTCATTCAACCCATTTTTGTAATGAGGATCACCCCACAGTTTTCGAGACACCAAGAGTTCAAGGGATTCAAGTTCCTTCTCTTCATTTTTTTTTCTTTTTGGAATTTTGTTTGGATAATTGCTCAATTTAGGAGAAGCAAGGGGATTTTATTGCTTACACTTGCTCATTTTGAGGAAGATCAAAGGGGTTTCTATTGCTTTGATACATTTTTTTTGGGTTTTTCTCTCACTTTGAGGTAGGGAAAAATAGGGAAACTTATTGGTTTGAGACGCTTTTCAAGATACTTGCTCATTTTAAGGAAGAGCAAGGGATTTTTGCTTCTTTTTTTTTTGGATACTTGCTCAATTTGAGGAAGAGCAAGGGATTTTTTTTTTGTGTGGGGGATACTTGCTCGATTTAAGGAAGAGCAAGGGATGTTTTTTTTTTTTTTTGGGGGGGGGATGAAGTAGAAGCTTGTCATTTTGCCAACTCTATAGTACCCTAGACCATGCACATAATTGGATGAGCATGGGAAAAATTTCACTTATGACAATAGCAACTTTCGACTTCATTATTCCCAAGACTCAAAATATTTTATTGTGTTTGGTCCAAGAGGAGTCTGATTGACCAAGAACGACCTGTTGCATTAATTTTTTTTATTTTGAATTGAGGTTGCTCAAAACACTAGGAGTGGCTGAGTGATTGAAAACACCTAGATTTTATTCTATGAATATGCTAATGACCACAAGACCACTTAGAAATTTGTAAATGATTGCGACTAATGGATTGGTGACTAATACTAAACCCAAGGTGCCCTTGATGAAGGCAACAAGACATAGTACTAACAATTATTCATGACTTTAATGAATATAAATTGTACAACTATGCAAATGTGATGGAAGTGGAATGTGTGAATGCAATGGAAGTTGGATTGTGAAGGTGATTTATTAAAAATGCAATGTGTATGAAAATGTTTTTGTGTTTTATATTTATTATTATTATCATTATTTTAGGTGTTTTTGAATTGAAATATGACCAAATGGGTTTGGTTCCTTTGTAGCCTTTTGAATTGCATGTGACCAAAGGGATTTTGGTTCCCTTGGAGCCTTTTGAATGAAAATTGACCAAAGGAGTGCCTCCCTTGGAGCATTTTGAGATGAGTTTTGACCAAAGGGGTTTTTCCTTTGGGGCCTTTTGGATGGATTGTGACCAAAGGAGTTTTTGGTTCCTTTGGAGCATTTTGAATTGAATGTGACCAAAGGAGTTTTTTTTCTTTGGAGTCTTTTGAATTGCATTTGACCAAAGGAGTTTTGGTTCCCTTGGAGCTCTTTTTTTTTTAGGTGTTTTTGAACTGAAATGTGACCAAAGGGGTTTGGTTCCTTTGGAGCCTTTTGAATTGCATGTGACCAAAGGGGTTTTGGTTCCCTTGGAGCCTTTTGAATGAACATTGACCAAAGGAGTACCTCCCTTGGAGCATTTTGAGATGAGTTTTGACCAAAGGGATTAATTTCATTGGGAGTCTTTTGGATGGATTGTGACCAAAGGAGTTTTTGGTTCCTTTGGAGCCTTTTGAATTGAATGTGACCAAAGGAGTTTAGTTCCTTTAGAGCCTTTTGAATTGCATGTGACCAAAGGAGTTTTGGTTCCCTTGGAGATACTTTTTTTTAGGGGGGAAGGTGTGATACCTTAATCATCCCCAATTTGTTTTGTGCCTGGTGAGCATGGGGAAGGTGTGATACCTTGAGTATCCCCACAATATTTTGTGCCTGGTGAGCATGGGGAAGGTGCGATACCTTGAGTATCCCCACAATATTTTGTGCTTGGTGAGCATGGGGAAGGTGCGATACCTTGAGTATTCCCACAATGTTTTATGCTTGGTGAGCATGGGAAAGGTGCGATACCTTGAGTATCCCCATAATATTTTGTGCCTGGTGAGTGTGGGGAAGGTGCAATACCTTGAGTATACCCATGATGTTTTGTGTCTGGTGAGCATAGGGAAGGTACGATACATTGAGCATCTCCACAATGTTCTTGTTGACTACCAGGGTTTTGATTGGATGCGATGAGTGGGATTTCTATGGAAAATACCCCCTTTTCAATAAGATCTTGGACCACATTTTTAAAGGTTTTACAATCATTGATGTCATGGCCCACTTTTCGATGATAAAGATAATAATGATCTTCCCTATACCACTTAGGTTTATGAATTTTGGGTTTTTTAGGATGTATGTTAGGTAAAACAATTATCTTTGTATCCTACAACTTTTAAAATATGGTCAACATAGGCTCAGATAGAGGGGTCCAAATACAAGGTTGACAATTTGAATGAGATTAGTCATGCGAAAGAGGTTGATGAGGTTGTTGAGGTGGGTGACATTGATGAGGTTGCTGAGGTGGGTGACATTGATGAGGTTGCTAAGGTGTGTGAGGTTGATGAGATTGTTGTTGACTCAAATGTAGCTCAATGTTTGTGAGGCTATTCAATATTTGTTGTAAAATGAGAATAGTAAGTTGTGAAGTGGTGGTTGTTGATGAGGATATTGTGTAATGATGGTGTGTTATGTTGATGGAGCACCATACATGTGATTGAGTGATGTGTGGGTATTATTATGGTTGGGGGGTTCAACACCCAATATGGCTCTTGGGTGAAGAAGGTGGGGGGTTTATGGGATGTTTATGGTGGGTAAGTGGAAAATTACATTGCTTCTAAATCATAGGGGTTATGGATCATGGTGCTTAGGGGTGTTATGTATGGAATAGACATAGGAAGCAACACTAATGGATGCTTCATAAAGGGGTTGGTACAAAAGAATTTTTTATTTGGTATGATGATGGAAGGTTGATTAGATGATGATGGATGGGTATAGGCTATGGTGATAGCAGTGTGCTCAAAAAGTGGATTTGTGAAGGTTTGGCTAGACTGTTGCGGGTGTGTGAAAGTGAACTCCTGATGTAATGATCGCATGGTGTGATATGGGATGGTAAGTTATGGCAATAATGGAAAAATTATACTAGCTACATTCAGGTACATCCTAATGTTATCCATGTCTACAAGTACAACATGACCATCCGTTGGTGTGGGTGGCTCACTCCTAGGAGTCTCAGGATAGCAGTGTATATAGCTTTGTGCATGACATCTATATCTGGCATGGAGGTACTACTAGAGGGCCCTACATTTAAGCTCTAGGACATAGGATGGGGCATACTAATTTTTCCTACCATTGAAGTGTTAGGGATCTGACTAAGCTAAGATGGATCCATGGGGAGAGACAACTGACTTTGAACTAAGGCTAACTTTCTGGCTTGACTACGGGTTGTTACCATATGCTAATATGCAATGATGTATAAAGTGCAAGTGGTGGATGTATGTGAATGCATGAAATAAGCACAATGTAAAACAACACTCAAAGAAAACAAATAAGAAAGTTCTTGCAAGTTTTTATTTGATTTTTTTTTTTTTTTTTGAAGGTTTTTGATTTTTTTGGAGTTTTGAAGTTTTGAAAAAGAAAAGTTCATGTGCAAAATATTTTTCCCTAAGATGATTCTAGGATTTCACCTATATACTCATAGCTCGACAACCGGTGATGAATTCTAGTTGCGTAAACCCATCAAAGTATGGATATGAAGCCCATACCTAGTCATGGAGCATAGGTCCTACTAGTCCTCACCCAGTCTCACTTGGTCAATGTTATATCCTCTAAAGAGAAATACATGCAAATTTTCCAAGCTACGACAGTTCTTGGACCCAACCTTGGCCAAAAATAGGGTAATAATGTTGGTGGTTTGGTGATGAAGTCCAAACCTGGCGGTGATGAAATCTAACCATTTGCCAATGTTTAATGTGAGTGTGTGAGGCTTATTTGATTTATTGTGAAATGCAAATTAACATGCGATTATATTTTTACCTAATGCAGAAATGCAAGAAATAGAGAATAGCAAATAAAATATATTAGGGGTTGAAAGCTTATTTTAGGCAATATTTTTGTTTACTTTGTTATTAGGGCCAACTGTAGGTCAGCAGTTGGTTCTGGTAAATCATGAATACATAGTTTGCCAACTGTAGGCATGCATTTGGGAGATCCCAATAATGGGTATGCAGGTCTAGTTGTGCAATAGAACTGGGAAATGCAGCATGATATGTTCCTTATTATGATAAATGTAGATCCTCTTGTTTTTTTTTTTATTGTTTGGATGGATGTAAAAATAAGTAAATTTAACCTAATACCTAAATGCAAGCAATGGCATATAGTACCAAGACCTTTATTCTACCTAAATGTATACTAAAATTGGATAGAGAGAAAATAAAAATGGTATAGGGGTACATACCTATGTTCCTTTTGCTGCTTTGTCTAGCTATAAATCGTAGATTCACGGTTCCACAGTGCAGTCACCACATGTGAGCATTTATCTAGATATCAAACCATAGGTATGTGATTCTATCTCCTCAACCATAGGCTCATGTTTCTCTAACTCCTCCATCATTGGTGTGCGATTTCCCAGATCTGAAACCACAGGTGTGCAGTTTCATAGTAACAGAGTCGAATGCAACAGTCCTCGAATCTGCCAATACGAGATCAAATCCTTATGCGCTTCAAACTCCTAAAACCTGTAGATATAGAAAACATAGATTAGTAACTAATAAAAAGTAATGTTGAATAAAATGGAACCCTTAGGGGGTCCCACTGTGATTGCAAATTCTTGTAGAAAAATAATAACACCAAAAAAAATAATAAAAATGAAAACTTAGGATAAAAATAATGCTTCATTTTGTATTAAAATTAGGGAGCCTTAGTCTCCTAAATTTTATAATTTTCTATACGTCAATGCTTTGGAATGGATATTACAATGTCTTACTTTTACAAATTACAAGTGCTCAAACAATTATCTGTAGTTCTCCAAGCAAGTTAACTAGTATTCTTCATTCTTCTGCTATAGCTTCAAGGGGTTAGTGGGCTTTGGTATCCAATGTAGAGACCACTCCACATACCTATCTCCTACACACACGAAAATAAAACAAGGTTCAGTAGCACTTGTATAAATGATTGAAAATCAATGCAAATGAAAACCCTTGAAAGGAATGCTTGCTTAATAGCTCTTCAAATACCTATATCCTTCACACATGGAAATAAAACAAGGGTCATTAGCACCTGTATAAATGATTGAAAATCAATGCAAATGAAAACCCTTGAAAGGAATGCTTTCAAGAAACATAGAAATTAAACTAGAATGCCTTGTTAAAAATTAAAAACTTACTAATATCTAATACTCCAAATGATCTAAAAATTGGTGGAGATGTTCTAGGGGATTTCAGGAATCTACCCTTAAAATTTTAACTCAATCAAAGTTTGGATGAGTGAGATATGGCAAAAATAATTTTGGTAGTTTCTACAAAAATGCAGGCCTATGGTAGTGACTGTGTAACTGCGGATGTGCAGTTGTGTAACCGCAAGTCTGTGGTTGTTATTATGTAACCATATATGCACATTGATAAAGTGATTGATTTGAATCATATTGAGTCTCTAACAATTCTTTGTATGTTTCTAAAAGAGTGATTGAAAGTGATTGAACATTGTGATGAGTATAGGGCATATTGAGTCTCTAACAATTCTCATTATGTTTCTATGATATTGGACAAGTTATAGTATGGACTTGTTGAGCATATTTAATGTAAGTATTTGAGAAGACTTGTGGATAAATTTGGGTAAGCTTTTGTGGAAGCTTACAATACAGATTGAGAGCAGATTTGGATAAGTTCTTGAGAGGACTTATTGAGCATATTGGACAAATTTCTAGAGAGAACTTGTGGACATATTAGTGTATGCTTTTGTGGAATCTTACAAGGCATATTTGAGATAAGTCTTTGATAAGACTTGTGAGTAGAGTTGATTGATTTATTTGTTCAAACCTTGAGTTAAGGTTTAGGGTAGATCCAGTCGAGTTGATTTAAGATTAAGTCAAGCTTTGATTTAAGGCTTGAGGATAGATATTGAAGATATATTTGTGCTATACTGAAGGACTATGTTTAGTACAGATTTGAGGACAGTGTTTGGTGTATATTTGAGGACATATTTGTGCCAAATCAAATATAGAGGTTGAGAGCAAATTTGTTCTAGACCGAAGGACTATGTTTGATACAGATTTAAGATAGAACTGAGTGCAAGCTTTAGAGGTGACATAATACATAGGATTACATTATCCAGTGGATAGATATCCATTAAGCTAGATTAGTGAGGACAGGTCTTCTGAGTGAGGACAAGAGTATTTAGTGGATAGACATACATTAGCCAGATTAGTGGGGGAAATAGTTCTTCTAGAATATCACCAGCCAGAGCAAGAGGGGAAAGGATTTCTCCTATGGATAGAGATCCATGAACTTGATTTATAATATTGGTATCTCCTTTGTACAAAGGTCCATAAACATTGTAATAGGTAAAGGACTCCTAGGAGATTGATTGAGAAAATTTTAGTGAAATATTTTCTTCATGGAGTAGCCCACATTGGGTGAACCATGTAAATTGTGGTGTCTCTATTGTGTGTGGTTATTTATATATTGCTTTAATTACTATTATTGATATTGCTATCTTTACATTGCATAATATTAATTGGAAAATAAAATTAAAAAGTGGTATTATACTGTTCACCCCCCATCTCAATATAAGTTTATGTTCTTCAATTGTTATTAGAGCGGGTTCCTTCGAAAAAGTTTAATAGCTTGAAAAAAAAGCTTACAAGAACACAATGGATTCTAATAATGGACCTTCAAATAATTTAGTACCAATATTTTATGGAAGTGATTATGTATATTGGAGTTTGAGAATGAATATCTACCTAAAGGCACTAGGTAATGAAGTTTAAGAAGCAATTTAAAATGCATACGTATCACCAGTTGATCCACCTACAGATAATGAAGGTAAGCTTCTATAGCTTTACAATTCAAAATAAATGAATGCACATTTGAGAGGTTTGCATAGATCAGAGTCCATAAAATTTATGCATTGTCAAGATGCAAAAGGAATGTGGGATAAGTTGCAATATATATATGGAGATAAAGGTGTGAAGAAAGCAAAGATATGAAATATCAAAGGATAATTTGAAGAGTTAATAATAAAGGATGAGGAAAACATTAGTACTTACTTACTTCAAATTGATGAGGTTGTTAATGCTATGCAAGGACTTGGAATGAAGGTTGATGAATCGGATGTTTGTGATAAGGTCTTAGGATCTCTTACCAAAAGATTTAGTGAAAATATTTTTACTATAGAAGAGTAAAAGTATGGTGATTATTTGACAAGAGATATATTATTTGGTATTCTTACAGCTTTTGAGCTGAGAACAAAATAACCTATTCCCCATAATAAAGTAGCCTTCAAAGAAATCAAGAAGAAAAAGGGTAAGAAGTCATAATCAAGCGATGATTCATCCAATGATGAAGAAGCTAATTATGGCAGAAGGAATAAGGATTCAAGAATATCTAGAGATATAAAATATGTTAAATGTTTCAATTGTGGAAAGTATGGTTATTATGCAACTGATTGTCAAGAAGCAAAGAATAACAATGATGAAGAAAAATAGGATCACAGGAACAAGGAATTAGAAAGATACACGCATCAAAATAAAAGTAAGGATGGACAAAGCATACAAGGAAATAAGTTCTTTCAAAGGCAAAATAGGAGCTACTATGCAGATAAGGCAAGTAAGTACTCAAGTGAAAGTGATGCTAGTTTTTCACATAATGATAGAGATGAAGTCCTATTTATGATTGAAGAAAAAGACGTCCAGAAAAAGGGCACCAATAATTCTCAAGTTTTTTAGATGTGGTAACTTTGGACATCTAGAAGATAGTTGTACAAGGAATGGTTATAGTTTCAATGATGATGATGAATATGAGGATACACTTGAAGGACCAGATGAAAATATTCTAATGGCTCTAGAGAAATAAGAAAGTGATCCTATAGAAGACAAGTCAAAATAAAATAAAGATGTGGACAAAGCAAATAAATAGAAGAGGAATAAGATAAAGAAGGATATGATCTTAAGGGAGAACTTATATATGCTCTTGAAACAGTAAGAAAGGTAAGAAAGCAAAACTCTAAATTAGAAAATCAGTTTCAATAATGTGATGAATAGAGAAGAATGATTATAGAGTATCTAGACAAATCAAAGGCTGAGAAAAAGAAATTCAAGGATTATATAGAAGCAAAGTTCTTAGAATGTGAAAGGTTAGTACAAGAACTAGCCCTACTAAGGGAAGTTTTAGAAGAGTCCAAATTCAAGCTAAAAGGATTCAAAAATAGCTCAAAGAATTTAGATAAGTTCATCAAGATGCAAAGGCCTACATCAAGAGAAATAGGTCTTGGATTTGAATAGGAATAGAATAAATGGGAAGGGAAGTCAACCTTAAATTTTGGAGGAGAATAAACTTCAGATGAAGACACTTCAAAAGAATGCAGTGTAAGAGAAAGTGAGACATCTGAGGAACATGAGAAATCCTAGGATATTTGCACCTTCAAGGAGTAACAACATTAAGTGTTATAAGAGCAATAATGATGGTCACATAGCAAAGTGGTATAGAGCAGACATTCCAAAATCAAGTATGAACAGGAATAGGAACAGGAATAGGAACATGGATATTAACAGGAATAGGACAGGAATAAGAACATGGATATGAATAGGAATAGGAACATGGATATGAATAAGAACAGGAATAGGAACAGGAACAAGAATATGGATATGGACAGGAACATGGACAGTTAGAGGAATCAAAAGGATTAGATAAGAAGAAAAGAGGATAAAGGTAAAGAACAATGCTTTATGGGAGTAGAAATACTCCCACCCCAGAATTAACCACCTCAAGAGGAGGTGGGGGATGGGCTAAGCTAAGAGACTCATTCTTAGCCCCGAGCCCCAAAGGTGACCCTTTGCCATTGATGTCAAAGGGGGAGAGATTTGAGTAAGGGAGAGATGTTTGGTATTTGAGTAAAGAGGAGAGAGCATTGAGTTATGGGGAGCAATGTCCGAGGGGGAGCAGAATAAAGGAAAGGTCAAGGTTTTGGTAAAAATAAATTGGGTTGCCATCAATGACAAAGGGAGAGATTGTTGGACATTTTGAGTCAAAGTTGTCATTGATGTCAAGGAATGAAGTCATCATTGATGTCAAGGAATATATCAAGGAACAATACAAAGGTTAATGGCAAAAGAGATTCATAATATTTTTAATATTATGTTGAAGCATATGAAGGTGGGTTTTTATTAAAACCATGGATGAGCAAAATAAAAGGTTTTTCATAAAAAACCAAGCATTTTGAAAATTTAAAGGAGGTTTTAATATTTTTTATAAAATATTTAAAGTCAATTTGAATTTAAATTTTATAAATAAATATTATCTATGCAAAGAGGTAAAATCAAAGAGGGATTTAATAATCCAAAAAGGGGTTTAAGAATTAATTTATAAAATTTAAATTATAAAGAATTTAAATAATTTATAAATTAATTATTTGAATTTCGAAGGTGCCGACGTTCAAAATTATTGGAGATAATATGTATAAAAACTATATGCCAAAAAGGCATAGAACTTACCCTTCATTCGAAAGTAATAATCATGGCAAATGTTGTGTGAATACTCATGCAGAGAAGAAGACGAATCTTTGTATTAAGGCACCAACAAAACTGTTGAAAATGATTGAAGGTAAAACCCTCATATCCACCAAGGCATGTGGCCTAGTGGTAAGCGATCATGAGTTAAGTCGTGCAGGTGCAGAGTGGTTTGCGTTTGATTCTCGGCAAGGACATTTTGGCATCAAAAGAAGCGATGCATTGATTTTTGGTTTCGGTGCATTGGGAAGAACATAGAGCACATTGTGCTCTTGGTTCTCCAAACGAGCACCTAGCTCATGCGACATTGAAGTCACGGCTAGGGCATGGGGAGAAGTTGCATTGAGGGTTCGATTCTCACCTAGGTGGAGGTAATTAATTTTGCATTAATTTTTAATTGCCTAAGGTATAAACATAAGGTTTTAGGGAGTTATAAGGGGTTTTGAAAGGTGCTTATTTTGAGTGTTAGTTTTTGATCAAATGAAGGAATAGGGTGTTGAACTTTATTTTTAATAAAGTGATTGTGATGTTTTTGATTTATCAAAAAGTGAATTGAAGAGTGATTAAATTTAAAGGGACTTCTTGCCATTGGGTTAGTTTGAAAATAAGATTGCATTGACAATATTTTTGATATTGAATATTGTTTTAATTGGGAGATCATAAAGTGTATTTGGTCAATCATTTTTGTATATGTTGATGGATGCTTTCTTTGAGATGGAGTGATAAGGTGTATGTGTGTTTTGATATTTTTCATTGTATTTTTGAGAGAGTTAATATATTCTAACTCCTTGATATTGGCAAAGAAGTGTTTGTGGTTGTGGTAGATATTTGAGGTTCATTCATTATCAAGAAAAATGTATGAGCACATTCTTCCATAATCGAGTTTATTGGTTGGTTTTCTGGAAAATAAGTTTGGAGTAAAAAGGAATTGATTAGGGTTTCATTATTGAGAGTGTTGAGTTATTGCTTAAAGGTTTTCCAGAATTAAGAGTTGTTAAAACCTTGTCTTATAAGCATTGTTGTTGAAGCCATTGATTGTGTGAAGAACTTGATCTAGGGTTTGAAAATAAAATGAGTATCATTGTTATGTGAGAGTTGTTTTATAAATAATTGTTGTTGAAGTGAGTTTTTGAGTGAAGAACTTGAACTAGGTTTTGAAAATAACATGAGTATCATTGTTATGTGAGATTGGTTGATAAGTATTATTGGAAATATTTTGAGTGAGTGTTCATATGCTTGGACTAGGGTTTGTAAGTAAGGATTATTTCATTGAGTGATTGATTGAGTAGAGTTGGTTGAGCCTAGTCAAGTGGATGTGTGAAGTGATTGTTCAAGTTCCATAAAACAAACTATTCTATATTCTAAAGTGAATTGTTAAAGTGATTGAGTTGAAGCATATTGAATCCCTAACAATTCTCTATATGTTTCTAACAGAGTGATTGAAAGTGATTGAGCATTGTGATGAGTATAGGGCATATTGAGTCTCTAACAATTCTCTTTATGTTTCTATGAGATTGGACAAGTTCTAGTGTGGACTTGTTGAGTAGATAAAAGGTAAGTCTTTGAGAAGACTTGTGGACAGATTTGGGTAAGCTTTTGTGGAAGCTTACAATACAGATTGAGAGTAGATTTGGATAAGTTCTTGAGAGGACTTATTGAGCAGATTTGGATAAGTTCTTGAGAGGAATTATTGAGAATATTTGGATAAGTTATTGAGAGGACTTATTGAGCAGATTGGACAAAGTTCTAGAGAGGACTTGTGGACAGATTGGTGTGAGCTTTTGTGGAATCTTACAAGGTAGATTTGAGACAATTATTTGAGAAGACTTGTGAGTATAGTTGATTGATTGATTTGTTTAAACCTTGAGTTAAGTTTTAGGGCATATCTAGCCGAGTTGATTTGATATTAAGTCAAGCTTTGAGTTAAGGCTTGAGGATAGATATTGAAGACATATTTTTGCTAGATCGAAGGACTATGTTTAGTACATATTTGAGGATAGAGTTTGGTGCAGATTTGAGGATATATTTGTGCCAGATTAGAGATAGATATTGAGAGAATATTTGTAATAGACCAAAGGACTATGTTTGGTACAGATTTGAGATAGAGCAGAGTGCAAGCTTTGGAGGTGATAGAGTACAGAGGACGATAGTCTCCAGTGGATAGAGATCCATTAAGCCAGAGCAGTGAGGATAGGTATTCTGGGTGAGGATAGGAGTCTTCATTGGATAGAGATCCATTAGCCAGAGCAATGGGGGTAATAGATCTAGAAGATCACCAGACAGAGAAAGAGGAGAAATGAGTTCTCATGTGGATAAATATCCACGAACTTGATTTAGGGGATTGGTATCTCCTTTGGACAGAGGTCCATAAATATTGTAATAGGGAAAGGATTCCCAAGAGATTTATTGAGAAAATTTTAGTGAAATATTTTCTCCATGGAGTAGCCCACATTGGGTGAACCACATAAATTATGGTGTTATATTGTGCATGGTGATTTGTACATTGCTTTGATTATTGCTATTGATATTTCTATCTTTACATTGCATAATATTTATTGGGAAAGAAAAGTAAAAAGTGATCTTATACTGTTCACCCCACCTCTCAGTATAAGCTTGTATTCTTCATTTATAATTAACTAAAAGTATTTAAATCAAACATCCAAGCTAGATAATGATATCAAACTAAATATTAAATTCTAAAGAAAATACATTTTAAACTATATTAAAACATTATTAAATAACGCTTTTTATGGGAGCTATGGTGAACAAAGGAGCTCAAGAGAATTTTGGTAGGAACCAGGGTTTTGTGGGAAGATCAGCCTCCAAGGATTCTAAACCAGACAAGATAGTTGAATCTGTAATGAGGAATGCAGCATCGAGAGCAGATCCAAATTCAAGAAATGACAAATACCCTAGGAAATAATCATGGGATAAATAACCTCTTGATAAACCTAGCAAGAATACCAACAAATATGGGGCCCTTCAGGGACCTTCCCATCTGGATCATACGTGGAAAAATTCAAAGGAAATAGCACTCATGTGACTTCGAAAGGATGCATCCCCTTAATCACTGTAGGAGAGGATCTGGTGATCCTAAAAACCTGAATTATGGATTACCTTTTCTTGGAAAGCCTGTGCCTTATCATGAAATTTGTAGGAGGGTGACCGAATATGGAATCCATCTAGAGATGGGCGTCATTAATGTGGAAAAGCCTAGGGAACCTTGAGCTCATGGTCCTACCTTGAGGGTTTTTTCAAATCCAACTTAACATTCAAGAGGATGCATCCCATATCCTAATAGGGGGACCATGGTTTTATGGAAGAAAAAGTCTTTTCATCCATAAATGGGGAGAGTATTTCAATGTAGAGACTCATAACATAAATTTTTCACCAATGTGGGTCTATCTTTTGGGCTTACCCAACCAATTTTGGCATGAGGATATATTGCAGGGAATCAATAGATACATTGGGGAAATGATCACCATTGACCCCACCATAAAATCTTGCACCCGCATAATCTATATAAGAGTACGTGTCAATGCCAATCTATATTCCTAGATCTCAATGCAAATCAATATCATATATGGATCATACTGCATATGTCATGTTATAGAATACGAGAATAAACCTGCATTCTATATTGAATGTCAAGCCTAGGGACACCTCAAGAACCAATGCCCTTCTCTCAAGGTACAAAAATAACTAGAGAATACTGATCAAAGAATCAAAGCCCAAGGCGGGAACCAACCTGGAAAAACCCACACTCAAAAGGGAAGGCAAGCAAATAGAGGGAATCACCACCAACAAGCAAATATTTAGAATCCTCAGGCAAACAAAGGGAAGCAAGTGGCACGTCTAGATCAACCAGTAGACCAAATCAAGGTAGAGTCCATTTTTGCTCACCCCAATCATTTTGATATTCCACCTGGATATACTAATCATGATTCTAGGATAAATGATGATCTCCAAATCCTCTCAAATGCTGACTTTCTAAATGTTGCTAAGGAAATCCAAAACCCTTTAATTGAAGAGGGTTTCCAGAACCATCCCCCTTCAAAAGATCCCTCTTCCCCCTTTTAAGAGCTTTGTCCCCCTCTCCCCATCCATATCAAGGCCTTCTAAACCTCTCCCTAATCCCCTCCCTGAGCAAGAGCAATCTGGAAGCCCCCCTCCAACTAGAGCCAATTTCAGTCCTAAAAATACTTAGAGCTCCAACAAAGCTATGGTGGATTATGGTTTGGACAAGAAAATGGGAAGACCGAATATCCAAGAGCAAAACAGAAAAGAAACTGTAGAAGATATAGCCAACGGGGTCCAATCAACCCTGTTCCCAAAACTTTTCAACCAACCAAAAGATGACACCAAATTATCCAAACCTCTCTTGCAGTTTTCAAAGGGAGGCAAGAAAGGAACCAAAGTTTCCAAATGAGAATCCTCTCATGGAACATGAGAGGCCTTAACAATGTGGCCAAGCAGAGACTTGCAAGCACTGTAAGAAAGGACATCAAACCTACAATCCTCATCATGCAAGAAATAAAAATCAATCAGGAAAAATCTCATAAGGTTACCCAAAACATATGGAAAAATAGTGAAAATGTTTCCAGTCCCAACCAAGGCCCATCCGGGGGACTAATGTGTCTATGGGATTCAAAAAAAGTGGAAGGCAGAGTAATTTCATCCTCGGATAGAGTTACGAACATAATATTTTTTTGCAAAGATAAGAACTTCTGCTGGATTTTGTCTAATGTCTATGCCCCAAAAAACCCCAACAACAGAAGCTCCCTATGGGACTCCCTGAGTCAAATGAGAACCACATTCAACAACCTTCCCTGGATCCTGGCTAGGGATTTCAACTCCCCCTTGTTCCCTTCTCTGATAAAGTAAGAGGTAACAACATTCCAATCAAAAGCATCCAATATTTCCATGACTTTGTCACCAATAATGAACTCATGGATATCCAGATCAAAGGAACTAAATTCATGTGGAGCAATAGGAGAATAGGGAACCAACTCATCCAAGTTAAGCTAGATAGATTTTTCCTATCCAAATAAGGCATTCCCCTCTTCGGTGATGCCTCCCTCAATTCCCTACCAAAAATATGATCAGATCACTGTCCCCTCCTATTCAAAGCTAACAAAGCACCTATCTTCAAAACTCCCTTCAGATTCGAAGTAATTTGGGTCCTCCACCCTGATCTGTGGAATCAAATCTCTGAGTGGTGGAAGCAACAAGTAAGTGGATCTCCCATATCCCAGGTTTCCCAGAAACTCAAAATAATTAAATAAAACATCAAGGTCTGGAATAGGGAAGTGTTTGGGAATATCTTTGAAAGTAAGAAATAAATCATAGATAAACTCCAAATTTTAGAGCAACAAATTTAGAATGGTCAAATGAGCATCCAAATAAGAAATGAAGAGAAAAAACTCCTTGCAGACTATCACAACATTCTTGCCAAGGAAGAGATGTTGTAGAGACAAAAATACAGAGCCTTATGGCTCAAAGAGGGGGACTCCAACACAAAAATTTTACATGCCTCCACTCTTCGCCATAGGAACTCAAACAAAATTAAAGTGTTGAACAAAAGTAATGGCTCAACAACTACAGACATCCTCAGTATTTGAGAGGAAGTAGTGGGTTTCTTTGAAAATAGGTTAGGAGCCAATTCTCCCTATCCTAGGAAGGCCCAAGATCAACTCCTCCAGCACATTCCCAGCATGATCACCCTTGCTATGAATGCCATGCTTATCAAGGACATCACTGACAATGAGATAAAGCAAGCTCTTTTCTCCATGGCTCTCGATAAATCCCCTGGCCCAGATGGCTTTCCCCTCCACTTCTTCCAAACATTCTAGGACATCATTGGAGAAGACATATGCAATGCCATCAAATTCATGAAGAAATCCAAGTCCATCCCTTGAGGCATGAATTCCACCTTCATTGATTTAATCCCCAAAGGGTCTTGAGTGCAATTCCATGAATGATTATAGACCCATCATCCTCTACAATGTTATCTACAAAATTCTAGCCAAAGCAATGACAACTAGGCTCAAAGATATCCTCCCCCTCATCATAGATCCATGTTAGGGTAGTTCATTCAAAGGAAGATCTATAAATGATGGTATTATTTCCCTCCATGAGGTCCTCCATTCAGCATACCAAACCAAAAATGCTACCCTCTTCCTTAAGTTGGACATCAGGAAAGCTTTTGATAGTCAACAGGATTTTTTTTGCTCACTGTCCTTCAAAAATTTTGCTTCCACAGGGACTGGATTGACCTAATCAGGGGATGCATCTCAAACCCGTGGTTTTTAGTTTTAGTAAATGGATCCACTGTAGGATATTTCCTGAGTGGTAGAGGCATTAGGCAAGGAGACCCCTCTCCCCCATTCTTTTCATCCTACTTGTTGAATCCTTGGGAAGAACCCTCAAGAATGTTATTTTTGAGGGCACCATTTTAGGTATCAATGCTACATCGAATATTAATCCCTTGTCCCACCAATAATTTGTGGATGACACAATCCTAGCCACCCATGCCTTAGTTGTGGAGGCCAAGATGATCAAGTGCATTCTCGACTCATATGAAAAGGTAGTAGGACAAGAAATAAATTACACCAAGAGCAAAAGTTTCTTCATCAACACTCCCCATCCCAAGCAGGTTAAAATTGCTCAGATTCTCCAATGCAGCATTGGTGAGTTCCCTACTCGATACTTGGGTCTCCCCCTCTTTACCAATCGACCCAAAGAGTCCATGTGGAGTCATGTGATAGATAGAATCAATCAAAAGCTAGCAAGCTGGAAAGGAGCCTTCCTGTCCCAAGCAACCAAAGCAACCCTCACCTCAGCTTGCCTCCAAAGCATTCCAATCTATTTCCTCTCTGTTTTCAAAGCTCCAGTATCAGTCTACTCTAGGATAGAGCAAATTCAAAAAATATTCTTGTGGACTGGGTTAGAAAACAAAAATAAAATCCACCTGGTCAAATGGGACAAGGTTTGTCAACCTAAAATCCAAGGAGGGCTAGGCCTCAAATGAATCAACAACATGAACACAACGTTGCTGACAAAGCAAGCGTGGAAAATTTTTACAAATTTAGATGCAGAATGGGTGTCTATTATCAAAAGGAAGTACCTGCAAGGCAAAGACTTCATGGATGCAGACATTCCCAAGGAAGGATCTACCTTTTGGAAATCCATTATCCACTCTAGGGATCTTATTCATAAGGGAACACAATGGCAACTAGGATCTGGTCTCTCTATAAACTTTTGGATAGATCTTTGGCTTGGAGATCGACCTCTCATAGAAGATAATGAAATATCCTTATTAAAACCTTTCCTTGATATTTCTATAGGGAGAAAAGTGGCATATTTCATCCAATTATTCAATGGAACTAAAAAATTGAAAGACCTCAATATCATCCCAACCAATAGACAAGCTAAAATTATTGTTAAAAGTTTGTCCCACAAGCTGAGCTCCATAGTGATCCCATCAAAAAGCACATATGACTACCCCATTTGGAAATAAACTGACAATGGGAATTTCTCTATTAAAACTGCTCACCAACTCCTTCTCAATCCCCAACAAGTGTATGTTCCCTTCAATCTCATCTGGATCAAGCACCTCATTCCCAAAGTTGGGACCTTTGCCTAGCTAGCAATCCAAAACAAAATTCTATCCACTGACAATCTCATCAAAAGAGGGATGATGGTCCCTAATAGATGTCATTTGTGCTCTAAATCTTGGGAATATGTAAATCATCTATTCACTGAGTGTGAGTTCTCCTCTTCTATGTTGGGGCACGTCTTGTCCACTTTCCACTTAACCTGGGTCCAACCCAATTCCCTGATCAAGTTTTTCATCTAGTGGCCCAATCCCTTCAAGAATTCTCATATCCAGGCCTTGTGGAAAATCAGTCTCCATCACTTCCTCTAGCAGGTTTGGCTAGAGAGGAACAACAGAGTGTTTTCAAATACACCCAAGGATCCCCTTACTATTACCAATAAAACCATCAGTTTTACTGCTGAGAATGCTCGCCTTTTCCCCTGCCCCAAACCCCCTGACCCGGGATTAGAGCAAGATCTTTTCATCAAGCTCAACATCCCCTGGGAAAGAAACTCACCCCCTCCCATCCTCCATCCAAGGTAATATTCTATCTAGAAACCCCCCCAAAAGGTTGTCTTAAACTCAACTATGACGGTGCTTCCAAAGGCAACTCGGGAATGGTAGGAGTTGGTGGTCTTGTCAGAAATCACAAGGGGAATATTTTGATCACTTTCATCGAGAACCTAGGAATCCAATCCAACCATGTGGCTGAAGCTCATGCTTTATGGATAGGGCTAAACATTCTTCAAAAATATGATAGCAAAATTGAAATTGAAGGGGATTCCCTCAACGTCACCAACTACATCAACAACAACAAAATTCCCTCTTGGAGAATTAGAAACTCTATCCAGGAAGCCCAAATTATGCTTCAAAATCATCCAAGTGTCATTTTCCACCATGTGTTCACAGAAAAAAACAAAGTGGTCGATATTCTAGCCAACAAAGGCACTCATGGGAAGTCCCTGGTTGTCTAGGATAAGTTCTTCCCCAAGATATTATCAATGAATAAAAAAAAATTGGTCTAGCCACGCACCCATATGACTTCCACCTTTCCCCAACCCCTTGGGCCACACCACCTTTCTATGGTCATGCATCCTTTTCATCCCCCTTCCATCCCTATCAATCATCGATTGATTCGTTGGCTCCCTAGAGAGTGGTTTCCTCAAGTTTCCCTGACTCCTAGACATGGGTGGCTAAGTTTTAGATATCGGGTACCTAAGTTTTATCAGTCTCATCAAAACCACACCTTGTAAACCAAACTCAATGTCCCTAGTAGGTGCCTCCATTACTTCCAATAATGAGGATTGTCAAGATGGCTCTCACCCCACCGATAGTTTCAAGCAAAATCAGATGTCTTTTTCTGGTAAATAAGCAACAAAACTCGTGCATGGGCATTTTCAAGATGGATCATTCTAGATCATCCCAAGCGAGTGGATCCACACCAGCAAAGGTCATAATTTCTATAATAAGTATGATTTCAATAATCGGACCTCCAATGATGATGAAACTTCCCAAAGAAGAGTCACCCATCGCACCAATGAAAACTGTACAACTCTCTGGATCATCAAGTCTTGCAATCTAGGTTCCCAAGTGGCTTTAAATATCTGACCCCTATCCAAGCTCTTAGCCTACATTTTCAAAATCCTCTACGCCATCTACCCCGCCCCTATCCTTACTTGGCTCTCAATCACTGTCCTCTCGATGGTCTTGCTAGAACCTGTCAAAGTCCAAATTGAGTCCCTGGCCTTGTCTTTCTTCCAATACTAGGGCTACCTCCATTTTTTCCAAAAATTTAAAGGGTTTGAAGCATAAATTACAAGTAATTTGTCAACTCCTAGGAAAATAGAAGCGTAAAGGTTTGAAACCTCCAGTTTCAGGTAATGGTGGAAATGCCAGCTAAAATGACGGGTCTACCGATGTCAGGGTGTGTTTTCTAGAGGGATAAAAACAACTGGTATCAGGAGCTCAAAGGTTGGTCCAACCACACCAAAAATTTTAGGTGGAAATATATAGCTCTTGATTGAGAATCTCTTCCTTCTCCCTGGTCGTCTTTACTAATTCTTATTCTACAATTACATTACAGTGGATGATCCTTCTAAACCCATCCTCAGTTTTCACCTTGCCTTGGTAAACCATATGAGGGGCTTCAAACCCATCAATATCCCTAACTTCCTCTTTCGATCCATCAGATTGTCCATCCAAAACACCTGCAAGTAGAAATACCTACACCCCCTCCCCACTCACCAAGGGTTGTCTGCCATCCTTTACTACCATGCCCTAGCCCAACCCCCACCCATTGTTGTCCCTCCTCTCCATTCCAATATGTCTCCATCCCTTGCTACTCTGAGCCCATCCATCTCTCCCCTGGTGGACCTTGAAGAGTCTAACCCAGACCCTAATTATCAAACCCTACCCAAAATCAAGGTCGGGCCACCTGCCATCCTCAAATCCCTACTGTCCAATAGAAATATCAAATTGGAATAAGGTGCTACTTAGACCCATAGATCTTCCCACATTAAAAATGTCAAGAAGGAGATGAGTGTCACCTCACTAGAGCGCATCTCCAACACTGTTAGTGACAGTTCAGGCCATGTATCTAACACCCACCACAAAGTAGCTACCATTATCATAAATAGCATTATCAGTACTCTGGACACCATCAGTGGGAATCTGAAGCAGCTTCTCAAGAATATAGTTGATAACAACTTAGTGAAAGAGGATCTGACTAATGCTTGATGGAAGGCAAGTGCAGGTGCTTTTGCAGGCTTCTGGTTTTTCTTTTGTCTGGTTTTATTTTTGTTGGAAGTTTCCACTCCCAATGCAGGATTTTTGTCATAATTTTGGGTGTCCTTATGGGAAATTAATGATGTATAGTCCAAGTAAGATGTCCAGTAAGGTGGTCTTTACGTCCTTTTTTGGCTCACCCAGCTTTGACTGGGGTTGTTGTTATCCCTGTAAATGCAGGTGTTGGACAAAGGTTAAGACTAATACCAAAAACTATGGAATTGTAATACATGAAGTTTCCCTGCATGGGCTTCGTACTAGGTTTATTTTTTATTAAAAGTGATGTATATGGTTTTGGGATCCAATCAAAACCCACATAATGCAAATACCACAATTACCAAAAAAAAACATTATTAAATAACCTTTAATATTTTATTGACTACTTCCAAAACATAAAAGAAATCAACATAAATATTTGATATTTAATGATACCAAAGTCAACATTTTATTTATTAAAAGTAGTCATCCATAATGAAATTTAACCTTTCTAATTTTTCTAAGGTTTATTAAATAACCTTTTCGAAAATAAGTCACTTTCAATTAATAAAAAACATGCAATAATATGATCGCATATGGCTTTAAAGGTAAAGCAATCATCTTTAACATACAATCATTCAAAAATAAAAACTATAAACTACTCCCTCTTTTCTATTTATTAAGCCACCTAAGATATAAGGTAAAACTTATTTTAAATAATCGTTAAATCATAACAAACATTAAAAATACTTTTCATTTACCCATATGTTGTAGGTGAGTTGGAGAGGGTAGGGCAATCCTCTGAGGAAGGTCCCTGGTTCAAATCTCCACCCTACCAAATGCACATTGGGTACCCAAAATCCAATTGATTATGTTGGTGAGGTCAGGGTCGGGAACAACCCTTGGGTGATTTTGACGATGTAGAACTCCCTAGTCATGGTTTCTCAGACCAAGGCAATCCTGCAAGGGATTTTTTGCTAAATTAAAAAAAAATACTTTTCATTAAGGAATAAATATAATTTCAATACTCACCTTATTTAAAATTTACACTTTAAATCATACATTTACCAGCATATCAATCATTTCCTCACTAGTCCCATTGACCTCCTTGCTTTTTGGAAAAAGCAAATTTACAAAGCAAATATTTTCAAATTATCTAAAAGATATTAAATATAAATTTATTATTTTTGGGAATGGCAAATATCTCAATTCAAAGCACTCCCATTAATTAAAAGGGATTCTTTCCAACTGCGCATGACAGGTAATAAATTGCTTCACAATTTCACATATTTAACTTCTTATTTATTACTCACTTGAGACTTCATGAAATTGCCTAGTAAATAGTAAATTTTGGCGGTAACATATTCTTCAAATACACAAATTTTATCAACTAAATAAGGCATCATCACTACTCTCCTTTATTAAAATTTTGTTTGCTCTAAACAAAGGGCGATAGCTAAAATAAAGTATGGTTGTTCCAATGTTAGAATAAAAGCGAAGTTTATGAATCCTCACATTTTTAACCTCTTATACATTATATATAAAATAAATTTATTTTCCTTTTCAATTACAACTACTTGCATCTAGTTGCTTTGATACCCCTAGGTTTATAGTCTACATTACTCTACAATGGCGACAGGTGCGACTACCAAGCTCTACAAACTATTATTAATTTAACCTAAGTACAAGTTTACATACAAAGATTTAAATTTGTAATTTTATATAACAAAAAGTGAAGAACACAAGCTTATACTGGGAGGGGGCTGAACAATATAATACCACTTTTTACTTTTCTTTCCCAATCAATATTATGCAATGTATAGATAGCAATATCAACATTAGTAATCAAGCAATACATAAAACACCGTACATAATAGAGACACCATAATTTATGTGGTTCACCCAATATGGGCTACTCCATGAAGAAAATATTTCACTAAAAATTTCTCAATTAATATCTTGGTAATCCTTCCCTATTACAATGTTTATGGACCTCTATCCAAAGGAGATACCAATCCCCTAAATCAAGTTTGTGGATCTCTATCCATAGGATGACTCCTCCTCTGCTCTGGCTGGTGATCCTCTAGAAGACTACTACCTCCATTGCACTAGCTTGTGGATATCTCCCCATTGAAGACTCTTGTACCCACTCATAAGACTTGTCATGACTACCCTGGTTGATGGATCTCTATCCACTAGAGACTATTGTCCTCTCTACTCTGTCACCTCCAAAGCTCTATCTCAAATCTACATTAAACATAGTCCTTCGATCTAGCACAAATCTGCTCAATCTCTATCTCTGGTCTGGCACAAACTTATCCTCAAATCTGTACCAAACTCTGCTCCACAAGTCCAATCAAAACTTGCTCAATTCTACTCAACAAGTCCACTCAGAACTTGCTCAAATCTGCTCAACAAGTTCACTTAGAACTTCCTCAATTTTCTCAAGTCCACTCAAAACTTGCTCAAATATTCTCAATAGTTCCACTCATAACCTTCTCAAACCTTCTCAATAGGTGCACTCAAAACCTGCTCAAATATTCTCAACAAGTCCACTCAGAAGTTGCTTAAATCTGATCAACAAGTCCACTCAGAACTTGCTTAAATTTTCTCAACAAGTCCACTCAGAACTTGCTCAAATATGCTCAACAAGTCCACATAGAACATGCTCAAATCTGCTCAACAAGTCCACTCAGAACTTGCTTAAATTTGCTCAAAAAATCCACTCAGAACTTGCTCAAATCTTCTCAACAAGTCCACTCAGAACTTGCTCAAACCTACTTAACAAGCTCACTCAGAACTTAACCAATATCATAGAAACATAAAGAGAATTGTTAGAGACCCAATATGTTTCAACTCAATGCTCAATCACTTTCTCAACTCAAATTAGAATATAGGGTAGTTTGTTTCATGGAACTAGAAAAATCACTTCACACACCCACTTGACTAGGCTCAACCAAATATACTCAACCAATCACTCAAGAAACAATCCTTGCTCACAAACCCTAGTTCAAGCATGTAAACATCAACTCAAAATGTTTCCAACAATGCTGAACAACAAATCTCACATAACAATGATACTCATGTTCTTTTCAAACTCTAGTTCAAGTTCTTTGCACAACAACTCACTTCAACAACAATGCTTGTAAAATAATCTTCACATAACAATTATACTCATGATATTTTACACAACCCTAACCCAGGTTCTTCACACTACCAATGGCTTCAACAACAATACTTATAAAACAAGGTTTTAATAACAACTCTTTATTCCAGAAAACCTTGAAGCATTAACTCAAACACTCTCGAAAAGAAAACCCTAATCAAGTCCTTTTCACTCCAAACTTATTTTTCAAAAAACCAATCAATCAACTCAACTATGGAAGAATGTGTTCATACCTTTTTCTTGATGATGAAGGGATCTCATAAATCTACCACAACCACAAACACTTCTATGCCAAACTTAAAGAGGTTAGAAAGTAAATCTTTTCTCACAATATAATGTAAAATACTCAATTACACCTTATCACTCCACCTTTCAAAAACAACCATCAACATACATAAATTATTTATTGAATAACACCTTATAAAATCCCAACTAATAGTAAATTCAACAATCACCAAAATAACTCAAAACCTCTTTAATCAATTTTAATGGCAAGAAGAATTTTAGCAAAAATCAAATCCTTTTTCATTAACAACCTTAATAGCATAAATCCCTTCTCAAAAAAACAATCTTTCAAAAACCTTATAACTCCAAATAGCACAAATCAACTTCCAATAAAAATAATCCCTCACAAACCCTTATAACTCCAAATGCAATTTAATTAACAATAAATCTTCACAAACCTTTATAACTCCAAATGACCCTTTAATAAAACCTTAGGCAATATAATTTTAATCAAAAAATTACCTTTGCCATTAGTGGGATTCAACCCCATGATCTCTGCCTCCATGAACGCTCTAGCCATGAGCTTGACCATTGCATGCGCTAGACTCACGTTTGAAAACCAACGAGCACTTTGTGCTCCTTCTTCACCACCTGGCACTCAAATCGAATGCAAAAAAAAGTCTTCCTTTGGCACATCCACGAGAATCGAACGTGGGCTCCTCCTTTCCCAACACCTTCACAAAGCATGTGCTACCAATGGACCACCGTGTCCTATGTGGCTCAAACCATACGTTGTCCTATTTTTGTCTTCTTCCCTGGAACTAATAAGACAAAGCTCTTTGTCTTATTCCTCAACATTCACAATGCATGAAATACCTTCAACATTTTTGCATGGTAATTAATTCGTTGAGGGGTAAGTTTCAAATGCCCCTTTGGGCATTAATTTATACACAAAACCACCATTCAAATTTAAACGTCGATGCTCCTTAATTTTTATGACATCAGTGCTAGCCAAACCTTTATATAATTTATAAATTCTTTAAATTCCAATAGAATTTAAATTTTATAAATTATATTTTAAAACCTTTGACTTTAATAAAATTAAAGTCTTCCATTGGGTATATTTAAACTTGCAACTTGTACTCCACTGATCTGATTTAAAATATTCTACCACCATGGGTTTGATTAAACTCTCATAAAATATTATTTTGCCAATTTATTCTTCAACTCTTCGCTTTGTTCCTGGTGTTAATAATGGTGTGCTCCATGGTGTTGATGATGGCTCCATTTGTTCACTTTGGCATCAATGACAACTTTTTCACCTTGACATCAATGACAACTAACTGAGCTCAAAATGTCCAATTAAAAGTATTTATCATAAGGAATCAAACCGTTCATATGATGACCTTATAGTTTTTTGGGCTGCTTGGTCAACTTAATGAACCCATTCAATATGTATAGTCAATTTTCTAAATTGGCAGACAATTTTCAGCATACCACTTATTGGAAACATAAACCCTGCTCAACCTATGGTTTATATTATCAAGTGCAGCAAAAAAATTCTTCGAGCATACCAATTTAAAATGACATTGAAAGGAGAACTAAAACACATTTCAAATTTTTTCTTTACCAAATGCAATTAATTTTTACGTAAGTACAATGAGCAATATCCAAAGATCTACATATTAGAGTCTAGATTAACTATTTATTTAGAGACGAAAAGTATCCTTAACATCTAATTGAACCACTACTTAACATTGGATAATTGACAAATATAAATAATCATGGTCGTTTCACCAATATACCATTTCTTGAGAAAATAACTATTTATTCTACTATCAGATAGTGGCAGAAATACATTCATCAATCTTACACATAATCCTCTTTCATTTTAAGATACACGATGCTCATATCATTGTTAAATTTAAAATTTAATATTTCTATTTAATTTATTATAACCCTGATTTCATATAAATTTCATTAAAAAAATCCTAACATCTGATTTTGAAATAACATCTCATTTCTACAACATATCCAAGAAAATCAATAAATAAATAAACTTTACGAAAGTAAACCTAGTTATAATATTTTGAGTACATAAATAAGCTTATATCATTTACCAAACTAGATAAAGGTTAGTAGAGCTTTATAAACGAATTATGTGAAACAGTTAATTGGAAGCAAAACTTTAAACTAAACAATACTGCTCTATTGTCATTGTGAGCTTCACCTTTAATTTTCAATTAATTAACTCAAAAGAAAATCTAAGGTTAATAAAAAATTGTTTTCAACTTATGCCAGATGCACTCAATAAATGATTCAAAACTTTCCTCATAATAATTTTTATTTAGTCTACCCAGTTGAGTAAGATGAATACAATAAAATTACATTATAATTCATAACCGCTTAAATTATTTGAACATAAGTAATATATTCACTTAGTTTGGTAGAGTTAAACATTTAGGTAAAGTCTTTAAATCAAACAATTATTCATCTACCTCAAAACTAATAAGGACAAAATATTTTTCCAAGCTACCGTAGAGGGCTCTAACACAATAGATTCCAATTACTAAGGAAACCAACTATCCCAGATGTGAATGCCCGACAAAGCTCCGTTGACTTCATTTCTTGGTAGCAGTGACCCAACTTGGAAGGTCTTCTACAAGATAGGTGAATATGTAGATGGTGTGCAAAAATGGGTCAACATAACCTTGATGTATGTAAGCTAACAATGCATTCAACACGCAGACATACATATATGCAATCTACCGATGCAACCAATATACAATCCCTCATATCATCATATTATGTATATATTATAGCATTGTGATATTTTATCAATCAACATACATTTTTAGAAACCACATAGGAGTTAAGGTCTTGATCTTATTCAACAATGATTTACTCTATGTTTTGGTTACACCTGACAATAGGAGTTTTTAACAAAAAAACCATAGTATTTTATAGAATTGCAGACCATTAAATTATTTTTATATTATTAAACCAACATGTCAACTATTCAACATACATTGAAAACATGAATAAGTCTTTTTTCAAAAAACTAGCAGCTGAAAACTATTTTATTCAAGCACATTATATAACATAAGAAATGAAATGACTTGGAGTTTAGTTGGTAGTGATTCACAAGCAGCAATCTTCGCACACAAATACATTTTAATCATCAACCACCTAGAGATGTCCCCACGAAATGCTATCTCATTGCTTAAATAACATGAGGGAGGTATTAACTAAATTCCATGCAAGAATGTCAGGCAAGAGAATAGGTGGAAAATATTGCTAAGTGGCAATAAACTTCGGAGTCTACATAATATAATAAACCACTATTTAAATTTTACTCCAATATTATTATTCATTTATATTAATATTTATATTATATTATTTATAAAAATATGTAGATATAAATATTTTAATTTTTTATTATTATGTATAATTACAAAAAATAAATTCAATCAACAAACAACTGAAAATGAATTCTCCAACTTAATGTATGCAAAATGCAGCAAAACTTCATCAAGCAAACATGCATATGATGCAACAAACAATATGTCCCTATATGAATTTTCCCTTAGTGAGCTTTCATGTACTCACAGGTCATTGTGCACATCATGTCCTACCTTAACTCTTGTGAATACCCCTATCTTTCTACTTGTAGGTGGGTAACAGGTGCTACTAATCAGCTTGAAGATGAATCATGTTACCTGCAACCACAAAACTCATCAGCAATATCTCATTCTAAATAGCAAATTAACAAACAAAAAATGGAGAGGGATGTTACATTATCTCCCACTAAGAATAAACACATTTCTCTATTTTTGAATTATTTATACACATCATAAAATATATAACAAAATCACATATACTCAATAACATGTTGCATCCATCAAATATATATCCAATCATTAAACATATGCAATCATTAAGCAAGAATATGCATTTATAAATATATATAGTTTCAATCAGATAGATATGATAATTGTTCTCTCATGATTTCCACATCTTCTAATGTGGCATTTCTATCAAAATAGTGGTCTCATTGGACCTTGCACTGATTCATAGTTGTCTTTCTGAGCTACTTGGTGCTAAACCCAAGTATTTTTATCGGTAGACTTCTATGAGATGCGGATTTGATATATATGAATGGGAAACATCCCACACATGTGATGGATCTACCACATACTTCCTAAGGAGGGACACATGGAAAGTGTCATGGAATTTAGACAAATTGGGTGGCAAGGCTAATTTATAGGCTACTGGACTAATTTCATCAATAATCTCAAATGGTCCTACCAACCTAGGACTAAGCTTGGTGGATTTTATTGAGCTTTAGATATAAATAAAATTTGAGCTTGGTGGGTTTTATTGATCTTTAGATATAAAAAAAATCTTCCCAAATTATTCCATCTAATATTATTCTATGAAAACTTGTTTCAAGGAATGGATAAATCATTCTTCATTTATCCACTACTTTAAACATCATATAAGCAATAATGAGGAACTCAACACTACAGCAAATGAGAAATCATTTTCTCTAATATATTTTTTCCATATTAATAATTTTTTTTAACTTAATTCTTTTATATATATGACACTACCATAGAATGTATCTAACATTTTTTTTTTAACAATGATCTCTTACGTCGAGCTTAATAGATTTGTTTAGAAGATTTTATTCTTTTAGAAAACTCTATCTCTTACAGATAATTCCCTAGTGTCATCTTAATATTAGCATAGCTCTTTTGCTTATTTTGATGTTTTTCTCTTATTTTTTATAGTATCTACTATGATCATTATATGATATTTATTTTCTACCCTTATGGAAATTCTACCTTTTTGTATATTCATCCTTACTCGGTGTTTTTTGGTCTTTTAATGTACATTCTAATCAATCAAAATAGAATGCTTTTCAAAATTGGTTAACAAAAATATTAGTAATGTTTATTCAAAAAAGTATAAAAAGTGTTTATGCATATCATCCAAATCCTCCTGTGTGGCATTCCTTTCAAAAAATATTGGTCCCTTCAAACCTTACATTAATTAAATTTTTGCAACTGTTGGATTCTGGATGAGTATCAGGATGATGAAATTTTGGTATCTTCAAAGCTGAGGATGGCTTGCTCCTCTTGACGAACAAAATTTTTTGCATGTTATAAGGGGTTTCTCCTTAGATGCTTCTTTACAATCAAATCATTGTAAGCATTTACTGGCATAATGGGTTCATCCATAGATGTAGCATCTGTGTTATGGTGCTTAGATATGCTTATTATCTCCTTGAGTACTGGTGGATTCGAAATTACTCTCATGGTTTTTAGTCAACTTATTTGGTTTCATTCCCTAATTACTTTTTATTAGCTTTGGTCTCATCCCTATCTTACCCTTATTTCTTCTACATCATTTCTCGATAAGAAGCTCAATATTCATCTATTTAAATTATAGTTTTTCCATTAATAGTTTAATCAAAGTTGTAGATTGTTCCAAATACACTTGGAACAACTTGATTACTACTGCAAGATCCTCCATATGGTTATAAAAGAGCTATGTTAATTATTTCTAAAATTATAAAAATGATACAAATAATCCTACAACTTAAGTATTTTGTGGCCTGGGGTTTTGCAACCTAGGCTCTAATACAAATTGTAACAACCCAAGCATATCTCACCTAGTTGTCCATTCTAGTATTACTCTCTAGAATCACAAAGCAAAAATTTTGACTCAACATGAAGTTAAAGATAAATTTAAACTATTATTCACCCAACATTTAATTAGTACATAGCATAATTTACTCACTCCAAGAAAACCGATTGCTACATATGGTCTCTAAAGTGGTCAAGATTGGTCAGTTCCCACAAAAGATGGCATATTGTTAACACATTCTTCTCCTTTACCAGAGGTCTATGTTCATGATGTGGGGTTATCCTTATAGGGCCCATATCACCTAGAAGGGTGGACGCATAGTTCCCCACCCCATAGAATTGAGGACAAAAGGTTTATTTGACCTATGATCTATCATTAGTTTCTATCCCTACTATTTGTTATTCATAATTTATGCTAGGGTATAACATTAGTATACCTTGTGCCTAGTTTTAGTCCACTATATTATGGAGACAACTAGGGCCCACCAACTCTATGGCTCAGGTCCAGGTATCCCAGGTCATGTTACAACTAACAATGAGACATCTCATACCATCTCACCAATGAACCTTCTAGCTCTGAAGTCTAGCATCTTCTAGAGCCGGTATGCTACTAGTAATTCCCTAGTTGAACAATATACGTGAAATCCCTAATGGTACTACTCGTATTATAGCCTAGAATGACGTTCCATTCCACCTTTCGTTACTTGTTCATAGCAAAAGAACCACTTGTCTAGTGCAAGTGCTATAAAATGACTATCACCGAATCATGATATTTACCACTTGCAAATTATTGGTATTAGGTGGATGTTCGTATGATTTAAGGAATCATCAAAGTATTAAAAATTATTCACCCACCTTGATGAATCCCTAAGAAATTTTACTTTTAGTTTAATAGGTTGTGAAACCTCAAACCCTTGACGACATTGATTTTTGGTAGGATATAGATAAGGTTTATAAATTTTTAATAAATCTTCTGAGACACTCTTGGTAGTTTAATAATTAACTAAAAGTATTTTATTCAAATATCCAATCTAGAGAACAATATCAAACTAAATATTAAATTATAAATAAAATACATTTATTTAAACTATATTAAAACATTATTAAATAACCTTTAATATTTTACTGACTACTTCCAAAAAAATAAAAGAAATCAACTTAACTATTTTATATTTATTGATATCAAAGTCAACATTTTATTTATTAAAAGTAGTCATCCATAATGAAATTTAACCTATCTTATTTTTCTAAGGTTTATTAAATAACCTTTTCAAAAAATAGGTCACTTTCATTAAATAAAAACCATGCAATAATATGATCATGTTTATCTTTAAAGGTAAAGCAATCATATTTAACATACAGTCGTTCAAAAAGAAAAACTATAAACTACTCCTGCTTTTCTATTTATTGAGCCACCTAAGATCTAAGGGTAAACTTATTTTAAATAGTTGTTAAATCATAACAAACATTAAAATTAATTTTCAATAAGGAATAAATATAATTCCAATACTGACCTTATTTAAAATTTACACTTTAAATCTTATGTTTACTAGAATATCAATCATTTCCTCACTAGTCGTGTTGACCTTCCTTGCTTTTTGGAACAAGCACATTTACAAAGCAATCATTTTAAAAATATCTAAAAGATATTAAATATAAATTTGTTCATTTTTGGAATGGCAAAGATCTCAATTCAAAGCACTCCCATTAATTAAAAGGGATTATTTCTAGTTGCGCATGACACGTAACCAATTGCTTCACAATTTCACATATTTAGCTTCTCATTTATTCCTCACTTGAGACTTCATGAAATCGCCTAGCCAATCGTAAATTTTGAGAGTAACATATTCTTCAAACACACAGATTTTATCAACTAAATAATTTATCATCACTACTCTTCTTTATTAAAATTCTATTTGCTCTAAACAAAAGGTGATAAAATATAGTGTGGTTGTTCCAATGTTAGAATAAAAGCGAAGTTTACGAATCCTCACATTTTTAACCTCTTATACATTATATAAAATGAATTTATTTTCCTTTTTTATTACAACTATTTGCATCTGGTTGGTATGATGGTGCTATATCTATAGTCTACATTACTCTATAGTGGCAACAGGTGCAGCTACCAAGCTCTACAAACTATTGTTACTTTAACTCAAGTACAAGTTTACATACAACGGTTTAAATTTACAATTTTATATAAAAAAAAACTGTTATCATAAGGTATCAAACCCTTCATATGATAGCCTTCTTGATTTTTAGGTTTCTTGGTTAACTTAATGAACCCATTCAATTTGTGTAGTCAATTTTATAAATTGGCAGATAATTTTCAGCATACCATTTATTAGAATTATAGACCCTGCTCACCCTATGGTTTATACTATCGAGTGTAGAAGAAATATTCTTTGAGCATACCAAATAAAAATAATATTGAAAGGATAACTGAAACATATTTCAAATATTTGCTTTACCAAATTCAAATAAGTTTTTACGTAAGCACAATGAGCAACCTCTGAAGGTCTACATATTAGAGTCTGGATTAACTATTTATTTAGAGATGACAAGTGTCCTTAATTTCTAATTGAACCACTACTTAACAGTGGATAATTGACACATATAAATAATCATGGACCTTACACTAATATGACATTTCTTGATAAAATAATTATTTATTTTGCTATCAGACAGTGGCAAAAATACATTCATCAATCTTGTAGCGGATTTAACAAAGTATTTACACACAATCCTCTTTCAGTATAATATACACGATGCTCCTATCATTTCTGAATTTAAAATTAAACTTTTCTATTTAATTTATTATAAACCTAAGTTCATATAAATTTCATAAAAATTAAGTTCTAACATATGACTTTGAAATAATAGCCCATTTCTACAACATATCCAATAAAATCAATAAATAAATTACGAAAGTAAACCTAGTTCTAATATTTTGCGTGCATAAATAATCTTATATCATCTACCAAACTATATAAATATCAGCAGATTTTTATAAACCCTATGTCAACCATACACTATAAAAATTTTCAAACTATAAATCCATTGTCTAATACCAACATGCTTCAACAAACCTAATATTCTGGAAAAACAGGTGTTTTAAAATAATTCCACGATGATCGAAGAAAACCAGTAGACATACCAAAAATCTAAGTTTATTTTGCTTACCTAATAGATGACAACACCAAATGGCCAAATTAAAGCTTAACCGATGTGAATTCCAAGGGCTTATTTAACAATTAAAATGGATCGGGTTCTACCCAGGTGTTGTAGGTGAGTTGGAGAGGAGAGGGAAATCCTCCAAGAGAGGTCCCAAGTTCAAATCTCCACCCTACCAAAAAAGTTGAATTGGGTATCCAAAATCCAATTGATAATGTTGGTGCAGGCAGGGTCGGGTGCGAATCTCGGGTGACTTTGATAGTGTAGAACCCCCTGTTCATGGTATCTCAGACCAAGGCGGCCCCGCAAGGGGTTTTTCACCTAAAAAAATAGATCGGGTTCTTTCACAACCCCAAACTGAGAAGAACCAAAAATCAAATTAAAATTTAAGATATCTTATGACAGCTAAAATTGACAAGCATCACACAACTGCATTACGCACCTCAAGTTATAATTAACACAAGACTTTTAATATCAAGTACATCCTATGTTTAGCGAAGGGTACTACATTTATACAACACCATTTTTATTTATAAGAATGAAAGTTTTATTATAGTAGAAAATCAAAGTAGTCTGAAAAAGAAATAAAAGTTTTTTTTTTGTTAAGTAGCGTTTGTATTTACAGCGGGTTTTAACTAGGATCCCAAAACTTGATTACATAAGAGTTGGTAATAACATGCTAAGAATAAGCCATTACAACAAAATTCTGGGCCCAAGGCACCAATACCCTGAAAATGAAAAACAAACAGAAATCCCGCCCAGCGGGAACAGGTAAATTTGAACAATCCCGTCCAGTAGGAAACCACCAATTTTGAAGGAAGGTAAGTTTGAAGATCCCACCTAGTGAGGAGCAGCTAAAAACTGCCATCGTGTAAATCCTGCCCAACATGAAGCAGCAAAAAACCATTATAATATAAATCCCGCCTAGCGGGAAGCAATCAAAAAACCACCAAAGAGTGAATCCCGCCTAGCTGGAAGCAGCATAAATCCATCTCAGTGTAGATTCTATTCAGCGAAAAGTAGCAAAAACCTCTACCAATTTAATCCCGCCTCTCGAGAAAACCAGCAAGAAATGAGAAAAACTTGCCCAGCAGGAAACCTAGCAGTTTTGGAGAATCCCACCCCACCGAAAACCATCCCGCCCAACGAAAAATCATCCTGCCCAAAAAAATGGGGAATCTTGCCCAGTAGGAAGTAGCTAAAACCAACAAAGAGGAGATCCCACCCATCGTGAAGCAGCCAGAAAGCACCACCAAGAGAATCCCGCCCCCAGGACAACCAACAGGAAAAGACAACAGGTTAAGGGACCAGGGATACAGGTACTGGGGATCCTAGGTGGGAAGAGGTAACAACCACAAATATGGGATCCCTGGGAGCCTAGCCTGGGGATCCAGGGTCTACATGCATAGATCAGATCCCCCCAAGATTTGAAAAATGCAGCAGAACCCAGAGAACCCCAACAGCAGGGGCCAAGAATCCCATCCTTGCACAGGAAAAACTTCAGGGAACTAGGACTAAGGCTAGGAACAGCCCAGGTAGATAAAAAGTCCCCCCCAAGGCCAAACAAATGCCCAGGGTGTCCACCAAGTAGCAAAACCAGCACAAATAAGCCTCCAAGCAGGAAATCGAATAGGGCCCTCCCCACAGGGATGGGACCAACAATAGCCACAGGATCCCAGAGAGAATTCACTAGCAAAAATGGGAAAGAGGCCCCCCCAGACCACCCCCAAAGCAGTAAGGACCTCAAAGGAAACCCTAGGAAGCCATAAAAAACCCAACCAATCACCCCCACCACCCAGAGAACCACAGGGAACCAGATCCATGCCAAAAACCTGCAAAAAACCCCAAGGGGAAGCCTGAGGGAAAAAAAGGGAAGGGATCCCAAAAATAGCAAGGAACCCTGGGAAGCACCAAGCCAAAAACTCAAACAAGGGAACCCTGACCGACTGGGAGAGGTGTAGAAAGAGGAGAAGGATCTCCCTCAAGGAGATCATATGCAACAAACAATCCCAGGGAGGCATGACCTGGGAAGAGCCAGGGACTGGGCAAGAACTAGGGGAGGGGGAGCAGGGAAGGGATCGGGACCCTCCCGTCTCTATTTTTTTCCCTCATCCCATCCTCATTTTCTTACGAAAATAGAAGTTATTTAATAATACAAAGAGACCTCCATTTAATACCTTCATGAAAAATATTCAGCACGGCTAACAATGTAAGCTTGAATTGCACAAATACTTTTTGTTTTACTTATTGAAAAATTATTGCTAAGTTCAATAAAGGGCTTACTCTATTTTTGAATTGGCAATAATCAAATTCACAATAATATATCATGTTTTCATAATCCTCAATGGCTAATGTTGAGTTTATACTAGCATCCTATATTTTCATCTATGTCATATTTTTAAAGGAAAACTTATATTTATAAAGTAGAATTTTACTTTCTAGACACCATTTTAAAGTACTTTTGAATACTCTGGTAGGTATGATGAATTATGTGAAGGAAGTAAAACTTTAAACTAAACAATAATGCTCTATTTTTACTGTGAGCTTCGCCTTTAATTTCCAATTAATTAACCCAAAAGAAAATCCAATTGATGCCAGACGTACCCAACAAATGATTCAAAATATTTCCTAATAGCAACTTTTATTCAGTCTACCCAGTTGAATAAGATGAATACAACAAAATTACAATATAATTCATAACCGCTTAAATTATTTGAACATAAGTAATACCTTCGGTTAGTTTGGCAGAATTAAACATTTAGGTAAAGTCTTTAGATCAAACAATTATTCATCTAACTCAAAACTAATAAGGACGTAATATTTTTTGAAGCTATCGTAGAGGTCTCTGATGCATAGCATATTCCAATTACTAAGGAAAACCAACTATCCCAGCTATGAACACCCAACAAAGCTTCATCAGATTCATTTCTCAGTAGCAATGACCCAACTCTAAAGGTCTTCTATAGGATATGCGTAAAGATAGATGGTGTGCAAAAATGGGTCAGCACGGATTTGATGTATGCAAGATAACAATGCATTCAATAGGTAAACATACATATATGTAATCAACCAATGCAACCAATACATAGGACCTCATATCATCATATTATGTATATATTATAGCATTGTGATCTTTTATTAGTCAGTATATATTTTTAGAAACCACACAGAAGTTAAGGTCTTGATCTTATTCAACAATTATTTAGTCTATGTTTTGGTTTCATCTAATAATAAGAGTTTTTAATGAAAACCCATAGTATTTTATAGAATTGCAGACCATAAAATTATTTTCATATTATTAAACCAACATGTCAACTATTCGACATACATTGAAAACATGAATCGGTATTTTCTTAGCAAACCAGCAATAGAAAACTATTTCATTCAAGCACATTAAATAACATAAGAAATGAAACGACCTAGAGTTTAGTTGGCAGTGATTCACAAGCAATGATATTTGCACACAAGGACACTTTAATCATCAACCACCCAGAGATGTCCCCAAAAAATGTTATCTCCTTGCTTAAATAGCATGAGGGAGGTATTAACCAAATTCCATGCAAAAATTTCATGCAAGAGAATAGGTGGAAAATATTACCAAGTGGAAATAGACTTCGGAGTCTACATAATATAATAAACCACTATTTAAATTTTACTTCATTATTTTTATTCATTCATATTAATATTTGTATTATATTATTTTTAAAAATATATAGATATAAATATTTGAATTTTTTATTATTATATATAATCACAAAAACCAGATTCAATCAACAACCAGCTAAAAATAAATTCTCCAACCTAATGTATGCAAAATGCAGCAAAAATTCATCAAGCAAACATGCATATGATGCAACAAAAAAGATGCCCCTATATGATTTTTCCCTCAGTGAGCTTCAATGTACTCACAGGTCGTTATGTGCATCATGTCCCACCTTACCTCTTATGGCTACGCCTATATTTCCACCTGTAGGTGGGCACCAAATGCTACTAATTAGCTTGAAGGTGAATCATGTTACTTGCAACCACAAAACTCATCAGCAGTATCTCATTCTGAATAGCAAACTTACAAACAAAAAATTGAGAGGGATGTTGCATTCTCTCCTACTAAGAATAAATACATTCCTTTGTATTTGAATTATTTATACACATCATAAAATATATAACAAAAGCACATATACTCAATAACATGTTACATCCATCAAATATACATCCAATTATTAAACATATGCAATCATTAAGCAAGAATATGCATTTATAAATATATAGGTTCAATCAAATAGATATGGAAATTGTTCTCTCATGATTTCCAAATCTTCTCAAGTGGTATTTCTATCAGAATAGTGGTCTCACTAGACCTTTTACTGATTCACAGATCCCTTTTTAAGTTGCTTGGTTCTAAACCCAAGGATCTGGATTGGTGGACTTCAATAAGATGCGGGTTCGATATCTGTGAATGGCAAAACATCTCACACATGTGATGGATCTACCATATACTTCCTAAGGAGGGACACATGAAAAGTGGTATGGATTTTAGACAAATTGGGTGGTAAGGCTAGTTTATAGGCTACTGGACTATTTTTGTCGATGATATCAAATGGTCCTACCAACCTAGAACTAAGCTTGGTGGATTTTATTGAGCTTTAGATAAAAATAAAATCTAAGCTTGGTGGATTTTATTGAGCTTTAAATATAAATAAAATCTTCCCAAAGCATTCCATCTGACATTATTCTATGAAAATGTGTTTTAAGGAATGGATAAATTATTTCTTCGTTTATCCACTACTTTAAACATCTTATAAGCAACAATGAGTAACTCTACACTATAGCAAACAAGAAATCATTTTCTCCAATACTTTTCTTCCATCTTAATAATTTTCTTTAACTTAATTCTTTTGTATTTATGACACTACCATAGAATGTATCTAGCCTTTTTTTCAACAATGATCTCTTAGATTAAGCTTAATAGATTTGTTTAGTATATTTTATTCTTTGATAAAACTTTGTCTCTTACAGATAATTCCCTAGTGTCATCTTAAGATTAGCATAGCTCTTTTACTTCTTTTGATGTTTTTCTCTTATTTTTGATAGTATCCAATCTGATCATTATATGATCTTTGTTTTCCACCCTTATGGAAATTCTACCTTTCTGTATCTTCACCCTTACTCGATGGTTTTTTCTTTTAAAGTACATTTTGATCAATAAAAAGAGAATTTTTTTCAAAATTGGTTAACAAAAATATTAGTAATGTTTATTCAAACAAGTATAAAAAGTATTTATGCATATCAGCCACATCCTCCCATGTGGCATTCCTTTCAAAGAATATTGGTCCCTTCGAACCTTTTATTAATCAATTTTCTACAACTGCTAGATTCTGGATGAGTATCAAGATTATGAAATTCTAGTATCTTTAGAGCTGAGGATGGCTTGCTCCTCTTGACTATAAAATTTTGTGCATGTTGTAGGGGGTTACTCCTTAGATGCTTCTTTACGATCAAATCATTGAGAATATTTACTGGCATAATGGGTTCCTCCAAAAATGTAGTAACCTTGTTGAATAGATCTTTGAGGGTATTTGCTGGTGAAATGAGATCCTCCATAGATGTATCATATGTGTTTTGGTGCTCGGATCTACTTCTTATATCATTGAGTACTTGTGGATTCAACATTACTCTCATAGTTTTTATCCAAATTTCTTGGTTTCATTTCCTAATTGCTTTTCATGAGCTTTGATCTCATCCTTATATTGCCTTTATTTATTCTATGTTCTTGCTTGACGAGAAGCTCAATGTTCTTCTGTTGAGATTCTATTTTTTCCATTAATAGTTTAATCAAAGTTGTAGATTGTTCCAACTGCACTTGGAACAACTTGATCATTGTTGCAAGATCCTCCATTTGGTTATAAAAGAGTTATGTTAATTGTTTCTAAACTTATAAATATGACACAAAGTATCCTACAACTTAAGGATTTTGTGGCCTAGGGTTTTACAACCTAGGATTTGATACCAACTGTAATAACCCAAGCATATCTCACCTAGTTGTCCATTCTAGTATTACTCCTTGGAATCATAAAGAGAAAATTTTGACTTAACATGAAGTTAAAGTAATAGTTAAACTATTATTAACCCAACATTTAATTAGTACATAGGCATAATTTACTTTCTCTAAGATTATTGACTATTGTAGACAGTCTCTTGAGTGATCGATATTGACCAAATCCCACAAAATGTGCCATCTTGTGAACACATTATTATCCTTTACTACAGGTTGATGTTCACAACGTGGTGTTATCTTTATAGGGCCCATTTCACCTAGAAAGGTGGATACATAGTTCCTTGTTCGTAGCATGGAGGACAAAGGTTTTTCTTTCTTATGATTTGTCATTAGTTTCCATCCCTATTGTTTTTTATTCATAAGTTATGCTAGGATATAGCGTTAGTTTACCTAGTGTCTAGTTGTATTCCATTGTCTTATGGAGACAACTAGGGTCCACCAATTCTCTAGATCGGTTCCAGGTATCCCAGGTCATGTTACAACTAATGATGAGACATCCCATACCATCTCACCACTGAAGCTTCTAGCTCTGAATTATAGCATCTTCTAGAGTTGGTATGCTACTAGTAATTCCCTAATTGGACAATGTACGTGAGACCCCTCATAGTACTACTCGTATGATAGCCTAGAATGACATCATATTTTTCCTTTTGTTACTTGTTCATAACAGAAGAACCACTTGTCCTATGCAAGTCTTCTAGAAAACGGCTATCACCGAATCATGATAGTTTCCACTTACAAACTACTAGTGTTGGGTGGATAATTGTCTAACTTGAAGAATCATCAATGTATTTAAAATTTATTCACCCATCTAGATGAATCCCTAAGAATTTTTACTTTCAATTTAATAGGTTGTGGAACCTCAAACCCTTGATGGCATTGGTTTTTGGTAGGATATAGATAAGGTTTATAAATTTTTAATAAATTTTCTTCTAATATTGAAAGGAGACTCTCTTGGTAGTTTTATAATTAACTGAAAGTATTTAAATAAAATATTTAAGGTAGAGAATAATATCAAACTAAAGATTAAATTATAAAGAAAATACGTTTATTTAAACTATATTAAAACATTATTAAATAACCTTTAATATTTTATTGACTGCTTTCAAAAAATAAAAGATATCAACTTAACTATTTAATATTTAATGATACCAAAGTCAACATTTTAATTATTAAAAGTAGTCATCCATAATAAGATTTAACCTATCTTATTTTTCTAAGGTTTATTACATAACCTTTTCAAAAATGAAATCACTTTCATTTAATAAAAACCTTGCAATAATATGATCGCATCTAGCTTTAAAGGTAAAGCAATCATCTTTAACGTACAATCATTCAAAAAGAAAAACTATAAACTACTCTCGCTTTTCTATTTACTAAACCACCTAAGATCTAAGGTCAGAATTATTTTAAATAATCGTTAAATCATAAGAAACATTAAAAATAATTTTCATTAAAGAATAAATATAATTCCAATACTGACCTTATTTAAAATATACACTTTAAATCATACGTTTACCAATATATCAATCATTTCCTCACTAGTTGCGTTGACCCTCCTTGAATGGTATAAGTAACCACTCCTATCTCTATCATAGCATTGAAGTCTTTCATAAAGAACCGATCCTTCATTTTTAGTTCCTCCAGTACTTCCTCCATCAAGTCCTCTTCTTCAATCGCCATGCTCACTATGTCTGTCTACTAATCAACCTCCTCCAATTTCTCTATATGGAATGAGGATGACTTTTTTGAGTAGATTTTAACTCTTCTCCCTTTGTAAGCAATCTCCATATGAGAATAATCAAGGAAAAATAATCCACCCAATTTTATAGTGAATTCTCTAAATAAGCACATCTTGAAACAAGGCTCCAGGTCCATGATCACAATCTCTTGTATGACAGTCACCTAGGGAAATTTATGAAGTACCATAGGTACATCTTTGATCACCCTAATAGTCTTTATCAAAGTACCATCCAGCTATAAAATTCTAGGATAGATCCTCGTATATTCCATACCCATGACATCACACACTACCTTGGGCATGACACTAGTGGTAGTGCCTGAGTCAATCATGCAATTATGTACCACCCACCCCTTCATTTTCAAGGAGAGATAAAATGGGGAAGGCCTATTCTTTCTCACTCCCATAATAGAACTACCTTGGGCCTACTCCACATGAACATTATTTTAGCTTTTGATTAGTTTAAGGGAAGCTTGGAGCAAATCAATATGTCTAGGGATGAGTAGAGCATCATATATGCTAGCCCTCAAGGGTGTTTTCTTTAATTCATCAATAATGTTAAAGGTTGGGATTTTGAATTGCATATCCTTGTCTCTTTGTGGGTGTTAAAATTTACTCATATACCCATGGGTGACCTCAATATACTAGTGCTTTTATAGAGAGAGATGTTTCAGCTTATCTCTAGCCTACTCCTAGATTTTACCTCCCTTTTCTTGGGCTTCCTTAGGTTTGGCTTCCCTCTACTGTTGAAAGGGCTTGTGGATAGGGATATTTTGTAGAGTTTCCTTTTTAGATTCATTCTTATCTTTAGTATTTATGGGTACCTTAAAAGGAGTTAATTCCTTTGGGCTTACTTACAAAGGCTTCTTCTCATATCTTTTTAAAATAAGGATTTGATTAATAGGTGGCACCATAACGTTGTGACCATCATCCCTAATCATATTGATTTACCCTTTCTAGACTCTCTCTATCTTCTCAACAACCATATTTTGCACATAATTTTGATGCATCATACAAGTACTTTTCTCATGGGGTCATTACATGTAGAACACTAATAATATGATTTGTATGTAGAGGTTGAGGTTTCTTCCTCTTCATTGAGGACTGTACTAGCTTTTTCAAGAGGCTTACTAGTGGAGGTGGATTGATCTTTGGTCACATATGGGAACCTTATTGCCTGAAAGTTTCTTTTAACCTCCCTTCTTTTCATTAGAGTGATCTCATTAGATAAGTCTCATAAAAAAAATTATTTCTTGTATGATAATTGCCTATAGATCTAGGGCAGGCAATGCAGGTATCACAATAGGGGCAAGTAAAGCTGGGATCATTGGTGAAGTTAAAAGCATTTCAATTGCAAATGGGTTGGGCCACTAAGGAAAATTTATAGGAGGTGGAAGTGTGGGATAGGTAGGAGCTAGAATAAATGGTTGTCATTGACTCTGAGGAATATTTGGAAAGATAGGCATCAGAGGTTTGGGAGGCAACCAACCTATGGCAATAAGAACCTTCTCTACCTTTATGGCTTCTTGAAATATTTAGGGAAAGGTGAGGATATTTGATTGCCTAATCATCAATACTAAGTTTGAACTGAAGGCTCTTAGGTAATAATACACAGCCTATTCATTGGTTGACCTATGACCATCAGGTACTCTTTACCAAGTGTGACTGAATCTAATGTTGAAATCTACTATTTCTTCTTGTAAGGTACTTTTGTATCATTGTGAACTGGGTGAGCAAGGAAAATGGGTTTGCTTGCTCATTGAACTCTTATGTTAGTTTGATTTCCAAGTCCACCTAGGATATTATACTTTTGTTAGGTAAAGTTCTATACAATTATAGCATTTTTTCTTTCAGGGATATGACCAGAAAATAGATCATGACGTCTTCTTCTTGAATATTGTGAACAACAACCAATGATGCCACATCCTAGAAATGCTCATATGCAATTTTTTTGATATTGTTGTAGGTTTGTATGGCCTTCAAAGCTATCAAAGGAATATCATGTTTTTTCACAAGATCAAGAGGGCCCATGTGATTCCAAAGTTCTAATTCTAAGCCATTTCTATTTGTGGAACAACAAAATATTGAGATACTAAGTGAATATCATTTTGATCTTCCTCTTGGTTTTTAATGAAATATAGAAATAGGAGTGAGTCACTATTAGGTATAGGTTTCTTTCTTACAAAGGATAGTTCTAATAACTTGAATGGATATTCAGAGAGGCTAGCCCTATATATTGTAAACATGAAAGGACGATAGGGATGATATAGCCTTATAGGTGTATCTTTAATAGAGTTGCCAGGTTATTGCAAAAAATTAGGTAAAATAGAGTATCACCATCCTCTAGTTTATCTGAGTTATAAGACCAAGTCCCATCGAGTGTGCCAAAAAATGTTGGTCAAAAATTTATCTAATGGTAAGTATTGTGCACCCACAGACCTCGACCAACTTTGAATGGTCTCAAAATTGGATGCTTTGAGACCAATTTCTAGAGAATGTTGGTTCCTTGAGGTTCTAGTTAACTATATATGAGGAAAAGAAAGCAGAGAGAAAAGAAAGAAAGCTAAAAATGTAGAACTTAAATAGGGACGGATTCGCCCACATCAAAATACATGTATAAATTTAATTCCCAATAAAATATTCATAGATTATCTAACAGACTATCAAAAATCTCCCATGAACGTTTATCACACAGAGTTCAATCATGAATTCCAAAATTAGAGAACAAAAGTATAAATGCATAATGTAAAATTATAGCACATCCATTCAACTAATTTTAACAAAAAATAAATAATTAACCAAACAAACATACATACATGAGAAGTTTCTAGAGACTAGACAATAGCCTCATACCATAGCATCCAACACCAATTATAAAAAAATGAGTGTACTCCAATACAATGGATTGGTTCAGGAATCATGTAAATCCTATAATAAATTGCATTTAATTACAAAACCCTTAACTAACATAACATTGATGGTTACAATACAATATTTACCATATAAGGTTAGATTTACAAAGTTAATTTTACTAGCTCATATGATTATCAAATTAACTCCATATTACATTATATAGTATTAGCTCATATGCTTGCACCATTCTAATATAAAATATAATGTCATTATTTACAAATAATAAAATATTGTGTATTTGAACAAGTATTGTATCTATATTTGATAAATTTAAATATATTTTCTTTAGATAGTATGTGAGGAGAATTTTAGGTTTGCTATTTGTAAATGGGATAAGGTTTGTAGAGGAAAGAAAGGTATAGTGTCAATATTGTAAATTTGTTGATTTATGAATTTTAGATTTTGATGTAAAACTTGGATGGAGATTATTCAAAGATCAAGAAATATTTAGGAAAAAATTTAAAATATATAGGCTCTATGGATGTAGAATACTTTCTCAAGAAGTAAACCTTGCTTAGGGATTGACAACATGGAACTCCATATCAAAGAGTTTGTAAATAATCAAAAAATATATTACATGGTCAGTGAATTATGGGGATTCTACAAATTTTGTCTAATGCTTGGTTTAATCCTTATCCTCTTATTCCTAATAAAAGGTGGAAACCATTGGCTTAGGTTTGTTTGGCTTGTAAAGCTTCAAAAATAAAAATATTGTATTTACCATGAGAAAAAATTCTAGATCATCAATTTATACAGTGAATTGGTTGAGGAGAGGAACTCAAACAAATAATGGATGAACTCAAAAATATAATTCAATATTTATATTCTCTTTTTTTTCATAAAAGAATAAGTTGATTTAGAATCTAACAAAAGATGGTGGATACTCCATCACACTAGGATATAAGCATTTAAATAAATTATAAATTTATACTCCCAAGGAGTCCTTTGGAATATCATATAGTCATATGAGGCCCTCCCTAGGGTTTTGAAACTCCTTTGGTTAGGATTCAAAAATAGAATTCATATAGGTGATAATTTACAAGGAAGATGCAATGAACCTTTTAGGTGTGCCTTATGTAAGAAAGTAGAAACTTTAAATCATCTACTTCTTCATTGTTTCTTTATTTCTATTATTTGAGAATACCTTTTAAAAAACATGAGAATATATTACATTACTCCATTGACATTAAATATTTGTTGAATTTTTGGATAAATTATTTCAAAGTAAAAGTATTAAATGGCCATTGAGGATTGGTCCTACAATTATTTGTTATGATCTATAGTCTTAAAAGTAATAATCTAATTTTATAAAACATATACAAAAATCATATTGAATATTTAATTTATATTATAATGTCTTTTATAGAAATTTTATAGGCATGGTGGTCATCATATAAAGTCTCAAGTATGGAAAATATGTGCTATCCACTTAGTTATAGCATTTTAAGATATATGTAAGGGTGATTTGCAATAATGTAATTAATACAAAGGATCTACATAGACTCGTGACAAAGCATAATTGGGTTCATTGCACTTAATTTTAATGGTTCTTGCTAAGAAAATCCTAGAAATGTTGGTATACTTGGTGTTTTTCAGATAAAAAAAGAAAAAAATTATCATCTATATAGAATCATATGGAACTGTAATAACTAATTAGGCATAGGTTATGGCACTTCTTATATGTATCAAAATGACCATGCAAAAATATTGGAGAAATATTTTGATTGAGGTGGATTTAAAGATAATTGCTAATGTTATAAAAATATATATGTGGTGTTTGAATAAACAATAATATTATTCCAAATGTGTATTAATTAATGATCAAGGTATTATCTTATAAATGCAAACATATCTATAGAGAAGAAAATATGGTTGCAAAAAAAACTATCTAATTGTAGATTTGATCTTTTTTTTAGATAATTTAAAATTTTAAAATTCAATTAGCCAAGAGAATATTATATCTTAATAAAAGTGGCATTGGGAATTTGATAAAGGAAAATTATCAATTTGACAGAGATAGAAAATATCCCTGGTAGAAATTTAGTCTAAATATGATCTATTTGACCTAATAAGAGATGTAATGTTCTATAGTTTTGATGTGAGTGGCACCCAAAATAAGCCATTGATAGCTTATTAGATAAAATACACATTTTATATTTTTTAAATGGAAATAATTTAAAGTGTAATAAATTTGTTGTTGATTTTATTTCTTAAGAGTTCTATGGATTATGAAGATATAGGTCCTTGTTACCTTGTTAAATAATGAGTTTTCAATTCTAATAAATTAGTTTTATTGTTTTATAATCTTTACAATAAATTATAGATTATAAGTGTGGGAATATATTATGTTTATTTCCTTAAGGTTGAGGTTTTATTTTTAATTTTTTAACTCTATGAGCACATAATTCAAAATAGCTATGGTGGGGCATAAAAATTTATCTTGCTGATTAATATAAAAATAGTAATGTAAATACAAAATGCAAGAAATCAAGTAATCTATTAAGAATTTAATGGATTGTACATTGAAATCTATGAAGATATGTAGAATATGTACAATAATATATGTTTCTACTCCTATCTAACTACTACATCAAGCCTACTACAAAGCAAGAAGGCACATACACATGCACACGAACATGCACACATGTGCATGAATGTGCACACACACACATACATATAAAGAGAGAGAGAGAGAGAGATGATGAAGTGGTTTATTTTCTAGTGATTATAATAGGATATATGATAGTTACAAAATTAGATAATTCATATCCTTTGTGATACCATGTATAGGTATCTATTGATGGTGCCCTTGGTGATAAGTATAGGCAAAGGAATTAGTGTTTGGAGATTGAGGTGATAATAACAATCATGCCTACCAGGATAAATGGCACTAGCATTGGCACCTATTATCATTGGACTATGAAGTGCTAGAAATAGGCAAGTTAAGGTTAATTCCAATCATAAGGCTAGTGGAATAGGCTAGAAACCAGTGTTGAATGATTCTTGGATGTTACTATAACCAATAATCCCACACTAGAATGGGTGCTATTGTTTCTAAACATACATCTAGATTGGAAATTTTTTCTCAATTCAACTATGAATTATTTTTCTATAGTGAATAAATTGGCATGCTTAAATGAATAAAAAAAAGTTAATATAATTAGTCTATTCATAAACCTATTTGTTGTTATTGGATTGATCCAATCAAATATTCAATTTTGAAGGCTAAAGTTATTTTATGTCATTTAATGTAAGGTGACAATATGGGTGACTAAATTTCATATTCAAGACTAGATGAAGGCCCAATCATGGTGATAAAATTACTTTAAATTTTATACCTCCTACCTAGCATGAACCATAACAACAAGATCTAATATTGTGGTTTGATTATTAAATACATTCTTTTTAAAGAGGAAGCTAGATTTTATCTTTGAATCAACACTAATGTGGATCTCAATGCTTTCATAGAACTCTTTGTAGATGGTGCTATTCCACTAAAGGATTTCATGGACTTGATCCTAAATTTACTAAATTTGTTTAGGATATTTTATTCCTTTATGAACCTCTCTTTAAACATGGAATTTGACCATGTTACTATTAAAATGTTAAATATTTCACAAGTAATGCAAGATCTCATTCATATATATATATATATATATATATATATATATATATATATATATATATATATATATATATATATATATATATATATATATAGTTCCATTGTTACTATGCCATTAAAAATACTTCTATACAAAAATAGGTATTTTTGTGATGCCAGTATATTTTGTTATCTAGCTATAATTGCTTATTATAATGGTTATATTTTTTATAGGAACAAATATGTATCTAATGAGGCATAAAATGTTGTTCTATATCTAAGAACATAAATTATTTTACCTAATAGATGGTGGAGAAAATAGATTTTAACTCATCAACATGAGAGAAATTGAATTTCTAGTGGCCAAAGGCATTAAGAACCAGGGGCTTTATGATGATTGCAATTAATTTAGGTGATCTATAACTTGGTTAGTGTTTCCTTTCATATGGTTGATGTTATATGGAATTGTAATAGGAAGGTCAACCACTTCTAGTGGTTCTCCCTTTGTAACTTTGAGTATATAGAGACTAAATAAATTTTTGATATATATTTATGATAGTTTCTTTGTCTAATATGTAATGATTCCACTATAGTATGCTTAAATAATGATATAGAACTCTTAGTCATATGTGGGACAATTTAAACTATATAATTAAAGGTTTTATTATGGTAAATAACCATATACATAGAGTGAGAAAGGATTATGTTAAGTGTATATTTTGAGGTATTAGTATTGACTCAAATATTTATTATAGGTTTCATAAAACAAGGATAAGAGCTTAGAAAATATAGTTCCTTAGTTCCTTAAGTAATTTATGCTATTCATGTATCCAAGTGTACATGTATTTGGCATCTCACTTTAACACTTGGTTTAGACCAAGCAATTGCAAATAATTCTAACACATGCTAATCATTGAAATTTTTAAGTTCTAATAATTTATGATGATGTATAAGAGTATTTGAATGAGGCCAATCTAAAAAAAACTAGTCTCTTTTGGTCTAAAATGAAATTATACTTGTACATAATAAATATCATAGATTAAATACATTTGAATTTGAATGAACACTTTTCAAGTGCAAGAAATTCATGATAGTGTAGTATGTTTATGGATTGGATGATGTACTCCATGTATCCTTCATACATTCTTTCAATACCTAAATTTCATTCATGTATACATATATAATCCATAATAATCACAAAATATTATCCATCATCCATATGAATGTTGATCAAGCATTGATGATGCTAATGGACATGACCAACCATTCAAATAGACCTTATTTGTACTTTATGGTTATTATATTTTGGTTGGCTCAATAAAAATCTAATTATATCCCAATTTATGGTCAACCTTGGTGAAGTACTCAATAGATGTGAATGCTTGAGAAGTTGTTATTCTAAGGAATGGAATAGTAATTTTTTACCATGATTTTGTTAAGCACTATTTAGTTGATGTGGAGTTTCTATGAGCCATAATTTATATATACTTACTTAATTTTGGGATTCCATAATATGAATCACTATGTCAAATTTCATCCTTTTTATGAACATCGAAATTTGGTGTTGAAATTTATCATTCTCTAGAATGTATCAATCATAGATTTATATTTTGGGAAGAAGCCTTGTTAGTGGTAAGTAATTTGGATGATTGATCTATGAATAAATTAGAACCCACAAAGGTAATATGAATACATATTTGTGTGTCAAAACTACTTGGTACATTTGATGCTACTATTTCTATTAAAAATTTCAATGGACCAAGAAGAGGTGGCAACAATATTATTCTCTTCCAAAAGTTTAAAAAATAAAAGCACAATATTTTCTTTCTAATTAATCATCTTATTTAGTTCTATTTATAATACTTCAAGGTATAGACTCATAAACATGTGTCATTTCTATATCTAGGTTTTCCTAAGAATAAAATCACACTCATCAAGTGAAATAATTTCTATAGCATCTCATCCTTGAATTATTAGATGCAAAAATGAGGTGATACTATTTTATGATGTAAATAAGTATTTTTATTAGACCTATCTAATATAATATGGTTGATAATGAGGTATCTTTATTAGATTCATTCGCTTCATTATGTTTACAAAAATTAGGTGCCTTTGGATACCATAGTCTACAGTAAAACAAAGAGGCTCTTCTAATGCCTAGCCTTTTAAATAAAAGAGGTGCATCTTCTTGTTTAAATTATTTGACTTTTTATATAGTCATTACATTATTTAATATTGCTTGTTATTGCACCTCATAGGAGGTTAGCTTGGTTGTGATGATTATAACAAATCAATGTGTATTTATCATTAGATAATGCATAAATTAAAGTTGATTAATTTATATCATTTAATATCTGAGCACTTTGATCTTAATACTTGTGCAAATGAAAGTGGTGTAGAGGCTACGACCCACTAAATCTACTCACATGCAAGTGAAGAACTAGGTAGGAGTTTGAGTGTTTTCTTACTTAATTTATCCATATTTCTCTCCTAAATAAATTACTCTATTTTATATGTACTATTTAAAGGCTAACCATGAGCATTCCATGCACATAATTGAATTTTTGTCATTTATAGAGAATCAACCAATAATAAAATATACAATAAAGTATGAGGGGGTGAGCAATAGTCAAGTAGCAGTGACAATTGGTGATAGTCAAGCAAGAAGGGATAATTTAACCTATGATCCATCTCTCAGCCATGACACCATCTTTCCTCATTGTCAACATTTTTGTAAGTAAGATCACACTTTTTTCCAACTAGATTTTTATTTTTATTCACACTTACATATCAATCACTTTTATTAAACCACTACTTGACATTGTTGATGCTCTCTTGATCTGTACATCATATATGACAATAATATCATGTGTGTCACAATAATATTTGCTTGTAATTGTCCTAAATAGATCTTTCCCAATGATATCCTAAATTTGTATCTTAATCATATTCTCATCTACTCTAATGTCCATATAAATCCGCTTTGATAGTGTTTATGTAGCTCTCCAAGTCAAAATCATCTACAAATCTAAGTAGTATACATGATTTTATTCTCTAATGAATATAAACCTTGAAAAAATATTCATATTCAGTAGTCATCGAGAAATAATAGTATTTTGGCATCTGGTGATCAGATTTTTCATAAGGGCTTTTGCAACAACCAAAATAAATAACTAGAAGTCTCCTTTTTATCAAAATTTAACAATTTGATGGCAAAAAGCTTGATGCTGAGAAATTTACCCCCAAGCAATAGCAATATCAAATGGTTTCCTTTGAGAAATTAAGAAATCCTAACTTTAAAAGGAATTTTTATAAATTGCTTGAATTACAAGGGTAATTTTTTCTTATTGTTTGAATTTCAAGGGTAATGATATTTATCTTGTTAGTGGACCTAGTAAATCTTGGTCACAGGTAAATTTATCATCTAACAATGTATCTTAATTTATTTTGAACACAACTGCTTTAAAAATCAAGAAAGAGAAAAAGAAAGTGAGAGAAAAGAGAAATAATAAAGAGAGAGCAAGTTATTATTAAGAAAAGACACAAAAAACCTAAAATCAAGGCTTTGCAAGAACATAATAACATTCTAGTATTTCTTGCAAAGGCAATTTATTTGTGGTCCTAGATCCATGGAGACATAATATGTGTAAGGCAAGAGAATAGTTGACTTAGAATCAAGGAAAATTTGAAGATTTATCAAGTTATAAATCTTAGGTTCAACTCCTTCACTTATTATTTTTCTTCAAATTGAGTACTCTAAAAGGTGAAAAATATATTTTTGTCTTTTAATGCATGAAGCATTAAGTAGGAGAGTTGAAACATTTAAAAATAAAGCTTTTTTTGTAAAGGTGCAGTTTTGGCTATGACAAATACCTTCCAAATTTGAAATATCTAATTTCAATTTCATAATTTGTATACCTTTCAAACATGTTCTTAAAAACACTAGTAACATTCAGTATTGATGACATCTCTAGCTTGCATTTAGAGGTCAAGTTGTCATATTGAGCTATTGTGTCTATAGCCTACCAAAATTACCATAATGATGTCCAGGCATTAACCCTTTAAATCATTGAGCAGATATAAGGACATCATTTTATTTGTACTTTAACTTCATAATCATACCCTATTCATCACTATTGCTAGACATAAATCCTAAATTTTAGAAATTTCAAGTATATAGGGAAGTTACACCTACATACAAGGCATTCTCTTTAAGTAGGTTTCATTCACAAGATGAATCACTTTCTATATTACCTTGGTACCTTGTGTCATTCTCTTTCATGTACCTTAATGTCTCACTCATGTATGTCCACATATATCAAGAGGACTCACATTTTTCATGTATTTATGGGTATATAGGAAGGGTAGGTAAATAGAAGGGTTTAGTATGTTGAATTGGTAGTATATTAAAAGGGGAACCATTTGAAAGTTATAAGGAACCCTCACCATGGATACATCAAATTGTTTTCTTACAAATTCATATCTACTCAACTGTCCAAACTTTAGACCTTGGAAACCTAATATAAGAATCATCTTAGTAGTTGAGAAATTTTGGGACATTGTCATTGACAAAGTCACTCAACCTACAAAGGATAGGATCACTTTTTTTCTTTTTGGATTGTAAATTTAGGTTGGAGCCACCTTCACTTCAAATACCTTTATTTGTAAATATTATCTCAATATTTACTACACATGTACATTCTTCTCCTAATGACAATGTTTGGAAAGTTCTCTTTTGTTTGGATATATTTGAGTAGACTATTGTATTAATTGATAATCTTATATCATACTACATCTTATATGTCAAGTTTTTCCATTGTATTATGGAATTCACTAGAGTACTCTTTGATAAGTTAGTCTCATCCTTGGTCCATTCACCACCATTTGAGGTATTCATTACATATTCGATAGTATGGATCCTTGAAATTACCAACAAATTTCCTAAGTAATCATGGAGATAGGTATGATGCTAGTGTCCTTTCTTTTATCTTGAGTAACATATGCTTCTCACCAATCACAAACAAATCTGACAATTCTCAATATGAAAAATATGCTCTTCTCATATTTTTGATAAGTTTTGAACCTAGAATGCATCAATATCACATTAAAAATAAAAATTTTAACTTTGACATTGAATTACATAGAAATTTCAAAGCTTTTTAGTTGAAAGAGGTAGATTTTTACTTACAATAGGAATTTTCCAATGTATCTACATGAAATAGTCAAGCATTTTAATTTCGTGTTTGGAAAATATTTCTTCAAATGTTACACTGATGGAACCAAAGATTTTGGTGGAAGTCAATATATGAAATCATTTGTTGTAACAAGGAATAAACACAAATGGATTACCTATTATTATTTTTATCTATTGATAGCTTAACATTATACAAGAGGGCATGCATATGACTTCCTACTCAAATACTAGTAATTTAGAATAGTTTGAATAGCTTAAGAAATTATCACATTAGTAAATAAAAAAACAAATACATAAAGATAATGTGCAAGAAATAGCTCTATTGAAATTTAACCAAATCATGGAATTATATGAACATTGAGTTGTAGAAAATGTACTATAATCTCTATTAGATAAATGTACTTACTTTTGTCTAAATATTGAATCAATCCTACTCCTAAGTAAGAATTTTTCAAGTACAAGAAGAGTATGAATAGGTGTTGAGGAAGACAAATTAGTATATTCTAACTATTGCAGGAAAAGCATGACGACTATAAAACTATTAACAATGTATGTTCCTCATGGCATAAATACTTAATACCTATTGATGGCCATCCTAATATCAAGTATTGTTTAGGCATAGTAAATGGTGATTAGTGGTTGAGATGATGTTGTAACTAGCACCTAAAAGGGACAATTATGCTAGCATTATAACCTATTAATGTTAGACTATAGAGAGTGGATATTAGGCTAGATGAGGATGGCCCTAAGTCTAGGGGCTATTGGAAGTATCTAATAACCAATTCCAAGTGTTTCCTAGATCTCACTCATGATAGTGTAGGTTTCAATTCATTTTAAAATGGTCATGTCAAGGGTTGGTATATGTTATCATTATTAAAATACTAGATAAGATCATCATCCTTATAAATCTTTTCACAATTATTTTAGTAACAAAAAACAATTGCTACATTGAAATAACACAAAGAGCTTTAATATACCAATGAGGCATACTCCAATGGGTCAAAAATAAAATTGCTTAAGTGGATTTCAGAGTGTTCGTATCTTCATTGATTCAAAAATAGTTTCTATATTAAAACCATATCATGAAAAGTGGTCAATGAACTTTATAAAACTAAATTCTATTTTTTCTCCCAACCATATTTCATGAGGTTGTGATTGAAACCAAAAATATGCTTGTGATTGAAACTAAAAAATTTTGCACCTCTCTTAACATTCAATGGGATAATGTTGGAGATAAAGTGTTACAGCTAATATGGGTGTAATTTGCAACAATGAATTTTAAAATTTATTTACATCCTTCATTAAAATAATATTCTTATAACCCACATTACAATTTAAATCTCTATTAATTGCTATTTGCATTTAAAAATATTAAGTAAAATACTCATTGATATAATTTATTAAAATAATATTGTTACAACCCACATTATTAAATTGGTATATACATTGAAAAATATAGGTGGAGTGTTCATTTGATAGTTAGATGGAATAACTATTGACCATAAGTTATGAATTACTATCTCTAATGTTAGACCATGAAATCGTAAAATCTTCATAAATTGGATGGCACTACATGAAATTTTTTATAATAAATATCATGTATCTCATTGGAAAAGGATAACCAAATTTAGAGAAGTGATTTGATCATATTTATATCACTTGTATAGCATAAGCCTTCTCTTGATCTCTGAGAGAGACAAATACCATAGGGATTTTTCCCTCTTGTGGTGGAGGTGGGCAATCCATTTCAGTTAAAATTCTTACTATGACTTCTCTTTAAATGGAATATGTTCTCAAAAGACTTAAGTGAGGGATATTTGCATGTGTAAAAGCTAACTCTTTAACCATGTCCCAAGGAATGACTCTAAACAATTAGTGAGAGTTAGGATCCTCCAAAGTAATAAGCCTTGACTATTTATGTATTGATTGATTATAATCACTATGATTAGAGAATTGGTTTTAAGAAATATTATTAGATTATGAATCTTTATCATCATTAGCTTTGTTGAAAATTTGAGGTAATTTGAGGCATTTTATGTTGTCATTGATGTCACATGGATCATTGATGTCACATGTATCACATTGAGTTTTGGTGGCCAAAATATTTCATAAATAAGCATTTATGATATTTCGGAAAGCATGGCTATTTACAGGGTTTTTGTGAAAACCAAGGCAGGCAAAATAAAAGGTTTTATTTAAAACCATGGATGGAAGATTTGGCTTTTCATTTTGTCAAAAAATTTGCCCCGGTGAAGGAGATAATTAATTTTAAATATTTAAGTTTAAATTTTAATCATTTAAAAATTAAAATTAAAATTAATATTTTAATATTTTCGACGTCAAAAAGGAGGAGGAAAATAATATTAAGTCATAGCCGACATCAAAAGAAAAATGTGGGCATATATAAATATGCCACTAAAATTTATATTTTCCCCAAGTCCTCGATGAAGATAATTTGTTCGAAGCGCTAAGGAAGCAAAGTTTCATATTCGTTTGAAAACCAGCGAAGAGAAGAGAGAACAAAGGTAAGGGAGGTTCCTTACCTATCACCGTAGGTGCTTGTGGCCTAGCGACAAGAGAAAGGTGCGTAAGGTGTTTAAGAACCAACAGATCCAAAGTTTGAATCCCGTCGGTGCTGGTTTTTGCAAGGTAAAAAGGGAGAACCTTTTGCACACATGGTTTTTGAGGGCAAGTTCGGAGGAAGCAAGAAGGAGGTCTTGCGCTCTTGGTTTCTATGTGAGCGGTTGGCTCACATGGTTGTTGGTACCGTAATTTGAGTGGTGCAGGGGTAGTGACAGGGGATCGAATCCCGTTGAGGTTAAAAGCAAGTTATTAATTTTTCCAAATATTTTATTTTTCTAAGGTTGCCCTAGGAGAGATAAGGTTTGTGGTGCATGTTGTGAAAAGGAAAGATTTCTAGTGATTTTCCTTTTAGAAGTATATCATATTATATATCGTTGGAAAGCTTATTTCGAGGGCTATTTGATTATTTTTTTTAGAAAGGGAAATAAGGTGTACATAAAGATATATTTATATTTTTGTAAAAGGGTTCAAGTGAAGGTTGTTTTGTTCTTTTCAAAGTGTGTTAACTGTGGCAGATTTTCCAAAGGGGTTTATTCATCTTCATAAAATGTATGGGCACATTCTCGTATTGATTTTCTATGGTGGTTGATTTCTGAAATATCATTGGAGGTAAAAATATTGTTTATGGTTTCCTTTTAAAAAGAGATTGATTGAATGCTTCAAGGTTTTTTGAATTGAGAGTTGTGTTTAAACCTTGTTTTATAAGTATAGTTGTTGAAGCCCATTGGTTGTGAAAGAACTTGAGTTAGAAAATAACATGAGTATCATTGTTATGTGAGATTTGTAATTGAGCATTGTTGGAAACATTTGAGTTGGTTGATACATACTTGGACTAGGGTTGTGTGAGGAAGAATTGTCCCTTGTGGTGATTAGTTGAGATTGAGTTTATAACATATTGAGTCTCTAAAAATTCTCTTTATGGTTCTATAAGACTCGGGTTGAGTTAAGTTGAATAAGCCTAGTCAAGTGATGTGTGAAGTGATTGTTCAAGTCCTATGAAACAAACTATTTCATTATTCTGATTTGAGTTGAGTTGAGATTGAGATTAGAACATATTGAGTCTCTAACAATTCTCTTTATGCTTCTATGAGTTGAGTTGAGATTGAGCCTAGAACATATTGAGTCTCTAAAAATTCTCTTTATGCTTCTATGAGTTGATTTGAGTTGAGTTGAGTTGAGATCATTGTGGATCATTATTGTCATCTATTGAAGAGTACATTGCCATTCATTGTTGAGTTCATATTTGAGCTTTACCTTCATATATTTATGGGCAAATTTATGGATAGTTTTGGGACAGTTTTGAGAAAGCTTTGTGGACAGTTTAGGGGTAGATTTATGGGCAGATTTGTGGACAGATTTGGGATAGTTTTGGGCAAGTTCTTGGTGAGCTTGCTAGAGCATATTTGGACAAGTTCTTAGTGAGCTTGTTGGAGTAGTTTTGGGCAAGTTCTTGGTGAGCTTGCTAGAGCATATTTGGACAAGTTCTTAGTGAGCTTGTTGGAGCAGTTTTGGGCAAGTTCTTGGTGAGCTTGCTAGATCAGATCTGGACAAGTTTTGTGTGAGCTTCTTATTTAGTTTTGGACGAGTTCTGTGTGAGCTTGTTATTCATATTTGGACATGTTCTGTGTGAGCTTTTTATTTAGCTTTGGACATGTTCTATGTGAGTTTGTTATTCATATTTGGACAAGTTTTGTGTAAACTTGTTATTGCCTAGATTTGATCAGATCAAATAAATCATTGTATTGGATATTTTTGTGTGAAATATTATAAGGAGATCAGCTTGTGGAGTACCCCACATTGGGGGAACCACATTAAATCTTGTGTCTCAATTGTGTGTGGTGACTTGTGCTCTTGCTTACTACTGTTATATGAGTTATTAATGTACACTGCTATATTTGGTTATTGCAATTAAGGACATTAATTGATATTGATTTGGAAAGAAAGTAAAAAGTGGTCTTAAATTGTTCATCCTCCCCCCTCTTAGTATAAGCTTGTGTTCTTTAATTGGTATCAGAGCGAGTTCTTTCAAAAAGGCTAACAGCTTGAGGGCAAATTCTACAAGAACATAGAGGGCTTCATAGAATGGATCATCTACAAATAAGGCTCCATTATTTTATGGTAACAATTATGCTTTCAGGAGCATGAGGATGAAGAACTACTTGATATCACAAGGATATGAGGTATGGCAAATGGTTGAAAAATATTATAGGGTTGAATGTGATCCCGAGGTACATAAGACTATCGAGAAATTGGTTGAGATCAATGCAAGAGCAATGAATTGTATTTTGAGTGGGCTTTGTGAGACAGATTTTGCAAAAGTCATGGTATGTACTTCAACTAATGAAATTTGGACCAAGTTGTGGAATATTTATGAAGGAGATTCCAAGGTAAAGTTGGAAAAACTACAAACTCATAGTAAAATATTTGATGAATTGAAAATAGAATATTCTAAAGATATTGCAAAGTTTTACTTCGAGTTAATGAAATCACTAACACCATGAGAGGCCTAGGTTTTGAGATGAAAGAATCAGAAGTTACTCAAAATATTTTGAGATAACTTCCCATGAAATATTATTCTAAGGTTTCAGAAATAGAAGAGACAATGGATATCAACAAGCTAACAATGGAAGAATTGCAAGGTACTTTCACAGCTTATGAGATGAGGATGAGTAAGCATCAGGTTCCAATAAAAGAGATTGCATTCAAGTCTTCATAAAAAGAGATAGAGAAAGTTTCAGAAATAAGTAGAGTTCCAGATAATGATGAGGAATATAACTTCATCAAAATTAATAAGGACTCAAGGAATTTTAGGGATATAAGGAAAGTTAGATGCTACAAGTGTGGTGATCTTGGTCACTATGCATACAAGTGTCCACATGAAAAAAATAGTGATGATGAAAAACAAGGTCACAGAAGAAAAGAATATGGAAAGCATAAGCATGAAAAAGATGATAGATTCAAGCAAAATAGGTATGATAAGAAGAAATTTTTTCGTAAGGCAAAGAAATCTTACTACATTGTAGAAGTAAGTGATAGCTCAGATCATAGTGATAGAGACAAATAAGATGATGAAAAGGAAGAAAATTTATTTCTAGGAATAGAAGGTGAAAGAGAACAATGCTTTGTGTGTGATCAAAGAGATCACAGATCAAGATATTGCAATGGTTTCAGTGATAGTGAATATGAGATGACACATCAAGGAAACAGGCATGGTCAAAGAAATATTGAGATTTTGTTTGCTATAGAAGATTATAATGATCTTAGTGACAGTGAAGATGAAGAAGGGTTTTTCTATGGGATAAGAGAAGTAGAAGAACATTCACTCCAAACATAAGAAGTTAAACAAGAGGATAATATCTCAGTTGATCTAAAGGAATACTTCAATGTTATCCATGAGCAACTACAAGAGGTTAAGGAAAATCTAAAATAATTGAGATGTTCTATACGTGAGAAGTTTGATCCATCACATGACTCAAAAGATCAAGATATTTTCACTAAGAAGGAAACATGTATTTTAGAGGCTATAGATATGGATGTCAATTTGCTACTTGACACAAATGAAGAAAAATAAGAGGAATATTCCAAAGCACCAAAGGTCTCATATTTTAGGTTTGGGGAATCACACTCAAAAGGAAACGAAGTGCTAAAATATGAAAGCAAGGAAGCACCTAAGATTTTTGAGGAAAGTTCCAAAGTTCCTATGGCTCCAAATATTTAGTTTGGTTCTTGTTTTGAGATAGGTGAATCAAGTTCAAAAGGAAAAGAAATTCTTGAAGAGAAAAGCAAGGAAGAAACTAAGGAAGAAGTTTTAGATACTACAAAGAAGGTTCAAGGATGCAATGCACAAGTTGAAAATGATCATAAGGATAATGGTCAAGAAATATATGAAGAACCAAGGCATGAACAAAGGGCTTTTCAAGGACATTTTTTTTATTGTAATAGATTTGGACACAGGATCCATGAATCAAAGAAGTTTGATTTTGCTAGAAGGAACTTCAAAGGAAGAAGGTATGGTTTTTAAGGACATTGTTTCTCATGTAACAAGATTGGTCATAGATATTTTCAGTGCAAAGGAAATGAGCAACATGGTTTTGTTTTTAGAGCTACACAATTCAAAAGTCATAATGGTCATGAAAATAGAGCTTCACAATACAGGGTTCAGGAAATAAATGGATATGGAAATTATTTTAAGAATGAATTCAGGATATGGGCACCATCCAAAGGCTACAATATCAAGTGTTTTAATTGCAATAACTTTTGTCATATTGCAAAATGGTGTAGGACTCAATTCCAAATAGGTTCAAGGCAAGAAGGTCAAAAGCAAGAAGGTCAAACAGGTTCTAGACAAGAAGATCAAGTAATTCATCAAGAGAAGGATATCAGAAAAACATGGAAGGAAGTTGATAGAGGAAAGAATCAATGTAATATGGGAGTAAAAGTACTCCCACCTCAAAATTAATCACCTCAAGATAGAAGGGGGTGAGGGGGCTAAGCTTAAGAGTCATATATTTTAGCCCCATAGGTGTCCCTTTTGTCATTGATGTCAAAGGGGGAGAAATTTGAGTAAGGGGGAGAGCATTGAGTTAGGTGGAGCAGCTCCAAAGAGAATATTGAGTTAGGGGGAGTAGCCTCCATAGAGAGTATTGAGTCAGGGTGAGCAGCTTTGATTCTCATAGTTGGTTTTTACAGTGACTGTGGTGATTTGCATTAGAGGTGTTGCCATCAATGATAAAGGGGGATATTGTTAGAAATTTGAGGTAATTTGAGGCAATTTATGTTGTAATTGATGTCACATGGATCATTGATGTCACATGGATCACATTGAGTTTTGATGGCCAAATTATTTCATAAATAAGCATTTATGATATTTTGGAAAGCATGGCTATTTACAGGGTTTTTGTGAAAACCAAGGTAGGCAAAATAAAAGGTTTTATTTAAAACCATGAATGACATATTTGAAATGGGTTTTTCTTAAAACCCAAGTTGGCTTTTCGTTTCATCAAAAAAGGTGCCCCGGTGAAGGAGAATTAATTTTAAATATTTAAGTTTAAATTTTAATCATTTAAAATTTAAATTTAAAATTAAAATTAAAATTAATATTTTAATATTGTCGACATCAAAAAGGAGGAGGCAAATAATATTAAGTCATAGCCGACGTCAAAATAAAAATGTGGGCATATATAAATATGCCACTAAAATTTTTATTTTCCCCAAGTCCTCGATGAAGATAATCCGTTCGAAGTGCTAAGGAAGTAGAAGTGTCGTATTCGTTCGAAAACCAGCGAAGAGAAGAAGGAACAAAGGTAAGGGAGGTGGCCTAGCAGCAAGAGGAAGGCGCATAAGGTGTTTAAGCGCCAGCAAATCTGAATTTTGAATCTCATCAGTGCTGGTTTTTGCAAGGTAAAAAGGGAGAACCTTTTGCGCACGTGGTTTTTGAGGGCAAGTTCGAAGGAAGCAAGAAGGAGGTCTTGCGCTCTTGGTTTCTATGTGAGCGGTTGGCTCACGTGTTTGTTGGTGCCGTAGTTTGAGTGGTGCAGTGGCATCGACAAGGGATCAAATCCCGCTGAGGTTAAAGGCAAGTTATTAATTTTTACAAATATTTTATTTTTCTAAGGTTGCTCTAGGAGAGATAAGGTTTGTGGTGCATGTTGTGAAAAAGAAATATTTCTAGTGATTTTCCTTTTATAAGTATATCATATTATATATCGTTGGAAAACTTATTTCGAGGGCTATTGGATTATTTTGTTTAGAAGGAGAAATAAGGTGTACATAAAGAAATATTTATATTTTTGTAAAAGGGTTCAAGTGAAGGTTGTTTTGTTCTTTTCAAAGTGTGTTGAGTGTGGAAAATTTTCCAAAGGGGTTTCTTCATCCTCATAAAAGGTATGGGCACATTTACCTATTGATTTTCTATGGTGGTTGATTTCTGAAGTATGATTGGAGGGAAAATTATTGTTTGTGGTTTCCTTTTCGAAAGAGGTTGATTGAATGCTTCAAGGTTTTCTGAATTGAGATTTGTGTTTAAACCTTGTTTTATAAGCATAGTTGTTGAAGCCCATTGGTTGTGAAAGAACTTGAGTTAGAAAATAACATGAGTATCATTGTTATGTGAGATTTATAATTGAGAATTTTTGGAAACATTTGAGTTGGTTGATACATACTTGGACTAGGGTTGTGTGAGGAAGAATTGTCCCTTGTGGTGATTAGTTGAGATTGAGTTTATAACATATTGAGTCTCTAACAATTCTCTTTATGGTTCTATAATACTTGGGTTGAGTTAAGTTGAATAAGCCTAGTCAAGTGATGTGTGAAGTGATTGTTCAAGTCTTATGAAACAAACTATTTCATTATTCTTATTTGATTTGATTTGATATTGAGATTAGAACATATTGAGTCTCTAACAATTCTCTTTATGCTTCTATGAGTTGAGTTGAGTTGAGTTGAGATTGAGCCTAGAAAATATTGAGTCTCTAAAAATTCTCTTTATGCTTCTATGAGTTGATTTGAGTTGAGATCATTGTGGATCATTATTGTCATCCATTGAAGAGTACATTACCATTCATTGTTGAGTTCATATTTGAGCTTTACCTTCATAGATTTATGGGCAAATTTATGGATAGTTTTGGGATAGTTTTGGGATAGTTTTGAGAAAGATTTGTGGACAGTTTTGGGGCAGATTTATGGGCAGATTTGTGGACAGATTTGGGACAGTTTTGGGCAAGTTCTTGGTGAGCTTGCTAGAGCATATTTGGACAAGTTCTTAGTGAGCTTATTGAAGCAGTTTTGGGAAAGTTCTTGGTGAGCTTGCTAGAGCATATTTGGACAAGTTCTTAGTGAGCTTGTTGGAGCATTTTTGGGTAAGTTCTTGGTGAGCTTGCTAGAGCAGATTTGGACAAGTTCTGTGTGAGCTTGTTATTCAATTTTGGACGAGTTCTGTGTGAGCTTGTTATTCATATTTGGACATATTCTGTGTGAGCTTGTTATTTATCTTTGGACAAGTTCTATGTGAGTTTGTTATTCAGATTTGGATAAGTTCTGTGTGAACTTGTTATTACGTAGCTTTGAGCAGATCAAAGAAATCATTGTATTGGATATTTCTCTGTGAAATATTATAAGGAGATCAGCTTGTGGAGTACTCCACATTGGGGGAACCATGTTAAATCTTGTGTCTCAATTGTGTGTGGTGACTTGTGCTCTTGCTTACTACTACTATCTGAGTTATTAATGCACACTTCTATATTTTGTTATTGCAATTAGGGACATTAATTGATATTGATTTGGAAAGAAAGTAAAAAGTGGTCTTATACTGTTCACCCCCCTCTCAGTATAAGCTTGTGTTCTTCAAGCTTGTGTTTTTCTAGAATTTTGGTCATTGCTTGATCATACTTGGTTTGTTCTTTAACACTTTTTTTTTTATATTTAGGATTACTCCTAATGATGGCACTCACATTCAAATATTGAGAAATTTTCCTCTAGATAGAGTAAAAGACCTCTAAAGAGCCTATGATGTTGGTACATGTCTCAAAAAATACTTGTTCAAAATAGTTGTTTTGAGTGGAAAGTTGTTGGTTAACCTTTGAGTGGTCAACTTGTTACTTAATTATTTAATGGAAAGCTAAGTATTTGGACATCAAGAAATAATACTTGACTCATTATGCATTGTTTAATTAGAATCACTAAGGTTAGAATATTGGGTTTAAGAGACATTATTATATTATAAAGCTTGGTCATTGTTAGATTGTGGTTTTTCTAGAATTTTGGTATTTGCTTGATCTTACTTGATTGTTTCTTTAACATAGTTTGTTCGAAGGAAGCTTTCAATATTTGGAACCACTCCTAGTGATTAAAATCATATTTAAATATTGGGAATATTTCCCCTCAATAGGGTAAAATACCTCTAAGGTACCTATGATTTTGGTACATATCTCAAATAAAGGATCTTTTTCAAAGTAGTTATTTTGAGTGGAAAGTTGTTTGTTAACCTTTGATTGGTCAATTTTTTATTTGAGCATTCAATGGAAATATTAGTATTTGGATAGCAAGACAATATTTTTCCTTCTATTGTTGGAATTAATTAAAGTCAAATATTTTATTAAATGACAATTCATAGATAAATTTCTTATAATGCTTACAATCCTCATAGTCATGGTCAGGAATGTCATGCCAAAACCAAAATGTATTTTCTTTATACCACTTAGGATTAGGCTTCCTATCAATACCAAATGGATGTGTTTTTCTCTTAGTCGTTGATTTTTTAATTTAATCCATATTAAGAGAGACAATTTCATATTTAATATGTTGGTATGATCTAGGTTTTGATCTTTGTTATTTTTTTTTGGAATAATACTTATTATACACATCTGTTGTGGGCAATGAACCCAAGTCACATCATCGATAATGCAAGTGGCATCCTTGTCGGTAGACCACACTCATGAAGATATCTTTGTTCTTCTTAATCTTTTATCATATAGTAAATAAGATGGATTTCTTATTATCCATTAGAGTTTTAAATAGAACCATTATGGAGTAAATGAATGTTAGTTATTCCATCCCTTATGACTACTCTATTATGGTATTTGGATTTGAATATTAGTTTTATAAATTTTTGTTCTTCCTCATATTCCTAAGGTTCTAGAATAAGTTTTGCAATATTGTAATGTAGTCAAATTATATTCTATTGATACCCATTCTAATTCATGGTAGGAGTCCTCTAATAAATATTTCCTTAAGAGAAATTTTATCAAAAATACATTTTGCTTTGCATCCTACATATTTCAATATTCTAATGAAAGCATCAATACTTTCACCCTAGTTTTGTTTATCCATGACAAATTATATGAAGGCATCATTATAAATTTTTCTAATTCCAAGCTTCTAAGTAATCCACCAATTAACTAAAAGATGTGATAGGTCATTTTGGTAAATGTTGTCCTCTTTGGTTGCCTTTTTCATTGGATGAGGTGTGAACTAGGTAGAATGGGAAGATCATGCCTCACATAGAGTGACATAGTAGGGTCAATTCTAAGAGCACAAGGTTCAGCTCAATCGGGGACCTCTAGGTTTTTTACAAAGGTCATATCCTTTATAAGATGGGGATATTTGGCACACTTTCTAATCTTATAGCTTGGGGGGTAAAAGGGTAAGAGATATAAAATAAAGAAAACTAAAATGTAAAACCTAAGCTAAAAAGGTGATGATGAGCCAAAGATCAAATAAGATATCCCTACACAACAATATTGAATGCAATGTGCTAGCATGAACGACGTCCTCTCTTCCAAATAAGTAAGCACAGAAATACAAGATTCATACACACACACATAAGAGAAGTGGGTTCAGGCATGAGATCCATAGATGGACTTCAAAGTAGATGTATGACCTCTAATATATATATGCAACTAAATGTATTACAAAATATTATACCTAGAGTGGGGGTTTGATTACCCATAAGACCACTCTAGATTCTCAAACTGCTATATAGAGATAAATGCAAGTAAAGTTTTACAAACTTGTTGATCCTTTTCAATGTGAAAGCTACTACTATTTATAGATTACAAGGAGAATAATTTTCCTCCAAAATTATGCAAAAATTTCAAGGTTGATTATGTCTATGTGTGTTAGGACATGTCTTCATTGAAGTCATTATGTCCCTTTAATTTCTCTGATATTTTTTGAGTCCTTCGATGCTCAACTACCTCTGTTATTACCATCTTCTAGTTTTGGGGATTCCTAAAGTCTTAGTGTACGAAATTAATGTCACTAGGATCGAGGCTTTCTTTCATTATGGCTCCTATCATTTTGTCTTTAATGCTCATCTACTTCCTTGGTTTACCATATCTTCTTTAGAGGAAAAGGATTTTTTATCTCAAAAGAATTTATACCTCAACATAATGTACAATGTTTAGGGTTACGACCCCAATTGGGGGGTGGGGGTCCAACGACCCTCCATGTATGGTTTGGGGATGGTATCCCATGAAGCAATTTTTTTTTTCCTATAATTTTAGAGCATGGGTGGTTTTAGCCTTTAACTTTTATCACCATCTGACTCAAACATATTTATCATCCCCAAACCTTGGAACTTATCATATCAAAACTTCTACTTTATATATTTGGTCAAAATTTTCACAACTTCTAAATTTTGGATATTCTGCTTACTTGTGCCTTTTGGGACCTTTCTATATTTAGAACCTTAGATCTTGTTGATCAAAAATTTTGTTCACACTTTGTCTAATGCTCAATTTTTTCTTTTTGCTTGTTTCCCCTCCACTTAAGATTTTCTTAAGGCAACATCTGATTGTAGTGAGAATTCATTATAGTTTTGACGACTCATAGGGGATCTTCATCTTGATGAAGATAAAGAACCTAGAAAGGAAATTTGCCTTGTATATTTAGCATGGAGTCACGAAGAAGTATTTAAGGTAGGAGTTACTTTTGAATTTCTATAGCTTTCATAAAAATAGGATTCCTCCTTATTGATGACACCTACCTATAATAAATCTTGCAACAAAAAATATATTACGTATAATACATATGTACAAGGGTTACATGAGTGGCCTTTATCCATTGGGCATGGAGTTAAAAGAGGCCCCCAATTGTTGTTTGAGTCCCTTACTTTTTCCTTCTTTTCTAGTTCTTTTGGTGAAGTATATTCACCCAATCTAGAGGGGAAATTTTTAGTAACCCTCTTGAAAAAAATAGGTAGGCCCTAGTAGTGATCTTTCTTTTGCTTTTGGAACCCTCCAAGTACATCCCCCATTCATCAACCCATCCCTTTATTGTTTCTTCATCCTTAGGGATGAAGAGACTCTTTGCTTGGATCGAGTTGGTGTCCCTTTTGGTTGGATCAAGGACCCTAGAGGGATATAAATCCCAAATTTTAGCCATTTGTTGGCTTATTTAGCTATTGAAAAGGTAGAGGTAATTTGATACATGGTGTCTTCTTCCTAAAAAGTGAGCCTAATTAGTCCCTAGTTTGATCGAATGCACATGTTCTACTTTATGAATGCAAAGAGACCCTACAAAAATTAGCCCTTATTGTTTAGGGGCCTCATAAACATCTACCAAGATATCTTGCATTTCTTGGTCTGGTGTGGCTATAGGTATGGTGCTTGATCCAAGCTTCATTGGCTCTTTCTAGGTGCTAAGAGACACTTGATTGGTTTCTCCTTACTCCTCTAGGAAAGATACTTTCATTACATTTTCTTTGAAACTATCCATGATTAGGGTAGCAAGTTGGTCCTAATCAGTTATTGAATGTGGGGTAGAGAGTTGTATCCCTCACAAGCCTTACCTTTGAGTGAATCCACCAATAGTCTAAGAGCCACATCTTAATCTATAATATTATGCACCTGGTATATGAAGACCATCTCCTGCAAGTGCTCCAATGAGGATATTGGGATTTCACTAGTGTATTTTGGTAGGATATCTATCATTTATTTTGGTAACTTTCCCCATATAGTTGGTGGATCTAGAGGTTATAGCGAGCTTCTATCATCCTAGGTATGGGATAGTCTAGGTGGTAGAGCATCCATATTTAGGTCTACAGGTCCTTTGGTTTTAGTGGAGTTGTCAGGTGAATGCAACAAGTGCTTTAAGAGTATATAGACTAAGGCCTTCATCGAAACCTCGCTCTAGATATTTATTTTGGAGTGAATTTGTCATGTGAATTTGAAGTGTTTCAAAAAACAAGGATGGAAAAAAACTCTCACCAGAGTCTAAGCCTAACTTTTTGTTATGATTGCAAAACCAATGATATATCAATGGCTTCCTATCAGGCAATCCATTAAATTGTTGTCTTCTTCAATTATCCCAACCATCGAACATGGTGTGGACTAGGCACATAGGTAAAATCACTCCTTGTATAGAGTGATATAGTAGGGCTAGTCCCAAGAGCATGAGTTTTGACTCAGTAGGGGGCCTTTGAGATTTTGACAAAGGTTGACTTCTTTTTAAGATGGGGATATCTTGCACACTTTCTAATCTAGCAACTTGGGAGGGGAAAGGGTAAGATAGATAAAACAAAAACAACTAAAAATTATAACCTAAGCTAAGAAGGTGGTAATGTACCCAAGATCAAATAATATCTTCCTACACAAAAGGCCTAAACGTAATGTGTCAACATGAACATTATCCTCTCCTCAACATAAGAAAGCATAGAAACATAAGATGCATACACACACATAAGAGAAGTGGGTTTGGGCATGAGATCCAAAGATGGACTTCAAAGTATATGCATGGCATCCAATATACATATGTAGCAAAATATATTACAAAATATTATACCTAGAGTAGGGGTTTCATTGCCCACAGGGCTGCTTAGGATTCTACAAATTGCTATATAGAGAGAAATGAAAAGCAAGATTTACAAACTTGTCAATATTTTTCAATGCTAAAGCTATTACTATTTATATATTATAAGGAGAATAATTTCCCTCCAAATTTGTGCAAATATATCAAGATTAACTATGTCTCTATGTGTCGGTACATGTCTTAATTGAAGTTGTTGTGTCCCTTTAAGTTCTCTAGATCTAGAACCATTAATTTTGGGTTTTTTCTGAGTCCTTGGATGTTCAACTACCTGAGTTATTTCCATCTTCCCTTTCTAGGGATTCCCAAAGTTTTAGTGCAGGAAATTTTTTTCAGAAAACTTGATGCTTTCTTTCATTATGGCTCCCATCACTTATGTCTTTAATGTTCATCTACTTCCCTAGGTTTCCATATCTTTTTTTGTAGTAAAATGAATGTTTGTCTCTGAATAATTTACACCTTATGGCCCCCCATACCCCAAAGCAACTTTTGATTTCCTAAAATTTTAGAGCATGGGTGGTTTTAGCCTTCAGATTTTATCACCATCTAATTCCGACATATTTATTATCCCCAAACCTCAAAACATATCATATCAAAACTTTTTCTTTGTATCTTTGGTCGAAAGTTCCACAACTTCCAAAATTTGGACATTCTTCTTACTTGTACCTTTTCGAACCTTTTTATATTTTGATCCTCAATATTCTTGATTGAAACTTTTATTCACACTTTGTTCAACACTCAATTTTATGATTTCTACTCATTTTCCCTTTGATTAAAATTTTCTTAAGGCAACATCTGAGTGTAGTGAGAATTGACTATAGTAAATTTGCAAACCAATTTAGGATAGGCATTGTAAGGCTCTAGCTAAGGCTTTAGTCATGGCATGGGGATTTCAACATCTTAAGTGTGATTATATCTAAAAGTAGGTGTTTGAGGCAACATAACTTAAGCAATATAAGGAGACAAAGCAATATAAGGAGACAAAGGTTCATAGAGATACTTTTCTATGGTGGGCTTACTTACTTGCCCCATGCATTAGAATTTGCGCATGTTGGGATAGGTAGAGGCATCATCATCTATTGACCAAAATGTAATTCAATGTATTCATTTGAGTTTGAGCTAGTTGAAGCTTTAGTCTTTGTAATTCTACACCCATGCTATTTAACATTTTCTTGTATATTTATTCTTTGGATAGAGGACAAGGAGAATTTATTTGAAATTGGTTTTTATTGACTTGTTTTCCATGTAATGGTAAGGACAACTCTTCTTGTTCCTCTCTTGATAGATTTACAATGATAGGGTTTTCCTTAACCATTTTGTTGATTGAACTAGGACCTAATTTCTTAGGTTGAACTAATTTCGTGACCTTTATTTGTTCTTTCATAGGAAAAGTGACTAGACATGGATTGGATTTCATAAATTCCCCAAGTTAATACCAATCCACTTTAGATGTCTCATCTAGTCCATTTTGTTGATTTTGCTAGAGACTAGCTATCTTTATTTGGTATTCTTTATGTCTTTCTCTAATATTTGCATTAGGATAGATTTATAATATCCATAGGGGTTTCAAGTTCTCTCATCAAAATTTTCATGAATGCCCTTAGGAGGGAGTTTGATGTTTGTAAAGTTTGGAGTTCTCTCATCTTGTTGTGCACCAAAGAATAAAAGTCCTCACTTATTGAGGTTTTCCATGTTGGATTTTCCTATGGTTGACCTATAGATGATACGAGACTAGAATATCAATCCTCATTCATAAGTAGCAATTTATGTTGGGTTCATCAATATATTTTACCATACATTTGGACAAACCTAAAAGGAAACCATAACATGTAAGTGAAGGAAATACTAGATCAAGCCTAAATCCAAATAAAACTTCAAAATAATAATGTGAAGGATGGGGAAGGTTTTGGAGTCTATGTGTAGGCACCCACAAGGAAATGATCTAAGTATGATAAAAGGTATAGGTTCTAAGTAGGGAATGATAGTTATGGCTTAATTCTCTCTCAAAAATGTACACTAACTAGTAGAATCTATGTTAGTGTATTATATAAACAAATTACTATAACAAATGTAAAGTATTGACCAATATAAAAGATTATATATACATGAAAGAAGATATTATACTAACCTTTGAGGATACTAACCTCTTTTACAATGTTTAATGATGCTTTAAAAGTTCTCTTTCTTCTTCCTTGAGCTCCTTGTCCTTGATGTTTTATCATTGATGATCATTATCTTTGATGGCTTGAGACCCTTCTTAATTAATGGTTCTCAACCATGACCTTGAAGTAGGTAACCCTTTAGGAAATAAACAAGAGTGATTTCTCCTTTTATTGTGTAGGAAATAATAGTCCTAGGTTGTTTATTCCCTCCCTTAGTACCCTAGGATGAATATACATAAGACATGGAGAGGATAATAAATTTCAAAAAGAAGAGGATTTTATCTCTTATGATTTTTATATTTACTTCATATCAAACTGGATGTTGTAAATATTCTTTGAATGACCAAACTAGTCTCCTACTTTATAATTATTTCTTATTTAGGATCAAACCCATAAGAGCAACAATTGATATTAGGCACTTTTATTGACCTTATAGTAAAGGCATTAGAACTCTAAATTAAAGGTCTAGCATATTGAATTTGGCAAGGAGTAGGGTTGGATACCATGCTTTGGTATTGAAAGTTTGTTTGGATAAACACATATTAGATTAAAAATATCCTCCATGAAGATTGTCCTATATGGCTTATGGCCTTGTGGACATTAAAGATGACTTCTCTTTATTGGTCTAATTTTAAAATCATGCAATTAGCCCAAGATAGATCTAATCTAACCTTGGTATATGAAATTTGTATTCACTTTGAACTAAAGTGATGGTTTAGGTGAGGGTGTCATTTTTTGGAAGTAAAAGCATTGCCTATTAAAAATAAGCACTTTATATGGTATCCTAGCAAAGAGAACAACACTCTTTATAGAACAAACAATTCTAATGATATTATCCACAATGACATTCGTAGGGGTCTTCTAATGATTCCATAACCTTCTATGTGATCATGAATTGATTAAACTATGGTTCCTAACCTATGGGTTAATAAAGGGAGAAAATTGAAGGGTTAATTAAGCCATTGGTTAATAAGTAAACTAAGATATTAAGACCCACTTGTAAATTTGAACTAAGATACTAAATTTCAACTACAATAATAAAAATATAATTCCTTTAGTAGTACTTCACTATTATTATTATCCATAAAATTAGGAATCATACCCATCATATAATCTAATTCCTTTTATATTTTATTAATCTTTTAGTAATATTATTTTAATGTCTTACTTCAAGTTGTTCCAATCCTTCATCCTTAACAAAAGTCCTTTACTTTCAAGTTGTACTTAAAGTAATACCTTCAAGTGAAAGTAAGTAATATGTATTATCCTTTGTAAATCCTCATCTAGATCATGGTTTTAATTAGATTGCTTTGTTCCAGGAAAGAGGGCAATAGGGCCCAACCTTTAAAAGGTTTAAAGCGAGCCTATTAAATCAAATAAAACTCTTTCCTTGCTTTAAAATATTGGGCTTAGACTCGATTATAATAGAGCAAGTAGGGTTTAGACCAACGTACTCAATAGTAGATCATTGTATTACTTTAAGGCACCAAATAGATAGGATATGGAATGAAAAAGAAGTTTATTGTTGTTTTGTAAACTTTGAAAAGGCTTTTGACATAGTACCTAGAGCTAAAGTATAGAAAGAATAGAAGAAATTGGTGTACCATAACAACCAACTATAGAGTAGCTATATATAGACTTTATGAGCAATTCATGGCAAAAATTAGAACATTAGAAGGACTACTAGAATGTTTGATATTGAGGTTAAATAGAGTTGTCCATTATCACCTAATTTATTTGGCCTTTACATTGAAAATTTGAAGGAATGGGTAGAAAGGATGAGGAGAGTGAATACAATTGGTTAATTATGTAGTGAAAAATATTCTTTATTAGCAAAAAACTTAGGTTTAAAAAAACATCTAAAAATTTTAGAGGATTTTTGTAAAGAAGTTGGCATGTAAGTAAATACTAGCAAGAATAAAATTATTTAAAGATGATTACAAAATACAAAAACCTGGGGTTAGATTTTCAAAGCAAACATAATTGGGGAATATTCAAACAAATCCCTTGGGTTACATTTTTTAAGGAAACTCAATTGAAGAATATGCACGAAACATATATAAGTAGGATGGAGGGCACTCTACTCATTAAGAAGGGAAGAAAAGCATAGCTATGGGATTGGAAAACCATTAAGGTTTGTGACAAGGTTATTGGGGTACTTAAAGAAAATAGAAAGAATGGAAGATATGTCCCAAACTTCAACAAATAAACTAAACAATATGTGAGGACAAGTTCAAGTTCGGTTGTGATAAACTTAAACAAGTTGTGAAAGTCAACGCTTAAATGTATAACTGGTATAATTTTCAAGGATACAAGGGTTCAAACATAGGGGCTACTTTTGGGATTCGTAGAGTAAGATTTTTTTCGGTGATATAGGAGAGTTGGTCACAACCACACTATTTTTAGTAATTGGCAAGCACAAGGGTTCAAACCATAGGAACTACTTTCGGGATTCATATCGTCATCATTGGTCTGACATACACTCAAAAGATTCAGATCAAACTACTACCTTTGCAAACAGGTTGCCTATGAGGTTTGAACCTGGATGTAATACCTGTCCAACCAAACACTTACCAATCCACTTAACCTTCGAAGAATTCCTCACAAAAGAATATTATAATGCTAAGGACAAACCTGAAACATGAAACACACGTGGTAAAATTCAATTTTTTACGTTCTACTTGAACACGTAAACTTCATTTTATACATGATTTGAAAAGGCTAGAGAAGTCCATTCGAAAAACCATCGATAGGAGTTGTATCCAATACAGCCGTCGGCAATGAACCTAGTCGTCCCCTAAATACTTCATTTTAAACATGATTTGAAAAGGTTAGAGAAGTCCATTCCAAGCGAAAAACCATCGATAGTAGTTGTATTCAATACAGCCGTGGGCAATGCACATAGTCGTCTCCTAAATTTTTTAAGAATACAGATAAAAATGTGAACCTTTGCTTTACAAATTAAATATGAATATTAATTCTAAGATTAGACTTTCAAATTTTAAAATCTAAATCAAAATTTATAAAAGTAATCTTAAAAAATGTACATTATATAAAATTATGTATATACTTCCATAAATAAAATAAGATAAAAAAAAAATTACATAATTAAATTAAAAACCATCCCACAATGACTTATAAATTATTTAAAATTATAAAATAAAATAAAATCATCTCCGGTGACGTAAAAAATAACCGTCCTTACCTTTTTAAAAGGATGGTTTGCCACGCGAATAGGTCATCTCTTGGTGACGCTTTACCTTGAAAACTACCAACTTTACCTTTTTACGCCGATATACCTACTACCTACTTACCTTTTTACGTGTAGTATGTCACTCGACTCGCCCCACCGCTAATAATAAAATAATAAAACAACCACCCCATCTGTTCGCCAACATCTCAGATTTGAGAAGCCCCTTAACTGGCAAAATAACATGTATTGATTAAATATGTTTTGTGTTGGTTGTAAAGGTTTAAAATTCAAATTAGAAGATTTAAAGTCTAATCATGAGTTAGAATTATAAGTTATTCAAAAGAAGGATAGATGACCGATGAATAGAAGGTTTAAAGTCCAAATCATGAGTTACAACTCTTGAGTTACTCAAAAAAGGATAAGCGGTTGGATAAACAGAAGGTTTAAAGTCCAAATCATGAGTTAAAACTATGAGTTACTCAAAAAAGGATAAGCAGCTGAATGAATAGAAGGTTTAAAGTCCAAATCATGAGTTAAAACTATGAGTTACTAAAAAAGGATAAGCAGCTGGATGAATAGAAGGTTCAAAGTCCAAATCATGGGTTAATGAAAAAAAGGATATGTGGATGATAGTAAAGTAAGTTGAAACCATGATGTACTTAAAAGAGGATAAAATTGAATGATAGTAAGTTCAAATGAGGCAGTAAAGTAAGTTCAAATCATGAAGAGGATAAACTGAACAATAGTAAGTTCAAACTATGTAGCATAGTAAATTCAAACCATGGTGTAGCATAGTAAATTCAGATCATAATATACTTAAAAGAAGATAAGCTAGATGATAGTAAGTTCAAATCAGATACTAATATCTGAGTGCCTTAACATCTCTTTAAAAAGGTCTAACATTCAAATCATAAAAATAAAGAGGAACGCTCATACATAGTTTCCGTTGGGGAAAGGACATGAAAATTCAACCCCACCTAAGTTTTTCCTGTAGTATAAATAGGACAAAGTGTACTACAATGTCATTATTTCTTCGGCACACATGACATGTAATTCTACCCTATAGTATCGCCAAGGGGCAACTCTGAGCTAATTTGCTCAGACGCTTAAAGGTACTATGCCAAAACATCGAGCGTGACAATTATTAATATGTATGTCTCTGCCTACCATGAAATTATTTGAAAAAACGCTTACTTTGTTAGTACGCTTACATAAAAAGTTGAAAGGAAAGGATATATATAAAAATTACTTTGGATTCCTTTGCACGCTTACATAAAAAGTTGAAAGGAAAGGATATATATAAAAATTACTTTGGATTCCTTTGCACGCTTACATAAAAAGTTGAAAGGAAAGGATATATATAAAAATTACTTTGTATTCCTTTGCTTGAGAACTACAGTTGCAAAATATGCTCTACTTTATATTTTCAAACTTGGTGATGAAGGGTTTTAAAAGCTTTAAAAATATATATATATATACAATTTTGTTCGTTGAAGAGTTAAAAAAAAAACACTTCGGAGCGGAGCCAGGATATCCAGAGGAACCTTGCCTCAGTTAACAACCGGCTCTTGGTGAACTTGCGGTATGCGAGGAATTGCTGGGCTTGTTACCGGCGCTTGAACGATTTTGATTTGGCGACGGAATGAAGATTGAAATTTCCTGCGGCGGCTTTTCACAGCACCGACTCCTGGGCTTTAGGCAGCCGCACCCGCTATATATGACCGCATGACGAATACACACGCTGCACTTCACCACGTCATGCTCATCCTGATGCTGGTGCTCATCCTTATGGTCGTGGTCATGCTTGTGGTCGTGGTTGTGGTCGTGCTTGTGGTTGTGGTCGTGCTTGCTGTCGTGGTCGTGGCCGTGGTCGTGCTTGTGGTTGTGGTCGTGCTTGCTGTCGTGGTCGTGGCCGTGGTCATGCTTGTGGTCCTGCGCATGGCCGTGAACATGCTTGTGGTCATGCTCATGGTGATGATGATGGTCATGCCCCGCTTTATGAGACTCGTCATCATGACCGCAACCGCCATTATCGTGAGAATGCGTGTGAAGGTGATCCCCATTCTCGTGCAAGTGTGGGTGGTCACAACAGCCGTTGGCATTATGACTATGAGAATGGGAATGAGAATGGCCATGTTTCTCGCCTTGCAAGAGAATCAGGCTGTGGAAGGTCACAAGCAGACAAGTGCCCACGTCTGCTATCACAGCCATCCACAGGTATACGTAACCTAAGAATGTGAGAATAACTATGGCAATCTTTGTCAAAAGGGCGAAAGCGATGTTTATGTAAATGATCCTCAGCGATCTCCGTCCTATCTTCACCGCACCCGCAATCTTCCTCAAGTCATTGGACATGAGAGCGATGTCCGCGGACTCCATGGCCACAGCAGAGCCCGCTACACCCATGGCGATACCCACGTCAGCAGCCGCCAAGGCTGGAGCGTCGTTTATTCCATCGCCCACCATCGCAGTCATGCCTTCCTGCTTTAGCTCTCCAATGTGTCTCAATTTGTCCGCCGGCAGTAACTGAGCGTGAACTTCAATTTGCCCTTCGCCCACCTGTGCATACCACAAGGGTTCCTCTCTCAGTTATATTAACAAATGCTAGAAAAGAATTGCATGATTAGAGCTTGTAGGGATTATTATACCTCTTTTTCAATTTCTGCAGCCGAAGCAGCGGTATCACCCGTGAGCATAACCAATCGAACTCCTAATTTCTGCAGCAATTGAAACATACGCCAACATATCAAACTGAAGAAAATACAGGAAAAAATTAACAAAATTTGAAGTTGGAGACTAAGTGAAGGGAGTGGCGACCTTCAGCTCGTTAATTGCTTTCTGTGCCTGCGGGCGGCAGTGATCCGCCACGCTGAAAGCTCCTACAAAATGTCCATCTATCCCTACGTATGAAACCGAGGCGCCCGTGAAATCCCCCCAGGTCTCCGTCACATCTGTACTGTGAAAATATTAACGGATGGAAAGGAGGTAGCAGAAAGTAAAAATGATCGGATCGAACGGGAAATTTTACCGTTAGTCCAGCCTAGCCGAGTTTTCAAACGATCATTGCCAATATTTAGTCTTTGGCCCTGAATAACTCCGCAAATGCCCTCTCCTTCCAGAATCTCGAAATCCGTCACCTCCGCCCATGGCTCCACGGCCTTTGTTCGACAGTATGACACAACTGCCGCCGCCATGGGATGGCTTGATTTATTTTCCAAACTCGACATCCTGTGTTTTCATTAGTTTTTCTATAATAGTTCAATGTCTCAAAAAAACTTTTACATAGAAAGGGCAGTTCAAAAACTTTACCAGTATAGCATCTTCTCGGTGTCTATGGAGTCGACAAATTTGATGTCGACCATCCGGAATTGGCCTTCTGTCAGAGTTCCAGTCTTATCAAACGCGACAGACTTGAGCTTTCCCAACGCTTCCAGAAACTGTCCACCTTTGATGAGAAGCCCTAGTCTGGCGGCGGTTGCCAGAGCGCAAGCCGTAGCAACTGGCGTCGAGATGACCAGCGCGCACGGGCAAGCGGACACCAGAAGAACCAACGCCTTGTAAACATACGCGTGAACCGAAAGCGACCGCTTAATAAGCGGTGCTATGGCTACGGCAACTGCTCCCGCCACCACAACTGTAGGTCCAAGAATAAAACAAACGCTGTAAAACAACGTTTTTTAAATCGGAGCCCGACAACACTAAGTTTTTAAATAATAGGGCTCACCTGGCGTATAGTATTTGGCAAAGCGCTGTAAAAATTGTTCCGTGCGGGAGCTTTGGTTTTGCGCTTCTTCCACAAGCTTTACCATCTTCGCCACTGCAGAGTCCTCCGCCTTGGCGACAGTCTTTACACTTAGGTAACCTACACAGTTTACTTTTCCTTAGGGTTCACGGCAAAAAATGAAGAGACTAGTAACCTAACACAGCGAATACATGTGATTGGATTACGAAACCTGTGAGATTTATGGTGCCCGCCCATACGCTGGCCCCAACGTCTTTCTCCACCGGCACGGATTCTCCCGTCAAGCTACTCTCATCTACAGAGCTTCTTCCCGATACAACAACACCGTCAATAGGGATTGCATCGCCTGCCCTCACAGCCAGAATTGTGTCAATTTCGACATCCTGAACAGGGACTTTTTCCCCGCTTTCCTCAATCACGGCCGTTTGCGGCGCCATATTCATCACGGCCGATATCGCCATGCGAGCCTGCCATAAAAAAGAACCTTTTATCCTCATTCAAAACCCGATAAATTCAGCTTCCATGAGTACAGCTAATTGAAATTGGCTTTAACCTCACCTTGTCGGCAGATCTAGATTCCAACCATTCTGCCAATGTAAATAGGAATACAATGGCGGCTCCCTCCACATAGTCCCCCAACGCAACCGTGCCGGCAACTGTTTAACATGGAATGAAGCCAGTTAAGATAACAATGCCCTAACCCTTCCATAATGCAACAGCATAATTTTTTCATTTACCTGCGATGAGCATGAGGGCATTGATGTCGAGATAGAGAGCGCGAATAGCCGCCAGAGCCCTGAAGAAAATTGGGGGAAGACCCACAACGATGGCGCCTAAAGCCACCCATCGCAGAGGATGGTAACAGTAACTGAACAAGGCTATCGCAAGGCAAAACCCAGAAGCCAAGGTGTATGGGCTGGGCCATTTCTTCCCAGTTTTTAATTGTCCAACAACCCGAAGACTGGCATCCAATCTTGCCTGATTTAGAACATTAACTACATAATACAAAAAATACAAAATACTCAATTAGAGCCAAAAAGACACTCAATTTTCATTATTGAAGAGAACCAATCTCGCCCAACATAGTAAATACTACATACCTATCTCTGTTGGCTGAATAGAAAGAGAATCGTGCATTACAGTAACGGTTTTGGAGGTAACATTGACGGAAACATGGCGAACGCCAGGTAGGGGCTCCAGCAATCTGTAAATGACAGGCACCTCCGAAGGGCAACAGATTCCCAACACATCAATACTTGTTTTGCGCACCTCGCGATTATTCTCCTCCGAGGTATGAATTTCCTCTCGCCCTTCCGCCATGTGGAAACACTAAATGAAGATCTTTTCCTTCTAAGAGATTGATCACGCTATACCCTTTGCAAACCAACTATAATATAAGGTGGGTGCGACTGCTTGAGACGTATTTCTATTTTGATGTGTGCCCCTTTACAAATTTTGTTTTATCCCCCTTATTCAAAGACGACAAGCATGCCAAACAACACAGGGCTATGGAATGTAATTTCGATAATACCTACTGTCTGGTTTATCCCCTTAATGGATCTCATACAAGGTGTTTAATAAAAAAAATCTTTATATCTATAGATATAATATTATAATATGTTATCTTAAAATAAGGTTACTTGGATTTAGGAATGTGGTAAGTAACGGTCAAAAACGTTGGACCGAGTCAGCAGTAAATACCCAACAAATAAAAGCACAAAAGATGATGTTGGACTATGGACAAAGGCAATTGATAGACATAACAAACAGTTTGAGTATTCGAGGGGGCGACGCCTTTTTCGGAGATCCCTGAAGACGTGTCTTTCATGAGTTGCTCACTAAAAAGTTTGCTATTAGGACAGAATAACTCACCCTTTATGTGACGATATTATATACTTATCCTTTAATATTCAATGTTAGTAGTGGGTTTTTAGCTGGGCGCACTTTCTAGTATCCACCTGTGGGACATGCATGGACACCATTAAATTGCGGTAGAGATCGTGTGTCACACCATGCGTGCTGTGGCTCTCTTTCAAAAATATTTAGCTTATCCAATGTGAGGCATGCCTTGAAAAGTGGGCATGAACTACTACGGGTGAAAGAGACCACTCATTGCTTTAATTGGAGGAGTAGTTACGACTCCAACTACAATAAAAGTATGACATCAAACTCGTGCTATGAAAATTACCATTTTTTACTAGATGTGAAACACCGTGCCCACACTACTTATGGCCCTCCCACTATATTATTTAATTTATTTTTTGCCCGTCTCTAGAAGTTTATCCTAAACTCGTAAATTAATGTCCTGGTTTTATTTTATTTTTTATTTTTTCTCACATCATGGGAGTGTTGTCAACCTCAACATTAAAGCATCGTATGACATTTTTCCTCTATCAAAATCAATAATCCATAATCATGAAAGGCCAATAATGTTTTTTTTCTCTATCAAAATCAATATTCCATAATCTTGAAAGGCCAATAATGTTTTTTTAAGTCTAGACCCGCGGTGACAAAGTCACTTAAAGAAAACGTATGGTTTGAACTATAATATTTATTTGTTCTCATAGAAAAGTATAGTTTAAACTAAAATATTTATTTGTAGTCGTACCTTAGAGGCTTGAAGTGGTGATATTCTAATTCTTTGTCGTAATCCAAATGTCTTAAACTACTATAAGAAACTCATTACATTTTTACTCAACCAAAAACAGTATTTCATAGTCTTGTAAAGCCTTAAATGGCTATATTTAAATAAATCTAGACCCATAATAAATGCACAAAAAGATTAATGAATGGTTTAAGCTATGTTTGTTTTCACGCCTTTCTACTTTATATTAAAATAACTTTTGACTTTAAGCTTGAAGTTGAGATATATCTACTCCTTGTGTAAACCGCCGGCAGGACGACTAATATAACACACCTACACACCTTTCTCCTTGAAATCTTCAAGGGTAAGGTGTTTTTTGAAAGGTTTGTCTAGGAAGTTAAAGAAAAAATAAAGATGGAGAGTTTCATGCTTTCATTCTATTAACCACGCGTCGGTTGTAGATTAGGCATCTTCCTCGGTTGTAGATTAGCATCTTCCCACATGTATCCTTATGCAAAGAATTATTTTTATTTTTATTTTTAACTTTAATCTTTGCAGTATGTAGGATTGTATATAGTTTAAGATTCGAATATAGTAAGTTTGTCGTGATCAATCCCATTGATTAGGTTTAAAGTAGGTTTACAGATCATGTCTGTGTGAGATATCTTAAATAATAAAAATCTATTTTAAATAATATTTTTAATTAAAATTTAATTGAAAAGTATTATTTTATTTTTTTTATTAAATAATAAAGGGTTGTGTTTAGGATTTCCCACCTTTGATAAATTACAATTTTTTGAAGAGCTTGAAAGTTTGCAAATAGATACATTTCTTATTGAGATGCTATAACTAGAAACTTATATCATTTTAGATTAAATGTTTGAATTTTTTATTTTTATTTTGTGGATCTTTTCAAATTTTTTGATTTAGGAAAACATTAAAGAAAATCTTAATAATTAATTGATTTAGGCAATCAACATCTTTTTGTCAGCTTTAATTAAACTTTCTACTTCTTCTAACAATGGAAATGAGAATTTAACTTCACAATCCTCAATCAAAACCCCTCTATTGGCTAGCTTATGTGCATATTTGTTTCCTTCCCCTTAATATATGTGTAAACTTGATTTCTTAAAACTCTTTAGCAAGATCTTGAATTTTCACAATTATCTCTTGTATGTTCCATGGAGTATTTGCTTTCCTCAAATTTGCATTCATTACTATGAGGGAATCACCTTCCATCCATAATCTATTCCATTTCATTTGTTTACATATTTTTAACCCCTCTAAAGTTATTCAAGCTTCAACTTCATTATTTGTCTTAAATCCACTATTGAAAGCATAATGAGATAAAATCTCTCCTCCATTATTTCTAATTATTCCTCCTCTTGCTAGTCCTGGATTTCCTTAAGATGCTCCATCAAAATTCAATTTAAACCACTCCACATTTGGTGGTTCCCACTTTTTTATTTTTTTGCCTTCTTTTTGCTTCTCTTGTACCCCACATCATAATTCCCTTTTATGACTTGACTCCATCTATCAAGACTCTCTGCTTCCAAATTAGGGACTGAGTGAGTTGATATGGTTGGTTTAGACTCCTCTATTGCTGAACATATCTTCTTTTTCATTACCTCTAAATTGCTTTCCTTTCCTTCGAATATTCTTCTATTCCTTTCTAGCCATATAGTCCAAAGTATTGTATCTTTTGATATATCCCACATTGTCTGTAAAGCCTCACTTTTATAAGTTCTCTGCCATTGCTTTAACCAATATTCAATTCTACTATTCATCACCACACATTTACCAAACATACTAAGAATCCATTGACATAGATTTCAAACTATTGAGCAATGTCCCAAGAGATGGTCTATACTCTCCTCCTCTTTATTATAGAAAATACATTGAGAGACCATGAAAACCCCTTTTCATAAGGTTATCCCAGAATAAAATTCTTCTATGACCTACTAGCCAAAAAAAATATTTTAACTTTAAGAATGCTTGGGCTATCCCAAATATCTCTTCATATTCTAGTGACATTATTATTATGTTAGTGTTGAATATTATATTCACTTCAAGTTGTGTATTCTCCTGAGTTATTCAACTCCCAAATCAATTTATCCTTAGCATCCCTCAGAATAATCACAATAGTTATCTTTTTACTCTATTGCCTCCTAACATCAATGTCTTGTATACTTGAAAAAAAATTCTTTCCATTTGTATCTTCCTTCTCGATCCTTGTATAAAATGTTTGAAACCCTATCACCATATTTGTCTTGAAGCAATCTTATCCAAGGTTTCAAAATTGGATCTAAGTTGTGGTTTTTAATCACACCCAGTATTTATCCAAATAGAAACTGAAAAGCATTAACTTAATTATCATCATAATTTTTAATAAAATTGTATCTTAAAGTAAGAGTTAAAATATTTCAAGAGACAGTGCAAATATTCGGGCTTTGGCTCTTCTTTGGGAGATCCAAGGTTCAAACCGCGGCATGGATGAGTGTCTGAGGGGAAGGGTGTGTGATGGTTGTGTGTTAAATTCCCTATTGATAAGTGTAGTTGTCGACTTTACAAGGGGTTATGGTTAGGAGGAAACCGCTCAACCCTATAAAATTATGATTAGGAGGAGATTGGTCAACCTTATACATTGATTGTAAAGATTTATCACACTAACCAAAATAAATAAATAAAAATTCGAATTATAAATATTCCAAATTCAAACCTATTTAAAAAACTTAACCCTTTAAAAACACCTATGCAATAAAGAAATAAATGTAGTCAATAAGTGTGAACAAATTAGTTGCCCTCATAGCTCCCACCGAATATAAATTTATATTTTGTTGAGTAGAGAGTGTATGAATATTTTAAATTTTTCATAGAAATATTTTTTATTTATCATTTAATTATAACAATATTAATATCACCCAAGTGTTGTAGGTGAGTTGGAGAGGAGAGGGCAATCCTCCAAGGGAGGTCCCAGGTTCAAATCTCCACCCTACCAAATAGCTGAATTGGGTATCTAAAATCCAATTGATAATGTTGGTGCGGGCAGGGTCGGGTGCGACCCCCAAGTGACTTTGACGGTGTAGAACTCCATGTTCGTGGTCTCTCAGACCAAGGCGGCTCCGCAAGGGGTTTTTCGCTTAAAAAAAAAAAAAACAATATTAATATTAAAAATGAAATGTCCAAAATTCAAATTTTATTAAGATCAAGATTTTTCATAAAAACTTTGTACAAATTTATTAGAAAATAGTTGTAAGCTTATTGTAGTAGTAAGGGTTTTGACCTTTTCTAAAAGATACAAGGTTCAAACCCCACTTAATATGAAATGATCAAAATCTTTCATGTGTAGAACTCATTGAAAGAAAAAAAGGACGTATATTAATTTGTTTTTGGCCATGCACAAGAAAACAACAATGTTCAAACCTTCGGGGCAACCTATTTACAAAAGCAGTATTCTGATCTAAATCCTCTAAGTACTTGATATACCTCTCTTTGCAAAAACACTATATTATTTAATTTAAAACTCATAAATTAATGTCTTAGTTCTTTTTTATTTTTTCCCACATCATGGGAATTCTGTCAAGCAATATTCCACCATCTGGAAAGGCCAATAATGTTTTTTTAAGTCTAGACCCGCATGACAAAGTCACACAAAGAAAAAGTATAGAAAGTATAGTTTAGACTAGAATATTTATTTGTTCTCCTGAAAAAGTATAATCTAAACTAAAATATTTAATTGTTCTCATACCTTAGAGGTTTGAGGTGGTGATATTCTAATTCTTCGCCGTAATTCAAATTTCTTAAACTACTATAACATTTTTACTCGACCAAAACAATATTTTATCGTCTTGAAAGGCCTTAAATGTTTTTTTTTAATAAATCTACACCCTAATAATAAATGCACAAAAAGAATAATAAAGGATTTTTTTTTTGATATATAGAAGCAATGGTTATAATCACGATTTTTAGTAACTACCAGCACAGCTGTTAGGGTTCAAACTAACTGTAAAGGCTCCCAGGACTTCCACCGTACATGGTAACCCGGCGTGAGATGGAGACCGCCGGACGGACGCACAGGGGTTGCACCGTCGTCATCAATCTGGCGCACCACTCAAAAGAATCAGATCTGAGCTACCATTCTAAACGTTTGTCCTTCCCAGAATAGGGAGTAAGAAAAAATAAAGATGGACAGTGGTTCATGCTTTCATTCTATTAACCACGTGTCCGTTGTAGATTAGGCATCTTCCCACATGTATCGTCATGCAGAGAATTATTTTTATTTTTAACTTTAATGTTTGCACTATGTAGGATTGTATATAATTTAAGATTCGAATATATTAAGTTTGTCGGTGATCAATCCCATTTATTAGGTTTACAGTAGGCTTACAGATCATGCCTATGTATGAGATATCTCAAATAATAAAAATTTATTTTAAATAATATTTTTAATTAAAAATTGATTGAAAAGTATTAACTTAATTATTATTATAATAATTTTTTTAATAAAATTATATCTTAACGTAGCAGTTAAATTCGAATCATAAATGTTATAAGTTTAAATCTAATAAAAAAAACCCTGAGTCCTTTAATAAAAAAAACCTGTGCAAAAAAATAAACTGTCTATAAATGTAAATAAATTAATTGCCGTCGTAGCTCCCTTACAAAAATAAATAAATAAATAAATATATATATATATATATATATATATATATATATATATATATATATATATATATATTTTCCGATCAACAATGTATAGGGTTGAATAGTTTCCTCTTAGTTATAACTTAAAGTTGAGAGCTATGCTTACCAATAGGAAATTTAACACACAACCACAACCACAACCATAACCACCACCACCACACACTCACCCCTCACACACTTGTCCACGTAGCAGTTTGAACCTTGGATCTCACGAAGAAAAATCAAAGTCCAAACCGTTGCGATGACCCTCTCTGGAACCTATATATTTTAGATTTGGTTAGTGTGATAAACCTCTACAACCAATGCAGAGGCTAAGAAGTCTCCCAACCATGACCCCTTGTAAAGTCGAGAGCTATTTTTTAGGTTTGGTTAATGTGATAAGCCTTTACGACCAACGCACAGGGTTGAGTAGTCTCCTCCCAACCATGACCCCAGTTAATGTGATAAACCCCTAACCAACGCAAATGGTTGAGTAGTCTCCTTCCAACCATGACCACGATTAGTGTGATAAACCCCTGACCAACGCATAGAGTTGAGCAATCTCCTCCCAACTATGACCCCTCTCATAAAGCCGAGAGTTATGCTTATCAATGAGGAACTTACCCACCCCTTCACACACTCGTCCATTCGTCCATACTATGGTCTGAACCTTAGACCTTCCAAAGAAGAGCCAAAGTCCGAACCCTTGTGTTGTCCCCTAGAACTTTATTTATATAGTTTGTTGAGTATGGAGGGTATGAATCTTTAAATTCTTCGTAGAAATATTTTTCATTTACCATTTAACTATAACAATATAATACATTTTAAAAATATTATTAAATTTAAATATATTTGTATTTAAATCATATTGAAAAAAAAGATTGTACCAAAAAAAGAAAATAATAAAAGATTGCTGCAAGTTTATTTTATTGGTAAGAGTTTTGGTTTCTCTTTGAGAGGTTTAAGGTTCAAACCTCGTTATGAAAGGATCCTTCATAAAGACCTATCTAAACTCATTAGAAGATAGTTGTAAGCTTATTGTAGTGGTAAGGGCTTTGGCATCTCCTTGAAAGGCCCAAGGTTCAAACCCCACTTAGTTAGTATGAAAGGATCGAGACCCCTCGTAAAAACATTTGTAAAACTTGTTGAAAAAAGAAAAAAAATATGTATTAATTTTATGAATATAAATATTAATTTATATTTGTTGGAACACCATAGGTTTCATCCAAGAGACCAAGTTCAAACCACAGGACCAAAACCCTTTCAAAACCTATGCTTTACAAATTTTCAGTCTTGTGAGGGATATCGTAGTGTTATATCTTTGGGTTTTCATCTAAGAAATCCAAGTTCAAACCCCGATACAAGAGAACCAAGGCCCCTTTAAAAAATCCATACTTTATGTTAAAATTTTAGTCTCGTAAGGGATACCGTAGTGGTATATTTTTGGGTTTTCATCTGGGAGACCCAGGTTCGAACTTAAAATTTTAAGCCTATAAAAAATACTGTAGTGGTATATCTTAGGGTTTTCATCCATGAGACCCAAGTTCAAACCCTGATACAAAGAGACCAAGATCCCTTTTAAAAACACGTGCTTTACCCCGTAATGGTATGTCTTTGTGTTTTCATCTAGGAGACCCAAGTTCAAACCTAAAATCTTAGGCTTGTAAAGGATACCGTACTGGTATGTATTTGGGTTTTTATCCATGAAATCCAAGTTCAAACCCTAGTACAAGAAGACCAAAACCCCTTTCAAATACATGTGTTTTACCCCATAGTGGCATGTCTTTGGGTTTTCAACTAGGAGATCTAAGTTTAAACCTAAAATTTTAGGCCCGTAAGGGATACGGTATTGGTATGTCTTTGGGTTTTCATCCATTAGATCCAAGTTCAAACCTTGATTACAAGAAGACCAAGAATTCTTTCAAAAACATGTGTTTTACCCTAAAATTTTAGTAACTTGAAAGACATAGGTTAGTTGATTCTGGTCAAGTGCTTGGCAATGGGTTGCCCTAGTTCGATTTGTTGGATGGTTGGGGTCCCATTGAATTTATCTTTACCCAATGGGCTAGGGTATATGAAAGTTTCCTTACGCAACAAAAAACTATATTAAATTTAGGATTTTTTTTAAATATTAAAATATATTGGGTATCCCATAAACATTCAAAAGAATAACCCTCAAGGGCTAGGTGGATGGTAATTGTTTATCTTTAGGAACTTACAAAGAAGAGACCTAGGTTTAAATCTTGGGGGCATAACTAAAGGTAGTAGTCTGATCTGAATCCTCTGAGTGTGCGTCAGATTGATGATGACAATACGAATCCCAAGTGATCGGTGGTCCCCTCACGTTGGGTCAACAATAACGAGGTGGTATAGGCTTGTTGGGAGCAGCCCTATGGTTTGAACCTTGCACTTGAAAATTACTAAAAATAGTGTGGATATAACCAACTCTCCTATGTATATAAAAAAATATTCAAAATAATATATTAATTTTTAATTATAAGTTTTTTTAAATATTAAAATATATTGGATTGTCTAGATCGATGACGATGGTACAAATATCGAGCGATCCATGGTCCCCCTCATGTTGGGTCAACAATAATGAGGTGGTATAGGCTTGTTGGGAGCAACCCCTATGGTTTGAACCCTGCACTTGACAATTACTAAAAATAGTGTGGATGTAACCAACTCTCCTATGTATGAAAAAATATATTCAAAAGAATATATTAATTAATTTTTAACATTTTTTAAAAATATATTAGATAACCCATCAACATTCAAAAAATATGAAAGGTTTGACTAATTATTTCAAAGCTTAAGTATTATGTATTCTATGAAAGAATGATCATATCTCTATTAAAGAATGTTTACAAATATGGTGGTCGTAATGGCAAGTTTTAAATATGAAAAAAGAGGTAGTAACAACTTGGCCATTAGATTTGAACATACATGGAACCCAAGTTCAAACTTTGGTACAAGAGATGAAGACCCTGTCAAACCAGCGAACATATTGTATTATTTCAGCATTGAATAAATACATTGTACAGTGCCGTGAATAGACACAGGCAACTGAACTCTGTTACAACAGTGTAACAGTAAGCGTAACAGTACGCTAACAATGAATAAAGACAAAACTAAATATAAGTACGCTAACATCCCCCTTTATTACATTATTTGGGTAATGTAATAACTAATAGCTATACTAGACTACTAACATCCCCTTACATCATTTTGCAATACAAAGTGAGCTGCGAAACAATTCAAATTTGACATGTCCAAGTGCCTTAGTGAAAATGTCTCGCAACTTGAGCATCGGTGGGAATGTGCGAAGCTGAATTCGGTGCTTTGGAACTTCATCTCGAATGAAATGACATTGTGTGTCAATGTGCTTTGTTCTTTCATGATGGACTGGATTCTTGACGAGGTTCAGAACACCCTGATTATCGCAAAACAAGCGTATTGGAGATTTTGATGGATGGCCCATACTTGTCAAATGCGACGTAACCATATCACTTCGCACACGACTTCACGTGCGGCATGATATTCCGCCTCTGTTGATGAAATAGCAACCACCGTTGCTTCTTGTCGTGCCAAGAGACAGGACCGGATCCCACTGAAAAATGTATCCGTAAGTTGACTTGCGATCATCAAATGATCCGGTATAGTCGGAGTCTGTGTATCCTTGCAAGAAGAATTTGTTATTCCTCTTATATTCTAGGCCATATTCCATAGTACCACAGACATAATGAAGAAGACATTTTGTCGCTTTCCAATGTGTGGTCTTAGGCTCTTGCATGAACCTCGAAAGATAGTTGACAAGAAATACGAGATCCGGCCTAGTATTGGTCAGATATATGAGACTCCCAATCAACCGTCGATAGAGAGTACCATCTACCTGAGGTGAGTCATCATATCGCGATAACTGAAGTCCATTCTCCATTGGAGTTGCCATTGGCTTGCAATCAGTCATGCGATATTTATCCAACAATGTCTTGGCATACTTTTTCTGAGACACTTTGATGGAGTGCTCCTTCTGGCTGAATTCCAGACCAAGACAGTAATGGAGAAGTCCGAGATCTGTCATCTCAAAATATTTGCACAAGTTTCTTTTGACAAGAGAGATCATAGTTTTTGAACTCCCCGTTATGAGCAGTATCATCCACATAGAGTACAAGCAACACTATCTGAGAACCCCGTTTCTTGAAATAGAGGTTTGCATATGACGGACATCTCTTAAATCCATGCTGCATAAGGTGATTGTCCATTTTTATATACCAAGCTCGAGGAGCTTGTTTCAGACCATACAAGGATTTGACCAATTTGCAAACTTTCTATTGTTGGCCTTCCACTTCAAATCCTTCAGGCTGAGTCATATAGACTTCTTCTTGGAGATCACCATTAAGAAAGGCACTTTTGACATCCATCTGGTGAACTTTCCACCCATATTGTGCTGCCATAGCACACATAACCCGAATTGTGGTCATCCGAGCAGTAGGTGCAAAAGTTTCTTCATAGTCGATGCCTTCCTTTTGAGCATAGCTCTTCGCAACAAGATGGGCCTTATGCTTATTAATTGTTCCATCTGCCTTGTACTTGACTTTGTATACCCATTTGCAGCCAATGGGCTTCTTTCCATGCGGTAGATCAACAAGCTTCCAAGTTTTATTCTTCATCAGAGACTCATACTCTGTATCCATAGCGGCCTTCCACCGAGGCTCACCGAGAGCATCTTGCACCGATGCGAGTTCAAGACTATCTATGGTAGACATGAATGCCCCGTCATCATCAATATCCATATCCTCAACTTCGTACTTGGAGTCACGAGAAAGTTCCTCAAAAGATTGATAAAGATCATCAACCTCACCGCTCTCTTGGCTTCTCTTTCCTTTTGAGCCATACTGCGTGTACGAGGTCTATCCAAATTCAAATTGGGAGGAGTGGATAAATTTGCGTCTCTGATTGTATTTGTACACCATTTTGGATTCTTCTTCGGTGGTGGTGAAGAAGATGTAGAAGGACCTCCTGTCTGTGCTGACGAAGGAATCATCTCTTCCTTAGTTTCCACAATATCCTGGTGTACTGTAGATGTGCTCTCGTGATGTGAAAGCTTCATCAAAGACAACATCTCTGCCGATATGAATTTTCTTGGTCAAAGGATCTATCAACCGATATCCTTTAGAGTGCTCGAGAATATCCAAGAAAAATACATCTCAGTGTTTTCTCATCTAGTTTCTTCCTTTTCTCTTTCGGTATGTGCATGAAAGCTTGACATCCAAAAATACGTAGATGAGATATGGAGGGTTTTCGACCACTCCATGCTTCCTATGGAGTCATTCCTTTTAGGGCCTTTGTGGGTGCCCTATTCAACAGATACACTGCAGCTGGTGACAGCTTCGCCCAATATTTTTGCCCAAGAGTAGCTCCTGTGAGCATACAACGAACCATTTCCATAATAGAACGGTTCCTTCTCTAAGCAACTCCATTTTGCTGAGGAGTATAGGCAGTTGTTAACTGTCTCTTGATCCCATGCTTATCTAGGAATGCAGAAAATTCATTAGAGGTAAACTCTCCCCCTCGATCTGAGCGGAGGGTTTTGATAAAAGCTCCTGACTCCTTCTCAACGGATTTCTTGAACTACTGGAAGAATGCGAAAGCTTCATATTTCAGTTTGAGAAAGAAAACCCACATTTTTCGTGAGTAGTCATCTACGAACAACTGAAAGTACCTCTTCCCTCCACAACTTTGGGGTGTGAAAGGACCGCACAGATCGGTATGAATTAACTCCAGAGGTTTTCGTGCTCTTGTAGAGCTCTTCTCAAATGGTACTCTATGTCGCTTTCCCTGCTAAGCGGTCGAGCACACTCGGCAATGTGGCGAAAAGGGAAGGAAGACCCTTTACCATCTCATATTTGCTGACCTCAAGTAAGTAGCCAGAACTAAGATGCCCATATCTCTTGTGCCATAGGGAAGTTGCCTCCTTGGTAGAGACAATCATGGCAACATGTGGAGTAGAGATAACATCTAGTGCAAATAAGCCGTGCTTATATGAAGTCGTTGCAACCGCTTACCCTTCCCGGTAATGGTACAACACTTCTTTCCATTCTCAACACGAAAGTTGACAACCATATTTCGTCCGTGGATTTGTGTGACTCGACAACAAATTGTTGGCCAATCCCGGAACATAGAGGACCTTTTCAATCTGACACTTGCCATCGGGAAGAGTGATTGAAACTGTACCCTCTCCCTGAACCCTGTAGGTTTTATCATCAACAATGGTGACAGGTTTGCCCTCTTTGGCCTCAAATGATTCAAACCATGATCCGTCGCCGATCATATGTTTGCTAGCTCCGTAATCGACATACCAAACAGGATCCCTCTGTGTGGAATCTGTGGTAGTCATGAGCACCTTGTGTGCCAATTCAGAATCTGAGTCAGATTCTTCAACAGCAACATTCACCTGGGGTTGCTTGTTCTTATTTTGTGGTTTTTTTTAGCCCTTCTGCTTGTTCTTATGCCAACACCTGTTGGTGTCATGGTTGTCTTTCTCACAGATCTTGCACCACCTCTTCTTCTGTTGAGGTTGTTTGCCTTTTCCTTTCATATCTTGTTGAGAATTTCCTCCTTTCTGAAAGTTGCCTCCTGGTTGGTGTATAGGGTTGTATTGGAAGAATCATCCTTGTGAAGTTGGCGTGCCTCCTGTTGTTGAAGCAGATTGACCAACTCGATGTAGGTATTTTGTCGTTGAGACACCTGGATGGAGGTTATCAACATATCAATTGAAGAAGGTAAAGCTCTCATCACAAGTGAAATGAGAAGCTTTTCGTCCACGTATCTCCGAGAGAACTCAATTTCTATTTCAACTCGGACACTCTGCACGTAAAAGAGTTCAACTCGTTTCACCATGTCTCAAACTCAGGTTATGAAGTTGTTGTTGAAGATGAAGAATGGTGGATTCATTCTTCCCCTCATAGATGGTTCTAAGGGCATCCCATGCCTCTTTACCACTTGCTTTGTCACCTATATGAGGTTGCACTTCATCTGAAACAACAAACAAAATGAGCACCTTTGCTCGATCGTCTTTCTTGTCAAAAGCTATCCGATCTCGCTGAAGGACCTGTGGATCTCGTTGTTGGTGAAGGCCTAGTTGCTACTCAAGTAACAATATCCCACAAATCTTCCATTTGGAGAATAACCTTCATCTTATGTTTCCATGGTGTATAATTTGGACCTTTCAATAACCGATGCGGATCAGTCATCAATTTTGCAACAACGGCCATAGTGAAGGTTCCTTATATCACCAATTGGTCCCCCTTTCGATATACCTTTTGCTAGGCCAATATACCGTACAAAATACCCGCCCTTACATGAGGGAGACTATAGGTATTTAGAAAGATAAAAAAAAATCACCCGCCCTTACGTGAGGAAGACTATAGGTGAGTTTTAGAGATCATACGATACGTGGAACATAAGCGGTACTGAAAGGGAATCGCCTTGTTGATGGCACCTACCATAGAAGATTCTTCTCATGCGTGGGGCGTAACTTCCCCTAAACACTATGAAGAATACTTCGTCAGGATTTACGCCTAAACACAAGTGCGATAAATGGTAGTGGATGGAGTAAAAAATGCAAAAATGGCATACTTATTCCTCCCCGATGATTTATAGAGAACAAGCTCAGACGTCGTTGTTGCAGCTATATTAGGTGATAGATACAGTAGCCCAAAGCACGACAGCTTTACCTGTAAGTGTGGGCCAGAGGTACCGTTTTTACCGAATGCTGCGGTGCAATAAATTGCACAGATGGGTTTTATATTCCAGGGACTTAGGGAGTATTTGTTTTTAAGTTTTTAATGTTATAGTGCAAAAATGAAATATGCAACATACAACATAAAAAAACTGCCCACAAGAATAACCCACAAGGTGTCGGTCACAGCCGAAAATGCACCTTTTACAATGCCAAATTGCTATTTTTCAAAAAATTACTCAACATCCCCCTTTGATTTTTTGAAAAAATATCCCCCCTTAAAAGGCTTTCTTTAACAAAGCATTTTAATAATTATTATAAATTTAAAATTAAAATAAATAATTTTAATTTATATAGTTTTTAAACTTATAAAAAAATAAATTAAAATTAAAATTTTAATTTATAAAGTTAAAAAACTATATTTAAAAAAATTAAAATTAAAAATTTTAATTAAAAAATAATAATTAAAAATGACTTTGCAAAAAAAAAATTTATACCTTGGGGGGAGTCGACGGGATTCGAACCCCCGACCTGCAGGCTCCCTGAGCCTTACCGCACAGCTCACTGCCAAGTGAGCTTGCGGGCTGATCCGAAGGGGTCAGTGAGCCTCCTCCGTTTTCAACACCCTCTGTCGCGGCCTCCGACTGCTACGCTGCTTCCTCCTCAGAAAAAAACAACCGTGGCTCCTCCGCAGACCACCGTTCGAAAAAAAAATTCGCGGCTCCTCCGCAAACCACCGTTCGAAAAAAAAATTCGCGGCTCCTCGCAATACACCGTTCGAAAAAAAATCACGGCGTCCCACCGTTCTGGATTTTTTTTTAAATCGCGGCGTCCCACCGTTCTGGAATTTTTTTAAATCGCGGCGTCCCACCGTTCTGGATTTTTTTTTAAATCGCGGCGTCCGTTTTTTTTTCGTTCTGGATTTTCTTTTAAAAATCGCGGCGTCCACCTTTTTTTTTCACTGCACCTGCGAAAAAGTGGGGGGGGGGTTTATACCTCCAGGGAGCGGGAAACTCCCACGCAGGGGGGGAGCGGGAAACTCCCACGTTGGGGGGCGCGCGCAATCGTGCGCCGTCTCCACCAACGCAGGGAGGGGGGGTGGGTCCTTCCCCTCTCCACCCTGCGTAGACGCCCACGCGTCTGCCCTCTGCGCAGATGACACAGCGGTCTGCGACGCAAACGACGCAACTGGCATCTGTCGCAGACAGGACGTCTGCGTCCTGCACAGATGACGCCTGCGTCCTGCGCAGCTGGCGTCTACGGTCTACGCAGACTGGACGCGTAAGACGTTCGATCCGTCTGCACTCTGCATAGGCCAAGGACGCGCGCTGTGTACCTCTTTTTTTTTTATATATATAAAAAATTCCGGTGGGCTGAAGCGGGCGTCCACGATAAAATCACGCTTTCACGTTTTTAAAAAAAATCGCATCGCAACCAACAACCTTCTCCGGCACAGACACAACGCTTTCTGTCCGCCTCTTGCTTCCTCTCACCGTTCCCTGCGATCTGGCTCTGATGCCATGTCAAACCAGCGAACATATTGTATTATTTCAGCATTGAATAAATACATTGAACAGTGCCGTGAATAGACACAGGCAACTGAACTCTGTTACAACAGTGTAACAGTAAGCGTAACAGTACGCTAACAATGAATAAAGACAAAACTAAATATAAGTATGCTAACAGACCCCTTTCAAAAACCTATTTTTTATCCTAACATTTTAGTAACTCAAAAGACATAGGCCAGTTGGTAGCGGTCGAGTGCTTGGTGGTGGACTGCCTTGGTTCAATTTGTTTGATGGTAAAAGTCCCATTGAAATTGTATTTACCCAATGGGCTAGGTTTTATAGAGGTTTCCCTATGCAACAAAAAATATATACTAATTTTTAATTTTAAAGATTTTTTTAAATATCAAAATATATTGGGTAATGTCTTGGGGACAACGCAATGGTTTGGACTTTGGCATTTATGGAGGTCTCCTATGCATGTGGGACCCAAGAAAGATAAAGGGAAAACTCTTATCCTCATCTAATAGGATTATCAACATTATTTTTTATATTAAAGAAACTCGACTCTAATGGGTCTTTTCAAACATATATGCTCCCAATAACTCCTCAAGGCATCTGGTCTTATCAAACACATTGACTCAAATGAGGATCATTTTTTGAAATGAAGCATGGATGTTGGTTAATGATTTCAAAACCCCCTCTATCCTTCTAACAATAGCAGAGGGACTCCCATTACACCAAAATATTTTGAATATTTTGCTTAGTTCGTGAATGGGAATGAGTTAATGGATATTTATTTAAAAGGAACCAAATTTACGTGGAGTAACATGAGGCTGGGAAACCAACTCATTTAGTTGAGACTTGATAGATTCCTCCTATCCAAAGAATCTATTCACCTCCTTGGCGATGTTATGCTTCACTCCCTTTCAAAAATTGACTCAAGTCACAATCCTTTGGTCTTGGAAGGTCTATGGCTAGCATATTCTTTCAAAGCTCCTTTTAGATTTGAGTCCATGTGGTTACAACATCCTGATCTCATAAATCATATTAAGGAGTGGTGGAGCAAATATTTTTCTAGCCCACTCATATCCCAAATAGCCAAAAAACTTCACTTCATAAAAATTAATCTCAAAATATGGAATAAAGAAGTATTGGAAACATCTTTGATTGGAATATTGTAGGTCAGCTCAACACCATCAAAAACCATATTCAAAATAGGAATAGATATCCTGAACTATAGAAATAAGAAAAAGATATTTTGTTTGAGTATCATAGCATTTTAACCAGAGAAGAGGTCTTCTGGAGATAGAAGTCCAAAGCTTTGTGGTTGTGAGAATGTAACTCCAACACAAAATGATTTCATGCTTCAATGATAAGGCATAGAAGTGCCAAAAAAATTAGATAATTATCCAAGAATGATGGATCCACCACCAATAATATTATCGAGATTAGGGCTAAAGCAACTGCTCACTTTGAGAACATTCTAGGGCCTTGCCATCCATGGTCTTCTCAATCCCATAATATCCTCCTTTAGAATATCCCTTGTCTTATCTCTTGAGATCAATGATCACCTCCTAGAAATATTCACTCAGGATGATATTAAATCAACCCTTTTTTTCATGTCCCCTAACAAATCCCCTAGTCCCAACAGGTTTCCTCCTCGTTTCTTCCAACATTTCTAGGATATTTTCAGTTAGGACATTTCTAAAGTTGTGTAAGAAGTTCAAAGGACCAATTATATACCAAGAGATATTCAATCTTCCTCGCTCTTATATTTAAATCCTCTTTTTTTCGATCAATGTCTGATTACAAGTCAATAAGTCTATGCAAAGTTATCTATGAAGTTTTGAAGGCTCTAAATGAAGATTTGAAGGCTGAAACAAAGCACCAAAGTTCAACAATAGATCATTGTAGTTACAATATGAAGGTACAAACAAGCTCAAAATGAGGCAAATGATATATGATAGAAATCTTATTCTAAGATCTTTCCAATGGTGTAGAGAATATGCAAAACTGAGTTGTGAGTCAAAAGTTATGAGCTCTGCAAGGTAGTTGTATAAGGTCTACCCAGGGCCTAGAAAAGGTGGACAAAACATGATTTTCAGAGGTGAAATTAAGAGCGAATATTGAATGAAATATGGAGTGTGATATATGATTTGAAAGCTCTTGGAAAGGACTTTCCAACAGTGTATTACTTGTAGAAAATAGATAAATGAAGCAAAAGTTATACACCTCCAAATTAGGCAGTTTAGGCTTTTCTGTAAAATCTATAATGCAACATACAAGAAAATGCACCAAGCTGAAAAATGAAATTTTCACCTTTTAATTCATGTTTTCTCTCACACTAAACTTGTGCAATGCAATAGTAATCATCTTAATCTATCTTGGAACTCAAATCTAGAGAATCTATGGCAGTTACAAACAAGGTAACAGTTCAAGACTGTTATAAAGTGGTTACATATTCTCTTGTCTTCTAATACAAAAATGCACACATGTCAGCATTATTTTCCAACATTCTCCCCCTTGATGCTATAAGGGATCACAAGATTATTTCTCAGTTTAAGAAATTGAGCCTTAGCAACACCTTTAGTGAAAACATCGTCAAACTAATCATGGGTGCTGCAATACCTCAACTCAACTAATTTCTTTTCCACCATATCACAAATTAAATGGTACTTCATGTCAAAATGCTTAGATATTCTATGGTGGACAAGGTTATTTTCCAACTATATGACACTCATATTGTCACAAAAAATTGTAGTAGGACCACTTGGTTTCTCACCTATCTCCTCCAACACTTTCCTGAGCCATAAGGCTTGAGCACTGGCTAAAGTAACAACAATATATTCAAACTCTATTGAAGAGAGTGCTATTGATCCTTACTTCTTTGATCTCCAAGTGATCAACCCAGGTCCAAGAGAAAAATAATTACCGAATGTAGACTTCTGGTCATCCAAGTTGCTGTCCCAATTTGAGTCACTGAAACCAACTAGTTCAATCTCTTCAGCATGATAGTAATGTATACCAAAGTCAACAATACCTTTAACATAACTCAAAATTTACTTTGTATCCTTCAAATGCAAGAGAGATGGCTAACTCATATACCTAGAAACAAGTGAGATAGCATATGCAATATCTGGTATGATATTTGTGAGAAACATCAAGCTCCAAAAAATGCTCCTATAATTGGTCACATTCAACTTTTTAGCCTCATCATCTTTGCATAGCAATTCACCATGAGCAATGGGAGTAGGGACTGGTTTGCAACCATCCATGTCATACTTTTTCAGCATATCCTTGGCATATTTAGTTTAACAAATGAATATTTTATCCTTACTTTGATGTACCTCCATACCAAGAAAATAGTGCATCAATCCTAAATCCTTCATTTCAAACTCACTCATCATGGCAACCTTAAATTCATCTTTCAACTTGGAACTACTACCCATATAAATCAAATCATCAACATACAAACAAACAAGCAAAATATCATTACCTTCTTTCTTGAAGTATAGGGTAGGTTCACTTTTGCTTCTCTTGAAGCCACTATGCTGAAAGTATCCATCAATCCTAGAGTACCATGCTCTAGGTGTTTTTTTAAGGCCATACAATAACTTCTTCAACCTGTAGACATGTTCTTCTTTACCTTTCACCTCAAATCCTTGAGGTTGTTGTACATACACTTCCTCATATGAGAACCCATTCAAAAATGCAATTTTTACATTTAAGTGATGTACAGTCCACTGCTTTTGGGCAGCCAAAGCAAGTACCATCTTTACTATTTCTTATCTAGCTATAGGAGCAAAAGTTTCTTCATATTCAATCCCATACCATTATGTGAAGCATTTAGCCACAAGTCTAGCCTTGTGTCTTTCAATTCTGCCATCACTATTATACTTAGTATTATAGACCCACTTAGAACCCACATGTTTCTTTCCCTTGGGCAGTTATACAATCTCCCAAGTGTCATTCTTCTCAATGGAATTGATCTCCTCTTGCATTGCTCACATCCAAACACCATTAGTATAAGCTTCTTCATAACAAGAAGGTTCAAAATTAGCAACAATCATCAAAGCATAATTAACATCTCCTTTTGGCTCACCTTCATCTTCATCACCATACATGTGCATCTTCTCAAGCCTTTGAACAACTTGGTCAGTTTCTTGAGCTTGGCTTCTAGTAATTATTCTATGAAAATTACTATCCAAAACCTGAGTAGGAGAATGAATTTGAAATACCTTTTTCTCTCTTTTGTCTTCATAACATCTAAAAATATGTTTGGAGAATCATCACTTGAAGAGGGACTACAACTGCTTTGTTTGGGACTATTTGAAGAGTTGGTTGGTGGAGTTTGTGGGACTGATTTTAAACTAAATTACACATTTGAATAACTAGGATGCACATTATAAGAACTTCCACCACTTCTACCATCATCAACATAAATTTTTTGATGACCATATGCCCCCCCTTCATAAAAAATCACATCTCTAGACACCACCACTTTGTGATTTTTTGGGTTATAAAGCCTACAGGCCTTAGTATTTTCATAGTAGCCAATAAATATACATGCTTCACTCTTAGGATCAAGCTTCTTCCTAAGTTCATCAGCCACATGAGCATAAGCCAAACAACCAAAAATTTTGAAGTGGTTAACATTGGGCCTCTTTTCATACCATACCTCATAAGGAGTCATCTTCTCCAATGAGCTAGTGGGACTCCTATTAAATATGTAGACTGTTGTACGAACTGCATCAACCCAATACATATTGGTAAGTCTCTTAGTTTACAACATACTTCTTGCCATCTCAACAACTGTCCTATTTTTCCTTTCTGCCACTCCATTCTGCTGTGAAGTATAGAAAGTTGTGAATTACCTTTTAATGCCAACATTCTTGTAAAATTGTTTAAACTCGTTAGAACATAATTCACCACCATGATTTATCCTTAAACATTTGATGTTGCAGCCACTCTTATTCTTAACAAAAGATTTAAATTATTTGAAACAAGAAAATGCTTCATACTTATGCTTCAAAAAATACACCCAACACATTCTAGAAAAAACATCAATAAGGTAAGAAATTAAGAGTTGTTACCCAAGATTTTGGTTTGCATAGACCCACAAATATTGGAATGGACCAATTGGAGTAGGTATGATGCCCTCCATGCTTTCTCTTTAGGAAAATTCTATCTTCCATGCTTACCCAATGCACACCCCTCACAAACACCTTTATGCTTCTCTACCTTTGGCAAACCATAAACCATCTCTTGAGAAGTTAGAAGCCTCAAACTTGCAACATTCAAATGACCATACCTGAGATACCACAACCAACTCTTGTTTTCAACAACAATATTAGCAAGGCTACCCCCTTGTCCTCCAAACTTCAAAGGAAATAATTTGTTTCTAGTCATAGGAATTGTAGTAACAATCCTATTGCTATTGTTCTTATCATATATGGTGCATTTATTATCATCAAAGACTACCTTGTAGTTATTTTCACATAGCTGCCCTACACTTAACAAATTATATTTCAATTTTGGAGTGTAATAGATATCATGAACATGTTTTTTACCTTATTTTTTGTTCACTTCCATTACACCTTTGGCAGCCACCTCCAAATCCTTGTCATCTCCAAGTTTGATATTGGACTTGAAGGACTCATCCATGGAAGCAAGAAGCTCCCCATTTCCTGTCATATGATTTGAGCAACTAGAATCAAGTATCCAAGTCTCTTGAAGGTTTTGATCAACCTTGTTGTAGGTCAAGAAGAGGTTGCTTGTAGTAGCCTCATTCTCATTAGCATAGTTGGCCCTCTTGCCTTCATTTCTTGACTTTAACCTATGCTCTTGCAACATAAGTTATACACCTCCAAATTAGGCAGTTCAAGCTTTTCTATAAAATCTGGACTGCAACATACAAGAAAATGCAATAAGCTGAAAAAACAAAATTTTCACCTTTTAATTCATGTTTTATCTCACACCAAACTTGTACAATGCAATAGTACTCATCTTAATCTATCTTGGAACTCAAACCTAAATAATCTATGGTAGTTACAAACAAGGTAATAGTTCAAGATTGTTACAACTGCAATATTTCTAAACCTACACTTGTACAAAACTGTTACAAAGTGGTTACATATTCTCTTGTGCCTTCTAATAAGAAAATGCACACATGTTAGCATCATTTTCCAACAATCTACAAGATTATTTCTAAAAATCATTGCTAATATATTAAGATAAATTTTACCATCCATTATTGATCCTTGCTAAGGAAGTTTTATTAAGGGTAGACTCATCACTAATGGTATCATCATAATTCACAAGCTCATCCATTATGTATCCAAAAGAAAAAAAGGTGACCTCTTCCTCAAGCTAGATATGAACAAAGCCTTTGATATAGTCTCTTGGGACTTCCTACTTGCTTTTCTATCCAAATTTGATTTCCATGAAGATTGGATTGCCCTGATAAAAGAATGCTTAACGTTTATTTCATTTTAAGTCATCATCAATGGCTCCGTGATAGGTTATTTCAATAAATTTAGAGGTCTAAGACAAGAGGATCCTCTATCACCTTTTCTCTTTATCATCCTGGTAAAATCTCTTGGTAGATCCCTTAAATTTGCTTGCTCTGTAGGTGTTATCTTAGGTATCAAGGCTTCCTGTGTTATTATACCCGTTACTCACCAAAAATTTGTTGATGATACTATCTTGGCAACTCTTTCCTTTGTACCAGAAACCAAAGCCATCAAAGTCATTCTTAACTTGTATGAGGAAACAACTGGGCAAAAGATCAACTTTTACAAAAGTAAAATATTCTTTCTGAACACCCCTATTGAAAGACAACTAAAAATTGCTAGAATTCTAGGATGCACCATCTCAAGCTTACCTTCTACATATTTGGGTCTTCCTCTTTTCCAAGGTAATCCTACTAAGAACATGTGGAACAATATCATCAACAAAATATTTAGGAAACTAGCTAGATGGAAAGGGTCCCTTCTCAGCGAAGAAACTAAATCCACTCTTGTTCAAGCTTATCTTCAGAGCATTCCAATCTTTTTCATGTACATTTTCAAAGCTCCAACCTCCATATACCAAAAAAATGAAAAAATTCAAAAGAAATTTCTTTGGATTGGGATTGAAAATCATAGAAGGTTTCCCTTGGTGGCATGGGATAATATCTGCACAAAGAAAGATCAAGGTGGGTTGGGATTTCATAAGGTGAATAAAATGAACATGACCCTCATGGCCAAGCAAGGATGGAGGACCATTAACAATGTCCAAACTACGTGGGTTGATATCATCAAAGGCAAATATCTTCAACAAAACTCCTTCCTTGATAACTAGCCTCTTCCTCTTGGGTCATGGTTTTGGAACTCTGTTATTAAAACTAGAGCCATTATCAAAAATAGATTAAGATGGTGTATAGGTTATGGAAGATGCATTAATTTCTAGAGTGACCCATGTTTAAAAGATCAACTGTTGCTCAATGATCCCCATCTGGTAGTCCTGAAACATATTATTGATCAACATTTTGGTAATAAAGTCACAAATTTTATCTTTCATTTCTCTCATTTATAGGTGTGGAATTCCATTCCTCTAAATAATTTAAGAAATGACCAAAAAATCGTTGCTAAAAAAGTTTCCAATATGCTTAGAGTGTATCATCCCGAATGAGCCTTCCCAAGACACTCCTTTTTGGAAACATTATGATTATGACCAATTCACTATTAAATCTGTGTATCACCTCTAGGACTATCCTTTGGCTTGTTGGCCCTTGCTCAAAAATGTTTGGCTCAAAAAGCTCATTCCCAAGATCACTTTCTTTTATTGGCTTATCGTCCAAAACAAAATTTTAACCATTGATAACCTCCTAGCCAATTTTTTGACTCTTCCTAACTGATGCTACCTATGCAAATCCAATTGGGAGTCAGTTTATCACTTATTCCTTGAGTGTTCGTATTCCCTTACCATCATGAATAAACTTTTTAAGGTTGTTAGTCTTGCATGGTTTCAACCAAATTCAATCTCATATTTGTGTGAACAATGGCCTAATCCCTTCTTCAACACTTGACTTAAATCTCTTTGTTCTTTATGTTTACCCCATTACCTTTGGAAAATCTAGTTAAAGTGGAATAACAAAGAATTTTGTGAGTTTTCCAAGGATACCCACTATGTTATTCGTTGTATCCTCACCTTGACCATTGAAAATTACCAATTGGTCAAGTCCTCCAAGAACCCTTTGATTGGTTTGGAGAAGCATCTGCTTACTTCCTTCAAAATTTCTTCTATATTTGTTGGACCCTTCGTTCATCCCATTGATAGATTAATGATCATATGGTCTCTCCCTCTTGTGGGTTGGATCAAGTTCAATTTTTATGGTGTGGCCAAAGGTAATCTAGGCAAGGTCAAAGGTGGTGGTATTTTTAGAGATAACCATGGAAGAATCATACTCGCATTTGCTAAAAATATTGGCATTCAATATAATAATGTGGTCGAAGCTAGAGTGCTTTATCAAGGTCTTTCAATCATGGATGACCTAAGTCTTGATCACCTCATCATTGAAGGTGACTCACTCAATATCATTAACTATTTAAAAGGATTTCAAACTTTGACTTGGAAGGTTTACAATCTCATTGGTGAATCCAGAAGGTTCCTCTACAAATACAAAAAATTGATAATCTAACATGTGTATAGAGAAGGGAATAAAGCTACCAATGTGCTTGCAAAATTAGGTGTGGATGAAGAATACCTTTGTGTATGACAGGATAATTTTCCCCAAAGTCTTAATATTTTTGACAATGATGGAGAAATATCCTTACTATAATGCCATCTTAAGACTAGGGTGATTCTTTGAGCATCACTGTATTGACACATGTATAGTCGACCTCTTGTATTTGTGTCCTTTTTAGCAACACTATCATCTGAAGTCTTGGTATGACATTCCCATCATGAGTAGCTTCTAGCATGACTGTTAGGCTATGAAGACTTTGCCCATGCCTAGAATTCAACTCCCTAAAGTTTTGGTGGGCTTCAAGTCAAGACCTCATAAGCAAATGTGGTGATCCAATTCCAAACAGCACAACAAGAAGATCAATCATATTTTGTGGCAATCCAGCTCCATGAATATTATTACTAAAAGTGGGTCCCTTTGTTCCCATAAGCATACATGGCAGTTCAATTCCAATCATCATGACAAGCAAAACAATGGGAGCACGTGGAACAAGTATTCATGGTAATCCACAACTAAGTAACATGATAAGAGAAGCAAGATCATGTCCACATATCTCCAAAAATTTTAAATGGATCACTTCTTCCAACCATAATCATAGTTGCTAAACTAGCCTCAGGAAGGAATGTCACAAAAATTGATCTCCTCGTGTCAAAAACAATCTTCGAATCAATGAAGGGACTAACTACACCATATTCCTCAATGTCATTCTTAACTGTAGGAGATTGTTTTTCAAATCTAGCTTTATCAGCATTGGATGTGAGATCCCTAATGCATAATTGGCTTACATGCCAAATATCACCTGGTATCATCAATGAGTGTGGAACAATGAGTTTTTCATATCTAGTGATATGCACATCCGAGATGCTCTAGTCCCTTTGATTTTCTAATTTTAGGTTAAATTGATCACTCTCAAGGATGATGACCACAAAAAATTATTCCCAAATCCTTCAATGGAAGTAGAGAGTATTGCAATGGTACTCCTTGAATCTAAATCTCTGCATTTGGATCCCAACATTGAGGAAACTTTGAATACTCATGGGTTCATGCCCTTCCTATAAAAAATTTATGAGAATAATTGTGAGCTTTCCCTTGAATTCACTAATTCTTGGGACATAGGTTGTGTTTCTATTTGGGGGATCAATTTTAAGGTGAGCACACACTGTTGGCTAAGGTGAGAGAGCTCCCCAATTATGGGGAAATCATTTACATGATAGATATTATTTGGAATGGGAACTCTTCTATTTCAAATAAAATGGCAAGAAGCTGGCCAAAGAGAAGGGTAGGATCATCAAAGAGGGGCTTTTGGTGCCCTAAAATATGGTAATAATTTTTATTATTCAGTATCTCACTGTGGATGAGATCAATATTCCCCTAAGAATATTTCACCTAGCCTTCTTGAACCACTTGAGGGACATTAAAGACATCAACGTTTCAAAATACCTGCTAAGATCAATGGAACTGTCGATAGAGAGAATTAAAGATAGCTTTTCAACCCACCTAAAGCATCAAGGACTCCATTTTATTTTCTATAAGCATATCTTATAGAAAGAGGTCCAAAAGACCACCATATCTAATGTTGGTATTATCAGTGATCCCCCTATCTTTGATCCCAATCATGACAATCACCCAAGGATCACCTTGAGTGATGAATATGAGAAGACATCCTCTGACATTAAGAATTCAAAAGGTAAAAAAGTTTTGGGCTCCACCCCACCTTCTATTAAAATAGAATTCAGGTGTCGCTCTTCTAGAGTTAAGGGATCGAATAGTAATTGGGTTATGCATGACCAAGTTTTTTTTATTATGACACTCCAGTCAAGCGTAAGAAGCCCAAGGTTGAAGGAATCCCCATTAGGGATATTTCCATAAATAAGGATGATACACATATAAAGACCAAATCTAACCCATCAATATTTTGGCTAATATGCTAGATAATATGTCCATGGCCTTCAACATGACCTGGACCATTCTCCAACAAGCCATAAAGATGGCTAATGCTATCAAGATAAATAAGAAGGGGAACACCAAGGCAGTTGATGATGTATCTACCACTGTTAGTGATTAGAACCATACTAAGATACCTGAATAATTGTGGTCCTCTAGCGCTCTTGACATGTAATCCCTTTAGGATTTTTTCCCTTGGTTTTGTTTATTCTAGTTTTGTCTCTTTCAGTGTTTCCCAAAGATAATATTCAGGATTGTGGATTTTTCACTAGGAAGTCTATCTTGCTTTGGGTTTTTGGTGGTGGTCACATAGTGCCTCCCTTATTATTTCTAGCTTTGTAAAAGGTTTAGGGTTCCTTTCAAAACCATTTCTATCTATCAAAAAAAATTCTAGCACTTTTAATTTGATTTGAACATGTTATTTGGATTATTGCTTGAAATTGAAGCCACTTAAGAAAAAAAAATCAAATTTGTACAATGATAACTTCTTGGGTTGACTTTAATATATTGCTAGATTTGATTTTTTAGATATGTTATATAATTTAAAACAACTAGAATTCTATGTCTTACTTCTTCATCCTAAAATGAATTAACACATTGTTAAGTTCTATAGAAAGTTTTACATATTATTTATTTATCATGAAAATATAACAAATTAAAATGAGCAAAATTTACTATCTACCATATGCATAGTTCATAAAACCACTAAAAATTCATAATAAATTCCAAGCAACAACTAAAATTTACAAATAAAGTAATCACAATAACATGGATCATACTCCTATACACTAATGATTAATCAAATATTATTATTTTTGAAGAAATCATAATAATGATAAATGAAGAATAATTTATGTAATCATATAACCCTAGGTAATAATATACATTCACTTAATCATTGATAATATCTTTGGAAGATTCATTCTGATTTTAATATCATATTACTTTGGATGAAGGCTATTGTGATTACACAAACAAAACTTCCTTTGCATATAGTACAATAAAAGCAACAAATACCAATAGATACAATAGTTCTATAGTGGAGTCTATTTCTAACATGTTTTTATAGTCAATTCTTTAAATAAATGAAAGTAAGAATAGATAAAGGAAACCCTATTAATTATCATATCATACACAATGTTAACAATGATTTCTTGTTGTAAGCACAAACAAAAAATAAAAACTTCTCATAAAGATTTTAGATAATACTAACAATAAATGAAAATCATGGAAGATTGAGGAATATTGAAATCAACATTGGGCATAACCATAAAATAAATAATTAAAAACCAAACATTAACACAATACATTAAATGCAAATAAAAACAAAATGTAACACAAGTTACTACCCTCCTCAAAGAAATAAGCCTAAAGTTCAATAAAATTTTGATGACCCTTTATGTTGAAATAAACCGAACAATATTTCATTATTGAAGCAGCATTTAAATAATACATTTGCAGCTTAAAATAAACCCGGAGGTTGTGGAACCACCCGAGGTAAAAATAGAGATTGTTATAGAAAATAACAATACGCCTAAATAAACCTAAATAATGAAATAAATAAGATATCAATATGATATGCTAACATCCCCCCTTATTACATTATTTATGTAATTGAAGAACTACTAATATCCCCCCTGATTACATCATTTGGTAATACAAAGAGAGCTGCGAAACAATTCAAATTTGACACGTGCAAGTGCCTTAGTGAAAATGTCTGCAACTTGAGCATTGGTGGGAATGTGCTGAAGCTGAATTCGGTGCCTTGGAACTTCATCTCGAATGAAGTGACATTGTGTGTCAATGTGCTTGGTTCTTTCATGATGTATTGGATTCTTGACAAGATTCAAAACACCCATGTTGTCGCAGAACAAGTGTATTGGAGATTTTGATGGAAGACCCATACTTGTTAGGATGCGACGCAACCATATCACTTCGCACACGACTTCACGTGCGGCACGATATTCTACCTCTGTTGATGAAATAGCAACCACCTGTTGCTTCTTGTCGTGCCAAGAGACAGGACCGGATCCAAGATGAAACAAATATCCCGAAGTTGATTTACGGTCATCATATGATCCGGCATAGTCGGAGTCCATGTATCCCTGTAAGAAGAATTTGTTGTTCCTCTTATATTCTAGGCCATATTCCATTGTGCCACTGGACATAGTGAAGAACGCGCTTTGTCGCTTTCCAGTGTGTAGTCTTAGGCTCCTCGCATGAACCTCGAAAGATAGTTGACAACAAATACGATATCCGGCCTAGTGTTGGTCGGATATATGAGACTCCCAATCAATCGGCGATAGAGAGTACCATCTACCTAAGGTGAATCATCATATCGCAATAACTGATTTCTAGTTTCCATCGGAGTTGACATTGGCTTGCAATCAGTCATGCGATATTTTTCCAATAGGGTCTTGGCATATTTTTTTCGAGACACTTTGATGTAGTGCTCCTTCTGGCCGACTTCCAGACCAAGACAATAATGGAGAAGTCCGAGATCTGACATCTCAAAATATTGACACAAGTCTCTTTTGACAATAGAAATCATTGTTTCTGAACTCCCTGTAATGAGCAGATCATCAACATAGAGTACAAGCAACACTATTTCAGAACCCTGTTTCTTAAAATAGAGGTTTGCATCTGACGGACATCTCTTAAAACCATGCTGCAAAAGGTGATGATCCATTTTTATATACCAAGCCCGAGGGGCTTGTTTCAAACCATATAAGGATTTTACCAATCTGCAAACTTTCTGCTGTTGGCCTTCCACTTCAAATCCTTCCGGTTGAGTCATGTAGACTTCTTCTTGGAGATCACCATTTAGAAAAGCACTCTTGACATCCATTTGGTGTACTTTCCACCCATATTGCGCTGCCATAGCACAAAGAACTCGAATGGTTGTCATCCGAGCAGTAGGTGCAAAAGTTTCCTCATAGTCAATGCCTTCTCTTTGAGCATAGCCCTTTGCAACAAGTCGGGCCTTATGCTTATCTATTGTACCATCTGCCTTATACTTCACTTTATACACCCATTTGCAGCCTATGGGCTTCTTTTCGTATGGCAGATCGACAAGCTTCCAAGTTTTGTTTTTCATCAAAGACTTATACTCCGCATCCATAGCAGCCTTCCACTGAGGCTCACCAAGAGCAACTTGCACTGATGCGGGTTCAAGATCGTCTATGGAAGACATAAATACCCTATCACTATCAATATCCATATCTTCTGTATCTCTCTCTGGATCTACAAAAAGTTCCTCAAAATATTGACACAACTCATCAACCCCAGTATTCTCTGTTGCAGCTTTCTCCTGTCGAGCCATGCTGCGAGTACGAGGCCTATCCAATGTCAAATCTGGTGGAGTGGATAGCTTAGAGTCTTTGATTGTATTTGTATACCACTTTGGATTCTTCTTTCGAGGTGTTGAAGAAGATGAAGACGGACCTCCAACTTTTGATGAAGGAGATTTATCAACCTTAGGTTCCACAAGGTCTAGGTATACATCTGATGTGGTTTCTGATGTGAAAGCCTCATCAAAAACTACATCTCTACTGATGTGTATCTTCTTGGTTAAGGGATCAATCAAATGATAACCCTTAGAGTGCTCATCATACCCAAGAAGAATACACTTCAATGTCTTCTCATCTAGCTTCTTCCTTTTCTCTTTTGGTATGTGCATGAAAGCTTTACATCCAAAAATGCGTAGATGAGAAATGGAGGGTTTCCTACCACTCCATGCTTCCTATGGAGTCATTCCTTGTAGAGCCTTTGTGGGTGCCCTATTCAACGAGATATACTATTGTGGTGACAGCTTCTGCCCAATATAGTTGCTCAAGACTAGCTCCCGTGAGCATGCAACGAACCATTTCCATGATGGAACGATTCCTCCTTTTAAGCAACTCCATTTTGCTCGAGGAGTATAAGCGATAGTTAATTGTCGTGTGATCCCATTTTCTTTCAAGAACTCAAAGAATTCTTTAGAGGTGAACTCCCCCCCTCGATCTGAGCGGAGGGTCTTTATAGAAGTCCCTGACTCCTTTTCAACAGATTTCTTGAATTGCCGAAAGAAGCCAAATGCTTCAGATTTCAGTTGAAGAAAGAATACCCACATCTTTCATGAGTAATCATCTACGAATAACTGAAAATACCTCTTACCCCCACAACCGTTGGGAGTGAAGGGACCGCACATATCGGTGTGAATCAACTCCAGAGGTTTCTTTGCTCTTGTAGAGCTCCTTTCAAAAGGCACTCTATGCTGCTTTCCTGCCAAGCAGTCAGAGCAAACTGGTAAAGTGGTAGAAAGGGAAGGAAGACCTTTTACCATTTCATACTTACTTAACTCAAGTAAGTAACCATAACTCAAATGTCCATATCTCTTGTGCCATAGGGAAGTTGCCTCCTTTGTAGAGATTGTCATGGCTACGTCATGGCTACATGTGGAGTAGAGATAGCATCTAAGGCAAATAAGCCATGCTTATATGAAGCAATGGCAATGTTCTTACCCCTCCTGGTAATAGAACAACACTTCTTGCCTCCCTCAACACTAAAGTTCACAACCATATCTTTGTCCAGAATTTGTGTGACTGACAACAAATTGTTTGCCAATCCTGGAACATAGAGAACTTTGTCAATCTGACACTTGCCATCAGGAAGAGTGACTGAAATAGTACCTTCTCCCCGAACCTTGTAGGTTTTATCATCAACAATAGTGACAGGTTTGCCCTCTTTGGCCTCAAAAGACTCAAACCACGATTTGTCACCAGTCATGTGCTTACCGGCTCCGTAATCAACATACCGGATAGGATCCGTCTGCTTGGACCCTGTGGTAGTCATGAGAACTTTGTGGGCTCTCTCGGAATCCATGTCGATTATTCAACAACAACATTCACTTGTTGTTTGTTCTTTTGTGGTTTGTTTCGACCTTTCTATTTTGATTGTTTATTCTTATGCCAACATCTGTTTGTATCATGACCTTCTTTGTCACAGATCTTGCAATATCGCTTTTTCTGTTGAGGTTGTTGAGTTTGTTTCCCTTTGGAATCCTTTTGTGAATTCCCTCCCTTCTGAAAATTACCCTTCTTCTGGTTCTGCCCTTTCCTATTGATGTAGAGGGCAGTGTTAGAAGAATCATCTCGCTGTAGTTGGCGTGCCTCCTCCTCTTGAAGCATATTAACCAATTCTACAAAAGTAACTTTCCATTGCGACACCTGAAGGGAAGTGATCAACACCCGATAAGAATCAGGTAAAGCTCTCAATACAATTGAGGTAAGGAGCTTATCATCAACTGGTTCTCCTAAAGAATTCAACTTTGCTTTCAATTCTGACACTCGCAAAGAAAAAATTCAACTGTCTCCCCTTGCTTCATGCTTAGACTGTGTAATTGAGATTGAAGAAATAGAATAGTGGAATCATTCTTTCCCTCATATATAGTATTAAGGGCATCCCATGCCTCTTTACTATTTTCACAGTCAGCAATATGGGGTTGAACTTCATCAGCCACAACAAGCAAAATGAGCACCTTTGCTTTGTTGTCTAGCTTGTCAAAGTCTTTTTGAGCAGTAGATGGAGTTGTAGCACCAGCAAAAGATGAAGGTCTTGTTGTTGCTCCAGATACAACATCCCATAAGTCATCCATGACTAGGATAGCCTTCATCTTGTTTTTCCATGGTGTGTAATTAGGACCTTTCAACAACTGATGAGAATCAGTCATTAATTTTGCAGACATGGTGAAGGTTCCTTATAACACCAATTGGTCCCCCTTTCGATATACCTTTTGCTAGGCCATTATACCGTACAAAATACCCGCCCTTACGTGAGGGAAACTATAGGTATTTAGAAAGATAAAAAAAATCACCCGCCCTTACGTGAGGGAAACTATAGGTAATTTTTAGAGATCATACGATACGTGGAACTTAAGCAGTATCTGAAAGGGAATAGTCTTGTTGATGGCACCTACCATAGAAAGTCTGCAATCCTCATGCGTGGGGCGTAACTTCCCCTAAACACTTTGGATTTCAGAACTTTCGTCAAGATTTACGCCTAAACACAAGAACTATTAGGGTAATGGATGGAGTAAAAAAAATGCAAAATGGCAAACTTATCTCTCCCCGACGATTTATAGAGAACAAGCTCAGACGTCGTTTTGGCAGCTATATTAGGCGACTGGATACAGATAGCGCAATCACGACAACTTTACCTGTAAGTGCCGGCGTAGGTATCACAAATACCGAACACTGCAGTGCAATAAATTGCACGGATGGGTTTTAATTATTCCGGGGACTTAGGAGTGAATTTCATTTTAACTTTTAATGTTATAGTGCAAAAAAATGAAATATGCAACATACAACATAAAAGTGCCCACAAAAATAACCCACTAGGTGTCAGGCGCAGCCAAAAATGCACCTTTACAATAATGCCAAATTTGCTTTTCAAAAAATTACTCACGTTCCCCCTTTGATTTTTGGAAAAAAAAATACCCCCGTAAAAAAAATCTCTTAACAAAGCATTTTTTTTATAATTATTATATATTTTTAAAGTTAAAAAAAAATAATTTTAATTTATATAGTTTAAAAACTATGAAAATATAAATTAAAATCAAATTTTAATTTATATAGTTTAAAAACTATAGAAAAATAAATTAAAATTAAAATTTTAATTTAACTAAAAAAATAATAATTAAAAAAAAATTTTTATATTTTTTTTTTACCTTTTTTTCTCTCCAAGGGGGAGTCTGCGGGATTTGAACCCCCGACCTGCAGGCTCCCTGAGCCTTACCGCACAGTCCACCACCAGGTGGACTAGCGGGCTGATCCGAAAGGATCAGGGACCCCCTCCTATTTGAGGAGGGTCCCTTAACCCCTTTCCCCTACGCGGCCGCCTGGCCGCGGCTTCCTCCGTGGCTGGTGGCGACGGGAGGCCCATGGCAGCATCCACAGCAGGTGGCCGCGACGGCTGCAGCAGGTGGTCACGGGGGATGAAGGCGGCCGTGGCTGCAACAGATGGCCGCGACGGCAGGACGTCATGTGGCTGCTACTGCTGCAGGTGGCCGTGACTGCTGTAGGTGGCTACGACTGTAGCAGGAAGTGCATGCCGCCTGTGTCACGCGTCGCACATGACGTAGGGGAGGGGGGAGGGGTGGCACGAGAAAATAAATCATGCGGGGGAGGGGGTGGCGCGGCCATGCGTGATAAAAAAATCACGTCGCGGGGGGCGCGTGATGAAAATAAAATCACGCGCTGGGGGGCACGCGCACGTGATGAAAATAAATCACGCGCGACGTCGCCGTGGGGGGAGGGAGGGAGGGAATTGCATGAAAAAAAACACGCGCAGGAGTGGCGCAGTGTAGGTGGGGGGTCTGAGTTTTTTTTTTTTTAAAATGCGTGCACAGAAAAAACACGCACAGAGAAAAAAATTTCTCAGACCAGCGCTGGAAAAAAATGTTTGTATCTTCCAGCAATCTTCCGCTTCCTCCAAAAAAACTTCTGCTTTTCTCCAGGCAAGACCAGCTCTACAAAAAATGTGTCGCCTCCTCTCTCTCTCACCCTTCTGGCTCTGATGCCATGTTGAAATAAACCGAACAATATTTCATTATTGAAGCAACATTTAAATAATACATTTGCAGCTTAAAATAAACCCGAAGGTTGTGGAACCACCCGAGGTAAAAATAGAGATTGTTATAGAAAATAACAATACGCCTAAATAAACCTAAATAATGAAATAAATAAGATATCAATATGATATGCTAACACTTTAGAGAAACAAGCCCATAATTTAAAATGAATTGAGAAATTAAATCCTTATAAATGACTTCAATTTTTTTCCTCTTGAAAGGAAATATTCTTAGTACTGATTTTTCCTAGTTTAAACTTATCGAGCACAAATTTATTTTTGTCATTGAACTAAATTATTTTCTCCATTTGATCTTCCAAAAACACATGTTTGACTATCCAATATTACAAATTATTGAATCCAATAACTTAATGGCATCAAATATCTATAATTATTTATCCATATTATTCTGCAGCAAAAAATTATATGGTTTCTCATCCACTTTTCCATTGTGTGTAAGACTTAGGATCAAGAAATACCCATTTTTACTATAAAATTTATAGAATATTGCTAATTGTAATCTTTACATCCTAAAATAAACAAGAGATAACAACATAGTTCTTCTTAGATAAGGTTATGCATACCCTAAATTTAGCTATTTTATTTATACGAGTAAATTTTAGGATTTACATTAGATTTGGTCATCATTCCTTTAATGTACTCCAAAATTTATCCGAAATGCTTACTCTATACAATTTTTTTTCTAAAGTTGTGATATTAAGATTGGACTTACACTATAAATTTGTAGAATAAAACCAAATGTTATAGATCCTTGAAAAAATCATATTTATTTTACAAGATATTTTTGGTACCATTTTAAATTAATTTTCTTTCTACATTCTTTCTCTTTGAGTGTCATAATTCCTTATCAAGGAATTTGAATTTTGATCATAGATTCTTAGATGGATTCTATTGAAGATATCCTTTAATGAATACCGATTTATTGTTGCTCCCACTCTTTGAATTTCCTAGCTTTCAATTTTACAAAAGCAACATCAAATTCCCCTTTTAGATTTTTCTAACAAGTCTATCATAGACATGATAGTTATTTCTATCTCAAATTCTTCCATATAGAATATTTTGCTATTCTTATTACATTTTTGGGAATGTATTTTTGTGGATTGACTCTAACTATCATAAAAAAATCTAGATGACATCACTTTTTCATAGCTATAATCATCAAGTACACCCAATATAGCTAACCACTAGTCAATATTATCTTCACATCCTAGAGGTATTTGAATTTACGCATCTTTAATTAATATCCTCTTTGAAAAAACCTAAAATTGAAGAGGAACATCAATTCCACCTCCCTACTAAAAAACATATTGTATAAAATAAAAAATAGCATTAGAAAAATATCATGTGAAAAGTCCTAAAGAATATTTGCATAAAACAATAAACTTTACATTGCTTGGTACATTATTAATATTTTTTGATATGGAGATAGGAATAAAAGGCTCAAAAGCATTTTATGAAAAACCACCTTAAGGACTTGATGTAAATTATTCAATGAGCAAAGCTTCTTTTAAAATATATATATAATTTTTTTTGTCTCAAATGTGAACAAAAATATTAAAAATAGTTGAATAATAACTTATATAGGGAATAACTTAAGAGCACCATCATTAATTAAAGTTGAATCTGGAATAAAAGAGTCAAACAATATTTATATGCTCAAATTTTCCACTTCATGGTCCTACATATACATTTATCTACCATGAATACCCATTTTATATCATCATTTATTCACTATGCATCCACTTCAATTATTTCACTAAAAATACTATTTTTAGCTTACACTTTATTGCCTTTACTGCTTCCACCACATAAAACCTTCTTGATCTCTTTGTCTCTCTCAATGTGTGTGTGTGGCTAATCCTTGTAGGTATGACCAAAGGAATTGACTAATGGTTAACTTTGTTACTTGAAAGAGGATAGGATTTCCCCCTAGGATTTGTAGTTGAAGATCAAAGCTATTACTTGAGGACTGATTTGCAAGGCACTTTGAATCCCCTACACTAGTTCTATACACGATCTCTCCTTTTTATATTGGTGACATTGCAAGTAGGATAGAATAATAATGAGTTCTATATTATGCTTATTCTTGGATGTTATGGTACTTGATGCCCCAAGTTATTTTTTCTACCATTATTCTTTCCTCCAAACTTGGGATTCTTAAATTTTTATCTCTATTCGAGTTCCCATTTTCTTTTCTTCTAGAACTATCGATCCTTTCCTAACCAATTTGTAGGATTGATATGGGTCCTCATTAGTTGTAGATTAGAATCGACCTACTGTTCCAGATCATAAGCCTCCTATAAAATTTTGGGATGGAGCATATTTATTACATTTCTTATCTTATAATCAACTCCTAGGATAAACTTGTGTATCTTCATCTCATCATCATGATCATATGATGGTACATATTTGAGAAATCTCACAAATTATTGATAATATACTTCTATAGATTTTGCTCCTTGTTGAAGCATAGAAAATTCCTTATATTTTTCTAAGTAGAATTGCTTAGTAAGGAATATTTTCTTGAAAGCTTCCACAAAAATTTCCCATTTAAGGTGAATTACTTTGATATTCTATCCTTTTTTGTATGTATTACACCATTCCAGTCTGGTTTCTACTAGATGAACTGTGGCCCATGTTGTTCGAGTCATATAAGAGTAGTTTCTCAAGGTGAAGTAAGTTTCTAACTCATCCAGTCAAGCCTCGATTGCATCTCATCCTCTCTTTCCATTAAACTTAGATACCTTAACGTACTTTGTATCTCTTCCCATATCTACTTCAATAATGGATTTAGCTTCTCGATCAACTATATCAGGATCAACTATAGTTTCAACCCTAGGTTCTTCAAACTCTGGTTGCATAGGGTTTTTGATCTTAGAGTTCATAGGATCTCTAGTTTCTAGAGTTCTAACCTCAAGATTCTTATGCTAAGAGGTAATAGTTTCCAGTATCTGATTAATCTGCTCTTGCATTATATAAACAATAGTAGTACAATTTTCCATCCCTTATTAGGATTCCCAAAACTCTCTCCTATATGTTTAGCCACAGTTTGGCCCATGTTTTGAGAATTTCCTCTCTTATTTCTTAAAGTTGGTGCCATTTTTCCTAGAATAAAGAGTTATGTTAGTTTTCAATCTTCCCTCTCACTACAATTCTATATTCTAGTGAGTTTAGATTACTTTATTCTAATTTACTCCCCTTAAACCCCTTTTATTGATCTACCTAATGTCCACACCTTGAACTCACTATTTTATCTATGGGATATTTTTAGTGCCACATGTGCTGTATTTTGGTACAACCTAGTATTCAAATATCGTGCAACACATTGTTAAACTCAACCATCACCCAGTGGTTGGGTGGTATTACACATTGATCTAATGATGATTGGTGGTATCTAAGCCATGGTAAAGATTATGTTTACCTCTATCAATATCGTAGGTTTCAAGACATAATGCTTTCTAACTAGGATTTCATCCAAGTTCTAACTATGACCAAAATCTAATTTTATATTGTAACATGGATCAAAAGATAAATAAAAGAAAATATTCTTTTATCATTCTATCTCAACTTGAAGTCCCTAAGTTTAAAATAAGTTATTCCTAGATTTATTCCCAAGGCTTAAATCTAGAGTTCATGGAAGCTATTAACTCTATGACTGGGCTCTGATACCAACTGTAACAACCCCAATTGTTACTACTCAACCACCTATTTTTTTAAAATCATCTCCCAATGAGTGGACATAATCATGATCCATAACAAAATATATTCCAAGCGAATTGTAAGTTGCCAAGGCATCAAATTGTCAAGAGATATTAAGACTTGGTTAGAGTCTTTCTTGAGTAGAAGTTACCAACGTCTACAAAACTCTTATAACTCCATGGTATGAGAATGCTCCCATTGGTCTCTACATTCTTCATGAATGTACAACAACTAGACAATAGTGATAGGAGTTTATCCCACATATAGGGTAATTTCATTTCTCCATACTATCCATGAAGACTAGTATATAAGTGAATGCCTTGAAGATTGGATATCACACCCGAGGGTGGATCATCAATCTTAAATACTCAATTACCCTCATATTCATTATGAGGTAGCTAAAATAGTCATCAATCCATGTGATAAAATCACATAGACCTTGGATTAATCATCGTAACCATGATTATATTCCTCTCTCATTATATATTTTACTAAGAGTATAATTTAGATTTTTTCATTTATTAATCATGTTTCCAACCCAAGATACAATTTCTAATTAAATCATTGCCTATCATCTCATCATGATAATTTGTTTATCTATTCTACATTTATTATCCTTATTTGATTCAATTCAACAATTACATTAACAAGGTATAATTCACATCTAGTCCAATCTACTCAAATGATATTATGCATACATCTTAAATCACTTCATCATCCATAGTAGCTTTAACATGTAAGTTGTAATAACAAGAAATGAATTATATTTAACCAAATGAAATCAACCCATTAAGATAAATTGCATAATTGATTAAATCATAATATAATATTTTGACTTTCAATCACTCTTTACATATACATGGAATTCAATAAAATACACAATCAAATGCTACATAATCAATACTAAGTATGCAATACTCATTCTACTAATTTCCATTACAATAATATTTCCTGAAGCAAGTATTAATTTTGCAAATATAACAAGAGTCCACAACTACAGTGTTCTAGTCTTCTCTTATTTTTTATTTCTCCACCACTCAAAATATGATGGTGAGAGATCATGAAAACTCATGATATGTATATACCTAATTCATGCAACATATAACTTTCTCATTTTATTGCAATCATGCATCAAACATCCATCATAATGTAGATATGCATATTACAACCAAATCATCATAACTTTTACTAGGCATGAATTCCACATTCATCCTACTATTAACATCATTATTCCACATAAGGATATTTCCTTAAATTTTATTTCTTTCTAATGTAAATAATTCTAGTCAACACAAAACCATGGAGGAGTCCCATACCTCCTCCAAGAATGGACTCCATGCCCATTCTTCCAAAAACTAGAATATTTTCATTTATAAATCATTATAACTTTTTCTAGGCATGAATTCCACATTCATCCTATAAATTATACCCTTATTCCACATAAGGATAAATCCTTGATTCAATTTATCTTAAATGTAAATTATTCTAGTCAATACAAAACCATGGATAAGTCCCATACCTTCTCCAAGAATGGACTCCATGCCCATTCTTTCAATCTAGAGTAATTATATTCATTCTCTCTTGTTAATTATGTTCCTTTATCAATTTCAATATAAAAATAGGATAATACATTATCTACTTATATTCATTAATATTTGTAGACACCAAAATTCAACACCCACAAAATCACATTTGCGACCCCACCACAAAACCGTGCATAATAAAATTATATGCCTGAGTTCCAATTTAGGGATATAAAACCCTACACATTATCCTATTTTCCATATTTATTAAATCTGGAAAATCAACCTAGGATACCCTACCTACCCACTAGACATGTGTCCTAGCCACCTCACCCAACACCCTTACCACATCTCATCCACTCTTTTCCTCCTTGTCCATTCAAATGGGGTAAAATCCCATAGAGCACTCCACTTGCAGCCACATCACCCCAGTTAAGTGAGGCACACTGGGTGACTCACTGAAACTGCCCCCTCCATTTGGTAGCCCAGAACTACCACTTGGAAATCTAGGTCTGCCACCTCCCTTTTCCTTCTAAAATTCTAAGGGTCCTATAAAGGCACCCTTCCCCCACCAAACAAAGGGAGCTGAATATTGACATCGCTAGGCTACTAAAATACATTCAGACTTATACGCACATCCTGAGAGACATCCATTACCAAAGCTTGGAGGCCTATGTTTTAAAGTAATCTATCCTTCAGCCCAAATCATTGGTCCATAGTTCCATAGTCAGAACCACGCATTCACGATTTCACAACCATGCACCCGTGGTTACCATTTCACCACCATGACCTCGTGGTTTAGCAGAGACAAAAGCATGATTAGTAATCATAGTTTGTTTGCAAGGTATTTAATTTAATTGTTTTTATTATTTACATTATATGATCACTTAGGGTTTTTTAGCATTATTTTTATATATTGATTGGTAGGTGCTACTAGTCCCTTTGTTGGTTTTTATGTCTATAGGTAACAGGTGTTTTGGAGAAAGTTGTTGGAGCTAGAGTGGTCCCACATTGGATACCAGTGCCCACTCACCTTTTTGAAGTTGTAGTAAAAAATTAAAGAACATTGTTTTGTTAAAGACTTGGAAGACCCCGTTTAGAAGATATTTGTACCATACAGAGAGAGATTATTGTAACATTGCTCCCAAGACACTTGGGGTAATTCAAAAGTTGTAACATTTGTATCAAAATAAATCAATAAGAAAATGATTTTTGTCAATTCTCTTATCTCTATGGGTTTATATTTTTGTGTTCATATATTTTGGTTACAGAAATGACGATCACAGTGGGACATTGGTAAGTTAAGAAACAAGATATGCTTATGTTGAAAAGTTGTGCTTAGGAGTGGTTTTTGCCACTAAGAAACTTAGACATTCATGCTAAGTAACACTACTTATATTATATCTAGATATAATCCTCTACGATACATGATGACTCGCACATATAACAACACCCATACTGCAAAATGGATAATGCTTTTAATATAATTTGATCTTGAATTCATCATTCAAAAATCCATCAAAGGTCAAGTGATAGCTAATCAACTCACAAAAGCTCCATTACCAAACAATAAACTACTTATCATTGAGCTTCCAGATGATTCAGTATTTTCTATCAATGAACAAGAAGAGCTAGTCCCTCCCGAGGATGAGGTTGACATGACAATGTTCTTTGATGGATCAAAGTGCGAAAGAGGACAAGGTGTTGGAGTTGTGTTTTACACACCTGAAGGAATCCCTATTCCTTTATCAGTCAAACTCGACTTCTCATGTACGAACAACAATGTAGAGCATGAAGCCCTAATATTGGAACTTCAATCAACTATAGCTATGGGTATTAAATGAGTAAGCATCTTTGATGATTCTCAACTCATCATTTATCAAGTGAAAGGAGAATACCAATGCAAGGAACTAGTCTTAAAAAAGTATCATGAAGTAGCAATGAAGTTGCTAGAGAAATTTAACTGGTATAAAATTAGTAACTTGACTCATTCAACTAAAACATTTGTGGATGCAATGGCCTCTTTGGGATCCTTGATCCCTAATAATGAACATGGAGAATTCCAACCGCTAATCATAAAAATTATGTCCAAGCCAAACATTAAGCGAGTAAAGTCTAAAGGTGAGAAGAGTGTTTGTTTGGTCCATGTCAAACCGTACAATTATTACCTTGATGAGATCAATGAATTTCTCAAGTTTGGGACCCTCCTAATAGAAATGATGCAGACTACAAAAAGGATGTTCAAACAAAAAGTAGCTCACTTTACTCTCTTGGAGGATGTGTTGTACAGATGTGGCTATGATGGAATTCTATTACGATGTCTAGATCCCGTTGAGGCACAATGAGCTATAATGGAAGCTCATGATGGTACTTGTGGTGGCCACTTTAGTGGAATGGCCATTGCAAAGTGTATTTTGCACATGGGTTATTATTGGCCCACCATGGAAAGTGATTGTTGTCAATATGTTAAGAAATATCAAAAATGCCAACATCACGCCAATTTAACCCACGGACCATCGCAAGCTTTATAGTCCATTCAAAGCATATGATACTTTTCACAATGGGGCGTTGATTTGATTGGCAGGATTTGGTAAGCAATCAAATCAAAAATTTCAAGTCATTCATTCTTTGCATCAAGAAGATTTGAGTCCATTTCTCCATTCAAATAAAATCAGGTATCATTGGTTTTTGCACTACATCATGTTGCACACAGTGCAGTACAAAAAGAGGCATCTATAGAAACTAAAATTCAACACCCATAAAATTACAATTGCCACCCCACTACAAAACCCTGCATAATAAAATTATATGCATGAGTTCCAACTTAAGGATATAAGACCCTACACATTATCCTATTTTCTAGATTTATTAAATCTAGAAAATTAACCTAGGATACCTTGCCTACCCATTAGACATGTGTCCTAGCCACCTCATCCAACACCCTTGCCACATATCATCCACTATTGTCCCCCTTATCCCTTTACATGGGGTAAAATCCCATAGACCACTCCACTTGCAGCCACATCACCCCAGTTAAGTGAGGCACACTGGGTGACTCATTGAACTTTCCCCTCCATTTGGCAGCCCATAATTACCACTTGGTAATCCAGGCTTGCCACCTCCAATTTCCCTCCAAAATTCTAAGGGGCCTATAAAGGAACCCTTCCCCATAAAAAAAATGAAGCTAAATATTAACACCACCAAGTTGCTAAAATAGATTTAGACTTCTGCGCACATCCTAAGAGACATCCATTACCAGATTCCAGAGGCTTGTGTTTTGAAGTAATCTGTCCTTCAACCCAAACCACTGGTCTATGGTTCCAAAGTTAGAACCACATATTTGTGGTTTCACAATCGTGCACCTATGGTTACCAGTCTGCCACCACACCCCTACAGTTTAGCAGAGTCGAAAGCATGATCAGTAATCACAATTTGTTTTTAAGGTATTTAATTTAATTATTTCTATTATTTACATTATATGATCACTTGCTTAGGATTTTTTAGCATGATTTTTTATATATAGCTTGATCTCCAAGTGCTACTGATCCCTTTGCTGGTTTTTATGTGTGTAGTTAATAGGTATTTTGCAAGAGTTGCTGGAGCTAGAGTTGTCCCGTGGTGGATACCAAAGCCCACTCACCTTGTTGAAGCTGTAGTGAAATATTGAAGAGCACAATATTTTTTTGAAGATCTGGAAGACCCTGTTCCTCTATCAAAAAATATTTTATACCATACAGAGAGAGACATTGTGACATTTCTCCCAAGATACTATTGGTAATGGGAAAATTTGAGATATATTACAAATGAAAAGAGTACAATATATAGGCATAAGCCTATATGAAAAATATGACAAGTGTCAAGGAACATGACAAGTGTCAAACTAAAATTGAAGGTATAGTGCACATTAATATTCTAACATTCCCTATTAATTAACACTATCTTAAATATAGAGAAAAAATAAGTCAACATTAGATAACATTCCCCCTTAATGTTGACTTCTCTAAAATAAACCTATCATCCTCCTTTATTACATGATTTGGTCTAGGCTCGTGCTCTTTGCGCTTGGCTCTCCAACTATGAATAATTCTAGATCAATGATGTATACATCTCGATCTGTTGCCTCAGGGTCAGTATATTCTTTGGATCTATTGCCTCTGGGTTAGCCGTATAAGTGCCTTAGGTTCATCCTAGGTGCCTCAAGATCAACCACTTCCATAGGTTTATTGCTTCTGCAGGTCATCCTCTAAGTATGTTTTATATCGTAGGTCACTGACTAGATTCACCATGAATACCTCAGGGTCATCCACTTCCATGGGTCTATTGCCTCTATATGTCATCCTCTAGGTATGTTGCCTCTCGTAGATCATTGACTAGATTCACCATGAATATCATCCCCCCTCATGGTGAAATCAATCTAGAAGGTGTCGATCTCTACCAAAAATACACCTTAATACAAAAGGAAATATGAGCCATATAAGAGTGTCGATATCTACTAAAAATGCACTCAAAAAATACAATAAATTGAGCCATAGAATCCAAATGTGGAGGAGAAGAAGAAATAAGAGAATAGAAGAGAATCTTCTGAAGTGTCTTCATCTGTAGTATTCAAAAGCTGATTCAAAAAAGTCCTCGAATATAGTCTAGGGTGTCTATGTGTGTAGTCCCTAGAGTAGGTGTCCTTATGGTAATCACCTCATCTTACCAAAATGCATGGGTAACCAATTGTTGCATCCGCAAAGTATGATAGAGGAGAATACTAGATACTAGGATCACATACAAATTTACCTTGGGAGTGTTCGGTCAACCGAGAGTGCACTCCAAGGTATCAAATTTTGAGGTTAAAAAATGTAGATAAGACTACCTCAAAATTATATTTGGACACCACCATTGTGTCCGCCATAGAAAAACCTTTTTTACGAATATAAATACCCCTATGTTCCATTCTTAATGGACCCTTCATCTGTGAGAAAAACAACATACCTTTTTAGGCAACAAAATAAACATTAGGAATATACTATTCCTAGCATCGCACTCTGGAAAAAAAAATAGACCTCAATTGTCCCTTGTAGGGGAAATTACAAGGCTAGGTGGGCCTTCCAATTTCATGTGTAAACAACATTAAGAAAATGGCCAATATATTCTAAGTGCCCATACAATGGATATAAAGTTGTCATGTGTCACGAGCACTTCCCTTCTAAATTTTTTTAAAAAATAGTGGCCCTCTTTTTTTTATTTAAAAAAATACCCCCTTCACTATACTTTAAAAATACCCCCATGATTAAATAAATAGGCCCCCACTAATGACATTAAAATATACGATGGACTGTTCCCTTTCAATAGGTCCCGTATCGATAAATTTAGTGCCCACAAAAAGCATAGTTACAGATCGCCTCCAGCCACATCATCAAGAGTTAATGTCGATCCAGGATATTTAGTAAAAAAATCCATCCTCCAACATGAAATTCATGACGTGATGCAAAAAAATCATTTAATTACACCCGTAGAGCGTTAATCATTGCACACCATTTTAATTTCAATTTAGAAAGTAAAACGGGTTGTATACTAACCATGACCATATTCTATTTTACTTAGCTATGATGATGAATTATTCTATAGTAGTACATCACAAAAAACATGTTGGATACAAATTAGTTTCTTTATGCATGATGGGTAGTGAATCTACTGTGTACAAATCAGGTGGATACTCTCGAGCACTGGTATCACGGTTTTCACTACATCCAATAAAGAACACATTAACCAATCTGCTCAATCTGCTCATTCTTGATCTTTCTTTTTCTAAACTACCTTTCAAGCCTCTCTCGCTAGTGATGTTGTCACAACACCACATAACCTCCATTAGCGCAGAAAACCAGCACTCGCAACTGATTCATCAGGTTGACAAGATGAAACCAAGCTGTTGATAGGAACTCCCAAAATTTACAAATATGAACTACTAGGAAGAGGATAAAACATGGATGTATATAAAATCAAATGAAGCATGAACATGTCTCTCCAAAGTCTTAGAGGAGGTTTATTAATACAGGGTTCAAACCTTGCAGTAGTAGTATCAGTCAATTGCTCCATGCAATATCATAGATTTTTCTTCGAACGGAAAGCCCCGTATCCTCCTTGATGATCCTTAACTTGGACCAAGGTAAACTACATTCCACTCCATTTATCTATCATTTAACTAGATGGTATAGGTTTAGAACAAACTCCAAGGCCTGAGTGGAGTACTGGGGATCCGCAGTGGTGCTATGGAGTTGCATGAGGCGAATGGAACAATGGAGAATGAGAGCTATCAATCTGTGCATCCCAAAGGTAAATGGAATAATGTATAATGGGATCTCTAGAGAATTAACACCTCAAACCACTGATACATTCTCCTTCTCACATGCAAACTGGAGATCTGCAATAACAGTCCATAAAAAACAATCCAGCTCAAGGGTCAAACAGTTCTGCCAATATTTGCATGTTCAGTTAAACTTATTGGATCTAAAAATAAATTTTGTTTGCTATGTCAGGATTAGGTATGCGGTCACCAAAAAATATATTGGATTGTTATCGTTGATCACGTGCATGGGAGAACTATATGGTTGATATCAGGAGCAAGATGAAAAATACTGTCAATCTAGCCCAAGACATAATGTGAAGAAACATCTCCAATAAACTTGGCTCACCTATGCTAGACTCATTCGAAACATCGATGCCATATCATCGGGCCACTTCCACTCCATCAGATCAAAGCCTGTGACCAACCTCGATGACACGATCAAAATGAGTAGGATAATATTTATATGACATAGGAGTTTCCTCGGATGGATGTTCACAAAAAAATAAAGAGCCTCACACTCTTACTTCACCAAGAAATTATATACTTCTATAATTTTCTTTCACCCATCACATACAGATAATCACAAAAAATAGTAGCATCAACATTTTTTTGGGGTATTATAGTGCAGTTAACAACTGCATAAAGTTTTAGCCTACTCCGGGTGCTGTGCACTATGTGCGCTCTGACACACAGTGACGACGAGCACTAGCTATGCCATTCATTTTTAGCATGAAGAACCCATCCATATAAACAAAAACAACAAGATCAGGTAAAATTCCCTTAAGAAAAAAATCCAGACCCCTTCAATTTTTTTTTAAAACTAGTTTCATGGATCCAAACTTGAAGCTTCAGTGATAGCCATGAAATCATCTCCTTCTCCAATTGGCTTCTATTTTCTAATCCACAAATATGGAGAGCATGCTCCTTGAGCCTTTTGGAGAGGGAAGGAATGAAGGGGGAAAAATTATGGGGGTATTTCCATGAGGGAAATCCCCCCTCAAGCTCACAAGGACAGGAGAACGCTTGGAGCTCTGATACCAAATGTTGGGAATGGGAAAAGATGAGATATACAAATGAAAAGAGTACAATATATAGGCATAAGCCTATATGAAAAACATGACAAGTGTCAAGGAACATGACAAGTGTCAAACTGAAACTGAAGGCATAGTGCACATTAATATTCTAACAGACACTTGGGGTAATTCAAAAGTTGTAAACATTGTATCAAAAGAAATCAATAAGAAAAGCAATTTTTGTCAATTCTCCTATCTTTGTGTGTTTATATTTTGTGTTCATATCTTTTGGTTATATAGAAGTTACAAATAAAAGCATATATATATTCAAATGCTCATACAAATTTTTTATACAATTAAATTAAGCTTTTATTCAATTAATTTCAAGCATTAACAAGTTAATTCAATCTCATCACAAAGGTGAATGCAATAGGAAAATAAATCTCATACTACCCATCATATTTCCAATCCATATTATTTAATATTTTCCTAACTTTCACAAAGAAAGAACAAACATAGTAAAGGTTATTTTCAAGTAGCAATAGACTTTAAAGTAGCATTTCAAAATCTTCCTAAAAACATTTTCTAGAAGTAACACCTTTTTTAAAGTATGGTGTTAAACTCTACATTCTTATTATGGTTTCTAGACTCTATATTTTTTTTAGATTCACTTATAAAAGGATGATTTTATCATTTCACGGGTAAACTTAGTCTAACCAACCAACACTGACAAATCGGTGATGAACCAAGTCTAGACAATCATCACAATCAATGGATATAACAGATAGATCATTCAAACACATGTTGAGGTTTTCATCGACAGGAAGGAAGTCTTAGCCAAGCACCTAGGCACTTGGCTACAAATCCTAGGTAGCCTAAGATATTTTAAAGAGTCCTTCCTCCCTAGCATAGAGGATGTAAGATAATTTCCACAAGAGATTTATAAGGATAACTAATTTTTTTTAAACCTCTACACAGATGGCACCATCCACATGGTAGAAGGAAACTTTTGGGTAAAAAATTAAGCAACAACATACTATGTGTACGCTAGACAAGAATGGCTCCAAATGGTAAGCATGCAACCCCCACTTGGTGGCATATTAGACCACCAAGTGGTGGTCGAGTGGCTTAGGGAAATACTTCCCTTTTCAAGGCACTTTGTGTCTACCACACGATATGTGTGGGATAAAAGAGAGGTATCAATATCTCCTTTTGATCCTGCTCGAGTGCAATCATCACGATTGTAACGCTGAAATCATGGTGGATCAATTAAAATAAACATATGAATCTAAACCATATAAATACTTAAGCAAAAAAATAACAAACCAATTTTTATGATCAATTTGTCATAGAGAACTTGGAATGGGGCAGATGCAGTTTCAATTTCAAACTATGAACGAGTTTTGCAAGGTTTAGAAAATGGAGGATTATGCTTTTAGTTTACACCTATCTATTTTAGACAATGATAACAAAGGGTTTTCAATCAATGTATACATAGAGCAATGCATTGAACAATCAAAACATTATAAGGTGATATGAAATGGCTTGACATATACGTCCCAAATCGACTTCTAAATTGTTTTTGTAATACTTTATCATATCATAATCACGAAGTTGAAAACATAGGCTGAGAGACACTTTTAGTTCATAGTTTACTAGAACACCATCATGAATGATGTCTTCAAGGGTATAGAAGTTAGAGTCTTCACAAAGTCTAATCATGATGTCTACAAGGTTATAGAAATGAAGGCTAAAGCATAATATACTCCATTTGCAATGCATAAATCTCCACTTGGGTAGGTATTTGATTAGAACATAGAGAGAGAAACATTCTTAATCATAGGTGTATATTAAGAAAAATAGTTGGGTCTTTTATCTTTTAATAAGAACCAAAAATAGATACGCAGACCAATGTCAAAAACCATGTTATAACATTCCAATAAAGCTACAAAATTTGTTTATATCATTCAATTAAAACACTGGCTATTACTCAAAACAACATCCAAGTATTAAAATCAATAAGGATCCAGATGATTAAAACAAAGAATTTGAAATAGGAAAGCTCCCACTTGCAGCTCTTGCACATCTATGAAACTATTGCTTGTGTACCCTTTGTTCCTTCCTCCTTGCCAAAATTCCTCAAGCTTGCATCCCCCTAAGCTTATTTAGTTAGGTATTTATAGACTTATGGTATGGCCTTTGAGCAAAAATTCATGTTAGGGACAGATAGAAGGAAGGATCCAAGAAAGATAAATTTTTTCCATAGGAAGACTAAAATGGCCATGGCTCAATTTTTCTTCCTTCTAGTACTTCTTGGCTCTATTTTTCTACCTCTTCTAGAACTTGGCCTAGATTTTCTCCACCTTCTAGAATTCCATTTAACTTAGCTAAGCTAATCATGCAAATAATTAGGCCATAGATAATTATTTTGCTTTTAAATTTACTAAATATATTTTCCCTAAATATATTCTTTTCAAAAAGCATTAGATATAATACAAATATTTACAAATCAAACATTAGGCCCTAATTCATCAAACAAATGGGTCCTGTCAGGGTGGGATGTGACAATATGGATCTTTGTATTTGTCTTTATTTTTCAAGTGGGCTTGGATTTGATCTTCTACTCGAGATTCATATCTTTGTTTGACTTTGTATTCTGATTTTGGCACTGTTACTATTTTCCTTCTAATTTTGTTGTTGAAGAAGTTCATACCTTTCTTGTGTCCATATCTATACCTTGAGAAATATATTTGAGAAAATTCATTAATGAAGTTTCTTATCATTGTGTATATCTAATCAAAAAATGATTTTCTTTGTACCAAAAATATCTTTGAGAATGATTGGTTCCTCCACAAATTTTACAACTATGGAGATTCCAACATCTTTCTATTTTATGCCCATTTATGCTATAATGACTACATTTGTTTTCTATTACCAAATACTTTTGATCATTCTATCCTTCATAGAAACTATTCTTGTCAATAACTGTTACTTGTCACTATTTCTTGTTACAAACTCTTTTCCTTGCTCATTGCTGCTAGTTTGACCTATATATCCAAGATATCCATGCTTTGATCTCATTTTTGATGTAATTGATTCTTGCATTCTTTGTTCATAATTTACTAATGCTATATCTTTATATCTCATCAAAATTGAACCAAATTTGTTAGTATGCTTCTCAAAATGATGAATCCAATTATTAGAATGATATTTTTTAATATCAATATAATCCTATGCATCATTATCTGTATCATCATTTCTATCCATGATTTCATCAATTCTAATTGCATAAGATTTTTCTGAACAATCATGAACTGTGCTCAAATAACCTTTATTGCATATAACATTAATCATTGCAACAAATTCTATCTTTGTCATGCAATCTAAATCACTAGTGTCATTTCTTGCATCAATCATCAATGATTTTTATTCTATAGTATTGCAACATGAATCTACCATCATGGGCCTTAAATCATTTGTATCACTAGAAATATATTTCATCTCTATTTTGTTCTTTACCTCTTCAATCTCTTATTATTCTCTCATCTTAGAAACATTAAGAGTGACGATGACTTTGTAGATTATTCTCCAAAGATTGATAGGTATAGTAACAAAATATTCATTGCAATCATTAGTTGAATTAAGAATACTTTGCATGCATATTTGAAGTATAGAATAATCCCCTTTTTTTTGCTTCACTAGTAATACCAAAAATTAGCATTTGCTTCATCAATATACTTGTTCTTAAAATCTTCTATCATGTCATCTTGTTTTCTATTCTTATCTTTTAGAACTTCATCAAAAACTAATGCCATATATACTAGATATGCTATATCACTACATAATATGAAACTATTTTTAGAATCTTTATATGTCTCATCAATCCTTCCATTCAAGTATTTGGTAAGTGCTAAGAAATTTTTATTTTTGATTTCTTCTAATATTGATTGTAAGACACTCTTTTTATGTTATTGATGAATCATTTTCAGTGCCTTCTATCAGGTGTTGTGTATGATATTTTAATCTTTCCAATATTTTTAAAAATTTCTAAATGTCTAATTGTTTTCCTTGGTCTTCTTGAATGTATATTTTTTCTTCTTGAGAACATAAGTTTCCCATTTCAATTATCTTCAACTCATGTATTTCTATTTCTAGTTTTTGATCACCTATTTTATTTTTCATTAGCTTTTTCTTTGCCATGTTCCTTTGATGTTGACTACCTTATATATCCCTAGTTTAGAGTATACGATTATGTTTAATTTCAAATATCTGGGTAGTATACCTTTTAACTCCTAAGTTATTTAGTAAAATATCATGCTTGATAAGATATTTTTAATTTTTTAGGTTTGTAAAATACTTGAATCTCCTAATATGTTTTGAAAGTATGCTTAGCTTTCTTAGTTTGAGTTGAATCCCTTTTATCTCCCTAATGTTCAACTTCAATTTTTCTTCACCTTATTTCTCCCTATGAATTAATAAATAGAAAGCTAAAGATAATTTGATAATGCACCTTCAAGTTTTTGATAAGGTTCTTTACTTTCAAGACCATTTAGTTGTATTAGAGTAAGAGACTAATGCAAAATGCAAATTCTAAACTTTATATCAATGCTATAAAAGCTTCTTAAATTCCTCTATTTTCTAAATTTAAATAGTCTAATGCTTGGTATAGAATTCCTTATATCTCCCTAATGTAGAAATTTAGAAAATGATAATATTTGCAAACAAATGTTTCAATTTTATAATGTAGAAAACCTTATATCTCCTAATTAGTTGCTGTAGCACCCTAAAATTGGCACAGTTAAACCCTTAGTAAAAAGATAAAAAATTGAATTTTAATCCCGAAACCGCCCGTTAATCGCTCACCTCATTTTTCATGCCATTTTTAGGAGTTGTTTTGACCGTTGGACGATATCATCGCCGATCAAATGAAATCATCCCAGATCGAATGAATTCATCTGGAATAGAATGTCCAAACGATTTCGTCCCAAAACCAAATTTTCATAATTAGCTTCTGTTTCAATAGCCTCTCCAACTTGGGCAAAAGCGCGTCTACGTAGTTGGAGATTCCCCTGTTGGATATCTCCCAGATTGGGATGATCCCCAACCTCCTAACCTCCCCCTAATCCTATATAAACTAGGATTTTCTTAGTTTATCCCCCTGACCCCCCTGGATTCCCTGCCTGGATTTCCTCCTAACTCTTTCCTTGGTTGATTTTCCCTACCATTTAGCTTTGCACTCATAGTTTTAAGTTTTAATTGCATGTTTTCACTGTCCTTCAGCTGGAGGAAGCTCGGATCATCGCAGGAGATTCTAGATGATTTCGGATGATCCTGTCACAGATCGGTGATGATATCGTACAATTGGAGGCGATCTCGACTGCAGTTCAGATTTGGGGCAATCAAATTCCTGAGTTTGCATTTCTCATCTTCCTTTTTATTTTTATTATGCATTAGCTTGATTATTTTTATTCTACATCCTGGAGTTCACCTCATTTTAAAATAACTACATGATAAAGTTAAAATAAGTTACTAAAACAATGTATTTCCTTTAATTTGCCATCCAAATTTATCAGTTAGGCATTTATACTGTCATTTCTATCATTTTGCATTATTCTTATAGTTGCATTTTTGGTTTTTGGTGTCTATTTCTATGATTGCAGGTTTCTGACGAATTCGTCTAACAAATTTTTAGATTGACAATGATCTTGTATGATCTCAGACGATTGACTGTGATCTAGGACGATTCTATACAATTGTAGACAATCTGACGGGGACCGGGAAGCCAGTACCTTACAAATTCAACTTTTTCATTATAATTTTGCAGAGAATATTTACATGCATCACCAAAATAAAACAGCCCGCAGGCATACATTGACCGAGTTCGGCTCGGTTCTTCCACTGTCACTGCCTCTCTCGTTCTCCGGTCCACCATCCTTTCCATTACAAATTTTTGGGTTTTTATCGAGGCCCCGTTCCTCTAGGCAATCAATGCCTCCACCTAACAAAATTCAAATTCAAAATTTCCCCCCTTCGGGTTTTCAGATTCTCTAGCATTAATGGGCCACTGCCCGATCCACCAAGTCGCTTGCATTGATGGCCTTGCACCGCCCACTTTGCTCAGACCGTACTCTACACTGTCGTCTCCTCCATCTTGGTCATGCCCTGCAATAATTATTTTTCAAAATACTTCCATAAGGTGGTTCTCCCCCTTTAATGCACGCGACTGTCAAATTTAACTCCCGATACGTGGCCTTCATCTTTAATTTCTTACATGTAGCCAATCGTGCGTAAATCTTCCATGACTTCTCCATGTCGCAATACAAATACGGCACACGTGTCCTCCTCAACTGCCATGATACACGTGGCAGTCCACGTGTCAAAAATGGCCTTGCCCGGCCGTCCGCTTTCTCTTCCTTGGCCCATTTTCTTCTTGGTCGCGATATCGTGACATGTCACGATATCGCGACATGTCGCGATATCACGACCCAACTATCGCCAAGCCCCCAACTCTGACTAATGTCATGATATCGCGACAAAACACTCCCTTGCTCTTCTCGCTGCTGTCGAGGTCACAAAACCGTGACATGTCATGAAATCGCGACATGTCACGATTTCGTGACCCCACCCGACCTTGCCTTTCACCTGCAATTGCCTTGCCTTCACCTTTGGAGCCATGATCTCGTGGCTCCCCTGTGCTCTGCCCTCGCCACCATCAAAACCGTCATGATATTGCGACGTCGCGATATCGTGACAAAAGCCGTCCACTTGCCTCTGCTTTTGAAGTCATCGCGATATCGCGACCGAAGCTGCCCTCTCACCTCTGCAGCCCTTTGGGTCGTGATTTCGTGACATGTCATGATTTCTCACGACCCCTCTCCAACCCTTGCCTTAGCCTTAAACAACTTACCCTCTGCTTCACAAACTTCCTCCCAAACTGGAAATTGCCTTACAAAACTCTCCCCAGGCTGAAAATAAAATGCAAAGTATTTAGAAAATCTAAAAAAAATTTGGAAGATGCACGATGGCTTTACTGTAGCCGGATGCTCCTGCATCACAATCCTATCATATTCGGGATGATCTGGACTCCTACAAGCTTCAGAATCTTCATTAGACATCCGAAATCAGGTGCATCCTTTCTCATTTAGTATATTCCTAGTATTTAGGATTTATTCATGCTTTCTGTATTCATATAAATTGGTATTTCATATAGAATAGCTTAGATTCATTGTGGCCAACCTAGGATTATGAATGATCGAGTATAAAATGAACACATCAAAACCATTCTCAACCTAGGCGTGGAAATTGCCACTCAGTTTCCTGGTGAACTCCACCATTCGTCAAAAATTCACCCTTATACCCCTCCCCCGAGAGGCGCAACCTTCAAAGGGCCTCTCAGTCCGAGGTATTGTTCCATCCTTCTTGCATCCCCCTTTTGGGCACGGATCCTTTAGCCTGAAGGTAAGGGCATGAAAAATTTGGGTCAGTACATTTTGGTGAACCCGACGTGAAACTAAAAACCTTTTGAAAAAATCCAAAAAAAAAATCATTACTAAGAACATCTAAAATCATTAGACAAACATTTAAATTTGCATGTCATATTTAGATGGTAGATTATAATAAAAGACGAGATGTCACCATAAATGTTGAAAATCAATTAACGGCCATAGAGATTGCTTTTGTACTTAGAGTACCTCAAACAAATAGGGTCCAACATTTGTGGGACGAACTTGATAGGAGATTGGGTATCATTGAATCTAGATCTATAGAACTTAGGCAAATTAAGAGGTTTGTCCTAGATAGAATCCTGGATCCTGATAAGGTAACTTTGTACCATGAAATTTAGAGAGCTTGCCTTAGGTGGTTAGCCGATAAAATGGCACTTGTGTCTTCTGAATTGTACACCTTTGAGGAATACCTTGAGAACGTAGTTGTAGTACATAAGTTTCTATCTCGTATAGAGGATTAAGAAGTCATTCTTACAAATAGGAAAAGATGGAATAGAGTTCCTAGAGCTGTGTTGTATTGAGAGTATTGCGATGAGCTTTATTTTTACAAGTAAGAGTCTGAAGTAGATGATATTACTATAGCACACTTTGTCAAATTTTTGAAAAACCATTTCCAATTTGAAGAGGAGCATTTCATGACTCCTGATGAACTTGATCCCATCAACGATATCCATAAACTATTTATAGAAAACTAAGTCATTATTCTTATTATTGTTATTCTTTTTTGCAACTAGAATACTATTTGTTATCTTTCTAATAATATTATAATACACAAAATAAAATAAAAAATAAAAAACAAAACAAAAAATCAAAACATTTCTTTTTTATAGTAGGTATATAATTAAAATATATACCTCTCAAAACTATCGCATATATATATATATATATATATATATATATATATATATATATATATATATATATATATTTTGCTGAAATCTAAGTTTAAGCACAATGCCTAGACTTAGGAATGGAAAACAGATTGAAGAAGAAGAAGATTGGTTAGGAAAACCATTAAAAAACCCAGATGTCCTTCTTGAAGATCAAGTTCAGGAAGAAGAAATCTTAGACCAGCAAGAAGAAGAGCTTGTTGTAAGAAATGAACAAGAAGAAAATGTTAGAGAGGAAGGATCCTCATCCCCTAAAATGTCTCTGGGAGGAGCTGTTACTTTTGAAAACATGGAACAATCCTGGAAGTTCATTAATACTAATATTTGTGTTTTTAATAGAGTAGTCCATATGGACAAGGATCGAATTAGTGACAATCAAGCAACTCTAGAAGACATATTTCACACATGCACTAATCCCTTGTCCTTTATTGATCAAGAGAGTGATCAAGCTGGACCATCCAATTTAGATATGGCAGCTATAATCCGTAACATGCAACAACAACAGGTTACCCAACCATCTAAAGTGCCTGTTAGCAAGCCTAGGGCTATTCCTACACAAAAGAAACCATCATTTACTGCTCTATTTTGCCAAGCTATTGAGTAATATACCTCAAATCAGCAAAAACCTAAAACAAAACCAAACACCAATTACCAACAATCTAGGATACAACATAATACTATTACAAATCCTCTTCATAATACTCTTCCTACCAACACTTTGCATAATAGCAATATAGCATCTAATCCTTATGTCACATCGTCATACACTCATAAACCCCATGCTTATGTCCCACCGAACCAATATGGTGGACAAACTAGCAACCTTGAAGCCGTGGTGAAACAGTTAGTTTCCCACATGGACCAGATAGATCCCTACCGTCCCTCATACAATTATTGAGAGATGTGTAGTCAGCCTTTAGATCCTATAGTTGTAGCATAGCCATATCCTAAACATTTTCCTATGCCTGTATTGCCCATATATAAAGGAACCGAAGATCCCATAGAGCATCTTCGTATGTTTAGGATAGCATGTCATGATATATCGTATGATGACTTGTTATTGCTGAAAATGTTCCCAAAAAGTTTAGGAGGAATGGCATTAGAGTGGTATTATCAATTACCCACTAATTTTTTGAGGAATTTCAAAGAAGCTGCTGAGTCTTTTGTTCATTAGTTTAGTGCCTACATCGAAAGGCATGTGACCATTAAAGAATTGTACAACTTAAAACAATACAAAGATGAATGCTTTGTCGATTTCCTAGCTAGGTGGAGACAATTGACAAGAAAATTGCACTTTGTGTTGCCTTATAGGGAGATGTTGGACATCTTTATTAATAATTTACAAGAACAACTATCCTACGAATTATCAACTTCTACCTTGACCACCTTTGATCAGGCTATAGACTTAGCCAGACAAGTGGAAGATGCTCTCATTCGGAGAGGACAGCTTAAAAAGAAAGACGATGAGAAAACATCTAGAAATCAATATAAAAATAAACAAGTTATGGGTGATGGAGTCATTGATAGTGGATATATCGCTAATGTTAATGCTGCAAAGACAACGAAGAAGTTTATACTAAAACCTCTTGATAAACCTCCTCAAGAATTTACTAGGTTAAATCAACCTTTATCAACCATTTTACCGCAATTATTATAATGAGTTTTGATTCAATTACCAACTATCCAGGAACCTGATCCAACTATACTCGGATACAGAGCTGATTTACACCGTGACTTCCATAGAGGACCTGGACACACTACCAACTCTTGTAAAATATTAAAACATAAAATACAGGACTTGATTGATAACAATGAGATGGAGGTGCAAGCCTTTCAACCTAAGCAAAATCCTCCTAATAATGCTCAAAAGAACATCCCCCAAAACCGAATCAGAATGCCAATTAGTCATTGGACATATTTCAACATCATTTACCAAAACATGGCAAGGAAGTGGCCAATCAAATTGAACATCATAATGTTCCCCCTCCTACCCGATATGTAGGAACTATTAGTGGGCATTTACCTACTCATGAGCCATAAATATTTGACACTACCTTATTCGTGGTTAAAACTAGGCCTCTATACAATATCCAGACACCTGATATCAGTGATACAAAATACAATATTGAGAGTGATATGGAAATCACATCAAATCAATCGAATAGCTCTGAAGATGAATCAGATCCTATTATCCCTATCACAAGATATATGGTTCCAGAAGAACCATTTCCAAGAAGATTAACTACTAGACCATCGTCTCACCAATTACTTTATAATGAGCAAGCCATAAATGCTAGACCAAGACCCATTCATCATTCGCAGAATAATATTATGGGTACCATCAGAGCTGTTACTAGACAACAGGCTTAAAACTCTCAACTCCATTTGTTTTAAAAGTTCCTAATAAAGGGAATCAGACACCTAATGTTCAACCTAAATGTCCTTACAATATTAATGAGCAACTATCAAATATTATAGCTATAATTTCTCTTTTGGACCTTTTAAGATCTTCTCCTACCCATAGAGATGAATTAATGCTCACATTAAGCTAGATGATGGTACCACAAGACATTGAACCTGAAGCCATGGCTAATGCTATAATAACTTGTGAAGTTGATTGTATTGACTTCTGGGATAGAGACATACCGCAACATAGTTTACATAAGGATAACCACTTATATATTACTGCCTTAATCAGAGATGTAGCAGTTAAACGAGTCTTGATTGATAATGGTTCAACATCTACACTTTTGAATTCTACCAAATATTTGGGTTTAGAAGTGATGAAATGAAAAGAACTGATATGATCATAAAAGTCTTCAATGACGAAACACAAGAAACATGTGGAGTTATTACCATTTCATTGTAGGTTGGTTCAAGAACCTTGGATACGGCCATGTTTATTGTACATTGCCCTGCATCGTACAATATACTCTTGGGTCACCCTTGGATCAACGCGATGCGAGACGTTCCCTCAACTTTACATCAATGTGTTAAATTCAAATATAAGAATCAGTTGGTTATCATTCATGGTGATCTTAGACCCTTTGATATGTGTGCTTTGGCAGAACCTGTTGGAGTTCAATTTTGCCCTACTCTATCATCCACACATCCTAATTATAATTACTCGTATAAATGCATGAAACACACACCCATAATGCCATCTACTTCTCCATAAGTTCCACCCCTACATATAGCTCAACTATCCTCTAAACAAACCACATTAGGACCTCAGAAAGATCCTAATCCCACAACCAATGTCTCTTGTTCTACTCCTATCACTTCTATACCTATAATAGGCCCATCCATCGACATCTCTACAACATATACATCCACCAAAGGCATAGTTTCCATATCAGAAGATGTAGGAAATGTTCCTTCTACCTCTTATGCTCTTACTGACGAGTTTTTTCCCGATTTCTCTAAAATTCTTATATTAGAGAAAACGAATGCTGCTATGCAAGATTCTCTTATTTTAAAAAATTTGCCACCATATTCTCGTACCTTGGGCCTCCCACAGCCTATGGGAAGTACTTACCAAGTCGAGAGCTGTGCTTTTATTTATAAGGGATATGACTGGGGTAGAATACCCAGAAACATCAAGACTCATTATGATGGATATGCTCGATGTAATTTTACTAATGAGTATATTAAAGCCAAATCTATAATGCTTAAATTGGGATATAAAGGGAAAGGTTTGGGACCTTTCCAAAATGGTATGAAAGAACCTTTTGAGGTAGAACCGTGGCCTGCCCGATGTGGTGTGGGCCTATTTCCTAGTAAAGGTCAGCCTTTCCCATTTGAGGATGATGACCATCTCATATGTTACCAAGATTATTTGGATCAACATGATGCTTTGCATTTAATGAATAAGACATTTACATGTAATATGCTATCTATAGCCTACCCTGAGATGATCGCTGAATTCAACGATGAGTTGGAGGGAGATATCTTCCATGATGTCTCCGTTGAGGAATTATTACATCATGAATTTTATTTTGATGGCTCTATACCTAGTATAGCCCGACTTGAGGCCACGACTCCTCAAGATGAATTATCCAAACTAGCCTTGGAATAATTACAAGAATTAGGCGTTTCACCCGCCCCACCTAATTTTGAGAAAAATCTACACATGGAAGTAGAGAATGTCATAAAAATTAACATTAGAACTGAGGATAATCCTCACATAATCAACATTGGATCAGAATTGAGTCAAGAAAAATAGGATAAATACATTGCATTTCTTAAAGAATATGAAGATGTCTTTGCTTGGACATATGAAGATATGCTAGGATTAGACCCTTCCGTAGTTATGCATCACCTAGTAGTCCATCCGGATGCTAAACCTGTTAAACAAAAACTTAGAAAAATGCATCCTAAAGTGGCCTTACTGGTCAAAGGGGAGTTAGAAAAACTCTTGAATGTTATATTTATACAAGCAATTGATTATTCTGAATGGATCTCGAACGGAGTTCCAGTAACTAGGAAAGAAGCTACTAAGGTTAGGGTTTGCACAGACTTTAGAGATATTAATGCTGTATGCCCTAAAGATAATTTCCCTCTTCCCAATATGGATCAGATCATTGATTTTACTGCTGGAAGTGGAATGATATCCTTAATGTATGGATTTTATGGTTATAATCAGATCAGGATAGCTCCTAAAGATCAGGCTAAAATAGCCTTTATTACCCCTTGGGGGACCTTTTGTTGGAAAGTGATGCCATTCGGTTTGAAGAATGCAGGTGCAACATATCAACGAGACATGACTTATATCTTTCATGATATGATGCATGATATACTACATGATTATGTAGATGAAATTATAGCTTGTTCTACAGAAGAAGATGACCATTTATATGATTTGATAAAAGTATTTAATCGGTTAAGGGAATATCTTATCCGATTGAATCCAGCTAAATGTATATTCGGAGTTAATTTCGGTAAATTATTGGGGGTTATAGTTTCTTTACGTGGCATTGAAATTGATCCTCTCAAGATTGTGGCTATCATTGATATGCCCGCACCCACAAACATATTTGAATTATGGAGTTTACAAGGTAAGCTTCAAGCTATCCGTCACTTCATCGATAAGCTAGTGGATAAAACTGGACCCTTTCTTAAGCTTCTTAAGAAGGATGTATTTTTACATTGGGACAATGAATGTTAGGAAGCATTTGAACTCCTCAAAAAATATCTTCTTAACCCGCCCGTGCTTTTGCAACCTAAACCAGATCACCCATTTATCTTGTATATTTTTGCTTCAGATTTTTCCTTAGGAGCTATGTTAGCTCAACTTGATGATAAGAATAGAGAGCGTGCTAATTATTATATTAGTAGAACATTAATTAGTTATGAAACCCACTACACAGCATTAGATAAGTTATGTCTAGCAGTCGTATTTTCTACACAAAAATTATGCCATTATATGCTCAGTTAGAAAACGTATGTTATTGCTAAATCCGATCCTTTGCGGTATCTCATGAGTCGACCTTATTTATCTGGTCGCATAGCAAAGTGGGTTCTTACTCTAAGTGAGTTTGAACTCACGTTTATAGGACAAAAGTCTATTAAGGGTCAAATCATAGCAGATAAATTAGCTGCTGCACCCTTAGAGTCTACCCATCCCCTCATCATTGAGTTTCCTGATGAATACCTTAAACTAGAGGTAGACCATCCAGAGAAATGGTCCTTATACTTTGACGAATCCCGATGCATGAGTGGGATTGGTGCAGGTATTATTTTAATATCTCCATAGAAACATCTTATCCCTCTGTCCTTTAAATTAATGTTTGCTTGTACTAATAATATTGCTGAATATGAAGCTCTAATTCTTGGTTTACGAGCATCCTTGGCATTGAAAATTAAAAATCTATTATTTTTTGGTGATTCTCAACTTGTTATAAATCAAATTAATGATGTTTATCAGACCAGAGATGATAAATTGTGCCCATATAAAGCATATGTATTACAATTAATATCTTTATTTGATTAAGTTACCTTGGAAGCTATTCCTCGAACTAGCAATCGTGCGGCTGATGCTATGGCTGTAGCTGCATCTCTTTTACCCTTGGAGTTGGATGACAAATATGCTGCCATAATTATTCATCGATTCTAGGAACCCATTTCAAATAAGTCATGCTTAGAACCTTTGGATGTGTTTCTAATCAACGAAACTACTCCTGAACTTTGGTATACTGATATATTCAATTTTCTTCAAAATGGGACATTCCATGAAAGTTTTAACAGAAACCAGCGTCGGTTATTGCATAGATGAGCAAGTCGCTTCATAATAATTAGCAATACATTATATAGGAGATATTTTGAAGGTATTCTACTGAGATGTTTGAATCTAGAAGAATCTAGATCAGCTTTGAGTGAAGCCCATGATGGATCTTGTGGGGGACACTTTAGTGGTAGTGCCATTGCTAAGAAGCTCCTTAGGATAGGATATTTTTGGCCTACCATGGAGAATGATGCACATGATTACGTGCACCATTGCAACAAGTTCCAGAAACATGCTAACCTTGTCCATGCACCTGCATAAGAACTGTAGGCTATTTCATCTTCTTGGTCCTTTTCAAAATGGTGCTTAGACATCATTGGAAAAATCAATCTTGTGTCATTTGATGGACACAAATTCATCATAACCGCCACCGAGTATTTCACGAAGTGGGTTGAAGCTATGCCCTTAGCTTCTTACACTGGAACCCAAGTTTCCAAATTTATTTTTAATCAAATTATTTGTAGGTTCGAAATTCCTACAAATCTCATCTCGGATAATGGAACTTGTTTAAAAAATAAAGATGTCAAGAAATTATGTCAAAAATATAAAATTCAACATCGTTGGTCCACTCCCTATTATCCTTAAAACATTAATTAAAATCCTCAAAAGACTGGTCAATAAATCTGGTCGATATTGGCACATTCAATTATATCCTGCTTTGTGGGATTATCGAACTAGCGTTCGTACTCCCATGGGCACTTCACCTTTTGTCTTGGTTTATGGCATTGAAGCAATTTTTTCCTTTGAATTAGAAGTTTCTTCTTTGGCTCTACTACTTCAATATACTGAAGTAGGAGATGAATATCGTGCTGGAAGATTTAGTCAGCTGGAACTCCTAGATGAGAAGTGCATCAATGCTTTGGAACATCTTCGAGCCTATTAGAACAAGCTTAAACGAGCATACCTCAAGAAATTTCATCATCGATCCTTTGAGATAAGCGACCTTGTATTAAAAGAAAATAGAAAAAATACTAATGCAACTAAAGATCTTAAAGGTAAATTCAAGCCCAACTAGCTTGGACCATATATTATCAGTGATAAATTTGGCTCGGGAGCATACAAATTAGCTACCTTAGATGGTAAAGATCTTAAAGAACCTATGAACATTATGCATCTTAAACACTATTATGCATAAATATGGTCATTTCATCATTGTATATATTGTTATTTTTGCATATTATTTCATTTTAGTCATCCATATAAAAATTTCAAAAAACAGTAATATTATTTATTCTCTCAATTCATAAATTAAAACCAAAATATAAAAAAATCAAAATCATCAAAATCTTCAAAAAACATTTTCTATTTTTGCACCCGTCAATTCTTGAAGTATTGCAGTCATATTTTCAATTATTTTGGATAAATTAGCATTTATTTGGAATCCCGCACTTTCACACTCACATGAATAAATATCTTGATTTTATTTGGTATGATTATTAATCTCTCTTATTTCAAGGTCCACAATTGAATTAAATAAAGTTTTGAGCATAGAGAATTGATCTTGTTATTTACTTGAACCAAGTATATCTCTTCACATTAAAATGATTTCATTGCAAATTCAATATGATGCTACATAGTAGAAGTGGTTTCTTGAGCGAAAAGTTTCCCCTACTATCCTATCATGCACATGGTCTAGAATATTTGAGAATTGACAAAAGGACAAGCTCACCCCTACCCAGAATAAAATTCCCTTGCTCTACAACCAATTTGAGCAAGTATCCCTAGTATAGGAAGAAAAAGAAAAGTCAAATAAAATGAGAATAAGAAAAATATCATTTTGTACCATCGCAACAATATTTCAGCATTATCTCAAGTTCCAAGCAAAAATACAAAAAAAAAGAGACGAAAAGAAGCGAAAAAGAAAAGAAAAAGCAAAAAGCAATAAATCCCTTTCCTTACCCCTTGAAAAGAAAAGAAGGGTGAATGAGCTTGAATCCCTAGAATTCTCAATCATTCGAAAACTATGAGGTAAGCCCCATAACAGGTGGTTTGTGCCCAACCCGCTTGGCCTTGGGTAACTCCTAGCGTGGTGATATGTCTGTGACATTAGCGACCTTATTTTGTACAGACCTATGTCTGCTTCTGGATTAGCTAGCTCTTGATAACCCGACTTACATAGTAGTCTGGTACGGTTACATGCATATAAATCATGGTCAACGAACACTTATTTAGTTAATTCAAATTACTTGTATCAAATTATCTTGCTCAAAATTGGTAAATGAACAATACAATTGCACACACATTTGTATTTGAGAGATTTTGTATCATTATGATAAATCAAGATCGACAAATGAACTCACATATGTACATGAGGGTTCCTTATAAATCTACATTTTGTCTTTGAGATAATTTAAAAATATTTTTTGCAAATCTTTTGGAATAATTTCATCTTCTTATTTAAGAACATTTGTTGAGTATAAAAACAATTTGATGCAGGAGCATCCGGTGGCAGAAGTGCAATCTTGCATCAACCAAAATTTTTCTAAGTTTTCGCAACTCAATAAGGGGAGAGAGAAAGTGCAGAGCAAAAACTATAACGATAGCGACAGTCAACAGGAGAAAGAAATGCCATTGGAAAGGGTCGCGATTTCGCGACGTGTCTGAAATTGTGACTGTCACGAAATCATGACAAGGAGCAGGGCAACCGAGGGAAGACTTGGGAATGTCATGATTTCGTGACATGTCACGAAATTGTGACTATCATGAAATCACGACAAGGAGCAGGGCAGACGAGGAAGACTTGGGAATGTCGCGATTTCGTGACATGTCACGAAATCACGACCGTCGTGAAATCGTGACAAGGAGCAGGGCAGCCGAGGGAAGACTTGGGATGTCATGATTTCATGACATGTCATGAAATCATGACCGTCATGAAATCATGACCGTCATGAAATCATGACAAGGAGCAGGGCACCGAGGGCAAGACTTGGGAATGTCGTGATTTCGTGACATGTCGCAAAATCATGAGAAGGAGCAGACAGCCGGGGGGAAGACTTGGGAATGTTGCGAAATCGTGACAAGGAGCAGGAAAGCGGGGGCATCAGAAGGCAAATGTCACGATATCGTGACATGTCACGATATCATGACTTGAAGGTAAGAAAGGCAGAGGTAAAGAGAAAACATCACGATATCGCGACATGTCACGATATCACGACCCAAAGGCAAGGAAGTTAGAGATGAAGAGAATACATCGCGATATCGTGACATGTCACGATATCATGACCAAAAGAGGGAAGGAGCGCAAGGAAGTTAAAATGTCACGATATCATGACATGTCACGATATCATGACAAACAACTGGTTCGTGGCTCGAAAAGGCATGTGCTCCAAGATGATGTTTTTGAGGTGATCAAGGGTCTCATTAATGCATGTTTTCGTATCCGGTAAGTTAGCTGAACACAGCGGCCTCTCGAATGCTGCGTCCAGAGGTCAAAAATGTCAGGTGGTTCTTTAAATGCATGCTTTCATGGCGGATCGGGGCAGTTGCCCATTTATGGAAAGAAAATTGAAAACTCGATCGAGGAAGCCGACTTTGCAGGTTTTTGATGATGTGTTCTTTCAAAGGGTCATTAATGGCCCAGAGGGTCGGGGCCTCTATAAAAACCCAGTCAGTGTAAGAGAAACGGGTGGTGGTGGATTAGAAGATCACACGTAGAGTGTGGTAGAGAAAACCAAGCCGAGCGCTGGTTATTGTAAAGCTTGCGGGCTGTTGCTATTTTTGTAAACGAGATTTGTAGATTAATGAAGAAAAAATAGGAGTTGAGAAGGTGCAATTTGTCCCGTCCCCCATCAGTGGTATCAGAGCCGAAAGTTCCTGAGTGTGTAACAGATCGTCGAATGTGAGGCAGTTACACCAGGATCTGTGGAAGGGTCTGTAAGAGAAGAAAGAAGAATGCCTCCACGAAGAAACCGTGGTGGAGTAGGAAATATGGTGCCAACAGAAGATTTTAGAGCTTTGCAGTGGCAAGTTCAGGCCCTGCAAGAAGAGCTGCGCAGAGGGCACGAGCCCAAAAGGGAAGAAGGAAGTGAAGACGAAGTTGAAGAAGAAGAAGACCAGTTTGAGGAAGAAGAAGAGGCTGTAGATCCTGCACAGGCCAGGTTATACAAAGCCATCTCCCAGATTGGAAAGAAACTAAAAATGGAGGTTTCTACATATTCTAGAAGCCTAAATCTAGAAGAGGTGATTGACTGGATAAATGATCTAGAGGAGTATTTTGAATATAAGGAGGTTGAAGACCCTAACCGGGTTAGATTTGCTAAGACCAAGCTGAAAGGTCATGCCAGCATCTGGTGGAAGGGAATACAACTAGAAAGGAATAAAAGAGGGAAGGAAAGAATAACAATGTGGGATAGAATGGTAGAAAAGTTGAAAAGACAGTTTATTCATGTAGATTATGAACTAGATTTGCTATAAAAAATGCAGAGTTTGAGATAGATGAGCAAAACTATCCAAGAATACATAGAGGAGTTTTATAAGATCTCCATCAGAACTAGCCATTTAGAGGCAAACAAGGAGAAGGTGGCCCGTTATATCAATGGGTTGAGACCTAGTATCCAAGAGGAGTTGAGCCTAGTTCGGGTGAGCACCATTGAGGATGCTTACCAGTTTGCTCTGAATGTTGAAGAGAAACTGAACAAAAGGTTTGAGAGAAAGCAAAGAGAAAGAGGTCATGGAGGAAGGACTGGTGGAAGAAAATATGAAGGAAAAGAGGAGAAGAAAGAAGAAGCTAGCAGCAGCCAAGAGCAGAAAGTAGGTGATGATTACAGACCCCAAGTTTAGAACAATGGCTACCCAAGAGGAAGAGGTAGATCTGGACAAGGGTATGGAAGAGGAGTATTTCGTGGAATCTGTTTCCATTGTGGCGAAGAAGGACATCGAGCATTCGAGTGTCCACAACATCGAGAAAGGACGAATAAGAGACCAGAGGGTCCTACCAGAGCTGTTGTAGAAGATGAAAGAACCAAATCAGAATATTCTGAGGAGGCTAAGAGAGGAGAAGTCATGGTCGCAAGGAGATCCATGCTGATTGAGGAAGACAAATCAGAGCAGAGGAGAAGCCTGTTCCGCATGAGGTGCAAAAGCGTAGGAAAAGTCTGTAACGTGATTATAGACAATGGTAGCACTAATAACTTAGTCTCCAAGGAAATGGTCACTAAGTTGTAGCTGGAGAGGAGGAGACACCCGCATCCATATCAGATTGCATGGTTACGGAAGGACCACAGAGCATGGGTTCGTGAACAGTGCTTAGTCACATTCAAAATTGGGAGATACCAGGATGAAGTCCTGTGTGATGTTTTTCCTATGGATGCTTGCCATTTGCTGTTAGGAAGGCCATGGCAGTTTGATTGGAGTGTAGTGCATGATGGTCATGCAAATACATAATCCTTGACGAAATATGGAGTGCGCCACAAGTTAAAGCCATTACAGGCAGTGGACGAGAAGGTGTGCAACAGTGCCAAAATTTGTCTGGTAGAAGGCAAAGAATGTTTTTGCCAAGAGACGAGGTTTGAGCAGGTTGTAGAGGTAGGTGCACATTTGGAGATGTTGCAGAAGACGCTGACCGAACAACATAGAAGTGAAGGTCACTTCTCCATCAACCTTGGGTGTCTGATGTAGGAGCATCCGATGGCAGCAGTGCAATCTTGCATCAACCAAAATTTTTCTAAGTTTTTGCAACTCAAGAAGGGGAGAGAGAAAGTGCAAAGCAAAAACTGTCATGATTTCGCGATGTCGTGAAATCACGACAGTCAGTAGGAGAAAGAAATGCCATTGGAAAGGGTCATGATTTCGTGACGTGTCGCGAAATCATGACTATCACAAAATTGCGACAAGGAGCAGGGCAACCGAGGGAAGACTTGGGAATGTCATGATTTCGCGACATGTCGCAAAATCGTGACTGTCGCAAAATCGCGACCGTTGTGAAATTACGACAAGGAGCAGGGTAGACGAGGAAGACTTGGGAATGTCATGATTTTGCAACATGTTGTGAAATCATGATTGTCATGAAATTGCGACAAGGAGCAGGGCAGCCAAGGGAAGACTTGGGATGTCATGATTTCATGACATGTCACGAAATCACGACTGTCACAAAATTGTGACAAGGAGCAGGCAGCCAGGGGGAAGACTTGGGAATGTCATGATTTTGCGACATGTCATGAAATCACGACTGTCGTGAAATCACGACAAGGAGCAGACAACCGGGGGAAGACTTGGGAATGTTGCAATTTTGTGACATGTCATGAAATCGCGACTGTCGTGAAATCGTGACAAGGAGCAGGAAAGCAAGGGCATTAGAAGGCAAATGTCACGATATTGTGACATTTCATGATATCGCGACTTGAAGGTAAGAAATATAGAGGTAAAGAGAAAACGTCGTGATATCGCGACATGTCGCGATATCGCGACCCGAAGGCAAGGAAGTTAGAGATGAAGAGAATACGTCATGATATCACGACATGTCGTGATATCATGACCAAAAGAGGGAAGGAGCGCAAGGAAGTTAAAATGTCATGATATCGTGACATGTCGCGATATCACGACAAATAGCTGGTTCGTGTCTCAAAAAGGCACATGCTCCAAGATGATGTTTTTGAGGCGATCAAGGGTCTCATTAATGCATGTTTTTGTATTCGATAAGTTAGCTAAACACAGCGGCCTCTCGAATGCTACGTCCAGAGGTCAAAAATGTCAGGTGGTTCTTTAAATGCATGCTTTCATGGCAGATCGGGGCAGTTGCCCATTTATGGAAAGAAAATTGAAAACTCGATCGAGGAAGCCGACTTTGTAGGTTTTTGATGATGTGTTCTTTCGAAGGGTCATTAATGGCCCAGAGGGTCGGGGCCTCTATAAAAACCCAGTCAGTGTAAGAGAAATGGGTGGTGGTGGATTGGAAGATCGCACGCAGAGTGTGGTAGAGAAAACCAACCCGAGCGCTGGTTATTGTAAATCCTACGGGCTGTTGCTGTTTCTGTAAACGAGATTTGTAGATTAATGAAGAAAAAATAGAAGTTGAGAAAGTGCGATTTGTCCTGTCCCCCATCACAATTACATACTTTTCTTTTCAAAAATCCAAAATTTCTTTCAAAAACATATTAAAAAATCTAGCAATAAAGTCATGTTTATATATTTTTTCTATTTATCTCAAAATCAAAAATAAATTATGCACTAAAATTATTTTTTTAGATTTCGCGATGATGGTATAAGTCTATACCTATAATTCTATGCCTAGCACAAACCATTGTTCTAATTTTATTTCCCATTTATTTCATTCATAAAAACATATGGATTACATCATTATGTTACACAATTGTGCTTTACAAAGAACGAACACCTTTTTTTCTATTTCATTTCATTATGTCAACATTCAATTTTGCAACGGTGGTATAATTCCTAAGGAATTGTTCAAAATATTATCACACTTAGGAATTTTATGCCTAGCAACAATCATATTTCTAATATTTCATGCATAATATTTTCATGGAAATCTGAAAACAAATCATCACCATCATCATTTTTTCATCATCACAACACAAAGTCTTAAGACAGTCTCTTAAGCACTTTTTTACTTTTAGCAATATTTCTATACTAGGATTAGCTTGACGACCTAGCGAGTGGCGACTCCATGAAATGGTCTATAACAACGATAATGTCCTTTGAAATTATTGTTAGAAGTCCCTTTATTTTTCATCAAATCATACCACAAAAACCAATTTGTTTACATCAGATTATTTCATTTAAATTTTATAGCATGACATAAAATTATACTATTTCCAAACGACATAATTACATGAATAAATCAATCGACAATTCAAAATTTAAAGCATCATAAAACATATGGACAAGTCATATCACAAAAAGATCATATATATATATATATATAAAATATATGTACATCATATCAAAACTGGATTGGTATGCCACAATCTATACCCCGACATACTCAATCCTCTTAAATATACAATCCAGCCAAAGAGCAGCTAGTATCGAGAAGCCCTCAAGATCTCACCCTCATCTCCTCTTCCTGCCTTGGCATAGAGGAGATGGTCCCATCAAGGTCTATGCTATATCGTGGGTCCTCAATGTCGATCGTGATGATGTCCTCGATGACCCCATCATGATCGGCTCCATAATGCTAGCTGGCAACGGTATCCTCTGCCCCTCTAGAACCACATGATAGTATAATCCCTGGTAGAACATGGCCTAAGAAATAGACCACACAAGATCTTGAGTGCTTGCCCCTCTGCTCTGATCCCTGAGTCGTGTAACCTCATCTTGTAGCATCTGCGCCTGAGCTCGGATGCGAGCATTCTCTGCCCAAAGAGCTGCCATATCGTTGCTCTCCCCCACCTATGACCCCAGTGTCATCCCCATCCACTGGTTGAATGGGGGCATCGTCCACATATTAACTCCAAAATCACTATATATCTGGAGCCTCACTTAGTGTAGTACTATCTCGAATAGTTCAAGAGTACTCATAGTCTCTGAGAGAAGGGATCCCCTACTGTAGACCGAACTATCACAAAACATGGTCATAGTGGTGGAGCTCTACCTCTCCCCACTCCATCCTTAGCCAAAAGAATCACCTGATGCAAGCTAACTTCTGTCTATCCTCTCCCCACATTGGGTGCTCTCTCCATGACATCCAGGTGATCTGGTCAGGGATGAGGTCATCTAGCAACCTCCGAGACATCGAAAAATCTATCCGCCATTGTGACCCTCTCTGGAGCCACCAATAGAGAACCCAGGGTCTCTCCCGATCAACCCCTATCAGTGGAAGCCCTACCGACATCCGCACCATAATGTGCTCCCAACACCAAACCTGTAGTAGCGATGTCAAAACCAGACATCGACCTCCCTTGTATACGACCCCGTGTATGATCCTATACAAGCGGTATAGCACAAAGCTACCCCAAAAAAATTGTAGCCGTGGTCTCTCATATCGCAGACCACATCTGAGAGCAGCCATGGTAACATGCATCCGCTATGGTGGCATAGCAGTAAGCCACCCACTACCCCTGCCAAAACCTGAGTCAATCGAGATACCCCAGGCATCTACCTCAATGTCTCGATGTTCACTCCACCCTTCTCTAGGGTGAATCTAGGGTCTTCACACAGTCGCATCATGCCATGGCCCTGATTGGCCGCAAGAGTCATCAATCGTCCATGTATGGGGATCCTCAAAATCCTCCATACGTCCTCTAGATTGGGAGCTATCTCCCTTATCGGTAGCCAAAAATAGGATGAACTCAGATACCACCTCTCTTCTAGGGTTGTCAGTAGCCCCATATCTATAGGTATTTGTGGCATCTCTGCCACATGCTGTAGCCCAACCTTCGATAGTGGGTCTCGCTCCGCCTGATCGAGCATGGCTACGTCATCTCTTAGCCCCCCATATTTCCACTCTTAACTTTTTAGTAATCCCCTCTACAAAATAAAAAATCAAACAACAAAAAATATTAATAGATAATCATTAAAATCACTTAAATTAATTTCATCTTATAATAAAAAAGAAATGATATCATCCATTATTGGATGATATCATCCTAAATTGAGTCAAATTGTCCTTGGTAGGATGAAATCGTCTCCTATTTCTCAACTTGGGGATCGCCCCTTGTTGTACGGGATCGCCCCTAGACAAAATCGGTGATCTAGGGACGATTTCGATGAAATTGGGACAATTTCGTTCCAACGTCGTCGATGGCCTAAAAATGGCAGCGATGCCCCAAAAATAGTCAAAATTTAAATTAAAAATCACACAACTCAAATTAGAAACATAATTCATCAAGTTTAGATCCTTACCCACAATCCGCGTCGGACCTCTGTTGATCTGTGCGCTGTTTCTACCATTTTGCCTATAGAGCTCTAAAATAGTAAAAATGAACAATAACAATGAATTAGGATTTTACCCTATTTTTTTTTTAATTTTATTTAAAAAACAACTTTTTATTTTAAAATTTTGCTTTTCCACGCTTTTACCTCAAACGTTCGATTTGGGTTAAAACACGGAGGGGGCACCATAGCAAGCAGTTGTACGATTCGACCTAGAATTATAGTCTAGAAAATGGAATAAATTTTTGCTTTCTCGTAAAGCATGAAGAACTCGTATTTAACATATTTTTCTTCAAAAAATTCACTAAAGAGGGGGTAAAATGTAGCACCCTAAAATTGGCATAGTTAAACCCTTAGTAAAAAGATAAAAATTTGAATTTTAACCCCGAAACCGCCCGTTAACCGCTCACCCTATTTTTTGCACCATTTTTAGGAGTTGTTTTGACCGTTGGACGATATCATCGCCGATCAAACGAAATCATCCCAGATCGGATGAATTCATCTAGAACAGAACGTCCAGACGATTTCATCCCAAAACTAAATTTTCATAATTAGCTTTTGTTTCAACAGCCTCTCCAACTTGGGCAGAAGCGCGTTTGCACAGTTAGAGATTCTCCTATTGGAGATCTCCAATATTGGGATGATCCCCAACATCCTAACCTCCCCATAATCCTATATGAACTGAGATTTTCTTAGTTTATCCCCCTGAACCCTTGGATTCCCTACCTGGCTTTCCTCCTAACTCTTTCCCTGGTTGATTTTCCCTACCATTTAGCTTTGCACTTATAGTTTTAAGTTTTCATTGCAGGTTTTCACTGTGCTTCAAATGGAGGAATCTCAGATCATCGCAGGCGATTCCAGAAAATTTCGGATGATCCTATCATAGATCGGTGAAGATCTCGTACGATTGGAGGCGATCTTGACTATAGTTCAAATTGGGGGCAATCAGAGTCTTGAGTTTGCATTTCTCATCTCCCTTCTTATTTTTATTATGCATTAGCTTGATTATTTTTATTCTGCATCCTAGAGTTCACCTAATTTTAAAATAATTGCATGATAAAGTTAAAATAAGTTATTAAAACAATGCATTTCCTTTAATTTTCTATCCAGATTTATCAGTTAGGCATTTATACTGTCATTTCTATCATTTTGCATTATTCTTGTAGTTGCATTTTCAGTTTTTGGTGTCTGTTTCTGTGATTGCAGGTTTCTGACGAATTCATCAGATAGACGACGATCTTGTCTGATCTCAGATGATCGACTGTGATCTAGGATGATTCTGTACAATTACAGATGATCCTATCATATTCAGGACGATCTGGACTCCTACAAGCTTCAAAATCTTCATCAGACATCCGAAATCAGGTGCATCCTTTCTCATTTAGTATATTCCTGGTATCTAGGATTCATTAATGCTTTCTTTATTCATATAAATCGACATTTCATATAGAATAGCTTAGATTAATTATGGCCAACCTAGGATTATGAATTATCGAGTATAAAATGAACACATCAAAACCATTCTCAACCTAAGCATGGAAACTACCACTCAAAGTTTCCTGGTGAACCCCACCATCCATTGAAAATTCACCCTTATACCCCTCCCCCAAGAGGCGTGACCTTCAAAGGGCCTCTTAGTCCGAGGTATTGTTCCATCCTTCTTGCATCCCCATTTTGGGCATGGATCCTTTAGCCTGAAGGTAAGGGCATGAAAAATTTGGGTCAGTATAGTTGCAAATAATTAATATTTGAATCTAAAGCAATTTATAATATTTTTAAAAAAATATAATCTCCTTGTTTTAATTCACTAAGGTTGTCATGCAATATTAAATAAATTCAACCTTATTTCTCCTTTATAAAGTCTTGAGTTATAATGCAATAATAATCAACATTTGTAAAGATTATAGAGAAAGTTTAAATATTTGTTACCTTCATGAACTAAATGTTGCGTGGCCACACTAAGGTTTCTCCTCAAATTCTTTAACGAACTCAAGTTCTCCAAAATTGAATTAATCAATTGAATGCCATGCGATGGATCGACTGAGTTAAGATGGTTTTCTTCCAAGATGTTCGCCATCCATGCATGTAATGGGTAGTGGCTTCTTAAATTTTGTACAACCTCCTTCACTATGTAATGTTTGAGTAATTAATTCTCCATTGGAATCATTGTGCTATATCTCCAATATGTATCCTTTGATGTGGTTACACATTGCATGGTTAAATAGTTTCTATTTTCCTATGCCAAGTAGCAACACAAAGAAGAAAATTAATGCTGACTATGATCTTCCTTGTGGTCAACATACCATCCAAGTGGTCAAATTGTCCTCTTTTCTTGATATCCCCATGAGGTCTCCACTATTCATTCATTGTGATGGTGCATGATTATTTTGGTTTTATAATGACTAATCAAATGCTTGATTTGACCATCAATTTTAATGGCTAATTTACCTTAGATAACGACTATCCTTCGATGTGTGTAATTGTTAGTCACTTGTAATATTCTTGATAACACATAATGGCTATGCTTGTTAGCAGTATTGAATGATACCACTATTATGCAATCTCTAAAATCATCGAATATCAAATATTTGTGCTGCTTAGTCTCTCCATGCATTGGCTTTTTGGTAATGGTTCTCTTTTAGTCCTCCACATAATAGCTCCTCTAAAGCTATCAACGTGTATGTGTTCTTTGAGATATTTTTCTCACCTTCTGATAAGGTTTAATATTCCTTCAACATGGCTTGATGCTTCTCCTTTTGACCGTTCTATCTTTCATAGAAACTATTCTTGTCAATATCTATTACTAGTTTGATGTCACTATTTCCTATTACAAACTTTGTTCCTTGCTCATTACTGATAGTTTGAATTATATATTTAAGATCTTCATGCTTTGATTTGATTTTTGATGTAATTGATTCCTGCATTCCTGTTGAGCAAAGTGCAGCAACAGGATTGTCATTGTTGTCAACACAATCAGCTAGATCATTTGATTCAGTGCAAGCAACAGGGAAGCTATTCAGATGCAGCAAACAGGAAGTTCAGAGATCTCTCAGAATATGTACAATGTTTTTCCAAAAAGACCTAAGTGGCCCACATGCAAAAATTCAAAGAAAAAGACAAGGAAAGTGTCGCGATATCGCGACATATTCAAAAAATAGGAAAACTGTCACGATTTCGCGACATATTGGAGGAGAGAGAAAGTGCAAAGAAAAATGTCATGATTTCGCGACATACTGGAGGAGAGAGAAACAACAGAGAAAACTATCACGATTTCGTGACATGTTTGAAGTAGAGGCGCAAGCAAGTAAAAATGTCACGATTTCACGACATGTTGGAAGAGAAGAAGGCAAGTTGAAAAACTATCGCGATTTCGCGACATGTTGGAAAAGAAGAAGGCAAGTTGAAAAACTGTCGCGATTTCGTGACATGTTCGAAGCAGAGGCGCAAGCAGGTAAAACTGTCACGATTTCGTGACATGTTGGAAGAGAAGAAGGCAAGTTGAAAAACTATCGCGATTTCGTGACATGTTGGAAAAGAAGAAGGCAAGTTGAAAAACTGTCACGATTTCGTGACATGTTCGAAGCAGAGGCGCAAGCAGGTTAAACTATCGCGATTTCATGACATGTTGAAAGAAAAAGTGCAAGGGAGGAAAACTGTCATGATTTCGCGACATGTTCGATGAGAAGGCACTTGCAAGAAAACTGTCACGATTTCATGACAAGTTCGGGGAGAAGGAGCTCGCAAAGAAAAGTGTCACGATTTCACGACAATTTGCAAGAGAGATAGTACGAACGAAAAAGTGTCACGATTTCGCGACATGTTTGGAAAGAAGGTGCAAGCAAAGAAAACTGTCACGATTTCGTGACATGTTTGGAGAGAAAGAGCTCGCAAAGAAAAGTGTCACGATTTCACGACAATTTGCAAGGACTGTATGGACAAAAAAGTGTCACGATTTCACGACAGGTTCGAAGAGAAAGCGCCAAGGAGAAAAAGTGTCACGATTTCATGACATGTCGGGTTTTCACGACCCGAAAAGGAGATAGAGTGTTCGGAGGCAGAAATGTCATGATTTCGTGACATGTTCCGTTTTCACGGGCGAAAGGCAAAGAAAGCGTACGGATGCAGAAAGTGTCACGATTTCGCGACAGGATCAGAAAGCAAGTCTTCAATGACAAAAGTGTCACGATTTCATGACAAGAGCAGAAAGGAAGTCGACGAAGGCAGAAGTGTCACGATATCGTGACAAAAGCAAAATTGATGTTGACGAAGGCAGAAGTGTCACGATATCACGACAAAAGCAAAGTTGAAATCGACAAAGGCAGAAGTGTCATGATTTCGTGACAAAATCCAAAAGGAAGCGTACGGAGATAAAAAGTGTCACGATATCATGACATGTGTTTTTGCGGCAACATCAAACAGAAGAGTTGTAGGGGCAGTTGAGGCCGACGAAGACCGATGCAAGCCGACAAAAATTAGGGTTTGCAGCTGACTAAGTTTAGGGTTTGCAGCCGACTAAGATCAGGGTTCTTCAGCCGACTAAGATTAGATTTTTCATCATGAAAAGTTTGTTATAAAAGGAGGGCTGTTTGAAGAATTTGAGTGTGTCGAAGAGTGTGAATTACTATCGCCTGAGCGTAGAGAGCAAGTCGTGTCGAATCATTCGAAGTGTGGAATTTCGCTAAGGAAGCAGAGTGCGCAACAAGGAGAAGATGACTGTGAGGTGCAGCAGAGTGTGCGAAGTGCTTGCACAGAAAAGCAGAGCACACAGAGAAAACAAAGGTGACCAGTCAGGGTATAGCAAAAGCAAAGGTATCTTATTATCAATATTCTAGTTCCATATTTGAAGTCCAAGTTGGTGCTTGGCATCAGGGGTTGGTGCTCCTTTCTGTTGGTGCAGATAAATCAGGGGTTGGTGCTCCTTCCAGTTGGTGCTGGTAAATTACTTGTAAAGTTGGTGCTTTGCAAAGGCTGGATTTGGATGGTAGTCCAAGCAGTCATTTTTGAGGAGTAGCCACATTGGTGAACCTCGTTAAATCTTGTGTTGTGTGTTGTTCTCTTGCTGTTCTTACTGTATCTGTTCTTAAGTTTTAATTGTTGCTATTTTAAGAGCTGGTAATTCATAGTTAAAGAGCTACACTGATTCACCCCCCCTCTCAGTGCCATTGTAAGTCTAACAATTGGTATCAGAGCTAAGTCCCTATACAAGCCTAACCAGCTAGGGTGATCTTGGAAGTAACACAATGGCAGGTGGTGAAGGTTTCTCATCAAACAAAGCACCACTGTTTGATGGATCTAACTATGCATTCTGGAGAGTCAAGATGCAGACATATCTCTGTGCATTGGGATACGACATCTGGAATTTAGTAGTTAGTGGATATACAACTCCCACCACTCCTCCAAAAGAAGCGAATGAAAAGAAACTGTTTGAGAATAATTCGAAAGCAAAGAATGCCATCTTGTGCGGATTAGCAGACAGTGAACTAGTAAAGGTCATGAACTGTAAATCGGCAAAAGAAATATGGGACAAACTGAAGAGTGTTCATGAAGGAGATGATAAGATCAAAGAAGCCAAGTTACAAACACATCGAGCTCAGTTCGAAGCATTGAAGATGAATGACGATGAGAATATTGAGGCATTCATGTTGAGAGTTAATGGAATCGTCAATGCAATCAGAGGACTCGATGAGGATATCGATGACTCTGCTATCATGAAAAAGGTTTTAAGATCTCTTCCTCAACGGTTTGATTCCAAAGTCTCAACGATAGAAGAAGCTAAAAATCTAAATTTTTTTAGTATAGATGAAATGTATGGTTCTTTAACTGCATATGAGATGAGGATAGGAAGATCTAATCCCACTGATAGAGAAGCAGCTTTCAAAGCCCTTAAGAATAAAAACACAAAACAAGAGTCCGAGGAAGAAGAGACATCAGATGAAATGGAAGCAAATTTTGTGAGAAAACTGAAAAAGGGGAAAGGAAAATACAGAGGGAAGCTTCCATTCAAATGCTTCAACTGTGGAGGCATTGGGCATTTTGCGACTAAATGTCCACTGAAAGAGAAGAACAAAAATGATGAAGGATCCCATCAAGAAAGAAGTGACTGGAAGATGAAAACAAATTTCAGAAAAGGCAACTTCAAAAAGAAAAGTTTCATATCCAAGAATGTTAGTTCATCAGAAAATAGCTCCGATGAAGAATCTGAAGAAGAAAGAGATGAAGCTCTTTTTATGGCATTTGAAGAAATTAAACCAGAAAAAGGAGTGACCTCTGAAGTTTGTGGTGAAAATCTCGAGGCTGAAGTAGATTTGGAAGGTGAGTTGATATCTGCACTTGAAGAGTGGGAGATAGAAAAGAAAAAGAATAAGAAACTATCAAGAAAGCTTGAGGATACAAATGGAATCATAACCAACTTAAAAGTACAGATAGAAGAATCTAAGAAAATCTCTAAAGATCTTGAAGTGCTATTAACAATGAAAATAGATCATTGCAGCAAGTTAGAAGAAGAGATTGTTGGTTTAAGAATGCAACTAGAAGAGATGAATAAGAAAATCAGGTGTTATCACAAACGTGAAGAAATTTCTATGAAGTTGGATAAGATCTTAAATGACCAAAGACCTGCAGGCATCAAATTTGGTCTAGGCTTCATCGAAGGAGAATCATCAAGTGGATCAAAGGCCAAGTCCATAAAGAATGAAGCTAAGAAACAGGTTGATCAAGGAAAAACGTCTCATGAAAGAGAAAGCATTCATACCAGGCACGATGGGAGAATTGACAATGATGGATTCACCAAAGTCACACATCAAAGAAGAAGAAGACCTATGGCTCCTACGACAACATGGCAAAGACCATCACCCAGGTTCAATTATCCTTTCTCTGGTTTTTGTTTTAAATGCAATGGCTATGGGCATAAAATTGTAGACTGCAAATATAATGTAAAACCAAGGAACTTCACCAGTAGAAATGTCTTTTCTCCTCTGATGAATTATACAGTGGAATGTTATAACTGTCATAAGTTTGGGCACTTTGCAAGAAACTGTAGAAACACATTTACTTCAAATCAGTTTCAGGGAAGAAAATTTCAACCATACAGGATGAGTCAAAATAGAAAGCTTTCTGAAAACCATGCTCAAACTACTGATAAGGGAAAGGCAAAACAAAAGCCCAAAACTACTAACAAAACAGTATGGAAAGGAAAAGAACAACTGAAGGAAGAAAAGGAATCCTTAATTGTTCAAACTACTTTCAAAGCACAGAATAAATATGTACCATGGATACTAGATAGTGGATGCTCCAGTCATATGACAGGTGACAAACAAAAATTTGACAAGTTACAGAAATATGAAGGAGGTTCAGTAAAATTTGGAAATAATGATGGAGCCAAGATAGTCGGCAAAGGCTCAGTCAAAATTAGTGATGGAAGGATTAAATCAGAAGAAGTCTTATTTGTGGATGGGTTGAAACATAATTTACTGAGTGTAAGTCAGATTTGTGATAAAGGTCATGAAGTAGTCTTTATGAAGCAGGGTTGTGAAGTCAGAAAAACAAACAGTGGAAAATTGATAGCAACTGGATCAAGGACGTCTGGCAACCTGTACACTCTCTCAGAAACATCAAAAGGTACTTGTTTCATTGGACAGGAAGAAGAAAACTGGCTGTGGCACAAGAGGCTTGGACACATCAGTTTTGATAATCTAGTAAAAATCAGCTCGAAACAGGCAGTGAGAGATATTCCAACCATTAGAAAACCTTCAAATAGCATTTGTGCTTCATGTCAAAAGGGAAAGCAAACCAGAGTCTCATTCAAAACAAAAGAGTACCACACTAGCAAACCTTTGGAACTTATACATACAGATTTATGTGGACCCATGAGAACACAAAGCATAAATGGTGACAAATACTTTATGTTGTGTATTGATGATTATTCTAGAATGACATGGATATTTTTCTTAAAGAATAAAACAGAAGCTTTTGAAATGTTCAGATCCTTCAAACATCTAGTTGAGAATGAAACAGGAAAAAGAATCAAATGTTTAAGATCAGATAGAGGAGGAGAATTCATTTCAGATGAGTTTACAGAATACTATGAAAAACATGGTATCAAGAGACAATATTCAACAGCTAGAACACCCCAGCAGAATGGTGTGGTAGAAAGAAAGAACAGAATAGTACAGGAAATGGCACGCACTATGCTGGCTGAGAACAAAATAGCAGATAGATTTTGGAAAGAAGCAGTCCACACTGCAGTGTACATCCAAAATAGGTACATGCTGAGAACACATGAAAGCAAAACTCCTTATGAATTGTGGTTCGATAGAAAGGCAACAACAAAACACCTCAAAGTTTTTGGCTGTAAGTGTTACATCAGAAAAACTGAAGATAATCTTGGGAAGTTTGAAAATAGAGTAGATGAAGGTGTCTTCGTTGGCTATTCGTCAAAAAGCAAAGCTTACAAATGCTACAACAAGAGACTCAAGAAAATTGTGGACAATGCCGATGTTAAATTTGATGAAGGTAGGGAACGAATAGTTAACTTTGAAGAAAACTACCCAATTTATGAAGAAGTCATTGAAGGTGATGAGGAAAATGAAACAGAAAAGACACCAACACTTGACTCAGATGACTTAATTGATGACTCAGAGGTGGAAGAAAATAAGAAATTCAAAACAGGCAGCTGGCAGAAAAATCATCCTAGAAATCAAATAATTGGAGATCCCACAACTGGTGTTCAGACAAGAAGGAAAGTAGTAAGTAACTACTCTCTTTTATCCAGCATTGAGCCCAAAAATATAGCTGAGGCAAGCAAAGATGATAGTTGGATGAAGGCAATAAATGAAGAATTAGATCAGATTGAAAAGAACAAAACTTGGGAATTAGTACCTAGACCTACAAATAAGAATGTAATCGGCACCAAATGGATATTTCGAAACAAATTGAATGAGAACGGACAGGTAGTTAGGAATAAAGCAAGACTGGTTTGTAAAGGTTATGCACAAGTTGAAGGCATTGATTTTGAGGAGACTTTTGCACCAGTGGCCAGACTAGAAGCAATCAGAATGTTTCGGCCTTAGCAGTCTACAAGAATTTCAGAGTTTATCAGATGGATGTAAAATCAGCTTTTTTAAATGGGAAACTTGAAGAAGAGGTTTATATTGAACAACCAGATGGTTTCCAAATTGGTGAAGATCCCAACCTTGTCTGCAAATTAAAGAAAGCTTTATATGGCTTAAAATAGGCACCCCGAGCATGGTATGCAAGGCTAGACAACTATCTCTCTCAACAGGGGTTTAAGAAAGGTATGGTGGACAATAATCTGTATGTCAAAACAGAAGGTGGGCATCTCATTGTTCTTGTTGTATATGTAGATGATATCATATTTGGCAGCAGCAAAGATGAATCATGTAAAGACTTAGAAAATAAGATGCAGAAAGAATTTGAAATGTCTATGATTGGTGAACTGTCTTACTTTCTTGGGTTACAAGTTAATCAAAATGAGAAAGGCATATTTATTTCCCAAGTCAAATATGTGAAAGAGATGCTAAAAAGGTTCACAATGGAGGACTGTAAGCCAGTTAGCACTCCCATGGTGACAGGCTGCAAGTTGAGCAAAGATGACAAATCTCCACCTGTTGATCAAACCATGTACAGATCAATGATTGGAAGCTTACTATATTTAACAGCTACCAGACCAGATATTCTACAGGCAATCTGCATGGTAGCAAGATTTCAGGCCAGTCCCAAAGAGACTCATGTGACAACAGTAAAAAGGATTCTTAGGTATCTCAAGGGTACTATGGAGTATGGGTTATGGTATCCGAAAGGTAAAGACTTCACCCTTATTTCATATTCAGATGTAGATTGGGCAGGATGTGTTGATGACAGGAAGAGTACCAGTGGAGGTGCATTCTATCTTGGTGACAGGTTGGTTGCTTGGCACAGTAAGAAACAAGAGTCAGTTTCTTTATCAACAGTTGAGGCAGAATATATTGCAGCAACAACATGTTGCACACAAGTTTTGTGGATGAAACAAACTCTGAAATATCTTGGTATTAGTTTTAGTGAGCCAATATCAGTTAAGTGTGATAACACCAGTGCAATTAACATCTCCAAGAATCCGGTAATGCATTCACGGACAAAACACATTGCTATCAGATATCATTTTTTGAAAGAGAAAGTTGTTGAAGGTGAGGTTAAGCTGGATTTTGTTCCAACTACAGAGCAAGTAGCAGATATCTTCACAAAACCATTGCCCAAGGATGTTTTTGAATACCTTCACAATAAATTGGGAGTGGTGACCCTTCCCAAGAAGTGACTAGCTACAGGGATCACATTCTCAGGGGGAGCATTGAAGTATTTGTTTATCTTCTTGCTCATGTTCTTGTTTATTACTAAGTGTAATAAATTTTGCCTGAGAATGTTGTGCTTGGACTCAGGGGGAGTCTGCAGTAGCCCTTTGGTATTATTGTCAAAGGGGGAGAAGAGCTACATGAAGCTACAGGAAGCTACACATGTGTTGCCAACAATTCCAAAGGGGGAGATTGTTGAGCAAAGTGCAACAACAGGATTGTCATTGTTGTCAACACAATCAGCTAGATCATTTGATTCAGTGCAGCAACAGGAAGTTCAGATGCAGCAAACAGGAAGTTCAGAGATCTCTCAGAATATGTACAATGTTTTTCCAAAAATACCTAAGTGGCCCACATGCAAAAATTCAAAGAAAAAGACAAGGAAAGTGTCGCGATATCGCGACATATTCAGAAAACAGGAAAACTGTCACGATTTCGCGACATATTGGAGGAGAGAGAAAGTGCAAAGAAAAATGTCATGATTTCATGACATATTGGAGGAGAGAGAAACAGTAGAGAAAACTGTCATGATTTCGTGACATGTTTGAAGTAGAGGCACAAGCAGGTAAAACTGTCACGATTTCACGACATGTTGGAAGAGAAGAAGGCAAGTTGAAAAACTGTCGCGATTTCGTGACATGTTGGAAAAGAAGAAGGCAAGTTGAAAAATTGTCACGATTTCGCGACATGTTCGAAGCAGAGGCGCAAGCAGGTAAAACTGTCATGATTTCGTGACATGTTGGAAGAGAAGAAGGCAAGTTGAAAAACTGTCGTGATTTCGTGACATGTTGGAAAAGAAGAAGGCAAGTTGAAAAACTGTCATGATTTCGTGACATGTTCGAAGCAGAGGCGCAAGCAGGTTAAACTATCATGATTTCGTGACATGTTGAAAGAAAAAGTGCAAGGGAGGAAAACTGTCATGATTTCGTGACATGTTCGATGAGAAGGCACTTGCAAGAAAATTGTCGCGATTTCGCGACAAGTTCAGGGAGAAGGAGCTCGCAAAGAAAAGTGTCACGATTTCGCGACAATTTGCAAGAGAGACAGTACGAACGACAAAGTGTCACGATTTCATGACATGTTCGGAAAGAAGGTGCAAGCAAAGAAAACTATCACGATTTCATGACATGTTTGGAGAGAAAGAGCTCACAAAGAAAAGTGTCACGATTTCGCGACAATTTGCAAGAAGGATTGTACGGACGAAAAAGTGTCATGATTTCATGACAGGTTCGAAGAGAAAGCGCCAAGGAGAAAAAGTGTCGCGATTTCGCGACATGTCGGGTTTTCGCGACCCAAAAAGGAGATAGAGTGTTCGGAGGCAGAAATGTCACGATTTCGTGACATGTTCCATTTTCGTGGGCGAAAGGCAAAGAAAGCGTACGGATGCAGAAAGTGTCACGATTTCACGATAGGATCAGAAAGCAAGTCTTCAATGGCAGAAGCATCGCGATTTCATGACAAGAGCAGAAAGGAAGTCAACGAAGCGAAGTGTCACGATATCACGACAAAAGAAAAATTGATGTTGATGAAGGCAGAAGTGTCGCGATATCATGACAAAAGCAAAGTTGAAATCAACAAAGGCAGAAGTGTCATGATTTCGTGACAAAAGCCAAAAGGAAGCGTACGGAGATAAAAAGTGTCACGATATCGTGACATGTTGTGTTTTCATGGCAACAGCAATAGAAGAGTTGTAGGGGCAGTTGAGGCCGATGAAGACCGATGCAAGCCAACAAAAATTAGGGTTTGCAGCCGACTAAGTTTAGGGTTTGCAGCCGACTAAGATCAGGGTTCTTCAGCCGACTAAGATTAGATTTTTCATCATGAAAAGTTTGTTATAAAAGGAGGGCTGTTTGAAGAATTTGGGTGTGTCGAAGAGTGCGAATTACTGTCGCCTGAGCGCAGAGAGCAAGTCATGTCGAATCGTTCGAAGTGTGGATTTTTGCTAAGGAAGAAGAGTGCGCAACAAGGAGAAGACGACTATGAGGTGCAGCAGAGTGTGCGAAGTGCTTGCGTAGAAAAGCAGAGTGCACAGAGAAAACAAAGGTGACCAGTCAGGGTATAGCAAAAGCAAAGGTATCTTATTATCAATATTCTAGTTCCATATTTGAAGTCCAAGTTGGTGCTTGGCATCAGGGGTTGGTGCTCCTTTCTGTTGGTGTAGATAAATCGGGGGTTGGTGCTCCTTCCAGTTGGTGCTGGTAAATTACTTGTAAAGTTGGTGCTTTGCAAAGGCTGGATTTGGATGGTAGTCCAAGCAGTCATTTTTGAGGAGTAGCCACATTGGTGAACCTCGTTAAATCTTGTGTTGTGTGTTGTTCTCTTGTTGTTCTTACTGTATCTGTTCTTAAGTTTTAACTGCTACTATTTTAAGAGCTGGTAATTCATAGTTAAAGAGCTACACTGATTCACCCCCCCTCTCAGTGCCATTGTAATTCTAACAATTCCCTGTTTATGATTTACTAATCCTATATCTTTATATCTCATCAACATTGAACCAAATCTGTTAGTATGCTTCTCAAAATGATAAATACAATCAATAGAATGATCTTTGTTAATATTAATATAATCCTATGCATCATTGTCTGTATCATCATTTTTATCTATGATTTCATCAATTCTAATTGCATAATATTTTTTATAAACAATCATGAACTATGTTCAAATCACCTGTATTGCATATAACATAAATCATTGCAACATGTTCTATCTTTGTCATGCAATCTAAATCACTAGTGTCATTGCTTGCATCAATCATCAATGATTTTGATTCTATAGTATTGCAACATGAATCTACCATCATGGACCTTAAATCATTTGTATCACTAGAAGCATCTTTCATCTCTATTTTGTTCTTTACCTCTTCAATATTTTCTTGTTCTCTCATCTTAGAAACATTAAGAGTGGCAATTACTTTGTAGATTATTCTCCATAGATTGATAGGTATAGTAACAAAATCTTCATAGCAATCATTAGCATTATTAAGAATACTTTGCATGCATTTTTGAAGTATAGAATAATCCCCTTTTTTCTACTTCACTAGTAATATCAATAGGTCTCTTGTTCAAAGCATTTGCTTCATCAATATACATATTATTTAAATACTCTATCATGTCCTCTTGTCTTCTATTCTTGTCTTTTAGAACTTCAATAAAAATTAATTCCATATATACTAGATCTTCTATATCACTAGGTGATATAAAACTATTTTTAGAATCTTTATATGTCTCTTCAAGGCTTCCATTCAAGTAATTGGTAAGTGCTAAGAAATTTTCATTTTTGATTTCTTCTAATATTGATTGTAAGACACTCTTTTTCTGTTATTGATGAATCATTTTCAGTGTCTTCTATCAGGTGTTGTGTATGATATTTTAATCTTTCAAATATTTCTAAACTTTTATAAATGTCTAATTGTTTTCCTTGGTCTTCTTGAATGTATATTTGTTCTTCTTGAGAACATAAGTTTCCCATTTCAATTATCTTCAACTCATGTATTTCTATTTCTAGTTTTTGATCACTTGTTTTATTTTTCATTAGATTTTTCTTTTCCATGTTCCTTTGATGCTGACTACCTTATATATCCCTAGTTTAGAGTATATGATTATGTTTTCTTTCAAATATCTGGGTAGTATACCTTTTAACTCCCAAGTAATTTAGTAAAAGATCAAGTTTGATAAGATATTTTTAATTTTTCAAGTTTTGTAAAATACTTGAATCTCCCAATATGTTTTGAAAGTATGCTTAGCTTTCTTAGTTTGAGTTGAATCCATTTTATCTCCCTAATTTTCAACTTAAATTTTTCTTCACCTTATTTCTACCTATGAATTAATAAACAGAAAGCTAAAGATAATTGATAATGCACCTTAAGTTTTTGATAAGGCTCTTTACTTTCAAGACCTTTTAGTTGTATTAGAGAAAGAGACTAATGCAAAATGCAATTTTTGATCTTTATATCAATGCTATAAAAGCTTCTTAAAATCCTTTAATTTTCTAAATTTAAATGGTCTAATGCTTGGTGTAGTATTCGTTATATCTCCCTAATGTAAAAATTTATAAAATGATAATATTTAAAAACAAATGTTTCAATGTTTCTAATGTAAAAAAACCTTATATCTCCTAATTATTTACAAATTTTTTGGTATTTGAATCTAAAACAATTTATAATATCTTTTTAAGATATAATCTCCTTGTTTTAATTCACTAAGCTGTTATGCAATATTAAATAAATTCAACCTTATTTATCCTTTATAAAGTCTTGAGTTATAATGAAATAATAATCAGCCTTTGTAAAGGTTATAGAGAAATTTTTTTACCTTCATGAACTAAATATTGTGTGGACACACTAAGGTTTCTCCTCAAAGAATTTAACGAACTCAAGTTCTCCAAAATTGAATTAATCAATCGAATGCCACGCGATGGACCGATTGAGTTAAGATGGCTTTCTTCCAAGATGTTCGCCATCCATGCATGTAATGGCTAGTGGCTTCTTAAATGTTGTACAAGCTCCTTCATTGTGTGGTGTTCGAGTAATTAATGCTCCATTGGCTTCATTATGCTAGATCTCCAATATGTCTCCTTTGACGCGCTTACACACTGTCTGGTTAGATAGTTTCTATTTCCCTATGCCAAGTGGCGATACAAAGAAGAAAATTGATGTTGACTATGATCTTCCTTGTGGTCAACATACCATCCAGGTGGTCGAATTGTCCTCTTTACTTGATATCCATGTGTGGGCTCCACTGTTCGTTCACTATGATGGTGCGTGATTATTTTGGTTTTGTAATGGCTAGTCAAACGCTTGATTCAACCATCAATTTTATTGACTAATTTATCTTAGATGAAACTTGAGAATGATTTTTAGTGGCTCCTTTAGGCATGAATCATAATAACCTCTTTCACTTTTGTGCACTCTGCCAGAACATCTTGGTTTGATTCCATTAACTTTGCTTTAGCTCTGGTCACAAGTGCTTCACAAGCTCTTACTACTATCACTAATTTACTTAGCCCTTTTTTTTTATATGCTAGCGATTCTCACCTCGAATCGCTCAAAGGCTCAACTCCACGCTTCAAATGGCTTGACTCTAGGCTATTCAATGCTTTGTTGTTACCTGGTTTTCTCCAATGCTTGGCTTGCATGGAAAGATTATTTTATCTCTCCTCTATGATTGGTCAACTCAATATTATGAAGGTACTCTCTAAGGACACTTGTCCTTTTACATCATTGCACATTCTAACACTTGTGCCTTTATTGCTTCTTCCTCAAGTAACTACTTAAATATTAACCTAAGATAAACTCCTAATCTAATAATGTACCCAAGGTGGTACATTCACATATACCAAATAATGTAATATACTCTAACACATAGTCCATTGCTAAGAAACCACCCCCTAACATATTTCATGTCTATTTCTTGGATGGCAACATCCCAAGGTATAGGGGTAGGTCTATGATTATCACCTCTTAAACTAATGAAGAATCTAGACATTAAGCTAAAGTCATGGATAAATGTTTGAGAACACCCATTAAGTTGAATCTTATTCCATCCATGTAGATTAGGTGCCTATCCATATTAGTGTAAGGAAGGTCAATCTATTCATAAACAACCTTGGGAATAACTATGGCCACTATACCTAAATCCACATGAAATGGCAACTATTTTTAGTGTCAACATTAAACGGGGGTAGTTTTAGGGTCTTTGGCTTTGGATAATTTTGTATATTAGATGTGTTAGATTAGATTTCTAATAGTTACTCCACTATCAATTCTATTGTTCCAACATGTTGTGGGGACTTATTTATTACCTCCTTATAACATGTCATGTCACAGAAATCTCGAGAATCACAACTAGTTTGTAGACTCTGGTGGATCTACCTCTTTGACCTAGGAATAAATTATCTAAGTGACTCTAGACAGACCAGGTCGGGTAAGGAAACCCCAGATAATGGGTTTGAATTTTTACCATTATGATACCATCACCCATGCATGACCAGATTCAATGATATTATATTAGTTTTTTGTTATTTTTTGACCAAACCAAGCAATATTAAAACCATCAAGACCAGATCGATGCCATGTCCATTGGGTAGTCATAGCAGATTTATATTTCTCATGAAATAAGAAAGAAATAGGAAAGAAGAACTAGTTCATCCACATTCATTCAAATGATGTAATCAATAAAAATGATTAAAATAGCAAGGGAAAGCATCATCCACACATTCAAATAATTGTAATATGTAAATAAGCCAGACATAGACCAAGAAAACAAAAGATGCCAGGAATAGAGTTGGAGTTTGTATTCATATAAAAATATTTACATATAAAAATCTCGATAGAGTGCTCGGGTATTATATGATAATAGTCACAAAAGCACCCCTATTCGAATATCATAATAGGGTATTATTTCTATCGATCCTGAATGCAATGATGCAAGAGTCTCCAAATCTGGTGTATCCGCAGGAAATGATCTCAGTGAACAACGCTTCTCGGATAGTCCTTGGAAAATGGTAGAAGAAAGGGTGAGGTAAGAAATATAGTAAAAACATGCACAAAGGAAAATATGACTAAATTTTAGACACAACTATACTTGGAATCAAATTTTCTCTCTAGGTTTTGATGAGAAATCTCGCTATTGTGATGGTCTTCTATATATAGGGCCAGATGCTCGAGATTGGTCGTAACTATTTTTTCATCGACCCTCCACCTGGCTTGATATTCTTTCTCATACAAAAATATGGTAGGAGCAAAAATAGACATGTGGCCCACTCCTTTCCCCCTATGGGTGCTATGGCTATTGTTGCATGCCATCTTTCTTGCTATCCTGAGCAGGTGGCTCTGTCCCTCTATCCTGAGCAGGAAACTTTGTCATGCTTTGATCCAGAGCTTCCTTTGGTATGTTGGCCCCACTTCATCTCCTTCAAGATTCTACAGACTCTTATCAATGAAAACCCACGCCTCATCATGAAAGGTCAAGGTAAACATTAGCAAGTTGACATCCTGCATGATTTTATTTACCCGTTCCTTGGACCATTCCATGGTGTTCTCAGTGAAGACACATAGGCGATCCACCATTTCCACCAAAGAGGTGAACTACTTTGTCAACTTTGTGTTTTGACCAAAGTCAAAGTCTTGTATTTTATTAAAAATAAAATCCTTAATATTAAGGGTTTGGATAAAATTAATCAAACATAAACCCGTAGTCATTTATCTCATTTTCTACCTCCTCTTCAAAGCTAGTGATCTCTTGGTCCTATGGAAGCCAATTTGGTTTGTTTTACAGATAAATAAAAACCTTCGCATATTATTCTGTAAAGAAATAAATAGAACCATCCCTTAAGGTAACTGCCCCTGCAATAATCTCCACATAATTTTCTTTGAATTTTTGGAACATAGGGTATATCAGATTCACTCTCTGATTAGCTTGCTGCAATAGGTCTTTTAGAATACCGATAGTATGCTTGGTAGCATAAATATTATAAAATATTACTGAGAGATCATCCATTCTCTCACGTATCTTATTCTTCATCTCCTTCTTGAACTCTTCAATGGTTCCAAAGTGATCGCTGGCTTGCATGGTGATAGTCTGAAAGAGAATCGATATTTGCTTCATTTGATCTATTTTTTCTCGTAATTGTTGTATCTTATGTTGTAACTGTTCTGCTTCTACATCCTGGGTCTTTAAAATTGTAACCTCCTTATCTACTACTTTCACCACCTGCACTTGGGAGGCTATGTGTGATTTCATCATATCCACTGGGCCTGCTTTAGCCATCATTACTCCCTTGTCGAGGTCAATCATGGTTTCTTTTAGGCTAGGTGGTAGAGGGATGGTAAATGTGGTAGTGGACACGTTGCATGGTTCTTGTCTTGCTATCCCCCTGGTCTTACTTACTCCTTTACTAGGAGATATTTGCTCCTCCATGTATTGTATTTGATCTTCTTCATCGATCATGAACTGGAGTGTGTCCCTCATTCTGGATAGTGTAAAGTTATTTGTGTCCAAAGAAGTTGACTCAATCCTGGTCCTTTTATTGGTAGGGGATTACGAGGGACTTCCTTCTTAGACTTCATATTCCCTATGTATGCTTGAAAAAAATCTTGATTCTTGTATTTTATTCAGAGCTTTTATAAGGATGAGATGTTATTTTGGTTGATTACTAGGGTGGCAAAAAACAATGTGGATTGACCGACTTTCAGATCAATTTGGTTGGATGAAGACATCAATGCCTAGGAGGATGATGTGAAGCTTTGCACTTGATGTGATGAGTGAGTGACCAACTTATTTCCTTTTGAGGCAAAAATGGAAGATTTGGAGGATGAAGGAAGCCTTGCCTGCTCCTATTGTGTTTTTTCCACTATTTCCATAATGACTTCAAATAGGTTTGCATTCTGATGGACAACCTGAAAGGTGGGATCCTAGAATTATTCTAGAGGAGCAACAAGAACCAAAGAGATCACCTTATCAACCAATAATTCTCTATGAAGCATAAAATTAGAGCCATAATACCCTACTATTTCTAATTTTCTATGTGGCCTATTATCCATATTTCATACTAAATCTAATGACCATTTTTGCTTGAGAGCCTTTTACATTTCATACTCAAAGTTGTCCCCCCTGTGTGTAACCTATAAGAGGGAGAGCTTTGAAGAGACAGTTTGTTTATGATAACCATGAGGGTCATAGGGTCTCCATGTCACTTCTTGAAAATAATATGTGTCCATATTCCATATAGCTCACAACAAAGAGAAGTGGCCCAGATATATATAGGGGCCCATTCTACAGGGTATCGGTAAACATGGAACCCCTCTTTTCTTCCTTATAAACTGGACTTTCACCTCCTCTACTATTTTCTTGGATATTTTTAGAATGGCTATAGACATTGGGTAGTGTTTAGGCAATGATTTTGGTGGTAAATTTTACTTATAGAGTCTAATATAAGAATAGTCTTATGTATAGAAGAAATCACCTACTTTAGCTTCATGCAATAACGTCCTCATATCGATCCCAAATCTATCAAGTTTTTATTTGCATAGGTGAGCATGAATCACTGGGAGGACATTATCGAAGAAGGTTGCATAGCTTGAGCACCCCTCCTGTATACACAATAATTTGTCTTAAACTGTGGCAACGCAAAATCCTCCTATCTGGGTGATTAAGGACTGCTCCAATTGGCCTATAACTAAGTGAATAAAAAATGAATAATAGGAGAAAGGGGGGAGTTCTTCCTTATCTGCTAGTATGGCTTCCTATAATTTTATTAGCTCTTTGTCCATGTTATTGATGATGACCTCTTCCCATCGATACATAGGTGTCTTGTCTATTTTGTTGCATTGAATTATTAGGAACAAGTCCTCCTTGGTAATATATTCCAAGTATTCCATGCCCAACACCAGATTGATCATATCTGCATAATCCTATACCCAAGGATGGAGAATGAACTTGCGAATGGGTAAAATGGAAGGCATACACTTATTTATTTTCAAGATCATACTCGTGAAGGAGGTTTTAAGCATGAAATTGGACTAAAGAGCCAATGTTTGGAAGTCCAAAATTCATGAGGCTGTGGAGAGCCTGAATACCCTTCTGATTCTATCAACTGTCAACCTGAAAACCACCTGATTTGTGTGATCCTTGATAGTCATGTTCTTGAGGTCATACACTACCACAAACTATGCTATGAGGTCTGAGGAGTTGTAGACCCTAGGACAAGTTAACTTGTTGAGGTTAGTAGTCCATTTATTGCATACATGGATCAACTCGCCCCCTCAACAAAGTAGGGTGTCGCTGGTTATCCTCCTTTGTAGGATAAAAACCATATATTGTTATATTTTACACCTCCTACTACTGATATGGTGTGATATATTTGTTTGAATCAGGTGGGTCAGTTAGCACCTTTGGGTCTTTGGCCCTTCTTGCTATTTTATTCACCAGTCAATCCCTTGTCAATTTTTTGATTTGAGCCTTTACGTCTATTAATATGATTGCAGTTGTGCTCATGGAAGAAATTCATGGACTAGTGGTGTCTCTACTCCATGGTGCTCAACTTCTAGATAATTTAATTTCACCCTCGTGACTGATATCCATAATACACTCTGCATGCATGTATAGAATCCTCTTACATTGATGCCACGAGGGAAGTCCACCACCTTCTTTTTAAAGGACTTGCATTAATATCCTTAGGTGGAGCATCATTTCCTTATTGGTAGGAGGAGCCTTATTAGTTGTGCCACAAGGGATGGGTGCACAAATTATTTTTTCACTGGGAGCTGATTGGATGCCTCCTAGATCTATTTTATTGGATCTCCATTAGGTGGAATCAGGGCCACCCACGTATCTGTTTCTCATTGGCTCAAGTAGGATGTGCTTTTGTGAGGCATACTACTTTAGGAAGGGGAACACAAAATTTATGCATCTTTAATTCACCTATGCACTTTATAGGCAAACACATGAATCAAAGTGGGGTGCTCAAAGTTCATGCACCTTTTGAACCTTCATGTATTTTGTAGAAAGTGGAGTGCATTAAACAAAAGCAGGGTGCGTAGACTAGCGTGCCCCTTAAAATTTTCGTGCGCTCCACTAGAAGTAGGGCACACAACCCAACGGGGCATGTGAATTCATGTGCCCCTTAAAATTTTTGTGTGCTCCACCAAGGTGAGGTGCATAGGACCAAAAGCAAGGCGTGCGCTTTGTAGAAAGTGGGACACATTAAACAAAAGTGGGACACACAAACTAGTGCACCCCTTAAAATATTTGTGCACTCCACTAGAAGTGGGGTGCACAACCCAACAGGATGCACGACTTTGTGTGCCCCTTAAAATTTTTGTGCACTCCAACAAGATAAAGCACACAAGACCAAAAGTAGGGTGTGTGAACTAGTGCGCCCCTTAAAATTTTCATGCGCTCCACTAGAAGTGGGGCGCATGAGACTCAATGGGGCGTGCGACTTGGTGTGCCCCTTAAAATTTTTGTGCGCTCTACCAAGGTGAGGTGCATGGGACCAAAATCAAGGTGTGCAGACTAGTGTACCCATTTAACATTTTGTGCACTCCACTAGAAGTGGGGCGCACGAGACCCAACGGGGTGTGACTTCATGCACCCCTTAAAATTTTTGCGTGCTCCACCAAGGTGAGGTGCATGGGACCAAAAGCACGTGGACTAGCACACCCTTTAAATTTTTATGCATTCCATTAGAATTGGGGTACATGAGACCCAACAGGATGCACGACTTCGCGTGCCCCTTCAAAGTTTTGTGCACTCTACCAAGATGAGGTGCACATGATCAAAAGTAGGGTGTGTAGACTAAAACACCCCTTAAAATTTTTGTGCACACCGCTAGAAGTGGAGTGCACGAGACACAACGGTACGTGCGAATTCGTGCACCCCTTAAAAATTTTGTGTGCTCCACCAAAGGTGAGGTGCACAACTAAAAAGTTAGAGCACATAAACAAAATCCCAAGTGCTCCGCTAAGTAAAAGAATTAGATAAAACTCTGAAAATAAGAAGCAGGGGAAGTTGTTTACAAGGACAACACTACATTAATTATAGTAGACTCTACCTACTTTTAATTGACATAACTCTACTATTGCTTCTCTAGGGCTTCCAAAATTAGGTCTAGTTGTCTAAGTAAAGCCAATGATTCCAAAGCATTTTGACCTTATCTAGTGTCTCTTTTATTTATACCATGATATTAAACATAAAAAATGGGTCCTCTTTCTTTATGTAAAAATTTATCGGTTGCCTAGGGACTATTATCCATCCTTCATTTATAAGTGATAGGTACTTTTGAAATGAATTTTACCTTTTGTCACCTTCCTTTTCAATTTAATCTGAAGTCTGTTATCTATCTCCATTGGATATTGGTTATTTTTCTTTGTCTACCGTTTGGTCTTGGTTGTTTGATCTTTCTTGACCCCTTTTTAGAGGTATGTTTGTTGATTCCTTGTATTTTTCTTCTTCTTTTGCTTTTCTTGCTATGCTATAATAGAACCTTTATATTTTAAGGGTAAACGAGACCTTCACCTTCTAAGAACTATTGCACATTTCCTAGTATTTACCTACTTATCAATTGATTTTTCTTTGGACATCTTCCTTTTACATCTATTTTCAACCCATGTTGATTGGTAAATATGGCATCATATTTAAAAGTTGACTCTTTTTATACTTTTATAGTGTTTAAATTTTCCTATATTGAATTATTAGGGTTGGCCAATGATGATATCTTGTTGAAATTTACATTATTGAGCATACTGCATAGTTTGAGAATACCTAATGATATTCATTCAATGAGATCATGCCTATTATTATAATAAAGAGACCATATTGGTTCAAATTTTATATTGATGTTAACCATGTAATTGTGAACCTAATTTAATCATTTATTGGTGGTTTGTCAACACACCTAATCCAATCTCAAGTATGGAGTTTGTTGAGGCTTCCAATTCTATGGCTATTGTGACTATTGTTTTACAATATTATTCTAATTTATCAAATTATTGATTACATTAAATATTTTATTCATTGTAAAATTATTATTGGGCTCATTACTAGGGTTGAATGGAGTGGAAAGGTTGAGAAGTCTAAGGTAGATGATGAATTTTAACTTGAATGGGTGATGATGTGTGGTAACAGGGAAGAATGGACAAATGCATTTGGTTTAGAATTTAGGAATGGAGAAAAATTAGGTGTGGAGTTTTGTATAACTATATTTTGGGATATTTGGGCTACATAGGCCATTGGTGGTGAAAGGGGTGTATTTCCTACCTACATAAGGACATCCTCTCCTATAGTTGCTTCATCAAATATTACAACTAGTGTAAAATGGTTAGCATTATAAACCATTGGTGCTAAAATCATATTGCAAACCTTTGATATCGTATAATTATGCTTATTATTTATTAGGTATAATATTTTATGGTATTATATTTAGATTCCTCAAAAATCTAGTATTAATATCAAGGATGTTTTCTTTATGATGCCTTTGCATCATATTTAACTAAAACAAAATAGAATACACATTTTACATGCTACCAAAATTATGCATGAATGTTTCTACCATAGATTCCAAACTAGTAATTGAATTATCCTATAGTCCCCTATTCCATAAAGCATATTTATCATAAAAGAGTAATTAGTAAAATGTACTATTATGTTTTTTTTTAATACATTGAATTGAATTGAGTGTTGGTAGCTTATTGAGGTGATCAAATGTCATGTTTTTTCCATTTGTATTGAAGGTAGATAAGGATTTCATAGCCATCAGTGGAATCAAAGAATAACTACTAGATTCAATGGTCCTTGATATGTCTAGTTTGGATGTTGGTTTTGAGGCCTAGCAGATGGACCTAGATTATTTTGCTGAGGAACAAGTTGAATATATTTTTGATAAGGAGGATGCATTGCATGGATATGAGGCAAGTAGAAGTGATATGGAAGGTATAGATATAGAGGGTAAAAATGAAGATACTATGACGACAAATTTTAGTAAGTCTATTGCTAATTAGGGAGTGGTTGAATGTTCTATTGTGGATGGTTATAGTTCAACCTTATGTATGGAATTTGCTGATTTGCAAGAGCTAGAACTTGCATATTTTATTGTACTTTGCTATTTAGAGGAAATTTTAACCCTTAGAACACCCATGGTTCCATTTTTCTAGCCACCATCTACATATTTTAGGTAAGATTAAATTTTTTCCTAATGATCTTATTGGGACCAGGGACTTAATTGGAGGAACATTGGAAGTATTAAATAAAATAGATGTAGTTGGGATCTCTATCAAAGGGTACTCGTAGGAGGTATATTTTATGTACTAAAAGTTGTAGGCTAGTTATAAAGATAATTTAAGAAAAGTGGATTATTTATGAGGTTGTTTACATCAACCAGTACTTGGTACAAGGGATTGTTGTCAGTTATTGTAGGAGTCTTATTGGACCAAATAAGGTTTTCTAGGGCTAATGAGTAACTCATCTAATGGATTTGGTAGCCAATTTGTGGTGGAATGAAGCCTTGGATAGTTAGATTGACCATGGAAATTTTTTATTTAGATGAAGTAGAACTAGATGTTAAGACCACTTTGAACTCATCTTCTTGACATACCCTTATAATAATATTTTTATTTCTCTTTCCTCTTTCTCTTTACTTCAATGATATGCAATAATGTATATTTATTGTTGTTATTTTCCCACTTTCTAAGCCTTAAATCATGTATTCATTGGCTTATACCTACATGGACATAATTTTAGGGTCAAAATATACAATACTTTCAACTCACAAACTGGAGTGATCCACTTGTAATTATAGGTGATTCATTAGCAAGACATATTTTTATAATATGCTAGAAAACTGGGTGAATTACATAAAAAATAAAGTGCTTCACATGCTTTATTGAGTGGTTCACTCATTTAGATAAACTTAGAAAAAATGGTAGAAAGAGAAGGATCCCCAATCAGATTGCTCAGAATAAATCACCTTTAAGATATGAGTGAATTACCTTCTCATGATGGAGGGAATAATAAATTGTAATTCTTAGTGAATCACTATCTAGACCTAGAGTGAGTTGCTTACAAAACTTGACTTAGAAAATATTCACTATTTTAGAGTGAGTCACTCACTTTATCGAGCGAATTACTTATAATATTGTACTTTTTCAAAATTTTATTTAGAATTTGCCTTAAGTGCTCCTACCTATGTCATATTTATATATGTCATATATGAATTTATGATGTTTTTAGAATATTATCAAAGTTATCTTTGTTAATTTATAATTTTTTGAAGTTCATGCCAAAGTCACCATTCACAAAATACCAACAAAACTCAAGTGTAAATAACAAAAAAAATGGTAAAACTTTGAGCAAAATTAGGCTTGGAAATAAACAATAAAATGAATCACTTCGAATTCAACATATGAATATGTATGCTAAATCAAGTGAATAGGTCACTAAATATGGTTATTACCTTGGTTATTATTGATAAAATCACTCATTTTTTATTACTTAGCAGTTCCAAACTTTACTTAGAATTGAGCGCATTGCTCAATTTTATGACCAAATCACTTAGAAATTTGAACATACTAAAATTTTTATCCAACATTGAGCCAATTATTTTATTTACGATGGATGCTTTCGTGGGCGTGAAAATTGATATAATTTAATAAAAATGTATAAAATGAGGGGTTTTCCGACCAAGCATGCCAAAAACTTTGTTGATTTGGGAAATTATCCTAAATTTTGATTTAAGTGTTATGCTTGCGAATATGAGTTTCAAAAAGGTTGGGTAGGTTTTCCAAAGGATTATATCAATCTCTATATTAAGATCAATTCCCTACTGTCCTCATGTCTATCTCTAATATAAAATTAAATGCATGAAAATAAAGTGCAAAAAGGGAAATTGTATAAAAGTAAAGTGCAAAAAGTAAAATTTTAAAGTTTTAAGTGTAATAAATGAAAGCAAATATGATTGTTACACCATAGTGAAGAAAAAATATGATCCATTAAAACAACATATCAAATAACATCAATTTCCATCCATTTGTTTGATTATAAAATTGATAAGAAAATGAAAAAATGGTCCAAAAGGGCTCTACCACAACCACTACACACTTAGCAAACGAGGAGGGAAATTCCATTGATGGTATGCATAGATACTTTCCAATTTATTACAATCCCATGAGTAAAAATAACGATGTTGGTTTTACAAACTATAGCTTCAAATTCTCATTGCCAAAAGATAGTTACAATGAAGGTTCTAGGGACCTATTTATAGCAAAAATTTACCCTTAGTTACATGGGGTGAAAAACAACTACTCCTAGTAAAAGTAAAGTTTAGGGGCAACTTGATCAAATTGTTACACCTTCAAATATTACATACCTCTAATAGGATTATAAGGGTTTTAATATGGTTATTATATCATAAAATACCACAAAAGGTTGCTTTTGAGAAGATTTTTTTTTATGATCCATAATGATTTTTACCTTTGTGCCTATTTGGGTGATTCTCTCAATCTTGTCAAGTGATTTTCTCAATTTTGCAAGTGATTTAATTGTATTTATAAATAAAATTGATAACCTTTGTTGAGTGAATTGTTCTTTAAACAAATTGACACCTTTGTGAAGTGAATCTCTTCTTTAGGCCAATTGATAGATTTTGTAGGTAAATCAATACTTTATTAAAACTAAGCCATTTTTGGGAGTTTTGGGCATTTTCCTACCATATAGCATCTTGCTCCTGCTTGTCATTTCTAAAATGGATAAAATTGTGAAAAGGTAATGCCAAGGCACTACACTACTATACATGCAAACATCATGATTTTTTTTTATGTTGATAATGCAAAGAAAAAATTTCTTCTAATCCATTCAAACCATATAAACACAAACAATATTTTCCATATTATGTAATTATATATCACCACTTCCAATGATGAACAACATAGGGTCATATCTATATGTTTAAAAGCATATAACTTATAGGGTATCTAATGTAATTATATATCCTTGAAGTATTTTTTCCATTCTTTAAAGCAATAATAGTATAAAATTAATGTGTTGTTGCTTTCATCTACTAGATGCTTTCCCTATATTTAAGATCAAGAAATTATTTTCTTCTCATTTCTCTACTATTCATTCAAATTCTCTTTCTTTAATTGATCAAGCATATATTTGGTTCTTGTGGATTTTTAGGATCTATTTTAGAAGATCATTTCTTTGGTTACCCTAGGAGCTTTAGTCCTAATGTACTCACATAACTCTATTGTTTTAATGTTAGGCCCTATAATGACCTTGAGTTGTTTTATTACAAACATTATGTCCAATTCCCTAGTTATTAGGGCTATTACCCAGTCAATTTCTTTGGAAGTAATTTTCCTACCCTTGCCCATTTTCTTCTAGGTTTATCCATTACAAAAAATATGATCTCCAATCCTAGAAGATAAAAAAAAATGGAATCATTATTTAAGGTTTAGAAATATGAATAAAGAGAACTATGATATTGATATCTATGAGCTAGGGATTTTCAAAAATACATATTTTATGGAATGAAATAAAATAGGGAGTTACCTTCACTTTATATCTTAAACTTGCTTCTACTTCAACTTTGAGTAGGTGATCTATAATATTCTTTCAAATACAAAATATGCCAAAACAAAAAAATAGAAACAAATAAAAATCTAACTAGAAATAACTAAGATAAAAATTTGATGAAATTATTTTGGTATACCTTTGATCTATTGATGACAATATGTTCTTTTGCTATATAAAAATGTAAGTTTTAAAAAAGTCTTAAATAATCAAATAACAACTATTAATACTTATCCCTTTCTTGGTGCTTTCAACGACATAAAAGGTTTTAAATGATTATGGCCTACTGGTTATAGGGGAAGATTTGCATGAAGAATTGTGTGGCAGCTTCCAGGGTGAACAACGTAAAATATTGTGGTGGCCATAAAAGCTAGACAACCTACCCATATCTGTGGTGGCTACCAATTCCACCATGTAAATTAAAAAAAAAAAAAACTATTAATATGTAACAAGAGAAAAAAGGACACACTTAATACAAATATTATTCTTCGTATTTTCTAAAAATGAAATGTAAGGAAGATATGAAGAATAATTTTGAATTTTTTTTCAAACTAAGTTCTTGGTATATGAAATGTTCGTTTCTTGGGGATTTCATCAATCTCAACATGTAATGAATAGTTGAAAAACTAAAATAGAACATGTTAACTATGGTAAAACTTGGATTAAATAAAGGAAAGGTTCAAATGAGTCAAATAATTATAATTGACTAAGTCCCTCTTAGATAGATATTACATCTTGACATAAAAAATTTCTTGTACATAAAGCATGCAAACCAACTTTTAGGAACTTCACAAGAATATGACTCATGTTAAAATCATTTTATCTTAAAGTATGATATCTATATCATAACTAGAGAACTTAAAGTATGATATCTATGTCAGAAGAATATGAGGCTCAATATATCTAGCAATCCATAAAAGTTCACATTTTATGATAAGCAATGTTGTTATAAAAGTGAGTGCCTTGTTGGCTTATGGATACTTCCAATTTAATCTAGATTATTGATGGATGCTTACAACTATTATCACAAATCAACTTTGACGTTAACAATATATTGAAAAATATAGATTATTGTATTGCAACATTATTAAATGAATCTTAATTTAAGACATCAACATTTTTACTATAAAGCATAAAAATAAGAAGTTAAGATATTTTTAAAAAAATCATTAGGCACCCACCCTATGAAAGTAGCGATTCATCAATATGTTATCTAGTGTTTGGTTTGGAGAATTAATAGAGGTCTAGGACCATCCTAAGTCAAATTTGGCATATTGACATGTCGATGAAACTAGCTTATTTAATGAAGACCTTGTTAAGTAGATCTCACATCAAGAATTCATTTTTAACTATAAACAACACATAAACATTAGATTTTACTTACTTTACAAAAATGTACTTCATGTAGATAATATTTTGTATGAGAGTAAAATATCAAAGGTACATTATAGACTTAGACTCCCAATATATGAAATTTATTATTTGTTAGTATAAATTCCAATGTTTGGTTAATGATTTACCAATTTTTCCTTTTTGGGTGAGCAATGATATTATAAGTATGACCTTGTTATTGAGTTACTTGTCTATAATTTGCATGTCATCACCAATTAAATATTTTATCCAAATTCTTCTTATTTCTTATATGTTTTCTCATTTCTTTTACCATTCAAGACAAGCATCATTATTATACATAAAATATTGCACTTTTGCATAATCCGAGCCTTTCTTAGTTTGAGAATATGATATTTTACCAAGAGGACAAACTGAATGAATGTAGAAACTTGTCTGGTCTCACCTAAAACCAAAATAATATTAATATCACCATTCAAGAACACATAAATATCAATCCCAACAACATATATACATCTAAAAGTTATTTTTTATAAATTCTTACTAGATTGTTACACTACTTAAAATAGGATTCCATTGATGCTTTGATCTTATATACTACAAAGTTATATTTATTTTGAGGAGCATTTGAATAAAGGCCAAAGCTCATATAATCTTGCATAAAATCAAAGATATGTTTTGATATGGCCATGACAAGTATAAGATTAGAAAAAAATACAACTAAATATTTTTATAGATACATACAAGATAGGTATGTAGATTTAAAATAGGTTTTCATGCATTTTTATTAGCTTTTGAGGATGTATATTGAAGGAAATGCAACCACAAGATGTAAAATAAGTAAGCTATTATGACTATATGTTAATGACACTATAATATGTAGGAAAATAATGAGATAGACTTCTACAATAACTCAGTAATATGTCATTAATGAAAGCTCATGAAAATAGTACAATGCAATATAATGGAGGACTTGAAACTCCAAAATTTTTAATGAAGAACTACATTGTACCTACTCACTACTATAATCTACCTCAATATAGTAACATTGTCTCTACCTCAATATAGTAACATTGTCTCTCTCACTCTATACCTTGAAGGCCTATATATAGGAAGATATGTGCCTTGGCCTTTACTCTACCCATGACTATTCATCTACATATCCTATGAGTCATGTACATGTACACTACATGCACATTTACATCATTGCACATTCTAACACGTGTGTATTTATTATATTGCATGAATTAATTCAAACCTTATTCTAAAGTTAATTCCTACTCTAGTTATGTACCCAAGGTGGTATATTAGCATGTACCAAATAATGTAATATACTCTAACACCCCATTGTATTACATTATTTGGGTATTGAAGACTTTAGTATTCAATATGGATCTTCATCTTGGTTCTGGAATTCAAGTTCTACTCTCCTGCTTCCTTCATTGTCTTCTTTGTCTAAATCTGGATGAGTATCTTCATCTTGTTCAAGTTCTTCTCTTTCATTTAGTGTGGTCTTCATGTTATCTTTCATTGTCTTCTTCATTCCTCTGGTTTCTATTGTTTCAAAGTGTTTGGTAGAATTTTTTTTCTTGAAGTCTTCAAAGTATCTTTGATGAAATAGAGATATCATAATATTATAGATTGTAAGTGGATCATAATTGTTCCATTTTATTTCCTTTGGTTTTATGAATGAACTGTTTCTTTGATCTTCAAAAATGTCAAGCTTGAATTCATTGTTAGAGGATGCTTATGAAATAAGAACTTGGAAGAAATAATCTAATATGAATATTAGTATCTCTTAAAATATTTTATAGTACTTGACATTATGGTAATAGAAGAAAGATGAATGATATTTTCTTCCACAATATTTACATGGATGAAAACTCTAGCAGTTTGCTTTCTCATAACCAAATTTGTTGCAATAAGTGCATAATGAAGATATCCCAATTTCTTTGTCACTATTTTTAGGAGAATCAAGTCCATATAATTCCTTGATGAAATAGTTAAACCATTTATGTACAATTGAAGCTATTTCATCTTTACTTTTTTCATAGATTTATATGATATCCTTTTGATGAATATTATTTTCTACCATTTGAATATATTTTTTATTGATAAAATAGGGTTTTGAAAGGATACCAAAACCTTTTACAAGATAAGATATGAAAGGAGAGATTTGGTGATGGTAAACCCTTAGTAAACAAGCATAAAAAATGATAAAAAATCCTACGGGACAGTGAAACAACAACCCAAAAGGAAACAAAGCAACAACAAAATGTAGTAAGATCCATCAGTGAGATCACCCCGAGGTAGTAGGATGGTCCTACTTATCTCCATCGATGTTCTAAACCATATCCAAAGATTGGGTCACCACCTATTGATTCTTAATCTTGTTGATAACGTTCCCTGACTAAAGAAGTAGGGATGATGCCAAACTAATGAGATCATCCAGATTAGACATTGTATTAGAGTCATTAGTCAAGTGTGATTGAACCATGGTTCTACTAGGTGAAAAAATATTATTGAGACCAACCTCTACATTTTGAATATGATTCTCAATATCTTCATTTGTATACTTGTCATCATTGATAGTTTTGTCAAATAGACGGTTAGTGAATTCTTAGAAGTCTCTCTAAACCATATTGGTTCTTCTCTTTTGATTGTACTTTCCTTATTATCCTTTCTAGAATCAAGCATGTCTTTGAACCATTTTGACTCCTTGAGACCTGTATATTTAATAAGCCTTTCCATAGCTATTTTAAGTAATCTTCTTTAATTACAAGAGAATAATTTTTGGTAGATCCTTTGTAGTAGTCTACCTTATGATTTTTGAGGAACACAAGCTTATACTAAGAAGGGGAGGGTGAATAGTACAGCACCCACTTTTTACTTTCTTTCCAAACCAATATAATTTAGTGTCCTTAATTGCAATATCTAAATATAGCAATGTGCATTAATGACATAGATAACAATAGTAAACAAGAGAACAAATCACCACACATAATTGAGACACAAGATTTAACGTGGTTCCCCCAATGTGGGGTACTCCACAAGATATTCTCCTAATAATATTTCACAAAGAAATATGGATCCTTATCCCAATACAAATGATTACTTTGATCTGATCAAAGCTAGGCTATCCACTGATCTGCTCAGCAAGGTAATCCACTAATCTACTCAGTGAGTTAATACACTGATCTGCTTAGGTAGGCAATCCATTGATTTGCTCAAAAAGGAAATCCACTGATCTGCTCGGGTAGGAAATCCACTAATATGCTCAACAAGGCAATCCACTGATCTGCTTAGCAAGGTAATCCACTGATCTATTCAGGTAGGTAATCCACTGATCTATTCAGCTAGGCAATCCACTGATCTACTTAGTAAGGAAATCCTAATATACTTAGGTAGGCAATCCTATGATATACTTAGCTAGGCAATCCTGATCTGCTCAAGTAGGCAATCCACTAATCTGCTTAGGTAGGAAATCCACTAAACTGCTTAGCTAGGCAATCCACTAATCTACTCAAAAAGGAAATACTGATATGCTCAGGTAGATAATCCATTGATCTGCCCAGCTAGGCAATCCTGATCTACTCAGGTAGGCAATCCACTAATCTTATTAGCTAGGCAATCCATTGATCTGATTCAGCAAGCTCACCAATAACTTACTCAAAATATGCTCTAGAAATCTTACCAAGAACTTGGTCAAATATGATCTAGCAAGCTCACCAAAAACTTACTCAAATATGCTCCAGGAAGCTCACCAAGAACTTTCTCAAAATATGCTCTAGCAAGTTCACCAAGAACCTGCTCAAATCCACCCAACAAGCTCACCAAGAACTTGCTCAAAATTTGTCCACAAATCTATCCAAAAGCCTTCTCAAAGGCTCAATCAATCATGCACAAAATTTGCCAAAAATCTATCCATAAATCTATCCAAAATCCTTCTCAAAGGCTCAATCAATAATGCATAAAAGCTACCACAAATATATCCAGAAATATATCGCAAAAGCCTTCTCAAAGGCTTAATCAATCATGCTCAAGTAGCACTCAAATCTCATCCACAAATCTATGAATGTAAGGTTCAATGATGAACTAAAAAATGAATGGCAATGCACTCTACAATGGATGAAAACAATGATCCACAATGATCTCAACTCAAATTAGAATATAGAATAGTTTGTTTCATGGAAATTGAACAACCACTTCACTCATTCACTTGACTAGGCTCAAACAACTCTACTCAACCAATCACAACAAGGAATAACTCTTTCTCACAATCCCTAGTCCAAGCATGTATCAACCAACTCAAAATGTTTCCAACAATGGTTAACCACAAATATCACATAACAATGATACTCATGTTCTCCTCTAACTCAAGTTCAAGTTCTTTATACAATCAATGGGTTTCAACAACAATGCTTATAAAAAATTCTTCACATAACAATGATACTCATGTTCTTCTCAAACCCTATCTCAGGTTTTTCACACAACTAATGGCTTCAACAACAATGCTTATAAAACAAGGTTTAAACACAACTCTCAAACTAGAAAACCTTGAAGCATTCAACCAATCACTTTCGATCCTTTTATCTCCAATGATATTTTAGAAATCAACCACCATAAACAAAGTCAATGAATAATATTGCTCATACCTTTTTGATGCCTTATTAGTTGTCCACTAAATCTGCCACACTCAATAAAATTTATTTTTCAACTTTCAATAAGGGTTAGGGATCATTATTAATAACACAATAATAATAGCCAAATAACACCTTATTAATCCTAATCAATAAAATACATCATGTCCCCTCATGAAAGAATTAATCCTCTTTGAAAAAGAACAAAGCAACCTTCACTTTTGAACCTCTTTACAAAATCAGAAATATATCTTTACACATACCTTATTTCTCCCTCTAAGAAATTTAATAAAATATCCCTCGAAATAAGCTTTCCAACGACATATAATATGATATATTTCTAAAAGTAAAATCACCATAAATCTTTCTTTTTCCTAAAGTGCATCACAACCCTTATTTCTCCTAGGGCAACTTTAGAAAAATAAAATATAAAAAAAATATTAACTTGCCTCTGTCCCTAACGAGATTCAATCCCTTGACGCCTCCTCACTTAGCATCTTACTCATGGCTAAGCCACCATTGGGCCACACGCCCTCATGTGTTCAAAGGGGCACGAACCAAAACAAATACCTCAATATTCTACACCCTTTGAAAACTCAAAAATGCTTTGAGAATTTCAACACAGCAAGCATCCCTGACATGACTCAATCGTAGGACCTCCCGCTTCTTACACAACACATGAACCACTAGGTCAAAGGTTCCTATGCATTTGATTATCCTTCGTGAATGATTCTTCAATGAACTCAAATTTTGTAAACCCTTCACATGCCTCTTTACACACGCTTAAACACACAAGCTCTTTTCACATTACATTATCAATTTGAATGCATTCAAAAATCGAGGACACGAATTTATCAAAGCTTTTGGTGGCATATATATATATATATATATATATATATATATATATATATATATATGTATGTATATATATATGCCTTTCCTCCTTTCTTTATACGTTGGTGCTATTATTTTTAATATATGCCTTTCCTCATTTCTTTAGATGTCGGTGCTATAATTTTATTTTTAATTTTAAAATTAAAATTAAAATTTTAAATAATTTAAAATTTAAACTAAATATTTAAAATTAAATATATCCATCACCGGGGCACATTTTTCGATGAAACGAAAAGCCAACCTGGGTTTTAAGAAAAACCCATTTCAAATATGCCATCCATAGTTTTAAATAAAACCTTTTATTTTGCCTGCCTTGGTTTTCACAAAAACCTTGTATGTATCCATACTCTCCAAAATATCATAAATGATATTTTATGAAGTACTTTTGCCACCACTCAAATGTGATCCATATGACATCAATGATCCATGTGACATCTATGACAACATAAAATAACTCAAATTGCCAATAATATCTTTCTTTGTCATTGATGACAACACCTCTAATCCAAATCACCACAATCATTGCAAAAACCAGCTCTGAGAATCAAAGTTGCTCCCTCTGACTCAATACTCTCTTTGAAGGCTGCTTTCCCTAACTCAATGCTCTCTTTGGAGGCTGCTCACCCTAACTCAAATCTCTCCCCCTTTGACATCAATGGCAAAAGGGACACCTATGGGGCTAAAATATATGACTCTTAATCTTAGCCCCCTCACCACCTTCTCTCTTGAGGTGATTAATTTTGGAGTGGGAGTATTTTTACTCCCATATTACATTTTTTCTTTCCTATGTCAACTTCCTTCCATATTTTTTTGATATCCTTCTCTTGATGAATTACTTGATCTTCATGTATTGAACCTATTTGACCTTCTTGCCTTGAAAATTCTTGACGTTTTTGTCTTAAACTTGTTTGGAATTGAGTCCTACACCATTTTGCAATATGTCCAAAGTTATTTCAATTAAAACAATTGATATTGTAGCCTTTGGATGGTGCCCATATCCTGAATTCTTTCTTAAAATAATTTCCATATCCTTTCCTTTCTTGAACTCTGTATTGTGAAGTTCTGTTTTCATAATCATTATGACCATGAATTCTAAATTATGTAGCTCTAAAACCAAAACCATGTTGCTCATTTTATTTGCAATGAGAATCTCTATGACCAATCCTATTGCATAAGAAGCAATATCCCTGAAAACCATACCTTCTTCCTTTGAAGTTCTTTCTAGCAAAATCAAACTTCTTTGATCCATAAACCCTGTAGTGTATAGCCATGTGTCTAAATCCATTACAAGAAAAACAATGTCCTTGAAAATCCCTTTGTTAATGCCTTGGTTCCTCATACCTTTCTTTACCATTAACCTTGTGATCATTTTTTATTTGTGCATTGTATCCTTGAATCTTCTTTGTAGTATCTAAATCATCTTCCTTAATTTATTGCTTTCCTTTTCAAGAATTTCTTTTCCTTTTGAACTTTATTCACTTGTCTCAAAACAAAATCCAAACTAAATGTTTGGAGCCATAGGAACTTTGGAAATTTCTTCACACCACTTAGGTGCTTCCTTGCTTTCATATTTTAGAACTTCCTTTCCTTTTGAGTGTGATTCCCCAAACCTGAAATATGAGACCTTTGGTGCTTTGAAACCTTCCTCTTATTTCTCTTCATTTGTGTCAAATAGCAAATTGGCATCCATATTTATTGTCTCTGAAATACATGTTTCCTTCTTAGTGAAAATATCTTGACCTTATGAGTCATGTGATGGATCAAAATTCTCAGGTATGGAACATCTCAATTATTTTAGATTATCCTTAACCTCTTGTAGTTTCTCATGGATATCATTGAAGTCTTTCTTTAGATCAACTGAGACATCTGTCTTTATTACAATATTCTCTTGTTTAAATTCTTCTTTTTGGAGTTAATATTCTTCTTCTACTTCTTTTATCCCATAGAAAAACCCTTCTTCATCTTCACTGTCACTAATATCATTATAATATTCTATAGCAAACAAAATTTCATGATTTATTTGACCATGCCTATTTCCTTGATGTGTCATATCATCTTCACTATCACTGAATCCATTGCAATATCTTGATATGTGATCTCTTTGACCACACACAAAGCACTGTTCTCTTTCACCTTCTATTCCTAGGAATATATGTTCTTCCTTTTCATCATTTGACTTGTCTTTATCTCTGTGATCTGAGCTATCACTTGCTTCTTCAATGTAGAAAGTTTTCTTTGTCCTATGAAAACTTTTCTTCTTCTCATACCTAATTTGCTTGTATCTATCATATTTGTCATGCTTATGCTTTCCATATTATTTTCTTCTATGACCCTATTTTTCATCATCACTATTTTCTTCATGTGGAGACTTGTTTGTATAGTGACCAAAATCACCACAGTTGCAGCATTTGAATTTATTCATATCTTTGTAATTTCTTAAGTTCTTTTTCCTTTTGATGAAGTTATCTTCCTCATCATTATTTGAATCTCTATCTGTCTCTATATTTTTTTTGTTATTTGTCTCTGAAGCCTTGAATGCAATTTCTTTTATTGCAACCTGATGCTTACTTATCCTCATCTCATAAGTTGTGAGATTTCCTTGTAGTTCTTCCATTGTTAGCTTGTTGATATCCATTATTTCTTCTATTACTAAAACTTTTACATCATACTTAATGGGAAGTGATCTCAAAACCTTTTGAGTAACTTCTGATTCTTTCATCTCATATCATAGACCTCTCATGGTGTTAGTAATATCATCAACTTGAAGTAAAAACTTTAACAGATATTCAAAATCTTTCATTTTCAATTGCTCAAATATTTTTCTATGAGTTTGTAGTTTTACTAACTTTACCTTGGAATCTCTTTCATAGGTATTCCACAACTTGGTCCACATTTCATTAGCTAAATTACATACCATTACCTTTACAAAATTTGTCTCACATAGCCCACTCAAAATATAATTCATTTCCCTTGCATTGATCTCATTTTTTGATAGTATTATCTACCTCGGGACCACCTTTAATCTTATACTCTTTTTCAACCATCTGCCATACCTCATATCCTTGTGATATCAAGTAGTTATTCATTCTCATGCTCCAAAAAGCATAATTATTATCGTAAAATAGTGGAGCCTTATTTGTAGATGATCCATTCTATGAAGCCATCTGTGTTCTTGTAGAATCTGCCCTCAAGTTGTTAGCCTTTTTGAAGGAACCTGCTTTTATACCAATTGAATAACACAAGCTTATACTGAGAGGGGCGGTGAATAGTATATTTCCCACTTTTTACTTTCTTTCCAAACCAATATCAATTAGTGTCCTTAATTCCAATATCCAAATATAGCAATGTGCATTAATGACATAAATAGCAATAGTAAGCAAGAGCACAAATCACCACACACAATTGAGACATAATATTTAATGTGGTTCCCCCAATTTGGGGTACTCCATAAGATAATCTCCTTATAATATTTCATAAAGAAATAGAGATCCTTATCCCCAAAAAATTATTACTTTGATCTGATTAAATCTAGGCTATCCACTAATCTACTTAGCAAGGCAATCCATTGATCTACTTAGCTAGGCAATCCACTGATCTACTCAAGTATGCAATCCACTGATCTGCTCAAAAAGGCAATCCACTGATCTTCTTAGGTAAGCAATCCACTGATCTGATTAGCTAGGCAATCCATTGATCTTCTCAGTAAGGCAATCCACTAATATTCTCAACAAGAAAATCTACTAATATACTCAAGTAGGTAATCCACTGATCTGCTTAGCTAGGAAATCCACCAATCTACTCAGCAAAGCAATCATGATCTACTTAGGTAGGCAATCCTTTGATCTGCTCAGCTAGGCAATCTTGATCTACTCAGGTAGGTAATCCACTAATATGCTCATCAAGGCAATCCACTAATTTACTCAGGTAGGCAATCCACCGATCTACTCAACTAGGCAATCCACTGATCTACTCAACTAGACAATCCATTGATCTGCTCAGCAAGGCAATTCTGATATGCTTAGGTAGGCAATTCACTGATCTATTCAACTAGGCAATCCTAATTTGCTCAGGTAGGTAATCCACTGATCTTCTCAGCTAGTCAATTCACTGATCTTCTTCAGCAAGCTCACCAATAACTTACTCAAAATATGCTCTAGCAAGCTTACCAAGAACTTGCTCAAATATGCTCTAGCAAGCTCACCAAAAACTTACTCAAATCTGCTCCAACAAGCTCACCAAGAACTTGCTCAAAATATTCTCTAACAAGTTCACCAAGAATTTTCTCAAAATCCATCCACAAATCTATCCAAAAGCCTTCTCAAAGGCTCAATCAATCATGCATAAAAGTTTCCACAAATCTATCCATAAATCTATCCAAAAGCCTTCTCAAAGGCTCAATCAATAATGCACAAAAGCTGGCAAAAATCTATCTAGAAATCTATCCCAAAAGCCTTCTCAAAGGCTCAATCAATTATGCTCAATTAGCACTCAAATCTCATCCACAAATCTATGAAGGTAAGGTTCAATGATGAACTCAACAATGAATGGCAATGCACTCTGCAATGGATTACAACAACGATCCACAATGATCTCAAATAAAATTAGAATATAGAATATTTTATTTCATGGAACTTGAACAACCACTTCACTCATTCACTTGACTAGGCTCAAACAACTCTACTCAACCAATCACAACAAGGAACAACTCTTTCTTGCAATCCTTAGTCCAAGCATGTATCAACCAACTCAAAATGTTTCCAACAATGCTTAACCACAAATCTCACATAACAATGATACTCATGTTCTCCTCTAACTCAAGTTCAAGTTCTTTGTACAATCAATAGGTTTCAACAACAATGCTTATAAAACATTCTTCACATAACAATGATATATATGTTCTTCTCAAACCCTATCTCAAGTTTTTCATACAACTAATAACTTCAACAACAATGCTTATAAAACAAGGTTTAAACACAACTCTCAAACCAAAAAACCTTGAAGCATTCCACCAACCACTTTTGAAAAGGAAACAACAATCAATCCTTTTCTCTCCAATGATATTTCAGAAATCAACCACCATAAACAAAGTCAATGGAGAATATTGCTCATACCTTTTTGAAGCCTTATTAGTTGTCCACCAAATCTGCCACACTCAACAAAATTTCTTTTTCAACTTTCAATAAGGGTTAGGTATCATGATCAATAACACAACAATAATATCCAAATAACACCTTATTAATCCTACTCAATAAAATACATCATGTCCCCTCATGAAATAATTAATCCTCTTTGAAAAAGAACAAAGAAACTTTCAATTTTGAACATCTTTACAAAATCATAAATATCTCTTTACACACACCTTATTTCTACCTCTAATCATTTTAATTAACTATCCCTTGAAATAAGATTTCCAACTATATATAATATGATATATTTCTAAAAGGAAAATCACCAGAAATCTCTCTTTTTCCTAAAGTGCATCACAACCCTTATTTCTCCTAGGGAAACTTTAGAAAAATAAAATATAAAAAAAATATTAACTTGCATCTGTACCTAACGAGATTTGATCCCTTGATGCCTCCTCACTTAGCACCTTAATCGCGGCCAAGATGCCATTGGGCCACATGCCCTCACGTGTTCAAAGTGGCATGAACCAAAACAAATACCTCAATATTCTACACCCTTGAAAAACTCAAAAATGCTTCGAGTGTTTCAACACAATAAGCATCCCCAACACGACTCAATCATAGGACCTCCTACTTCTTACACAACACACGAACCACTAGGCCAAAGGTTCCTATGCATTTGGTTATCCTCCGCAAACAATTCTTCAACGAACCCAAATTTTTTAAACCCTTCACATGTCTCTTTACACACGCTTCAACACACAAACTCTTTTCACATTACATTAGCAATTCGAATGCATCAAAAATCGAGGATAAGGATTTATCGAAGCTTTTGGTGGCATGTATATATATATATATATATGTATGTATATATATATATATACATATATATATGTATGTATATATATATATATATATATATAAATATATATATGTATGTATATATATATGTATATATATATATATATATGTATGTATATATATATATGTATATGCCTTTCCTCCTTTCTTTAGATGTCGGTGCTATTATTTTTAATATATGTATTTCCTCCTTCCTTTAGACGTCGGCACTATAATTTTATTTTTAATTTTAAAATTTAAACTAAATATTTAAAATTAAATATCTCCATCACCGGGGCACATTTTTTTATGAAACAAAAAGTCAACCTGGGTTTTAAGAAAAACCCATTTCAAATATGCAATCCATGGTTATAAATAAAACCTTTTATTTTGCCTACCGTGGTTTTCATGAAAAACCTTGTATGTATCCATGCTCTCCAAAATATTATAAATGATATTTTATGAAGTGATTTTGCCACCAAAACTCAAATGTGATCCATATGACATCAATGATCCATGTGACATTAATGACAACATAAAATAACTCAAATTGCCAAAAATTCCTAGTTTTGAGTATATGCTCAATCTTGGTAAGAACTTTTCAATTTTACAAGTTTTATAAAATGTTTTCTATCTTGCAAGTGTTTGTATGCACTATGAATCTTGAAAGTATGCTTAGATTTCCTAGTTTGAGTTGAATTCCTTTTGTCTCCCTAATGTCTAGTTTTAATGTATTGCCTTATTTCTCCCTATTGAATAGTAAGTAGAAAGCTAAAGATAAGTAATGATGCACCTTCAAGTTTTAATAAGGTTATTTTCCTTCAAAACCTTTTCGTTGGATTAATGTCTCAAAAATTACTGTAAGAGACTAATGTAAAATGTAATTTTCAACTTCCAAGCAATTAATGGTTTTGCTTCCTTAACCTTTATTGTTCAATGGTTTAATTTTTCTAAATTCCAAGAAACTAAAGTTTTATGTAGTATGCCTTATAACTCCCTAATTTGGAATTTTAGAAAGTAATAATATTTGCAAATTAATATTTCAATTTTCAATGTTGAAAACCTTATATCTCCTAATTAATTATTTACAAATATTTAATGTTTAAATCTCATGCAATTTGGTAATATCTTCTAAGATATACTCTCTTTGTTAAAATTACCTTCTAATTCTTTAAGGTTTATATTTCAATGCATTAATAAATAACTTTCAATATTATATTAAGCACCTTATAACTCCCTAAACTTAAGGAAATTAGATATTAAATAAAATATCATTTATCTTCCTTGCAAAGTGTAATGTGCGTGTTGATTGGCCTATGGAGTGAATATTCAATCCAAGAATTGTATTTCATAGTCTCCTATGTATAATAAATATTATTTAATTCTCATGGATGTCTTCTCCTCCTCCTTAATTACACTTTGAATCCACTCTTGATGGATGACTATGCCCTTTCAATTTTTTGCGCTCTCCTTCAATGTTGGATGCTTAAATATGCTTTGATGCTCCTCGAGACTCTAGCTGCATGGTGCTTTAGGGGTTAAATTATTTATGGACGTTGGTTTAGAGGCCTTAAGTGCTCATATATCCCTTAAATAATGAGCTATGATGATTATGCCTTCTAACCTCCAAATGATGCTTTTCAATGCTAAAAAATTAGGTGTTACTTTATCATGAATGCTTCTTTCTTGCGTAGGAATTAAAGGAATATATGGGCATACTGTTTTATTGTGCTGAGTGGTACAATATGCCTAGGATATAAATTGAAAGTGGTTTTACTTTCCCTTACATGTAATATTACCTTCAATATCTCTTATTCCTTGTATACTTCTTGCCCACGAATGCACTATGTGTCTTGTCTTCAACACTTTCTCTTAGGCAAATGGTGATGCTACTCTCAACAATGAGAAATGGTGGTTTTATGGTGCTACAATAGTGATTATATGGTGCTCCAATGATGGATTTAGATTCTTCAAATGTATTTACACTCAACTGGTGGTGCATCCAAGAAATAGCTTAGGTAATGCACCTTTGTTTTCATTAAAACTTGGTTCTTTACGCTTTTATCCTTAGTGCTATCCTTTTTATGTTGGTTTGCAATGGATTATAGGATCCTTACATAGACCCTTTATGCTATAATTTTTATGTATATATGCAATAGATGTTGGGCTCCTATTTAGGCTATGATGCTACAGGTTAATACTACTTGTAGACACTCGACTTGGTGTCTTTAAACACCTTGAAACTTGGCTAATGTGAGCCCTTCATTGGCTCTCTTCTTTAGCTAAAGATATGACTACTTTGTAAACGTAATAAGATTATTGTTTTTTGTCTTTTAGACACTCTATATTTGTCCTTTATGCTACGTAGGAAAAGAGAGATGTAGTACAATAATGCAATGCAAATAGTTAGAATAAAATACTCTAACTTGTACCAAAGTTTTGAAGACTTTAAATCTCCTTTTTTAGCTTTCTCTCTTCCTTGATGATGTGACTCCTTGCTATGTTACTTGGTAGCAAATAATGATTTTGATGTTGTATTCCTTTCTAGACAACTCTCTCCTTTGCTTGTTTAGCTTAGAAATAATGAATCCAAGCTCTAAATCATGCAATTAATATGCCCTTTTGAATGCACTAATTTTTACCTTTAATTAAATACTTAATGCACCTTTAATAACTAGCATAGTGCAATAGCAATTTCTCCTTATTGCTCCTCTAAATGAACTCTTAAAATATGCATTATAATCTATGCAAATTTCACTTGAGGATAATAACTTCTTTGCTTTAACTAGAAGGAAGGATGTTGATATTTTCCTTTATTTTGAAATATATCTAACTCCTATTTGTGTGTAGATTATAACCCTTGTAAAAAATATCTTTTACATTCCCTTGAAGAATTTAATATACAACCTTCTCCTTACAAATTTTACACTCTCATATGGTGCTTAATGAAACTTAATAATGAACTGAATAACTAAAGTTCAAGTAATGTAAATTTTGCACCTAAGTTGCTTACCTTTAATATCCTTTGAACATGATAAATAACTTCGTGATTGGATTTACCAAAATCTGCATTGTAATGGATGAAATAATAGCTCTTAATTTCTATTAAAAACAACTCTTTACCTCACCTATTTGTAGCTTTGAAACACTCTAACTTGTTGCTCAAAAATTATAGTTTGGTGGTTTTAATTTTCCTTTAGAATGCACTTTGTAGATCTAACATTTTGCAAATAGTAATGCTACCCTAATTGCTATATTTATGTAGTCAATTTCATCTTTGAAATGTTATCCTTGAATCTCTTAAATTTGGTAGGAAACTCCTCTAAATCGCAACTAAGATTAGAGACCATCAATATTCTATTATAAAAATAGTTAACTCCTTTATCTGAATGAGCCTTCTATCCTTCAATGGAAATATTCAAGTCTCTCAAATTTAGTGGCTTCTTCTAGATCCTTTCTTCTTAAATCTCCTTGTCAAATTCTAACTTCAATCTTGGCCTATTGATGTCCTTCTTCTCAAGATTCTAAATATCTTGAGGTCTTCACTATTCTTCCACCAAATTTGGCAAACTCCTTTTCAAATTATTCTCCTTTTTGGGCTTGTTGTTGGATGGCCACAATTGTCCCAATTTGTTTTCTATCAATAAATTCTTGTTGGTAAATTTCTCCAATGAGTTCTACTCGAAACTCCTTCAATAGCCTTATTTGAAATCTACTTCAATGACCTTATTGAAATCTGTAATAAGGCTTTCCTATCCTTTTGATTAATTCTCCTTGAGATCTGTTCTCTAGGGGCTTCAATATCACTTCTCTGGTCTTCTTAATGAGATATTTTCTTAAATATTCACCTATGGAATGTTTTGCAATGATATCTTGTTCTTGGATCTATGAAATTTGTTGCTTTTGGAATTTGGAGCAGGACCTTTGCTAGTCCTTCAATATTCAATCTTCTAAAACTAGAAGTTCTTTAATGGTACCTCTTGTAGGTCTCTTGAAATTCTCAAGTTGTTTTCTCCTCTTCCTTCTATCTACAATCTACAGTATTCACTCTTCAATGGAGATCACCAGTATCCAATATTCTCCTGGACTCATTTTTGGAGTCTCCACGTCCTTGTAACATCCCTCTAAAATTTAGTTGTCAGTATGCTTACTTAATTTGCAATGATGAGATATTGTTGATCAGTATGTGGTTGCAAGAATATTTACCTTTCGTAGAGGAAGCAGATTGAGAGAAAGACACCTCATCCTATTTGCGGATGAGGAGCATCGGTGAAAATGTAATAAGAAGATATGATGAGCAATAGGGTATTTGCAATTACTGGGATAAAAGATCCTATTCATAATATACCCATCAAGTGGTCCATGTAGATGAATCCATATAGTTGCATTTAGGGTTTTGTGCTTTGAATCACGTTTACATGGAAATGCTCTTTAAAAATAATATAACATTCTTCTTTCTAATAAATTAAATAAAAATAAATATGGATGAACAACATAAAATATATAAGTATAAATATATAAATATAAATTATATTAAATAAATTAAATGAAAATAAGATTAGAACTAAATGAGAATTAAAATACTTTAGTCATGCTTATTCACCCACAAAGAAAAGTTTTAATTCCATTTGGGAAATCATGGGATTGGATTTTTGCATGGAAATTTACAGCTATCATTTAAATTCGTTTGTTAACCATATATAACTAAAAAAGGTAAATACATGAAAATATATGTTTTGAAATGCGCCAAAATGGAACAGAGCTTAGAATTACTGCTAAGCAACATTCTAACAGGTTCGCTACCTAAAAATAATCGCATATGAATTATTGGTTTGAAATATGATAAGTATAATTGGTATGAGATATGAAAAGCTTCATTGAATTGCATTTTCAATTGGTTTATAATATCTGTGTTATGTCCAATTGAATACCATAAGAATTTAATGAAGTATTGAATTTTTGGGGTTTGTCATTCGTAAATATAGTTCTTATGAATTGGCTTTATTTGGATTTATTTTCTATAACTATTTTATGTCGAATTGGTTGTTAAATGAACATGTAAAGCTATTAGAATGCATTTGTATGTTCACATATTAGGTTAGAATGCATTAAATGATCGTTAAGGCCACTCTAACCCCTTGGAAGAGATATGTCCTACTATATCGGATGAAATCAAGCCAAAGATAGCCACATCTTGTTGAGTAGGTGTTTACAGGTGATAGAAAAAAGTCCAATAGGAAGAATTTAAATATTAATGGTTTATTTTAAAACCCAAAATATTTACTAGCCTTTACTGCTAAATGCACATGATGATATCTGTATAAGTAAAAGAAACTGGGAGGTTAAAAATATATTGTGACTATATAGATAGTAGTGTCTCTTGGAAGTCATTGAACAACTATGTTATTTGAGGAATAAAGATAATTTATTGCTTGATATATTTTTTGTGATGATTTTGACTTTCCTGGGAAATATTATTAATTATGGGTTGCAAATTTCTTCATCTTTAATTAGATATTAAAATTATAAACGGTTTACTTTTTATGGATGTCACCTTTATTTTGCTAGATTACTGGTTAGACTGAATTGATTTTGCACTAAGTATTATAAGTAATATGCTTTCATTCCTTTCGTTGATGGCAAGTTTGTTAGAACTGGGTATCTTATCCACACATCAAAGAACATCCCTGACAACATCTAAGTCAAATGAATTCAGGTTGATAATCCAACTATATATAGGAAACATCCTATTTCTATTGTAATGTTAATACTCATCATATATAATAATATCACTTCTGCATTACATAATATTGGAGAGGGAACATAGTATTAATCGAGCCATAATGAAGTAATTCATTTGTATTTCTTTTATTATCACAAAATAAGTGACTCTTGAAACGTCATGTTATAATCCTTTTACACTTTTGATTTGGTAAATTCTAATTTGAAGCCAACTTTATCACATAGTTTTAAAATACAACTAAATAGAATTCACTTAGTGTTCTATTAAAAAACCTATGAGAATGTTCAAATACTATTCATTAGCTCACGAATCTCAAAGACATAATACTTTGGACTGTCATTATTAGCATTGGAATCACCACCTCCTTCTTGTAAGTGATTGCCATTATAAGACTACCAATAGTATGTATGTTACATATAATGTGTAGCTTCTATTAAGAAGATTAGATGTCCTCAAAAGCATATGCCACTCCTATACTAGTTAGCAATTGTAGATCATTAGGTATGGTTTACAAGGAAGTTTAAATATAGTTGGCTTGACACACATATTCATTCTGTAAAACATATTAGATTAAATATTTCTAATATTGTAAGGGTCCTTTTGAATCTACACATCAATTGGAATTATTTAAATTGATATTAAATTACGTGTAATTTAGTAAGAGTAGCCTATTAAGTACTTATGTTTTCATAAAGTGAATCATTCAAATTAGGAATTATATAATTATGTTGTTCGTATACAACCCCCACATAAAAAGAGAGTTGAAGCTTTTTTTAACATGATTTCCTTAATAGTTTTTCATTAGATGAATATCAATTTTCATTAGTTCCTTAATGGTCAATTATAGTAGTTGTGTAATGTAATTTAAATATCTTAAGATGAAGTCAGATTGAAAATGTGCTAGTATAACTCTCCTAGGAAGAAAATAATGAGTGTACCATTATGCCCTATTAAATGTCCCTTCACATGAGGTTTAAAAAAAATAGGTTTGGAGTTAAACTTATAATTTTAGTAGTTCAAAAGTTTCTATCTTATAGAGTAACAAAGAAAAGTATATGTTTAAATTGTTAAAAGAATAAAGTTTAATTAAGTATATATATATATATATATATATATTAGGATGAATTTATTATAGAAGTCTATCTTATGGATAGGTTACGTTTTGATTATACTCTTAAAGTAAGGTTGAAAATACTATTTGTCTTTTGTACACCGTTGTTTTTGAAAGTAAGTTATTACCTAAATATTTAGATGAGAATGGTTGGTGAATCATAGAGAATTTTATTTCATATTAAAGTGTAGGATTTATATGGTAAAATCAGATTAGAAGTTTTGATATCAATTTTTCTTATTAAATGATTAATTTGCAAGTTTCTAAAATATTACCTATAAATGAGATTTAAACATTATGAGAAACTTAATATAGATACTTTCCTCTACCATAACCGTTAAGACATAACTAATCATTGGAATACATAACCTATCATCATGAAGGATGATAGTAACAACTATACTAAATATTATGGGTAGGACAATAATAGTAAATCATCTAGCATCGATGATTATGGGAAGAATAGTCATCTGGATTCAGGGACAACTATAATCCTGATGGGAAGGGTCAGGATAGGAGTTAAAAGAGGACAAAATGGGATGTCACTCATAGGTTATAATTTGGAGAGCACAATAAGGGGATCAATTGATCTTTGGATTATTAGGAGTTAACTTAGTGATGAAATGGAATGAGATATTTCATCATTAATCATGCCAAGTCAAGTGATATTCGATCCCGAGCTAGGGTATTGGTAGACCCTAAGTGAATTCTAGGGAATATGGAAACTCATCTAGCATAAGACATGTACATGCTTTTCCTTGCATGGCTATTATAAAATACAAAGAGCAATCATGCTAAGGATTGGGGAATTTAAGCATCTGAACTCTAGGTGAAATGGGCCCTATAGGAGAAACCCCTATTGTGAGCTTGGAATCTTGGGATGAGAGGATAAGCTCACTAAAAGGCACCACTCTAAGGAACCTAGCTAGTATCAACCACTTGGGTGATTATATGCAGTGATATAGGTACCCAAATGTGGAAGAGTTTACATACCTCATACTAATTAACTTTGGGCGATCTTGAGTTTCAAATAAAATGTAAACTTTGTGACTCCAGTAGGAAGGATTGGATTGGACAACTAGGGGGTAGGAATTGGGCTGTTAGAGTTGGTATCAGAGCCCTAGGTTGTGAACCCCTAGGCTATGAAATTTTAGAAAAATTATCTTTAAAAAATTGGAAGGTTTAACCCAAATAATTAACATAGCTCTTTTATTTCAGGCAAATGACATTTGGAACAAAAGCAAGCTCCTCAAAAAGGCCTACTACTATCTAGTAGGAAGGGTTGGTTGAAAATCTAAAAAGTATCCTCTAAAGGATTGTGAGGATAGGAACTGAGGAAGAGGTTGAGGAACCTCATAGAATGGTCAAGAAAGAAAAGGAACCTGCCCAAAAATATGACAAGTACATCAAAATGTTGCAATTGTTACAAACATCAAATGAGTCAGAAAAAGGAACACATGGAGCAACAACGAACCCAAATGGAATAACACATGGAACAAAAAAAGTTTATATAATGGAACATATGGAATAGCAAAGGGCTCAGTTAGCACAACAAAAAAAATTGATAGCACAACAACAAAAGATAATAGATAACTTGTCAAAGGGAAAAGAACCCAAGGTTGGAGAAGATGAAACCTCTGTGGAAGTTGGAAGAAAGCAAGTCAGTGTAGAACAAATTTAATACATGAGAAAAATTGACATATCAAAGTTTGATGGCAAGGGATATGGAGAGGTAGTAGAAATATGGTTAAATGAAGCTGATGCCTACTTCGCTGTTAAATTTCTCTCATCTAAATCAAAAAATTCTTGGGTAGGTTTCCATCTAACTGGTCTAGCTGTTGATTGGTGGGATACTTACAGAAAGAAAAATCACATTGAAGTTGCCTATGTAACTTAGGATACGTTCTTAAAAGAATTCAAGGACATATTTCTAACTCCATAATTTTATGTTGAAAAATTTGTAGAAATCTCAAGATTAAGTCAAGAGAATATGATGGTTAATGAATATCACCAGAGATTTATGCAGTTGTTAAAATATGTCTGAATATGACCAAAGGACAGAAATCAAGATACAAAATTTCATCTTAGGATTGCATCCAAAGATCGGATATTTGATAACTTTGTTAAAACCAAAAGATCTCACTGAAGCATATGATTTGGCTTGTCAGGAAGAAACTAATCAAAAGGCCATGAAGACATATTATCAAAAAATATCAAAGAGAGAGGAATATTGAAAGAAGAAGAATTTTGGTTCAATGAGGTGGGGAAAGGATCTGAGAAAGAGAGGTAATTATGGAGATAGGTCTAGATTTTATAAGAATAGAAACAGATACCAAGGAAATTGGGGCAACCAAGATAGATATCAAAATAATAGAGGCAAAGCAGATAGAAGAAAATACAAGGAAAAAAATTATCAAAGAACTCCTGCACAAGGATCAACCACCCAAGAATGTAATGAAGGTGTTGTGAAGTTTTTTTGTTTACCCTTAAAATATCTGTCACATCACAAAAAAATTTGAATGTCAAAACCAACAATGCATAATCTATATGATCCACCTCATTAACCTGGGAATAGACTACCTTAGACAACTCTAAACCGACCAGGTTGGGTAAGGAAACCCCAAGCAGTGGGTCCTTTTACTAATGCTTTATTATGCACATGCCCACTATGCCAAACAAAATGTTGTTTAGTTGTTTTTGATATTTTTAGTGACCAAACCTATCAATATTAAAGCCTATAAAACCCAGATCGGTGCCTTATCCATTACAGAGTCATAGCAGGTTGATAAATGACTTTAGAAAAGATAAAATCAAGGAGCACCAGTCCAATTTACTTCATTCAAATAATGTAATATAAATAAAATGATTTAACTAGAGAAAAATAAAGCATCATTCATAGGTTTTTATTACAAGAACACATGAATGAGCATCACACAAACCATAAACACATAAGAATTCCAAGGGAAGAGTTGGAGCTTATATTTATATTCAAAATATTACATGAAATAGGCTTAGTAGAATGCTTGAGTCCTGTAATGTCATTGAGTTACAATAGCCCCCGGTTTGAATATTCATAACAAGGGGTGATCTCCCTCCATCCTGATTGCAGTGATGTAAGGGCCTCCAACTCTGGTGCATCCACAGGAAATAATCTCGATGAACAACACTCCTTAGAAATCCCTAGAAATGGTAGAAGGAAGGGTTGTAAGAAACATACATAGGAGATACAAGGGAAAATATGACTCAAACAGATAAATCTATACTTGGATTTTCTCTCTTATAGGTTCGATGAAAAAAATATTGATGTAGTGTTCTACTCTATATAGTGTAGGTAGCCTGAATGTTGTAACTACTTGCTCTGCTGTAAGAATCCTGTCATACCCAAAATCGGGATGCATTAAAAAACAAGCACGTAGCCCATGTTCCCTTTCATGTAGGTGGTGGTTGTGCATCTCCTCTGGTACCACCTTGTGCTAGTGGTTGTGGTCCTCTTGGCATATGTGTCACAATGGCAGTGGGTCCCAATCCTGCATTATGATTTTGAATGGCTTGGTCAATGAAATCCTAAGCCTCATCATGAAAGGTCAAGGAGAAGAGCAGTAGTTTTAAATATTGTGTGGCCTCGACTATACGGTCCTTGGCCCACTGTACATTATTATTGGTAAATTCACACAGGTGGTCTACCATCTCTACCAAAGCTATGAAGCGCTTAGAAAACCTATCACCATATTCTAAATTAAAATTTTGGATGCTTTGAAAAACAAAATCTTTAATGACTGGGACCCGCCAAAAGTCCTCAATGGAGAGGTTGTAGTCGACCAAATCATTGTTGGCCTCATACTCAAAATCTGCCACTTATTGGTTCCATTGGAGCCAATTTTGCTCATTTTTCAAGAACATGGAGACATTAATGTATTCTTCTACAAATAAGCATAAAGATTCATCTAACAGAGTGGTCGATAACCCTGAGATAGGCACATAGTTCTCTTGGAATATTTTGTAGATCGGCATGATGACATCTATTATCTGTCTTCCTTGCCGTAGGTTGTTCTGGATGATGCCTACTACATGTCTCACAATATATATAAATAAAAATGGACTCAAAATCTCCCATATTTTCTTGGATCTTCTCCTTCATCTCTTGTTTAAGTTCATCTGTCGACCAGAGCTAGACACTAGTCTGCATAGTGGAAGGAGCGGGCATCCTGAGTTTATCAACTTCTCCTTGAAGTTGCTTGACCTTGATCTGTAATGGCTCTACTTCTGTAGCCTTGGATTTCCATTCTTTGAGTTATTTCTCTATTGCTTTTGCCACATGTGCTTGAGAGACCATCTGGGATTTCATCTCTTATGACACCCTTAATCACATCAATAGTGGCATCTTTCATGCTAGGTGGCAAGGGGATCTCAAAGGTGGTAGCAGATGTGTTAGTGGCTATTTTACCAACTGTATCCCTATGCCTAACTATCCCCTTACTAGGAGATATTTCCTCTTCTATGTATTGAATCTAATCCTCCTCATCGACTGTAAACTAGCAGGTGTCAGTTACCCTTGCCATTGTCAAACTCTCCACCCCTTGACCCGAGGATTCAGTCCTAGATTTTTTGTGAGTAGGGGACTGCATGGGGATTTGCACTTCATAACCTCTTAGAATATTAGACAATCCCCTAGCTTGAGTTATCTTTTTCATCACTCTGGGGTACAATTGATGTTCTTTTTGATTGATCACCAAGGTGGCAGAATACAAAGTGGGTTGACCTTCCACCAACTGGCCTTGCTCCCATGGGCTTATCAAAGTCAGTGCCAATGATGTGACAGTATGATGAGATGGACCAATGGCCAACTCCTTCCCTTTGGAAGAAGAAGGGATTTGGACCTATTCTTATTGGGCCTCATCAAATATCTTCATCATGACCTCGAAGAGGTTAGAGTCTTGCTGAGCGATCTGTAGAGTGGGGTCTTCAAATTATTCTAGAGGGGCCACCAGTACTAGTGGGGCCATCTTATTGACTAACAAGATGCGAGCTAAGAACTATAATTACAAAAAACCTCTAATTTTTTGTAAGACCGCTTATCCATTCTCCACACCAAATCGAGGGTCTGATTGTTCTTGAAAGCCTTCTACATCTTGTCTTCAAAGTCATATTTGTTGTGAGTAACTTGCAGAAGGGTGAGTTTGTTTGCAACCTCGGCTCGATGGTGGCCTTTTGGGTCATAGGCCCTCCAAGTGACTTCTGGGAAGCAGTATGTTTCCATGTTCCAAATGGCTCATAGCGTGGAAAAATGGCCGAGGTAAGTATAATGGTCCATTGAAAAAGGAATAGTCATCCACTTCAATGGTTCCTTCTTCCTTAGGTGCCTAATTTTAATTTCCTTGTCTATCTTTCGGGTGATTTCTAAGATTGTAATGGAAGTCGGGAAATATAGGGGGAGAAATTTTGGGGGAATTTTTAACCCATATATTATGATGTATGAGAAATATTCTACATAGAAGTAGTCTCCTGCCTTAGTATGATGTAGGAAATTTTGAACCCCCACTCCAATCCTATCTGGGAAATTTCCACATAATCTAAAGTGCACCATGGGGAGGACCTTCTCGAAGAAGGTTGTGTAACTGGTGCAACCTTCCTGGATACACAATAATCAGTCTTGTACAGTTGGTGCCGTTACTATTCCTAGTTGAGCCAACAAAGTTTTATCTAACTATGCTATGAACAAATGGATAAAAAAGGAATAGTATGAAAAGGGAGGCATCTCCTCCTTCTGGGCCAATATGGCCTCCTACAATTTTTGCAATTCTCTATCCATATTATCATTGATGATGTCCTCCCATCTATAGAGAGGAGTTTTGTCGGTCCTATTGCACTAGAGAATCAAAAACATCACCTCCTTGGTGACTGGTTCTAAATATTTCACTCCCAATGCCAAATTTATCATATCGGCATAGTCTTGTGCCCAGGGACGAAGTAAGAATTTTTTGATGGGGAATTCAACTGGCTTGTTTCTTCCTTTCTTCAATAGGCTCTGGGGGAAAGTGGTGTTGAGCATATAATTGGCTTGCAGGGCCAACGTCTGAAATTCTACTACCCGAGACGCAGTGGCCAACCCAAATATTTGCCTAATCCTATCTGCTATCATTTGAGCCATCGTCTGGCATTTGAAATCTCAAATTATGCATGCCCTAGAATCGTAGGAGACCACAAGCCATGATAGTAAGTCTGAAGAGTGGTATACTTTTGGGCATGTCAATCACCCCAGGTTCATGTTCCATTTATTATAGACTAGGGGTGGTGAGGCGCTATCTCTATACGCTCGAGTGTACAGACTTCTCAATAGGGTAGGATGACGTTGGTTGTCTTCTTTAGTACGATCAAAGGCATAGATGATGATCCCTTCTACCTATTTTTGCTGCTCCTTAGTAATGTATCTACTTATATCTGACAGGTTATCAAATACCTTAGGATTTTGCACTCTCCCAGTTTTTCTCACCATGGGCCATGCCCCTGTAATGCTACCTATCCTTTGCCTAATAATGGATGTCTCTAGAACTGAAGAACTGGTGGATGCCATTGGACTCAAGCAATCGAACTATAATTTTTCTCCTCACTTCCCTTCTATGCTCGACCTCGTCTATGGGTAATTTTGCATGCGTGAATGGTGCAAAGCAGGTTTGCCACCTTCCTTTTAAAACTTGTGCATTAAATTTGGTAGATGAGCGCATGTGTGATTTTATGGGATTCTACTTTTTGATTGATAAGGCATGCCATGTCATCTTCCACTTAGCAGTTGGGGGAAACGGGCTAGATGCATGGTGGTTCAAAAGCAGATAAGGCAAATTCTAGTAGGTATGCACTCGTGTGAGGTGCACTAGCTTTAAATTTTAGCATGCATGCTCCATTGGAGAGTGGGGCACACAAATTTCAACATGGGTGCACAGGGTTGTGCACCCACTCAACCTTTGTGCACCCCAAGGGAGTGGGGCATACTTGACTCAATGGGATGCATAGACTGTGTGCACTTATAGAATTCACATGCTCCACCATAGTGGACAGCACAACCCAAAGGTGGATGCACAATATTGTGCACCTGACTTAGACACTCGTGCACCCCAAAGGGAGAGGCGTACTAACTCGAGATGAGGCATGCCACATTACACACCTCAATGGAGATTGTGCACTCCACTTCAAGAGTAGAGCACACCAGATGGAGGAGGAGCACATAGTTTGTACTCTCCAAGGGATAATGTGCGCTCCATTGAGATGGAACGCATGACTTCTTTGGAGCGCACAGGATGTGCACCCTTCGCAGCTTATTCTTTGGAGCACATGGGGTGCATGACCTTGTGCATCCCAAAGGGCTGATGTATGCAAGCATGTAGGGCACACAACCTTGTTCACCCCAAAGGGCTAATGCACGCTCCCTTCAAAGCATGTAGGGTGCACGACCTTGTATACCCCAAAGGGCTATTGTGCACTCTACCTCCCTATGGAGTGCACTGGATTTTGGTAGGGCACACTACCTTGTACACATCTAAGGGGTATTGTGCACCCCATTCCCCAATGGGACACATGAACTAGAGGCGAGTGCATGACCTTGTATTTTTGGTCAGGGTATTGTGTGCTCCATAATATGGAGTGCGCAACTTTGGTTTGGGATGCACATCCTTTGTGCCCGGGTGACTTCGAGTGTGCTCCATTGGAGTGGAGTGCACATGGCTAATTTGGGGTGCACCACCTTGTGCTCCCCAAGGAAAGGTGTGAATTTGGATCCCAAAAGGTGGCTATATTTTTGGGAGTCAATAAAAGGAAATAGAAGAGAAATATCCCCATGAGATGAATGTTATATTTGTAAGGGATCACATTATGAAGATAAATATCCCCAAAGAGTAGATAGAAGAATCAAACCAAACATAAAATCTATGTTGCTACAGGTAACTCTAAACTGGATGGTCAAGCAATACCCTTTTTGTTAAATCATAAAATTATTGATAGAAATTTATGCAATTTAGTGGATAGTTGGGTAACTGATAGCTTTATTTATTCTAGCATCCTAAGGGACATATCGAAAAAGCCTAGGTTTATGGAAAATGGGTGGAATGTTGAATATGGGTTGAGGTAAACTTATACCATTAGTCAATGTCTATTTGACCCTCAAATTTCTTTACCCCAAGGAAAAATAAGTTGACACTTGTATGTAGTCCCATTACATGCCTTTGATATTATTTTGGGCATTAATTGGCTCAAGGTACATAAAGCCTTGATGAATTTAAAGGAAATATATGTAGAATTTAATGATGACACTAAGTAAAGGGTTAAAATATATTATGGATGAGATTCATTTGAACCACATCATTTATTAGCCATGCAAGTCAAAAAGATCATAAGGGAAGGTGGAATTAAGTTTATAGTCAAAATTAACAATAAGTATGAAACTGAGTCTAGTTCAAGCCTCTTCCAAAAATATCCAGTGTTGAATGAGTTTTGGGATGTGTTTCTAGAAGACTTGCTAGGTCTTCTTCCCTAAAGGGTGTTTGACTTCTCAATAGATATTTTGCCTAGGGCAACACCCATAGCTCGAGCACCATATAGAATAACCCCAATTTAACTGCAAGAACTTAAAACTCAGCTTTAGGATTTGTTAGAAAAAAGACTTATTAAGCCCAGTGTCTCTTCATGGGGTTCACCAAATATTTTTGTTGAAAAGAAGGATGGGTTATTAAGACTGCATCGACTATCGAATGCTCAATAAAATGACTATCAAAATAAGTACTCTCTACCCAAAATTGATGACCTTTTTGATCAATTAAAAAGGGCCACAATTTTCTCAAAAATAGATCTCAGGTCTGGTTATCATCAACTAAGGATTCTAGAGGAAGACACCCACAAAATCACCTTCAGAACTAGATACGACCATTATGATTTTACAGTATTACCTTTCAGGTTAACTAATGCTCTAACAACTTTTATGAATCTGATGAACAGTGTGTTTTGAGAGCAACTAGATCAATTTGTGCTCATATTTCTATATGATATATTAATCTAATCACAAAGAAAAGAAGAGCACAATTAGAATATGAGGGTTGTTCTTGAGATTCTTAGGAAAAATTAGTTATATGGTAAGCTATCTAAATGTGAATTCTATACTCCACAAGTGTAGTATATGGATCATGTGATTTTCATTGAAGGAGTTTCTATCATCCCAAAGAAAATAGAAGCCATCATAGATTGGCCTACACCTACAAACGTCACTGAAGTGCAAAGTTGTATGGGAATGACTGGTTAGTACCAAAATTTTGTGAAGTGTTTCTCTAAACTACCATACCTATTAACTAAAATTTAGAATAAAGAAAAGGCCTTTAAATGGATGGTTCAATGTGAAGAAGCATTCATAACTGTTAAGGAAAAGTTAACAATTGATCCTATCCTTAAATACCAGATCATAATTTACCATTTATAGTTTGCACTGATGCATCCATTGAAGGATTAGGTGGAGTTCTAATGTAGGAAGAGGGTGTCATAGCTTATGAATCTTGAAAGCTTAAGAAACATGAAATAAAATATGCCACACATGATTTGGAATTAGCCATGGTTGTGCATGCTCTCAAAATTTGGTGGTATTACTTACTTGGAAAACATTTTGAGCTCAAGACAGATCACCAGAGCCTGAGATATATTTTCATACAAAAATTTTTGAATGCAAGACAACGATGTTGGATGGAATTTTTGGTAGAATATGACTTTGGAATTGAGTATATAAAAGGGAAAGAGAACAAGTTGGCATATGCCTTGAGTAGGAGAAGGCATATAATTGCTATGTCCCAATGTCAATTTGGGGTAGTTGAAAAAATAAGGGAACTACAGAATAAAGATGATTTTTACCAAATATGTCATGGTATAATTAGGCAAGGATCTAAAAAGATAAAAGAATTTGAAATTAAGTATAATATGATATATTTTAGAAATAGAGTGGTTGTTAAAAATGACCAAGATTTAAGAAAAATACTTCTGCAAGAATCACATTGTTTCCCTTATTCAACACATCTTGGAGGAGTGAATATTCATGAGAACTTGAGGAAAGATTACTATTGGCCTAGGATGAAAAGTGATATTACAAAATTTGTGGAAAAATGTTTAGAATGTCAAAAGGTTAAGGCGAAGCACTTACATCATGTTGGACGTTTATATCCACACGAGATCCCTACTCAAAAATGGAAAGTCATTACTATGGACTTCATAGTTTGGTTAATTAAGACCCACTTCAGACATGACACCATTCTAATAGTTGTCGATAAATTGACTAAGGTGACACACTTTATACCTAGAAATATAAAATATGATTCTCCTACTATAACTCACAAATTTTCCAGGGAAGTGGTACAACTACATGCTTTTCCTAAAATAATCATCTCTGATAGGGACTCTCATTTTACTTTAGAATTTTGGCAAGCATTACACGAGGCATGGGGTACAAATATTAACTTTAGCTTTGCCTACCATCCAAATATTTGATGGGAAAACTGATCGAGTTAATCAAGTCTTAGAAGATATGTTACAAATGTACTGTATGGATCATCAAATAAATTAGGAGGATTACATCTTCTTGGTAGAATTTTCATAAAAAAATAGTTATCATGCCACATTAGGCATGGCTCCTTTTGAGGCCCTATACAGGAGAAGGTGTAGGACACCATTATCTTGGGATAATCCAAAATATCGGATAGTAATCGGGATAGATATTGTTAAAGAAATGGAGGAGCAACTTACATAAATATGGCATAGGCTTAAAGAAGCCTCAGATCACCAAAAGAGCTATGCAGACCTTAAAAGAACACTAAGAGAATTCTCTATGAGAGACGAAGTATTGTTGAGGGTAAAACCATCCAAGAGCTCAATTAAATCCTCTAAGCTTAGTCCTAGATTTGTAGGACCTTTTGCAATTGTTGATAAAATAAGCCCAGTCACCTATAAGTTGGCCTTGCCACCTAGCTTGTCAAAAATCCATGATACATTCCATGTGTCCCTCCTCAGGAAATATATCTCAGATCCCTCACATGTTTGGAATGTTGATCATTTATAGATGTCTTATTCCCTCTACATTGAAGTGTGTCCAATCTAAATCCTTGGTTTTAGAATGAAGCAACTGAGAAAATGTAATATTGAGCAACGTAAGGTCTAATGGAAACAATACTTAGAAAACAATGGGAAAAATGACATAATATATATAGCAATAATTATATAATATCTTTTGTTATAGAATGAATATGAATTTATTTATCACGTTTTTGGATGAATATATTGCTATGTAATATTTGAATGTGCATTATAAACACATGGATTGTGTTTAATTCTAGATGGGGAGAATGTAACATCCCTCCAAAATTTTGTTGTCAGTATGTTTACTTCATCTGCAAGGGTGAAATACTATTGATTAGTCTATAGTTGTAGGAATAGGTACCTTTCATAGAGGAAAGAAATCGAAAGAAAGACACCTCCTGTTGGCAGATGAAGAGCACTGAAGAAAAGGTAAGAAGGGGTATATTATGAGTGGTGGGGTATTTGCAATTATTGAGATAAAATATCCTATTCACAATATACCCATCAAGCGGTCCATGTAGATGCATCCATATAGTTGCATTTAGGATTTTGTGTTTTGAATCACGTTTATATGGAAATGCTCTTTAAAAATAATATAATATAATAAAAAAGAGAAATAAATAAATAAATAAATATATATTAAGAATATAAATTAAATAAAAATAAATATGGATGAACTACATAAAATATATAAGTATAAATATAAATATAAATTAGAATAAATAAAGTAAAACAAAATAATATTTGAACTAAACGAGAATTAAAATAATTTAGCCATGCTTATTCATCCACAAAGAAAAGTTTTAATTCCATCTGGAAAACCATGGGATTGGATGTTTACATTGAACTTTACAGTTGTCACGTAAATTCTTATGTTAACCATCTATAAAGCAAAAAGGTAAATACATGAAAAGATATGTTTTGAAGTGTGCCGAAAGGGAATAGAGCTCATGATTACTACTAAGCGACATTCTAATAGGTTGGCCACCTGAAACTAATCGCATATAAATAATTGGTTTGAAATATGATAAGTATTTAAGATATAAAAAGCTTTGTTGAGTTACCTTTTCAATTTGTTTATAATATTTGTGATAATGTTCTATCTAATTGAATAGCATAAGAATTTAATGAAGTATTGAAGTTCTAGGGTTTGTCATTCGTAAATATAGCTCTTTTGAATTGGCTTTATTTGGATTTGTTTGCTGTAATTGTTTTATCGAATTTGTTGTTAAATGAAAATGTAAATCTATTAGAATACATTTTTATGTTTGCATATTAGGTTAGAATGCATTCAATGATAGTTAAGGCTGCTCTGACCCCCTATAAGAGATATTTCCTACTATCTCGGATGACATCAAGCTAGAGATAGCCGCATCTTATTGAGTAGGTGTTTGCAGGTGACATACAAAAATCTAACAGGAAGGATTTAATCATTAATGATTTTTTTAAAAACCCAGAACGTTTACTGACATTTACTGCTAAATACATAGAATAATATCTGTATAAGTAAAAGAAAATGGGTGGTTAAAAATATATTGTGACTATATAGATAGTAGTGTCTCTTGGGCATCATTGGGCGACCCTGTTCTTTGAGGAATAAAGACAATTTATTGCTTGATATATTTTTGTGATGATTTTTAATTTCCTAGGAAATATTATTAATTATGGGTTGCAAATTTCTTCATATTTAATTAGATATTAAAATTTTAAATGGTTTACTATTTTTGGATGTTGCCTTTATTCTTATAGATTACTAGTTAGACTAAATTGATTTTGCACTAAGTATTAGAAGTACTATGCTTTCATTCCTTTCACTGATGGCAATTCTGTTAGAACTGGGAAACTTTTCCACACATCAAAGAACATAATCCCTGATGACATCTAAGTCAAATGAATTTAGGTTTAGAACCTAGCTATATTTAGGAAACATTCTATTTCTATTGTAATGTTAATACTCGTCAAATGTAATAATATTACTTTTTCTACATTGCATAATATTGGAGAGGGAACATAGTATTAATCGAACCACGATGAAGTAATTCATCTGTATTTCTTTTATAATCACAAAAGAAGTGACTCTTGAAACTTTGTGTTAAAATCCTTTTACACTTTTGATTTGGTAAATTCTAATTTGAAGCCAACTTTGGCATGCAATTTTAAAATACAACTAAATAGACTTCACTTAGTGTTCTTCAAAAAAAAAAAAACTATGAGAATGTTCAAATACTATTCATTAGCTCATGAATCTCAAAGACATAATACTTTGGACTGTCATTCTTAGCATTGGAATCATCATATCCTTCTTGTAAGTGCTTGTCGTGAGAAGACTACCAATAGTATGTATGTTACGAATAATGTGTAGCTTCTATTAAGAATATTAGACATCATCGGGTGCATATGCCACTCTTATACTAGTTAGAAATCGTATATTGTTAGGTATGGTTTACAAGGAAGTTTAAATATAGCTGGCTTGACACACATATTCATTCTATAAAATAGATTAGATTAAAAATTTATAATAATGTAAGGGTCCTTTTGAATCTATGCATCAATTGGAATTATTTAAATTGAGATTAAATTATGTTTAATTTAGTAAGAGTAGCCTATTAAGTACTTATGTTTTCATAAAGTGAATCATTAAAATTAGGAATTGTATAATTATATTTTTTGTATACAATCCCCACATAAAAAGAGAGTAGAAGATTTTTTTTAACATGTTTTATTTAATAGTTTTTCATTAGATGAATGTCAATTTTCATTAGTTCCTAAATGGTCAATTAAAGTAGTTGTGTAATGTATTTTAAATATCCTAAGATGAAGTCACATTGAAAACGTGCTAGTAGAACTCTCCTTGGAAGAAAATAATGAGTGTACCATTTTACCCTATCAAATGTCCCTTCACCAGAGGTTTAAAAAAAATATGTTTGCAGTTAAACTTATAATTTTAGTAGTTCAAAAGTTTTTGTCTTATAGAGTAACAAAGAAAAGTATATATTTAAATTGTTAAAAGAATAAAGTTTAATTAAGTAAGTATATATATATATATATATATATACTTAGTTTAACTTTATTATAGAAGTTTGAATTATGTATAAGTTACGTGTTGAATATACTCTTAAAGTAAGGTTGAAAATACTATTTGTAATATGTACACCATTGTTTTCTAAAGTAAGTTATTACCTAAATATTTAGATGAGAATGGTTGGTGAAGAATAGAGGATTTTATTTCATATCAAAGTGTGGAATTTATATGGTATAATCATATTAGAAGTTTTGATATAAATTTTCTTATTAAATGATTAATGTCTGAGTTTTAAAAATATTACCTATAAATGAGATTTAAAAATTATGAGAAACTTAATATAGACACTTTCCTCTACCATTAAGACATAACCGATCATCGGGAAGGATGATAGTAACAACTATACTAAATATTATGGGTAGGACAATCATAGTAAATCACCCGACATTGATGATTGTGGGAAGGACAATCATCTAGATTCAAGGACAATTGTACTCCTAACAAGAAGGATCAAGATTAGAGGTAAAAGAGGATATAATGGGACATCGCTCTTAGATTATCGTTCAAATAGTACAATGAGTGGGTCACTTGATCTTTGGATGATTGGGATTTAACTTAGTGACCAAATAAAATAGGACATTTCATCATCAATCGTGCCAATTCAAGTGATACCTAGTCCTCAGCCAAGGTATTTGTGGACCCTAGGTGAATTCTAGGGAAGGTGGAAACTCATCTAGCACAATTTATGTACACACTACTCCTTTCATGGCTATTATAAAATACAAAGAACAATCATGCTAAGGATTGGTGAAGTTAAGTGTCCAACCTCTAGGTGAAATGGACCCTAGAGAAGAAACCCCTACCATGAGCTTGGGATATCGGTATGAGAGGATAAGCTCACTAAAATGCACCACTATACGATACCTAGCCAGTCTCATACACTTGGGTGATCGTCTAAAATGATCTAGGTACCCAAATGTGGAAGAATTTGCATACCTTGTACTAATTAACTTTGGGTTATCTTGAGTTTCAAACAAAATTTACACTTTGTGACTCCAGTAGGAAGGACTGGATCATACAACTAGGAGGGTAGGACTTGGGATGTTAGAGTCCTTCAATAGGGTCTTCTTTCTAGGACTTCTTTGATGTACAGTCTTCAATATTCAATGGATATCACCAATCTCCAATATTATCTTGGATGTAACTCAAACCTTACTCTAAAGTAAACTCCTACTTTAGTTTTGTATCCAAGGTTGCACATTAGCATGTACCAAATAATGTAATATACTCTAACACTTTTTTTATCTAGTGAACCTTTAGGATCATATCTATTTTGGATAGCATCCATTATGAATTAATTCTCCTCTATAGGTATTGTTTGTAATGTTGTATTTTTTATTTTATTCTCATATTTGGCCAAGTGGATGTTTATGGCAATAAATAGGTTGGAAAGGATATTTTAATGTGTTTTACAATATTTCAACAATAATGAACCTTTCTTATGTATTGTAAATGCTTGAATCTAACTACCTTTCATAATCATATATCCAATAGGATAAGTGAAGTCATATTTTATTATAGGTTTCAATAGAATATATTTCTTAGCTTTACTAAAATATGACACATAATAACTATAAATAGATATCTTTGAAATTAAGAATTTAATAAAATTGGTATATATTGTATCAAAAATTTTAGATCATATTTTAACCATGACATATTGGTTTAACTATATATCTAGTTGCATAAGATCAATGATCTAATCATAGTTCTCTAATTAAAATAATTGTTTTTTAAAATACTTTATCATATATGTGTAGATGTGCTAATATTCTATACCATTCTTTGAAATCATACCCTTTTTAAGTACATTCATTGTATTCATCATAAAACATGCTATTATCATTGTCTATATATTCTATGTAGTAGTATTTTATTAACATGCTATTATCATCTATAAATGGAATTTATTTAAGTCTATCACTATGGAACAATCTAATCTTATTAGCAAGTCATATTTCTCCAGCAACCAAAATAATCTATGAACATGATATTATTATGAGTTTTCATATGACAAGCTTGTATTACACCAATTCACTATAGATTTTGCATCTACTAAGGAAAGACCTTGAAAATTTAACTATTTTCTATCCATTTTTTTAAGTATGTGCATAATATTTATTATGCTTACTTTTACTATATCCTACCTAAAATGAATCCACATATAATACATGCCATAATCATAATGAATTCTAATAAACCAATAGAACATCTATTCGTTCTTAAATTAGCTTGCATAGTTATCTAACCAAATCATATGTTATCTTTGTAGACACCTAAAAGTCATACATAATCACTCATAGTCGCTTGTAGGTATGCATAGGCACCTATAGGCATACGTAGACACATAAAGGAATGCGTAGATACCTATAGGCATATGCAGACAAGTGTAGGCAAACATAGGCAATTATAGTCAATTGTAGTCACAAAACCTAGAAAACTACACTAATCATGTTCAAAACACATCCTATTCATGAAAGGGCCATCTACAAGCTCTTTTAGGCCATCTAAGACCTATACTACACCTAATTAGGGTCCCCATGTGACATTTTCCTCCAAAAACTCTAATTATGGTAATTCAAAATCTATTTTAAAAGTCACTTTTTCACTTAAGTGTACTTTATGGCCTAAACATGTTTAATTAGGGTTAAATCAGGATTAGCCCTAATTCTATCCTCACAAATGTGTGCACACACTATTTGGTTAGGATATTTCCAAAATATGCCTAACCTAACCTCCAAATAACCTAGGGATTGTCTAATCAGGGTTAACCCTAACCCTTGCTCACACATTTGTGCACCTAGAATATTTCTTCAAGGCACATGAAGGGATGAATCACACTCCACTTCATCACCCTAACCTCACCATGGTAGAACCTAATATAGAGTTTAGGCCACCTCACAAAGGAAAACTCATGCCCTAGCCTTGGCCCACTCTATAAATAGAGGGCCATTCCCTTTCACCCTTTTGGCTAACTTACCAAAAATTTGCTAAAATTACTCTAAAATATTCTCTAACATTTCTACACTTGTTTAAAAATTAGATAATAGTACCTCTATTACCCTTTTGGATAACTTACCAAAAATATGCTAAAATTACTCTAGAACATTCTCTGTCATTTCTACACCCGTTAAATATTAGGTATCAATTCACTTTTCAATTCCTTTCAAGAACACATAAATTAGGGTTTTTAATTTCTTTCAAAATACCTAGGTTAGCTTTTCAAATCCTTTTCAAATCACTAGTGTAGATTTTTCAGATTTTCTTTCTAAACATCTAGATTAGAATTTTCAAATCTCTTTCACAAATCCTCTGGGTAACTTGCATATTTCTTTCAAAATCACATTTAGATTAGATTTTCAGATTTTCTTTCTAAACATCTAGATTAGAATTTTCAAATCTCTTTCACAAATCCTCTGGGTAACTTGCATATTTCTGTTCAAATCACTAGGATAGATTTCAAATTTTCTTTCAAAGCATCTAGATTAGAATTTTCAAATATCTTTCACAAATCCTCTAGGTAACTTGCATATATCTTTCAAAATCACATTTAGATCAGATTTTTCAGATTTTCTTTCTAAACATCTAGATTAGAATTTTCAAATATCTTTCACAAATCCTCTAGGTAACTTGCATATTTCTTTCAAAATCACATTTAGATCAGATTTTTCAGATTTTCTTTCTAAACATCTAGATTATAATTTTTAGATCTCTTTCACAATTCCTCTGGGTAAATTTAAAATATCTTTTCAAATCACTAGGATAGATTTCAAAATTTCTTTCAAAGCATCTAGATTAAAAATTTTCCATCTCTTTCACACATCCTCTGGGTAAATTTTAGATTTCCTTTCAAGTCATTAGATTAGATTTCACATTTCGTTCCAACGTACATAGATAGATTTCAAATTTATTTTTTGTGCACCTCCTCTTTGAGTGCCTTTCAAGCTTCCTAGAGTAGATCTCCTTTGCTTTAAAAAAAAAGCATCTAGATTTATTTTCTCTTTTCAAAGAAGCATCTAGGTTTAGTTTCATTTTTGAAAACTCATTCAACTAGTTTTTTCTTTCACATCATCGATAGCAAAATCACCACCACACACTCATATTTCATTCACAATGGCAATATTGGACTTCATCACCAATCCCCACTTGAGACTGGTGATGTTGGAATTCATCTCCTTCCACCAAATTGCCCCTTAGACACCACAATATCTCCCAGGAGTGGTTTTCCAGAATTCATTATCGAAATATCCCCTTATATTGAGACTATTTTCTAGATTTCATCACTAGAAGGGAACTTCAGAGTAGGATAGGATTAGATGCATTTTTTTACAAGGATCATATAATTTATGAAAAGGTAACTATCATTCTTGACTAAGCTCACCCAAGAGTGAAGCAACCACCCGATTGGGCTAGTAGCAGGTCTTAGACAATACCACCTCTTCTCGTGAGAGGATTTGGACTCATTAGCATATTTTGAGTTCCTCCCCTTTGGATATATTTTTACTATACCTTTAATTTAGTAACCACTCACCTGTTGATACATTTTTCTATTCTGTGCACCCTTGGGTGTTGTAGGAGGTGTTGTGTCGATGACATTATCTTTTAGAATCACATAATTTCTAGTGTCATGTCATAGAGCTATTACTATTATTAAAATACATAAAACAACCAAACATTTGTTTTTATTTATTTAGTATTGATTCCAGTTGTGTTTTGTATTGCACTCTCACAAAAACTAGTTTCAACACATGCAATTTCTAGTAGCCCACTTGCTGGCCATTCACAGTTTATCACTATCATTTTTCTATAAGATTCAAATTATGGAGTAGCTTGGTACAACACTCTATGAACCATATTTCTATAGTACAAGTTCACACAATAGTGTGCAAAATTTTTTGTAGTTCATAAGAACACACCAAAACTCACATATTTGTATAGAATATTGCACAAAACACAATCAAAGGTTTAGATTTATATTTTTGAATAGTTTTGGGTACATAATCACAGTACATATCACCATGCTTGTGGTTACTCATAGTCAGTAACACGAGAAAATGCATCTCGATGAGGAGGTCTCTTGCACCACCCCTAGTTAGTCTAGTACTTCCCCTCCATTCATGAGGGGAATATCCATTCTCACACCTGATATCCTTACTAGTTTTGAGCCATATTACATGCACAACATATACCATGGTAATACCTCTATTTATAGTAATATGCTTGCCAAATATTGTAGAGAGAATCATCCCATTCTTCCTCATTCACCTCCACTTATCCACCATCCACGTTTTGTGATCATGATATCTATCTTGCTCTAGGAGACCCATCTCCATTATTCACTATTGATGAGGAGACTACACCTACCTCACGTACTTTTGCCCATTCTTTCCTCTAAGATCCATCTCATTCCCTTCTAAGGGATGATACCTCCTTGCTAAATCACCCTCACCTTGAGGCTACATCATTTACCCCCATAGTAGGGATGATTTTAGATCCCTAGTCCTCCACTTTAGGCACTCAGGTGGCTTTATCACAATCACCCTTGCAATAGTTATTATTGCAAAAATAGTACACCCCACTTACATTGTCACATCAATATGCTTCTCAAGCACCACAACAACCACCTTCCTAGCAATCATTTTTTCCATATTTTGATTCCACATCACAACCACCATCCCAATCACAATAATTAATTCCCCAATAACATTAGTAAATATTATCTTCACAAATATTTATGGATACATTCACCACACCTACTTCTCAGGATTCCAAATTTGATACCTATAATCCTTCTTCATCCTTTCCTCCGCCTACGTTCCCCTATTTTTAGATGTATGATATGCTATCTTCCACTCCAATTCCACCTTCATCTACTTCCACCTTTTGACTTCCTCCACCTTACCAATTTTAGGCTCCTCCTTCGATTCCTCTCTACCTATAATCCAATATATCCATATTATCTTGCCAATCCCCAATGTTATTATGCCCAACTTAAATTCTCCATTCCTCTCTCATCTTGTCTGATATAGTTACCATATTTTGGCACATCATATTTCCATCCACCTTCTTCCTCTATCCCAAAACCACTTCCACCACTACACTCTAGTGTGCCTAAATTCTTCATGATACCTCCTTTATCATATTATCCAATTGTGCAACCATCATAGAAAATTCCTATGCAGTAGGTATAGGCATCACAAGCATAATATTACCATTCATAGTAGATGTCTGCCCCACAACAGATCTCCCATAGGTCCCCAAATATCATGTTGTTCAACAACCACATCTACAGGAATAGTTTCAGTATACTTCTCTCTCACAATGGGAGGAACAACAACTCTAATACCACCTCATTCTCAATCTTCCATCGTATTATCACAGTTCATTGCACCTCCATCACCTAAAATCCAACTCTTATGAGAACAAGTTAAGATATTGGATATTTGCATAACTAGTTATGGGCCCCAAAAACCCACATATAATTAGTTGTGCAACAAACCCATTCATCCTTTAGTTCCCATTCCTCCAACCCACATCGTTTCAATATTATGAAGTTTTACATATACAAAGGTAAAGAGGACCCTCCATAACACATCAATAACTATCGCTTTGCATGCTATCAAATCCATAGTAGCGATCCCATCATGTTGCATACCTTCACTCTTTTACTTGGTGGACAAACCCTTGATTGGTATAAGATGCTACCACACCATAGTCTGTTCACATTTGAACAGTTGGCTAATTCATTTCTAGAACATTTCTCCATCAACATCAAGAAGAAATTGAATTTTTTTGATGTCTACACCTTTGCGATATGTTTATGAAAAACCTATCAAAAACTTTATTTATCGATGGATATTGATCATCCATGACATAACTCCTAGCTTCCCATCTACTGAACTTGTCACACTATTTACCAAAATCTATCACAAACACATTTCTATGCCTTTGCAACTTCATCAAAGCTGCACATTTGATGAAGCCATTGCTAATGAAAATGTCATCGAGGACATCAAGGTCCAATATAACAAAATAAAACTCTAGAAGAAACCATATTACAACTCAAACTTCTACTTCAATCATATATACCAAATCAACCCTTCTCTAAACCACCATAAACCAATTAGGTGGTAGCAACATCCCTGACCTCTTCGTCAATCTCATGATCCCATCCTCTACAATAATAAATATTTTAAACTAATACACCTCCTTAATTTAATCCACAACAAGCTCATGGTTTTCATCCTCAACCCCTAGAGCACAAATAGACTCTACTTTCCAAACCACTGCTAGCTCTATTGTAGAGGTTGTATGATGTTGGTCATATCATCTCACCTGATGTTAGACCTATTGACCTGAATCAACCCAAACCTTATGGGTTCAATGAATAGGTATTATGTGCTTATCACTAATAGCACAACCATGATGTAGGGTCTTGTTGTTCCTTTCACAACTTGGTATATGATCTCATCAATCAGGGAACTATCCAAGTTTCAAACCCCATCGCACCACAAAATCAAAATTTGGGTATCTATCAAAATCCACTATGAAAATAGATGGAGACCAATACCCAAGGAGCGCAATATAATCCATAAGCCCAATATAGGTAGGTTAATAGTGTTGACCATGATCCTCCCTCATGCAAAGTGGTTGGCATGATTAACCTTACTACTCATACCCAGTGTTATCTACCACACCAGGATGCATGCATCACTTCTCCTCACTCATCCACAATATCAAATGTTTCACCACCCCTACCACACCATATAATCACTATTCGTGGTGGTCTCACTCATCAGTTGTGCAATGCCCTAGCTAGATTATCCGTATTTGATATTTTACAAAAATATCACCCTCATTATGCGACATTAAATGATATTATTTGCTCAATCGAACTTGAAACCCATGACATAAATATATTTATGAATTTTATTGGGAAAATACCTCATTTCATGCAACCTTCTATCAACTTCCATGACCGTGAGATTACCAAACTTGTGGGTAAGGGAACCGATCCTCCCCTCCATATTTAAGTGACCATTAATGACATCACCTACAAGCATATCCTCATTGATACTGGTTCTTCCACTAGCATCATATCTACTATTGCCATTCATCATCTACTCATTCCACCTACTCATTTTTCTACACCATCACCAGACCTTCATGCTTTTGATGGTTCTATACACCCCACAATAGGTTCCATCATCCTGCCCATCTTCGTAGGTGTAAGTACCATATCTACCTTATTCCACATCATTCAAGTTGAAATGCAATACAATATTTTTCTTGGACATCCATGGATCCGTGACATACAATGCATTCCATAAACCTTACATCATTACCTTGAATATGTACATGATGGACTAGTCCATTGTATTCTCATCGAGGGTGACCCACTCAAATTTTGCAACATCGTAGACCTCCTACTAGGACCTTAATTGTCTTCTACCGAGGTCATTCCTATTTCTTCACATCTTTAGCTAGAGATATCTATGTCCTATCCATCACCTATCTCATACATCACTCACCTAGAACATACACACATTTCCTTGCATCTAATTCCAACATACATCTATCCTCTTCTATGGATCCCCTTCCTGCATTCATACTCTTTTTACCACCTTCGTCATGGCCTCCTCCTCCCTCTCAACCATTTACATCCATAGATCCCCCTCTTGTATCTATAGCTTTTTTACTACCTTCATCGTGGCCTCCTCCTCCTTCCCATCCATATTCCTCTATGGATCCTCCTATCCTTCATACTCCTCATGCACCTTATCTTCCATTTTGTCCCTAACCTTGATATTTTACTTCTTCTCGTAGTACTACTCCAGCTCACTCCACATTGTAGTTTCCACATGCGGTTCATCCCATCCATTCCACCGTAGCTGAATGTCATTATTGGGAACAATAAGCCTCTCACTTGGATGCCCAACTATTGTATTCTTCTACTACTACTATCCATGATTCCCAAATTTCATATTATTCCTCCAATTTAGACTCACCACCTCGTTAACCACCACATACGTCACCACAAGTATCCATTTTCATGACCAATTTTGGTCTTGGTGAATATAATATTCATGATGCTTGTGTGAATCCTCCAACGATCTAATATACCTATGAATTTGGTATCCCTTTTGCCTTAATGCTAACCATTGATACCATCATACCACTTTCTCCACTAAAAAATAATATAAAATTAATCTATGCAGGCCTTGATTCATCACTCCCAGTAGTCGTACCCTCACCACCATAATATAGCTTCTATGGTACCTTAGACCATATGTCCAATCCACAATTTGAATTACACTATTTTTTATGTTTACATTAGCATGGATTTGGGATAGGATATTATGAATAGGGCTTACATACGCCCATCATTCCCTATGTTCAATTACCCAAAAATAAATCTGGTCTGGGTTATCACCCTACGACTGTTCACTCACTCAAATATGAGCTTCAAGATCTCACTCTTCATCCTCCAAAAAATTCCTATGCATTCATTAAAATAGGAATTGAAAACTAACATCCTCAATGAGTTTCCATCTCCCATTCTATCATCACAATTCCATGCACATTCTTTTAGGAAGCACCACCCTCTGATGCCACATTTTTTTCCTTCATTGATGATATCATTGATAGATTTGCTACCCTTTATCTCATGCCTCCTGTATTAGATCACACTCCTTCACCTTCCCCTCCATTGCCTATTCATTCATTCATACTTTTGCATAATCATCAGTAAGTCAACCATTCTATATCTCAAACCTTCTCTCCACTTGTGGTTCTACATTCTTTGTTGAATCTAACATGCCATTTACATCCTTTTGAGTCTTCATCTTCAGGATCCCCATATTTCACTGTATCAACTACATTCATTAACATGGTTTATGTCGAATTATTCACTCCACTTTGCTACACATATCATTCGGATCACACCAACGCACCTAACTCAAACTTCATCAACTTAACTCACATATCATCCACACCTTCATAGCAAGAATTCTTGCTATCGCCACCCATACTACACATTGCAAACACTCCTTCAATATCTACTCTACCTTATATTCCATGGGTAATCATATGGATGTATATATGGATGATGAATTTGAATTACCTGAGGATATCTATGACCTCCATCTCATTCCCATTCCTACTCAATTCGAAGACAGGTCCCACATGCTTGTGGAAGATACTATCAACATGGATATTGGTGATGACCCCACCAATCCCCACATCGTTAAACTCACCATAAAAATCTCCTTATAGGAACATGCCTCATTTACCTCTTTATTTAAATATTACATCAAAGTTTTTGCTTGGTCCTACATGGACATGCCTAGAATTGATCCATAATTATTCATCCAAAACCTCACACTTAATGGGGATGCCAATCCCATCAAGCAGAGTTATGCATAAGGGGTTGGACTAAAAATCTACTTGTAAAAAAATGTTGAATCTTAATCAAAATTAAGGTCAATCATGGAGAATACTAAGAAAATCAAATCAAGCATCTTCATACCAAAATGTAGGGTATTTGAAGCCCTACAATATAAGGTAATATTTGGGTTTACTTTTGACCTATTAAATCATATTATAACTTCATAAAAACACCACCATTAGATTAGGCTTGAAAAGAGATTTCCAACGAGTACAAATATGCCTATGTTTGGATATATACTATGGCAAATTGACCTTAAGAAAAAATTGATCTTGAAAAATTTTAGGCGAATGGGTTGACCTCGAGGGTCCTCATATTCACCAATTTCCAATTTTGAAAATCCTAATATTCACCCAATTGACGAATATTCACCACTATGCATAACCTTGCCATCAAGTAAAAATTATGATGCATGCATCCCACGATTGCCTTAATAGTTAAATTTAAATTCCAAAATCTTCTTGATGTGGGGTTCATACAACCAATTGATTACCCTGAATGGGTATCCAACATGGTCCTAGTACCAAAGCCCATCGGAGAGGTTCATGTATGCACTACTTTTTGAGATATGAATAAAGCTTATCCCAAGGAAAACTTCCCACTCCCCAACATCGATACACTGGTCGATTCCATAGTAGTCATGAAATGATATCTTTTATGGATGGATTTTCTAGCTATAATCAGATCAATATCAACCCTGTTGATCAAAACAAGATATCCTTTACAACCCCTTGGGAAAATTTTTGCTATAATTTCATGCCCTTTGGCCTTAAGAATGCTGGGGCAACTTACCAACATGCTATGAATTACATCTTCCATGACTACATGCACAAGATCATGGAGGACTACATTGATGACCTCATCGCCAAATTGAAATAACGCTCATAAAATCTTGTAGATCTCCTTAAGATATTTGATCACCTTCTCAAATATAATGTGTGGCTAAACCAAAATAAGTGTGTCTTTGGTGTCACTTTAGGTAAGATATTGGGGTTCATTATCTCTCAGTGAGGCATTGAAGTCAACCCCAACAAAGTCAAAGCCATCATTGAGATACCTCCTCCCATGAATCTCAAGCAACTACATAGTTTGTAGGGAAAAATCCAAGCCATTCGTTACTTTATCACCCAATTATCTAACAAGTGTAAACTATTTAACCACCTCTTACAAAAATGGTTCACCTTAAAATGGGATACAAACAACCATCAAGCCTTACATCACCACTATTTCTATCTCCACCACATCAAAAATAGTCATTCTTCTTATACATTTCTACCATGGATTTTGCAATAGGAATGTTATTGTCTCATTAAACATTCTCAAACATGAGTAATCCATATACTATATAAATCATACATTGGTCAGCTATGAAATGTGATACACTTACATGGAGAAGCTATGCCTGGCTATAGTATTTGCTACACAAAAACTACACCACTACATGCTTAACCACACAACTTTTGTTATTGCTTGTGATAACCCATTACGATACATGATGGATAAGAGTTATCATAACTATCATATCACTAAATGGATAATTCTTCTTATCAAATTTAACCTCAAATTCATATCTCAAAAGTTCATAAAGGGATAGATCATCGTCGACCAACTCATTGAGGCTCCATTGTTTGATAGCCAACCACTCCTTATTTAGCTTCCTGATGATTCCATATTTCACATCACCAAAGTAGAAGAATATATGGAACCTAAAATGCTAGTCAGTCTGACACTATTATTTGATGACTCCCACTACAGCCACGTTGGATGTGTGGGAATTGTACTTTTCACACCTGATGGAGAACCTATCCCCTTCTCCTTTAAATTAGGTTTTCCATGCATGAATAACAATGCTTAATATGAAGCTCTCATTCTTAGCTTGAAGCAAGCACTCTCTATGCACATTAGACACCTTCAAATATTTGGTAATTCTATTCTTATTGTAAATCAAATTAAATAACTTTGACAATGTTGTTACCCAATACTCCAATAGTACAAACAAATTGCTTAGAAACTACTCGCTTAACTTGAGTGGTATGATATCGAGGCCACTACCCACTCTTCAAACCATTTTGCAGACACCATGGATTCCCCGGGCTCTTTAGTACCACAAAACCCACTCTTTAACATGACACATGTGTCCATCCATACTTTATCCCAATTCGATATTTCACCTTCATCCTCGATAAATGATGATGGCATCCATATCATTCATATTGAACCACATAATCCTTGGTTTTCCTAGATTAAGGATTACATAAAATTAGGATTTATCCCTTACGACTTACCACATGCTCACCATCGAGCATTAAAACAAAGGATTATTTGTTACACGCAATTGGGGGACATCCTCTACTACTGTAGTCATGATGGTATCCTTCTACTTTACGTTGAGCTACAAGAAGCTCAATGAGTGGTTAAAGAAACCCATGATGGAACTTGTGGTGGCCACTTCAGTGGCATGGCCATTACTAAGCACATTTTATGTATAGAACATGATTGTTGTGAGTATGTTAAACGATGCATCAAGTATCAACAACATGCCAACCTCACACAATTATATTCACAAGTACTGCAACCCATATAATCTATGTGGTCCTTCTCACAATGCTACCTAGATATTATTAGGAAAATCTCACCTACTTCATCCAACAACCATAAGTTTATCATCACTTATATCGAGTATTTCACAAAGTGGGTTGAATCCATCCCTCTTGTCAAGACCATAGAAGCTGAAATCATAGTATTCATCACTAATCACCTCATTTTCCACTTTGGAATTCCCTTTCAAATCATCTCTAACAATGGTACACCATTTAAAAATAAAACTATATTTCCATTATACGCCAAGTTCAAAATTCATCACAACTACTCTACCATCCTACCCTAGGGTAACAATCAAGCAAAAGCTACTAATAAAACTATTTGTGCTATCCTTCACAAAATGGTGGTAGAGTCTCATCATGATTGGTATAATAAAATTCCATTGGTCTTGTGGGCCTATCGAATGAGCATTCATACCCCCACTAGGGGAACGCCCTTTTCTTTGGTCTATAGCACTAAAGCCATTAATCCTCTCAAGCTCAATATACCCTCCTTGCAAATATCCATGCAAGAATTTATCGATGATGATACTACTTATCAATCCAAACTTGAACAAATAACCCTTCCCTATGGTCATCACATCCATGCTATAGAACACACACATGTTTACCAAGACCATATTTGTTGTGCCTACAAAAATAAGGTACACCAACATGAATTCCAGATCGACGACTTGGTTTTTAAAGAGAAACAATAGATCACTAGCCAACTTCTGCAAGACAAATTCACACCTAATTGGCTATGGTTCTTACATTATCACACACAAATTTGGTTATGGGGCCTATCGATTGGCTAATCTGAAAGGACTCATAGTACCCAAACCAATCAACATCATTTATATATGAACATTCAATGCCTAGTTGTCTTAGGTACAAATCATCAATCATTGTACATACTGTCATCATCATGTTGTGTATATATAACATCTCTAACACACCCATGATCTACATTGCACCAAACATACACTTTGCACTTTTTGTTACAAAACATAAGCACTTTTAATTTATGTCATTCTTATACTATATATCTCTTTTTTTCTATAGGTTCGCTATCGCTGACCACACCACCTTCACTGGGACACATCACACTAGATCTACATCATAGGCATACCCTAAGTCCATCATGTAGGACTTTCCAATGCTCCTCCCTACACCAATGACCCCGATCAAACATACATATCCACCTGATTCTATTCAAGTTCACCATTCATATTTCTCTTCCCATTCAGACCATGACCCTCCACTCTAACCTCATTTGTCTGATCATATATATTCACCCATTTCTCCTCTCTTTGATTATAGGCAAGACTCTTTCTCCTATTTTATGGATATGAGAGAATATTCCCACTCTTCGTACCCTCACACAAGGGGCCCATATCCTCCCACCTTAGCCGATGAAAGAGACCCCTACCTACAAACTTCTTGAGTTCAACGCCCTTCTATTGTCTATTTTCCCCAATAAGGGGACCCTACCTATTTTATCTTGCTCATAAGAGCTACCTCCACCCCTAGCCAATGGGATATAACCTTATAATTAGACCATTCAACAACACCTATCTCAGTCCATCCCTTTGCATACATACCCATCTCAGCCGTATCGCTCTTTACTACCATCACAAGCCGCACCTATTCTTTGGATACCTCTAGTACCCTTCTGTGGTACTCATCTTCAACATTTACCACCACCACCTCACCACTATCCATCTACATATCCTTCACCTCATCCATCCATGTATCTCTACCCATATCCCAACTCCCCAATTCCATTAGGATCATGTTCCCCTCCTACCTCAACACCTTCCCATCCACCCATTGATATCCAACATATTCTCACTTGAGTTGATAACCTTGAGCTACACGTTAGCCATTAATAATATCATTCACCCATGCATAATTTTGGTACAAATTCTACCTCCTTACCCACCTCCATGCACATCTCTCATCCTCATACAACCTCCACTAGAACAAAGATCAACCGTCCACACACCCATGCTTATCCCACCTCCCTTACGCTTGTCCCCATTTATGCCTTACATGTACCCCATGCCTATCCTTTTGAAGCCTCTCTCCCACACATTCCACCTAATACTTCATGGAGGGTTCCTAATTTTACCTGATATTTGACCAACTGATCCACTTCACCCTAAATCGAGGGAATATAATGAACACTAGTTCTGTGTCTACCATCGCCAATCGGGGTACGATATCAACAAGTGTTGCATCTTTGAACACCTCATCAATGACATGATGGATGGGAAGGATCCCCCACCCTTTGAGCATACCACATCTCCTACTCATATTTAGAGCACTTCACTTCATCTCATGCTTCACCCCATGCCATCACATGGATTATTCACATCCACACCCTAATATTTCCAATAGATATCCAACCACATCACGTATCAGGACACTAGTCACGTTCCCACTAATCCTAGTCATTTGCAATTCAAGCTTCACCAATTCCCATGTCCTTAGTTTAGCCTACTATCTATTTATTTCCCCTACTCTCACCTTCTTCCTTCTTGTTATTTTGTATTGTTGTATGGTCATTCTTTGAGCGGCTACATACCTATGCTAGATTTCCCTTCTCTATTTCTACTTATCTTTATTTTGCATTGTTGTATGGTCATGCTTTGAGCAACTACATACCTATTTTAGATTTCCTTTCTCTCTTTCTCCTTCTTCTTTCTATTTAATATTGTTGTATGGTCACACTTTGAGAAGCTACATACCTATGCTAAATATCTCTTATTCTTCCATCTTCTTGTTAATTTGCACTATTGTATGGTCATGCTTTGAGAAGTTACATATCTATGTTGAATCTCCCATATATTCTTCTTCTCTTCTTATACCTCCCTTATTTGTTTCCTTCACTCCTATTCATCTATTATCTTCATTTTTGCTTTCTTCACCATCTCTTTTGCTTATCACTCATCTCAATATAGGCAATCATGCATATTCTCCTTCTTGCACTCATATCTTCCAATTTTTACACCTTCCCACATGCTGGGGCAACTACATCTAACATTGATTCTTCTCATCATCTTCTTTCCATCTATTCACCTCTTTCTTGATATTGCTCAATCTCATCTCTTTTAGTTTCACAAATTTCTCTTGTACATATTATCCTATATCCTATGTCTCTCATATTGCTTCTATTGCATATACACATATTCCCTTTGCATCCATATCCATAATGGTACATTCTCCTAGTAGAAATGCACTCATTAAGGATTAAAACACACACTTGTTAGCATCATGACTTGGATGCCCACTCCCTTTTTTAGGATTACAGATTGTACAATGTTTTGCATGATTTAACATTTTTCTAGTTAATCCAATCAAACATCACCTCTAGTTGACAAGTTCTTGCAATTTTCACAGATTACTTTGGTTGATTTGATTCCTTTCAAGGATCACTCACATATCTCATATATTAAGTAAATTTTGAGTCTAGGGAAGACAACACCTTGCATAAAATTTACCATTTAGCAAATGGTTTCCTCTGCTCTTTCTATCATTTGTGTGATCAAAATATGACTTGAGGATAAACAAAGGGACAAGCATAAGCACAAAAAAAAATTGGATAAAAAAAAAGCCAACATCCACACACAAAAAAAAAGATAAAAAGAGTACCACAAATAGAGAATCAAATGGAAGAGGGACAAAAAATAAAATAAAAAGCCTCAAAGAGTACTACCACTATGCTTGAATCCCTTTGGTCATTCGGTTTAACATAACATCACAAAACAATTTCCATCGCTAATAATAGGCTCCAAGAGCATGCCTACAAGTCTTACAAGTGGTAACACATCTGTCACATTAGCGATCTTCTTTTGTATATATCACTACATGCTTATGGACAAGATAGCTATTTTGGCTAAGTTTACAAAGGGTTAGTTCTATCTCCCTCAAAATAGATAAATGAACATCACTCATCGCACACATTGGTCCTTGATAGACTTTGATCTAGTCAGGCTAGTTATGGGTTATGGTTGAACCTTGCTTAGTTTCTCCTGAGGTTTCATTGCTAAAACTATGATAGTCAAATTTATTGCATAACTAAAAATTGCCATCCCACATACAAAATAAATCACATTGCCACTAGTTTTGTAATGATACAAGTGCTTTCTCTATGCATTTCCTCATACACATACATGGATTACATTTGTATTATGTACATTAGTCATTTCAGTTGACCCCATGCCTTCCCTCATCTACATCCTATCAGATTCATCCATATATCACATCATTTTTAATTATTCCTAGTCTACATTAAAATTGTACTACCACATGCATACATATTCTTCCATCATACATTCACCTACCATATCTTACATTATACATACACATAATCCTAAGCTATGCATTCATCCACACAAAATCATAACACATGTAAATAAAGCCACAAATAGAAACATATATGTATATATATCATGTCATAAATACCCTTGGGCTAAAAAATAGAGTATATATATCATACATCTGTGGTTGGCCTCCTTAGCCACCACATCACTATACAACACTAAATCGACATCTCATCCCTACTACCCACTAGAAGTCTTGTCACTCTTCTCCTATACCATCATTACCACCTCTACCCTCTAATCCTTGAATGCCCTACTCAACTCTAGGGCAACTACCACTATCTACGACACTACTGGCACCACCTATGATATTATTGTCACCACCTATGATACTATTGGAACTACCATACTTGGATTTATTGATACTATAGAAGGAGCATTCTACTGACTCTGCTATGAGTGTGTATGTTTCTAAGACCATGACCTTGAACTCACTTACAATCTTGAGTACTCTAGGAGTGTATGACTATACGATGCCAATGCACTATCATATTGTACCCTCATCGATGTCTCCCCTGCATAGATATTGAAAAGTCTATATTTGTTCATTGTGAATGCTCCACCTCAATACTCAAGCATGCTGTCTCAACCATGGCCTACTCACCCACTATCCTAGCATTCTCTACCTCCTCTTGTACCTACTGATATCTCTCTATCTCCTTGTGCAATCATGCTACCTCTACCTCATGTGCCACTCACATAGTGTCAATATCAACTTGCACTTATTGCAAACTCTCATGTAGAACCACAATATCTAACCTCACTCTCTCCTATAAGGCCATGGTCTATTGCACCTAGTGTCATATATCTACCACATACTTTGCATGACTCATCCACTCCACTACAAGTTATGTTCTCAGATCCTCACACTCACTCTACAACTCCTCCCTATTTGCATGGCTCACCTACTCTTTTGCTTCTAGCCTCTCATCTAATATATATAATTCTTCTACCAGAATCCCCTATAAAAAACCCAATCTATCTCTGTCTCACTCAATATACCCTCAAAATATTGCACTCTCTTTCACAGTATAGCTAGCTTATCATGGGAATCTATCACATCTTGAATATAAAAAGTCACATATGGCATACATCCATCATCCTCCTCCATAACTACTACCCCATACAATGGCTAGATCTCACCATCCTCCTATTGCTCTAATGACCTAACCTCAGGAGACCTTATTGTATCATCTGGAACTAATCCTCCTCCCTCCTCCTCCATCGGTACAACCTCATCTAATGGTTGTCCTATACTACGCGCCTGTCACTCTGGCGAACCAACTATAGGAACTCCCACCCCATCATCCTAATATTTCCTTTGTCATTGGAGAGGATCTTTTATCTCCTCCTCTGAATCTAAATTAGGTATAGGTACATCTCCTCTAGGTACCTATCCACCCACTATGGGTAAGCCTACCACTAGATCCACCCAGTCATCTATCACCCTGAATCTTGGTTGCCACATTTAAGTTGCCCACCATATATCATACTCAGGAGTCATCCCCGCATCATCCACATATAGGATAACCACTAGTGTAGGGTTATGCATAAGGGATTCAAATCAAAATGCACTTGTAAAAAATAGCGAATATAAATCAAAATCAATATAAATCAAGGAATATTTTAAGCAAATCAAATCAATCATATTCACACCAAAATTTTGGGTATTTGAAGCCCTACAAATTTAAGTCATATTTGGACCTATTAAATCACCTTATAACTTCATAAAAATACCACCATTAGATAAGGCTTGAAAAGAGATTTCCAATAAGTATAAATATGCCTATGTTTAGATATATATTGTCATGAATTGACCCTAAGAAAAAATTGATCCCAAAAATTTCAAGCGAATGGGTTGACATCGAGGGTCCTCATATTTGCCAATTTCCAATTTTAGAAATCCTAATATTCACCCAATTTATGAATATTCACCACTATGCATAACTTTTCATTATTGGATCTCTTGATACATCCAATGGAGGCACTACAGGTCATACATTCGGATCTCATTTCCTCCTTTGAATTACGATAGGTGGATCTAGTCACTCCTATCATAATCTAAACCATCGCATCATGCTACTGAATGGAAATAACTCCACCTACCATTGATATCACCCCACTATCCATCACCCTTGGTGGATCTTCCCAACTACTCCTCATCCTCATCCCATACAACCCTACCCTTCTAGGTCCCCCACTGGATATGCTCAGGCTGTAAATTGCCTAGCATCCTTCTCCAAAATAGGCCATCCCCCTCATGACCCCTCTTCATACTCTTCTCCATATTATTACACAATATCAAAGTGTAGGATACGAAGTCTTCCATCAGTGCATGCACCTTGTAAGGTAATAAAAAAGGTTTCTCCATCATGATATGCTCCCACACCCATACCTACAACAACAGGCTCACACTCAAGCACAACCGCCCTACCCTCACCATCTCGTACAAATCTATATACACCTATTCTAATAATACAAGAACTCACACAAACACCACCTCACACTCCACCATATATTATACTATGCCCATCATATTCTAGATGAATTTCACCCCTAAACTATTTGGTAGAGCATAGCTCACAATACAATGGCGGTTCGACAACATCTCATTCTTCCAATAATACTCATAATCTACTCCCTTATCATGTTGTACCTCTCTCCATATATCACTGAAAGTCCACTACAATATATCATTCTACGTACCATCTCTTGCTACTCTCATTGTCATGTCATATATTGATAACTTATATATCATGTATATATCCTCTAGTGTGATTATCATCTCCTCTATTGGGAGATGGAAGGTGTTCCTATCTGGGTCCCACATCTCACATAACATTGATATAAATGCCTTGTTGGCATACACACTCCACATCTCCCATAGACCCTTAATCCATACTTTGCCCATCCATTTACCATATTCTTTTGTCCACTTATTTCCCAGGGTATATTTCAAAGTTTGCACATGATGTCGTGACTTGATCTTCTTCACCTATTTTCATTCCAACACATCACACAAATTTCTCATTAGTTTCACATGTATATAAATTCCTTATCATTATTACATACAAATATTCATCACATATCCACATATTGCATCATACCTTATGCATCACATATTCAAATAAAAAATAGAAAATGAATAGCATTTTTGGATACCCATTTGACCCTTTTTACACTTTGTGCACATATTCCAATCAAAAACAACATGCACTGATTCATTCACCCTAAAACATACAAATTTACACAAATAAAAAAGTTCGGATTTCATGCACTTACTAGTGGTGTACCGCTCCCACCACTCATGCTCCCATGTCCTCCTGCCATCTTAGTCCTGACTTGATATTTTGGTAGTGCTTTGCTTTAAAAATTCTCTCTCACTCCTCTCATCTCAAATTCACATAGCAAAAATGATGCTCACATGTGTGAAATGGGATTTTATTCCTCAAAATATGTAGGTTTGCACAATACCGTACAAACCTAGTTTGCACATTGCTGTGCGAACCTAGTTTGCATGCTGCCATGCAAACCAAACCTCAGCACATCATATTCATTTTTTCCTTTTTTTTTTCATATTTCTCTTCAATTTACATCATTATTTTTCCCATGTTTCCACTGTTTTTCACCATCATCTTTTATCAATTGACTCATTGCCACTCTTCATTCGTTCCATTATCAATTCCTCACTTGATGGGCTATTCATACAAACATCTACTTTGCATACGATCAAACAACTGCACAATCATGGGTATTATATATGTCTAAGATTTTTTTTTCTAAAGTTTATCTCAACATAAATCCCATCCCAATCAAACATTTGCTAAATCACGAGAGCCACACGCTAAAATAACATGTCTTGATTCTATTATTTATAGTGGCCCTGACCACATTATGAATTTTGCACCTGATATGTCCTCACCACTAAGCTCAAATGGTTTGACAAATATCATAATGAGCTCATCAATCAATTAGAAGCAAAAATTAAAAAAGGCATCTATTCTATTCGTAATTGGATGATCTTGTGTTGATCACAAGAACAAAGTAGTATTAAGTTTCTCCCAAAAGCATCATGTACGATATTGTAAAATGTTGTATTAAATTAGCAAAATCACCTGTTTCATCATCATTTTTATTTTGTAATCATTCATATTTATTCATCCAAATATTCTTAATCTTGCCAATCACCTGATCATCTTCTTCTATCATGTTTTTGTACTAAGCCATATTTTACACAACATAGTACAAAAGGGGTAAATATAGACACCTAAAAGTTACACATAATCACCCGTTGTCACTTCTAGGCATGCATAGACACCTTTAGGCATGTGTAGATACTTGTAGGTATGCGTAGAAACGTATAGGAAAGTGTAGGCAATTGTAGGCAATCGTAGTCACAAAAATTTCAAAACTACACTAATCATGCCTAAAAAACCTCCTATTCATAAAAAGGCCATCTACAATTTAGACCATCTAAGCCTTCTCCTACACCTAATTATGGTCCCATTATGACTATTTCCTCTAAAAACCCTAATTATGCTAATTCAAATTCTGTTTTGAAAGTCACTTTTTCACTTAAATGTACTTTATTGTCTAAACATGTTTAATTAGGGTTAAATCATGATTAGCCATAATTCTATCCTCACACATGTGTGCACCCACTATTTGGCTAGGATATTTCCAAAATATGCCTAACCTAACCTCCAACTAACCTAGGGATTATCTAATTAGGGTTAACCCTAACCCTTGATCACACATGTATGCACCTAGGATATTTCTTCAGAGCACATGAATGGATGACTCACACTCCACTTCATCACCCTTGTAGCACCCTAAAAATGACTCAAATTAATTAAAAATAAGCTAAAAATATTTTGAAAACTTAAATTTGCCACCCCTAATTTGTTACCTCTATTTTTGTGCCCGTTATAAGTTGTTTTTAACCTCTGCGCAAAATCGTACGAATTCGTGCAAAATTGAAATATTTTACACGAAATCAGGTCACCCAATTTTTCTCAAAATGGAAAAGCACCTGCTTTAGCAAGGCAAAAAAATAAGTTGTAACTTCTTGTCTCTATTTGGGCAATTGCACAAAAGTTGTGGGATTGGTTCGCCTGATTTTGACCAGATTAGAAGAAGTTGTAACCTCTTCCATTTCTGGCCCAATAGCTCACTTGAATCCCTCCTTTTTAATCTAGGCTCCTCACCTCGAATTCCCTATGGAACTCCTGCATACTTTCATGCCATATTTTCACCCATTTCACTGTATTTTTGTAGGTTCAATGTGTGCATTGGTTATATTTCAGTGATATCGGATCACCCGATCACGATATTGTTCTACCCAATTTTACATAAAAGCGCTTGATTTTCCATAAAATCACTCGATTTTGCCTGCAACACACATTACTACAATTTAGCTGAATGAGGGCATCCAAACCTTAGATTTTGCATCTCCTTTCTCCATATATTTCATTTATAATTAATTTTTCATATTCATTACATCAATTTCAATTCATTACTATTATTATTTTGGAACTAATAGGCATATTTCTTCATTATTTCATAAATATTCATGCATTTAGCATAGATATGCATATGAACATCCTTCCATTATTATCTTAATATCATTGCTCATTGTAATTTAGTCCATTCAAATGTATGTTTCTTTGTGAAATTGTTGTTTTTTGCATCCAATTATAAAACTACAACTTTTAGTCAAGATCGGTCGGTTTTTTGCATAATTGGATCACCGGATACTGCCTGATTTTGATCGATATTGTTGGATTTTGCTCGATATTGCCTAAATCAATAATAAGAATTTTCTTCAGAATTCTGGATACAAGTAAGTGTTTTAAATCACTTTTTAAGCATTGCATTGCCTATTTAGATTTTTTTTCTGCTTTTGCTGCTTATTTATAAATCAAAGTTGCATATAGATTAGCGTAGTTGCATATTGGCAAAACTAGGTGTATTCATGATTTGATAAAAGGAACACATCAAAAAAATTCCAAAACTTAGGCATGGAAACTGCCATAAAATGTTTCTTGGTGAACCCACCCAATTCATAAAAAAATCACCATAAGAAGGTACAATCAAGTACCTCTCTTTCGAGGTGTAGGCCATTTATTCTCCCATTCCCCTCTAAGGCACGGATCCATTAGCCTTGAGGAAAGGAGTGTGAGAATTTTAGGGCTACATTATTTGGTGAACCCGATGTGAAACATAGGTTTTCTTATGATTTCAAATAGTCATAAAAACAAAACAAAAACAAAACAACAAGAAACATTAGTTTAAATCACATAATATTGCATTTCATAGATGGTAGATTACAACATAAGGAGAGCCATTCGAATTAATGTTAGTACAGTACTAGCAAACCAAGAATTTTCTTCATTAGGTAGTGTGCCATATCCTAAGATTTGGAGAAGGTTAGAGATTTTAAGAGCTAAATAACCTGAATTTAAGAAAATCATAAGGTTTGACTTGTCTAGAATCTTGGATCCTGATAGTGCACCTTTTTATTTTGACCTTCAAAGAGCCTATGATAGGAGGCTAGCCGATAAAAGAGATGTAATTTCTCCAAGCCTTTATTACTTTTTAATATTATCTTGAGAATGCAATAGTAGTACATCAATTTCTATCACGAGTGGAAAATCAAGAGATTGTCCTAGACAATAAGAGAATATTTAACAAATTTTCTAGAGTTGTGCTTTATCGAGAATACTGTCATGAATTACGCTTTTATGTGTCCAATTGTAAAGTTGATTGCATCACTATAACACACTTCATAAAATTCTTAAAAGCCAACTTCCAATTTGAAGAAGAACACTACATGTCACCCGACCAACTTGAACCTGTTAATGATATCTATAGGCTTTTCCAAGAAAATTAAAGTATAATATCTATAATATTATAGGTGTGTTTGCTTTGTTGTTTGAATTCTAAAACTACAAAAACCTAAAAACAATCATATTATTTTATTTTATTTAGTTAGGTATATATATAGAATATATACCCTAAAATGTTTTTAGCACATATATAATATATATCTGCAAGAGAAAATATTCTAAAAATAAAATGCCTATATTAATAAGTGGTAAAAAAATAGACAATGATAATATGGGAGAACAAGACCAATAAAACATTGAGGATAGAGCACTCATTGAAGATTATGTACCTTCAGAAGATGGAGGTGATAATGGAGAAGACAAAATAGAAGATCCTGATGAACCTACATTAGATGAAAAAGGAAATGTTAAATTTGAGTCTCTTAGCAAATTAACTCAATTTATAAAAAAACACATAGAAGAGTTTAATCAAGCAGTACAAATTAATAATTTAGGAGAAAGTGATATGGAAGCAGCCTTAGAATATACTTTTTGAATACATACAAATCCATTATCATACATGAAATCAATAGACCAAGATAATGGTCAAGCAGGACCATCTAATCAAAACATGATACCTTTAAATAAAAATGCTCAAAAACCAATGGCACAATCATCCAATATTGTTGCTAGAAACCCAAAAGCAAATCCTAAACAACAAAAACAACCATTCACATCCATGTTCACTCAAGCTCTTAATCAACAAATGTCAAATAAAAAAAAATCTAAACAAGTGCAAAATACCAATCTTTAATAGAAAATCCAACAAAACAAGATTTCATATCAACTCCATAATACTATTCCCACACAGACTTTACACAATAGTGTTTCAGTTGGAAATCCTTACACAACACCATCAACTTATCAAAGACACAATAATATGGTGCAAAAAAATTAGTTTGGTGGACAACAACAAGGACTTGAAGCCATGGTTAAATAGTTAGCTTCTCGTCTAGACCAGATGGATCCCTACCGTCCCTCATATAGTTATCAAGAGATGTGTAGTCAACCTTTAGATCCTATTGTGGTAGCTCAGCCTTATCCTAAGAATTTCCCTATGCCTGTCCTCGCGATATATAAAGGAACTGAAGATCCTATAGAGCATCTTCACATGTGTAGGACAACATGTCATGATGTTTCTCGTGATGATTTGTTGTTGCTAAAAATATTCCCTAAACATCTAGGTGGCATGGCTCTAGAGTGGTATTATGAGTTACCCACTAATTCTCTAAGGAATTTTGAGGAGACAGAAGAAATGTTTGTCCATCAATTTAGTGCCTACATAGAGATGCATGTGACTATTAAAGATTTATACAAATTGAAACAAGGAAAATATGAAAGTTTTGCTGAATTCTTGGCTAAGTGGAGACAACTTTTGGGTAAACTACATTTTGCATTACCTCATCATGAAATGTTGAACATATTCATAGGTAATTTGCAAGAACAACTATCTTACGAACTTTCTACTGCTACAGTAACATCCTTTGATCAAGCCATTGATTTAGCAAGGAGGGTAGAATATGCCCTTATTGGAAGAGGTCAATTTAAGAAGGATGAATAAAAAACTTCCAAAAATCAATTTAAGAATAAACAAGTAGTGGGGGACAGAGTTACTGACAGTAGAAATAACTCAAATGTTAACCTTGCTGAAATTGTGAAGAAGTTTTTATTAAAAGTTCTTGATAAAACACCAAGAGAATTTACAAGGTTAAATCAACCTTTAACTATGATTTTACCTCAATTATTGGAACAAGGCTTGATACGGTTGCCTAAAATAAGACAACTTGATACAACCGTAGCTGGGTTTAGAGCTGATTTACATTGTAACTTCCATAGAACTAATGGTCATTCAACAAACTCATGTAAACGATTAAAAAATTTGATACAATATCTAATTGATAAAGGTGAAATGGAACTAGAGAATTTCCCTTTGAGAAATGCTCAAAATAATACACAGAAACCTCAAAATCAAAATGCAAATCAAAATTTGGACATTTTTCAACACCCTTTACCAAAGCATGGTAAAGAAGTTGTAAATCAAGTAGAACATCACACTATTCCTCATCCAACTCGATATGTGCGAACTATTAGCAGTTTTCTACCACATAAAGGTTTATAAAAAACATGTGTAACTACTGAATCTCTAGTCACTATTAGACCTCAAAAAAATTGCTAAAGTACATATGTAGAAAGTGACACAAAAAGTAAAAGAGGGAGTGAATTAGAGATTGCTTCAAATAGTTTTGAGTATGAATAAGATCAAGTCACCCCTATTATAGAGTTATTAGTTCCAGAAGAACCATTTCCAAGAAGAGTAACTACCATACCATAATCTCAACAATGGCTTTCAAATGAGCAAGCAAAAAATGCTAGACCTCGCTTTGGTGATCCACGATATAGCAAAATTGTAGGTACCATCGGAGCTATTACAATACAACAAGCACAAAACTAAAATTCTCAAGATCAAAGTCAAAATGAGAAATTAGCTCCTTTTGTATTAAAAGCTCCCATTAAGGGAAAAATGTAATAAGTTCACAACAAAGATCTCCATATGATATTAATGAACAATTAGCTACCATCACAATGAGAATTTCTCTTTTGTATCTCTTAAGAACTTCTTCCATACATAGAGAAGAACTGATGAGAACTTTAAGTAAGATGATGGTACTCGAAGATATTGAACCTAATGCTGTAGTAAATGTTGTAACTTTGGATGAAATAAATTTCATATATTTTTGTGATAAAGATATTGCTCCTCAAAGTTTGTATGGAGATAACCCTTTATACATCACAACATTGATTGGAGATGTAGGAGTTAAAATATTCTTAATTGATAATAGATCATCATTAAATATATGCACATATGATTTCTTTCAAATATTTGGATTTAAAAAATAAAATATAAAAAATATTGAAATGACTATTAAAGCATTTAATGATGAAACTCAAGAAACATATGGAGTAATGAAATCCCATTGCAAGTTGGTCCAAGAATTTTGGATACGACTGTAATTTTTATACCTTTTTTTGCATCGTACAACATTATTCTAGGTTGATCCTAGATCAATGCAATGAGATCAGTACCTTCCACATTACGTCAATGTGTTAAATTTGAGTTTAAAAATTAATTAGTCACTATTCATGGTGACCCTAGGCCTTTTGACATGTATGCCACGATGGAACCTATAGGAGTTTTGTTCTATCCTGCTATGTCTATTGTTCATCCTAATACACCCTCATCATCAAAATATTCTAAGACTAAATCATCATCACCTTCTAAATCCACATCATTAAAAACATAGTTTAAATAATCAACATAAATAAATTCTAAATAATTATTGTTATCACCTTATGAACCTATATCTAATCCATTTATTAAATCTATAATAGCAGATTCACCTAACAAGTCTACAACATTTAAATTTACATCTACAGATCCAGTTAAGGAGGATAGTCCATCTACTTCATATGGCAATTTCAATGAAGTATTACCAGATTTATCTTCAGTGCTTGTAAATATAGAAGAATTTAATTTTGCTACCAAAGATTCCTTGGTGCTATCTAAGTTACCACCATATCCTCGAACATTAGGCTTGCCAAAGAAGGGAAGCATTTCTCATATTGGGAGTTGTGCCTTTGTGTATGCGGGATATGATTGGGGCAAATTTTGAATTGTAAAAATTACAATTGAGGAAGATGGATTTGCTAAGTGTTACTTTTCTAATGGATATATAAAATCAAAACCAATGATGTGTAATATGGGATATAGAAGTAAAGGTTTAGGACCTTATGGAAATGGTATGAAAGAACCTTTAGAAGCTATGGAATGGCCTATCCAATTTGGTCTTGGTTATAATCCTACAAAAAAAGAACCATTCCCATATGAAGATGATGATCATCTTATAATATATCAATAATATATGGAACAAAATGAGCCCCTTAAAAGAATACATACTTGTAATATGTTGACTATGGTTTATCTAGAAATGATTGCTTCTATGGATGAATTTTTAGAGGGTGATATCTATCATGATATATCTCTTGATGAAATTTTAATGAATGAGTTCTTATTTGATGGATCTATGCCATGTATAGACCATATTGAAGCTACTAATCCTCAAGAATAGTTAGCTAAATGAACATCAGAAGAATTACAAGAAATGGATTTGTCACCCGTACCACCCAGCTTTGAAAGAGATTTAAATATTGTTGTAGAAAATATTTTAAAAATCAATATTGGGACAAAAGAGAACCCTCACATGGTCAAGATTGGATCAGAGTGAAGTGAAGAAAAGCAAAAGCTATATATTGAATTCCTCATAGAATATTCCTGATGTCTTTGCTTGGAAATACATAGATATGAGGCTTAGATCCTTTTGTAGTTATGGACCATTTAGTAGTGCGCACTAATGCTAAACCTGTAAAACAAAAACTCATAAAAATGTATCCTAAAGTAGCACTACTAGTTAAAAGTGAGTTAGAAAAGATTTTGAATGTAAATTTTATACAAGATATTGACTATGTCGAGTGGATATCAAATGTTGTTCCAGTAACTAAGAAAGAAGCTACTACAATTAGGGTTTATACGGATTTTAGAGATATTAATGTTGCATGCCCTAAAGAGGACTTTCCTCTCCCTAATATGGATCAAATCATAGATTTTATAGCTGAAAGTGGAATGCTATCACTTATGGAGGGTTTTTAAGGATACAATAAAATTAGAATAGCTCCTGAAGACCAAGCTAAAACAACCTTTATTACTCCTTGGGGAACATTCAGTTGGAAAGTAATTCCCTTTGGATTAAAGAATGCAGGTGCAACTTATCAGAGAGCTATGGCATATATTTTTCTTGATATGATGTATGATATTTTGAATGATTATATGGATGATATTATAGCTCGTTCAATAAAATAAGATGATCACATTAATGATTTAATAAAAGTGTTTGATAGATTAAGAGAATATTTGATACATTTAAATCCAGACAAGTGTGTATTTGGAGTAAAATTTGAAAAATTATTAGGAGTCATTATTTCTATACAAGGCATAGAAATAGATCCTCTAAAAATTAAGGCTCTTTGTGATATGCCACCCCCTAAAAACATATCAGAATTAAGAAGCTTACAAGGAAAATTACAAGTTATTCATCCCTTCATTGATAAATTGGCAGATAGAACAGAACATTTTCTTAAATTGCTCAAGAATTTTTTTTTCTTTCAATGGGATAAGTAATGTCAAGAAGCTTTTGATAGTATTAAAAAATATCTCCTCAACCCTCCAATGCTTGTTCCGCCTAGACCGAATTTTCATTTTATTCTATATATTTCTGCTTTGGAACTTGCACTTAGAGCTATGTTAGCTCAAATTGATGACGAAAAGAAAAAATGAGTTACATATTATATAAGCAGAACTTTAATAAGTTATGAAACCCGATATACTCCATTAGAAAATATTTGTCTAACAATTGTGTTTTCTACGCAAAAATTGCATCATTATATGCTAATTCAAAAACTATATGTTATTGCTAAGTCCGATCCATTAAGGTACTTGATGAGTAGACCTTATTTATTTGGATGCACATCTAAGTGGGTTTTTTCTCATAGTAAGTTTGAACTCATATTTATCAGCCAAAAATCCATAAAAGTCCAAGTTATAGTTGATCAGTTAGCTGCTGCGCCTTTAGAGTCTACCCATCCTATGAACATTGAATTTCCTAATGAGTGTCTTACTTTAGAAGAAGATCATTCTGAAACTTGGACATTGTTTTTTGATGGAGCTAGATGTATGAGTGGTGCAGGTGCAGGTATTATATTAATATATCCTCCAAAACGCCTTATTCATTTATATTTTAAATTACAGTTTGCTTGTACTAATAATACTGTAGAGTATGACGCTCTAATCCTCAAATTACTAGCTGATTTAACTTAAAAAATTAAAGTCTTGTTAGTTTTTGGATATTCTCAGCTCATGATAAATCAAATCAATGAAGTTGATCAAAAACGAGATGAGAAAATTCACCCTTATAAATAATATGTACTTAAACTTATATCATTATTTGAGAAAGTAACTTTATAAGATTTTCCTAAAACTAGCAACCATGCTGCCAATGCTATGGCTACGACTGCTTCTCTGTTGACTTTGGAGTTGGATGATGAGTAGAGCCATTAGATGTATTTTTGATTAATAAAATTACCCCAAATCCTTGGTATATAGATATCTTTAATTTTTTGTAGGATGGGACCTTCCAAGGACTAGATAGAAACCAACATAGGCTATTACGTAAGAGAGTTTTCCACTTCGTAATTATTGGTAATACCTTATATAGAAGATATTTTGAGGGTATCTTGTTAATATGCCTTAATAAATAAGAGTCTAAGAAAGCATTAAGTGAAGCCCATGAAGGATCCTATGGAGGACACTTTAGTGGAAGTGCCATTGCTAAAAAGCTCCTTAGAATGGAATATTTTTGGCCTTCCATGGAAAAGGATGCCAATGATTATGTGCATTGTTGTGACAAGTTTCAAAGACATGCTGACCTTGTTCATGCTCCTGCTCAAGAACTCCAAGCCATAGCCTCTCCTTGGCCCTTTTCTAAATGGGGTTTAGACATTATTGGTAAAATTAATCCTGTTTCCTCTAATGGTCATAAATTCATAATAATGACAACAAAATATTTTACAAAATGGGTAGAAGCTATACCTTTAGATTCTTGCACAAGAGTTCAAGTTTCTAAATTTATTTTCAATCAAATTATTTGTAGATTTGGAATTCCATCTAATCTCATCTCTATCAATGGTACATGTTTTAAAAATAAATATATTAAGAAATTATATCAAAAATATAAAATCCAACATAGATGGTCTAATCCTTATTATCCACAAGGAAATAGCCAAGCTGAAGCATGTAATAAAATATTAATCAAAATCTTTAAAATATTGGTTAATAAAACGGGCCGTGATTGGCATATACAATTATATCCTGCCTTGTGGGCTTATCGAACTAGTGTTCGTACTCCTATAGGTGCTTCAAATTTTGTCTTGTTTTATGGTGTCGAAGTGGTTTTTCCATTTGAGTTAGAATTTCCTTCTTTAGCTCTTTTACTTCAAGATGCTAAAGTAGGAGATGAATATTATGCTGGCAGGTTAAGTTAGCTGGAACTTCTAGATGAAAAGTGCACCCATGCTTTAGAGCATCTTCGTGCTTACCAAGATAAACTTAAAAGATCATATGCAAAGAAATTTCACAATAGATCCTTTGAAATTGGAGATTTATTCTTAAAATAAAATAAAAAATACTAATGCAATAAAATATCTTAAAGGAAAATTTCAACCTAATTGGTTTGGACCTTTTATCATTACTGCTAAATTTGGATAAAATGCATACAAATTGGCTACCTTGTATGAAAAATATCTCAAGGAACCCATGAATATTATGCATATGAAAAGATATTATGCATAAAGCCAAAAGTCTCATCATTGTACATAGTTGTAAATAATTTTATCATGCATTTCAATATATTATAAAAAAACAACCAAAAAAATTACAAAATATGAAAAACCATAGGCATTATTAGATTTATTTTTGCATTTATTACCAAGATTGCAAGTTATATTTTAGTTTACTTCAGATAAATTCAAAATTTATCTTGAACCATGCACCAAATTTCACATATTTAATAGTTTTGATTTTGTTATTTTGATTATAAATCTCTCTTGTACCAAATAACACTATTGCTTCATTAAATAATTTTGAGTTTTGAGAATGATCTTGCTACTTCTTGAACCAAGAACACACTTTCACATCTTAAAATGATTTGTTGCAAATTCAAAAAGTGATACTACATAGTAAGTCTTAATACCTTAAGTGAAAAATTTCCCTTGCTATCCTATCATGTGCGTGGTCTAGAATACTGAGAAATTGGCAAAAGGACATGATCCTCCCTACCTCAATAAAATCCCTTGCTCTACCCCTAATCTGAGCAAGTATCCAGAAAAAAATAAAGAAAAATAAAAGAAAATAAAAGAAAAAGAAAAGAGAAAAATCAAGAAAAATGTACCATTACAAAGCAATAAAATCCCCTTGTTCAGAAATGAACAAGAAACCCCTATTCCAAAATTTGAAGAAAAGAAGGGAGTATTGAACTTGAATCCCTAGAATTTCTCAGTTATTCGAAAACCATGAGGTAAGTCCCATAACATGTGATTTTTTCCCAACTTGCTTGACCTTGGGTAATTACTTTCACATGGTGATATGTCTGTCACATTAGTAATATTTCTTTTGTACAAATGAATGTCCACATTCAGATTATCTAGCTTTTGGTAATTTTCATTTACATAAGTAGTTTAGTACCAATGCATGCACAAAATCATGGTCTAATGAACACCTCACTTGTACACACATTGGTTCATTCAAGTTCGCTTTATCATGATCTTACTCAAAATCAGTAAATTAACTTTACAAAACACACACATTTGTTACTTGACAAATTTTGTATCATCATGACAATCAAAATAAAGAATGAATTCACATTTCACACACTAGGTTCTAGATAAATTTGAATTTGTCTTTGAAATAAGTTAAAACATTTCTTTGGGATTTTTGTTAGATAGTTAATATTTATCCCTAGTATTAATTTATATAAATTATTTTATCATCATAACATAATAATTTACCAATAATAACACTGCAAAATTAAAAGTTTTCATCATGCATTTTCTTTTGATTTTCGCGATGATGGTATAGTTCCTAAGTAACTATTTTTCTTCAAATTTCACACTTAGGAATTTTATGCCTAGCGCAAGTCATATTTCTAATTTTTCATACTCAAAAGTTATTCCATATGTTTTTGTAAAATTATAATTTCTTTTGAACATGTGGCATAAAGATTTTAATTTCGCATTTTAAAAGAACAAATAAAATTCATATCATTTTGCACTTCATTTTTATTTTTGCGATGGTGGTATAGTTCCTAAGTAATTATTTCTTTCCAAATTTCACACTTAGGAATTTTATGCCTAGCACAAATCATCCTTCAAATTTTTCATGCTTAAATCAATATACTTTCACAAACACTTATTAAACACATTATTCCAAAACAACATCAAACATTTCATTTCATCATAAAAGCCTTAATATTATTCCTAAGCACACGACCATTTTATTTACCAATATCAAAATCTTCCTCACAAACGATATTAGCTTCATAACTTAGCAAGCTTTGAACTCCACCAAACAGTCATATAACAACATAACATCCTTCGAGGTCTATTGCTAAATCTATCAAAATTTATCACCATACAAACACACATTTTCAAACAAAAATATTTTTTTTCAAAACTCAAACCATTTTTATTTAAGCATGATTAAAATATCCATAAAATCCATAATCAAACATGATCATCCAAAAATTCCAAAAAAAATTAAAATGCAAATTAATCAACTAAAATACATGAAGTCACATAAAAATAAAAGATCCATATATATCATTAGAAAGTATATATACAATATAATATCGACTCATATGCAACAATATCTATCATCGACATATGCAGTCATAAAAAATATAAAAAAGAGTCTACTAGGTCATCCCTAGACCCATCTCGAGCCTCTAGATATCGCAACATCATCATCTTTGTTAGGTGGTGGTGGTGGCAGTCGAAATGGTCCTCCCACTATAACTATCCTAGAGGAGGTCACCCTAGAGGTAGAGTGGGATGACGATCCTATTCGAATAGGATCTACAATGTTAGGAGGCAAGGACTATATTTTCTCTATTGGCATGATCGTAAAGTATAGAGCTTGATAAAATGAAGTCTATCGTATAGATCTCACTAGCTCATCTCCTAACCCAATGTTCCTAGAGTGAGTTGTACGTGTAGATGTAGGAGTGGGAGCCATAATTCCCTAAGCTCCAACTCCCTGAGCTCCACCTCCTTGTCCAACCTATACCTAAGCCAGTGCTATCTCAACCTCCAGTGTCTCAATATTGGTATTTTAAGAGGTAGTATCCTACCCCAACCTAGTAATATCAGCTCCTAGAGTAGCCATATCGATGTATTCTTCCTCCTACATAATCCCCTTGCCCTTCCTAAGTGAGTTAGGTCTCACCTCCTACTGAGGATATGCTCCTCCCTCATGTAGGGATGATGACCTCCTCTCCTCCTGGTATCGCCTCCTCTATGTTAGGGACCACCTTGTCATCTACATCTGGGTCTATATACTTTACCATGTTATGAGCCCAACTAAATATGGTAGTATCTTGAGTAGACCTAGCAAAGTATACATCCATAGTCCTAGGGATGTCCTACGGTAGTCCAAACTAGTGTAGAACTTGGTCGACGCGGAGTAGCTCCACGTCACCCTGGTCCATCCTCAACAAAATAACTTACCTCATGTGAGCCAACTGATATCCATCCTTTGGCCAACTGATATGACCTCTGTATGGCCTCCATGTGATGCTATCTACTTTCAAGTCATCCAAAAATCTCCTAGCCATGTCCAATGATATCCGACTTCCAAGAGCTCTACGTGGACACCAATAAAAATACCTAGGCCTTTATGCAGCCACTCTTGCCAATGGTAGTCCTACTGGCCTCTAGATAGCAATATGCTCCCATGCAAAAAACTATAGGAAATAAGTGAGGGGTAATGCCCCAATGTTCTTGTATACGACCTTGAAGAGGGTCCTATATAGATGGCACAACATGAAATACCCCCAAGAAAAAACTATCCCCTAATCTCTCATGTCGACCACAACCTCTGCTAGAGTCCATGGTAGAAGACAACCATTAAAGTGGATCAGAAGTAAGACACAAAAAATGCCACTGAGTAAAATTGTGAGTCAAGAAACCCTCAGTATCTGACTCAGAAGCTCAACCCCAATACTCCCATTGGCCAAAGGAAATTGAGGATCATCGCATAATATTTGAAGTGCTTGGCTCTAATTGCCAAATGCAAAAACAAACATCCCTCTTATAGGTACTATGAGGATCCTCCATATGTCCTCTAGTGTGGGAGTCATCTCCCCTATTGGTAATTGGAAGCAATAAGATCTTGGGTACAATCGCTTAGTCAATGCAATCAATAACCGCATATCAACAAGCACCTATGGCAACTCCACCACATGTCATAATCCCACAATAGATAAGACATCCCTATCTGCTATTGTGAGGGTATTCAGGTCATCCTAGAATGCCCCGTACTGCCATTCCCTATTCTTCAGTTCATTTTTCTTTTAAAAACAAACAAAAAAATAAAAAATTCAATTAATAAATTAATAATCAAGATGGCATCTAAAATTGGCTAGTTTTTTGCAATATCAAGCATTTTTTTGATATCAGTATGTTTTTTGTGATATCAGATATATTTTGTTCGATATCAAGCGATATTCTATGATATCAAATCATTTCCTCGATATTGGTCCTTTTTTTTATCGATATCACTAAAATCGAGCCGATATCATAGAAATCGACCCGATTTTGCTAACGCGGTGAGAACATTGAAGTCGTGCTCTAGAAATCCGAAATTAAATTAAAATTAAACATAAAAATCATAATTTACAAGTTCAAAACAAGTTAAAAGATCCTTACACATATCTAGCCAGTCCTGCTGAGCACTAGATCTGCTCGATGAGGAACCACTGCCATATTATTTTTCCAAAGATCAAAATAGAATAACTGCATAGTAAAAATAAATTAGGGTTTTACTTTAATTTTCTAATTTTATTAACATTCACTTTAATAAAATATGCAAATTTTGAGTTTTTTTTACCAAACATGGAATTGGTACAAAAACTCAAAGGGAGCACCATATATAAAACAATTAACAACAAAAATTGAAACCATCAACAAATTTGCAATAAAAATTTTATTTTCTCGTAAAGCATGCCATCTTATCTATAACGCATTTTTTTAAAAAAATGCGCTAAAGAGGGGGTAAAATGTAGCACCCTAAAAATGATTCGCATTAATTAAAAATAATCTAAAAATATTTTGAAAACTCAAATTTGCCACCCCTAATATGTTACCTCGATTTTTGTGACCGTTATAAGTTGTTTTTAACCTCTGCGCAAAATTGCATGGTTTCGTGCAAAATCGAAAGATTTTACATGAAATCGGGTCACCTAATTTTACTCAAAACTAAAAATTTCCTGTTATAGCAAGGTGACAAAATAAGTTGTAACTTATTGTCTCTATTTGAGCAACTGCATGACAGTTTCAGGATCGGTTCACCCAATTTTGACTGGATTAGAAGAAGTTGTAACCTCTTCCATTTCTGGCCCAATAGCTCACCTGATTCCCTCCTTTTTAATCCAGGATCCTCGCCTCGGATTCCCTCTGGACCTCTCACATACTTTTATGCCATATTTTCACCATTTTCACTATGTTTTTACAGGTTCATAGTGTGCATCGGTTAGATTTCAGCGATATTGGATCACCCGATCACGATATCGTTTTGCCCGATTTTACATAAAATCGCTCAATTTTTCTTGCAACACACATTACTGTAATTTAGCCGATTTGGGGCATCCAGACTTTAGAGTTTGCATCTCCTTTCTCCATATCTTTCATTTAGAATTAATGTTTCATATTCATTACATCAATTTCAATTCATTACTATTGTTATTTTGGATCTAATACGCATATTTCTTCGTTATTTCATAAATATTCAAGCATTTAGCATATATATGCATATGAAAATCCTTTAATTATTATCTTAAGATCATTTCTCATTATAATTAAGTCCATTCAAATGTATTTTTCTTTGTGAAATTGTTGTTTTCTACATCTAATTATAAAATTACAACTTTTAGTCAAGATCGGTCGATTTTTTGCATAATCGGGTCACCCGATACTGCCTGATTTCGATCGATATTGCTGGATTTTGCCCGATATTTCCTGCATCAAAAATTAGAATTTTATTTAGAATTTTGGATACAAGTAAGTTTTTTAAATCACTTTTTAACCATTGCATTACCTATTTAGATAATGTTGTCTACTTTTGTTGCTTACATATAAATCAAAATTGCATATAGATTATCATAGTTGCATATTGGCCAAACTAGGTGTATTTGTGATTTGATAAAAGGAACACATTAAAATAAATCCCAAAACCTAGGTGTGGAAATTACTATAAAATTTTTCGTAGTGAACCCACCCAATTCGTCGAAAAATCACCATAAGAAGGTACGATCAAGTACCTCTATTTTGAGGTGTAGACCATTTATTCTCCCATTTCCATCTAAGTTGCAAATCCATTAGCCTTGAGGAAAGGAGTGTGAGAATTTTTGGGCTACAACCCTAAACTCACAATGGTAGAACCTAACCTAGAGTTTAGGTCACTTCGTAAAAGACACTTCACCCTCTAGCCTTGGCTCACTCTATAAATAAAGGGACATTTTCACCATCAAAATATCTCTCACCATTTTGGCTAACTTACCAAATCTCTCCTAAAATTACTCTAGAACATTCTCTGTCATTTCTACACCCGTCAAAAATCAGAAAATAGTACTCAAAGCACATCGAGATACAAAGTTATAACAACCAGTCAAAAACAACAAGGTTCACATATTACCATGCAAACCCAAGCAGAGTTTCACCGCCATGTGAACCTGGTCTACAACAACCTTGCAACTATAGATCAGGTAGGTATACTCTATTTTTGGATTTACAGTATTTCCTCCAGTTTCTAGCATGTTTTATCATATTTCAAGGTCATTTTTTCTGTATAAACATGGGGTCTGATATATGATAGGTCACCAAACATGTTAACACATTTTTGCAGGTTTTAAATAGGTATTAAAGACATCCTAAAGCATCCAACCGGTGGCACATATGTAAAGAAGCCCACCTACATTGAGGACACTAAAAAGCATCAGCAAGTGCATCTACATTCACAATGAAAAAGAGAGGGAAATATATCTTAAGAGAGACTATTCTATAACCCCCTTTTGAAATCAATAAAAGTGCATTTAGCCTATGTTCCATTAGTTTTGGAATTGATGTTCAAATTTTCGTATGTTACAATTTCATCTCAATATCAAAATCCTTAAATTTCAAAAAAATATTAAGATAATAATGAACAAACTACAAAGAACATATTTTTAATCACTCATATAGAAGTGATACACTTAAGTTATTTTTCCATCCTTTGTGCTAATATATAATGTGGATGATGATATTAAGTTGAATGGAGTGATAATACCAGGATTGGATCTAATTTATTTTTATAACATGATATTTAATAACTTCAACCACCAAGAATATGGCTATAATAGAAAATATGTCTATAATGACCCTATTGACATTACCTTTTTTATTAACTATAATGGTAATTTTAGGTAGAAAACCTAGACTGTACTTTGTAGGTGCTTGTGTGTGTATATCATTCCAACACAAAATTATAATTCCAAACACATGAAATATGTGAGCATTATTTCTATCATGTAAATACATAGTGAATTTCTAAAGTGGATGACCTAATCCAAAATCTATCACCAAGTCATAGCCTACCCCTTTCTCATATTGCCCACACAAGGTTTCCAAAACCACTTTGTCCATGATATTTTTATCTATATTGTGTTTACCCCATGGCTTTTAATTTTGAACTTACAAGAAGATTACATCCTTAACATGCAGATTCCCATGGATACGAGTTTAAATAAAATAACATAAAATATAGGAGGTCCCTACATACCTCTAAAGTAAAACTTTATTAGGACCCAAATCCCTATAGGGAACCAAGATACAATACTATCTAAGAATAAATGAGAATTGATTCATAGAACCTTTTTTATAGAATGGAATGGATTAGTTTCTATGGCATATATTATTAATAATAATCAAATAACTACATGAATTATCGTTGATAGAACTGTAAGTAGAATCTGTAGTAAATTTCCTTTTGTTGAAAGTGCAATCTAACTTATGGCCAAGGCGGAATTGTATGATGCAATATTGTATAGGACTAAGAGCAATAATTATACAATTATATTTAATATACTATAATATTTTATTATGTAATCTCTATGGGTTAAAATTAACCCTTTTATGGTTAAACCCACTTTATAATTTGTAATTAACCTTAATCCCTTTTGTTATGTTATCTTAGGTTAAACTCATTTATGTAATTGAGGTTTTTGTATTATTACAAATATCCCTCAAACTCCATCCATTGTATTCGAGTGTTGTGATTCTTATATATGGATAATATAGTGATTTATTATGGTGCCCATATGTGCCCACTATATATTTTTCTCTTTTGTAATTTTTTAGGCTTTTTGTATAAGATTTGAGTGGATGAATTGCTTATGTTCATTTATGGAAGTAGGTGTGAATTCAAACACCTTTATGGTTTATATTCCATTCAAATGTTATAATTTATTTATTTTTAACTATGCAAATATTCTTTAATCCCAATGTTTCTTTCTATACAACTATTCAAACTTAGCTATTAACTTATGTATTTTGGTCCATTAGGATATATTGATTATTAGTTAATAACATGAAGAAAAAAACTAGGAGGAACTTTCCTAAGTGGAGAAGGATCTCATGAATTGTTTTCCCACCCTTGAGCCATGGATATATACTTTTGATATTAGACTTAGATATCTATTAGAATTTAATGTAGTTTTGACATGACCATGTAGAACTCATGGATATTATAATATGTGAACTTGAATATAAAATATAAATGATATTATCACATGCTTTTATTCAATATGTTTTTCATGCTTTAATCTATCAATGGAAGAAAATAAATACTATTCTTACATATTTTGTGGAGTATTATAATTAATTAATAAAATCTATGTTTTTTTTTTTGGTAAGTAAGAGAATATTATAATTAACACCGGGTTTTAACTGGTTGACCCAAAACCATTTTACAAAATAGGGTCCACTGACCAACTGGACAAAGGCCAAGCCCTAAAAGTTTAAACTGACAACAAAAAGGGCCAAGACCTACTCTTCCATCAGAGTACAGCCAAACTAAACTATGGAAGCCTAATATTATGGCCATCAAAAAAGAAAGATGCAAAATAGAACTAACAAAGACAAAAACTAATCATGCAAGCACCATGCAGAGTAGCTTGTGCCCATATAAAATAATAGAATATGGTCAAAAAAACATCCCATAGAATGGACAGCCAAGAGGCCAAGCAGTATTCCTTGTAGTCCTCATCTAACTTCTTATCATCCTCCTTGCCATCATCTTTAGATTTTTCCTTCGACTCCTTGTTCCCCTGGAACTGCTGGCTATAAAACAGAAGATTTAGAGAATCACACAAATCAACAACTGTACTGATGAGGCCAGACAGACTCTTCAACTGGTTGATATTGTTGGAGGCTGATGAAATTGTCATCTTCTCCAAGACTATTATGGTGGGGTCTGGTACCTCATTTTCAGGGATCTCCAACACTTTGTTATTTCTTTCTAGGGCCTTTTTGTGACATCGAATCCAAACACACCTTGGGAAATACTTGAGGCCAAAGCAGATGTTTCCCATGCATGAATTTGTAGATAAAAAACCTATATCAGTGCCCCACCAGCTGCAAAAAACACTAGTCACATGAACAAAAAAAACAAATATGACAAAAGCCATTATAAGGTTCAATTTTTTTTTTTTAAAAATGCCCCCATTTTTTGTCATTGATCCACTTTGAGCCTTCCAATCTAAAATTTTTCATTATCTATCACCATTGAGACTGCATGAGGAAGATTTTCAGTCCACGTGATCAAATTTGTTGCTACAATGCCTTCATTTGCCAGCCTATCAGCTGCCATGTTTGCTTCCCGAAAGGTATGCAAAATTATGGCCTCAGGTCGATCATGAATTAGAGCCCTTGCTTCGTGGATGTAGTCATCAAATCTCCAATGAGCTCTCTTAGTGTTCTTTAGAAGATTTATAATAATAAGAGAATCACCTTCCAAACTGCCCTCGCTTCAGCCACATTGTTAGTTTGAGCTCCAAGATGTTCAACAAAAGCTACAAGCACCTCACCCTTTTGGTCTCTAAGTAAGCCACCAGCCTCACCTTCACCGGGTTGCCCCTAGATGCCCCATAAAAATTTAACTTAATCCACCCTAGGGGGGGTGGGGTCCATGTGATCATGGTTCTAGGACAGACTTGAGGATGATTGAGGCCATCAGTGAGAGGTAAGTTTAATGACTGGCCTAATGAAGCTTCAAAAGGATTTGGAGGTCTAGATGCTGCAGGCACTAAACAAGCATTCTCATTAGCATATACTAAAATTTTTGACAGGACAAAGGATGACTGAGAAACCTTATCCAAGAAGGCTCGACGATTCCTTTCCAACCATATCTGCCACAAGTAGTGATGAAGGCAGATATTCCACATATACCTAAGATGCCTATTCAAAAAGGGAGAAGGCCACTGGACAAATAAGTCAAAAATGGACCGAGGATGGACCCAATAAATATGAAACACTTGTAACAGACCTAACAAGATTGAGATAGAAAAATTACAATACAGAAACAAATGATCAATAGACTCCCACTCAGACATATAGAGATAACACCTATTAACAACAATCACACCTCTTTTTATTAAGTTATCCATGGTGAGGATCTTATTTTGGATGGCCAGCCATGCAAAAAACCCAACCTTCGAAACAATGCTTTTGGGCCAAACTTCCAAGTGAGGGAAAGTAGGTTCATCATTATCAATAAGCATCAGATAAGCAGTCTTGACAGAAAATTCCCCATTGTCTGAAGCTTCCCAGATAAGCTGGTCCTCAAGAATGCCGGAAGGGAGTAAAGACTGTCTTAATTCATTCTCAAGTATTATTGATGCCCCTGGTAGATCATTGTTCATTATTGGCTTCCATACCCTTCTATTGTTTGACAAAGTAATAAAATTTGCAACTTTGGTACCAAAAACTTCAATTTTCCAAGCTCTAAGGGTTGAAAGGATGGGGTCTGCAGAGAGGGGATAGTCCTTTAACCATTTGTGGTCCCAGAAATCAATGTTTCTTCCATTTCCCAGCTTCCAACGTAGCCCTTTGCTTAGCGGGTTTTTAGTTTGAAGGATTGATTTCCAAAAAATTGATCCCCCGGGAGGAAAGGAATAGCTTAAGAATTTAGTTTCTTGCAAGTACTTTCTTCCGATTATAGTAATCCATTCTCGCATTTGCATTTGTCAAAAGACGCCATGCTTGTTTGGCCAGGAGGGCCATGTTTAAATGTTGTATTCTCCTTAGCCCAATACCTCCAAACTCCATTGGTTTGCAAACCCTATCCCAGGACACCAAGTGAAAGCGCTGCTTAGATTCAGAACCAGTCCATAGGAACCTATTATGGATCTGTTCAATTTTAGTGTAGACACTTGTAGGAGCTTTAAAAATAGAGAGAAAGTAGACAGGGATGATTTGAATGGAAAACCTGGTGAGAACTGCCTTGCCAGCTTGAGATAACAAATTCCCTTTCCATCCAAACCGACCTTCCTCCGAATTCTTTCAATTACATTAGTCCACATGGAATCGGTAGGCTCTGCTCGTAAATAAAGGAAGGCCTAAGTATGTGGATGGAAGAGTAGACACTGAGCATCCAAGAATCCTAGCAATCTTAATCTGCCTCTGAATGGGAGTGTTAAAGAAATAAATTTTACTCTTTGAAAAATTTACCTTTTGCCTCGCAGCATTCTCATATAGCTCTAGAATATGTTTTATGACCTTAGCCTCAAAAATTGATGCAAGAGTTAACAACAAAGTATCATCCACAAACTGTTCATGTGTAACTGCCTGTGTTTGTGATGATGCTTTAATTCCTGAAATAAGACCAATATTACAAGCAGCTTTGATTGTCCTCCCAAGGGCTTCAGCCACAATGATAAACAACATGGGAGAGATAGGGTCACCTTGCCTTAGGCCCCTTTTACTTTGAAAGTATCCAATAAGAGCACCATTAACAAGGACTGAAAACCAAGGTTTCATAAAACATCCTTCCAAAAACTTGATCCATTCATGATGAAAACCAAATTTTTGAAGAATGGCAGAGACAAAACTCCAGTTTATGCGGTCATAAGCCTTGTTCATATCCAGCTTGAGAGCAAAAGCAGGTTTTTTAGTCTAGACTACCGAATGGAGGGCTTCATGAACTATTATGACACCATCAAGGATGGACCTTCCAGGGACTGAACTGCCTTGACAAACATCAATAAACATAGGAAGGATCTTCCTCATTCTATTTGAAATCGCCTTGGTCAAAATTTTATAAAAAACATTACAAAGGCTAATAGGTCTAAAATCCATCATAGATCTAGGAGTAGGAATCTTTGGGATTAAAGCAATAAAAGTGGAGTTAAAACTTCTTGGAATATGCTTTGTGGACTGAAATTCCTTGATAGTAGCACATACATCAAAACCTACAATATCCCAAAAAGCCTAAAAAAAATGAGGTGAAAACCCGTCTAGACCTGGAGCTTTATCAGGGTTCATTGAGAAGAGGGCCTCTTTGATTTATTCATCCGTGAAAGGCTTAATTAACTCCCCATTCAAGTCATCAAAAATTAAATGAGGAATATGGTAAAGCATTGATTCTGAAGCTAAGGCAGAACTGAAATGTTCTTCTCCTAAAATATTCTAAAAATAGGAAACTGCTTCATTTCTGATCTCATTAGGACTAGAAAGGAATGACCCATCATCTCTAACAAGTTCTTTAATTCTATTGTGGCTTCTGTTCCTTAAGGTAGATGCATGAAAAAATCTTGTGTTGGCATCACCTTCTTTTAGCCAGGTAGCTCTAGACTTTTGCCGCCAAAAAGTCTCCTCGCAGGCTAAAACATTATGGTACTCAGCAAGGGCTTTCTTTTCATCTGCTGTAGGGAAGGGTCTGGAAATCCCTCTTCAAGTTTTTTCTCAATGATTGATAACCTTTCAGAGATGACTTTCTTGTTTTCAAAAATATTTCCAAAAATTTCTTTATTCCAGATCCTTAGATTTTCTTTCACCACTTTAAGTTTCTGTGCTAATCTGAATGAAGGCCTGCCTTGACAAGAATGCTGCCACCACTGAGAAATTCTGTCTCTAAGATCAGGGTGGTGCATCCACATAGATTCAAACCTAAAAGGCCTTTTGAATTTTGGAGTCTCTTCAATTTCAAGTAAAATCGGGTTGTGGTCAGACCCAATGCGAGGCAAGGACAACATATTTGCATCCCCAAAAGATTGTATTGCTTCCTGTGACAAAAAAAACTTATCAAGATTTTCCATTATAATTTGATTTCTAGACCTCCTATTGCTCCAAGTAAATTTAGCATTTTTTAATTTGACATCCAATAAATTGTTGTTGTTGATGAAATATTGAAAGTCCTCCATACTTCTTGCTGGAATTCCTACTCCCCATTTTTTATCAGAGGGGTAAAGAGGGGTATTAAAGTCCCCCGCCACTATCCATGGGATATCCTGAAAATCTTCCTTGAAATTACTGAGTAAATTCCATAGATCAGCTCTCCTAGATATAGAATTAGGGGCGTACACATTTGTTAATATCCAAGAAAGGTCACTAACCTTATCCTTAAAAATAATGCTCATTACCCTTTCCCATAATTGAATAACCTTGCCTTCCACCTTCCCTGGATTCCAGATACAAATAAGACCACCTGAGGTTCCATTGGCTTTGCAAAAAATTGCTTCTCCCTTTTTCCAGATATTGAGGGCAATTTTTCTAGATAAAACTTCATCGACTTTAGTTTCTTGCAAAATAAGAATAGTGGGATCAAAATCTCTTCTTAAATATTTGACTAACTGCTGTTTAGGAAGGCCATTGAGCCCCCTTACATTCCAGGATATGATCTTCATTTGGAACTTTTAAAGTTTTTTCCTCTTCCCCTGCCTTGGACTTGAGGGGGCTTAAGAATTTTGTTTTCTTCAAAGGGAAGATTTCTAGTTGATGGAAACAGAGTAGTCTGAATTCCATTAGCTATCTCATCTTGGACCTCTTCTTTCCATTTTTGGGCATTTGACTTTCTTCCCTTTTTTTTCTCACCTCCACAGTCAATCATGGGGGACTTCATTGAGCTTCTAGTCTGTTTCGGGCTAAATTTGGTTTGGGTAACCTGTTGGATAACAGTACTGGAAACCCCTTCTCTGGATTGGGACAAAGACAAAGGTGAAAAATGTCGCTTGGAAGGGCTGAAGGACAAAGACAAAGGTGAAAAATGTTTGTTAAAATCTATGTTATAATTATGCTTCAAATTTTTTATTTAATTATTGAAAATAAAATACATGATTAAATAATGGTAATAATTAGTTATGGTTTATGTTATAGCTAATAATAAAGTGTCACTTCAAAAGATACTTAATATTTATGTTTTATATTATTAAGATGAATGTGAGAAATCTTCTCCTACCCCTTTCTAAAGAAATATACAAAGGGGAACATATTAGGATCTTATTAGAGCTTTATCTAATTTAGTTATAGAAAATTTTTATAAGAGGAAAATGAAAAGAGATGAGATGGTGGTTCATTCTAAACTAGTTGGAAGGAGAGGAAGAGCTAGAGAACAGTGAGAACCACTCATTGGATGGTTTATCTAGAAAGTATACCATTATTGGGGAAATTGAAGGTAGGGTTTTAGAACAATTTTATTTCTGTACATGTCAATATATGATGAATTTTGGGATGTGAAGATAAGATTAAATAGAGAGGGTTTTAAGTTTAACGCATGCTATTTATGCTTAAATTTAAGATATGACAACGAATACACAATAAATTTAATATTAGAGTTTTAAATATTAAAGTCGTATTTTAATATTTGGTATTTTTTATTTGATCATATTTTTGGTAAAGTTTGTTATAGTTTAAATGTATTATATTGTAAATCAATTACCATTGTAATTAGAAATGGATATCCAATTTGTGAAATTTACATTGTTGCTTGTAAATAGTATTTTTTATGGTATTCCGTACTCTAATCAAGTGTTTGTTATTAATAATTGAGTTCATGAGTGTTATGAACCTCAATTAATATCAATAAACTTATTGAACAATTATGCAGAAACATTACAACACTCAAACAAAAGAATCTCTCTGAGGTGATGGGAGGGTGTGAAGACTAAACAAAATATTATTCATAAGAAAATGTTAAGGGTAAGAGGAATTTTTTAGAAGATGATATTTATAGAAGATAAGATTACCAGAGGAGAATATTATCAACAACATTACCAGTAAAGAGAAGCAATTTGAAGATTTTTGGCAAAAAGAAGTGATTTGAATTTCATCTACAATATCTTGTTTATCGATAAAATAATTTTCTAGCATTATTGCCACCATCATCAAGAAGAACCAAATTTTCATCGAAACAATCCATGCTTCTTCACAACAACAATATGTGCAATAGTGTTGAACCCTTTGGAGGAGAATCTTGGTAATGGATTAATACAAAGCCATAATAGATGATTGTATTCCTTTTTTATGTCTATTATAATGCATTTAAAATTATTCTATTAATGATAACAAGGATTAAAGGATTTACAAAATGTAAAATATAAAAAAAACCATAGTTTTTTTTTTATTTCTTTCCAAAACCCTAGCTACTTTTAGGATTTTTGGGGGTTGAGATTATGGAGTTACTAATTTTTACTAGAAATGATGACATTGATGCTCAAGAATGGTGGATGAAGTTTAGATCTCTATATTCTGGTGAGATTTTTTGGAATTACAAACTTTTTTATCTTTTAAAAGAGGAAGCTCATGATTGGTGGGATATTCTTACTAAGGAAAGGAATGATAAGAAAAGAACTTGGACATGGGATGAAATGGAGCATGTATTCTTGAGTTAGTGGAACCCTTATAAAAAAATAGCTAGTTTGAAGGTCACCATCAAAGGATATGAAGAAGAAATAAAAAGGCTTCAAATGGAACTAAAAGAAATGAATAAAGAGGATATAATAGAAGGAAAAAATATAGATGACAATGTGCAAGTTCATGGTCACATTCAAAAGGAAAATCTTAAGAAGCAAGGATCCAAGGAGAAGCAAGAAGCAATTATGGTAAGGGAACAAGTTGAAGAACCATTAGAAAACTCAAACGTTGAATTATAAACTACAATAGAGTCCTTGGAAGAAGCAACAACAAAGTCCAATGAACCCTTGTTAGAAGTGCACAAGGACACACCAAAATAAAGGTACATGAGAGAATATTGTGAAGAAGAATTTAAAATAATAAAAATAAAATAAATTGTTGAAGAATAAAAAATAACAAAATGTCATGTTAAGGATGCAACATATTGACACCCACAACACCCTGAGAAACAATAATATTGGAGGCATGGCTTAAGGTATGAATGTTTTAGATCTACATGGAATTAGAAAGGCATCAAGTATGACAATATTTGGTAGAAAAAGCAAAACTTTCATAGATTTTAAAGGGTTGTAGTAGCATTAGGGAATAATAGGGTGAGCCATTTGAAATATTATAGTAGAGAAACATAAGCATGGAACCAACAAAGTAGTTATGAATATTCAAGTGGTACAATGGTATCTTGGCATCATAAAAAACCATCACTAATAAGGATTTCACTTGGATGGATGGATGAAAAATATTGGAAATTCTCAAGAAAAAGGATGTTGAATATTTGTATTTAAAAAATTGAAGAAGATCCAAAAAATGAATATAAAAAATTTAGAATTTTTGTGAAAAAAGATGTAGGTATCTAGTTATAACATCTCAATTGAGATGATAATTAAATATATTTGTAAAATATCAAGATTTACAAAAGTGAGTTGTGATTTATCAAGGGTGGGGACCCAAGTACAACCCTTTTTTCTCAAGAAAAAAAAGTAACACCCAACCACAATAATAATTCATAGTAACAATTCCATAGAATGTGACATAGATATAGAAAATACCCTTGAGGTAGGGCGATACCAATAATATTCCTTTGAAGGAAGGAAATCACTCTAGTATTTATTCCACAAGCCAAGACTATTACAAAGAATAATTGATACCACTTATGCTTTACAATGACCATATATTTTCTTCAAAGGCTTTCCAAACCAATCTTGAAAGTGATTGTGTGATGAAAATGGCAGAGTAGTTTTCTCTCACTAGTTTCTTTACCTGTTTTGGTTTCTGTTTGTCTGGGTTTGTTCTACCTAGGATTTCTTTGTTTGTTTCAGCTTCTATGCTCATTTTTATGGTGTTTTTTTAGCTTTGATACCAATGGTATTTCTCCCTTCTTCACTTTGTAAAAGGTTCAGGGATCCTTTCAAAACCCTTTCTACTAATAAAAAAATGACCATCTCTCTTCTTTATGTACCTTGTTTTCTAAACCCTTGTCACACTCATTATTATAAGATATAATCAACCTTGGGTCATGTTTTTCCCATGTGAACTATTCATAATACCTATACACAATATACTATCATATCCCTATATTACTTTTTCTAGGTTCCTAACATTCCACCCCCTTACAAAATATTTCATCCTCAAAATATATGAAGAAATAAAATAATATGATTTACTAAGCAATGCAAAGAACCTATGGATAGGGATATGATCATATAGTATTATCTTGTGTATGAACCTTATGGATAGTTGGAAAGGACCACACATAACCCAAGGTTGGATATTTAATATTTTATTATATCAATGAGTGGGACAAGGGTTTAGAAAGAGGGGTATATAAAGAAGAGAGATTGTCATTGTAATATATAAATGATACCAATTATTCTTTGCATTAGTCTTGGTTTGTGGAGTGGAGATTGGAGTGATTTATTTCCTTAAGGAATATTATTGGTGTTTCCCTACATCAAGGTTATTTTTTATATCTATGTTACATTTTGTGAAGATTATTATTGTTGATTGTTGTCATAGTTGCAATATTTCTATATAATTGTTGAATAATTTTGCTAATAAGAATTGAGGTACATAACAAGAGGTATCAAAGTGGAGGTTCTAGCAAAGTGGGATTTCTATTTTTTGGTGGATTATAGTGTTAGGACTATATTTTCTAGAAAAATATCTCATTTTATAGGATCCATAACTTGACAAATTATTTTTTAATTTAAATGATTAGTGCACCATTTTGTGTAAAATTTGAATAGTTTTGCATGAGTGGTCATATAAAATATAATTTGAGAAGTATTGAAGGAAATTAAATCATGTGAAGATAGTCATCTGGAACAAGGGTATCATTTAAGAAAAAAATTTCCAAAAAAATATCTCATATTTTTGAAGCCATATCTTTGCAAAGGGTTGTTTGATTCAAACAATTCTTGGACCATTTATATGGGGAATTTTAAGATATTTAAAATGAATGGTCATGAAAAATAATTAAAGTAGTATTGAGGGAGATATAACCTTGTGAAATTAGCCATATAGAATAAGGTTAGTAACAATTTTTTTCAAGTCATGGTAAACAAAATTACAGATATCTATTAGCTAGGGTAACCAAATTTGTTGTAGTTTAGTTTGGTTTTGAATAAAATTTAAAAAATTAATGGTTGATAACAAGAAATAGAGGAGAATTGATATTTTGTTTGAGAAACCCTATTTTTTTAAAAACCCTAGGTGCTTTGAGAAAAATTTCTAGGTTGAGGTCATGGAGTTAGAAGATTTTTCTGAGGAAGAAGAAAAAATATATGAAAAGATGAGAATAATGAATGAAAATTTGAGATTCATTATACAAACTAACTAGATTGTGTAGAAAATTTTGATAATATCAAAAAATACACAAAATAAAAAAATAAGAATAATAATATGCAGGTGGAAGGAAGCACATCTTTGATGTCAAATAAGCCAAGCAATGATCAACAAGGAGTGTTTGAGTCTAAAAAAATATTTTATAGGTTTATGGCTACATACAAAGTAAAAATGTTATCATTACTATAAACCCTAGCAACATATGTAATTTTATTAATATTGCTTCGGCTAAAAGATTGCAAGTTCAAGCAAATAAAATCAAAGATATAAATCTTGACAATAATAATGTTTAGTTTTTTTAAATCACCATGGAAAACTACATTCGACTTTTAGATTGGGATGATGTGGATATTTTTTTGGATATCCTTTGGTAAATTCTTTGGGTATTGTTAATATTAATCTGCAAAACATGTTTATGAAGCTATGGTATAGAAAAAAAACTTTGTAGTATATTTCTTAGCAAGGACCCAAGGAAAAATAGGAGGCTAGTGTAGGGAAGAAAATTGAATAAAAAGCAAAGAAACCTAAAATAAAATCCAAGAACAAAGTGGCAGAAACAAAGTCCGTGGAAGAAGCAACAAAAAAATCCATGGAAAAAATAAAAAATTCCACAAAACCTATGATAGAGGAGCAAAAGGACACACCAAATAAAGTTCACTTGAGAGAACAACATGTAGAGGAATTTAAAATAGTAGAGAAAAATATTAAAGAGTCAAAGGTAATAGGACCATAAGCTAAAGTTGTAGCATATAATCATACACACCACCAAAAGCAACAACACTCTTGGAAGCATGGCCAAGGAAAAAAATATTATGGTTCTACATGGAATCAAAAGGGAACCAACTATGGTAGTGTTCGATACAAAAAACATAGTGATTTTGGTTTTCAATGTAGTGTAGTAGCATCAAGGATCAATTGGACCCATTACTTGAATTACTAGAGTATAACAATAGAAGCATGGAGATCATAAAATATTTATGGATGTTCATGTGGCAAAAGGAGATATTGACATCATCATAGATCATCACCAATCAATATTTCACTAGAATGGATGGATGATTGGGACTGGTAACAGTTGCTAGCATTGCTTAGAAAATCTTATTATTTAATTTCTTCTAATATTTTTAGGATGAAACATTTTTATGGGGGATGGAATGTAAGGAACCAAGGGATAAGGATATGCGAATATTATATTATATTGTTTATAGATCTTATGTATAGTTTTCAAGGCCCATAAATAACCTAAGTTTGGATATATTTTAGCATTTTATTATATTGGTGAGTGGGACAAGGGTTTAGAAAGAGGAGTATATAAAGAAGAGAGATTGTCATTATAAAATATAAGTGACATCAATTATTATTTAAAATAGTCTTGAATTATGGAGCAGAGATTTGGAATGATTTCCTTCCTTAAGAAATACTATTGGTGTTTCCCTTCCTCAATCATTATTTCTATATCTATGTCATATTATATGGAATTATTACTATGGATTATTATTATCATTGAATGTTGTAATATTTATGCATAATTTTTGTATAGTTTCTCTTAATAATAATTGAGGTTCATAACAATAAGGACTTTTTATATGATTAAGGATTCGTGTCATAATATGGGAGGACCTAGCTTGGTAGGATGATAAAATACTGAAAGAAGTATTGTAGATCCCTTGTAAAGGCTCAAGAAATTTGTTATATTATATTTACATCTCTATCATAGTGTATGAGAGTGGAGTTAGGTATCAAATGCTCATAGAAACTAGTCTAGTCCATCCTAAAAAGATGATGCTATGAGTAACTTTCTATTTACAAAAAATATGATATTATGGCTTGATTTCCTATAGGGTGTTAAGTCACAAGGTATTTATAATTTAGAGTATGTGGAAGTCTCCTAGATTTTTGTTATATTTTTCGTACACATGACCATGACCATGACCATGCACATGTTAAGGATGGATTTTAATTTTAAGTTGAGGAATGAAAACCCTTGGGTACACCTAGTTTGGAGAAAAGGATTATGGATAAAATATGTTTGGAAACCTCATGCAAGAAGCATAATGAAGGTGTGGGCTATGAATCAGTGATTAGTTTCTATTAGGTCACCATTTTTAAAGTCTACTATATGTTTATATAGCATGGAATATTTTTTTTGATTAGTTGGTGGAAGGGATTTTGAAAGGGTCCCCAAACCTTTTTACATTATTAGGAACAAAAAGAGATAGTCCATATAGGACAAACTAGAAACCAACACAAGTAGGGTAGAGAGTCTCTAGGATAAAACACCAAGAAGACCCACCCAAGAGCTAAGAAAACCTACCAAATTAAAATCCAAGTACATCACTAAGCACCAAAAACCAGCAATGGTTTCACAAATAAAATTGCAGTGAGAACTTGGACCATTTTGTAATAAATTAGAGGAAGATAGGTGTCCCACAAAAAGACCAATCCTATCCAACCAAATAGCATCCCACACAATGACATTAAAGCAAAGTATTACCATCCAACATGCTCGAATCATATATTTCATTGGGAAAATTATCATGCCACACATGGAGGGACTCTTGAGAAAGGCTTAGGTTGGCAAGAGTGTCCGCAACTTTATTGCCTTCCCTATATATGTGTTGAATGACCTTGCTACTGAAATTTTTTAATGATTTCCTTGACTCCACAATGAGGTTTTGAACATTCCATGAAGGGTTTTAGGATCCCTTAAGGTAGTTGATAATGTTAAGTGAATCCCCCTCTATAATGAGTTTAGTACAAGGAATGTAGGTGAGCAAGGACAAACCTTGATAGAGTTATTTTTCTTCAAAACTATGATTGGCTTGAATTCCTAATTTTTTTCCATAAGCAAGGATAATATTTCCATGGTCATCTCTAAAGATACCACCTGCTCATGCAATTCCTTGGTTCCCCTTAGTAGCATTGTCAAAATTTAGCTTGAGCAAACCACTTAGTGGAGGAGTCCAAAAAATTTAAGATCTATCAACAGGGGTCGAGGAAGGAAATGAGGGAGATAAATAAAGGTTCAACAAAGTAGCAATCCTAACCTCAATAGGTAAGTCAATAGACTCTTGAGAAGGGACCAATTTGGAATTTTTAATAGTAGTAGCAAGCACTTGATTACTAATAGAGAGAGGGTCCTTGGAAGCATTGGAAAAGGCTCAGGAATTTCTCTCAATCCAAATTTACCAGAGATAGTGAGGAAGGTAGAAGGCCCAAAGAGACTTGATACGAGATTTATGTAGGAGCATCCAGTGGTGTAAGAGTGATCTTGCATCATCCAAAATTTATATTAATTTTTATTCTGTTCTAAATTTGTTTAGTTTGAATCCTACCAATATGGTGAAAATCCTACCACTAAAACTTAAAGGTGATATTTGAAGGCCTTAGAGGCCTCATAGAGGGATGAAAATTGGTTGTAGTTCCTTTTTAGGTACTACATTGTTGTAGATATTTTTGAGAGCTTTCCAAAAATATGCACTAATAGTCAATCCAAGCAACGAGCAAGGAGTTATGACCCCAAGAAGTTTTACCTCTAAAATTCAAATTTCAAATGAATTGTCCTAGGTGGGAAAAGGGAGAACCAGTTATTATAGGGGAATTTAAAAATTGTAAAGGGGGATCTGGTCTGTATCTTCATTTTTGATGAAAAGTAATATGAAAGCTCTGGCTACTATTGTAATTTCTCTATTTCTAACTATTGTTTATGATTTGTTGATCTTGTTCTACATCGAGTGGTATCAGAGCAATAGTTCTTGAGTGTGTAAAATAGATCATCAAACATAAGTTAGTTTTCACTAGAGTTTGTGGTTGTGGATTATGAGAGATGTGATTATAATACCTCCATGAAGAAACTGTGGTGGTGGGAGAAATGTTGTGGTACTAGAATAGGAGTTTAGAGCCCTACAATGGCAAGTTCAAGAATTGCAAGAGGAGCTATGTATAGGGTTTGAGCCAAGAAGAGAAGATGGGAGTGAAGATGAAGCTAAAGGAAAAGAGGCCTAGTTTGAGGAAGAAGAAGAGGTAGTAGATCCTGTGCAAGCCAAACTATATAAAGCCATATCCTAGACTGGAAAAATACCAAAGTTTGATGTTTCTACATATTCTATAAATATTAACCTAGAAGAGTTGATCGGTTGGATCAATGATATGGAAGAATAATTTGAGTATGAGGAGGTCAAAGATCCTAAGAGGGTCAAATTTTCTAAGACTAAGTTGAATGGCCATGCTAGTATCTAGTGGAAGGGAGTACAACTAGACAAAAATAAAAGAGGAAAAGAAAGGATAACAAGGTGGGAGTGGATGGTGGAGAAGTTAAAGAGATAGTTCATTCCAACTAATTACAAGTTTGATATACTGAAGAAAATGTAGGGTTTGATGTAGTCAGGAAAGTCTATCAAAGATTATATAGAGGAGTTCTACAATATTCTAATTAGAACAGACTATTATAAGGCCAACAAGGAGAAGGTAGCCCGTTATAAAAATGGGTTGAAACCAAGTGTTCAAGAGGAGCTAAGTCTAGTCAGGAAAACCACCATAGAAGATGATTATTAGTTTACCTTAAAGGTAGAAGAGAAGCTGAACAAAAGATTTGAAAGCAAGCTGAGAGGAAGATGTCATGGTGGAAGAATTGGTAGGAGAACAAATGGAAGATAAAATGAGGACCAAAAGATGAATGGAGAAGCTAAAAACAATCAAGACTAGAAAGGGGACAATGCTTACCATCCCCATGAGCAAAATAAAAGTAACCAAAGAGGAAGAGGAAAGTTTGGACGAGGACCTGGAAGAGGAGGATTTTGTGGAACCTATTTCTAATGTGGGGAAGAAGGACATTGAGCATACGAGTGTCCACAACACCAAGGGAGGATGAATAAGAGACCTAAAGGTAATGCCCGAGCTACTATTGTAGATGAAGGTGTTGAATCTGAGCATTCTAAAGAAGTAGAAAGAGGATAAGTTTTGGTCACAAGGAGAGCCTTGCAAAATGAGGAGAAAGATCCAAATTAGAGGAAGAGTTCATTTCGCACAAGGTGTAAATGTGTAGGTAAATTTTGTAATGTTATCATTGATAATGGTAGTATTGATAATATAGTTTTAGAAGGGATGGTTACCAAATTACAATTAGAGATAATGAGACACCCACATACATATCAAATTGCATGGTTGTAGAAGGACCATAGGGACTTGGTCAGCAAATAATATTTAGTAAAGTTCAATATTGAGAATTACCATGATGAGTCCTGTATGACATCCTGCCTATGGATGCTTACCAGTTGCTATTAGGAAGGCCATGGTAGTTTGATCGATGTGCAATACATGATGGACATGCCAACACTAACTCCTTGACAAAGGATGGAGTGCACCACAAGCTAAAGCCCTTGAAGGAGGTGGAAGAAAAGGTATGTAGTAGTGCCAAAATTTATTTAGTTGATGGTAGAAAATTTTTGGATGGTCTGAAGAATGAGCATATGTGCTATGCATTAATTCCTAGATTTAAGGAAGAACAATGTGAAGATATACCAGTAGAAGTGTCAGGTATGTTGGAATAATTCCTAGATATTGTATTAGATAATATACCTAAGGGTTTGCCACTAGTGAGGAAGATCAGTCACCAGATAGATTTGGTACCAGGAGCTAGTTTACCAAATAAGGCAGCCCATAGAATGACTCTTGTAGAAAGTGAGGAGCTAAAAAATAAGTTCAAGAGCTACTGAAGAAAGGGATGATTTAGGAGATCTTGAGTCCATGTGCAGTACCTACAGTACTAGCACCAAAGAAAGATAAGGAGTGGAGAATGTGTACAAATTCTTGAGCTATTAACAAGATTACCATCAAATATAGATTTCCATTGCCAAGGATGGACAACATTATGGGCTATTTGAGTGGAGCCAAGTACTTCACAAATATTGACCTGAAGAGTGGGTATCATCATATCCATATCAGAGAAGGAGATGAGTGGAAGACAACCTTCAATACCAAAGAGGGTTTGTACAATTGGTTGGTCATGCTATTTGGGCCAATCAATGCACCAAGCACATTCATGCGGATTATAAATGAGGTAGTGAAGGAATTTTTAGGAAAATTTGTCATTTTCTATTTGGATGATATTTTAATTTTTAGTAAGACCTTGGAGGAGCACCTGATGCATATTCGATGAGCTTTTGAGAAGCTATGAGAGGAGCAATTACTAATTAATTTGAAGAAGTACTGTTTTGTGAAGGAATTGGTGTATCTAGGATTTGTTATCTCATATGAAGGTATTAAAATAGACCTAAAAAAAGTGAGGTCTATAATTGAATGGACTACCCCAAGGAGCATTACAAAGGTAATATCATTCCATGGTCTAGCAAGTTTTTACAAAAAGTTTATTAATTTTTTTATAAAGAACACAAGCTTATACTGAGAGGGGGGTGAACAATATAAGACCACTTTTTAATTTTCTTTTCAAATCAATATTATGCAGTGTATAGATAGCAATATCAATAGAAATAATCAAAGCAATGCACAAAACACCATACACAATAGAGACACATATTTTAACGTGGTTCACCCAATGTGGGCTACCTCCACAGAGAAAATATTTCTTCTAAATATTTCTCAAATAATCTCTTGGGAATCCTTCCCAATTACAATGTTTATGGACCTCTGTCCAAAGGAGATGCTGATCCCCTAAATCTGGTTTGTGGATCTCTATCCATAGGAGAACTCCTTCTCCTCTACTTTGGTTGGTGATCCTCTAGAAGACACTGCCTCCTCTACACTGACTATGGATCTCTCTCCACTTGAAGACTCTTGTCCTCACTCAGAAGACCTATCCTCAATGTCCTGGTTGATGGATCTCTATCCACTGGAGACTCTATCCTCTCTACTCTATCACCTCCAAAGCTCTATCTCAATACTGTACTAAACATAGTCCAGTCGGTCTAGCACAACTCTTCTCAATATATTGCACTAAACATAGTACATTCGGTCTAGCACAAATCTTCTCAATAGGTTCACTCAGAACCTTCTCAAATCTTCTCAATAGGTCCACTCAGAACCTTCTCAAATCTGCTCAATAGGTCCACTCAGAACCTTCTCAAATCTTCTCAATAGGTCCACTTAGAACCTACTCAAATCTGCTCAATAGGTCCACTCATAACCTATCCAAATATTCTCAATAAGCTCACATAGAACTTGTCCAAATCTGCTCAACAAGCTCACATAGAACTTGTCCAAATCTTCTCAACAATCTCACATAGAACTTGTCCAAATCTTCTCAATAAGTCCTCTCTAGGACTTTCTCAAATCTACATTGCAAGCTTCCACAAAAGCTCACACAAAATCAGTCCACAAGCCTTCTCAAAGACTTACCTCAAATCAGCTTAACAAGTCCACACATAACTTGTCCAATCTCATAGAATCATAAAGAGAATTGTTAGAGACTCAATATGTTCTATACTCAATGCTCAATCACTTTCTCAACTCAATCACTTTCTCAACTCAATCTCATAGAAGCATAAAGAGAATTGTTAGAGACTCAATATGTTCTATTCTCAAAGCTCAATCTCAACTCAAATCAGAATATAGAATAGTTTGTTTCATGGAACTTGAACAACCACTTCATACATCCACTTGACTAGGCTCAATCAACTCTACTCAACCAATCACTTCAAGGAACAACCCTTTCTCACAAACCCTAGTCCAAGCATGTATCAACCAACTCAAAATATTTCCAACAATGTTCAACAACAACTCTCACATAACAATGATACTCATGTTCTTTTCAAACCCTAGTTCAAGTTCTTTGCATAACATCTCACTTCAACAACAATGCTAATAAAACATTCTTCATATAACAATGATACTCATGTTCTTTTCAAACCCTAACTCAGGTTTTTCACACAACCAATGGCTTCAACAACAATGCTAATAAAACAAGGTTTTAATCACAACTCTCAATTCAGAAAACCTTGAAGCATTAACTCACAACACTTCACTCAACCAATGGTCTAAACAACAATGCTTATCAAACAAGGTTTAATCACAACTCTCAATCCAGAAAACCTTGAAGCATTAACTCAACCACTTTTGAAAAGGAAACCCTAATCAAATCCTTTTCACTCCAAACTTAATTTTCAATCAAGCCAATCACCTAACTCAACAAAGAAGAATTTTACCCATACCTTTTCTTGAAGAGTAGTTGTCCTTACAAATCTGCCACACTCACAATTACTTCTTTGCCAATCTCAATAAGGGTTAGAGGATAATTTTCTTCAACAAAATATATCACAAAAATAATATCAAAATTACACCTTATCACTCCAACATAAATAATAATCAATATCCTCACAATAATCACAAAACCCTTTATTCAAAATAACATACAACCCACAAAGTCTTAACCTTTCAATATTCCACAATAGCAAATTTTAAGACTTTAAAAATAAACAAAATAGAATTCTCCTTATAACTCCTAAATGTATTTCTCAACTACCAACCTTTATCACAAAGCAACCCTTTCAAACTTCAACCACTAAATACCTTATACCTCCAACTTAGGCATTAATAAAATAAAATATAAAAATGTTACCTTTGCCTTTGGAGAGTTTCGAACTCTCAATGCAGCCCACACAAACGTCTTTGCCCATGGTGCAAACCACCACATGAGCTACATGCTCATTGGGAAGGAAGAAGCACCACGTGCTTCAACACCTTATCCTTCCTTGCTTTGCAAAATAGATGCACCTAATGATTGGCGCCTTCAACATGTCCACCAAAATGCTTCCATCGAGATTCGAACACTATCCACCATGCACACCAAAACGTAAGCTTGCAGCCCACTTGCCACTAGGCCAAGGTGCCTTGTTGGCTTCCAACTAATCAACGTGCTTGGTTTTGTTTCCTTTCACCTTCAACACAAACACAAAATTTGTATTTTCATCTCACGAGCTCTACATTTGATTTGTATGCTTTCTCTTTTCAATTCGAGCAAGGATAAATTTTATGTCCTTTGGCATAGGTTTAAATAATGATTTTTCCTCCTTTGCTTGGAACGTCGATGCTTCAAAATGTAATTAACCCTCATGACGTCGGCGAGGATTTATCAAGGCCTTTGGTCTTAAACCCAACCTTTGGGTTTATTAAAATAATTTTTGACTTTATAAAACCCTCTTTTGCCTTTTAAAACATTATAATAAAAATTATAAATGTTTTATTTGGGTTTTCTCCATGGCACATTTTAATATTATAATAACCACTATTATAATATTAACCTTTGATAATGTACCTTTAATATTTATTTATAAAATTTAAATTCATACTGAATTTAAATAATTTATAAAATAAATATTATAACTCCTTTTTAACTTCTGTCTTTTGCACTGTTTTACTTGAACTTTGGCCTTCTCCCTGGATATCAAATAACCATCTTTGTCCCCTTTATTTCCTACTGAAATATTTGGTATTAATTATGACTTCATCTGGTGGCATCAATGGTGACATCAATGACAACTTTGACTTAGGGACTCAAAATGTCCAACAATCTCCCCCTTTGTCATTGATGGCAACCCATATCCTTTTTACTAAAACCTGACCTTTCTTTTTCTTCTACTCCCCCTGGGACATTGCTCCCCTGGCTCAATGCTCTCTCAAATATCAAATCTCTCCCCATATCAAATCTCTCCCCAATACACACAAATCTCTCCCCCTTTGACATCAATGGCAAAGGGTCACCTTTGGGGCTCGGGGCTAAGAATGAGCCTCTTAGCTTAGCCCCTCCCCCACCTCCACATGAGGTGGTTAATTCTTGGGTGGGAGTATTTCTACTCCCCGAAAGCACTGTTCTTTACCTTTATCTTTTTCCCTTCTTTTCTAAGTTTTTTGAATCCTCTAATTGTTTCTTCCCAAGTCATCATCCCTGTTCCTATCATCCCTCCTATTCATGTTCCTATTATTCTTCTCATCCATGTTCCTGTTCCTATTCTATTCTCATCCATGTTCCTATTCTTGTTCCTATTCTCATCCATGTTCTTGTTCCTATTCATATTCTTGTTCTGTTCATGTTCCTGTTTCTATTCATATTCCTATTCTTGTTCATGCCTATTTCTGGAATATTTTCTCTACACCATCTTGCTATGTGACCATCATTATTGCACTTATAACACTTAATGTTATTATTCCTTGGAGGTGCAAATGTCTTAGGATTTCTCCTAGTGAAGCCATATCCTCTTCTGTCATGAATCTTGCAATTCATTGCCTTGTGACCAAACTCATTACATGAGTAGCAATACCCTTGGAAAAGTTATCCTTTCCCATATTCCTGTCTTTCATGTGTCCTGCACTGTGAAGCCATGTGCCCAAACCTGTGACATGAAAAACATCTTCCATTGAAGCTTCCTTGTCTTGACCTCATTGGTCTCCTATTCTGATTGTTGTTCCATATGTACCTTCTCTGTGCATTGTTCCTATCTTTGTTGAACCCTTTATTGTCCAACTCATCCTCTGATGTCTCACTCCCACTTATACTGTCTTCTTCTGATGTATCTTCTTCTGAAGTTTCTTCTTCTTCAAGACTTGAAGTAGACTCTTCTTCCCATTTATTTTGAACCTGTTTAGAACCAAGACCTGTCTTGTTTGTTGCTCCTCTTTGTATCTTGACTATTTTATCCACATTCTTTGCACTGGTTACATACTTGTATAACTTATTCTTGGAATCCTCTAAATATTCTTTTAGTAGTGCCACTTCTTGTGCTAACTTCTCACATTCCAAAATATTTGCTTCTAACTTATCTTTGAACTTGCTTGCCTTAGCCTTTGATTTTTCTAAATCCTCTATGAGCAATAATCTTTCTTCATCACATTCTTGAAACTGACTTTCAAGCTTAGAGTGTTGCTTTCTTACCTTCTTTACTATGTCAAGGGCATAGATAAGTTCTCCCTTGAGATCATAACCATTCTCTGCTGAATAATCCTCTATTTGTTTACCTTTGTCCACATCATTACTTTCTTTTGGCTTGTCTTCTATAGGATCACTCACTTCTTCTTCTAATGCCATTAGAATATTTTCATCTGGTCTTTCAAGTGCATCTTCAAAATCATCATCACTGAAACTATAACCATCCCTTGTGCAATCATCTTCAAGATGTCCAAATTTACCACATCTAAAACACTTGAGAATAACTGAAGTCCTTTTCTTAACTGGTTCTTTTTCTTCAATCATAAATAGGACTTCATCTCTATCATTGTTCGAAAAACTAGCATCACTATCATTTGAGTACTTACTTGCATTATCCACATAGTAGCTTCTCTTTTGCTTTTGGAAGAACTTCTTTCCTTGTTTTTTTTTTCCATCCTTGCTTTTCTTCTGGTACCTGTGTCTTTCTTATTCCCTGTACCTGTGATCCTATTTTTCTTCATCATTGTTGTTCTTTGGCTCTTTGCACTCTGTTGCAAAATGTCCATACTTTCCACAATTGAAACACTTAATAGATCTTAGATCTATGGGTCTTCTGGAACCTTTATCTCTTCTACCATAGTTAGCTTCTTCATCACTAGATGACTCACTACTTGATTCTGTCTTCTTACCCTTTATCTTCTTGTTCACTTTGAATGCAGCCTCTTTCGGAGGAATAGGATCTTTTGTTCTTATCTCAAAAGTTGTAAGCATGCCAAGCAAAGAATTTCTTGTTAGACTATCACTATCAATTGATGTTTCTATAGCAGAGACCTTTTCACTGTACCTTTTTGGAAGAGTTCTCAAGATCTTATCACAAGCATCAGATTCATCAACCTTCATTCCAAGACCTCTCATCTCATGTACAAGTTCATCAATCTTACTGAGATAGTCATGAATGTTTTCATCATCCTGCATTCTTAAGTTCTCAAATTCTCCTTTGAGATTTCTGATCTTAGCTTTCCTGACACCTTTATCTCCTTCATATATGTCATGCAGTAGTTCCCACATATCTTTTGTTGTTTTACAATCCATAACCTTCATAGATTCTGATCTACCCAATCCTTTTATAATTGCATTCATAGCTCTTGAATTTGCATGCATTAGAAGCTTACCTTCCTTATCTGTAGGAGGATTGATTGTTGAATCATATCCAAGTTCCACTGCATCCCAAACTTCATTGCCAAGTGCCATCAGGTGAAATCTCATCAGCATACACCAATACAAGAAGTCACTTCCATCAAATATTGGTACTGCATTATTGATGGACCCATCCCTTTGATCCTTTTGATCCATTGTGTTCTTAGATCACTTTTCCTTCAAGCTATCAAACTCTTCTGAAGAAACCCACTCTGATACCAATTGAAGAACACAAGCTTATACTGAGAGGGGGGGTGAACAATATAAGACCACTTTTTACTTTTCTTTTCAAATCAATATTATGTAGTGTATAGATAGCAGTATCAATAGTAGTAATCAAAGCAATGCACAAAACACCATACACAATAGAGACACAGATTTTAACATGGTTCACCCAATGTGGGCTACCTCCACAGAGAAAATATTTCTTCTAAATATTTCTCAAATAATCTCTTGGGAATCCTTCCCAATTACAATGTTTATGGACCTCTGTCCAAAGGAGATGTTGATCCCCTAAATATAGTTTGTGGATCTCTATCCATAGGAGAACTCCTTCCTCTGCTCTGGTTGGTGATCCTCTAGAAGACACTACCTCCACTACACTGACTGTGGATCTCTCTCCACTTGAAGACTCTTGTCCTCACTCAGAAGACCTATCCTCAATGTCTTGGCTAATGGATCTCTATCCACTAGAGACTCTGTCCTCTCTGCTCTATCACCTCCAAAGCTCTATCTCAATACTATACTAAACATAGTCCAGTTGGTCTAGCACAACTCTGCTCAATCTCTTGCACTAAATATAATACATTTGGTCTAGCACAAATATGCTCAATAGGTTCACTCATAACCTTATCAAATATGCTCAATAGGTCCACTCAGAACCTACTCAAATTTTCTCAATAGGTCCACTCAAAACCTACTCAAATATTCTCAATAGGTCCACTCAAAACCTACTCAAATATGCTCAATAGGTCCACTCAGAACCTATCCAAATCTGCTCAATAAGCTCACATAGAACTTATCCAAATCTGCTCAATAAGCTCACATAAAACTTGTCCAAATCTTCTCAACAATCTCACACAGAACTTGTCCAAATCTGCTCAATAAGTCCTCTCTAGGACTTGCTCAAATATGCATTACAAGCTTCCACAAAAGCTCACACAAAATCAGTCCACAAGCCTTCTCAAAGACTTACCTCAAATCAGCTTAACAAGTCCACACAAAACTTGTCTAATCTCATAGAATCATAAAGAGAATTGTTAGAGACTCAATATGTTCTATACTCAATACTCAATCACTTTCTCAACTCAATCTCATAGAAGCATAAAGATAATTGTTAGAGACTCAATATGTTCTATTCTCAAAGCTCAATCACTTTCTCAATTCAATCTCATAGAAGCATAAAGAGAATTGTTAGAGACTCAATATGTTCTATTCTCAAAGCTCAATCTCAACTCAAATCAGAATATAGAATAGTTTGTTTCATGGAACTTGAACAACCACTTCATACATCCACTTGACTAGGCTCAATCAACTCTACTCAACCAATCACTTCAAGGAACAACCCTCTCTCACAAACCCTAGTCCAAGCATGTATCAACCAACTCAAAATGTTTCCAACAATGCTCAACAACAAATCTCACATAACAATGATACTCATGTTCTTTTCTAACCCAAGTTCAAGTTCTTTGCATAACAACTCACTTCAACAACAATGCTAATAAAACATTCTTCATATAACAATGATACTCATGTTCTCTTCAAACCCTAACTCAAGTTTTTCACACAACCAATGGCTTCAACAACAATGCTAATAAAACAAGGTTTTAATCACAACTCTCAATTCAAAAAACCTTGAAGCATTAACTCACAACACTTCACTCAACCAATGGTCTAAACAACAATGCTTATCAAACAAGGTTTAATCACAACTCTCAATCCAGAAAACCTTGAAGCATTAACTCAACCACTTTCGAAAAGGAAACCCTAATCAAATCCTTTTCACTCCAAACTTAATTTTCAATCAAGCCAATCACCTAACTCAATAAAGAAGAATTTTACCCATACCTTTTCTTGAAGAGTAGTTGTCCTCACAAATCTGCCACACTCACAATTACCTCTTTGCCAAACTCATCAAGGGTTAGAGGATAATTTTCTTCAACAAAATATATCACAAAAATAATATCAAAATTACACCTTATCACTCCAACTTAAATAATAATCAATATCCTCACAATAATCACAAAAACCCTTTATTCAAAATAACATACAACCCATAAAGTCTTAACTTTTCAATATTCCACAATAGCAAGTTTTAAGACTTTAAAAATAAACAAAACAGAATTCTCCTTATAACTCCTAAAGGTATTTCTCAACTACCAACCTTTATCACAAAGCAACTTTTTCAAACTTCAACCACTAAATACCTTATACCTCCAACTTAGGCATTCAATAAAATAAAATATAAAAATGTTACCTTTGCCTTTGGAGAGTTTCGAACTCTCAACGCAGCCCACACAAATGTCTTTGCCCATGGCACAAACCACCACACGAGCTACAAGCTCATTGGGAAGGAAGAAGCACCATGTGCTTCAACACCTTATCCTTCCTTGCTTTGCAAAATAGATGCGCCTAACGATTGGCGCCTTCAACACGTCCACAAAAATGCTTCCATCAGGATTCGAACACTATCCACCATGCACACCAAAATGTAAGCTTGCAGCCCACTTGCCACTAGGCCAAGGTGCCTTGTTGGCTTCCAACTAATCAACATGCTTGGTTTTGTTTCCTTTCGCCTTCAACACAAACATGAAATTCATATTTTCGTCTCACGAGCTCTGCATTTAATTCGTATGCTATTCTCTTTTCAATTCGAGCAAGGATAAATTTTATGTCCTTTGGCATAGGTTTAAATAATGATTTTTCCTCCTTTGCTTGGAACGTCGATGCTTCAAAATGTAATTAACCCTCATGACGTCGACGAGGATTTATCAAGGCCTTTGGTCTTAAACCCAACCTTTGGGTTTATTAAAATAATTTTTGACTTTATAAAACCCTCTTTTGCCTTTTAAAACATTATAATAAAAATTATAAATGTTTTATTTGGGTTTTCTCCATGGCACATTTTAATATTATAATAACCACTATTATAATATTAACCTTCGATAATGTACCTTTAATATTTATTTATAAAATTTAAATTCATACTAAATTTAAATAATTTATAAAATAAATATTATAACTCCTTTTTAACTTCTATCTTTTGCACTTTTTTACTTGAACTTTGGCCTTCTCCCTGGATATCAAATAACCATCTTTGTCCCCTTTATTTCCTGCTGAAATCTTTGGTATTAAATGGTGACTTCATCTGGTGGCATCAATGGTGACATCAATGACAACTTTGACTTAGGGACTCAAAATGTCCAACATTTTAGTAGTATTTTTGTGCCCCTAATAGAGACAATGAGAGGGGATAAGGATTTTAAGTGGACTTCATGAGCAAATAAGAGTTTTTATATGTTAAAGAAGAAAGTCATAGAGAAGCCTATTTTGACACTTCCAAATTTCAATAAGGTATTTCAGGCAGATTATGATGCTAGTGGTAGCGCCATATGAGCTGTATTGAGTCAATAAGGTAAGCATGTTGCCTATTTTAGTGAGAAGCTTAATGATGCTAGTAAGAAGTATTTTGTCTATGATTAGGATTTTTATGCTATAGTTCAGACTTTGAAGAAATGGAGACACTATTTATCACCAAAAGAGTTTTTTTGTATATACTGATCATCAGGACTTGTAGTATATTAATAGTTAAGAAAAGTTAAATCAAAGGCACTTAAAATGGGTTATAAGTCTTCAGCCTCAACACTACTCTTTTCATCTCTATCCATATTTCTCAACTCAAAAGCATTCCTTGGGTTGCTCCCATATACAATCTGGAATGGGGTTGAATGGTTATGGGTCAAAGACCCACGAAAAGGATTGGGCCATTGGACATAGAGGTCTAAAATGGATTTTTTATGGGTCTAGGCAATATTAAAAACTTTGAAATTAAGAAAAATATACATTCAAGAAAGAGGTGGTGGGATGATTCTAGGTTGGAAAGATAGAGATAGCAGCATTTGGGAATGATCATACCTCTAGTCAATAGGTTGTCGATGGTAATAATTTTATCTTGGACAACAAGCCAAAAAAAATATAATCTTAGGGATAAGATGTTTGAGCCAGATGATATTGGTAAGAAACCATTTCTCTTTAAATCCCTCAACTAAGAAATAGGTAGAATTGACTATGAATTGCCTATCCTTAGTGGATTTCTAGATCAGATAGTCACCATAATTTGAACTAGGAATAATGTAAGTTATAATAATATTGGAGAGAGTTCTTATTGCTTGAACCTATTCCTCATTCATATTTCTAGAAGGAATGTTTTTCCACACATTTCTTTGACCAAAAGAATCAATGAAGTTGCACACCTTATCACCAAAAATATGGTCTATAGTGGGTTTGATGGTGATTAAGGTGGGGTATTCCATTAGTGGATGATATTTTAGCTAGGGGTCCCTCCAAAAGTCTATACTTATTCCATTACCTAGCTACCATCTGAGCCCTTTCTTGATGATGGATCTAGATTTAAGAATGGAGTTATAGAATGCAGACCCCATTGGAAGAGGATCTTCACTTAAGAAATCCTTATGTTGAAGGTATTTGCTTTTGACTATTTCAACCCACATGGATTTTTCATCTTTTAGGAGCCTCTAGCCCTATTTTTATATAAGATCCAATTTCATCTTATCAACCTTTCTGAAGCCCAAACCACCCTACTCTTTTTTGGAGCAAATTCTATCCCAAGTAACCAAGTGGAAGCGTTTACGATATTCAGAACTTGACCATAGGAATATTTTTAATGTTTGTTCAATTTTCTAAAAAATGGAGATAGGAGATTTGAAAATGGATAAAAAAAATTGAAATGCTTTTGAAATAATCTTGAACCAAAATTTCTTTCCTTGCTTGGCTTAGAAGAGCTCTTTTCCACCCAGTGAGCTTCTTGTGCATTCTTTCAAAAAAATTATTCCACAAAGAATATTGTTCTAAAGTGTCTAATGTGTATTACAAATTTTATTTGTGAGGATTGTTTTCTTTATGGTATGTGTTTTATTTATGTGTTGTGGGTATGTTGTTTTTCTACTTAGTGCTCCTATTATAGTTACTAAAAAAGATAATGACAAGAGGGTCATTGGAATATTTTTTAGAATATTTTAAATTATTCATCCAACCATATTGTGTGTTCTACATACTTCTATGTCAACCTATTATGAAAGTATTGAAGAAAATTACACATCCCTTTTAATTATGTTTCTTCCAAACTCATGGTGTTTCAAATCATGAGTGTATTAGGAAAAATTAACCAAAGCAATAAACATAACATGTCCTATAGATATATCCAATGAAATGAACTCAATTGCGAGTATACCCATCTTTGAATATTTCCAAGTACATGTGGATGATTGTCAAGTGGTTTTAATACTAATATGTGGTCATGATGTAATATGGGTAATGCATTTCAATCCCATATTACCATTTCTCCTTTGATTTTTCAGATAATAAATATGGAATACATTTTCTAACTATTGTTTGGTGGAAATTGCACTTTGCATTCCTACCACATTTTGTTAATATGAAAATTACAATGTCTATGATAAGATAAATCATAGTATACAATAAATTATATATGATATTTACCACAAAATTATGATCTTGCTAATTTCTACATATCATGAATAACATTTTTAAGGACTTTTTATAATTAAAAAAAATAGGATGGGCCTTACTTAACCTATGTATAAGTTCAATCAAGGTCATACCCAACAAAATTCTATGTTGTAGCTCAAGATCCTAGTGGCTTCAACTAATTTTCTATTCAAACATAGAATTCTACCACTAAATACCAACAAATCAATTGTCAATCTAGTAAGGACATTGTTTTTACTTATCTATATAGTGTATTCTAGTTTACTTGAAGAGTTTGATTATTATTTTGAAGTAGTAAACTTCATGAGATTAGATTTCTTACAACACTTTCTACTGTAATCCATCTTGTTACATTTTTGTCTTTGCTATAGGATCTTTTTTCAATAATCTAGAATGCACTATCTATCTATCTATATATATGTGTGTGTATGTGTATGTGTAGTATATGTATAGGTAGATACACATACACACACATACACATACATACACACACATACACTATCTATCTATCTATCTATCTACATACACATACACATACACACACATATATATAGATAGATAGATAGTGCATTCTAGATTATTGAAAAAAGATCCTATAGCAAAGACAAAAATGTAACAAGATGAATTACAGTAGAAAGTGTTGTATGTATATATATATATATATATATATATATATATATATATATATATAACACATACATGTATATATATATATATATATATATATATGTATGTATGTATATATGTATGTGTGTGTATGTATATATATTTTGTTTATGGAAAACACCCTAGTTGGGATACCACTTTTGGGTAAGTCCCAAGGAGGTAGGGATATATATATATATATATATATTATTTATGGAAAAATCTCCAATTGGGATGCCACTTTTGGGTAAGTCCCAAGGAGGTAGGGGTATCTATTCTGCCAATATTTCCTAGGACTTATTTCTCACTATGCACTAGAATCTAACTTGGTAAAAAATACATACTATCCTTTTCTACTTTCACCCTTTTGCCCTATATTTATGAGTTTTTGATAAACTTATTATTTTTTTTCATTTTAAGGGGTTTGTTGTCTTGCGTCCTCAATATATTTTAATATTCCATGATCAACCTATTTTATGGTGCAAAAAATCTATTAAAAGTGTAATCTAACTTAAGATCAAGGTTGACATTGTATGATTCAATCTTGCATACACACACACAATCATTTTATATATGTGTTTAATTTATTGTATTATTTTATTATGTAATATCTATGGTCCATGGTTAAGCTTATTATAGTTAAACCCACCTTATAACTTATAATTAATCTAAATCACTCTTGTTATGTCAACTTAATTTAACTTAACTTGTGTAATTGAGATTTTAAAATTCATATAAGAATCCCCATCACTCCATCTATTGTATTGAAGTCATGTGTATCATATCTATGCATATTATAGTGATTACTTATGGTGTGTGTAGGTGCCTACATTATATATCTCTCATTTATTATTTTTATATTTTTTTGTATAATATTTGAGTGGATGGATTGCTTCCATTTATTTTTGGAGATAGGTGGGAATTCCAATATGGTATCAGAGTAGGTATGGAGTGACATTGCTTGGTAATAAAAGAAGTTAATTTGTATCCTTTCATCCCTCTTTTGAATTCCAGGATAAGTTAATTCTCAAGGATTCATAAATCATAAGAGAGAAATTTTTTGTTATCATTTCCTTCAAGAATTTTTGGAGATATTTTGCCAACTTTAATTTTTACTTCATTATTACTGAGGTAATTATTATCTTATACATAAAAATTTAGATTTTATTTGGTGTGGTGGGTGCCTTATTTTCTCACAAAGGAGCTATGACCAATGGAAATAAGGTGTTGTTCAAAATTAAAAATTTGAATTCAAATTTGCACATTCTCTCTTTGTTTGAAATGGTGCACTTTGCCTCAAGAGCTATCATATAATTTACATCCTTCTTCATCGAGAAGGTATGCATTCATATTCATATAAATCTCCTGGTGATATGGCTAGGTAAGATAATATATGGACATACCATGTAGAATATTAAGGGTTCAAACCCTCACTATCTTTTTTAATTTTTTTTGCATTGAGAAAGGGAGAACTTTAAGTGATACTACACAATTTAAGGTAGAATCTATCTTAGAGAAGACTAGTCAAAAAAATTTAAAAGAGCACCTAGGTAATAAAGAAACCAATATTTAATCCATGCAAGCAAAAACTATTTTTTTTGTTCTTGGTCATATTAAATGATATTTTCAATATAGGCATCAACATTTTTGTTGACATGATAGGTGCTACTATGTTGGTTATGAAAGCATGGTTAAAGCTCAAAGAGCATCAAAAAATTTTGTTCACATCAAAGGAATTTGTTTACATTAAAAAAGTTCCATATTATTCAAAAGCATAAATATATAACCTTGGCTAATACGAGCAACTTATCTTATGGGACACCCAGGTTTGATTCCCCTTTTTGGGAACCTTAAAGAGATATGAAGATATATTGGATGATGTGATGACCAACATGATCATATCATATTCCATGTATACATATCTTTTTACATAATTATAACTAGTAAACTAATTAGAATAAGCCAAATGTTAGAATTTTTGCAGTTCACTAGGTGGTGCACATTGAGTGGTAGTCACTAGTGAATGAAAAAATGCCAAGTGGTAGCTTGGCATTGGATATTGTTTTTCTAAGAATTATGAGATTTATTTTCCAATACTTGAGGGCTATTAGGTCAAATATTTTGAAGGCCATAAATTTCACATACAAAATTATTTTGGTCCCATTTTTAAAATCACACAACATTTGGACTCCTCATTTGTAACAATAGTTCAATGACCTATTATAGTAGGGGTAAAATTGTATAGGATAGTCCTCAAAATCTATTGTCTTATTTTTAAAGAGAAAATTTACCATATTTTATACAATTGGAATATTTGGTTTACTTTTATGGGAGATATAATTATATTTGTGATAGTAGTAGTTTTTTAGTCTTTTGGAAGCATACAAGAAAATGATTTATAATATGATTTAGTCAAATACTCTTCCTATTTTGGGATATAATTTCATATTATTAATGAAGATCTAATCCTTCATGATATATTTTTTCTTCTATTTTATGTCTAAGTGCTCATGCAACTTTGTAATACATTTTCTCATAAATAGATCCATGCAAAGCCTCTTTTGGTGGTGGAAATCAATTGACCTAAGGATGAGTTGAAATTTCCAAAAAAGGTGATGTATGTTGTAAAAATAAAATATATGCTTCCAAACCCTACCTTATGTGACTATAGAAGATTGGAGTAACATTTTAGAGGGAACATTCTTGAATTTTATTTGATGTAGCCTAGATGAGGGGGTCTAATGAAAGACAACCTCTTGTAATAGGTTCAATATCTCAAAATAAGTTCACAAACCAAAAAATGAACAATAAAAAACTATTTACATAAAATAAATTTTAGGATATGTCATAGCCAACACATCTGTGGAGAGGTCTTCAATTTTCTTGGAGATGATCTCAAATTATTATAATGTCATCCTTATATAGAACCATTTTTCCCCAATTTGTGAGGATAAAATTAGTTTCGAATAAAACATTATAAAATCAAATCTAGATAAAATATTATTTTTTGACATGCATTACAATCCAGATAAGATATTTAAAAATTAGATCTAGATAAAATATTATAAAATCAAATTTGGATAAAATATAATTTTTGACATGAATTTCAATAAAAATAAAATATATTAAAATTAGATCTAGATAAAAAATTAGTTTTTAACATTTATTCTAGTCCAAATAAAATATTATAAAATCAGATTCAGATAAAATATTACTTTTTGACATGCCTTGCAATCCTGATAAAATATTATAAAATTAGATCCAACTAAAATTTCAATTGGAATAAAATCAGAACTTATTTTTTAGATATGGAATTATCTCTCTTTGTGATGCAAGATTCCTTGTGAACCTGGATACCCCTACATCATACACATCGGTTAAGAGAAACGTACCACGAGATCTTAGGTCATGAACATTTTATGAACTCTTAAATTGAAACTAGATACTTAGCAACATTAGATGAATTCATTCATGTTGCTTCTTTAGCTATTTTATTCTTCCATGTCATGAAGTATTCACTATAATTTTTTCTTCTTGTCTTCTTAATCACTTGTGAGTCTATCATTGCTTCTACCTCATCCTATTATTTCTCTAGCAATTGTTGTACCCAATATTCCATTGAATGGTCTAAAGTTGTACTATTTTTTCTAGTTGTTGATCCCTTGAAATAAGGACACAAATCTACCACATTTAAAATTAGATATATATTTGCTCCTTTTGGAAGTTCTATATTATAATAATTTGCTACAAATTTCTTCAAGACCTTACAAGGACCAATATTTTTATATTTAAATTTGTTATAATTTCCTTGCAGGAACCATTCCTTCCTTAAATGAGATAAAACTAGTTCTCCAACTTTAAATTCATCCTCTCCTATTAAGATCAGTTTGTTGTTTATATCTCATTGTACTTATTTCCAAGTTTTGTTTCATATCCTAATGTAACTCATGCATGTACTCAATAAAATTCTCTGCTATAGCACTTGGTATTCTTAAATAAGGTATACTTATCAACTCATCAATCCCTCTAGGACTATATCCATACATAATATGAAAATGACTATTTGTTGTAATCCTATTAACTAATTTTTTGTAAGTAAACTCAACTTGTGTCAATGTAGTATTTCATACTCTTGGCTTCTTTCCAATAAAATATCTTAGTAAGTTTCTAAGGCTTCTATTGATAAAATATTTGTTTGTCCATCATTTTGTGGATGATAGGATGTATTGAAATCCAACTTACTATTTTAAAATTTTTCACAAGGTATGCCAAAATGTCCTACAAATTTTATCTCTATTTGAAACAATATTTTTTGGTAACCCATGCAATCCTACCAATTCTCTAAAGAATAGTGTGGCAATGTGAGTGGCATCACTTGACTTATTACAACATATAAAGTGTGCCATTTTGAAAATATATCTAGAACAACAAAAATATATATTTCCAAGTATGAAATCTATACTCAAATCTTTCCAAGGTCTCATCGGTATAGCCAATGACTAGCACAAATCTATATTTTAACTATTTCCATTGGTGTGTTAGAAAAATCTACAATCCTATACAAATTTATTTACATTTAAACTCAACCTTTTCCAATAATAACTTCTACATAGTTGTGCCAATTTTTTTCCATTCAAAAAATTCTAGCTAGACCTCCACTATGCATCTTTCTCATCAGGTTTTCCCTCTTTAAATAATGAGGTATGCAAAAATCCTACCCCTTAAACAACAATCCATATTGAATAAGATAATATAACCATGGATTACTATTATTTTTGGTTGGGTTATTACATGCTTTCCAAGCCTCCTTAAAATCCACATCATCCTAATATAACTCTCTCATTGAGTCAAATCCAACAAAATCCATCACATTTCTTTCAATAAGAGACATATTCTACACAATGCATTGGATATCCTATTTAATTTACCACTCCTATGCTTCAAAATAAATGAATAAATATAAATAAACTCAAACTAATTCATACATTTGCTTTAACTTATCTGAGTTGCTAATAAATTGAAGTCCTTGATGATCCAGAATATGACAAATTATTTTCGTAGTAAACAATATGTTCACTTTTTTAGTGTTTGAACAATCACATAAAACTCTTGGTCATAGAACAAACATTTATTCTTAATGGGATTACCTTCTTGAATTAAAACTCCACATATCATTGTATTTCTTGCACCATAATCCACTTGAAACACCTTGTTGAAATATGGCAATGTTTGAACCAACTACTCCATCAATATTTCTTTTAAAATATGAAAAATCTTCCCTAATACAATTGTCCAATTAAATAAATTTCTACCACATTCATCGTTTTTGTGATAAGTTCACAACTACCACTAAATGTTTTGATGAATTTCATATAAAAACATCTAAGGTCATGAAAAATCCTTACCTCAAACATTTTTTTGGTGATGATAACTCCACAATGGCTTTCATTTTTTCAGGATTCATATGAAAACCTTCTTGGAAAATTATAGAACCCAAGAACACTAATTCCATTTTTATAAAACTATACATTTTAAAACTAACTAAAAACCTTTCCTCCCTTAATATTTGCAAAACAAGACTCAGATGCACCAAACTTTCCTCTTTAATTTTGATAAATATTAAAATATCATCCAAGTAAATAATTACAAACTTACCAAGAAATAGATTTAGCACTTCATTCATCAATATCACTTGGTGTATTTGTCAATACAAATAGCATAACAAGCCACTTGTATAGCCCATAATTTTTCTTGAATGTGTATTCCACTCATCCCCTTATTTGATCTAAATTTGGTAATATTTGCTCTTCAAATCTATCTTCATGAAATACTTAGCTCCACTCAAGAAATCTATCAAGCCATCCATTTATGAAAATGCAAATATGCATTTTATGCTTATCTTGTTAGTGGCTCTTATATCCCTACACTTATACCATTCCCCAACATTTTTGGGTGTTAGTATGATTGGTATTACACATAGGATCAAACTATATTCAATCAAAACCTTGTATAACAACTATTCGACTTACCTTTTCATATTCTCATTCAAAATAGGTGTGATATCATATGCTACCTTGTTCGATAAACTTGATATAGGAACAAAATTCATATGGTGGATGATGCTTCTCATGGGTGGCAATCTATTTGTTAACTACTTTAACAAGATATCAACATACTCTTGCAACATACTTTTCACTTTATATAAAAATTTAATACACTTTATCCACTTCCCCAACTTCCATGGATTTAGCAATTAAAGAAAATCAACATTCCTTTTATTTATCCCTTTTAGAAACTATTCTCTTGAGATAAAACACACTTTAGGACAATTTTCCAATTCTTCCCTTTTGTCTTTCAATGAACTTTATGTATATTTCTTTCCATCCTTCACAATAGTTTAAGTATTATCTATACCATCATGTAAAACTTTCTATCAAATTGCCAAGGCCTTCCCAAAATATGTGATAGTCACTCATGGAAATAATATCACATAAAATCTCAGCTTTGCATGAACCGGTCTGAATATTTACTAAACATTATTTACTTTCTAAGACTTGATATCCCTTTTATAAATATGAAAATTTGTATGAATTTGGGTGTTCAATTCTATTTAGTCCAATATTCTCTACTACATCATAACATGCTAAATTATTTACACTTTTATTTTCAATAATGACCTTACAACATGTACCTCCTGATTTACATATAGTTCTAAACAAGCTCTTTCTTTGTATTGGTTCATGCTCCACCTTGGCTGGTTTCAATAACACTCTCTTCATCACGAGAGATTCTCCTTGCTCCAGTTATTTCATGTATTTTTGTGAAGCAACACTCTCTTCATCTACTGGACCAATGTTATTTCTCACTTTATTTCCTCTACCACTATCTTACTATACTTATTGATACTCAAATGCGCTATGACCAGCTTCTCCACACCTATAACCAGTTCCAATGAATCATATACCTCTTTATATACTAAAATAACCTCTTTTTATTGAGTAATTCCCTCTCCCTATTGTACTTTAAGTAAAATTACTATTTTGAGAAGTGTTGGCTTCTCCTTCTTGCATATTGTACCCTTTACCACTATTTGATTGCCCTATTCCTTTGAAATTATTTTTTTGCCTTTGAGACAACTTATCCTTCACCTTCAAATCACATTGATCGGATTCTTCTACTGACCTTAATATTATCATACTAAAATCTTATTGAAAAAATACGTGGGGTCCATTAACATGCCTTTAGATTTTCTCTTCATCATCCTCTATATGACCATCATGAATAGTAAGCTTGTAAAATTCCTTCGTGTATTATTTAACTTTCATATCCTTTTACTTAAGTTTTTGCAACTCATTGAATATACTCATATGATAATCTGATGGTAATAATTTGAACTTTACTTTAGTAACCATTCTATCCCGATATTTGATTTTCTCCATGATTTTTCTTTGTCTTTCCATTTTTGCATGATCCTACCACATGAATGAATGATCCTTTAGCCTAATGCAAACAACCTTCACCTTTTTTGGATCCTCCATAAAATTATAATTAAAGGATTTATCCAATTTCCATGACCTAGTCTATAATATCCTTAGGATTTAGAATTCCATTGTAATGAGTATCCAACTTTGGATTAGTGCCCATATTTGAAACTACCTTAAAAAAACTTCCCTCAGGCTCATCCTTCTAATCTTCTTCTTTAGGATCTTGACCTTCAAATTATTCATCATAAATTACATCATCAACATGTACGTCCTTATTTTTTGATGCAGGAGCATCCAGTGGTGTAAGAGTGATCTTGCATCACCCAAAAAAATTGTAATTTTTTAATTTTGTAAAACTAGTAAAAACTAGTAAAACTAGTTTTATTTGTAGGTGAATTTTGAAGGCCTTAGAGGCCGAATTTGAGGATATTCAGTTAGACACAAGCATTAAAATGAGGAGCTAAGAATTTCCCCACTTAGTTAGTCTCATGCCCTTTCCAAAAATATCTCGTGCAATTCAATCGGAGCAACGAGTGCGAAGTTATAACCTTGGCAAGTTTTCGAAATTCAAATTTCAAATGCATTGTTTTAGGAGGGAAAAGGAGAAAGCAGGGTATTAGAGGAAAATTTCGAAATTGTAAAATGGATATTTTCTTTCGTATCATTATATTTGGAGAAAGTAATGAAAATGCTTGTTTTTGACATGATCAAAGGAAAAACACTTGTGCATGGTTTGTTTCTTGTTTGTTGATCTTCACCATTTTTGTTGTCCCTATTGCATTTAATCTAGCTATAACACCTATCAACATATTAGCCATATCAACATTTCTATATACCCTTGATATTCAAACATGCATCACATCTTCTCCTTGTTGTGATTTGATACCAAATGAAGTAGTATATATTAGAGGGTCTAATAAAATATTGCATATTTTAGCAACTTGAATATCTCACAACAAGTTCAAAAACTAGGAAATAAACAATAACAAATTACTTGCATAAAAAATTCTAGGAGATATTGCAACCAAAACATCTATAGAGAGCTCTTCAATTTTCTTGTTGATGATATAAAATGACTACAAGGTCATACTTATATGGACCCATTTTTTTCCAACTTGTGAGCATAGATTTAAATAAAATATTATAAAATTAGATTCAGATAAAATATATATTTTTTCCTAGGAAGCCAAATAAAACTATCATGGGTGTTAACAAGAAGTGGGTCTAAGTTCAGTAATAAAAATAAAAGGTGTTGATAATAAAAATGATATAATGGAATATTAGGGGTATGAAAAAATGAGTTATTAAGGAATTAATAGGTTGTTATAGTCTTGAGTTTATTTTAATACAAAAAAATCAAAATTAAGTAGTTAGGAATGTAAGGATGCTTTTAAGGAGATTTGGAAGATGGGTGATTGTTTAGAAATTTCTTCTATAGGAGCTTTAGGTAGTATTACAATAAATGCAAATGGGATGGGAATTTATTAGAAGCATAAAGTAATTGGGTTGTTGGATCATTTTGTAGGAAAGAGTAAAACATCAAATTTGGTGTTATAAATGTATATGCTTTAACTATAGTTATTGCTAATGAAAGATGTTGGAAGAACCTTAGTATATTTTTCAAATACAATGATGATTCATTGTGATCCATGGATTCTTGTGGGTTATTTTAACACTGTCATATCTCCTTTGGAAAAGAAGGGTTGTATTATAGGATGGTTTAAATCAATACAATATTTTGCTTCATTTGTTAATTCAAATGACCTTTGGGATGTTAGTCCCTCAAGCTTCTAATATATGTGGGATAGTAGACACATTGAGAAAAATCATGTAGCAAAAAGACTAGATAGATTCTTGTTATCCAATAAATGGTTACAAACAATGTATACAATCTCATAAAATATTTTATTATGATTAGGATCATATCAAAAAACCCATTTGTTTGACTTGTGAGTTACCTAAATAATAGTCATCCAAAGCCATTTCACTTCCAGTCTATGTGGCTCCAAGACCCTGATTTTTCCAGATGGTTATGTTATGTTGGGATGAATCAAAATTTGAAGGATTATGTATGTGCATGTTTGTTCAAAAGTTAAAATATTTGAAGGAGCAAATGAAAATTTAAAAATGTCAAATATTTTGGTAACATTTTTAAAGAAAAAATAAATTGAATCCAAGCTCAAAAATTTACAAGAGATAGTAGAAATTAATGGAATAAATTAGGATTCTTATATGAAAGAAAAAAAAATTACTTTTTATTATCATAATGCATTAAAAAATGAGTCATATTGGTTCAAAAATTCTAGAGAGAAATAGCTCAAGGAAAGAGATAGAAATTCAAAATTGTTTAATGCTAAAAAAAAAAAATGTTCTAGTCATCATATCAAAAGTATTTTAACTCTAGATGGAAGAAATATTGAGAATGAAGAAGATATAAAAAAGCAATTAATTTTTTCAAAAATATTTTGTTACTCTAGGCAAGATAAGGATGTATAAGAAAACGTCTCTAAATATTCCATCAATTATAACTTAGGAAAAAAATGAAATCTTGATGAAGAATATATCTATGGAGGAGCTCCATGAAGCAATTTTATCTTTCCAGCAAGGCACCTAGCCTTGATGGATTTCCTACAATTTTATTTCAAATTTTTTAGGATTTATTAGAGTGATATGTTCATTGTGGTTGAAGAGATCTAAAAAAGGAATATATATATATATATATATATATATATATATATATATATATATATATTTTGAAAATTACAAACTGAAAAGGAAGACCCAATATTTTTCATTAGTATTAAGGCATAACCAACTCTTGTTCATTGTTTCTATAGATGACACTCAAGTGGATAGGAGTGGCCAACTTCCCATACTTCCCTAGGGTTCACTTTTCTAATCTCATCATTAGAAAAGATGCCATCAATGGCCCTCCTATTTCCCATACATTACCTTGCATGAGATAACATGACCATGACATAGTGATTACCCTTCAAGGCCCATATCACTAAAATGTGATGCCTATTACATAGCCATACATACCCCCATCTATGTAGGATTAATATGGTGTGATGCCTTAGTGATTAGTTAGTTTCATATACCCATGAACTAACTAAGACCATTACCACTCACCTGATAATGATCATGGTCACACTTGCCTACCCACAAGGTACCACCACTATACTACCCTATGAATGATTTTATGAATTACCCAATACAAATCCACTATTAATATTCCCAAGCCTCATTTATAGGAATCATCTAAGCCTCACCAATAGGGTATATGATTCACATTTACCTAGTTGAACTATGTACCCACAACTCAACTAATATTTGGTACAACTGACCTCTAGGTATTACTAATATGGTGATAACATTCATACCCATAAAAACTCCCTCTTAGCTAGAGGGTCCTAATCATATCCACATATTCAAAACTAACATCCATGTATTATATTGATAAAGTTTAAAATACTAAAGTACTTATTTTCAATAAAAATACTAGAATTAGGTATTTCCTCTCTACTTAAAAGGATGAAATCATCACCTAGAAAATCATTACTAAACTTCATTAATTGTTTTTTCCTAAAATTCCATAATATTAACAATCACCATTAATCTATCACAATTCATTTCCAAAGAAACTTAAGAAAAACAATAATTTATCTTTCATCATTATGAACATTAATAATAAAATTCCTAACAATACATTAATAATGTTTGCAAATATACCCATTCCTTTAGTAAAATATTACATAGTGTAACTCCTATTTTTTTTCTCATTTTCAAATGCAAATATTATATTTTCATTATTACATGATGGCAACCAAGTTTCATATTCTTTTCAAAGTCTTCTATTTGATAGATCCTTTCTCCATTTTCTTTTGACAATAATATAGGGATCAAGACACCTTTTCTTTTAAAATGAGTATGCAAGACTAACATGAACCAAGCAATTAATCATTCAACAATGCAAGATCATAGAATAAAATCATTCTTTTAAACTTGCTAAATATATAAGAGAATCCTATACTTCTCTTACTTGGTTATGGTTCATCTGAAGCTCATACTTCCATTAAAAAATATGCCAAATTTTCAAAGAGAACATTACTTTAAAGATTATATCTTAAAAATAATAATGTCATACCAAGATAAACTTATTGACTTGCGTTTTGAGCTTGCAAACACCTCTTAAAATAAGGTACATAAATTCTACTAGAAATTCCTTCCAAAATAAAAACATCCTTTGTCTTAATTTTATTACATTGACTTTTAAATAATTATGCTAAATAACACAAATATAAAATTTTGCATTTATACACGTTTTAGATAATAAAAACCTATAAAATAAAGAATACTTTGGCAATTTAAAGATTTCATATGATTTTTTGTTTAAAGCAATCCGACATTAAAAAATGCATGCTATCCTTGCAAACTAGAAACGTAATCTAAAATAATTTTCCTGAGACTTCTCAATAACCCTTCTAGCATTCCTTTTTCTACTTAAAAAGAATCTAAAATACATCCAATTGATTTATAAATAATTATGCTGAAAAAATCAATTATAAATATTTTCATTTATACACCTTTAAAAAATAAAAACCATAAAAAAATAATGTTTTAGCAATTTAAAAAATTCATAAGATTCATTGTTGTAGGAACTTCAATATTCAAAAAATACATGCTATCCTTCCAAACTGGAAACGTAATCTAAAATTATTTTCTTGAGATTTCTTAATAGCCTTTCAAGCATTCCTTTTGCTCCTTAAAAATAATTTGAGATATGTCTAATTGATCTGAAAAACTCAATTATAAAATTTCCCATTTATATACGTTTCAAAAATAAAAACCTATAAAATAAAAAATGTTTTAGCAATTTAAAGAGTTCATATGATTTGCAGCATTTCGACGTTCAAAAAATACATGCTATCCTTCCAAACTGGAAATGTAATATAAAATGATTTTTCTAAGACTTCTCAATAGCCTTCCTAGCATTCCTTTTGCTAATTAAAAATAATCTAAGACACATGCAATTGAGTTTGGATGTATAGAAGGAAAGATATTACTTTAACTTAAAGTATAGACTTCCAGGTTATAAACCTCAAGAGATAACTAATAAAACTATACTCCTTGATCCAATATCCATATTCAGGTCATTATGAGCAAGGATAATTGTTGAACCGAAAGTAAAAAATTCTTAAAGTTTAGATTCACTAATCTAAGTTTTAAAAAATAATTTGAGAGAGTGCAATGTGGTTTCTCTCTTGACCCTCTACATTGTTTTTTTATTTATTTATTTTTATTTTTATTTTTTATTTACATGGTGGACTCGGATAGCCGCCACGAGTCCGGGCCAGCCAGCCAGAAAGCCGCCACAGTCATCTGCGCAGTCCACCCCCAGAAGCCTGCCACCGAAATACCTCGTGCAAACCGCCCCCTATACCACCATGCCCCCGCCGGATTGAACCTTTTACGCCGCTGCCCGCTCCTGGACGAGAGAACAGGCGTAACAGTACGGCGAGGCCCGAGGGATTGGAACCCCGATCTCCCCGCTCCGAAAGAAGCGCTTTGACCGTTGAACCAGGCCCTCGGACCTAACCCTCTACATTGTTGGATGACATAATATTTGTAATAACTAGAGAAATTCTACACATTGACACAAATGGATCACTTATACTCTAGGGAATGAAATCCATTTCTATTGTGGAAACTACAACCTTATTTCCAAAGCATCAAACATAGTTTCTATTTTATTTTTGTTTAGACTTTAATCTAGATATGGATTATCAATTCAAGGAAAAAACAAGTATACAACATCCCATTAAAATAATCAACCAATACACAAGAAAAAACAATGTAGAGTTCAATTTAAAAAATATATATATACTATATCTTTTTAATTTCGAAAGTGCAACTCAAACATATCAAACTATTGAATGGAAAAAGGATTACCTCCACAACTAGCAAATCCAAAAATATTTCATGTTTTATCCAAATCCTTCAATCCTTGCCAATTCTTTCTTCTAGCCAATGATCCCCAAAAACATGGCAACAAAATCATATAGTGTTTTGAGGAAAAAGAGAGATCAAGGGTCAGGGTGACTTCTTAATTCCTCACTATACATGAGTATCACCCATCCCATTTCACTAGCCGGATACACAAAAATATTAACTCCCCATAATTTTCTAATTGTTATGTTACAACCCATTTTCCAATAATAATTAAAAATGAACTTTATATTAGTATTTATTAATTATGCCCCCCTTTATAAAGTTTAACTTATTAAGGTTAATATTAACTTACTAATACTCTTAAAGCAAGACATTAATAATTAAATCATTCACTCATATAATAGAATTAATTTAATACTATTATTACTTTCTAATGCTAATGTTAATTACTAATATTAGTATATATATATATATATATATATATATATATATATATATATATATATATATATATATACAAAGGTGAAAACCATGCATCTAGACTATTGCAAGAATGTAACAATATAATAAAAAAAATCAAGTAACCATTTGCACAAATAAAATATATCCAAGAAAATGAGGTATTCCCTTTTATTAAGAATGATAAATCTCGGTTACAATAGCCCCCTCTTAGGGAGTCACACAAATTGATACAATATTTATAATAGTTGAGGTCCCTCAATAGGGAGAGATACACTCACTGGATCTTCACTTCAACACTAATTTGTGTGAGGGATTACTAGATGCCTCCTCCAATGTTCAAAGGGAATGTCCTGAATGCGGTTTATTCTTGGATAGATCTGTTATCCACATGCAAGGAAACAACAAGAAATGTTAAAAGTATATGAGACCTCTTGAGATGAGGCTTATTCCATAGATCTGCAAGAAATAGTATGAAAGCATAAAGAAAACATGAAATAAAATAAATGGAAGCAAAGAACATCTATTACCATGCTTATGATCTATGAAAATATGATAAAACAATGAATCTAAACTAGGGTAAACTAATGATGCATAAATAAAGGTAGATCTACACTAAAAACTAAAGAAATTATGTCTCAAACCCTAGACGCTGTCGCTCAGAGCGGCCATGCCTGCAGGCTACTGTCAAATACAATGACTACTAACTATGATCTTTGCTCCTCGTATTTAGGTTTTGCAACTCAAAAATCCTTGGTGGAATTGATGCTTAAGGTTTTTTGGTGTGTCTAAACATAGATTTGCAGGTGAAATCTCTTGGATCTGCAACATATTGATGGAAAATGGGTGATTTGCTTCTCAACTTTGTGGAAGATTTGTTTTTGATGGCATGCTTGGTGATTTGCAATCAGGTAGTACTTTGATGCTCCTCATAGAGATATCAAATTATTGCTAAATTTAGTAGGGCTTCACTGTGTAAAATTTGGGATCCATACTTGTTCTTGGGAGGGTGCATATGTAGGCCTCCCAAATTCCAAATCTTGACTTCTTGGAGAAGCCAAGATCCATATTTGCATGAAATTGGCCATTAGAGGAAAGGCCCAGTTCCAGACTTATGTGGGAGTGGTAGTTAGGAGGAACTCTTGAAGATTCACGCCTAGTACTACTTGAATCCAATGCAAGTTCAGTTACCATGCATGATTCAGGCTCACATTTCACGATCGACTTTGTCTTAGTGCTAGTCGTTGTCCATAATAGCGACTAGCTCGTAGCTACTTTGAGCTTCAGTGACTGGTCTGGCAGCTACTTTGGTCCACAAAAACTATGCCTAAATAGGTCATAACTACCCCTAGTGAGTGGTTAGAACCACTACTAGCTCTTGGAAAGGTCCTAGACCAGTCATATGGTCCATAGAGGTGCTCATATGAGTAGTCTCCTAAACATGACATGTTTTAGGTGTCTACAGATGCCCCTTTTTGTGATGCATTGTGAGAAACACAATGCTAAGCAAAAATATAGACCGTATAATGCCATATTATAGGGTGCATGATGATCATTGACTTGATCAACATTAGATGCCCTAATCATGAGAAGGGCATGTATCTCTAAATCATTTCTTCCAATGATGTGGAAGTCTTAGTTTGCATAGGACTTTGAAGTCCACTACAGTCTTGGGTTGCATTTCTTAGCATTTGTAAAGGACCGAAAGCAAGATTGTAAAAGGCTTAAATTAGCATATTTGCTTTTTATCCCAAGCAATAGGGTAATCTTATGATAGCTATTAGCAATCATTCATAAGACAAACATTATTAACTTGATATAGTTATCAATTTTTGATTTAGATTATGATTTTATTATTATGACTACCCCTTCAAGCGACGAGTCGATGCAAAGAATACTGATGATAAAAGTGACGAGTTGCTTAACCAAGATGATTTATTTGGATAATTTAATATGATTTTTTTGTTGTTTTTTTGTCTTATTACATGTGTGATTTCAACCAATAATAGTAATTGTACATCTCTATCCCATGGAGTAGTCCGACCATACTGGCCTTCTTAGGAAATCAAAATTATAACAATTCCATTAAAGCTTGTGTTGAATCAGTCGATGATCTACTAAAAAATGTCATGGGTGAAATGAATGAATGACTCATTCTCATGGGGTAGTCCAGCCTCAATGGTCTTATTTGGTATTGAAGTGAAGCATTACAATTCAATGATGACTAATTTGGCTCAAATAACCTTATGGTAATTTACTCATCTTGTCGGGTTGCATGGAGCGCAAGTCACTGGAACCACCAAGTGTATAGGGTAAATAACTAGGTACGAGGTGCATTTGAAACTTTGATGTTTATTTGATTTTTTGTTAATTTTGATGATTTTTCAATTATTTTTTTTAATTTTGATTTTATGATTTTTTTTGTTATTTTGCAATTTTTTGATGATTTTGGACCGTTAGATGTGCTTATTCGACCATTTTAAGACTCCTCAAGGTGAGAAATTTGATACATTTATTACTGTTTTCTAGTCGCTATAAAAAAAAAAACCCAAATTTATATTTTTATGGCTACTATTAGCATCAATGGCCTGCACTTCTTAGCCACTATCAACAACAACGGGTACGAAAAAACTAAAAAATATAAAATGAAATTAAGGTTTTGACTTTCATTATTTCTAGTTGGTAGTTTGTAACAATGAGCTTTGAGGTGAGAGAGAGAGAGAGTGAACCGAAATACTGATGATTTACCTAACATCATGGTGGAACAAGGTGAGACATCGACTAGCGGAGGAGTCAAAGCTTCATGGGTATCTCTCAAATGCTACCCTTGTTATTTAACTGGTAAATTGAACCTCACTAAGAAATCAGTAAATGAACTTCATTAAATCTATTGGTAATTAACCGCATCGGTAGTTAGGTCTAGAATTAGGCTAATTTAGGTGGGTACCCCTTAGAATTCTTATTTTATCATTTTTTTGGATTTTTGTGGGAGGGCGGACACTATTGGCATGCCGCCTTGCGGTTGCTATCACTCAGGGTGACCCCTAATTGACAAAGAGGGGTTGATATCATTGAGGGCAACTAGTTTGAATCCTAATGGTCAAATTTTTGACCATTGGTGGATAGCCATTGTTGGCATCGGCGATTGCTGTGGTGATCGCTGTCAACTTGGGCGGCCATAAAACTTTAGGAAATGTTTTTATTTTTCTATATTTTTTTGAATTTAATTGATTTATTTTTTATTTTTTCACGTGTAGATTTTGATTTTTTTGCATGTTTTGGTGCATTTGCTTAGTGTGTTTGTTCTCTACTTGATTATGAATTATTTTTGCATCATTTTTTGGATTTTATTATGTTTTTCTAGTGCATGGCATCTTATTAGCTTTTTATTTTGCACACTTAGCTATTGTCTTCATGGTATCGGGAGCTTGAGTTGCTCACTAAGATTATGCTCCTCATGGTCCACATCAACTGGGACTAGTTCATTGCATAGGGTTTGATGCATGTGTCTCACCTATCGACGATGATGTCGGATCAAGCACACCTCAAAACATTGGCCCATAGATGAAACTGCCACATGAACACTTTCTATATCCCTATCAACGATATGACCATCACACTTGAGGATGTATACAAGATCTTCAAGATCCCATTTGATGGATGAGTCATTACTTTTTCCCAACCCAATCATAGGCCAACAATTTTTTCGAAGATTTTTGGTGATGGGGCATAGGCAGTGTTTGTTGTATATTCATCACAGAGGATTTCCTATTGCTCATTGTTATCAGGCCCATGTATTCACACCATGATAGGCCCTTCTGATGCACGTCATATGCAACATGCTTATACTCGATAATTTTGGCATGAGGTTCGCATGGAACCTCTTAGCGATGGTGCATGACCTTCTAGATAGCACCATGTTGGACATTTTGAGTAGATGAAGTTGTCATTGATGTCAAGGATGAATTGTCATTGATGTAAAAAGGTCAAAATGAGTAATGCAAAAGGATGGTGGAAAAAGAGCTTCATAATGTTTATTTTTAAATATTATGTGAAGCACAAAATAAAATAATTTATTAAAACCATGGTTGGGCAAAATAAAAGGTTTTTATTAAAACCATGGTTGGGAAAATAAAAAAGGTTTTCTAAAACCTAAGGAGGATTTTATTTTAAAAAAGACCCAAATAAGATTTAAATATTTAATTTATAATATTTAAATTCTTTTGAATTTAAATCATTATAAATAAATATATTTAGAAGGTAAAATTGGAAGCACCGACGCAACATTGTTTCCTCGATGAATTTCCTCTCCACCAACATGTGTGACAAGGAAGGCATATGGTATAAATACCATAGCCATTCCTAAGGTTTGGCATCCTTTTCGAATTGCATCCACCTTAAGCAAAAAATCTCATGCAATTTTTTAAAACGTGTGCCTCCCGAATAGCACAGTGTGTTTTCGTCGGCATCGAAGGAAGAGCCAAGGGCTCTTAAGGGTTTAAAGGAGTCAAAGCACACGTTGTGCTTTGAGGATCCAAGTGGAGCACATGGCTCACATGGCATGGAAGCTATGGCCAAGGCATTGTGGGAGTATTGCACCAAGTTTCGAGCCCCGTGGATTGTGAAAAGTGGTAACATTAATTTTTGGAAATTATTTTAATTTGCTTTGCTAAGGTTTAAGGAGGGATAAGGTGGAAGTTAGGTTGTGTGTTGAGGAAATATTGTTTTGATATATGAAGGGTTAATTGTTGCTAAAGTAAAATTTTTTTACCTTAGAAAAGTGAGAGATTGAATTATTGCATTATTTTATAAAATGATTTATTTAATTAATGCAATATTTAGTACAAAGTCATAAGTAGATTTTGGATTATTTTTGAGATATTTTTTTGAAAAGGGTTATGATGAAATTAAATTGTTAAGATGTTATTTTGATGAGTTAGAGTTTTGGAAGAAGTGTTTTGATTGAAGATCTGTGGTGTTGGATATTATTTTAAGAAGGAGAAATAAGGTGTAATTAAGTTTGATTAATTTTTGTAATTGAAGATTATTTTGTGAAGATGTTAGTGTGATATTTTATCATCTAACTATTGAAATTGGAAAAAGAGAAAATTGTGATTGAGACAGGTTTTCTAAGGTCACTTCTACGTCAAATAAAAGGTATGGGTATATTCTTATTTGGTTGAAATGATTGATTAAGGTTTTTTGAAAATAATATTGGAGTGAAAAGAACTTTGTTAAGTTTTCCTTGTTGAGTGTGTTTTGAATTAATGCTTCAAGGTTTTCTGGAATAGAGGTTAAGGAAAGTAACCTTGATTGATAAGTGTAGACATGAAAAATTGACTCATTTTCCTTAGTTTTTATCCTAGAAAAGTAAGGTCATATTCAATAGAATTTTTACTCTATCAAATCATATCAATTATTATAAAATTTTATACCATTGGATAGGGCTCGAAAAGATCTTTCCAACGGTATATAATATGTCCAATTTTGACATTTTTTCCCTCATTTTTCTTGCCAACAAACTTAAAATTCTTGACTGTTGGACAAAATTGTCCATCAATCAACAAAATCGCTCGACGATCGATAGAATCGCCAGGCAATTTTGTCCCAAATTTTTTTTTAACAAATTTGCTAAAAGACAAAATATGGTTTAAAACCTCTTACCTGGTTTAGCTGCCATTTGGATCAAGGAGGTTGGCGAGTAGATTGAATATGGCAAACATAGGAGGGATCAAAACCTCCTCCATGTTTAGCCTAACCTCCCAACTTCCTCAAATCCCTCCTTGGCCTATTTAATATAGGCCCTTTTCCCTATTTTCTCCTGGCTGGTTGGACTTTGATCCCCTGAGATAGTTTCTAAACTCCCTTTAGGATCCCTCGCATCAATTTGCTATGCAATTCAGATATCCCTATTTTTGTTTTTTCATTGTAGGTATTAGTTATAATCATCCCAGATATCGCCATAATCACCTGGCTACCAAAAAAAGTGATAGGTAATTTCGATAGAAGCAACATGCGATTTTGTCATAGAGTAGGTGATTTTGTCAGAGAATAGGCGATCCTGTCTTCAGATCAGCTGGGGGCAAGGATTCAAATCACTATTTGCATTTATTTCCCAATTTTTTGTTTGTCTATGCATTACATCATGCTCATTTAATTTATTACTCAGATTTAGATATTGCATCTTGGTGTTCACCATCATTCTAATTAATTGCATCATGAAATCAGGATTAAAATTGCATAAATTTGTGGCATAATAGGTTGAATTGTCATCGTATTGTTCTCATGTTATTTCATATCCACTTTCATATAGAAATTAAAGCTAATATATGACTTGGAGTACGAGAAACTATCATAATTTGCAAGAAACCTTGTTTTTTGTCCCCTATTTTTTGTCAATTATTTTGTTGTAGGATTGCGGCATAATCACATTTAATTTTGTTAAATCGAAGGTGATTTTATCTGGAACAAAGGGGATTCTATATAGAATAGAGGTGATTCTATCTGGAATAGAGGTGATTATATATGAAACAAAGGTGATTTTGTCCTGTTACAATTTTTAGAATCTTCATCAAACATCCGGGTCAAGTAAGGTTTATAATTTCTTTTAGCCCTAGTTTTAGGCATTGCATTATTCTGTATCCACTATCTATTGTCTTCATTAAATCAAAATTGCATATAGATAGTTTAGTTGCATAAAATCCAAACTTAAGTGTATGAGAATTATTTATAAAAAGAACACATCAAACATCTTCCAATCCTAGGTATGGAAACTATCGCTAAAAGTTTCCTGGTGAACCCTTAATTCGTCAAAAAATCACCACAAGAAGGCACGATTAAGTGCCTCTATTTCGAGGTATAGCTCTACTATTTTCTCATTCCCCTATGAGGCATGGATCCATCAACCTAGAGGAAAGGAGTGCAAAAATTTTAGGCCTATATTCTTTGGTGAACCCGACATGAATACATAGGCATTTCTTCTGATTTCAAAAAGACAAAAAATAAAAAATAAAAAAATTATATACAAGAAAAATAAAAAAAAATCATCATTTAAAAATTGTATGTTTTAGATTCAATTCTAAATTTTAGATACCAAATATTACTTTTAGAAGTACTAAAGAAACCATGACTCTTAACTCAAATTAATATGAGCCCATCAATAATGTTGGGAAAATTCTGCCAAATGCATTTTTTGATTATGACCAACCTCATCCATATTCAACATCACCTTTATCACACTTTTCTCATTTTTCATCCTTACCCCAACAAAAAAATCCCTTTTCCAATCCTCTTCATAACGGTATTATCTTTTCTCCCACATATCCATATTATACCTATCGATCCACATACAATCCTTCTCCACCATTTCAACATTCTTCTTTACACAACACATCCATTTCAAAAAGTAAATACTTTTTATTCCAATCCTACCATGCACTCACATCATACTTCATAATATTCCTATCATCATTCTACCCATAATAAAGAGAAAAGATGTAGTAAACCATTAAGTCCTTTTATAGCTGAATTCCTAAGCCAATTATCAAAAACCTCTCGAAAACCTTCACCACGTAAATTTACTAAGCTCAATAAACCAATGGATATAATTCTCAAGCATTTACTTGATAAAAATAGGATTGAATTACCTCCCATAAGACAACTTGATGTCACAACATATTGGTATAAACCCGAGCTATATTGTGAATATCATAGAGAGGATGGACATATGACACAAAAATGTAGAAATTTAAAATGTGCAATTCAAGATTTGATTGATGAGGGTATTTTCACTATAAAAGAATTAAAATATACAACTGATTGTAAATCTCCAATAAAAAATCAAACTCCTACACAAAAAATACCTATAATCAATCAAGACATGGGGATCTCCCAAGAACCCTTATTCAATTATCAATAACATGAAACCAATCAAATATGGCATCTTAATGTGTCCCATCACGATGATATTACTAATATTATAATAGAAACTACAAATGAAAAACCTCAAGTTCAATAAACTCAATTTAATATTTAAGAGATGGATTCTTCATTTTACCAACCTTCAAAACTGTCTTGGCTCTAGAGAATGATCCAAAATGGAATGTAAGCATAGAAAGCCCATCTTTAGCATCAAAATCTCAATCTGAAATCCACTCTAATAGCCAACAACAAGTGATTAATCCTCAAGCAAAGATATCCCTTTTAGAAGTATTAAAAAGTTCTCATGTTCATAGGGAAACTTTGTTCAAGATACTTAGCCAACAATTTTTTCCTCATGATCTTTTCCCTAAGAACACAATTAATGGTGTAAGCCCTCTTGAGGTTAACCATATTTCATTCTATGATGAGGAGATTCCTTCCTCTACTCCACAAGAAGACTCCTCTATTTACATTACATGATTTATTAAAGAAACATCTATTAAAACTATCATGGTAGATAATGGCTCCTCTCTTAATTTATGCACTTATCAATTATTCCAAAAACTTAGATTAAAGGAAGAAGATATCAATGAATCAAATGTTATTATAAAATATTTTAACAATGAAATTCAAGAATCTCGAGGCACTATAATTATTCCCCTTAAGAGTGGATCCAAGATCCTAGATACTTTATTTTATGTAGCATCTTGCCCTTCACCTTACAACCTACTTCTTAGAAGTCCTTGGATTCATACGATGAGGGTTGTCCCTTCCATTATTAATCAATGTTTGAAGTTTAAAATTGCAAATAAAATTGTTACCATACATGGTGACCCAACACCATTTGAAAAATCTTTAACAGTTGAAACATTAAGTTCTATACATTCTCCATTGTCACAATTACCTCCTATAAATCACTTTTCTTCATCCATACCCGATCATCCTTGTTTACGAAATAACACCCATGCATATATTTCACATATGCTCCCTCCATATTATCAAGACTTGGAAGATAATGATAAGTATGAATAACCTTCTTATCCTTCTGACATTTTGTTTTGTAACATGATCAATTTTACACATAAAAGTCAAATATTTTGCTACATTGTTCTACATTATAACAAAGCTTTTGTTATCACTACCTTTTATTCATCACCTTTTGTTCTTCATTATCCCTTTCATTATTATTATCACATCAAGTTCTCTATTCTTTTCCTCTTTATCATTGTCATATTCTATCCATTACTTTTCTTCATCTACATCTTATTCTTCATCACAACAATCTCAACTATCAACCAAACAACTTCACATACACCACAACCAAATTATCCTTCAAAACCTCCTTTGATTTTGAAGACACATTAGACATGATATACTCAAATAACCTTTTATAATGTATATATATCATCTTGTATATACCACCAATTCCATCATTAAAAGTAAAAAATCAAAAAAATAAAAATCAAATAAAACAACTAAAAAAATAAAAAGTATCAAAAATCTCAAAATTATTTCAAATCATTCTGCATTGTTATTTTGTTGTTGTATTTCAAAATTTTGAAGCTATATTTTCCTTTATTTCAGATTAATTCAGAAGTTATCTTGAACCATATACTAAATTTCACAAATTAATTATTTTGATTTTATCACTATGATTATAAATCTCTCTTGTATCGAAGATTACTATTTTGCTAAATAATATTTTGAGTTTTTGGAAATTATCTTGCTACTTCTTGAACCAAGTACACTTTTACACATTAAAATTATTTGTTGTTTGAAAAATGATCTACATAGTAGTCTTAGTCTCTTGAGCAAAAAGTTTCCCTTGCTATCCTATCATGCACATGGTCTAGAATTTTTGAGAATTGGTAAAAGGACAAGATCACCCCTGCCCAAATAAAAATCCCTTGCTCTACAACAAATCCAAGCAAGTATCCCAAAAAGAAAAAATCAAGAAAATAAAAAGTCAAAAATCAAAAGAAAAAGAAAGAGAAAAAATCAAAAAGAGAATGAAAAGAGAAAAAGAAAAGCAATAAAATCCCATTGTTCAAAATAAAATGAACAAAATCCCTACCCCTTGAAAGTGAAGAAAATAAGGGTGAATGAGATTGAATCCCTAGAATTCTTAGTTATTCGAAAACCATGAGGTAAACCCCATAACGGGTGATTTATGCCCAACTTGTTTGACATTGGGTAGTTCCTTTTCGCATGGTGACATGTTTATCACATTAGCGACCTTCTTTTGTACAGACCTATGTCCGCTTGTGTATTAGCTAGCTTTTGATAACTTGACTTACATAGTAGTCTGGTATGGTTTCATGCACAAAAATCATGGTTAATGAACCCTTCACTTGCACACACATTGGTTCATTTAAGTTTGCTTGCATCACTACCTTACTCAAAATTGGTAAATGAACATTACAAAGCACACACATTTGATCCTTGAAAGATTTTGTATTTTTTTGTCATATCAAGATGGATAATGAACTTACTTATCACACACTGGTTTTTGATAAATTTGAATTTGTCTTAGAAATAAGTTAAAATATTTCTTTAAAATTTGTCGGACAACATTTGTTTATCATTACTTTCATATTAACATATTACATAAATATTTCCAAATTTTCAAAAATCTCAAAAACAACTTATGGTAAAATAACATGTAGTTCAAAATCACTTATCATACATAGCATTCATGACTTCGCGATGATGGTATAATTCCTAGGAATTATTCTTCTCAATTTTCACACTAGGAATTCTATACCTAGTGCAAGTCCTCTTTTTAATTTTTTATGCCCAAAATAAGTCCATATATTTTCATAAAAAATTCATAATATTTTTGAAACATGTGACACAATGATTTATCTTACATTACTTTGCATTTTAAAAGAACAAATAATTTCATATCATCATGCATTTCATTTTGATTTTTGTGATGATGGTATAATTCCTAAGTAATTATTTCATATAATTTCACACTTAGGAATTCTATGCTTAGCGTAAATCATCCTTTGAATTTTTCATGCTTTACTCAATCTATTTTACAAACATTTACCACATACATTATAATCAAACAAACATCACATATATTCCTATTACCACAAAAGCCTTAAGATTATTATTAAGCATACAACCATTCTTAGCAATATCAAAAATATTCCTCACAAATAGGATTAGCTTCAAGACTTATCAAGATTTGAACTCCACCAATAATCTCATAACAACACAACATCCTTTGAGATTTATTGCTAGAATCTATCAAACATCTTGTTCCAAAACAACATCAAACATTTCTTTATCATAATAAAGCCTTAAGATTATTCATAAGCACACAATATTTTGGTATTAGCAATACAAAACTTCCTCATAACAGGATTTGCTTCGTGACTTTGTGAGCTTTGAACTCCACCAACAGTCACATATCAGCACAACATCCTTCGAGATTCATTTCTAACCCCTCAAATCTATCATCACACAAAACCATATTTCTCAAAACACACTTTAAAAATTATTTTCCTTTTATGGTAAGCATGATCAAAATGTTCAAAAATCAAAGCATTATTACAAGAAATTATGTAACACAACCATCCTAAGAAAATGTAATAAATCATCCAATAAATTACACAAAGTCACATAAAACAAAGAAGATCAAATTTGAGTTTTCCACCAAATGTAAAATTTGGTGTAAAAACTTGAGGGGGCATCCTAGTCAGTAAATTAGTAATTATTTTTTTCTAAGACATCAATTTCACATAAACTATTCATTCTAAACCATCTACTCCATTTTTACCCATGTCAAATCATAATCATTTCTACTCAAGTGTCTAAACTTTTCTTTGACACATTTATTTTTCATAAATACATCAAAGATGGGGCAAAATGTAGACATGAAAAATTGACTCATTTTCTTTAGTTTTTCTCCTAGAAAATTAAGGTCATCTTCAAGATAATTTTTGCCCTATCAAATCATATCAATTCTTACCAAATTTTATACCATTGGATAGGGCTCAAAAAGATCTTTCCAACGGTATATAGTATGTCCAATTTTGACATTATTTTCCTTATTTTTTGTGCCAAAAAACTTAAACTTATTGACTGTTGGACAAAATCACCCATCAATCAAAAAAATCACCCGATGATCGACATAATCGCTAGGTGATTTTGTCCCAAACAAAATTTTAACAAATTTTCTAAAAGACAAAATATGTTTTAAAACCTCTTACTTGGTTTAGTCGTCATTTGGATCAGAGATGTTGGTGAGTAGATTGGAGATGGCAAATATAGGAGGGATAAAAATCTCCTCCACGTTTAGCCTAACCTCCCAAATTCCTCAAATCCCTCCTTAGCCTATTTAATCTAGGCATTTTTCCCTCTTTTCTCTTGGCTGGTTGGACTTTGATCCCCTGAGATAGTTTCTGAACTCCCTTGAGGATCCCTCGCATCAATTTGCTACGTAATTCCACCTCCTGACATCCCTATTTTTGTTTTGTCACTACAGGTCTCAGTTATAATCGCCCCATATATCATCATAATCATCTGGTAATCAAAAAATGTGACAAGTGATTTTGACAAAAGTGACAGGCAATTTCATCAAAGAGTAGATGATTTCAATAGAGAATAGGTGATCCTGTCTTCAGATCAGCTAGGGTCAAGGATTCAAATCACTGTTTGCATTTCTTTCCCAATTTTCTATTTGTCTATGCATTACATCATGCTCATTTAATTTATTAATTAGATTTAGATATTGCATCTTGGTGTTCACCATAATTCTAATTAATTGCATCATGAAATCAGGATTAAAATTGCATAAATTCATGGCATAGTAGGTTGAATTGTCATTGTATTATTCTCATGTTATTTCATATCCACTTTCATATAGAAATTAAAGCTAATCTATGACTTGGAGTATGAGAAATTGTCATAATTTGCAAGAAACCTTGTTTTTTGTCCCCTATTTTCTATCAATTATTTTGCTACAGGATTACGACATAATCGCCTGCGATTTTGTTAAATCATAGGTGATTTTGTTTAGAACAGAAGCGATTTTGTCTTGAACAAAATCAAAATAAAAAGTCAAAAATCAAAATAAAAAGAAAGAGAAAAAAATCAAAAAGAGAATGAAAAGATAAAAAAAAAGCAATAAAATCCCCTTGTTCAAAATAAAATGAACAAAATATTTACCCCTTGAAAGTGAAGAAAATAAGGGTGAATGAGCTTGAATCCCTGGAATTCTCAGTTATTCAAAAATCATGAGGTAAACCCCATAATAGGTGATTTGTTCCCAACTTGCTTGACATTTGGTAATTCATTTTCACATGGCGACATGTCTGTCACATTAGCGACATTCTTTTGTACACACCTATGTTCACTTGTGGATTAGCTAGCTTTTGATTACTTGACTTACATAGTAGTCTGGTATGGTTTCATGCAAAAAAATCATGGTTAATGAACCCTTCACTTGCACACACATTGGTTCATTTAAGTTCACTTGCATCACTACCTTACTCAAAATTGGTAAATGAACATTACAAAGCACACACATTTGATCCTTGAAATATTTTGTATCGTTGTGTCAAATCAATATGGATAATGAACTCACTTATCACACACTAGTTTTTGATAAATTTAAATTTGTCTTAGAAATAAGTTAAAATATTTCTTTGAAATTTGTCGAACAACATTAGTTTATCATTACTTTCATATTAACACATTACATAGATATTTCCAAAATTTCAAAAATCTCAAAAACAACTTATTGCAAAAATAACATGTAGTTCAAAATTACTTATCATACATAGCATTCATGACTTCGCGATGATGGTATAATTCCTAGGAATTATTCTTCTCAATTTTCACACTAGGAATTCTATACCTAGTGCAAGTCATCTTTTTAATTTTTCATGCCCAAAATTAGTCCATATATTTTCATAAAAATTTCATAATATTTTTGAAACATGTGACACAATTATTTATCTTACATTACTTTGCAGTTTAAAAGAACAAATAATTTTATATCATCATGCATTTCATTTTGATTTTTGCGATGATGGTATAATTCCTAAGTAATTATTTCATATAATTTCACACTTAGGAATTCTATGCTTAGCGTAAATCATCCTTCAAATTTTTCATGCTTTACTCAATCTATTTCACAAAAATTTACCACATACATTATTATCAAACAAACATCACATATATTCCTATTACCACAAAATCCTTAAGATTATTCTTAAGCATACAACCATTCTTAGCAATATCAAAAATATTCCTCACAAATAGGATTAGCTTCGATACTTAGCGAGATTTGAACTCCACCAACAGTCTCATAAAAACACAACATCCTTTGAGATTTATTGCTAGAATCTATCAAACATATTGTTCCAAAACAACATCAAACATTTCTTTCTCATCATAAAGCCTTAAGATTATTATTAAGCACACAATCTTTTGGTATTAGCAATACAAAGCTTCCTTATAATAGGATTCGCTTCGTGACTTCACAAGATTTTAACTCCACCAACAGTCACATATCATCACAACATCCCTTATGGTTCGTTGCTAACCCCTCAAATCTATCATCACACAAAACCATATTTCTCAAAACACACTTTACAAAATTATTTTCCTTTTTATGTTAAGCATGATCAAAATATTTAAAAATCAAAGCATGATTACAAGAAATTATGTAACACAACCATCATAAGAAAATGTAATAAATCATCCAATAAATCACACAAAGTCACATAAAACAAAGAATATCAAATTTAAGTTTTCCACCAAACGTAAAATTTGGTGTAGAAACTCGAGGGGGCATCCTAGTCAGTAAATTAGTAATTATTTTTTTTCTAAGACATCAATTTCACATAAACTATTCATTCTAAATGATCTACTCCATTTTTTACCATGTCAAATCATAATAATTTCTACTCAAGTGTCTACACTTTTCTTTGATGCATTTATTGTTTATAAATACGTCAAAGAGGGGGAAAAATGTAGACATGAAAAATTGACTCATTTTCCTTAGTTTTTCTCCTAGAAAAGTAAGATCATATTCAAGATAATTTTATACCCTATCAAATCATCTCAATTCTTATTAAATTTTATACCATTAGATAGGGCTCAAAAATATCTTTCCAATGGTATATAATATGTCTAATTTTGATATTGTTTTCCTCATTTTCCGTGCCAATAAACTTAAAATTCTTGACCGTTGGACAAAATCGCCCTACGATCGACATAATTGCCAAGCGATTTTGTCCCAAATAGAATTTTAACAAATTTGCTAAAAGACAAAATATGGTTTAAAACCTCTTACCTGGTTTAGCCACCATTTGGATTAGGGAGGTTGGCGAGTAGATTGAAGATGGAAAACATAGGAGGGTTCAAAACCTCCTCCATGTTTAGCCTAACCTCACAACTTCCTCAAATCCCTCCTTGGCCTATTTAATCTAGGCCCTTTTTCCTCTTTTCTCCTGGTTGGTTGGACTCTGATCCCTTGAGATAATTTTTAAACTCCCTTGAGGATCCCTCACATCAATTTGCTATGCAATTCCACCTCCTGGCATCCCTATTTTCATTTTTTCATTGCAGGTCTCAGTTATAATCACCCCAGATATCATCATAATCACCTGGCGATCAACAGAAGTGACAGATAATTTTGACATAAGTGATAGGTGATTTTGTCAGAGAGTAGGTGATTTTGTCAGAGAATAGGTGATCCTATCTTCAGATCAGCTGGGCGTAAGGATTCAAATCACTGTTTGCATTTCTTTCCCAATTTTCTGTTTGTCTATGCATTACATCATGCTCATTTAATTTATTACTCAGATTTAGATATTGCATCTTGGTGTTCACCATCATTCTAATTAATTACATCATGAAATTAGGATTAAAATTGCATAAATTCATGGTATAATAGGTTGAATTATCATCGTATTGTTCTCATGTTATTTCATATCCACTTTCATATAGAAATTAAAGCTAATCTGTGACTTGGAGTATGAGAAACTATCATAATTTACAAGAAACCTTGTTTTATGTCCCATTTTTTTTGTCAATTATTTTGTTGCAGGATTGTGACATAATCGCTTGCAATTTTTTTAAATCAGAGGCGATTATGTCTGGAACAAAGGTGATTCTATCTAGAACAGAGGGTATTTTGTTTGAAACAAAGGTGATTATGTCTTGGTACAAGATTCATAATATTCATCAAACATTCGGGTCAAGTAAGGTTTATAATTTCTTTTAGCCCTAGTTTTAGGTATTGCATTTATTCTGTATCCACTGTCTATTGTATTCATTAAATCAAAATTGCATATAGATAGTTTAGTTGCATAAAGGCCAAACTTAGGTGTATGAGAATAATTTATAAAAAGAACACATCAAACATATTCCAAGCCTAGGTACGGAAACTGTAGCTAAAAGTTTCCTGGTGAACCCTTAATTCATCAAAAATCACCATAAGAAGGCATGAATAAGTGCATCTATTTTGTGGTGTAGCTCTACAATTTTTCCATTTCCCTATGAGGCACGAATCCATCAGCCTAGAGGAAAGGAGTGTGAAAATTCTAGGCCTACAATAAGCATTGTTGTTAAAGTGATTGGTTGAGTGAAGAAATTAAACTAGGGTTTGCAAAGATCATGAGTATCAGTGTTATGTGAAGATTGTTTTATAAGCATTATTTTTGAAGTGATTGGTTGAGTGAAGAACTTGAAATAGGGTTTACAAAGATCATGAGTATCATTGTTATGTGAGATTGGTTGATAAGCATTGTTGGAACATTTGAGTGAAGTTCATAAGTTTGGACTAGGGTTTGTGAGAAAGGATTAATTCATTGAGTGAGTGATTGAGTAGAGTTGGTTGAGCCTAGTCAAGTGGATGTGTTGATGTGATAGTTCAAGTTTTGTGAAATAAATTGTTCTATATTTTGAATTGATTTGAGAAAGAGGTTGAGTGTTGATGAATGTGAAAAATATTGAGTCTCTAACAATTCTCTATATGTTTTTGTGATAAAAGAGAGATTGAAAGTGATTGAGAGTTTGTGAGTGTGAAGCATATTGAGTATCTAACAATTCTCTATATGTTTCTATGTTAAAAAGAGAAATTGAAAGTAATTGAGTATTGTGGTGAATGTGAAGCATATTGAGTCTAACAATTCTCTTTATGTTTCTATGATATTGGAGAAGTTCTAGTGTAAAATTGTTGAGAAGATTTGAGGTAAGTCTTAGAGAAGACTTGTGGATAGATTTGTGTGAGCTCTTGTGGAAGCTTACAATATAGTTTGAGAATAGAGATTGAGAGCAGATTTGGATAAGTTCTAGTGAAGACTTATTAAGCATATTGGACAAGTTATAGTGAGGACTTTTTGAGTAGATTGGACAAGTTTTAGAGAGGACTTGTGGATAGATTAGTGTGAGCTTTTATGAAAGCTTACAAGGCAAATTTAAGACAAGTCTCTGAGAAGACTTGAGAGCAGACTTGATTGATTTATTTGTTCAAACCTTGACTTAAGGTTTGAGGTAGATCCATAAGTGTTGATTTGTGATTGGATAAAGCTTTGTGTTAAGGATTGATAATATATTTGTGTTAGACCAAAGGACTGTATTTAGTACAAATCAAAGGACAAATATTGAGGATAGATTTGTGCTAGACCGAAGGGCTATATTTAGTATAGATCATAGGACAAAGACTGAGGATATATTTGTACTAGACCAAAGGATTGTGTTTAGTGTAGATTTGAGGATAGAGTTTGATGAAGATTTGAGGATATGTTTGTGCCATACCAGAGATGGATCTCAAGAAGATTTATGCTAGACTAAAGGACTATGTTTAGTGTAGATTTGAGATAGAGCTGAGAGCAAGCTTTGGAGGTGATAAAGTATAGAGGATTATAGTCTCCAGTGGATAGAGATCCATTAGCTAGGGTAGTGAGGATAGGTTTCTTCAGTGGATAGAGATCCATTAGCCAAAGTAGTGGGGACAATAGTTCTTCTAGAAGATCACCAATTAGAGCTAAGGATAAAGGAATTATCCTGTGGACAGATATCCATGAACTTGATTAGGGGATTGGTTTCTCCTTTGGATAGAGGTCAATAAACATTGTAATAGGGAAAGGATTCCCAGGAGATTGATTGAGAAAATTTTAGTGAAATATTTTCTTCGTGGAGTAGCCCACATTGGTTGAACCACATAAAATTGGTGTCTCTATTGTGTGTGGTGATTTGTGCATTGCTTTGATTACTAATTTTGATATAGCTATCTATACATTGCATAATATTTATTGGGAAAGAAAAGTAAAAAGTGATCTTATACTATTCACATATCCCTTAGTATAAGCTTGTGTTCTTCAATTGGTATCAAAGCGGGTTCCTTCAAAAGAGTTTAACAACTTGAAGAAAAATATTTCAAGAACATAATAGATTATAATAATGGGTCCTCAGATAATTCAACACCAATATTTTATGGAAGTGATTATATATTTTGGAGTATGAGAATGAATATTCATCTGAAGGCACTTGGAAGTGAAATTTGGAAAGCAGTTTAAAATGGATACATACCACCAGTTGATCCACCTACATATACGGAAGTTAAGCTTCTACATTATTACAATTCAAAATTAATGAATGCAATTTTGAGAGGTTTGCATAGAACAAAGTTCCTAAAGGTTACACATTTTAAATATGCAAAAGGAATTTGGTATAAGTTACAAAGCATATATGAAGGAGATAAAAGTGTCAAGAAGGCAAAGATACGAAATCTCAAGGGATAATTTGAATATTTAAAAATGAAGGATGAGGAAAACATTGGTACTTATCTACTTTGGGTAGATGAATTTGTTAACGCCATGCAAGGACTTGGACTTGAGATTGAAGAATCTGATATTTGTGACAAGATCTTAAGATCTCTTCCAAAAAGGTTTAACAAAAATATATCTACTATAAAGGAATCAAATATGGTGATATTTTGACAAGAGATATGTTACTTGGTATTCTTATAGCTTTTGAGTTAAGAACAAAAGAGGAACCTAATCTCTAGAAGTAAGCAACATTCAAAGCTACTAAGAAGACAAAGGGCAAGAAGTCAAATTCAAGCAATGAGTCATACAATTATGAAGAAGTAAATTATGGAAAAAGGAATGAGGCTTCAAGAAGATTTAAATATGTAAAATTTGTTAGATGTTTCAATTGTGGAAAGTGGTCACTATGCAATTGATTGTCAAGAAGCTAAAAATAATAATGATGAAAAAAAAAAGGATCACAGGAATAGGGAATCAAAAAAATACAGGTACCAAAAGAAATTCAAGGATCGACAAGGTAGACAAGGTAAGAATTTCTTTCAAATAAAAAAGTAGACAAGGTAATTAAGTACTCAAGTAATAGTGATAATAGTTTCTCAGATAATGATAAAAATGAAGTCCTATTTCTGATAGAAGAAAAAGAAGAGGTTAAGAAAATGTCACCAATAATTCTCAAGTGTTTTAGATGTGGTAATTTTGGACATCTTGAATATAGTTGTACAAAGAATGGTTTTAGTTTTAGTGATGATGAATATGAGGATGCACTTGAAGAACCAGAAGAGAATATTCTAATGGCACTAGAATAAGAAGGAGGTGATCCTATAGAAGAAAATTCAATAAAGAATGAATATGTTCTCAAAGACAAAAAAATAGAGGAAGAATTAGAAAAAGGAGTTTATATTGAGAGAGAGTTTATTTATGTTCTTAAAACTTTAGAGAAGGTAAGAAAGAAAAACACCCAACTTGAGATTCAGTTTTAGGAATGTGATGAAGAGAGAGGAAAGCTTATAGAGGATCTAAACAAGTCAATGGCTAAGACAAAGAATTTCAAGGATAAGTTAGAAGAAAATGTCTTAGAATGTGAAAAGTTATAACAAGAAGTAGCCCTACTAAGGGAATAAGTAGAGAAATCTAAGGACAAGCTACACAATTTTAGAATAAGTTCAAAGAATTTGGATAATATTATCAAGTCACAAAAGCCTACATCAAGCAAAAAATGTCTTGGTTTTAAAAAATATCAAAAGAAACAAGGATAAAAGTCATCCTCAAGTTTTGAAGAAGAAGAAAATTCAGAAGAAGACATTGTAAGAGAAAGTGAGACTTTTGAGGATGATTTGGACAATAGAAAGTTCAACAAGGAAAGAAACAATGCACAAAGGAGAAATAGACGAAAGAGGAACCATAATAGGGTAAGAGAGACTAAGAGACCAATGAGGTCAAGACAAGGAAACTTCAATGGATGATGTTTCTCATGTCATAGATTATGGAACAAGGCTTCAGAATGTAGGACATATGAAAGACAGGAATATGGTAATTTTAGGAGTAGGTAGCTTTTCCATGGGTATTTCTTCTCATGTAATCAGTTTGGTCACAAGGCAATGAATTGTAGGGTCCATAACAAGAATAGATATGGCTTCACCAAAAGAAATCCTAAGGCATTTGCACCTACAAGAAATAATAACATTAAGTGTTATAAGTGCAATAATGATGGACATACAACAAAGTGGTGTAGAGTAGATATTTCAGAATCAAGCATGAGCAGGAACAGGAATATGGACATGAACATAAATAGGAATATGGACATGAACAAAAATATGGATATGAACAAGAATAGTCAAAATAATTAGAAGGATCATATGAGAAGAGAAGAGGACAAAGATAAAGACCAGTGCTTGCTTGGAGTAGAAATACTCCCACCCCATAATTAACCACCTTGAGAGGAGGTGGAGGAGGGGCTAAGCTAAGAAACTCATTCTTAGCATCAAGCCCCAAAGGTGATCCTTTGCCATTGATGTCAAAGGGGGAGATATTTAAATAAGGGCGGAGATTTGATTTAAGAAGAGATCATTGAGCCAAGGGAGCAATTTCCCATGGGGAGCAGGATAGAAATAGGTTAAGAAAATTTGAAAAGATAATTGGGTTGCCATCAATGACAAAGGGGGAGATTGTTAGACATTTTGAGTATATGAATTTGTAATTGATGTCAAGGATGAATTGTCATTTATGTCAAAAGGTCAAAAGGAGTAATGCAAAAGGATGGTGGCAAAAGAGCTTCATAATGTTTATTTTTAAATATTATGTGAAGCACAAAATAAAAGGTTTTATTAAAAACATGGTTGGGCAAAATCAAAGGTATTTTTTAAAACCATGGTTGGGCAAATAAAAAAGGTTTTCTAAAACCTAAGGAGGCTTTTATTTAAAAAATGACCCAAATAATATTTAAATATTTAATTTATAATATTTAAATTCTTTTATTAAGTGAATATTGCAAATGTCTCCTAAACATATGAGTAAGGGCTCTTTTGCTTCTATAGCAACCTCCTTGCCCAAAGATACATTTAATCACATATACATGCATGCAAATGCTTCTACATTATTGTTTTACCATTTTGAGTTATTAGACTAAAAATAATCCATCATTTCCCCTTTTCTTGTTTTTCTCAACTCTGGTGGTTATCCCATACCAATCCTAGTGAGAGTATTTGTTTCAACAATCATAAAGCTCATTAGTAGTACCATATTCTATAAATATCTTAATATAACTTTTAAAAGCATAAAGTATAACTATCAACTCATCTTGATAGAATAAAATAGGATAATGCATTAATTATCAACACATCAATGCATCAATCAAAAAATAAGGGAAGGTCCCACCAAGATGGTCCATTACACTATAATAAGTGAGATCAATGCTACTTTTATTAGCTTGATTCCCAAGAAAGGTAACACAAAATATGTTGATAATTTTCGTCCAATAAGACATTGTAATATGATTTGTAAGATTATTTAAAAAAAATTGTCTAAGAGGTTGAAAGGCATTCTAGAGTTTGTTATCTCAAAGGAACAAGGTGGCTTTATTTGTGGTAAATAAATTATTGATAGTATAATTATTGTACAAGAGGCCATACATTCTCTTTATTCCATGAAAAAAATAGGTATGCTTTTGAAATTAGATATGAACAAAGCATATGATAGGGTTTCTTAAAATTTTCTACATGCTATTCTAATTTTTTTAAGCTTTGATTATAGTTGGTGTGAGTGGATTAAATGTTGTTATAACATTGTAAAATTTTATATTCTGATCAAAGGTTCTCCTGCTGGTTACTTCAAGTCATCTTGTGGACTTTGTCAAGGTGATCTGCTTTCTCCTTATTTATTCATTGTTTTTGCAGAAGCATTAGTGAGATCCTTTTTAAAGGAAAAATAGAAGGAAATATCAAGGGTATTCAAGTTGTAAAAGTGGTCCATTAGAATCTTGTAGCTAATTTGTTGATGATACTTTTATTTTGGGTCATCTCTCAATAAGTGAGGCCATGGATTTTAAATCAATATTATCATGCTATGAGAAGACTACTAGACAATTTCTAAATACTACAAAATCTATTTTTTTTTCATTAGTACTACCCTAAATTTACAATAAATTAGTATGAATATTTTAGGGTTTTGTAGGCCAAATATTGGCTACATCCATTCATAGCAAAAATTTCGTATAAAATTGACTAAGTATGTAGAAAAACACAAAAGTATTAAAAATAGAGTAAAATGGAGAAGGCGGGCGAGTTGTGCTTCCCAACGCTCTTTGTATTCACTGCATAGAACTGAAGGACGCTAAAAACTGAAAAGCGTTGTGCAAAGGTAAAAAATGGAAGAGCATCAAAATCAAGCCAAAAGTGAGAAGTCCAAAAAGACCACACTTCTCAACCTTCTTTGTGGTAAGTGTGCAGCTAAAAAACACTAAAATGAGCCCAAAAGTGAGAAGCACTAATAATGGGGTAAAATGAAGAAGTCTCATAAACTATACTTCTCGATCATCTTCACATAAGCCGTGTAAACGAGAAAAAGCACTAGAAAAGGTTCAAAATTGAGAAGCACTAAAATGATCCCAAAAGTAAGAAGTCTAATAAATGTGCTTCTCGACTCCCTTTGTAGCTAACACATAGAAGGGAAGCACTGAAAAGGGTTCAAAACTAAGAAGCACCAAAAAAGAGGGAAATGTGAGAAGAATAAAGAATAGCGCTTTTGCATCCACCATGCATCAATAGCGTAGGCAAGAAATAGGACCATAGCCATTCAATGGTAAAATCTATGGTCAAGGTTGAATTTTTACATCACTTAAAGGTTTCCAACAAAATTTTGCATAGTAAAATTGAATCAAATTAGTTGCGGTCCCAGACATTCTAGAACACTCTGTTGAACCAGAATTAGTTGTGAAATTAGTGGAGAGGATTTGATTTTAAGAATCATCGATGACAATGATGAACCAAACCAGGAAGGATGTAGTTGGCGGACATCATGAACGACAAGTGGTTAGAGAAATCATGAGAGAATCAAATTTCCCTGTAATACTTGAGAGTAAAATGGCTATTGTAAAATCTATAAATATGGGCAGAAACCTCCTTCCAAATGGTTGGCTCTGGAGTGTTTGCTTGCACCACTGTGTAGTTCTTTGAAAATTGATGAATAAATAATTACAAGGGATGTTTAACTCAAAGTTGTTCCTGTGTTGAATGGTGGACTTGATTCTTAGATATTATCTCATCTTGCTACTATGGTTAGTCTATTCTGTTAATTTGAAAAGCTAACTTAGAGTAGATCGAGTTAATTATTTATGCATACATGTTTTTCGAGAATTCTATTTTTGTCAAATCAAGGTATTGATCTTATTCTACTAAAATTAGATAATCAATATTTCTAGATATTTGGAATAATTTTATGAACATGCAAAACACCATTTCAATAGTGTAACTGCATAATTTTTGAATGTTGTTAATCCTCTAGGATGCTTTTCTAAAATTATTTGTTAAAGGATATTGTGTGTTTGTCTATGTTGTTAGCTTCATCCATCCATATTAAATCCATTCTTTTCTAACCCTATTATTTCTATCCTTAACCTCCCTATATTTGAGCTAAATAGAGTCAACACTCATTAAGTTGACAAGGAGCCAACCTTCTTTGGAGGTTGAATCAAAGTCGTTTGATTCTCCCAATGTTTAGTCTAGGCTATGATCAGTAGGTGCTCGCATTCAAATCTCAAGAGATGATAATCACAGTTCTAGCATGAGCTAGATGAAAAACTAGGCTACAATAGTTTTTGACATACCCGCTAGAACATCATCCATAAAATATTACAGGATCAGGGAAGTGGTAACCCTTGGTTTATTAAGAAATTCAGATCTACCTAGTGACTCTACTTGAAAAGGGCCTAGTTCAGCAACCCATTGCCTTTCAAAAATCATACGATATTAATTGGAATTCAATAAAATATCACCCAATAAGGTTAAGGATATAATTGTCTTGATCCAATAGACAAAAATATGGTGATTCTATTGGAAAGGAAACTTGGGAGCCATCATGGGTTTTCATTCATCCCTTAAGAGTCAAATATAACTTTCTGAGTTCAAATGGCCAATAAAGATTAACCCCCATGGTATTATATAGGACCATTAAAAATATTCATTCTACATAAAATTCTAAATATCACTTTGAAAAATCTGCCTAGCTATGAAAGGAAAGAAAAATCAGCTAAGGAACATTACCGAGATATAGCATGGTTGTCCTCAGTCTACAATGTTGTGGAGGAAGATATTATGATTAGGTTGCTAATTTTATCTTTCAAAGGGAAGGTACTATTGTGGTATAAATCCTTAGAAAGTAGAAGTATCAGTAGTTGGGCAGAATTATCTAAAGCTTTCATTGATGAATTCGATGATCCTGGAGATCCCTTTTTATTGCTCACTCAATTTTTATTTATGAAGAGAGATCTTTAGGAAAGTCTTCCCGAGTTTAACATCCATTTCAAAAGAACATGGGAGAGGATTCCCCAAGAATACCAACCTTCTCAATCACAAGCATATCTCTATTACATCCATACCCTTTATCCTGATCTAAGTATCTTGGTCCAACAATCCAGAGAAAGGAGGTTTCCTCAACATAGGTACAAAGAAGTAGCTTTTCCACCCTCAGTAATAAATTTGATGAGGATCCAAGCACAGTTTCACATCTAAAAGGAAAAGAAGATTATGTTCCTGATAACTATCGAAATCATTGCCTAACAGATCCAAAGGTTGATTCAAGAGAAGAGTATCCTGTTGAGAAAAATAGATACCAACAATTTTCTCCTTCAAAGAGGATAGATTCTTAGAATTACAATGATGATAAATTGTAATAGAACCTGATTTTAATGTGAATTGAAAGAATCAATTCTATTCAAACAGAATTCCTACTACCTAAAGAGCAAGCAAGAAATTCACATCAAGATTGGGATATCGGCTACAGGATGAATAGGATTGACAATCCCCAAACACCCTCGGTTCAAAAAACATTTTTACCAGTAGGTGTTCAAAATAAAAGAATGGCAAGAGCTTGTAGAGATTTATCTTTCCCAACCCTAACGCTAGAGGAAAGAAGAGAAAATATGGAACTCTTTCAAAATCTACTCGAACTCCCTTCGCCATCTAAACAAAGTTTGGGGGAAGATTTGCTAGTAAGACCAAAAACTAATTTGGTTAATGCCTCTTTTAGGATTGAATAAAATACCCCTTTATCTAAAAAGGGGATAGGTTATCTATCTATTTTTATAGAAAAGGGTATTTTGCACAATTGTATAATCAAACCAGATGTTGAAGTATCAATAATACCCCTGACTATCTATGAAACTTTGAATTTAACTATGGAAAAAGTACAAGCCCAATGGCTTAAATTTAAAGGAAAGAGTGTCAAAGTTGTAGGTATTTTGAGGCACATGGTGGTAATGTTATATGGGCAACCAGACCTAACAATAGTGCATAATATAATTGTGATAGACATTCCTCCCCTTTTTGGCATTTGCCTCTCCGAGTACGACTTCAAAAAATCAGGATTTTACCTCAAGGATGGGAGACAACTGATTAAAATAATTGGAGAAAGAGGTAGGTTTAAAATATTTTACAAAGATCTCCATCCATTCATAATAGAAATACATGAGCAAAATCAACCCTTCATGCCTCTAGAGGTTAGTAATAATGATAAAGCAACAATGGATTTTTCATTCAGAGAAAATTTTGTACCATGTCGTTCTAAGCATTATGATCAGTGGAGGAGGATGACGTCCCCACATCAAATACCGATGGATGATCCCTCTTTTCTGTTTTACAAAAGTAGTTAGAGAAATGTGCCATATCCATACTTAGGATCTCTAAACTTACATATGTGTGAATATCTATAGGAAAATGTGACGACCCAGAAATCTTACCAAGATCTATTGTGTCAGACTCCTAAGGCCAAAGAATCATCACTAGTGATGCTCGCTCATGACCCAAATAATGACACAAAATATGCTTCTCATACGAAGAAATTTTGGGAATTATCCGATCAGGGGTATGAAGAAAAACATAAATTTAGAGTCATATGATCAGGGTATTGTAGGTTCAGGGGATGATCTATAAATTTTTTTTAGTCAGGCATGGGCTTTACTATGCCAATTTTTGTGTACATAGTTGGCAGGTAAATAAAGGGTGAAGTATGATTACAATAAATAAATATAGAGCAATTTCTTGGTGGGATACGTGCCTTGCCTAGTTAAAGCTCGGGTACAAGTTTTGGGAGGAATGTTGTTGACTTTGTTACCCAATGGATGAAACTGAAATAAGCTTGAGATAAAAGTAAGTGGCTATGAGAAAGAATGAAATTGGTATGGATGGAATTAATGAAGTTCATCATACCCTATGTAGGATCACATCCATAAAAAGGTAAAGAGGGATACACATGAAGGACACAAGAAAATATCAGTTTTGATCCAGACACATCAAAAAATCCCTGCAACATGATAGCATGGTATCAGATGATAAAAGCAACCACCTTCGAATCAACTATAAAAGAAGGTTGTCACTTAGAAAGAGATATTTGAAGTTGTCATAAAAATATGAACCTCAAAATGTAGATAGGAAGTGATAGAAAGAAAGATACATGGCGGAAGAAGTTGCTTTTTGGTCATGCTCGGAGTAGAGAGAAACGAGGAAAATCTAGACGAATGTCCATATCATGGCAATCCATCTACCTTGGAAGCTCCTCTACACCTCGATGGGATATACATATGCAATATTCACCTTGATGGAGTATACATATGGAGGTATAGTATCATACATAGTTTTATCACCTTTTGTACCTTTGGTCCTCTTGATTTCTTTCCTTCCTTTCCCATTCCCTAGTATTTTTGCGTTCCTACCCCCTCTTCTTCCATATAAGCTTGCTTTTTAGTCTCTTCCTTATTTCCCTCCTGCATCAGTTATATCCTTTTGCCCCTTGTTTTGTCCCTCTCCTTCCCCTTACTTTTATTTTTTTCATGTGTATTATGAGGTTTATTTTGCAGCCCCTAAACCTTCGCATATCGTTGTTAAAATTTAAATATCACTTTGTGCTATTTTCTCCCAAAGTTATAGTTGTTGCATCTGGTGTCCTTTACCTCCCCTAAGGTTCAGCAAAGAATTATTCATGCATTCCCAAAATAAGTTATGCATTCAAGGATAAGGCTCTCTAAGTTCTATAACTTTCCAAGCAAATTTCCCCGAGAGGCACCATAATGTAGGCCAAAAATTGGCTACATCCATACCTAGCCAAAATTATGTAGGAAATTGATTAAGGATGAAGGAAAACACAAAAGTGCTAGAAATAGAGTAAAAAAAAGAAGGGAGGTGAGTTGCACTTCCTAGTGCTCTTTGTATTCGTTGCGTAGAAGTGAAGGATGCTAAAAACTAAAATGTGTCGCGTAAAGGTAAAAAATGAAAGAACACCGAAATCAAGCCAAAAGTGAGAAGTCTAGAAAGACTGCAATTCTCAACCTTATTTTTGGTAAGTGCATATTCGAAAAGCTTTGAAAAAATTATTCCAAAATTGAGAAGTTCTAAGAATGGGGTAAAACGAAGAAGTCTTAAAAATCATACTTCTCGTTCATCTTCACATAAGCCGTGCCAATAGGAAAAAGCGTTGGAAAAGGCCTAAAATTGAGAAGCACCAAAATGAGCCCAAAATTAAGAATTCTAATAGACCACACTTCTCGAATTCATTTGTATCTAACATATAGAATGGAAGTGCTAAAAAGGGTCTGAAACTGAGAAGCACCAAAAAAGAGAAAAATGTGAGAAGAATGAAGAATAGTGCTTTCCCGTCCACCATGTATCAATAGTGTAAGAAATAAAAATGGCCACAATCATTTGATGGTCAAATCTATGGTCAACGTTGAATTTTTGCCTCTCTTAAATATTTACAATAAACTATTTCCCTCATAAAACTGAATCAAAGAAGTTGTGATCTTGAACCTTCCATAACACTCTGTTGAACTAGCATCAGTTGCAAGATCAGTGGAGAGGATTTGATTTTAAGAATAACCAATGGAAATGATAAACTAAACCATAAAGGCATAGTTTGTGGACATCATGAATGACAAGTGGTTAGAGAAATCACGAGAAAATCAAATTTCCTTGTAATGCTTGAGAGTAAAGTTACTATTGTAAAACCTATAAATATGGATAGCAACCTCCTTCCAAATGGTCGGCTCTTGAGTGTTTGCTTGCACCACTATGTAGTTATTTGCAAATTGATGAATAAAGCATTACAAGGGATGTTTACCTTGAATTTGTACCTATGTTGAATGGTGGACTTGATTCTTAGATATTATCTCATCTTGCTGCTATGGTTAGTCTATTTTGTTAATTTGAAAAGCTAACTTAGAGTAGATCGAGTTAATTGTTTCTGCATACATGTTTGTCAAGAATTCTATTTCTATCAAATTAGGGTATTGATCTTATTCTGATGAAATTGGATAGTTAATATTTTTAGATATTTGGAATAATTATGTGAACATGCAAAACACCATTTCAATAGCGTAATTGTATAATTTTTGAATATTGTTAATCCTTTAGGATGCTTTTCTAAAATTATTTGTTAAAGGATACTATGTCTCTATATATGTTGTTAGCTTCATATGTCCATCTTAAATCTATTATTTTCTAGCCCTATTATTTCTATCCATATTGTCCCTATATTTGAGCTAAATAGAGTCAACACTCATTAAGTTGACAAGGAGCCAACCTTCTCTAGAGGTTGAATCAAAGCAATTTGATTCTCCCAATGTTTAGTGTAGGCTATGATCATCATGTGCTCACATTCAAATCTCAAGAGATGATAATCATAGTTCTAGCATGAGCTAGATGACAAACTAGGCTACAATAGGTTTAAAATTGAAAATTTCCATGAACCTACTTAGGTATTCCTTAATCTAATAAAAGAATAAAAAGGAACTTTAGATTTTTTTTTTTTGGATAGAATGAAAGCTTTCTTGTCAAGTTGGAAATGTAAGTTCTTAAACATGATAGGAAGGCTACAAATCATAAATACTACATTGCAATTAATCCCTATTTATATGATGTCACTTTCACGATTGCCAATAGATATAACATCTAAAAATTGATAAAATTTAAAGAGACTTTCCATGGAAAGGTTGTGAGGAAAAATTTAGGCTTCCTATTTGTAAGTGGGATAGGTTTTGTAAATGAAATAATATTGGAGAAGCATGCTTGTAGAATTGCAAACTTATAAATTTGGCATTAGGAGAAAAGCTTGGGTGGAGATTATTTAGAGATCAAGGAAATAATTAGGAAAAATTATCAATTTAAAAATTTATAGATTCTCTTGATGCAATAAATTATTTAGGAAAATAACTCTACTCAAAGGATTTTCAATGTGGAACTTCATATCAAAGTGCAATTGATAAATAAATATATTAGATGGTTAGTCAATTAGGGGAGTTATGCAAATTTTTGGTCTCATGCATGGTTGGAGCCTTATCCTCTATATCTAACTCAAAATGGTAACTATTAGCTCAAGCATGCCTAACATGAAAATGTCTAAATGTCAAAGACTATATTATTGTGAGTAACACCTCTATATCATGGATTTCTTTTAGTAACCTATTTGAAGAAGAGGAGCTCAAAACTTATAGATGGAATTCAAAAAATGTTTCAAGAGTTTTATTTTTTCTTTTTACATGAAAGGATGATTTGGTTTGGAATTTATCAAAGGATGATGGATACTCAATCAAATTAGGATATAAGGATTTAGAACAATCAAAATTTCCCTCTAGGAAAGATTTTTCTTGGAAGAATGTTTGGTCATGTTAGAATATATTACATTATTTGATATGTGAAAGATCAAGAGTCTTTTGAGGAAGACCAAAGGTCATTTGTAAATCTATATTATGGACTCTCAGTTCCATATTTCATTTTACAAATTCTTACAATATTAAGGAGTATTATTTTTGCTTCACATGTGTTTTCTTTTTGGTTCAATAATTCATTAGTTCTAGTAATTATATTTCATAGATTTAAATTGCTTATAGTGGTATCAGAGCCACAATGGAATTTGATAGGATGTATAAATATCCCAATTACATATTTTAAGGTTTGGAAGATAGAAATTTTGTGGTAGAATATTGTAAGTAAAGAGAAGATTCTGATTATAATTGAGATAATTGTCACCATTCGACAACAAGCCCAAAAGGAAGAAAGTCTTGGCAATAAGGTTTTCAAATTCTGAAGAAAATAGTGAAATATTTGAAGGTAGAAATTTGGAAAATTTTGAGGTAGTTTTGGATAGCATTTTGGGAACCACTAATAGCTATTAAAAAAATAATCTTATACTGAGAGGAGGGGTGCACAATATAAGATAAAATTTTATTTTTCTTTTTCGAACAATATTACCCAATGTTATCAATTGTAATATATTTTATTAGAAGTATTAACCAATCTCATCAATGGTAGTAACAAAACAATGCACAAATTATCACACAGATGAGAGACATAAATTTAACGTGGTTCACCCAATGTGGGTTACATCCATGGAGAAAATATTTCTTCTAAATTTTCTCAACAGATCTCTTGGGAACTAATTCCCTATTACAATATTTATGGACTTCTATCCAAAGGATATATCAATCCCCTATGCTCAGGTTTGTGGACCTCTATCCACAAGAGACCATTGTCCCCAGTACTCTAATTTGTGGACCTCTATCCATAGGATAACTCTATTCCCTCTGATCTAGTTTGTGGAAATCTATCCACACGAGACACCTCTCCCTTGCTCTAGTTTGTGGAACTATATCCATAGGATACATCTCTCATTTTCTTTGGTCTATGGAAATCTATCCATAGGAGACACCTCTCCCTTACTCTAGTTCATGGAACTCTATTCACAAGAGACACCTCTCCTTTGATCTAGTCTGTGGAACTCTATCCATAGGAGACACCTCTCCCTTACTCTGGTTTGTGGAACTCTATCCACAGGAGACACCTCTCCTCTCTACTATGGTCATCTCCAAAGCTGGTACACACCTTTGCTTAGACTCTGATCCAAGTCTACTCATGAGGTTTTCTCAGGTCTGCTCATAAATAAGATTTAAACTCTACCCCAAATCTACACACATTACATGCATAAATCTATCTCAAATCTGTCCCAAATCTACACACATTACATACACAATTCTATCTCAACTCTATCTCAAATATGCACACATTACATGCATAAATCTGTATTAATTCTATCCCAAATCTGCACACATTACATGCACAAATCTGTCTCAACTCTTTTCCAAATATCTTAACTTACTTTGATGAAAATATGCCCTCAAGAAACTATCTCAAAGGAATTTCCTCTTCGAAGTGCCACTTCAAAAATGGTTAGTAGATTTCTCTTTCAAACCATAAATATTAAATTTCTCCTCAAAAAGATGTTCTCAATAAAATCTAAAAATGATGTTCAATGACTCTCCTTTTTTTCTCAAAATATAGGACATTAAAAATTATCAAAACCCCTCAAACTTACTTTTCACCATACAAAAATTTCAACCAAAAATCAAACCACAATAACACCTTATAACTCCTACTTGTAAAAGACACAAATAATTTTCAATAATGTACCTTAAAATCATCCACAACCCTAAGTGCTGAATAATTTTAATTTCCCTTTCATAAAATTTATACCTCCTATTCTCACATGCAAAAATATCCCCTTTGTATTTTCTCTTTATGCTATTTGCAAAATAAAAACTTTATAAAACACCTTTATAATTTCTATTTGCAAAATAGAAAGCTTTTATAACACATCCTTATAACTCCTTATTTGCAAAACAAAACTTTATTAACTCACACCCTTATGACTCCCTAATTGCAAAATAAAACTTTATACCTCACACCCTTATGACTAAATTTTTAAATAAAACTTTATAACAAAATTTAATTCCATTACCACTTCTACTGTCAAAAATATTCGAACATGAAACCTCACAGAACCCACGCTCTAGCACAAGCTAGAGTGCCAACTAGGCTATCCCTCCCACTAGAAATAAAGATGCACAATCAAAATTTTATTAATATTTTATTCTGCCCAACTGTAACTTAAAAGTCAACTGTCGTTGTGAATCAAACCCAAAACCTTCTCAATGTCAACATCTTGCGCGGGGTCTACCTGCCACTTGGGATAGCTGCCCAGTTGGAACCAATCAAGCACTACCTCTTGTCTTGAGGTTTTTTCATCATAATCCTTGCATTAAAATCCATTCACTCTTCTTACTCACTCTGCCCCTCGCATTCAACTTTGTGTGCTCTCCTTACTACCCTCATGAATGGAATGAATAACGCTTATACCATAATCACTACCACCTTGCAAATGATTTTTATTTTCCTCCTTATATATGTAATTTAAAACTTAGGAAGACGTCGACTTTCATACCACCATTTTAATTTTAAATTTTGGCACTATTTAAAATTCAAATATATTTTTATTATAATATTTAAACCTTGATTTAAATATTATAATTTATCTTTTAATATTTTGTCTTTTGCTCTTGAAATATTTTTCAACCTTGCAATAAATAAATATTTTTCAATGGAACCTTGTCTAAATTATCTTTTTATTGCTAACATAACCATAGAGAACCTTGTATTTTTCTTGTAAACATAACCATGGAGAACCTTCTTTTTTTCTTGCAAATATAACTATGGAGAACCTTTTTAACCAAATAACACTTTGTCCTTTTATTGCACGCACAACCATGAAGAATATTTTTACCTTGATAATTATTGTATCCTTGAGGATATTTGCCTTGAATCTTAATATTTCAACCTTGAAGATGATTTTCAACCATTTCACCTTTGACATCAATGACAACCAATGTACTCAATATTTCCAACATCTGCAAGTTTCAAGATTCAAGAGAATAAATTTGGAGGAGTTTTGAAGCCATAAAAATCCAATTTTTGGACTGCATTAGAAGGAGAAAGAAATTTTTAATTTTTGGAGAAATTTAGGGTACATTTGAGGAAGTTTAGAGTAGCAAAGTGAAAGGAGGTAAAGCTGCAAAATTTACAAGATTGAGATAGAAAAAGGGTGAACCAAATTACCAAAGAAATTAACTACAGAAGAAGGCCAAAAAGGTATCCGATATTGATGCAATATAAGTATATTATTTGAGCATTAAAATCAGATTTACATTTAGTGTTTGAGAGAACCATATTAGCTTTATTATAGTCTGAAAAAGGAAGTTCAAATAGAAATTATTCAAGAAAAATAAGGTGGTAACATTTGAGTCCTAAAAGCTACAATAGTAAAACAACAAAGATATAAGTCTTATTTGGAAAGGAAAAATAAGGAAGAAATAATATTAATATTGAATGCTATTTTCTTTTTGTGGAAAAAAATCCATAAGGGATGCCACTTTTGGGTAAGACCCAAGGAGGCAAGGGTATATATTCCACCAAAATCACCCAAGATTCGCACTTGGCCTACCACATTTTACACACTCAAGGAGCATGCCTAAAACAAAAAAAATATAAGAACACACAATCACACACACAATAAGAAAAAAATAAAATAAAGCATGCTCCTTGAGTGTGTTGATAAGAAAAACACAACCAAACACACACACAATAAGATTAAAAAAACATGAACCACACAGAAACAACACAAAACAACATAACAAAACACAAACATAACAAAAACAACAAAACACTACAAAGACAACAAAAAAAAACATGAAAAACAAAAACAACAAAAAACTAAAGAAAAAAAACAACCAACAACAAACAAAAACAAAAACATAGAAAACACTCACACACCAAAAGACAAAAACATCACATGACATAAATATATAGAAAAAACAACAATAATTAAAAACAACAAAACTAACAAGCACAAAATACCCAAAACAAACTAAGCCATTGGGGCTATTGAAAAATCCCTTGAAAATATTTATCAAGGAAAGAGTTGAAGAGTAGCACAAAAATAAAAAAGATCACAATAATTGCATAACCACAACAGGGGTCTAAAATGCCACACCAAAAAGGGAATTGTCATCCATCTGTCCTACCAAAGAAGCTATTGACTATTGAGACAAAACCCTCTAACATCCTCTATCAAGGAAATAAATGAAGAAACATTTTTTTTGGAAGTTTAGGATCCTGTCATGAAAAAATATCTGCACTACTTATCAATTTAAACATAGCTTCTTGCATTACCATCAAGAGACTAAACAAGTAGAAGATACGTCCTAATCTGTTCTGGCCACCACTTAGGATGATAACCATAGAACTTAAAATCTCCTTTGTCAAGAGCCCAATTTGTCATAATATTTGTCATTTTTTTATATTCTCTAGGCACATGATTGAAAATAACCTCTTGAAAGTTGTTTAGGATTAACCTAATCTTATTGATAATCTTTTGGATTCTCCAATCCATTTTATTAGACCCTAAATTTGATTTTAGATAATTGATCATAACTTGAGTGTCTGATTCTAAAATCACCCTTATCCATATCATATTTAGAGCCTCCTACAAACCTCTTAGAATACACTGACCTTCTACTAAGTTATTGGATAGAATTTATAAAAAAATTTCAAAAGGAAAAATTGGAGTACCATCATCCAATCTACCTATCCCTCTTATACTAGCTCTTCCAGGATTTCCTTTGGATGCTCCATCTATATTTATTTTTATGAATTCCTTTAGGGGATGTTGTCATTGTTGAGTTCTATCTATCATTGGTTAGCCCTTTTCTTCCTTATGTGTTGGTATAATCCATTTCTTATATTTAATTGAGCCATAATTTGTTTCTATAGTTGATTTGAATTGTAAGGATGAGTTAATAAATACTATATAGTCTCTCTTACATTTTCTATGGTATTAAGGCAGACATAGTGGCTGTCCCTACTTATTGAAAGATTCACTTGTTTCACTTCTTACATATGTTCAAAAGAAGAATAGTCATACATGTCCAAACTATCTAGTTTACATACACATCATTTCCTTCTTATTTGCTCTAATATCTCCATAGTTGTTCTATGGATTGTTCATTGGACCATATTAATTTAATAAGAGAAGCAATCATCTTCCATAATTTTGTATCTATGGGTCATTCTATGAAAAAATGGTTACTTTTTTTATTTTTATCCCAACATATTACACATTGAAAGGGCCCATTAAAACCTTTCTTCATAAGTTGCTCCCCTATGAGAGCCCTTTTATGGAGCAACAACCAACTAAAAAATCTAACTTTTAGCCATAATGTTTGAACCCATAACTGCTTAAAAATATCTTGATCCTAATGGGGAGTAATAGGGCTTAAGGCTAAGTAGCCTTGAGCAACAGTGTACTCACCATACCCTGAACTATTCTACCAAATGCAGTCCCCAGTTTGTGACCATGAAGACAATCTCATTTGAAGGATTTTGGGAATATCCTTTTTTTGAGCTTCAAAAATTTTGATTGGTCAATATTATACTAGGATCCAACATCTTACCACCTCAGAATTACTTTTCTAATTTGTATAGTTATAGGCCCAAAATTTTTGCACCCCTTTCTCCCAGACTAATGGATCCACACCTGAAAGGGAGAGGGAAAACAAAGGATCAACAACTCGGACAAAAAGTGTTTCTGTTGCACCCTGTTTGGTGTTTTTTGATGAATGGGGTGGGTTTCACTAGGAAATACTTGCTATGGTGGTTTCCACGCCTAGGTGAAGTAGTAGTTTGATGTGTTCTTTATTTTTTAAAAGCATACACCTAGGGTTTGGCCAAAATGCAATTTCTACCTAGCTATATGCAATTCAATTTCAAATAAATACAAGGAATACAAACCTATCTAGAAAAGTGTTGTAAGGTTTAACTAAGATGTAAAGGTTTTATCTATGCTAACATATTCTCTTTTTGTGTTTTTGGTGTTTTGTGAAAAGGGTAATAAAGTCTATTTTTTTAGAAGTTTTTTTATTTTTTGATTTAATAAAAATGCATATAGAATATAATGTAAATTTAAGTATGAAAGAATGAATTTTGAGCACTTACCTGACCTGAATGTCTGATTTTTGATGAAATCAGTTGTGTATTAAAAATTCTGACACAAATAGGATGAAACCAGATGTACAATTTTGTCAAACGAAATTAGATGTGTACAAATTCGACACAAACCTACAATTGCACAACAAAACACTAGATTTTAAAATTAAGGAAGGGGGATCTACATAGGCCATAGTATATCATGGTCTATGATAGTAAAATCCCCTCGGTTATTTTATCCAACTATAGAGAAAATGGAAAATTAATTATTTTAATATGCAACATGTGCTAATAAAGTAATAGATCTAGCTAGAGCAGAGATTTACAATGCAATATTACAGAAACAAAGGATGATATAATGGAAAAAAAATAAAACCAACTATCTAATGCTTAAAGTTTTACCCCCAAAGGGACAAATGTATGAAATCGTATGTTGTGCAGAAAATCATACGCAATGTATGAAATCGTATGCAACTGAATTTATCCAATGACTAGTTTTGCAAGGCAAGATATCAGATCGGACACAACAGGGATGAATTCGAATGCAGCTGAATTCATACCAATGATGGGAAAATTAAGTATAAGTCAAATAAAAATAATATCTAAATATACTAAGATGGATGCCATGGTTGTATACTCCTTGGATGATGATCTAACAACAATGTTGTCCATTGTAACCTACAAAAAATACCCCAAAGCTCCTTTTATTTAAGCTAATTTTACAAATATCATCAAAAAAAACTATTTAACCACTTATACTCACAGTAATCAACCAGGTTGATTACTGTGAGTATAAGTGGTTAAATAGTTTTTTCATTTTGAGGAATCAGGTGGGTGGTAAAATTAGACTAGGTTGTTAGGTTAAATTAGGTTTTAGGCTTGATTTAGATGAAACTGGTTGTATTCAATTTTATCAAATTGTTCGATTTTGTTGGGAATCTAACGATGCCCATATTAGGTTAAAAATCCAAATGGGTGCCTAAATTAGGTACACATGTGATTTGGATAAAATTTGATGCATATGGTTTTAACAGATACGTCCAATTTCATTGGGATCATCCAATTTTGTTGGAAATAGTACAATTAAGTTACTTTTTATTTCTTTTGGCACAAATATCGAGATAGGGATTTTTTAGGGTGATTTACACATTATTAGGATAATTAGGATGTCTTAATAACATTAGTAATTTGGAAGTGTGTCCAAATTTGGTGGCTATATTTTACCCCCTCTTTAGGGATACCCCCTTCAAGTTTTGTAAGAAATTCATGATTTATTGCAAAACTTGAAATTCAAAGTGAAAATGGGGTAAATTAGGATATAAAATAGAAATTAGGGTAAAAAACCCTAATTCATTTTTTATTTTAGTTTTAGTGAATTTTGCTTTGGAGAAAATAGGTAAAATGGCTACTATAGTGCATTAGGTAGATAAATTTTACATCAAGAGTGATGGTAGCGATGAGAATATCCGGGTAAGTGATTATATCCTCTCAAGTTTGGAATTTTTTGGTTGAGTTTAGATTTTTAGATTTTTTTTTATGCGGCCTGCCATCATGCAGTCGTAGCAATGAAATCCGATTGTCACAAAAAAATTGGACGTCTGAATTCATCAAAAACTATGTTTGAATTTGATAAATTTGAATGATTTTCAACAAATTTGTACATACGATTTTGTACGTATTAGGTCTGATTTTGCAAATTCAGATGTACGATTTCATCTTCGTGCATTCGATTTTGTTTTTAGGTCCAATTTTAGACATTAGGACTAGAATTTTAGCATTTTTATTTTTGTTTGTGTAATTTTTGTGAATAATTTATTTATTTATTGGTTTTTTTCTTCCATGGAGGATCACTTAAGGGTCACGAGTGGCGATATAATGGTTTCAAGGGTCAGGTTGGATCTCTTAGTGTATATGAGAGAGATATTCTCATCGTAGTGGGGCTTAATCATGTGGTTGAGATGCCACATATAGAGGTAGACTATAGTCTACTTACTACATTGAATGAGCATTGGTATCTAGGCTCATCTACTTTTTGATTTTTGATAGGGGAGATGGCCCCTACTTTAGAGGATGTATGAAGGATCCTCAAGGTGCACATTAGAGGATAGTATGTATATTAATCTTTGGACCAAGGTCGGGCCATGTGAAATTTGATAGGAGACCCATATTTTGTTATTGAGCAAAGTGTAGTCGGTATAGATTGGATCATTATAATAGATGGAGTATCTACTTTAATAGTGGTATTTTTGGAGATAGTGGGAGGACTATTATTATGCCACCAGAGTGGTCAAAAATTGCCATGGGGATTGGTCAAGGTTATGGCCAATATGTGAGACACTATCATGCGGTTTTCTTGGGGTCCTTACATTTTGTGTCGCTTGTACCAGACCTTGTTTATGGTCATGTACAAGAAGGGCACTAGTTTGGTATTGGCCTCATTTCTACAGGTATGATGCTGGGAGCACATTACAGTGAGGAGACCTAGAGGATTTCCTATTTAACCCATAGTATTCCATTGGGGTCCATTGGTTGGGTGTTTTTTGAGGAGAGGTGATCTAAAGGAGGCCAAACAAATGATAGATGAGATGACCTTGGTGTGGATTTATTGGAGACCCTAGAGAGGACACTACGGATGGGAGAACAATAAAGCAAATTTGGCTTATGTTAGGTGAGTACAATGGCTCTGCATGGATCAAGTAGAGATAGAACTCCATCACATCGATCAGGTACTATGTCAGTTTGGTGTAGTATAGGGGATTCCAAAGATTCATATATTTTCCTATTCTTGAGTTGTGCGAGATTCGACAACCACTAATGGGTGGCCAAATATAACCGAATTTATGGAGGTGGATGAGGATGATCCAAAGGTCACCTTGAAATAGGGTGATGATGCAGGGGTTGTGGTGGATATTTTTCTTGGTATACTAGCGTTTGTCCAGCGAGGCTCACTCAGGAGAGAGGGATAGCTGGGTAGATACAAGAGGCCTTTCGAGTTGTTCATATTCAGTTATCATCTAGATATAGAGGAGAGGGATATAGAGAGAGGCCACCATAGAGATAGCGGCCTCATATGTGAGGAGGGTTTTGGTCCCATAGGGTTTAGATGTGAGGGATACTATGGTCATGGGGGTTTGCTCAATAGGCTCTCAGGATTTGAGGGGAGGAGACAGTACCAATAGGAGGGAGGCTCATGATAGGATGCTCCTTCACTAGGGTAGATAGTGACATCTCCTCAATGAGAGACTCATACTACCCCTAGACTAGATTTGCCCAGAAAGGGTGCTACAAAAAATATGGAGCCAATCAGGCATTACCTCCTATATTATGGTTCATGCATCATCCTCCTTGTGTTAAACTCCTTGCACTCTCCTTACTCACTCTAACATTGCATTCAACTTTGTGTGCTCTCCTTACTACCCTCACAAATGGAACGAATGGTGCTTATACTTTAACCACTACAACCTTGCAAATTATTTTTATTTTCCTCCTTATATATGCAATTCAAAACTTAGGAAGATGTCGACTCTCTTACCACCATTTGAATTTTAAATTTTGGTGCCATTTAAAATTCAAATTTACTTTTATTATAATATTTAAACTTTGATTTAAATATTATAACTTATCTTTTAATATTTTGTCTTTTGCTCTTGAAATATTTTTCAACCTTGCAATAAATAAATATTTTTCAATGGAACCTTTTCTAAATTATCTTTTTATTGCTAACATAACCATAGAGAACCTTGTATTTTTCTTGTAAACATAACCATGGAGAACCTTATTTTTTTCTTGCAAATATAACTATGGAGAACCTTTTTAACCAAATAACACTTTGTCCTTTTATTGCACACACAACCATGAAGAATATTTTTACCTTGATAATTATTGTATCCTTGAGGATATTTGCCTTGAATCTTAATATTTCAACCTTGAAGATGATTTTCAACCATTTCACCTTTGACATCAATGACAACCAATGTACTCAATATTTCCAACAACTGCAAAGTTTAATATTCAAGAGAACAAATTTGGAGAATTTTTGAAGCCACAAAAATCAGATTTTTGGACTGCATTAGAATGAGAAGGAAGAGCTAAATTCTTGGAGAAATTTAGGGCACATTTGAGGAAGTTTAGAGTAGCAAAGTGAAAGGAGGTAAAGCTGCAAAATTTACAAGATTGAGATAGAAAAAGGGTGAACCAAATCACCAAAGAAATTAGCTACAGAAGAAGACCAAAAAGGTATGCAATATTGGTGCAATATAAGTCTATTATTTGAGCATTAAAATCAGTTTTACATTAAGTGTTTGAGAGAACCATATTAGATTTATTATATTCTAAAAAATGAAGTTGAAATAGAAATTATTCAAGTAAAATAAGGTGGTAGCATTTGAGTCCTAAAATATGCAATAGTAAAACAACAAAGATCTAAAGTCTTCTTTGAAAAGGAAAAAGAAGGAAGAAATAATATTAATATTGAATACTATTTTTTTTTGTGGAAAAAATTCCATAAGGGATGCCACTTTTGGGTAAGACCCAAGGAGGCAAGGGTATCTCTTCCACCAAAATCATGCAAGGCTCGCACCTAGCCTACCACCTTTTACACACTCAAGGAGCATGCTTGAAACAAAAACATAAGAACACACAAACATAAGCACACAATAAGAAAAAAATAAAATAAAGCATGCTCCTTGAGTGTGTTGATAATAAAAACACAACCAAACACACACACAATAAGAATAAAAAAATATGAACCACATAGAAACAACACAAAAACAACATAATAAAACACAAACACAAAAAAATAATACAAAAAACTAAAAAGACAACAAAAAAAAACACGAAAAAACAAAAAAAAACCAAAAACTAAAAAAAAAAACAACCAAAAACAAAAACATAGAAAATACTCACACACCAAAACACAAAATCATAAAATAACACAAACATATAGAAACAACAACAATAATTAAAAACAACAACACTAACAAGCACAAAAACACCCAAAACAAACTAAGCCATTGGAGCTATTGAAAAATCCCTTGAAAATATCTATCAAGGAAAGAGTTGAAGAATAGCACCAAAACAAAAAAGATCACAATAATTGCATAACAACAACAAGGGTCTAAAATGGCACACCAAAAAGGGAACTATCATCCATATGATCTACAAAAAAAGCTATTGATTGTTCAGACAAAACCCTTGAACATCCTCTATCAAGGAAATTAATGAAGAAACATTTTTTTTCAAAAGTTTAGGATCCTATCATAAAAAAATCTCTGCACTACTCATCAATTTAAACATAGCTTCTTGCATTACCATCAAGATACTAAACAAGAAGAAGATCAGTCCTAATTTGTTTTGGCAACCACTTAGGAGGATAACAATAGCACTTAAAATATCCTTTGTCAAGAGCCCAATTTGCCATAGCATTTGCCACTTTATTATCTTCTCTAGGCACATGATGAAAATAACCTCTTGAAATTTATTTAGGATTAACCTAATCTTATTGATAATCTTTTGGATTCTCTAATCCATTTTATTAGACCCTAAAGTTAATTTTAGGTAATTGATCATAACTTGAGAGTCTGATTTTGCAATCACCCTTATCCACCCTATCTTTAGAGCCTCCTACAAGCCTCTCAAAATATCCTGAACTTCTACTAAGTTATTGGATAGAATTCCTAATCTACCTATCCTCCAATCTACCTATCCCTCATATACTAACTCTTCCAGGATTTCCTTTGGATGATCCATCTATATTGATTTTTATGAAGTCTTCTAGGGGAGGTGGCCATTGTTGAGTTCTATCCATCATTGGTTGGTCCCTTTCTTCCTTCTATGTTGGTCTAATCCATTTCTTATCTTTAATAAAGCCATAATTTGTTGCCATAGTTGATTTGAATGTGAGGATGAGTTAATAAATATTGTGCAGTCTCTCTTACATTTTCTATGGTCTTAAGCTAGACATAGTGGATGTCCCTACTTTCTTATTGAAATATTTACTTGTTTCACTCCTTACAGATGTTCAAAGGAATAATAGTCATACATGTGCAAACTATATAGTTTACATAACAATCATTTCCTTCTTATTTGCTCCAATCTATCCATAGTTTTTCTATGGATTTTTCATTGGACCATCTTAATTTAATAAGAGAAGCAATCATCTTCCATAATTTGTATCTATGGGGCATTCTATGAACAAATGGTTAATTTTTTTATTGTTATCCCAACATATTACACATTTAAAAGGCCCATTAAAACCTTTCTTCATAAGCTACTCCCATATGAGAACCCTTTTATGGAGCAACAACAAACTAAATTTTTTGACTTTTACCCATAACTTTTGAGCCCATAATTGATGTAAAAGATCTTGATCTTGATGGAGATTAATAGGGCTTAAGGGTAAGTAGCCTTGAGCAACAATGTACTCACCATACCCTAAACTATTCTAGCCAGTGCAGTCCTCAACTTGTGACCATGAAGGTGACTTCATTTGAAGGATTTTGTAAATATCCTTTTCATGAGATTCAAAAGGTTGGATTGGTCAATATTCTACTAGGATACCACATCTTCCCACCTCAACATTTCTTTTTTGATATGTATAGTTGTAGGCCCAAACTTTTTGCACCACTTTCTCCCAGGCTAATGGATCCATGCCTGAAAGGGGAAGGGAAAATCAAGGATCTATAACTCGAATGAGAAGTGCTTCTGATGCATCCACTTTTGTTTTTATCCATGAGTGGGGTGGGGTTCACCAGGATACACTTGCTATGGTGGTTTCCACGCCTAGGTAAAGTAGTAGTTTGATGTGTTCTTTATTTTTTAAAAGCATACACCTAGGATTTGGCCAAAATGTAATATCTACCTAGCTATATGCAATTCAATTTTGAATGAATACAAAGAATACAAACCTATCTAGAAAAGTATTGTAAGGTTTAACTAATATGTAAAGGTTTTATCTATGTTAACATATTCTCTTTTTGTGTTTTTGGTGTTTTGTGAAAAGTGTAATAAAGTCTATATTTTTAGGAGTTTTTAAGTTTTCTGATTTAATATAGATGCATATAGAATAGAGAATATAAATTTAATTATGAAATAATGAATTTTGAGCACTTACCTAACATGAATGTTTGATTTTTGATAATATTGGTTGTGTAGTACAAAATCAAATGCAAACAGGATGAAATCAGATGTACGATTTTGTTAGACAAAATCAGATGCATATAGATTCAGTTGAAACCTACAATTGCACAACAAAATACTATATTTTAAAATCAAGGAAGGGGGATCTACATAGGACATAGTATATCATGGTATATAACAGTAAAATCCCCTCTGTTCTTTTAGCCAACCGTAGAGAAAATGGAAAATTAATTATTTTAATATGCAACATGTGATAATAAAGTAATAGATATAGCTATAGTAGAGAGATACAGTACAAGATTGTAGAAATAAAGGATGATATAATGGAAATAAAATAAAACCAACTATCCGATGCTTGAATTTTTACCACCAGAGGGACACAGGTATGAAACTGTATGCTATGCACAAAATTGTACGCAATTAGATTTATCCAACGACTAGTTCTGCAAGGCAGGATATCATATTAGATGCAACAGGGATGAATTTGGATACAACCGAATTCATACCAATGATGGTAAAATTAAGTATAAGTAAAGTAAAAACAAGATCTAGATATACTGATAGTGATGCCATGGTTGTATACTCCTTGAATGATGATCTAACAATGACATTCTCCACTATAACCTGCAAAAAATACTTCAAAGCTCCTTTTATTTAAGTTTTTCTTGCAAATGTCATCAACCAGGTTAATTACTATGATTCTAAGTGTTTAAATGATTTCTTCATTTTGAGAAATCAGGTGGGTGGAAAAATTAGACTAGGTTGTTAGGTTAAATTAGGTTTTAGGCTTGATTTAGATGAAACCGGTTGTTTTCAATTTTATTGGATTGTTCGATTCGTTATGAATTTGACAATGTCCATATTAGGTTCAAAATCTAATTGGGAACCTAAATTAGGTACACGTGTGATTTTGATAAAATTGGATGCATATGGTTTTATCGAATACGTCTGATTTTGTCGAGATCATCCGATTTTGTTGGAAAGAGTACAATTATTTTTATTTCTTTTGACACAAATATTGAGATAGGGATTTTTGAGGGTGATTTACACATTATTAGGATAATTAGGATGTCTTAATAGCATTAGTAATTTGGAATTGTGTCCAAATTTGGTGGCTAGATTTTCCCCCTCTTTAGCACATTTATGAGCAATAAATGCGTTAAAGAGAATGTAGCAAAAATGTATGTTATGTTGCAACAAATTTTCAATTTTTATTTTATAGTTACTATCAAGGATACCCCCTTCGTGTTTTGTAAGAAATTTACAATTTATTGCAAAAATCGAAATTCGAAGTGAAAATGGGGTAAAATAGGGTATTAAATAGAAATTAGGGTAAAAAACCCTAATTCATTTTTTCTTTCAGTTTTAGTGAATTTTGCTTTGGAGAAAATAGGTAAAATGGTTACTACGGTGCATCGGTTAGATAAAGTTCACATTAGGAGTGATGGTAGTGGTAAAAATATCTGGGTAAATGATTATATCCTCTCTTTAGATTTTTTTATTGAATTCAGTTTTTTAGATTTTTTTTATGCGGCCTGCCATTGTATGGCCACAACGATGAAATCAGATCATCGTGAAAAAATTGGATATATGAATTCATCAAAAAATGCATTTGAATTTGACAAATTTGAATGATTTTCAACAAATTCATACGTACAATTTTGTACGTATTAGTTCCAAATTTGCAAATTCGGACGTACAATTTCATCTTCGTGCATCCGATTTTGTGTTTAGGTCTAATTTTGAGGATCAGGTTGGAGCTCTTAGTGTATATTAGAGAGATATTATCATCGTAGTGGGGCTTAATCATATGGCTGAGATGCCATGTATAGAGGTAGACTATAGTCTACTTACTACATTGACTGAGCATTGGTATCTAGGCTCGTCTAATTTTTTATTACCGACAAGGGATATGTCCCCCACTTTAGAGGATGTATGGAGGATCCTCAAGGTGCCCATTAGAGGATAGTATGCATATCATTCTTTGTCCTAAGATCAGGCCATGCAAAATTTGATAGGAGACCCATATTTTTTTATTGAGTAGAGTGGATTCGATATAGATCAACTCATTGTAGCAGATGGAGTATCTAATTTAACAATGGTGTTAGCAGAGATAGTGGGAGGACTCTTATTATGCCACTAGAGTGGTCAAAACTTGCCATGGGTATTGGTCAAGGTTGTGGCCAATATGTGAGACTCCAGCATACGGTCCACTTGGGGCCCTTATATTTTGTGTTGTTTGTATCAGAACTTGTTTAGGGTCATGTACAAGAAGGGTACTAGTTTGGTATTGACCTTATTTCTACAGGTATGGTGCTGGGAGAACATTACAGTGAGGATACCCATAGGGTTTCCTATTTAGGATGTAGAGGATGGATGAATCGCAATATTTCATTGGGGTCCATTGGTTGGGTATTTTTGGAGGAGAGGTTCTCTAGAGGAGGCAAGAAGTATGATTGATGAAATGACTATGGTGCAAATTTATTAGAGACCCTATAAAGGGCACTGCAGATGGGAGGAAGATCAAGAATATTTCACTCGTGTGAGGCAAGTACAATGGATCTACATGGAGTGAGGATATACAGATCTCCATCGTATCGATCGGGTACCACATCAGGTTGGTGTAGTACAAGGGATTCCAAATATTTGGATTTTTCTCTATTTTTGAGTTGTGTGAGATTCGACGACCACTAATGGGTGACTGGATCTAAGCAAATTTATGGAGGTGGATGAGGATGATGCAGAGTTCACCTTGGTAGAGGGTGACGATGTAGGTGTTTCGAATGGATATTCTTCTTGGTATGTTAGTGTTTATCTTACAAGGCTCACTTAGGAGAGAGGGATAGTTGGGTAGATATAAGAAGCATTTCAGGAGGTTCATAGGCAATGCTCATCTAGATTTTGAGGAGAGGGATAGAGAGAGAGGCAACCATAGAGATAGGGGTCTTATATGTGAGGAGGGTTTTGATCCCATAGGGTTTAGATGCGAGGGAGGCTATGGCCATATGGGTTTTCTCAGTAGGATCTCAATATTGAGGGGAGGAGGAGACAACACCGGTAGGAGGGAGGCTCATAGTAGGATTATCCTTCATCAAGGAATATAGTGCCCTATCCTCAATGAGAGACTCATACTACCCCTGGATCAAATTTGCCCAGAAAGGGTGCTACAAAAAATATGGGAGAGTCAAAAAGTGTTTGAGAGCTGGATGCTCTATGGGCAGAGAATGAAGATATGAGGAGTCATATCACCATTCAGGTGAGTTGCATTCAATAGTTAGAGGGATAAATATCATAGGTACAGTCTTGTGATCTAGGTTCAGGCTCAATTGACTCGGATGCAATAACATGAATTATCGTGATAGACAATTCTATGATCACATTCTATAAGGAGCATGGCTTTCGACCAATCCTCAGGGAGTAGTGCATTACATGGTTCCTTGATAGCAGCATATGTAGATGCTACCTTGGTGGCACAACGTATAACCTTCTATCAGATGCTATATTTTTAGGTAGTACCTTAGGGTTAGAGAGCTTCATTACCTCCAAAGTTAGCTGCTCCTAGTCATTCTAGATCAGCTTCAGTATCTGGGGCTCCTCAATTTTGTGAGCCTAGACCACCTCTAGGTGATGACACCCAAAGTTCTAAGATTTCTAAAGGATGATACACTAAGCTAGTTTTTGTGGTGTATCCCCTAGTGATTGAGTATACCAATTTCATGATTGCGGTATACCAATCGATTGATTTTTGTGTACTCTATTAAATATTTTGATAGTATATATATACATATATTTATGGTTTATATAATGTGTGGATGATGTTGATGTGTGATGTAATTTGCTTTTGATGATCTACATAATATGATTTTATTTCTTATTTTTATGGTTTTTGATGTTCATTTTCTAATGCTTTAATCAAGATATCATTGTAGAGAAGTAGAATGTAATTTAGAGTAACTGATGTTTGTGATTTAGTGTGATTGAATTGTTTGTAAAAGAAGGATAATTGTGTTAGGAAGTATATCCTTATGATCTTGATCAATTAGCAATAATATCTTGAAGATGTGTGTTTTTTTATGACTATTTATGGAGGTTGTTTGCTCGCTTTAGTCGTGAAGTGGATCTTGTGGGAGGTTTTTTTATATTTCTAACCTTGAAGGGTTATGATCCAAAAATATTTTGAGTTTTTTGATTGCAAGAAATGTAGTTGATCATAAGTAATGTGTGTGATTTAAGATTAATTTTATTTTAATCTTAAAAAGAGGTTTTTGTACAATGATAGTAATCAAGCATGATAAATTTGGATGAAAAAATTGTTCTAGGCATAATATTCCTAAAGGATTTTTATTAGGGTTTTCTCATGCCATCATAACGAAGTCAAATTGTAGTTGATATGAAAAATAATTTTGGTATGACTTCTGCTAATCAACCTTCATGGACAATTTTGGTCAAGGAGCATTGTAGTTGACATGAATTCTACTAATCAACCTTTAAGGAGAATTTTGGTAATTTCGAAGATGATTTCAAATTGATCAAGAACCAATGTGTGATTTGTGTATTCATTTTTCGTCTTGATCTTAGTTATGATACCAAATCTCTCAAGGATAAAAGGTGTGTTCTAATAAAATTTATTTACCATTTTTGAGTAAGGTAGTGATACAAGCCAATTTTAGGAACCAATGTGTGTGCAAAAGATGTATTTTTTTACCATGATTGTATACACTTAGTTAGATTTATCAACTAGGTAATACAAGCTATAAAAAGCTAGCTAATCCACACACAAATATTTGTTTGTACAAAATAAGGTCACTAATGTGACAGACATATCACCATGCATAAGGATATAGCCATTTCCAAGCAGACTTGATGCCACCTAACTTGTAATCAGGATCACCCTATGGTGTTAAAATAACTAAGGAATTTCAAGGATTCAAGCTCATTAACCTCTTTTTTTTTTAATTTCTCTGAGTAGGAATTCTTGTTCACTTTTTATTTTTGAACAAAGAGATTTTATTTGCTTTGTAGTAAAACTATTTGTTATTATATGTTCACTCTAGTTTTTGTTGTTTTTGATGTTGGAACGGTCTTTCCCTATCTGTGGGCTATGAGTTTTGATATTTTGGATCTGTCATAGTTAAGAGAGACGATTAGAACAAGAATAGAAGGAAAGAATTAAGCAATATTTTCTTACTATTTTCCTTGCCTGATATTATCTCTCATCCTACTCCTTAAAAAGGTCAAAATATATTTTTTGCTATGTTGTCTCATCGAGGTAAGAGGAACTTATTAATTTCCCAGTTCTGTCCATCCATGTTCTACTGAACGAACTTTTGAGAAAAGTAGGAGCAGACAAGTAAAGGCCAATATTTCTCATGGAGAAAATGGGGGCCTACTTTGCACAAAAAATATTTGAATAAGAGGCTTATAATAAAAAGAAAGAAAAAAAAGGTTTTTTTTTTTGGCTTGGGCCATAAAAAATAAAATTGTCTATTCTTTGCATATTCAGACGGATTTTCGTTCAGACTTTTACTTACATAAAAACATGTAAGATTTGTAGAATCTCATTTTGGAGAAACATGTATTTCTGGGCATGAAGGTTGGTGTGAAACAGGATGAATGGTTGGAGCGGATACTTTTGGATCTCTCTAATCCAAACAAATTTGGAAAGATTTAGTTCTCCATATAAAATAATTCCAGTATTCGTGCGGTTTATACTATTCCTCTTTCCAGCACTATTTGTTCCTTTTGTAAAATAAGGAGTTTTTATGTCCCGTTATCGGGGACCTCGTATAAAACTAATACGTCGTCTGAAAGATTTGCCAGGACTCACCAAATATCGAAGAATTGATCGTGAGAAAGAGAAAAAATCTCGATATCGCATCCGTCTAGAAGAAAAACAAAAATTGCGTTTTCATTACGGACTGACAGACCGACAATTACTTCAATATGTCCGTATCGCTAGAAGAGCCGAAGGATCGACGGGCGAGGTCCTATTGCAATTAATTTTGTTTGGGATACTTACCCATTTTGTAGAGGAGCAAGGGATTTTATTTGGGTAGGGAGGAGCTTATCCTTTTGCCAATTCTTAGTATTTTAGACCATGCATATAATAGGATAGCAAACAATTTTTTTTTGTTAAGGAGCTAGGACTACTACATAGCATCATCTTCCTTTGTGCAAAATTATATTTAAATGTGTAAGTGTAATTTGGCTCAAAATGTGGCAAGATCAGTTTCCAAACTTCAAAAATTATTTAGAGGAGTAATGTTTTTGGTTCAAGAGAGATTTATAATCATGTAACATTGTAAAAGGCTAACACCTAATGTTGTAATGGTTGTAAATCATATGAAAATGAGCATTCATACACAAATTGATGAGAAATAACACATAACAAGAAATGTATCTTCCATTAATTTGAATCAATCCATGTTACAAATCCATCCCTCTTAGGGATACCCATTCGATACAACAATTACAGTAGGAAAGATCCCTCGCAAGGGTAGGTGTATTTCAATGCCTTCTACAATGACACGAACTGCTCCAAGGTGTAGATGACCTTCTTCTCCATGATTAGAGGTATTTGTTGCCTTGCATGTCAAAACCCTGTTAGTCCTGCGTGTGCAATAAACAACAAGAGGCATATCAGTAATAAAGGAGGCCTCTCTTGATGAGGCTTTTGGAGGAAGATTGTACAAAATATGTCATAGCAACATGAAATCAAGAAAGTGCAAGAAACATGTTAAACTACATTAAACATGATAATTCTACCATTAAGACTGTAAAGGAAACATCAATCAATCTATCTAATGCCTCAATTATGAATTTGAAAGCATGAAAGCATAGAAAATACCATTAGTATCTTGATTGCAAGAATGAAAGAAAAGTGACTAAAAACCTCTAATTCTATCAGTCAAAGTCTCTATTAAAGCAAATAAACATGAAATATGCTTAATCTAATGAAGTTAAAAATATCCTATGATTAGAAAATAGAGAAATCAGAGATAATACCCTGACCATGGCTCTGTCCCATGGTGAGCACTGTTAGCCATGGCAATGCTGAGCCTGAGATATGTTTACCCTCCAATTCAGGGGTTGAATCTCTGAATCTCTCTACCAAATTGATGGTCAAGGGTCACCTCTGTGTCCTCTGACTAGTTTGGTGGTTGGATTGCTCAGATTGCACGTGAAGTTGGCGTAATTGAGTTTCTTGGCTCTCCTAGCCTCCTAGGACCTCCATGGCTTGAATTACCATTTTGATCTCTCAATGCTTATGACCAAGCTTTCTCTCAATGCAAATAGGTGAGTAATGAACTCGATAGGGCTTCACCACTCAAATTCTCCTATGCATCTCTCTCTAATCTCCCATTTTGGATGGGGTTCTTATAGCACCTAGGAGGGCTATGTCTTAGCTTCTTGAGGAAGCCAAGATCAAGAATGGATAGCTGGAGCAGTTGGAGGGAAACTTCTAGATCTTTCCACCCCTAAACCACTCGGATCTACAACCAATTGGCCATTGCAACCAATTTTGGATCGGCCAAGGTCCAACTGATTTTGACTTCTAGTCGTGGCTCTGAGGCATGGTCAGCACTGCTAACCATGGGTGTCAACCGTGGCTAACACTGATTAGGCCAAACTACCTAATTGAGTGGTTAGAACCACTGCTATACCTTGGTATTTGTCCAAGGTCTTCCATATGGTCTTCTAGCATGTCCCATATGAGTAGTCACCTCGACATGACACATTTTAGGTGTCTACAGATGCCCCTTTTGAGATGCGTTGTGAGATCGAACAACGTTGAGCAAAAATAGACCTCCTAAAATGATGTCGTAGGTTGGATGATGATCATTAGTCTGATCAACATTAGATGCTCAGGGTCCAGCAAAAGGATGCACATCCTAGAATCATTGCTTCCAACTGGATGGAAGGCTTAAATTTGCAAAGCTTTGGCAAGCTCCAATGGTGATCGGGTAGCTTCAGTGCTACTATAGGCTTCCATGCCATATAGATCCGAAAGGAGGAGAGCTACTAACTGAACTATCATATTTGCTTTTTGCCCCAGCAGAGGGTAAGCTTATGATAGTCATTGGCAATGATTCGTAAGACGAACATAATTTTGACAAGATCAAGGGATCTTCTATTGACTTTGATTATGATTATGATATTATGACTACCCCCTCAAGCGATGAGTCGATGAGGGTAATGACAATTGAATGAAGCGACAAGTCGCTTGACCACTATGAATGACTTTGAACAAAATAAGATTTAGCATTTGATAATTGATTAGGCCTAATCAGCTATGATTGCAACTATTAAGAGTAATTGTACATCTCTATCCCATGGAGCGGTCCAACCTCAATGGCCTTCTTAGGGAATCAAGATGATAGCAATTCCAATTAGGCATGTGTTGAATCATATTGTTTGATGATCTACTAAAAGTGTCATAGAAGAAGTGATATGATTGCTTCGTTCCCATGGAGTAGTCTGATTGTCTAGGCCTTCTTAAGGATTGAAATGAAGCATATCAATTCCATGATGATGAATTTACCCCAAATGTCCTTATGGTAATTTACTCATCTTGTCAGATTGCATGGATCGTAAGTCACTGCAACCACCAAGTGTATAGGGTAAATTACTAGGTACAAGGCACATTTGGATTTTTAGTTTATCTAATTTTTTTCATTATTTTTAATATTTTTGGCAATTCTGGTCAGATGGGTATTTTTAATTTGGCATTTTTTAGCTCCTCACGGTGGGATTTTTGAGCATTTATTATGGTTTTCTAGCCATGTTTGTCAACAACAACTAGATTTTCAAATTTTTCTAGCCACGGCTGACATCCATGATCGAAAAACCCTAGTTCTACGCCTGCGGGTGTCAACCACAGTTAGGCAAAAAATAGGAAATATTTAAAAAATTTGTTATCATTTTTGATGTCATTTTCAACTTGACAACTTGCAAATCTTGAGTGCTCTGAGAGGTGTTTAAACAATTCTGATGTGAAGCGCTGCTACAACTCGACCTCACCACCAACCGCATTGATGGCAGCCCAACCTGGAGGAGTCGGTGCTACTAAGGTAGAAGCACACAAAACCCTTGACCATTATTTATTTTTACTGGTTTAAAATTAACCTCATTAATTAATGGGTCAAATGAACATCATTAAATCATTGGTAATGAACCTCACCCTAGTTAGGTTTAGCTTAGGTTAGCTTAAGGGGAGGGTTAAAATTTTTGAAAATTTTTTTTTGTTTTTTTTTTTTATTATTATTATTTTTTATTTATTATTATTTTTTTTGGGGGGTCTCGGGATGAGGAAGGACCTTGAAAAGGCCTTCCCTCTTGATCTCGGCTGGTAGGTGCGATCTCCAATTGGTAAATTGGGGGTCATGATTGTCAGCCATGGTGGGATTTAAATCCCAATGGTCATAAAATTGATCACCATCCCGATCGTGGGTCTGAGCCATGGTTCGATGACCATTAGGAAATTTTTTAATTTTTTAAATTTTTTTGAATTTTTAAAGGTGTTAATTGATTTTTTTTAAAATTTTGAGTGCATTTTTTATTTTTATGTGCTTTTATGATTTTATGATTTTGTTTGTCATTTTTAAGTCACTTTTTATGTATTTTTGGTTGATTTTTTTTACTTTTGCCTTATTCTTCCATCGACCAGACTTTGACTATGAGGGCGAGGGAATCAGATATCCTTCGTAACCTATGAGATGCCCTGACTTAGGTGGAGCAGGATTGGTTTAGGGCTATGGGATTTGGCTACGTCTTGTGCCTCCCCACCATTAGGGTTGATTAGGCCTACATGACTGCATTGGCTCGATGTTGGGATGCATGGACCAATACCTTTCACCTATCGATAGGTGAGATGACTATTACTCTAGAGGATGTCTACCACATATTTTGACTCCCTCTGGATGGTGAGGCCATCACATATTCATCTATGGAGGTGAAGGATGCAGTATTCATGATGATCTTTGGTGCTCATAGTGAGGTAACATAATGACACTCGAACCATGGAGGGGTCCACATTGAGCATTGGTACACCCAATAGGTCTTCTCCCAATGAGCAACTATTTTTATGCACCTGATCATGCAGATTGTCCTACCTGACTCTTCTAGAGTGAGGTTCCCTTGGAACCTCTTGGCTAGGATGCAGGATGTCTTAGTGAGCCCTATTGATCAACCTTTGATCCTATCCTGGGGGAGTGCCCTACTAGCGTAGCTCTATAATGAGCTGTATCATATTACATAGAGGAGTAGAGTAGGCATCGATTGTAGCCTATTACTTCAGATCTAGGGGTGGTAGCATATTAATATTGAGTGCCCCACTAGTTTACCACTCGATATTGGCACCATTGAGGAGGTGCACTAGTGTTATGCAACATGTTGGCCTCATGAGTAGGAGGGCTTCTAGAGTAGGTCTCATGTAGGGGACCTGGATTACTACATTGGATAGTTCTCATGACTACAGGTGGACGAGGTGGATTGGCACCCATACCTAGACTACCCTCCATGGATGGAGGTCGATGATCGACTGCAAGCACATAGAGATAGATGGCTCCTCGGATGCAAGTTTGAGGTATAAGAGTTATTTTACTTCTCTCATGTCACTAGATAGTTTAGGATTAGGTAGGACATTCTAGAGCTGCCTACCATCTACCATCACCTCACTCTAGAGAGGGACTTGGCATGGCCTAGGGTGACTCCACTAGGTGATGAGGATGATGAATTTTAGGAGTCAAGGTTGATATATGTAGGGACTACTCTTGATTATGACACTTGGTGGACACTCAGGGTATGGTAGGGTTTTGAGGGCCCCTTGGGTAGGATAGTATATGATGTAGTAAGGGTGTTGAGGGAGTAGAGGTCGACCCTCATGATCATCGAGTCTGTTAGAGGATTGAGGGTGGATGGGGTGAGGGAGGAGCTATAGAGGATGCACCTCTAGTTGAGGAGGAGGGTGACACTCTCGAGGAGGGTGAGGCCACACCTGATAGTGAGGTTGGGTAGCTCAGGGCCTAGGTTGCTAGCCTATAGACTCAGGTAGGCTCTCTATAGACATAACTTCTACATCGAGATACCACCATTGCTACCTTATAAGCAAAGGTTGGGGATCTATAGTCTCAAATCATAGTAGGGTAGTCTTAGTGGTGTGGCTATGAGGAGGAGAAGACTACTCTACAGGCTAGGATTGCCTTGGTAGATATAGAGATACAATGGGTTACAGGCCAGTGCATCCTCCTACAGTCTCATCTAGATGCTCTTAGGGCACAACATGATGCACTCAGGGTTGAGAGGGGAGATCCCTCTACTTCATAGGTTGCTCTAGCACCACCAGCTGCTCCAGTAGCTCAAGTAGTATAGGGATTAGCAGGGCTAGATCAGGGGGTAGAGATCAGGAGACTCCGGGCTCTAGTGCAGTAGCACATCGATGATAGAGCATGAGATTCTGCCTACATCACTTCCTTGAGAGGATCGATTCAGCTACTTGGGGGTGAGGTTCTGGAGATGCCCATGGCTTCAGGCTCTCAGAGGACTCACACTCGGGAGACAGGCCAGTCTTCATCTCGCTCTAGCCACAGGAGTCACAGATCAGAGAGGACCTCTGGTGCTAGTTCTAGATGTAGGGATGGTGGAGGCGAGGGTGGAGCCTCATAGACTGGGGGGGTGCTACTTAGTATAGATCTATGCTAGATGCTTGTACCATTTTTGTGTGTAAGGTCGAGGACCTACACAGTTGTAGCCTACGGGTATTTTTGACATATGTCGATGTACTACTTATTATATATTTTTGATACACAAAAAAAAAAATATATATATATATATATGATTAGACATTGAGACTTATTATATGTGCAATTTATTTTTTTTATTATTTTTAGATTTTATGAGATGCATATGGATGCAATGCTTAGATGTGATGTTTATTTTATGCTAGATGATGGATGTATGATTTTAGATGCAATGATATATATGTGTAGATGGACTACTTATGATGAATGTATATGAATGCAATGTTTGTTGTTAAATGCATGTTTAATTTATTGTACTTGTATGCATTTAATTTATGTTGTTATGACATAATCTATGCCATGTATGTATTGCATATATATATATATTTGCTGATGATTTTTTGTAAGTGGACATGTATGCTTTAATCACTTAAAACATCATGTATGAATGCAATATGAGTTTAACAATCTAATGGATGACACCACATAATGTATAACAATCATGAAATGTAATTGCTATATCTTTTTATGAAAATTGATAAATTGTGCACCCATATGTGAGATGCAATTATATATGGTTTCTATTCATAAGCTTTTGTAAATTAAAATAATATGGATAACATAGTCAGTGGCCATTTAAATATCATTTCTGACATCCATCCGGTATCTAACCTATATTATAAATAATTCTAATAAACAAACTCTCATAAAAGAAATTGATTTTTGATGATTGCATTGAAAATTGGTTGTTGCTATTTGGGAATTTTTGAGGCTTTCCATGAGACTCAAACACCTTAGTTGACTTATCAAAAGTTGTATACTGACCATACTAGACTTCTGAAATATAAGGCTTTTGCTAGGATAGACCCTAACTATTCATTATCCCTGTGTGTGCAAATGAGTATATTAGATAAGGCATAAGCATACCCCGATGTCAGGTAAGATTCTTTCAGCCCATTGCTAAGATTGGGGATCCTCAAATGTCTATCCAATCCTAGGTTTAGATTTTAGTTGGACTAGACCACTAGGTGATATAGGACACCTGAAGCTAGCTCTTCCACATTCAAACATTGGTTTGCACAAAAGTGAAATGCTAATGTATCAGACATATCATCATGCGTAAGGTATGGTAGTGCTGACAATTCCAGGGATTCAAGCTCACCCCTTTCTTTTCTTTAATTTATTGGGATACTTGCTCATGTAAAGTGATAAGAATCACTATTTATTTTGTACTTCTATTTTAGTGATAAAAACCATTATTTATTTTGTACTTTTCTTTTCTTTTTTCTTGAGCAAGGGATTTGATACTGATTTGATTTCACTTTGAATTTGATCTTGATTTGATTTGATTTATGAGGATTTAACTTTGGAATTTCACTCGAGGATTTTGCTCCTTCATTTGTAAGCAAGGGATTTATTCGGGTAGGGGGCAAGCTTGTCCTTTTTCCAATTGCCAATATTTCTCAGATCGTCCACATAGGGGGATAAGCAAGATAAAATTTTCACCTCAGGATACCTGGTCCCACTTCATAGCATTCATCTGTCCCTCGTCCTAATTAGGATTGTTTAGTTTGGATATTAGTGATAGGATTCTGATATGCTAAGTGCTATCAAAACTAGACCTCATCTACAAAAGCAAAGCAAGCTTTCTACCAAACTCTTGAGAAGACCACTAGGTATGGTTGAGTGATCGAAAAACCTTAGTATATTCTTCATAGCAACAAGAAGGGTTGTGTTGAAAAACACAATTACTCACACGGGTGATGAATGATGATGATAGTGCAAAGATGCATGATTGAAATACAAATGTGGTGTCATTTGTAATACTACCAATACAAACTATCCTAATGCAAGTGCGATGGATGGATATGCCTAATGCAATGCAAAATGAAATGCATGCGATAACTGGAATGCGATGATGCAAATGAAATGCAATGTGCAATTGTTTTTGAAATTTTGATATTTTCCAATTTTTTTAGATTTTACTACTTTTTAATTTGACCAAAGGGCTTACAGATGCCTTTGGAGCCTTTTACTGGATGACCAAAGGGCTTACAGATGCCTTTGGGGCATTTTGATGGTTTTAGGCATAAAATGCTTTAAGGTGAAGGATGTTGAGAGGTTCAGGCTCTTCAACCCCTTCCAACGATGTCAAGCGATATGTCCTAGGTCCAATATTCTTAGAGATGATATAAGGACCTAACCAATTAGCCATAAATTTGTCTCATATTTTTGGTGGTAGATTTGAGTTCTGTTGGTTCTCTTTCAGCATAAGATCACCAACCTCAAAGTCTCTCAGATGGACTTTGTCATTGTAAGCTCATTTTAAGCGCTCTTGATAAATGTGAAGATGCTCAAGGGCATTCACGTGATGTTCATCAAGTAGCATCAATTGATCTAGGTGAGCTTGCCATGCAGTGTCATCATCGATGAACTCTTTCAATGTGATGCACAATATTGGAATTTCCAACTCTAAGGGCATAATGGCCTCAGTGCCATATACTAGTGAAAATGGAGTTGCCCTAGTGGGTGTCCGAATACTAGTCCTGTAAGCCCATAATGCAAGGGGTAGCTGGATGTGCCAATATTTATGATGTTCTTGTACCATATTTTTCAATATGGATACCACTATCTTGTTTGAAGCTTCAGCCTACCCATTTGCCTATGGATAATATGGAGTCACAAAACTATGTTTGATCTTGTACTTGAATGTCAAAGCTCTCACAGTTTTGTTTTTGAATGATGTTCCATTATCCAAAATTATCTTGGATGGTATCCCAAAATGACTTATGATATTGGTGAGTATGAACTCAGCAATACGTGCTCTAGTTGTCATTGTTAATGGGATTGCTTCCACCCACTTAGTAAAGTACTCAGTAGCCATAATAATGAATGTATGTCGGCCCGATGATGGAGGAGAGATCTTACCGATGAGATCCAAACCCCACTGAGCAAATGGCCAAGCCACTTGAATGGGCTGTAAGGCCTATGATGGTAGGTGTGCAAGATTAGCATGATGCTGGCATTTAATGCATTTCCTAACATACACATTGCAATCCTTCTCCATAGTGGGCCAATAATAACCCATGTGAAGGATGCACTTGATGATAGCCATGCCATTGAAATGGCCACCGCACGTACCATCGTGAGCTTGCAAAATTGCCCAAGATGATTCTTGGGGCTCAAGACAATGAAGGAGAACTCCATCATAGCTTCGATGATACAAAATATCTCCTAACAAGACATACTTTGTCACTTTCTATTTAAATGTGCACTTCATGGCACATGATAATCCCTGAGGGATTACACCAAGCTTAAGGAAGTCGTATATCTATGACATCCAGTTCTGATAGCTCTCAACCTCAACTGACAAGACAACATGTTCCCCCTATGGTTTAACATTCACAAATGTATACTGGGAAACAACCTTATGGTGGATGGTAGTACCACTCCCCGTAGGATCCTATGAGATCAAAGACCCCCAGGATGCTCCCTTGAGAAAATATCTGGCTCTGTAGAACCATTCATGGTTTGGTTCTACCTGAATCATGTTGATTGACTCTTTGTTATCCAAAGCTTCACGTTGCACAATAGAGTGTGACAACATTTTTACGTGGATGGTAGTAAAATTGGTAGATGGATTCTGAGGGATTAAGGATCCCAAAGATGCCATAGTGTCTATGAATCTATTTGATGAATGAGGGATTGCCTCGATGTCATACCATTCCAACTGAGCTAAATATGTATCAACAAGATCTTTGTAAGACTTCAGGATAGGACATCGACACTAAAAAGTCCCTTCACTTGGTTAACAATGAGAAGGGAATCACCAAAGATATTTAACCTTTTAATCTTCATGGCGATAGTTGTTTGGAGGCCCAAAATTAGGGCTTCGTATTCAACATTATTGTTAGTGCAAGGAAAGTCCAACTTAAATGACAAGGGCATAGGAGCACCTTGTGGTATGAACAACACTATTCCTACACCACCCCCTTGCTCACACTTCGAACCATCGAAGAACAAGGTCATATCAACTTTGTTATCTAGTTCTTCAGGTTTGGGTGCTTCTGATAAGGCAAAAACTACATCATCAAGAAGCTCAATGGTGAGGGGCCTACTATTTTCAAGAGGTACCTCAGCCAGTTGATCAACTATGACTTATCCCTTAATGGAATTTTGGCTAATGAATTCTAGATCAAATTCTATCAATAGCATGATCCACTTTGTAGTACATGTATTATGATATGTCTTGCTCATCATATACTACAAAGGATTTTGTTTTGATATGACATACATCGTATGACTTAACATATAATGTCACAATTTCTTTGTAGTGAACACTACTGCTAAACATAATTTTTCCACGTATGCATATCCTAGCTCATAACTCACCAAGGTTTGACTAATGTAATATATGGCTTGCTCTTTGTCTTGCACATTCTTTTGGGCTAACATGGTCCCTAATGCAAAGTCAGTTATCGATATATATAGCAAGAATGGCTCATCTGGTCTTGGTGGAGCTAGTACTGGTGGCGTTGCTAGGTATTGCTTAATCTCAGCAAAGGTTTCTTGATAGTCCTCATCCCAATTGAATGGGACCCCCTTGTGTAGCAATCGATTCATGGGTCAACATTTATCTGATAATTATGCGATAAATCACTTTATGGATGCTACTTTGCCCTGTAGGCTTCTTAATTCCTTGATATTCATGGGAGGATGCATTTCTAAAATTACCTTGACCTTCATTGGATCAACTTCGATGCCTCACTTTGAAATGATGAATCCCAAGAGTTTTCCTAAAGTTACACCAAATACACACTTCTTAGGATTCAACCTAACATTATGCTCTATCAGGTGATCGAAGACCTTTCTCAGGACCTCAACATGCTCTGAATGCAACAATGACTTCACCAATAAGTCATCGATGTAATATTCCAAGATCTTATGCATATAGTCATGAAAGATATATGTCATAGCCCATTGATATGTGGCACCAACATTTTTAAGACCGAATGGCATAACCTTATAGCAAAATGTCCCCCATGGCATTATGAATATGGTTTTATGTTGGTCTTCGGGCTTAATCCAAATTTGGTTGTAACCAAAAAAACCATCCATTAGGGAGAGCATTTCATGACCCACAGTTGCATCTACGAGAGCATCTATGTTCAACAATGGGAATGAATCCTTTGGTGTTGCCTTATTGAGGTCTCTAAAATCCATACAAATATGGATCCTTCCATCAGGTTTTCCTACAGGCACCATGTTTGATACCCATTCTGGATAGTCGATGGAAATGACAAACTCTACATCCAATAGCTTCTACAATTCATATTTAACCATTAAGGCTACTTTCGGATGCATCTTCCTGAGTTTCTGCTTGACTGGCTTCTTTGATAGATCTAGTGAAAGGTTATGAGTAACCAATTTTGGATCTAGACCCGGCATGTCCTTATAAGTCCAAGCAAAGAGATCAGGTCTCTCTTTTAGTAGAGGGATGAGGTTGGCATGCTCATCAGGAGATAAAATTTCTCCAAATTTAACCTTCCTTGGATTGGTGGGATCATTACTGATATCCACTTCAAAGGTTTCCTCTATTGACATGTGGGATCCCTCCTCAAGCTGATGAGGCATAGGGATCAAGTGGATGTCATCTTCTAGGTTTATGGGTTTTACATTGGAAACATCCTCAACATGATAAACATCATGTGCATAACCTAGCATAAAATGAAAAGGTTGCAACATTTCTTCGTTGGGGAAGAAGTCTTCAGGCTCTAGTGGTGAGTCAACATGATCCCAATCAATAGCATCTACATTCAGATACAATGGTTTGGAAGGATCAGTTAGATTGTGAAGTGGAGTGGTCAAATCAATGGAGATCATATTGATGGAATGGATTATATCTCTAGGACCACATGCATGTGACTCTACATTTGTATAACTTCCATCCTCGAGATGTGGTTCTGGGGGTATGGGGATCTCTGGATCTGGTCTATGGATAGACTCAAAAATAGGATCGCTAGGCTCAAGGAGCTCTCTGAATGTTGGTGGATCAGGGAAGACCATATGATAAATCCTATCCAAATTAGGTGGTCTTCCTCTGAGGTGAGGATGAAGATTGATATCTCTGTACATATCCTCTATAGTGTATGGTGCATTATGATGATGCAAGTAAGGAGGTCCCAAATAGGCTCTCTCTATTTCATCTTCATCATCACTATCATAATAAAAGCCTTCATTGCTACCTACTGGTACTAGGAGATTAGGGATATGGGGCCCCATGTAAGCCCACACTCGGTACTCATCATCATCGATAGAGGATTGCTCATCCTCGATGACTGTCTCCAAGGGAATCAGATGATGTAAGTTAAGAGGGCCTAAATAAGCTAGCCTAGTGTCATCCTCAGATCACTCATTGTTTGAGGACTCACCATCATCATCAATGTCATACATGTAGCTAGGTCCCCCTCTCTTAGATATGGACTCTGCTATGTCCTCGTCAGAATGATATTCTGACTCGAAGTCTTCTGCTATGCCAACATTGTGAACTTGTAGGCCTATGTCATTGGTTGTTGCATAGATTTGTTCATCCAAGTTATCTCTTTGGATATGCTCTGGATCAGTCTCCACCAAGATATCTTCGTGATATGTCTCAGGTGGTTCTATAGTGACATAAGACACTATCTGGTTGTCCCAATGAAATGTGGAAGGATTGGGGTGATAAGGATTAATATCGACTTCCTCCCCTAAAATTGAGGTACAGGTGGTCCAAATATGTCATGAGGAGTTCATCCTATCCTCTAATATGATATCCTAACCTGAACCTATCTGTAGGCAACTGATATTGTGGTTCATAAGGCCTCCTACGCCCCTACTCAGATAATCTGAGACCGTAACCATGCCAATGGTAGCATTCAAAATATCGTAAGGCATACTCTGGGTTAGAGAGATAATGAACATTCATAGTGAATGGCTCATCATCATCTTCATCCATGGGGGTGCGAGATGCAATCTGGTCGAGCCCTCCATAGATAAAATTGGTTTGGTTAGGGGGCACCCCCAATGGTACCACCATCCCTATGGGAAGGTGATGGGCTCGCGGTCGGCCCATATCCTATGCAGTCTCGATGATCGATGTAAACATCACATTCTGCATGATATATTCCCCCAATCCAGGATTAACCAAATGAACTATCACCTACGGTGCAGATGACCCTGCTGAAGATGTAGGTGAAGTAGGTTGAGGTGCCTCTTCGACTTCTCCTTGAGCATCCTCTACTTCCATGGGAATAGGGACCTCAATAACCACTAGTTTAGGTACTCACTTTATCTCTTTTTCCCATTTTGGCTTTTAGCTTCCCATCATCTCGATGCATTATAGATGCAGACGGTCTGGTAGAAGCAGTTGTTGTGTGCTCCGATCATTGAGATGTAGACATTGCAGGTTTGGCACACACTTCCTTCATTTTACCTCCTGGATCTTTGATCAATGACACTGGCCATATGTCTAGGTGCATTGAGGGGAGCATAAAATCCCTTGAAAAATCTTCTAGATTCATGTATTTGAATGGTTCCTCATCTGAAGGTACCACGTGAACCTATCCCTCATGCATGTATTTGATACATTGATGGAGAATAGAGGGGACACAATACATTTCTCTTATCCAAGGCCATCCTAGAAGTATATTATATTGCATAGCACCTTCAATCACATGACACATCATGGGGATGGTCTTCAGCCCCACCTGAATAGGTAAGACTATCGTGTCGATAGTTGAGCATAATGCATCATTAAAAGCTCTCAACGTGAAGGTAGAAGGTATGATATGCATCTTTGGTAACTTCAGGTATGTTAATGCCTTGGTCATGATAATATTTATTGATGATCCTATATCAATCAAAACCTATTTGAAGGGTATGTGATTCACACATGCAATGATGTGGAGCGGTGGGTCCACCATGATAGTGGAAACCATCTTGATTTCATGATCATAAAATTGTATGACCAACTCCTGACACTATTGCACATGTCCCATGAAGTGTGTGAATGCTTCAAGATCCTGGGACTGTACTTCTATGGACCTTAGAATATCCATAAGCGTCTCCCTATGCTTGGGAGACTACTGAATCAGCTCATAAATCAATAACTTCGTTGGAGTTATCTATAGGTTTTGGACTAACCTACTCTTGATTGTCACCACCGGTCTAGTTGGTGGGCCTGGTACATGTTGGGCTGGCCTTGGAGGAGGTGCAACATGGACTCTAATAGGAGTTGGAGGTTGATTTGGTCTCTCATACCTCACATGTCTTGTGATGACATTGACCATTCTGATGAACCCATGGGTTGGTGGTTCGATTCGTACTTGATTGACTTGGCCAACATTGTTCCTTGGTACCTCATGGTTGGGCAGAGGATTCTTGTAAATCCCCATATTCTGATTGTCTGGCACTTGTGGATTATCCACAAGAAGCGTACCTCTCTCAATCATGTTCTACACTAAATGTTTGAAAGACCAACATACCTCTATGTCATGACCTTTCATTCGATGAAATATGCAATATTGATCATCCTTATATCCCTTAGGCTTGGGTTGACTAGGGTCTACCATTTTGACTTCTGGTAAGTTTATTGCCTTTGCCTCACATAACTGATGGAAAATCATTGTTAACGATTCTGATAATTGTGTGAATATGCGAGGAGGGCATCTTTCTTTGTCCTTACCCCTCTGGTTGTTGCACTGCTCATATTGTGTAGGGGGAGGTTGGGCTTGATAATTTCATTGTTGCTACCCCTTATCTCCTTTCTGAAGGTTTAGAACCACCTGATTAACATGAGCTGGCTTGGCCTATTGTTTCTCGATGCTTTTCTTATTCCATTCCTTCTTATTTCTGAGTTTCAAGTTACCCTCCTGTAACTTGATATCCTCAATCACTTTGGCTTGCACCAAAGCCTCTTCAAATGTTTGATATTGCTGCAACTATAACAATAATAAAATGTGCTTTGCGTAACTTTTCATAAACATCCAAGTTAATTCAATAGCAGGGATGGAAAATGGTAGCTTTACCATCATCTTTCTCCATCATTTCTCGTAATCCATAATTGGCTCATCATCATGTTGCATTAAAGCAGCCAGCTCAGATAAGTTCACCTTCTTCTTGATGCCAAAGGAGAAGCGTTCAAGAAATGCATCGACTAGTTGCTCAAAACTGGTGATATTGTACCTCTTGAGTTGATTAAACCACTCCCGGGCTAGGCCTGAGAGGGTCATGATGAAATTCCATAGGAGCAGGGCATCATTGCTTCCAATATGAAAGCACATGTCTAAAAAACTCATGACGTGCTCTTGAGCATCCTCCTCTCCTCTAAAATTTTCCAGCTTAGGCATTTCAAAATGCTCGGGATAAGCTAAAATAGGCACTGACGGGCATAAAGGTTCATTATGAATTTTATTCAAGGTTGGCTTTTGATAAGTTGTTCCTTGCTTTTCTATAGCTTTGACCTTTTCTACCAAGACTTTATAAGCCTATGAAGATAAGAACTCCTCTTCTATGGATTGCCTTGGAGGCACCTTTGGAGGCACGTTCCTCTTCGGTCGAGGTGAAGGAATAGGCTCATCCTCCTCCTCGACTTGGGAGATTTTAGGATATTCTTGATCTAATTCATCTCCCACTTCTTCTTCGTACTGCCTATGCCCATGATGCTCGAGGCGGAGGGCACCCATCTCTATGTTGGGTCATGTAGCGAGTACGGGTATCTATATACTCAGGGTGCAAATCAGGTTGCGAAGCAACTCATCTATCAATGCACTCCCTATGCTCACTACGGGGATGTAAACTGACACTAGCTAGTCGATCCTCCCTCTCAACATACTCCTTTTGATCAAGGATGCATTGCTCATGCATTCATTGTTCATATAAGCATTGTCTTATGAACCTTTGCCTCTGAGTGTTCTCATTTTTGAGGTATTCCTGCTCTACGTGAACATCCTCCAATTGGTCTTGGAGGATCTGACATCTCTGCTCTGACACCAACTTGTGATATCTATCTATGTGATCAGCCGTATGAGGCCTCTAGTGTGTGCACTCTATTCGAGCAACTTTGTGGGTGTGTCCCCCAATGGACTGATCTACTATGCTCTTGCCCTTATCTATGAAGATGACATTCACATCTAGCTATTGCCTACACTCTGTGCCTACATGAGATGTAGGGGTACACATATCTCAAGAATACTTGGAGCACTCTCCAGGTTCTCTGATAGTCCTAATAGTACTACCGCTATGCACACTCATAGAGCGAGAAGGCACAGGAGTAGGCTTGTAACCTAGTTTCCCTAGAACTTTACCCAAACCATCCAACTATCTACTATGCCATGGCTCATGAGGTGGCATACCATTGGCTCCCACTTTAGATATGTCTATTGTGATCCTACAAGGCTCACCTTTGTTGGGAGTTTGAGTGGGCCTATGCTCGAAAGTGGCCCTCTCTGTTTGCCCCTGGATGGGTGGATCCTGAACTCATCTATACTCAGATGTTGGGGGCCTCAAGCCTCCCTTAGCTATAGGATGAAGGGGTACCAATCTGGATCCCTCAATGACAAACTCTTTAGTAGATCCCATGGATGCACGTGGAATGCGGTCATGGTAAATGCTAACATGTTTGGAACCCCCATGTTGGGAAGCTCCATGCTCTGATCTATGTCTCGAGGAGTGTCTAGTAGCTCCTCATATTGGGGTATTCTCAACAAGATCCCCATGCATAGAATTGTCCCCTCTAATACTCGTTGAATGATGTTTGAGAGGATTCTATGATTGAGGGTGCTACGCATCTTGTTGTGCATTGGGTGGAGCTTCGGCCTCGACCTCGGATCTACGCCTGGGTCGGCCTCTCCGTGTAACCACCATAGTGCGTATCCTATGTCTAGATTCAAATTTTATTAGCACACAAAGAATACAATGGTGATTATCTCTTTTAAATCTTTAATGTGAACCCTAAACTATTTGATGTGTTTTGCAATTTGTTGTATCAATAAGTAACTCTCATCATGTTTTCAATATGTTGATGATATACTCAATTGTTAAAGGGCTTTCACCTATATACTCATAGCTCGACAACCTGGCAATGAACTCCAGGTCACGTAATCCAACCTATAATGTGTGGTAGTGAAGTCCACACATGGTCAGGGAGCACAGGTCCTGCCAGACCCTCACCCAATCTCACCCAATCAGTGTCATACCCTTCGAAGAGAAGTACATGCAAATTTTCTGGGCTATGGATGGCTATTGGGTCTGGTATTGGTCTAGTAACAAAAGGTTCGAGGGAGTTGGGCCAACGGATGGAAATCACTACCACCATCATTGAACCCTACTAGTGGTTGGATGTGACTTCCAACTCACTAGCATTTACAATGTGTCATGGTGTGTGGGGTTCCTTTTATTTTGCATGAAAAGTAAATGCATAAAACAACACTCAAATGATTCTTCTATATGCTATGCAAAAAGGAACGTTTAATTTCAGAAAGTATGCATGATTAAACTACATGACTTTCAAATAAAATGCACACTAACGATGATGACGAAATGGCCACTAGATTGGGCCTCACACAAGCAAACCAACACACAAAAAGGGCCTAGACCACTGGAGACTAGGGTGGACTGCACTCAGAGGTCCGTTGTTCCTAGCAACGACTAGTGGAACCTAAGAAAAAGGACCTAGGGACTCAATGCATTTTATCTTTTTCATTGCATTCCCTAATTATGCTAGCATTTTACACATTCTAGAAAAACACAGATAGATAACATAGGAAAACCAGTGGGATATGGGTCCTACCTCAGATCCACATCCGATTAAGATTTGGTTCTCTATTGTATGACCTATTGTTGACCATGGCTCTGTGGCATGGCTGCAACTGTTACCCATGGGTGTCAACTACAGCTACAACTATTGACCATGACTATCAATAGCGGCTAGCACCTAACATCACAAAACACAAAAATCAGTGATCTATGGCATTTAATATAGATTTCCCATCATGATCGCCTTCTGTAACATTGTAAAAGGCTAACACCTAATGTTGTAATGGTTGTAAATCATATGAAAATGAGCATTCATACACAAATTGATAAGAAATAACACATAACAAGAAATGTATCTTCCATTAATTTGAATCAATCCATGTTACAAATCCATCCCTCTTAGGGATACCCATTCGATACAACAATTACAGTAGGAAATATCCCTCACAAGGGTAGGTGTCTTTCAATGCCTTCTACGATGACACGAACTGCTCCAAGGTGTAGATGACCTTCTTCTCCATGATTAGAGGCATTTGTTGCCTTGCATGTCAAAACCCTGTTAGTCCTGCATGCAATAAACAACAAGAGGCATATCAGTAATAAAGGAGGCCTCTCTTGATGAGGCTTTTGGAGGAAGATTGTACAAAATATGTCATAGCAACATGAAATCAAGAAAGTGCAAGAAACATGTTAAACTACATTAAACATGATAATTCTACCATTAATACTATAAAGGAAACATCAATCTATCTATCTCTTATATTTTAAATTATGAAAGCATAAAAATGATATATTACGTATCTTGATTGAATATTAAAATGAAAAAAAAAAATTATAACTAATTCTAATCTTTTTTATTATAATTAAAATAAAAAAATAATAAATGAAATATGCTTAAATTTATTATATATATAAAATTATATAAAAAAAAAAATAAAAAAATAAACAAGTACTTGTCCTTGACCAAGCCGTGTTGTGTCGATAGCGGTGTTGGGGTGGTCCGGCCTGAGATATGTTTACCCTCCAATTCAGGGTTGAATCTCTGAATCTCTTTCTCAAATTTATTGTCAAGGGTCACCCTGTGTCCTCTCACTAGTTTGGTGGTTGGATTGCTCAGATTGTGCTGAAGTTGGCGTAATTGAGTTTCTTGGCTCTCCTAGCCTCCTAGGACCTCCATGGCTTGAATTACCATTTTGATCTCTCAATGCTTATGACCAAGCTTTCTCTCAATGCAAGTAGGTGAGTAATGAACTCGACAGGGCTTCGCCACTCGAATTCTCCTATGCATCTCTCTCATATCTCCCATTTTGGATGGGGTTCTTATAGCACCTAGGAGGGCTATGTCTTAGCTTCTTGAGGAAGCCAAGATCAAGAATGGACAGCTGGAGCAGTTGGAGGGAAACTTCTAGATATTTCCACCCCTAAACCACTCGGATCTGCAACCAATTGGCCATTGCAACCGATTTTGGATCGGCCAAGGTCCAACTGATTCTGACTGCTAGTCATGGCTCTAAGGCACGATCAGCACTGCTAACTGCGGGTGTCAACCATGGCTAACACTGATTAGGCCAAACTACCTAAATGAGTGGTTAGAACCACTGCTATACCTTGGTATTTGTCCAAGGTCTTCCATATGGTCTTCTAGCATGTCCCATATGAGTAGTCACCTCGACATGACGCGTTTTAGGTGTCTAAAAATCAATACCAAGAATCAAGATTTTATTTAAAATGTGTATTCTATGCATGGTTGAAGATAATTTTTGAATTCCTTCAAAGTAAACCAAAATTAACAATGAATTTTGACAACATCAGTCTAATTTATAAATGGAATAATAAATGGATGTGACCATATGACATATGTAATTGAGTTTCAATTTTATTTTGATAAATTGATGGATAAATATAACTAATTGATATGGGATTTTAAATATGATGATTTAAAGTAGATGCAAGAAATATAATTACAAGTATTTATAATTATGTACAGTGACGAGATTAATTGATACTATGCGTAGTATCATTTTAGGTGCCTTATATTCATGGGTTCTTGAAGATCTTTTCCCTCTAAAGTTACCAATTGGTATGTACCAGATCCAAATTTAGCAGTGATAATAAATGGTCATAACCAATTTGGTTGGAAATTTACTTTAAAATCATTTTGAGCATTTGTATTTTTTTTATTTTCTTTAAGAACTAGATCGTAAATCTCAAAATATTGTTGAGCAAGGTGCAGAAACAGTATTGTCATTGTTGTCAACACAGACAGATAGATCAATTGATGATGCAGTGGACAGGAGTTCAGAGGTCAGTCAGAGCATGTACAGTGAATTTCCAAGAAGACAAAAGTGGCCCAGATTCAAAGGATCAAAGAAAAAGACAAGTAAGAAAACTATCGCGATATCGCGACATGTTTTCTGTCACGATTTCGCGACATATCGAAGGAGAGAGAAAATGCTGGCAAAAATGTCACGATATCGCGACATATCGGAGGAGAGAGAAAATGCTGGAAAAATTGTCACGATTTCGTGACATGTTTGAAGAGAGAGAAAGTGCAAGGAAAACTATCATGATTTCGTGACATGTTGGAAGAAAGAGAAAGCGCAAGGAAAATTGTCACGATTTCGTGACATGTTGGAAGAGAGAGAAAGCACAAGAAAAACTATCATGATTTCGTGACATGTTGGAAGCAAAGAAGGCAAGTAAGAAAACTGTCACGATTTCGTGACATGTTTGAAGAAGAAGCGCATGTAAGAAAACTGTCACGATTTCATGACATGTTTGAAGAGAAGGCACAAGCAAAGAAAACTGTCACGATTTCGTGACATGTTTGGAGAGAAGGCGCAGGCAAAGAAAACTGTCACGATTTCGTGACATGTTTGGAGAGAAGGCACAAGCAAAGAAAATTGTCATGATTTCGTGACATGTTCGAGAGAAAGAGCTTGCAAAGAAAAGTGTCACGATTTCGCGACAATTTGCAAGAAGGATGGTACGGACGAAAATGTGTCACGATTTCGTGACATGTTTGAGAGAAGGAGCTCGCAAAGAAAAGTGTCACGATTTCACGACAATCTGCAAGAGAGGAGAGTACGGATAAAAATGTGTCACGATTTCGTGACAGTTGAGAGAAAGAGCTGAAGAAAAAGTGTCACGATTTTGACATTTGGGAGAAATGAAGGAGAAAAAGTGTCATGATTAGAGGAAGAGAAAGAGGAGAAAGAAAAAGGTGTCACGATTTCGTGACATGTTTCATTTTCATGGTCAAAGAGAAGAGAAAGAGGAGAGAGAAAAAGGTGTCACGATTTCGTGACATGTTTCATTTTCGTGGTCAAAGAAAAGAGAAAGAGGAGAGAGAAAAAGGTGTCATGATTTCGTGACATGTTTCATTTTCATGGTCCAAAGCGAAGAGAAAGAGGAGAGAGAAAAAGGTGTCATGATTTCGTGACATGTTTCATTTTTTGGTCCAAAGCGAAGAGAAAGAGAGAGAAAAGTGTCACGATTTTGTGACATGTTCATTTTTGGTCAAAGCGAAGAGAAATAGGAGAGAGAAAATGTGTCACGATTTCGTGACATGTCATGTTTTCGTGTGCATGCAAAGAAGAGTACAAGGAAGCGAAAAGTGTCATGATTTTGTGACATGTCATGTTTTCGTGGGTGAAGAGAGAAAGGCATAAGGCAGCAAAAGTGTCACGATTTCGTGACATGTCATGTTTTCGTGGATGCATGTCGAGAAGAGTGCAAGGAAGCGAAAAGTGTCATGATTTCGTGACATGTCATGTTTTTGGTGCATGTCGAGAAGAGTGCAAGGAAGCAAAAAGTGTCACGATTTTGTGACATGTCTTGTTTTCATTGGTGCAAGCCAAGTAGAGTGTACGGAGGCAAAAAGTGTCATGATATCGTGACATGTGTTTTCGTGCATGCAGGCCGAGAAGAAGACAAAAAGGTTATCAGAGCGGCGGTTCTACTGTCAGAGCTGTAAGAGAACAAAAAATGTTGTTAGAGCCGTAAATGAGTAGAGAAGGTTGTCAGAGAGCCATAAATGAGAAGATAAATCTGTCAGAATGGTGGATATACTGTCAGAGCATAGAAAAGGTTGTCAAAGTCGTAAAGTGGGTAGATAAGGTTGTCAGAGTCGTAAGTAAGCATTTAAGGCTATCAAAAGCATAGTAAGTAGAGCCGAAAGAATGTTTTCATGTATAGTAAGTTAGGGTTAGGGTTGAGCTCTACACGTGGCATGAGTGTTGTGTATTTCTGAATAAAAGGAAAAAGGAGTGAAAAGAATAGGGAATATAGTGCTAAAAAGATACATAAGAGAGGGCTGTAAGAGAGAATAGTAGAGCTAAAAGAGAAAAATATAATAGAGTTGTAAGTATATGCAGTTCTTGTTAAAGGGCATTAGACCAGTGAGGGTCTTGTAGAAGAGAAGGCATTTTTATGTCATTGAAACAGTTCAGAACTGAAGTCCAAGTTGGTGCTTGGCATTAGGGGGTTGGTGCTCCTTTTTGTTGCTGTAGATAAATAAGGGGTTGGTGCTCCTTCCTGTGGGTGCTGGAAAATTGTTTGTAAAGTTGGTGCTTTGCAAAGGCTGGATTTGGATGGGAGTCCAAGCAGTCTAATTTTTGAGGAGTAGCCAAATCTGGTGAACCTCGTTAAATCGTGTGTTGTGGAATGCTCTCTTGTTTAATTGCTTTATCTATTTTTAAGTTCTCCCTGCTTAAGTTTTAAAGAGTTGTAGATCTAAATTTAAATAGCTACACTGATTCACCCCCCCTCTCAGTGTCATTGTGAGAATATCAATTGGTATCAGAGCAAGGTTCTTGAACAAGCTCAATCAGCTAAGGTGATCTTGGAAGAAACACAATGGCCGATGGTGAAGGATTTTCATCCAACAAAGCTCCTTTGTTCGATGGAACTAATTACTCTTTCTGGAGACTCGGGATGCAGACATATCTGTGTGCTTTGGGATATGACATTTGGGAGTCAGTAGACAGTGGATACACAATACCCTCTACTCCTCCAACAGATGCTGTTGAGAAGAAAAAGTTTGAGAATAACTCTAAAGCAAAGAATGCTATAATGTGTGGGTTAGTAGACAGTGAACTGATAAGGATCATGAGTTGTAAAATGGCAAAAGACATGTGGGACAAACTGTAGAGCATTCATGAAGGAGACGACAAGATCAAGGAAGCCAAGCTACAAACGCATCGAGCTTGGTTCGAAGCATTAAAAATGAATGACGATGAGAACATAGAGGCCTATATGCTGAGAGTCAATGGAATCATTAATGCGATTAGAGGACTCGACGAGGAAATGGAAGACGTGTCATCGTGAAAAAGGTACTAAGAACTCTTCACAAAAGATTTGATTCTAAAGTTTCTGCTATAGAAGAAGCTAAAGATCTAAATACTTTTAGCATGGATGAAATGCATGGTTCTTTAACTGCATACGAAATGAGAATAGGACAAACTAAGCCCTGAGACAGAGAAGCTGCTTTTAAAGCACACAAAAATATAAAAGCTAAACAAGAATCTGAGGAAGAAGAGTCTTCAGATGAAACAGAAGCAAACTTTGTTAGGAAACTAATAAAGGGAAAAGGAAAGTACAGAGGAAAGTTACCGTTTAAGTGCTTCAACTGTGGAGGCGTCGGGCACTTTGCAGCTAAATGTCCAATGAATGAGAAAAACAAAAATGATGAAGGGTCACACCAAGAAAGAAGTGGCTGGAAGAAGAAACCACATTTTAGAAAAAGCAACTTCAAGAAGAAAAGTTTCATATCCAAGAATGTCAGCTCTTCTGAAGACTGCTCCGGTGAGGATTCTGAAGAAGAAGCAGTGAAGCTCTGTTCATGGCATTTGAAGAAAGAAAAACAGAGGAAAAATAGGAATGTAATGAAAAACCTGAGGATGAGGCTGAAGTATATCTGGAAGGTGAGTTGGTTGCTGCACTTAAAGAGCTGAGCACAGAAAGGAAAAAGAATAAAAAGGTTTCAAGAAAGCTTGAGGATGCCAATGAAATAATAAACAGCTTGAAAGTATAGACATGAATTTAAGAAAATGTCTGAAGTTCTCGAAGTACAATTAACCGTAAAAATAGATGAGTGCAGCAAGCTAGAAGAAGACATTGTTAGGTTAAGGATGCAGCTAGAGGAGATGAATCGAAAATTGAGTTGTTATCATAAGTTTGAAGAAAGTTCTGTAAAGTTGGATAAAATTATAAATAACCAAAGGCCTTCAGGCATCAAATTTGGTTTGGGCTTCGATGAAGGAGAATCATCAAAGGGATCAAAGGCCATAAATGTAGAACCCATAAAGAAAGAAGATAAGATCAGGGTTGATCAAGAAAAAACAAATCATGCCAAAGAAAGCAATAATGCCAGACTCAAGAGGAGTACTGACAAAGATGGATTCACAAAAGTCACACATCCAAGAAGGAGAAGATTCATGGCTCCTACTTCAAAATGGCAAAGACCTTCACCCAGGTTTAATCATTCCTTTTCTGGTTATTGTTTTAAATGCAATGCTTATGGTCATAAGATTTCAGATTGCAGTTATAATGTAGCACAAAGGAATTTCACCAGTAGAAATGTCTTTTCACCATTGATGGATTATGCAGTAGAATGTTATAACTATCATAATTTTGGACACATTGCAAGAAACTATAGAAGCACTTTTGCAACAAATAAATATCAGGGTAGAAAATCTCAACCAAATGGATTGAAACAAAACAAAAAATTTCTTGAAAAATAGGCACAAGCTAATGAAAGGGGAAAGGCAAAACAAGTAGCCAAAACTGCTATCAAACCAGAATGGAAAGAAAAGGAGAAACTCCAAGGAAGAAAAGGAATCTTTGATTGTTCATACTACTTTTAAAGCACAGAACAAATCTGCACCATGGATACTTGATAGTGGATGCTCCAGTCACATGACAGGTGACAAGCAAAAATTTGAGAAGTTACAGAATTACGAAGGTGGTTCTGTGAAATTTGGAAATAATGATGGAGCAAAGATAGTTGGCAAAGGATCAGTCAAGATCAGTGATGGAAAGATCAAATCAAAAGAAGTCTTGTTTGTGATTGGTCTGAAGCATAACTTGCTCAGCGTAAGTCAAATCTGTGACAGAGGTCATGAAGTAATTTTTAAGAAGCAGGGTTGTGAAGTGAGAAAAACTAACAGTGGGAAGTTGATTGCTATTGGATCAAGGACTTCTGGAAACCTGTATACTCTCTCAGAGACTTCAGAAGGAGCATGCTTGATTGGACAGGAAGATGAAAATTGGTTGTGGCACAAGAGGCTCGGTCATATCAGCTTTGACAATTTGGTAAAAATAAGCTCAAAAAGGGCAGTAAGAGATATACCCTCCATTGGCAAACCACTAAATAGTATTTGTGCTTCATGCCAAAAGGGGAAGCAAACTAGAGCCACATTTAAATCAAAGGAGTACTTTACCAGCAAACCTTTAGAACTAATACATACTGATTTATGTGGACCCATGAGAACACAAAGTATAAATGGTGACAAATACTTTATGCTGTGCATAGATGACTATTCCAGAATGACCTGGATATTCTTTTTGAAGCAGAAATCTAAAGCTTTTGAAATGTTCAAGACTTTCAAAAACCAAGTTGAGAATGAAACAGGAAAGAGGATCAAATGCTTAAGATCAGATAGAGGAGGAGAGTTCATCTCAGAGGAGTTTGCAGAATACTGTCAAAAATATGGGATCAGAAGACAGTTTTCAGCAGCAAGGACACCTCAGCAGAATGGTGTTGTAGAAAGAAAGAACAGAACTGTGCAGGAAATGGCATGGACGATGTTGACTGAGAGCAAAATTGCAGACAGATTTTGGAAAGAGGCAGTCCATACTGTAGTTTATATCCAAAATAGGTGCATGTTGAGGACGCATGAAAGCAAAACCCCTTATGAGCTATGGTTCGGCAAGAAGGCAACAACAAAATACTTCAAAGTCTTTGGCAGCAAGTGTTACATCAAAAGAACTGAAGATAATCTTGGTAAGTTTGAAGATAGAGCTGATGAAGGTATTTTTGTTGGCTATTCATCAAAAAGCAAAGCTTACAAATGCTACAACAAGAGGCTAAAGAAAATTGTAGACGAGTGCTCGATGTTAAATTTGATGAAGATAGGAAACGAGCGATCAAGCTGTGAAGAAAACTACCCTATTTATGAAGAAGTTATTGAAGGAGATGAAGAAAAGGAAACAGAAGAGAATCAAAAAATTGACCCGAGATGATTTAAGTATTGATTCAAAAGTAGAAGAAAACAAAAAATTCAAAATAGGAAGTTGGCAAGAAAAATCATCCCAGAGAGCAAATTATTGGGGACCCCACAGTTGGTGTTAAGACAAGAAGAAGAGTAGTAAGTAACTACTCCCTATTATCCAACATTGAGCCCAAAAATATTGCTGAAGCAAGCACAGATGAAAGTTGGATGAAGGCAATAAACGAAGAACTAGATCAGATTGAGAAAAACAAAACCTGGGAGTTAGTACCAAGGCCAGCAAATAAAAACATAATCGGTACTAAATGGATTTTTCAAAACAAATTGAATGAAGACGGACAGGTTGTAAGGAATAAAGCAAGATTGGTCTGTAAAGGCTATGCTCAAGTTGAAGGTATTGATTTTGAGGAAACTTTTGCACCAGTGGCTAGACTCGAGGCAATCAAAATGTTTCTGGCTTTAGCAGTCCATAGGAATTTCAAAGTTTATCAGATGGATGTGAAATCAGCATTTCTGAATGGAAATCTTGAAGAAGAAGTTTATATTGAGCAGCCGGATGGTTTTCAACTCGGTGATAATCCCAACTTTGTTTGCAAGTTGAAGAAAGCTTTGTATGGCTTGAAACAGGAACCCCGAGCATGGTATGCAAGACTAGACAACTATCTCACTGAACAAGGGTTCAAGAAAGGTATGGTGGATAGTAACTTGTATGTCAAAATAGACAATGGCCATCTTATTGTCCTTGTTGTTTATGTAGATGATATAATTTTTGGCAGAAGCAATGATGAGTCATGTAGAGACATAGCAAATAAAATGCAGAAAGAATTTGAAATGTCTATGATTGGTGAACTTTCATATTTCCTCGGACTGCAAGTTAACCAAAATGAAAAGGGCATTTTTATTTCTCAAGTTAAATATGTGAAAGAAATGCTGAAAAAGTTCACAATGGAGGATTGTAAACTTGTTAGCACTCCCATGACAACAAGGTTGCAAGTTGAGCAAGGATGACAAATCTCCGGATGTAGATCAAACCATGTACGAGATCTATGATTGGAAGCTCGTTGTATTTGATGACTACCAGACCGAGATATCTTACAGGCGGTATGCATGGTAGCAAGATTTGAGGCTAGTCCCAAAGAGACTCATGTGACGAGCTATGAAGAGGATTTTTAGGTACCTCAAGGGTACTATGGAGTATGGGTTATGGTACCCAAAAGGTAAGGACTTCACTCTTATTGCATATTCTGATGCAGATTGGGCAGGATGTATAGATGACAGAAAGAGTACCAGTGGAGGTGCATTCTATCTTGGAGACAGGTTGGTAGCATGGCACAACAAGAAACAAGAATCAGTCTCTCTATCCACAGCAGAGGCAGAATACATTGCAGCAACAACATGTTGTACACAGATTTTATGGATGAGACAAACCCTGAAAGATCTTGGTATTAACTTCAAAGAGCCAATTTTAGTTAAATGTGATAATACCAGTGCTATTAACATCTCAAAGAATCCGGTTATGCATTCTCGCACCAAACATATTGCAATCCGGTATCACTTTTTGAAGGATAAAGTTGCAGAAGGTGAGGTTAAATTGGATTTTGTTCCAACTACAGAGCAAGTAGCGGATATCTTCACTAAACCGTTGCCCAAGGAAGTTTTTGAATACCTTCGTAGTAAGTTGGGAGTGGTCACACTACCCAAGAACTGACTAGCTATCGGGAACACATTCTCAGGGGGAGCATTTATATATTTGATTACCTGTTTGCTCATGTTTGTAATTTTTGCTAACTGTAATATTGTGTGCCTGAGAATGTTGTGCATGGACTCAGGGGGAGTCTGCAGTAGCCCTTTGGTATTATTGTCAAAGGGGGAGAAGAATTACAGGAAATTGCACATGTGTTGCCAACAATTCCAAAGGGGGAGATTGTTGAGCAAGGTGCAGAAATAGTATTGTCATTGTTGTCAACACAGACAGATAGATCAATTGATGATGCAGTGGATAGGAGTTCAGAGGTCAGTCAGAGCATGTACAGTGAATTTCCAAGAAGACAAAAGTGGCCCAGATTCAAAGGATCAAAGAAAAAGACAAGTAAGAAAACTGTCGCGATATCGCGACATGTTTTCTGTCATGATTTCGTGACATATCGAAGGAGAGAGAAAATGCTGGCAAAAATGTCGCGATATCATGACATATCGAAGGAGAGAGAAAATGTTGGCAAAATTGTCATGATTTCATGACATGTTGAAGAGAGAGAAAGTGTAAGGAAAACTATCATGATTTCGTGACATGTTGGATGAAAGAGAAAGCGCAAGGAAAACTATCACGATTTCGTGACATGTTGGAAGAGAGAGAAAGCGCAAGAAAAACTGTCATGATTTCGTGACATGTTGGAAGAAAAGAAGGCAAGTAAGAAAAATGTCATGATTTCGTGACATGTTTGAAGAAGAAGCGCATGTAAGAAAACTGTCATGATTTCGTGACATGTTTGGAGAGAAGGCGCAAGCAAAGAAAATTGTCATGATTTCGTGACATGTTTGGAGAAAAGGCGCAGGCAAAGAAAACTGTCATGATTTCGTGACATGTTTGGAGAGAAGGCGTAAGCAAAGAAAACTGTCATGATTTCGTGACATGTTTGAGGAGAAGGAGCTTGCAAAGAAAAGTGTCACGATTTCGTGACAATTTGCAAGAGAGGATAGTACGACGAAAATGTGTCACGATTTCGTGACATGTTTGAGAGAAAGAGCTCGCAAAGAAAAGTGTCACGATTTCGCGACAATTTGCAAGAGAGGAGCTAGGGAAAAAGTGTCATTTTGATATGTTGAGAAAGAAAGAAAAAGTGTTTGACATGGAGGAGAAAAAGTGTCACGATATTCGTGACATGTTTTGCGGAAGAGAAATAGGAGAAGAAAAAGTGTCACGATTTCGTGACATGTTTCATTTCGTGGTCAAAGAGAAGAGAAATAGGAGAGAGAAAAAGGTGTCACGATTTCGTGACATGTTTCATTTTTGCGGTCCAAAGAGAAGAGAAAGAGGAGAGAGAAAAGGTGTCACGATTTCGTGACATGTTTCATTTTGGTGGTCCAAAGCGAAGAGAAAGAGGAGAGAGAAAAGGTGTCATGATTTTGTGACATGTTTCATTTTCGCGGTCCAAAGCGAAGAGAAAAGGAGAGAGAAAAAGGTGTCACGATTTCGTGACATGTTTCATTTTCGTGGTGCAAAGCAAGAGAAAGAGGAGAGAGAAAAGGTGTCACGATTTTGTGACATGTCATGTTTTGCTGGTGCATGCAGAGAAAAGTACAAGGTAGTGAAAAGTGTCATGATTTTGTGACATGTTATGTTTTCGTGGTGATGAGAAAGTGCAAAGGAAACAAAAGTGTCACGATTTCGTGACATGTCATGTTTTCGCTGGTGCATGCAGAGAAGAGTGCAAGGAAGCGAAAAGTGTCACGATTTCGTGACATGTCATGTTTTTGTTGGTGCATGCCGAGAAGAGTGCAAGGAAGCAAAAAGTGTCACGATTTCGTGACATGTCATGTTTTCACTGGTGCAAGCCAAGTAGAGTGTACAGAGGCAAAAAGTGTCACGATATCGTGACATGTTATGTTTTCACGCTTGCAAGCCGAGAAGAAGACAAAAAGGTTGTCAGAGCGGCGGTTCTACTGTCGGAGCTGTAAGAGAACATAAAAGGTTATCAGAGCCATAAATGAGCAGAGAAGGTTATCAAAGAGTCGTAAATGAGAAGATAAATCTATTAGAATGGTGGATACATTGTCAGAGCACAAAAAAGGTTGTCAAAGCCGTAAAGTGGGTAGATAAGGCTGTCAGAGCCGTAAGTAAGCATTTAAGGCTATCAAAAGCGTAGTAAGTAGAGCCGAAAGAATGTTTTCATGTACAGTAAGTTAGGGTTAGGGTTGAGCTCTACACGTGGCATGAGTGTTGTGTATTTCCGAATAAAAGGAAAAAGGAGTTGTGAAAAGAATAGGGTATATAGTGCTAAAAAAGATATAGAAGAGAGGGTTGTAAGAGAGAATAGTAGAGCTAAAAGAGAAAAATATAATAGAGTTGTAAGTATATGCAGTTCTTGTTAAAGGGCATTAGACCAGTGAGGGTCTTGTAGAAGAGAAGGCATTTTTATGTCATTGAAACAGTTCAAAACTGAAGTCCAAGTTGGTGCTTGGCATTAGGGGGTTGGTGCTCCTTTCTGTTGGTGCAGATAAATAAGGGGTTGGTGCTCCTTCCTGTGGGTACTGGAAAATTGTTTGTAAAGTTGGTGCTTTGCAAAGGCTGGATTTGGATGGGAGTCCAAGCAGTCTAATTTTTGAGGAGTAGCCAAAACTGGTGAACCTCATTAAATGGTGTGTTGTGGAATGCTCTCTTGTTTAATTTTTTTATCTGTTTTTAAGTTCTCCCTGCTTAAGTTTTAAAGAGTTGTAGACCTGAATTTAAATAGCTACACTGATTCACCCCCACTCCCTCTCAGTATCATTGTGAGAATATCAAATATCGAGTGTGAATTTTTTAGAATATGATCTTTTGATTTTATATTGATATGAGCAAAGGTGCTCTAAGGTATTTATACGCTTTTCATCTAGTAATTTCAATTGGATTAATCATCCAACATGATATTCATCTCCTACTTCAACATTTTGAAGTAAAATACCTAAAGAAGGGACTTCAAGCTCAAAAGGAAATACAACTTCAATACCATATACTAAGATAAATGGCAAGGCACCAGTGGGGGTTCGAACACTAGTTCGATAAACCCATAATACTAGATATAGTTGGGCATGCCAATATTATCCCGATTTATTAACCAACCTTTTTAAGATTTAAAGTAAATTTTTATTGAATGCTTCAGCTTGACCATTTTAATTAGGAGAATACGAAATAGACCATATGTGCTAGATTTTATATTTTGCACAAAGCTTTTTGATGTCTTTATTTTTGAAACAAGTTCCATTATCTGAAACAAGTGTGGATGGAATCCCAAAACTATAGATGATTTTATTGAAAATAAATTTTGAGACCTGGGTCCCTATACATGAATTCAATGTCATAGCTTCTACCCATTTTGTAACATATTATGTTGCTATAATAATAAATTTATTGTCATCTGAAGAAATTGGATTGATTTCCCACTAATGTCTAGGCCCCATTTTGAGAAAGGCTAGGGGGAAGAACTAGCTTGAAGCTCTTGGGCAAGAGCATGGACAAGGTTTGCATATTTCTAACATTTATCACATTTACATACATATTCATGAGCATATTTTTCCATGGAAGGCAAAAAGTATCACATTCGTAGGAGTTTTTTGGATATGGCATCTCCACTAAAATTGTTAGAGTTAATGTGTACTTTGTATACCTGTTATGACATGTGTCCTTGAAATTTGTCATGTTATCATATAGACCTTCTTATTATATATTGTAATCTTCTTTGTATCAATAGATATCTCATATTTTCTAGTCCCAACATTTGGTATCAGAGCCTAAACCCTCTCCGGCTCTTGTGAGCTTGAGGGGGGATTTCCCTCATGGAAATCCCTCCCTTATTTTTTTCCTCATTTTTTCTCCATTGCTTAGGGAGTATGCTCTCCACTCTTGTGGATCAGAAACCAGAAAGTAATGGAGAAGAACTCATGGCTACCCCTAAAGTTTTATTGCTTTGAGCCATGAGATGTTGAGGAGTAGATGCATTTTTTTCAATGTCATATTTTATTTTCATATTTTATCTCTGTTTTAGTTTTATGCCTATGCGAGACCAGAAATAGGTTTATGTGGATGTGGTTCAGGTGGTTTTTTCTAAGTGTTGGACATGTACTTATTGGATATTCCTAAAAATTTTATACATAATTTTGAGGTTTATGCTAGGACGTAGAGATCATAAAAGAAACATTCATTATGAACCCTCCTGTTTCTCAGACTACCAATGTATCCTGATGTGGAGATGTGGGAATGTTTTTATTGATTGGCTATCCATGTCACCATCTATTTGTGTGACTACAAGCACGCTAAAAAGTCAGCAACCAAAAGCAACATCCACATATTCAGTCATGTCGAGCCATCAATCGATGATTGGATGTATTTTTTCAAGAGTTTTTTCAGCCACGACAACAAAGGGATCTATTTATGCACTCTACATGGAGGTACTGTCATTGATTTTAACATAAAATATAAACTTCTACCGATCATATTTCTAATATTTGGCCACTTTTAGATGCATGGGTGGCACTTGTTTTCTCAACTATTCGTAGGATGGGCCATGGGGTGTGTTGAGTATTTCAACTAAAAACTGGATAGGAGGAGCAGCAGTGCATGTTGGCTCATTGGTGGAAGTGATGGCTCAGTGCTTGCGACGAGCTACTATGTAGATCGAGTTCCATACAACTTGATGTTCCCATGATGCCCGGTTACAAAGAGTTATCTGTTAGCTATCATATTGAGTGAGGCTGAAAGAAACCATTGGAGATGATTTGAGCAATTAATTGGGTAGTAAAGCCCAATTGCAGAGCCATCATTGATGGTGAAATTACTTCTCTACATCATTTTTTTTCTAATGATTATTTTTGCTCCATATTGGTGATTATTTTTTTGGCAAATATGTGATGTGCCATAAAGTGTAGCAGTGGAGCAACCCTTTACCGGGCACTTTGGCAAATTTTTGATGAATAATAGTTGATCGATGTGCACCCCCATAGATCTTTTGCATGTGAAGCATTACCTATGCGTGTTGAAGAATATTTTGGTGAGTGACAAACATTATTCATGTCCATAACACTATTTTTTGTGATGTTTTTGCCACATGGAAATGAACCTAAGAGCCCACGGAGGCTTGAATTACCTGTGTCCTCCACTATCACAACTACAGGTCTCACTGGATGGTGGTATGCTCTCAGTCAACGATGTTTTTTTCCATGTCGTCCACACAATAGGAAGGCATGATTCCATGTGGAGGAAATTGGGAGCCTATGGGATATCGTTCATGGAGGAGAACTATATAGGCAAAGGGTTTGGAATCTGAAGGTGATGCCTAGGATGTTCATGCACTCCAGGTAGTGGAATTCTCAGTATTGGGTAGATTTCAAAAAAGTTTGTTGTCCACCATATGCACATGTGAAACGTGCTAAGATTCTAGAGTTGGGTGTGTAGATGTTGAACAAATTTGACGTGCTCTATATATGTAAATTTGTTCTGTTGGAATATTATTTTTCCTATCAATTTTTCTTTTGGCAATCTTTTGCTGCCTTCAACTCTACAACTTGGGAACCCGATGCACATATTGAGAGGTGGTAAGTGTTTTCCTGGAATTGGACTGCTAGGTGCAGTGAATATTCTAGTGGGGATATTTTTTAATATATGGACATGTGATAAAAGGGACCAAATCACTATTTTTTTAAATTGTATGGGGTATTTGTAAATATAGAGGGAGCACTTACTTTATTTGCAAGTAATAATTTTTTTTTTAAGTTATTTTCACATGGGAACTTGGCCAAATTTTTTCAAAATTTCAAATATGGAAGGTCCATGTAATTTCCCCTATGAGGGAAAATTGAGAAGTTTGTTTTTTTCACCAATGAGCGATGCCAGGAGAATATTCCTGATGTTTGTTTTGTTGCCTAGAGAGGCATGCTGATTTTTCCACAAAATGAAGGCCCTATTGGAGTGAAACATAGGGGTATTTATAATCATCGAAAAGGTTTTTATGAGACAAACACATTGGTGGTATCCAATTATAATTTTGAGGCTATTCCATTTGTCTTTTTTTACCTCAATTGTTTTTTATCATGGAGTGCACTCTCGGTGGAACCCGATACTCCCAAGCACTTGTATGTGATCCTAGTACCTAGTCATCTTCCTTATAGCACCTGGGGGTTGCAGCAGCTAGTTACCAATGCATTACGGTAGGATGATATGGTCATCATAAGGACACCTAATCTAGGGACTACAAACATAGACACCCTAGAATAAATCTGAGGACTTTTCCAGATCAACTTATGAATACTACAGACATAAACACTTTAGATGCATGGGTGGCACCTATTTGCTCAACTATTCGTAGGAGGGGCCACGAGGTGCGTTGAGTATTTCAACTAAAAATTGGATAGGAGGAGCAACAGTGCATGTTGGCTCATTGGTGGAAGTGATGGCTCAGTGCTTGCGATGAGCTACTATGTAGATCGAGTTCCATACAACTTGATGTTCCCATGATGCCCGGTTACAAAGAGTTATATGTTAGCTATCATATTGAGTGAGGCTGAAAGAAACCATTGGAGATGATTTGAGCAATCAATTGGGTAGTAAAGCCTAATTATAGAGCCATCATCGATGGTGAAATTACTCCTCTACATCATCTATTTTCTAATGATTATTTTTGCTCCATATTGGTGATTATTTTTTTGGCAAATATGTGATGTGCCATAAAGTGTAGCAGTGGAGCAACCCTTTACCGGGCACTTTGGCAATTTTTTGATGAAGAATAGTTGATCGATGTGCACCCCCATAGATCTTTTGCATGCGAAGCATTACCTATGTGTGTTGAAGAATATTTTGGTGAGTGACAAACATTATTCATGTCTGCAACACTATTTTTTGTGATGTTGTTGCCACATGGAAATGAACCTAAGAGCCCATGGAAGCCTGAATTACCTATTTCCTCCACTATCACGACTACAGGTCTCACTGGATGGTGGTATGCTCTCAGTCAGTGATGTTCTTTTCCATGTCCTCCACACAATAGGAAGGCATGATTCCATGTGGAGGAAATTGGGAGCCTATGGGATATCATTCATGGAGGAGAACTATATAGGCAAAGGGTTTGGAATCTGAAGGTGATGCCCAGGCTGTTCATGCACTCCAGGTAGTGGAATTCTCAGTATTGGGTAGATTTCAAAAAAAATTGTTGTCCACCATATGCACATGTGAAACGTGCTAAGATTCTAGATTTGGGTGTGTAGATGTTGAACAAATTTGACGTGCTCTATATATGTAAATTTGTTCTGTTGGAATATTATTTTTCCTATCAATTTTTTTTTTGGCAATGTTTTGTTGCCTTCAACTCTACAACTTGGGGACCCGATGCACATATTGAGAGGTGGTAAGTGTTTTCTTGGAATTGGACTGCTAGGTGTAGTGACTCTTCTAGTGGGGATATTTTTTAATATATGGACATGTGATAAAAGGGACCAAATCACTATTTTTTTAAAATTGTATGGGGTATTTGTAAATAAAGAGGGGGCACTTACTTTATTTGCAAGTAATAATTTTTTTTAAAGTTATTTTCACATGGGAACTTGGCCAAATTTTTTCAAAATTTCAAATATGGAAGGTCCTTGTAATTTTCCCTATGACAAAAAATTGAGAAGTTTGTTTTTTTCACCAATGAGCGATGACAGGAGAATATTCCTGATGTTTGTTTTGTTGCCTAGAGAGGCATGATGATTTTTCCACAAAATGAAGGCCCTGTTGGAGTGAAACATAGGGGTATTTATAGTCATCGAAAAGGTTTTTATGAGAAAAACACATTGGTGGTATCCAATTATAATTTTGAGGCTATTCCATTTGTCTTTTTTTACCTCAAATTTTTTTATCATGGAGTGCACTCTCGGTGGAACCCGATACTCCCAAGCACTTGTATGTGATCCTAGTACCTAGTCATCTTCCCTATAGCACTTGGCGGTTGCAGCAGCTAGTTACCAATGCATTCTGGTAGGATGATATGGTCATCATAAGGACACCTAATCTAGGGACTACAAACATAGACACCCTAGAATCAATCTGAGGACTTTTCTAGATCAACTTCTAAAGACTACAAACATAAACACTTTAGATGTATGGGTGCCACCTATTTTCTCAACTATTCATAGGAGGGGCCACGGGGTGCATTGAGTATTTCAACTAAAAATGGGATAGGGGGAGCAACAGTGAATGTTGGCTCATTGGTGGAAGTGATGGCTCAGTGCTTATGATGAGCTACTATGTAGATCGAGTTCCATACAACTTGATATTCCCATGATGCCCGGTTACAAAGAGTTATCTGTTAGCTATCATATTGAGTGAGGCTGAAAGAAACCATTGGAGATGATTTGAGCAATCAATTGGGTAGTAAAGCCCAATTATAGAGCCATCATCGATGGTGAAATTACTCCTCTACATCATCTGTTTTCTAATGATTATTTTTGCTCCATATTGGTGATTATTTTTTTGGCAAATATGTGATGTGCCATAAAGTGTAGCAGTGAAGCAACCCTTTACCGGGAACTTTGGCAATTTTTTGATGAAGAATAGTTGATCGATGTGCACCCCCATAGATCTTTTGCATGCGAAGCATTACCTATGCATGTTGAAGAATATTTTGGTGAGTGACAAAAATTATTCATGTCCACAACACTATTTTTTGTGATGTTTTTGCCATATGGAAATGAACCTAAGAGCCCATGGAGGCCTGAATTACCTATGTCCTCCACTATCACGACTACAGGTCTCACTGGATGGTGGTATGCTCTCAGTCAACGATGTTTTTTTCCATGTCGTCCACACAATAGGAAGGCATGATTCCATGTGGAGGAAATTGGGAGCCTATGGAATATCGTTCATGGAGGAGAACTATATAGGCAAAGGGTTTGGAATCTGAAGGTGATGCCCAAGCTGTTCGTGCACTCCAGGTAGTGGAATTCTCAGTATTGGGTAGATTTCAAAAAAGTTTGTTGTCCACCATATGCACATGTGAAACGTGCTAATATTCTAGAGTTGGGCATGTAGACGTTGAACAAATTTGACGTGCTCTATATATGTAAATTTGTTCTGTTGGAATATTATTTTTCCTATCAATTTTTTTTTTGGCAATCTTTTTCTGCCTTCAACTCTACAACTTGGGAACCCGATGCACATATTGAGAGATGGTAAGTGTTTTCCTAGAATTGGACTGCTAGGTGAAGTGACTCTTCTAGTGGGGATATTTTTTAATATATGGACATGTGATAAAAGGGACCAAATCACTATTTTTTTAAAATTGTATGGGGTATTTGTAAATCAAGAGGGGGCACTTACTTTATTTTCAAGTAATAATTTTTTTTTAAAGTTATTTTCGAATGGGAACTTGGCCAAATATTTTCAAAATTTCAAATATGGAAGGTCCATGTAATTTCCCCTATGAGGGAAAATTGAGAAGTTTGTTTTTTTCACCAATGAGCGATGCCAGGAGAATATTCCTGATGTTTGTTTTGTTGCCTAGAGAGGCATGTTGATTTTTCCACAAAATGAAGGCCCCGTTGGAGTGAAACATAGGGGTATTTATAGTCATCGAAAAGGTTTTTCTAAGACAAACACATTGGTGGTATCCAATTATAATTTTGAGGCTATTCCACTTGTCTTTTTTTACCTCAATTTTTTTTTATCATGGAGTGCACTCTCGGTGGAACCCGATACTCCCAAGCACTTGTATGTGATCCTAGTACCTAGTCATCTTCCCTATAGCACTTGGCGGTTGCAGCAGCTAGTTACCAATGCATTCTGGTAGGATGATATGGTCATCATAAGGACACCTAATCTAGGGACTACAAACATAGACACCCTAGAATAAATCTGAGGACTTTTCTAGATCAACTTCTGAAGACTACAGACATAAAAAATTTAGAAGATTCTCTTCTTTCTCCTTCTCCTCCATATTTGTATTCTATGGATCATTTTATTGTATTTTTGGTAGAAAATGATACTCTCATATGATCATATTTATTTTGTATCAAGGTGCATTTTCTATAGATATCAACATCTTATAGATTGAGTTTCACCATAAGGGAGGATGATATTCATGGTGAACCTAGTAGTGACATACGAGAGGAAACATACCTAGAGGATGACCTATAGAGGCAACAAAACTAGAAGAGGCTGACCCTGAGGCACACAAGATAATATTGAGGCACTTAAATAGCTGACCCAAAGGCAAAAAATCCAAGGAAGTGGTTGAACCTGAGGCAACAGACCAAGATATATACACTAGTGATCTAGAATTATTTATAGTTGGAGAGCCAAGCGTAAAGAGCATGAGCCTAGACCAAATCATGTAATAAAGGAGGATGATACTAGAGTTAATATGTACTTTTTATACCTATTATCACATGTGTCCTTTACACTTGTCACATTATCAGATAGGCCTCATGCCTATATATTGTAATCTTCTTTATATTAATAGATATCTCATATTTTCCAATACCAACAAAAATAACCTCCATAAGATCCATAATGGACCTTGTTTAGAGCTCTTTTGTATTCTATAAGGTTGAGGTATCATAAAAGGATACCTTCAAAAGATATTTTATATAAAGTACCTCCAATAATTACAAATCAAACAACTCACTTGCGCAATGATCATCGTTGGTTTCTATCAAAGCCATATGGGAATAATCCATCTTGGAGAAATTTTAGAATATATCTATACCATGGTTTTGAAAATGCTTCTTCAATTGTGAATACTTCTAAAGGTTTTAGACATGAATCTAATGATGCGGGTTCCCAAATTTGATGAATTATAATAGTAGCATCCAAATCCAAAATGATAAGAGAAGCAACTACTGTCATAGCATCCACATAACGATTATTGGTGCATGGGATAGCTTCTATAGTAACCTTCTCAAATAAAAAAATAAGTTTTAAAATGTATTATTTATAAGGATGAAGTTTCTCATCTCAGGTTTGATAAATATAATTAACTTGATTCACCACGAGTTGTGAGTCTCCAAAAACTGATAGTATTATGATATTGAGGGTTAAGGCTGTTAGTAATCCAAGGATTAAAGCTTCATATTTTGTTGTATTATTTATGCAAGTAAATTGGAGTTTAAAGGATAATGGGATAAGTTGATTTTGTGGGGATACCAATATGATACCTGTACCTACACCACTCATACAATGAGCTCCATAAAAAAATAGAGACCATGATTCTAATGAATCATTATCTAGATTAAGACATTCATCAGAGAATTCTATCATCAAAGGGTGAGGAGACTCAAGAGAGGCAGCGATGAGTTGATATGCTATGACTTACCCTTTAATGGATTTTTACCCAATAAATATTAGGTTAAACTTAATTAAAACAAGAACCCATTTTTTTTCTTGTCTTGATAAATAAGGCCTACTCATTAGATATCACAATAGATCAAATTTTACAATGACATAAGTCTTTTAGCTATGCATGTAGTGATACAGTTTTTGTGTAGAGAATACAACAACTAAACAAAGATTTTCTAAAGGTGTGTAATGAGTTTCATAACTTATTAAAGTTCTTCTTATGTTTTAAATGGCTCATTATTTCTTATCCTCATCATGTTGTGCTAGAATTGCTCCTAACACAACTTCTAAGGTAGAAATATATAAAATAAAAGGGTGCTCTGGTCTAGGTAAAACAAGCATTGGTGGGGTAACTAAATATGTATTAAGGGTTTCAAAAGCTTCTTGAAATTAATTATACCATAATAAAGGCCTATATTTCTTAAGAAACCTAAGAAAGGGTTTACATTTGTCTGCCATTTTATCAATAAAATGGTGGATAGATTGGAGCTTACCTTGTAGACTCTTGAGTTATGTTAGGTTTTTAGGTGATGGCATATCAATTATAGCTTTAATATTGGTAGGGTCTATTTATATGCCATACATAGAAATTATAAACCCTAGTAACTTGCCTAATTTTAGTCTAAACACACATTTATCTAGATTCAATCAAACTTTATATTCTCAGAGTCTATCAAAGACTCATAAATTAGGGATGTGATCTTCTTGTTTTATAGAACAAGCTATGATGTCATCGACATAATCATGTAGGATTTCGTAAATCATGTCATGAAATACATATATCATAGCTCGTTAATAAGTTTCCCATTTATTATTTATACCAAAGTGCATTACTTTCCAACGAAAATTTCCCTAGGGTGTAATAAATGCAGTTTTAGGTTGATCTTCTAGCACTATACGAATTTGATTATATCCTAAAAATCCATTCATAAATGATAAAATTCCACATCCTATTGTGAAATCAATAGTTTGATCCATATTAGGAAGGGGAAAGTAATATTTGGGACATGCAACATTGATGTCGCTAAAATCAATGCAAAATCTAATTTTAGTAGCCTTATTTTTGGTTACGAGAACAACATTAGATATCCAATAGAAATAATCTATAGCTTGAATGAAGTTTACATCCAAGATATTTTGTAATTTATTTTTAACCAAAAAAGCTACTTTAGGATGCATTTTCCTAAGATTTTGTTTGATTGGTTTAGAATCAAGAGGAACCACTAAGTGGTGCATAACCACAAAGGGGTCTAGGCCTTGCATACCTGCTTATGTCTAGGTGAAGATGCCAGGATATTCTATGAGAAGTTTTGTATATTTAATTTGTTACTCTTTATTTAAATTAGTACCTATTTTAACCATATGAGGATTAATTTCTATTTTGATATTAATTTTTAGCGAGGGTTATGCATAAGCACGAAATATCGTAAATTGGCTCTATTTAGGATTTCAAGATTTTAAATTGGCTAATTTTGGATGCTTTCACTAGGGCCCATTCGCCCAAAATTTACAAGGTGAAAGTTTTTTTGGGGTAAATTTGCCCGTCGTTGATAATCATTAAACTAATTTTATTATAATTCGCTGACCTCAAATTATAAATTATTTTATTTTTCTCGCAAAATCGCCTTCAAATTATAAATGATTTTATTTTTCCTGCACAAATAACCTCATATACTACATTTATATATACTATAGTGGGTACTAATAAACATACATCTAAAATACTCTAACTCAAAAATAGCTCTAAAACAATGAAAACTTGACAAGGTTGCAGAGGAGTGTTTGTCAAAATAATCCGATTGGTTGCAGAGTAGTGTCGATCAACACAAGATGATTGGTTGTAGAGTCGTGTCTGCCGATATAAAATGATCAGTTGCAGAGCCATGTCTATCATCATAAGTTGATCTATTGTAGCGCCATATCTATCAGCATAAGATGATCGGTTGCACAGGTGTCAATCGACATTCATTTATTGGTTGTAGGGATGTGTCAATTGTTATTATTCGATCGGTTGTAGAGGTGTCGATCGACATCAGACTATCGATTATAGGGATTTTTGATTGGAATTTTTCTATCAGTTGCAGAGGTGTCAATAAAAATTTATCTATCAGTTGCAGGGACATGTTGATCGACAATATTCAATCAATTGCAAAGGTGTCAATTGATATTCGTCTATCAGTTGCAACGACTGTTGATCGACATTTGTCTATCAGTTGCAGAGTCGCATCTATCGATATTAGTCAATAAGTTGTAGAGGTGCTAGTTGACATAAACCTATCAGTTGTAGGGACTATTGATTGACATTTATCTATCGGTTGTAGAGGTGTCCTGCATTCGATTGTCATACATACACCTAATCGGCATACCTGCAACCAATCGACATACCTACAACTATCATCATGCATGTCAGCAGTCATCATGTCTGCAACTGATCATCATGTCTATAGTTGATCGACATACCTATAGCTGATCATAATGCCTACATCCGATCAGTATTCTTGCATTTGATCATCATGTGTGTCACTAGTCATCATGTCTACAACCGATCATCATGTCTGCAGTCGATCGTCACGTCTCCCGTAAATTGTCATGCTAGTAGCCGATCATCATGCCTGCAAACAACTATCATGCCTACAACCGATCATCATGCCTATCACCGATAATCATGCCTGCAATCGATTAACATTCCTTCAACTAATCATCATGCCTACAACTGATCGTCATGCCTGCAACCGACAGTCATGCCTGCACTTGATCGTCATGTCATCAACCGATCATCATTCATGCCATCGGTCATCATGTCGACCTAAAGTCTTTCATGTCAGCCTAAATATTTTAAGTTTACCATACATTTTTAGATTTTGCAAACCGATATTCATAGCCCCCAACATAGAAAAATTCACCATGGTTTGAAATTTTTTGGAGATAAATTAATGCAATTCGCCATGATTTAAAATTTTTTGGAGACAAATAAATGCAATTCGCCATCTATACTTCTACAATTTTCATCAAGATTCCAAGACAATTCACCTTGATTTTATAAATAGATTTCGGGGCTGACCCCTTATGCATAACCCTGATTTTTAGGATGGCCTCTATTTCTATACTTAGATCTCTTTTGAAATTAGGAGCGGGTGAAACACCCATTTCTTGGAGTTCCTCTAAAGATAAGTTAGCTAATTTTTCTTGTGTAGTCATCTGAATGTGGGCTATACATGGGATAGACCCATTGAAGAAGAACCTACTTCTCATAATTCTTCATGAAAGATGTCATAACAAACATCTACTTCTACACATTAATATAATATAGCTATTATATCTAGGTATACTACTAATAACATGTTGCAATAGAAATTGCGAGCTCTCCTACGTTTCTTTAGTTGTTCTTGTTTTTCTAAATATTCCCCATATGTGATAAGATGATTATCTTCATCAAAGGGAAAATATTGAGTTTTTGTGGGGATATAGCCTATGCCACATTGGGTAGGCCATTCCTCTACCTCAAATGGTTCACGTATCCTATTTTCCAAGGGGCATAAACCTTTACCATTATATCCCATATCACACATCATTTTTTTAGATTTTATATATTTATTGTAAAAAAAACATTGAGAAAAACCATCCTCATCACATGTAAAGCTCATTCGCCTGATATCAATTTTATCTAGAGCACATCCAATAGCAATGAAAGTGCAACTTCCAACGTGATAGATGCTTCTTTGTTTCTGTGGTAACCCAAATGTGGATATGGTGGTAATTGAGACAAAATAAGAGAATCTTATACATTATAATCATCCTATTTTGTGGGGTCCAATATAGTGGATAAATATTGTAAAATTTCATCTATCAAATGATATGATGTAGAGGGATTATCCCCATTAGAAATTTTTAATGATTCAAAAGAAGATGATGGTTTTAATTTGGGCAAAGAGGTCTTAGAAGACTTAGGTTTGATAGAGAAGGACAAAAGGGAGTGTTAATAGGTTCAGAAATTACACACATTTCAAATGGCCTGGGATCACCATGAATAGTGATTAACTTATTCTTATATTTGAATTTAAAACATTGATGCAAATTAGAGGGGACTTCCCTCATGGCATTTATCCAAGGATTCCCAAAAGGATGTTGTACGATGCTGGACATGGTACAATGAATATGGATGTGTCTATAATCCTGGGACCAACTTGTAGTGGAATAGATATTACACCACAAGCCTCTTGTGTTTCATCATTAAAGGCTTTAATGATCATTTTAGTTTATCTCAAATCTTCTTTTCTAAATCCAAATATTTTGAAAAATTCATAAGTGCATATGTTTAGGGATGAACCAATATCAACTAACACTCTTTTGACACAAATATCCCCAATTAAGGTTATAATATATAGAGAATTATCTCTATACATACTTTGGGGAGGAATATCTTTATCATGGAAATCAATGTAATATGTTTCATGAGAGACTACAACATTGACTACAACACATGGCTCTATATCCTGAGGTACCATTATTTGACTTAAAGTGTTCATTAGTTCTTCTCTGTGAATGGTTGAAGTTCTAATAAGGTTTAAAAGAAAAATCCTAGCTATTTTTGATATTTAATTATATTATTTTCCTTATGAGGTAACTTTAGAACAACACGTGATTGATACACATAATTTTTTGAGTTTGAGGTTGAGAATTTTGGGTTTGGGCTTGTTTTCAAGTAACATCTCCAATTGCACCTACAATATTTTTTGATCAAACAATTTTTTATCTTGTAGTTGAACCTTGTTCGATAGGAAGAGTTTGTTGTGATGAAGGACGAGTGGTCCTTATTCTTGCAAACAGTTCTTTTGGGGTTAGTGAATCAATAATGGGAAATATTGGCCCTGAATCATATTCAAAACTATAGCATATTATGAGCTAATATCTATTTTAGATTTTGATTCACATTTTGTTTCATCCAAAGATGATAATTGTGGTTTTCTTCCTTGGATTTGCTTAATCGTCATATTGAATTGAGTAGGCACAAAAATATTTTGTGGAGGTTGAGTTGGTAAATAATTTTTAATTGTTCCCACATATCTTGTTGGATGAGGTGTATTTTTATAGTCTAGTTGATTTACAACTTCCTTGCCACGATTTGGAAACGAGTTTTGAAAAATATCCAAATTTTGGTTTAAATTTTATTCCTGTTGTGGTTGTGTATTTGTTTGAATATTTTTATTATGTGAAGGGTTTTCCACTTCCAATTTTCCTTCATCAATTAAGTCTTACACTACATGTTTTAATTTTCTACAAGTATTTGTTGGATATCCATCAACTTTGTGGTAGTCACAATATTGGTCGAGTCTATACCAAGGTTGAGAGGGGTAAGGTTGTTGAACCTCTAGAAATTTTATTAGACTTATTTCTACTAGTTGTGGGAAGACCATTGTGAAGGGTTGATTCAATCTTGTAAAATTTTGTAATAGAGGTTTTTGGGGTGCTTTCAACACAATTTTTTTTGTAGTATCTATGGTATTAACATTCTCAGGGGGTCTTCTATCTATGACCCCATTTCCTACCACATGTTTGTTTTTGTATTAATTCTTAGATGACTTATCTTCATCTTTATTTTTAAATTGTCCCCTCCTAATTAGGGCTTCCTCTACCCTTCTTGCTAAATCTATAGCTTGGTCAAAGGAAGTTACAGTATTCATGGCTAACTCGTAAGATAATTGTTCTTGCAAATTTCTAATAAAGATGTCTAGAATTTCTTTTGGAGGTAAATCAAAATGTAATTTTTCCAAAAGTTTCCTCCATCGAGCTAAGAATTATCCAAAACTTTGTTCTTTCCCTTGTTTAAGGTTATATAAGTCCTTTATTACAACATGCCTTTCTATGTAAGCACCAAATTGATGTACACACATTTATGTGGTTTCTTCAAAATTTCTTAAGGAATGTGTTTGCAACTAATAATACAACTCCAATGTCATTCCACCTAAAATTTTTGAGAATAATTTTAGCAATAGCATATCATCGTAAGCGATGTCATGATATGCTATCCTAAACATGTAGATATGGTCTATGAGGTCTTATATTCCTTTATAGATCGAAATAATAGGTATAGGGAACCATTTAGGGTATGGCATAGCAATGACCATAAGATCTAATAGTTGATTGCAGATCTATTTATAGCTATATGTAGGATGATACGGGTCAATTTGATCTAAGTGTGAAGCTAATTGCTTTACTATAGCTTCAAGATGATGTGGTAGCTCATTGTTTTTATTTTGGTTTATTATGTTGCCATGTGGTGGATAATAAGTTTGTTGTGCTACCATATAAGGAGTTGTGATGTGAATACTATTATGCATAGGGTTTGGAGTATGAGGAGGATATTGAAGTTTATAAGGAATCATGTTTTGTTGAACATTTGGTTGAGGAGAATTTGGAACTTTTTTTTTTTTGGGAAGAATATTTTAGGGCAAATACATGTTGAAAATATTGAGAAAGCAAAGTAGGATTATTAGAAGAAGATAGTTGCTTTTTATTGGAAGCGGTTGTGGTAGTTGCACCAACAGGTTGTTTTGTGGTGGTTCAGGTACCTGTTCTTGAGAATTATCTTTTAGAGGAGACATATTTAGTATTATCTAAATAGGGATCATTTTTAGTGGCATGTTGTAATGAAGTGTTCATATATGTTTCAGGTTGTGGGTGAAGTCGAAAGGCAGCTTCTAAGGCTGCTTTTACCAAAAATTAGCCTTTGCAAGTTGATCTTCTATTTCCAACACATTAGTGATGGTTGTTCGGTTTTGATTTAATAAATAACAAAAATATTGCATGGACTAAAAATGAATGCTTCCTCAAGGTCCTATTTTTGGTTCCACATCATTGATGGTTTCATCTTCTTCACTTTGTTTTATTTGATGTTCTTGTTCTTCCATTTCAGCTTCTACATTAGGGTTAATATCTAGCTCATCTTCAAAGTCTGTTGCCATTTGTTTACCACTTCTCAAATATTTAGGTATCTTTCCTGGCAATGCTAAAAAGGATTTTTTTTTTTTTTTTTTGTATTTTTGTTGTTTCTGTTGTTTTAACAAAATAATTTACTATGCTTTACCCCAAATATTTACAATATTTTTTGAAAATTACATTAAATGGTTTCAATCTTCTCCAAAGATATTGTGGATGTCATTGATAGGTTCCAAATATTTTGAGCTCATGTAATCTTCTTCCTCAAAAGAGAAATCATCTATTAAGAGTTGAATGAAGTGAACAAATGTAAATTCCTTAGTCTCTGAGTTAACAGGTTGGACTTGTAACTCGTAACAATACTCTCAAAATAAGATTACCCTAGGTGATTTTTGAAATATTTTTCTTTATTCTAGGGTCACTTCATTATTTTCTAAGTATGCTAATAATCTATGGATATTTAAGGCTTCTTCCAAGTAATTATCCCAAGGATAAATGTCTGTGTGGACACTAGCTCTTTCTTTTGCAAGCCAACGCTCACACCCTCTTTTTATTTCAAAGTAAGAAGAATAAAAGCTAGGTCCTAAGACTCTGGTAACATCAATTCTCCTAATTTCTCTAATTTATTGTGATTTATTTTCAATGATGCCAAAGTCTCACCATAAAATAAACTTGGCATTTTGTTCCATCACATTCATAGGAAATATTAACCTCTTATTCAATGAGTGTCCTCCGAATATCTATGAAGAAGGATTCATTAAGTTTATTTTCTACCATTTAATGAGATTTTATTTTTGTTTTGTTTTTGTTTTTGTAAAGAAAATGAAATTTAATACTAATTATTTATTTCACGTCAGGTTCACCAAAGAATGTAGCCCCAAAATTTTGCACCCCTTTCTCCTAGGCTAATGGATCCACACCTGAAATGGGGAGGGAAAATGAAGGATCTACAACTCGGATGAGAAGTGATTCTATTACACTCTCTTTGGTGTTTGTCAATGAATGGGGTGGGGTTCACCAAGAAATACTTGCTATGCTAGTTTCCATGCCTAAGTAAAGTAGTAGTTTGATGTGTTCTTTATTTTTTAAAAGCATACACCTAGGATTTGGCCAAAATGCAATTTCTACCTAGCTATATGCAATTCAATTTCAAATGAATACAAGGAATACATATCTATCTAGAAAAGCATTGTAAGGTTTAACTAAGATGCAAAGGTTTTATCTATGCTAACATGTTCTCTTTTTGTATTTTTGTGTTTTGTGAAAAGTGTAATAAAGTCTATATTTTTGGGAGTTTTTTTATATTCGGATTTAAAATACAGAAAAAAGAATGTAAATTTAAGTATGAAAGAACGAATTTTGAGCACTTACCTGACCTGAATATCTAATTTTTGATGAAATCGACCGTGCAGTACAAAATAAGATGCAAATAGGACAAATTTAGATGTACGATTTCATTAGATGAAATTGAATGCGTACGGATTTGTCTGAAACCTATAATTGCACAACAAAACATTAGATTTTGAAATCAAGGAAGGGGGATCTACATAGGCCATAGTATATTGTGGTATATGATATTCAAATCCCCTCATTTATTTTAGCAAACCATAGAGAAAATGGAAAATTAATTATTTTAATTTGCAACATGTGATAATAAAGTAATAGATCTAGCTATAACAAAGAATTACAGTGCAAGATTGCAGAAATAAAGGATGATATAATGGAAATAAAATAAAATCAACTATATTATGATTTAAGTTTTACCCCCAGAGGGACACAGGTATGAAATCATATGTTGTGCATGAAATTGTACACAATGTATGAAATCGTACGCAACCGAATTTATCTGACTACTTCTGCAAGGCAGGATATCAAATCAAATGTAATAGGGATGAATTCATACGTAGACAAATTTATACCAATGATGGGAAAATTACGTATAAATAAAATAAGAAAAATATATAAATATACTGAGAGAAAAATATATAAATATACTGAGAGTGATGCCATGGTTTTATGCTCGTTGGATGATGATCTAACATCGGCATTCTCCATTGTAACCTACAAAAAATACTCCAAAGCTCATTTTCTTTAAGATATTTTTGCAAATATCATCAACCAGGCTGATTATTGTGAGTCTAAGTGGTTAAATGGTTGCTTCAATTCAAGGAATCAGGTGGGTGGTGAAATTAGACTAGGTTGTTAGGATAAATTAGGTTTTAGGTTTGATTTGGACGAAAACGGTTGTATCTGATTTATTGGATTGTTTGATTTCATCGAGAACCTAGCAATGCCTAAATTAGATTCAAAATCCAATTGGGTGCCTAAATTAGGTACACATGTGATTTGGACAAAATCAAACGCATATGATTTTGTCGGATACGTCCGGTTTCATTAGGATCATACAATTTTATCACAAAGAGTACAATTAAGTTATTTTTTTATTTATTTTGGAACAAATATTGAGACAAGGATTTTTTAGGGTGATTTACACATTATTAGCATAATTAGGATGTCTTAATAACATTAGTAATTTGGAAATGTGTCCAAATTTTGTGGCTACAATAGTATTTGGTAACTTTTATCCAATTCATCCTATGCATTTTCTCCATTATAGGCCTCAATTTTGGATGTTGTATTAAAAATGAAGGGTGCCCATCCTAATAGTTTGTTCAAAAATTTATCTTTTGATCATTTTGTGTAACCCAAAAGAGATTTTTCTTTATCAAATCCTCGTCAAATTTTAAGATCTTTAATTGGGTACCCTCTAGAAGGCAGTTGATGATGAATTAAATCAGACATATATTTATTTTTTGTATACTTTGCTCTTAGATTTTCACCCATAAGGCATTGGGATGGCTAATTAATCTCCAATATAATTTTTCTACCAAAGCCCTATTATTCTTGATTGCTGATCTGAGACCTATACCCTCTTCATGAGCATGAAGAAATAGAGTATCCCATATTTCTAGGGCCCATTTCTTCTTCATTTTTGAACCTCTCCATAGAAATATATGACTAATTTTGTCCAGTTCATTAAGCACTAATTTGGGGATGTTCAACACTACTGAAATAGATATTGGGATAGACTAGAGAACTTATTTGATAAGATTTATTCGACCTCCTGATGAAATCCATTTGTTGGTCCAACTACCTATTTTGTTCTTCACTTTATATAATAACCATATGCAATGTTCTTTCTTTTGGATACCAAGATTAATTGGAACACCCAAGTATGTAATTGGGAGAGAATTGTTTTTGAATCCTAATTTGTCCATTATCAAAATCTCTTTTCTGGGTGAGCAATGAAAAAAAAGAACTTTATATTTCTCTTCATTAATAAGTTACCCTGATGCTCTAGTGAAACAATGAAGAATTTATTTTATTAAGGTTGCTTCCTTTATAGTTACCTTCCCCAAAATGGTGGAAACATCAAAAAATTATAAATTCATGATAGGTATGACTCCTTTAGCTATAGTAACTCCTAACCTATGATAATCTTAATTATTATAAAAATTCTTTCCCAAACATTCTGTTAGAATGATAAAAATATTTGAAGAAAGAGGGTCTCATTGTTTGATGGCTCTAGAAGTTGAGAACCAATGAGTAGGACATCCATTAAGAATAACTGAATAAGAAACTAAAGAAATAGAACCTTTGATCCATTCTGTCCATTCTTGAGAGAATCCAAAATTTTCTAAAAAATGGATGAGAAAGTGCCAATCCACCCTATCATAAGCTTTGGATAAATCTAATCAAATAAACATGGAGGAGGATTTTTGAGCTTCCATAGAATGAATTGCTTCTTGGGCTAACACTATCTCATCCACTATTTGTCATTATTCAATAAATACTCATTGTTCTAGAGAGATGATCTAGTGAAGCAAAGGTTTGAGCTTTTCTGCCATAATATTTGAAATGATTTTTAGAATAACATTACATAAATCAATTGTTCTATATCTAGTAATGTTATCCACTTCTTGAGCTTTAGGAATTAGAGATATAAAATTCTTGTTGATATATTTGAGGATTTCTTTGTCCTTTCTATCCTCTTCTACCATCTCTAGAATGTCATCTTGCAAAATATCCAAAAATTCCTGATAAAATTCAATAGGGAAACCATCTGGACCTGGGGTTTTTCCCTTTTGCATTATGAAAAATACCTCTTGAAGCTCCTTCTTAGTTATAGGAGCAGTTAGGGCCACATTCTCCTCATAAAAAATAAGAACATGTATAGCCTAAAGAATTTCTTTTTGAGCTTTTGGATCAAGCAATTAGGCTATAAAAAGGTTTGAAAAATGATTCACAACTAAATATGACATGCCTTCCCAAGTGTGCACTATATCTCCTAATTAATTCTTAAATGAGGGGATAAAGTTATGAGTTCTTCAGGCTAGGAGATACTTATGGAAAAAACTTGTATTTTGATATTTTTCTTGTAGCCATTGAATCCTTGACTTTTGTTTCCACATTATTTCTTCCCTTATATCCCATTCCTTCACCTAGGATGAAAGATGAATTTATATTAAACCTATTTTTCGTGAGACCCTCAATATGAAATTTATCCTTCAGATCCTCAAGTCAGGTTAGTCCTTCCCTTTTCTTAGCCCTAACATCTTCGAATTCCTCTAAATTCTAAGTATTTATTTTAAATTTAATCTACTGTAATATTTAACAAAAAATACATCTTAGTACCATGTATTGGCTTACATTTTTGCCACGATTGTTGTATCCTTAGCTTGAGAGATTCATATCTGAGCTACATTAAATGAAAATGAAATGGAGTCGACTTACCCTTGGTTTTCCAAATTTTAATTAAAACTAGACAATGATCAGATCCAACATCGTTTAAAATTTTCACTTTTGGGATGTGTCCTTGTATTAAAAAATTGTTTGAAAGCAATAAACTATCTATCCTTTCAATAATGCATGTTGAGCCTTGTCTTCTATTGGACCAAGTCATGAAACCATTTTTTGGCTTGATATCTACTAAATGAAGGTTGGTCATATATTCATTCATGAGTTCAAAACTCCCATTCAACTTCCTACTTCCTCCCATTATTCTTCTAAAGAAAGGATAGAGTTGAAATCTCCTCCTATCAAAGCCCAAGATTCCAAGAATTGAGAGGTGATAAAAGCTATATTTCTTCATATTATTTGTTTCTCTTGTATAGTACATGGAATATAGATATTTATATAAAGTATAACCTGATCTGAGTCTTTATTTTGGACAACCATTGCTAGCAATCCCTTACTACCCATCATGCATTATACTATAATTTCCTTGGGATACCAATAATATGCCACTCCTACTGAGGCCCCTTGGGTGCTGAGGGACACTAATTTACTGGATGACAACATCTTTTTCTCTATTATTTCTATTTCATCAATTGAAACCTTTGTCTCTTGAAGAAAGAGAAGTTGAGGTTGATTTGTTTAAATCATTCTTCTAAGTTATGATTGTTTAGAAGGACTTCCTTCAAGTCATTTAATATAATATTCATAATTAATGTGATTTGAAGTATTGGGTAAGGTCTTCTACCTTACCTTCCTCTATTAACTTTTAAACTTCCTCTGCCATATGATGCTGGTTGGATTTATGTCCTACATTTTGGTTGGTATCCATACTCATATTTTTATTTGTATCTCACTTCATTCCTATTAGGTCTATAAGATGATTAATTAGAACCAAGGTACTAGTTTTGGGATCCATATGATATTTTTGAGGACCTGAATTATTTTTGTTTGAATTTGGATTTTAGTTTTTCACTTATTTAAATTTTCTATGTTGTTCTTTTCTTGAAAATCCATTGTTGGATGAGATGGCTCTTCTTGGTTGTTTCTCAAAATTAGGACAGTTTCTTTTATTCCAATTTCATCAACCATTCCTTATTGTTCATTCTCTTCACCAAACTATGTTTCCTTAATCACTACTTCTATTTGGTCATCCTCATCATCTAATTGTTCGTCAGTATATAGAACTTCAAATATGTTAGGTGAAATTATTGTTTTATCTTTCAGTGTTATATATATATATTAAATTCTTCTATTTAGATATTTGAAATCCTACTAAGTCCTCATCGTATTTCTCTTTATTAGGGATATTTTGAGGATAATCATTTGCTATATGGTCATATTTGTGATAAATTATACATATAAAAGGGACGTTTTCATAATCAACTTGTTGCTCCCATAATTCTTCTCCATATTGTAAAATAATCCTCCCTGGAAGTGGTTTGTCAAATTCCATAAGAACATAAATCCTTGCATAGATCATATGATCCAACTATCGAGTGTTATCAACTATCATCATGAACACTCCTAAATAATTACCATTTTCTACTAAAATATTTGGATTCCAGTATTCTACTAGGAGGCCAAATAAATAGACCCATATAGGTGTAGTTGGTGGTATTTCTTCCACAACTTTGAACTTGGTATGCCAGGGCTTCTTAAAATTCCCTGCCCTACCTAAGAACCATTGCCTCCTTTAAAATATCCTCCCTATATTTTTTAGTGGTAAACATAGAAAGGAAATAACCATTAGGGTAAAAATATATTTGGAACTCACTTTTAGTTCTCCAATTTTTGGTAGCCCATTGCTTGACGATAGCAAGATTCGGTTAAAATATCATGAAACAATAAATTAGTCCTCTCCTCTCCATAGTGTCTATTCACTCTTGGATATATTTCATTTTCAACTTCACTAATGGGGATCCATTAGTTGCTTTCATGCATCCCATCGCTATTTTTATTGAATTAGTTTTCGACATCCCCAATGGTTTCCTTGGCAGTCATTGGTTACTTTTCTCTCTTATTTGGGATGGTCCTGCACTGATTGCTTCCTTAAAATTTATTTTTGGAGGGATGTCCTTAGGCTCCATACCTTAACTTTTTTTGTTATGATTGGTTTTGTTTTATTGTGTGCCCTAGCTATAGTTTTAGCTTTGTCGAGGTCTAAATTTACCATCAATATGTTATCTCCATTTTCTTGATCCATCTCTTGAATCTTATTTCTATTTCATTTTAGTCCTTGTTCTTACTTGCAAAGAGGATACCTTTCCTCCTTGTTTTGTGCTATATATTGAAAAGGGTGAGCTATTTCATTCAATACTTATTCATTTTGTTGGATTTATTGGTCCATATGCATGAAGAGATATTGGATATTAATTTCCTCTATTTACCTTGTTTGCTACTCACTTGATTTAGTGTCTTGAAGATTATACTTGTTGAACATAATATTTTCATGATCATATTGGATTCCTGATAACCCTTCCATAGGCCCAAATACCCCTTGAATATCTGGCTCCAAAGGGTATTTTTCTCTATTCTCCACTACTTGTGCTCAAAGCACTCAACATCCATAGTACCCAAGAGGTGCTATGATGATTGATAGTCATAAAAAATTATAGTTTACACTTTTTTGAAACCCTCATTCTCTACCAAAAAAAATCCTTGATCACTCTGGAAGGTTGTATCCTTGTCTTCTATTGAATTTATTTTTATAAGCCTTTGAAAGTGTTGATTTATTAGTGTAAAATGAAATCAAATAAGGGTATTTTTCAAAGCAAAATAGAATATCAAAGATAGTATATTTAAAGTTTTTAAAGACACTAAGAAAACCATCATGCAAAGAAGTGAAACCATTTGTTTGGAGTAGTTATGCCCACCAAGGAAGATCCACCATCATTTAAGAAAAATCTACCACAGTCTAAGGAAGCACCACTATTTCTCAATGAAGAACCATCACCACCTAAGCAAGAGCCACCATAAAAATATGAAGGAAAGATGTCAAGTTGAAGGTCCAACACCATAATTTTATCCAAGGAGCCCAAACGAATGTAAGTAAGATGTTTCTACAAAATATAGCAAAGGAACGTAAGTAAAAGAAAGAACATTGGAAAATTAGGGCAAAATCCAAGCATCAATAATTAGAGAAAGCATTTCATGCAAAAGATGATGAAGGAACACATGATAAATCATTATAAGTATGATCTAAGGCAAATCACAAGTGAAATATAATGCCAAGGCTAAGAGAGACATTTAAAATCTTGTTGGAGGAGAGATACTTGTAAATGTAATGCTCAATGTGTCATAAATTCATCAAACTGGGTAGAGATAGATTATAAGTGCTTGAAGAGAACAAGGGAAGTGAATTGGGAGTAATAGAAGATTTGTAGTGCCAAGTGACACATGAGAAGTGGTAGGTCAAAAAAATTGAAGTATTTGAAATGTTCAAGGAGGGTGCATTAATTTAATTTTTAAATAGCCAAAGATAGCACAATGGAAGGTATATTTCAGAGAGTGTCAAAAATAGGAGAGCATGCAAGGATGTGCATTAATGGAATTTTGAGTGCAAGTAGGAGGAGTTACACCATTTGCATTATACAAGAGAGTCATTTAAGATACATGCAACAAAGGAGCTAACTAGAAATATGTCGGTGTTCCAAATACAAACAACAACAAAAAAATATTATAACCTTCATAAGGTTGAGTTGACCAATCATAGAGGAGAGATAAAATAATGTTTCCAAGGTAAGCCAAAGTAGTTCTTCGTACATGCAACATAAAAGGAGGAGCATAAATTAGGAGGTTTTCAAACACTATTGACCAAGAGACTTTATGCATTCAAGACTGAAGGTATTCCATTCTATTTAATTTATTTATATGCTCAAGATAGGAGAAATACTGTTACATATAGCTATTATTTTCTAAGGTCAAAGAAAAGTTATTTATTTTAGAGAGATTATAATTTTGATTTGGAACCTTAGAAAACAAATTATAACTATTTGAAATTTTATGAAGATTTAAAATTTGATTTAAAGAATTAAAAGGATTTGTAGAGGGATAAAACCACCCTATCACATATGATTCTCAAGGTTGGATTTGCAAGAAAAATTTGAGGTGACCACAGGGGTTGTGTTGTTCTCTACACTCGATGTAAAATATTGAGGGAAGAGTTCACCAGGAATGGTTTTAGTACTCACTCAAAGTCCATAGGTTTTCAATAATGTTTGATGTATTTATTTCAATACAATCACCTATGTTTGGCCTTTCTAGATCTATGCTATGAAAGATAAAGGATAATTTAGAAATATAATATGAAATAAGATAAGAGCTAACCCTAGAATTTTTTTTTTTAATACTTTTCTAAACCTAGGGTTTAAGACAAAAAACCTTCAAATAAGGGCTCAAGAGAGGATGCACAAATAATACTAAAATCTAAACGCACACTATATGTTGTTTTCCTTTTAGTATTTGGAAATCAATTAAATATGTATTTCCTTTAAATAAGATATAGGGTTTAAAAATAGAAATAGAAAACACCCAAAAAATAGCCTAAATACTAAATTAGAGAACTTATCTTATCTTATGGTTGATCCTTGCTTTTATCCTTTACCCAATGATGTCTAACAATTCATATTCATGCAAGATAACTTAAAAAATACTTGAAAAATATAATCAATATTAGGGGGCCTACTTAGGCCATTGTACAATAATTCTTGAAAGTGCAGTAGTCAAGCCCCCTAGGTCCTCTTAGCTTAACTTTGAAAATAAAAGTAGAAATTGATCTTTGGAATATGAACAAGCATAAAAGAATACAAAAAAATAGAATGATGAAACAGAGCACAAAATATAGCAGTATGTTTATATGCTATCTAATATGTAGATCTAGGGTTTAGGGGTAGCAATTTACCCCTAAATATGTTATAGGTAAAATCACACCCATAGTAAGTTATCACAATTTTACAAATCGATGAAATTGTGCCCCATAGAGACCAGGAACGATTTTGTAAAAGAGAGGCAAAGCCTTAAACAAATGTAAAATGAAAAATGCATGATATAGAATACTAAAACATAAACATAGAAGAGTGAAAATACCTGGTAGATAGTGCAAAAGTAGATCCAAGTATGAAAACCTCCAAATGGTAGAAATCCTCCTTAGAGCTCCAACACTAATTCACCGACAAAAGCAATCAATGTAGTAGAAATAGATCTTCAACAAACTATATTACATACTTGCAAGTTAGCTTGCTTGTAGAAGAGAATAATTCAATTAGAGATCACTTGAATAAAGAAGTGTACAAGAAGAAGAGAGCTAAGATCACATGTCAGAATTAATTTAATACTTGTTACTCTCTAAAGATGATTTCAAACCCTCCTTATATAGTGGGTTTGAAAGTGAAATGGGCAGGAAAAACCAAGGAAAGCCAATGCCAAACATGTCAACTTTAAAAATTAAGGTTTCCTTGGGATAAAAACCTAAGATGTGAAATCATACCCCATTAAGGGCAACTGTGATTTCACAGAAAGGGGAGAAAAGCCACAAAGAATTGAGGAGAAACCTAGTCCTTTCTATAGGCAATTCTAAGTGGTCTCTTTGAAGGACTCAAGGAAAAATACTCACTCAAGTGGGTCAATTTTTCATGTCTACATTTTCCCCCCATTTTGATGCATTTATGGACTAATAAATTATTCAAAGAAATATATAAACACCTGCAAGAAAAAGATAACAAACATAAAATGAGTGGCTAGTTTAGAAGAAAGGAATGGTGTGAAAATGGTATTATTTTGAAAAAAATTATTGTTTTACATGCAAATAAAGGTATTAGGGATATTAATACCTCTTAGGACAGGGTGCCCCTCAAGTTTCATAATGAAATTTAAAATGATAGACTTAGAAGAAGAAAATATGAAAAGAAGAAACAAAAACAAAAGAAGGATAACAATGAAAAGAGATAAAAAGCAAAAAAAGGAAAACCCTAATTCATTTTTACCACATGAAGAAAGGAAAAAGAGCTCTAGAGAAAAGAGTAGATGGTTTACCAGTGCATCGATAAGCGATCAAGAGGGGCGAGGCTAACACAAAACTAGAGTGGGCAAAGGTATGATAAAAAACCCTTCCAAAATTATAAATTTTTTTTTTTTTTGAATTTTATAGAATTTTTTTCAAAATTTGGTTGGTTTTCCACATATTACCTGGGCATAATTTTGTAGCTCAGACATAAATTTTCCTTGGTTCATAGCGATGGGTGAAATTACGCTCAACATAAAACTAAGTGCGATTTCACGAAATCGTAGTCGTAAAAAACCAGGCACAATTTCATTGAAGAGAGAAGAAAGAGAGGAAAAGAGAAAAAAGAAGAAGAAGAAAATAAAAAGGAAGAGGAAGGAAGAAAGAGAGAGAGAATAAATAGATTAAGAAAGCAAGATATCACTTGAAATGTTAATTTTATTTAGTAATTAATTTGAATTGTTTGTTTTGATTAATGACATTGATTAGATGCTTTTTTATGTTTATGAATGTGTCTTAAGGTACTTGAGAGCTGTGAGTGGTGAGCAGGCTCCTTGGAGGTGGAGCTACAAAAAATCAAGTAGGTAGAGAGACATGCACTAGGAGAAATGGTGCTAGACCACCTTGCGAGGATGTCTCAGGTGGAGGCAGATAGGGTACTACTAATAACACTAGCAGATAGGTGGTATCTAGAGTTGTCAACCTTTCAAGTACTGATGGGAGAGATGACCATCACATTGGAGGATGTGTGGTGCATCTTGCACATATCCATTAGGGGGATGGTATTTTATAGATATCGATGATGTCCAATGACCTTGTAGTTATTATCAAGAGGATGGACCCACTAGGTGTGAGGGAGCACGATGGTCGTAGATGACCTAGTGAGGCAATATAAGGTGGATCCATTGATAACCATGCTTTGCAGGATGGTGGTAGGTATATTTATATGCCATAATAGTAGGTGATAGCTTCCATGGATGATGGCAAGCATAGTAGCATATATGTGATACCAAAGAGTGTAGTTTGTATGGTGCCTATATGTGTTGGTATTTTTATATAGGATGTTGTACAATATCATGTACAAGTGATATACTAGGATGGTGTGTATGATATTGCTCTAGGTATGGGGCTAGAAGCAAATAGTAATGTAGAGATCGAATGCACTACCAATACCATTGCCTAGTTCAAAGTGACCAACTGCATATAAATGGTCCATATCCTTTGATCGAGTTACGAGGATATATGCTAGGAACCTACCATTAGTGAGGTGAGTAGTAGATGAGTTGAGGGAGACCTAGATTATATGAAATTTCTAGTATTTTCACCTAGTATAGGCTAAGGATGTGGAGGAGCTAGCCAGGGTGAGGAGGATCAGATGGTTGACCATATAGAGAGGGGAGCTAGAGGTCTCCCGATTTGATAGATTCCTGAGGTAGTTTAGGATTTTGTAGGGGATCCTAGACCTAGGAGACTACTGGTATTGAAGGGTATACCAAGAACCAAAAGGAGTTGGAGGAGAGCTTGATTTAGTGAGGTGGGTAGAGGAGGACTTGGAAAATCCTCCTTACATTGATCTAAGGGTGGACGATGTAGGAGTGGCCTTCAGATACCGAAGGTGGTATAGAGGATTTATGCCCTTGAGGGTCTCTCCTCCAGTATTGATATAGATATGCTAGGCTATGGACCCAGTCATATAACGAGTATTTTGAGAGGTAGCTCACAAGACCATAAAGAGGGTGTAGTAGGGCTAGGAAGCATCAAGATAGAGATAGGCATTGGCTCAAATTGAGCTAGTGATGGAGACCACTAGTGCTACAAGGACCAAGGAGGTATGAACATTTGGAGTTGCCCCCATAGTGGTCAGGGTACCATCAAGTAGAGGAGTGATAGATACCTCTACATCAATAGCAACTAGCCTAGTTGAGATATTATGTTAGGGTGACCCAAGGGGCAAGGTAGAGGCACTATTAGTGTAGGTGGTGACTCCACAGACGAATATGGACCTACTTCAAGAGGATAGGTCCAAGTATATTGAGAGGTTATGGATCACCTTGAGCACCACAAAGGCAGAGAGGGATGTAGCTCAAGTTGAGGCTGACCATCTCCAAGGGGAGATGAGCTGTTTAGATATAGAGCACTAAAGGGCTTAGGTAGAGGGTACAAATATCATTAGGAATAGGCAAGATAGCAATGGGATCCATGTTATATAGGTAGAACTGTGAAGGATAGGGGAGAGGTTGGTGGTGGCCATTCAACAAGCTATATTTTATGAGGCCATGTACTACAAAATGGTATTGGAGGGATAGCGAACAAAAATCCCTCCATTCCTATCGTTAGCTAGCAATTCATAGTCTTAGTCATAGAAAATATAAGCCTCTCCATATGTGGGTATGAGGTTTCCTGGACCACCTTCGATGGGCATAGCAGAGGAGACATGCTCTCAAAGCTAGGGCTAGGGATCATGATGACTTACTAATTTTTATTGTTGTATGCATCCCTAGGTATTATTTGAGTGTACCAAGATTAGATTGTGGTACATAAACTACACGCTCATGTATTTCTCTTTGTCAAGTTATACTAAGTTTCTTTCTTTTATGTGTTAATGTGTGTGCATGTGATATGAATTGATTTATTATGATTTTTTATTTATAATTGTGATGTTTTATGCATGAAAAATATCTAATAAAATTTAGGGACTACATGGTCTGGGTAAAATCATACGCTGTAGTATGCAATCACAATTTTATAGACTGATGAAACTGCACCTTGTAGAGATAGGGTGCAATTTCATAAAAGAGAGGCAAAAAGCCTCAAACAAATGTAAAATGAAAAATGTGTGATACTGAATATTAAAATTTAAATGTAAAAGAGTGAAAAGACCCAGTATATAGAGAAAAATAAGATCTAAGGATGAAAACCTCCAAATGATAGAAATTATCCTCAAAGATCCAACACTAATCCACTAAAAAAAGCAATCAATGTAGCAGAAACAGAGCTTCAACAGACTATATTTCGCACTTACGAGTTAGCTTACTTGCAGAATAAAAAAATTCACTTAGATATCACTTGAAGAAAGAAGCATGCAAGAAAAAGAGAGCTTATATCACATGTAAGAATTAATTTAATCCTTGTTACTCCCTAAAGATTATTTCAAACCCTCCTTATATAGTGGATTTGAAAGTGAAATAGGAAGGAAAAACCAAGGAAAGCCAATGCCAAACACACCAACTTTGAAAATTAGGGTTTCCTTGGAAGAAAACCCTAAGATGCAAAGTCATGCCTCGTCGGGGTCGACCACAATATCACACTATGCAAAATCATGCCTCTTCAAGGGTAGCCACAATTTCATAGAAAGGAGAGAAAAACCACAAAGAATGAAGGAGAAACCTAGTCCTTGTCCTAGGCAATTCTAAGGGGTCTCTTTGAAGAACTCAAGGAAAATTAATCATTTGAGTGGGTTAATTTTTCATGTCTGAATTTTTCCCCCTATTTAATGTATTTATGGCCTAATAAATGCATTAAATAAATATGTACATATCTACAAGAAAAATATAACAAGTAGAAAATGAGTGGCTGATTTAGAAGAAAGTAGTGGTGCAAAAATGGTGTTATTCTGAACACTTTCTTGTTTTACATGCAAATTGAGGTATTAGGGACATTAATACCTCTTATTCCAAGGTGCCCCCTCAAGTTTCATAAGGAATGACCTATTCCTAATGAAACTCAAAATGATAGACTTAGAAGAAGCAAATATGAAAATAAGTGAAAATAGAAGAAAGATAGCAACAAAAAGAGAGATAAAAATAAAAATGGAAAAAAAACTAATTCATTTTTACCATGTGAAGAAAGGAAAGAGAGCTCTAGATAAACGAGGATATTACGTTACTAGTGTATTGATCAACTATCATGAGGGGAGAAGCCATCACGAAAGTAGAGCAAGTAGAGGTAAGATTGAAAACCCTTCCAAAATTATCAAAAAAAAATTAATTTTTTTGAATTTTGTAAGATTTTCGACCAAATTCGATGGGTTTGCCATGTATGACTTGGGCACGATTTCATGGCACAACCATGATTTTTCCTTGGTTCGTAGTGATGCGTGAAATCACGCTCAATGAAAACTAAGCACGATTTTATGAAATCGTAGTCCTAAAAAACTGGGCACGATTTCACCGAAGAGAGAAGAAAGAGAGGAAAAGAATAAAAAAGATAAGAAAAATAAAAGGAAGAGGAAGGAATAAAGAAAGAGATAAGAAAGATAGAGCAAGAAATATATCACTCAAAATATTAATTTTATTTAGTAAGTAATTTGAATTGTTTGTTTTTATTAATGACACTAATTAGATGCTTTGTTATGTTTATGAATGTAGATTATGGTACTCAAGAGTCGTGAGTGGTGAGCAGGATCCTTAGAGGTGGATCTGTGTGAAATTGAGTAGGCAAAGAGAGATACACTAGGAGTGGTGGGGCTAAACCACTTGGTGAGGATGCCTTGGGTGGAGGTAGACAGGGCGCTACTAACAATGTTAGCAAAGAGGTGGTATCTAGAGTTTTTTACCTTATTGCTACCAATAGGAGATATGACCATCATACTAGAGGATGTGTGGTGCATCTTGTGCATCCCCATAAGGGAAAGGACAATTTATAGATATCAAGGATGGATAATGACCTTGCAATGATTATCAAGAGGTTGGACCCACCAGGTGCGAGGGAGCACGATGGTCGTAGATGACCTGGTGAGGCAATATGGTATGGATCCATTGATGACCATGCTCTATAAGGTGGTGGTAGGTATACTAATATGCCATACTAGTAGGTGGTGGGTGTAGTAAAAGATATGTGAGATTAGGGAGTGCATTTTACATGGGATCCATATGTATTGGCTTGTTTGTACAAGATGTTTTACAACATAATGTACAAGCAACATACTAGTATGGTGTGTACGACATTGATCCAGGTATGGAGCTAAGAGCACATAGTAGTGTAGATATTATATGCACTACCAGGACCATTTCCTAGCTTAGAGTGACCAATTGCATATAGATGGTCTAGATCCTTTGAGTGAGTCACAAGGACATGCATTGGGAATCTTTCACTAGCGAGGTGGATAGTAGATGAACTAAGGGAGACCCAAATTATATGGCAACCTTGGTGTCCACACCTAGGATTGGATGAAGATGAGGATAATATAGCCAAGGTGAGGAATATTATATGTATGATCATAGAGAGAAGGGAGCTAGAGGTCTTTCGATTTGACAAACTCTTGAGGCAATTTAGGATTTTATATGGGATCCTAGACCTAGGATACTACTAGCATCAAAGGGTTTACTAAGACCTAATAGGAGTTGGAGGAGAGTCTAATTTGGTAAGGTAGGTAGAGGAGGACTTGGATGAACCTCATTACATGGATCTATGGGTGGATGACATAGGAGTGGCCTTCAAATACCGAAGGTGGTATAAAGGAGTCATGCCCTGGAGGGTCTCTCCTCTAGTATTGATATAGAGGTGTCAGGTGACGGACCTAGGCATGAAATGAGAATTCTAAGAGGTATCTTATAGGACCATAAAGAGGGCATAGTAGGGCCAGGAAGCTCCAAGATAGAGACAAGCATTGGTCCAAGTTGAGCTAGTGATGGAGACCACTAGTGTTGTAGGGACTAGGAAGGAAGGGACATCTGGAGTTACCCCTAGAGTGGTCGAGGTACCACCAAGAAAAAGGGTGGGATAGGCCTCAACATTAGTAGTAACCAGCCTAGGTAAGATCTCAAGATAGGAGGACTCAAGTAGTAAGGTATATGTGCTATGAGTGTAGATAGCGACTCTATAGAGGAACATGAACCTACTCTAAGAGGATAGATCCAAGAGGATCGAGAGGTTGAAGATCACCTTGAGAACCATAGAGGTAGAGAGGAATTCAAATCAAGCTGAGTCTTATCATCTTAAATGGGAGGTGAGCCATCTGGATAGAGAGCACTAGAGGGATTGGGCAGAGGTAATGGCTATTGTTTGGAGCAACTAGACTAGTAATGGGATCCACATTCTATAGGTGGAACTACAAAGGATAGGGGAGAGGTTGGATATGGAAATTTAGCATGCTATATTTTATGAGGCCATGTAATACTAGGTGGTATTGAAGGGAAAACAAGCGATGCTTCCTCTATCCCTATAATCAGCTAGTAGGTCATGGTATCAGTCATAGACAATATTAGTCTCTCCATATGTGGGTATGAGGCTACCTGGACCACCTTCTATGGATAGAGAAAAGGATACGGGCTCTTAGATCTAGGGATGAAGATCGTGTTTACTTGCCAATTTTTATTGTGGCATGCATCCCTAAGGATTGGTTGAGTGTACCAAGATTGGATTGTGGTACACCAACTAGACACTTATGTATCTCTCTTTGTTGAGTAATACTAAGCTACTTTATTTTATGTGTTAATGTGTGTGCATGTGATGTGAATTGATTTATTATGATTTTTAATTTATAATTATGATGTTTTATGCATAAAAACTAAGTGAAATGCAAGGACTACATGAAATGCATGAATGAGGTGAATGTGAATATGGAAGAAGAAGGAACACAAGGAATAAAAAGGAGGAAGGATAAGAGAAGAATAAGAAGTAAAGGTCAAACATCGAGAAATAGAGAAGAGGGATCAAAATATAGTATTTGAATTAGCTTAGATCGTGTCAGATCAATGTGACCAAATACCATGAATCAAATCATGAAAAGAGAGTTGAACCCACTATGGGTGTAGCACTCACTATGAGGTGTTGAAGTATGACCCACTATGGCTGATTACTTGCTAATTGATTGCTATAGGGTGATTAATTGCTAGGATGTATTCTGAGGCCTACTAAAATACCCAAGGGACTTATCTTGTAATGGGGTGTTGAGCCCACTGAGTCAAGAGGAGTATAATCCAATAGGGGAACATGTCTAAGTGTAAAGAAATATACTTGCTAGGATGTATATTATTCCATGTGGGGTGCAATATATGTAGATTAAAATTAATAGGCGAGCGCTACCCCTGATAGGTGTGTGATGTGTGTGAAAGCAATAGAAAGAGGATCACTTTGTGAGTGTGTGAAAATGCTAAGAATAAGTAGAGAAAAATCCTAAGAAAGAGAAATATAAATATATGTCCTACTCCTTGTCTAGGCAAAAGACAAAAGAAAGCTCAAGAGAGAAAAATAAGACAATAAAGATATATTGAAAACCATCATCCTTGACCCAAGGAAAAATTATGAACATGAATAATACTTTCAAGGTCAAGGATGAAATAAAGAGCAATGAAAGAAAGAAGAATACAAGAAAGATAGAGAAGAATCCCCAGGTGGGGATTTTTCTAGGCAGCAGAACCCTAGTGAAAGTGCAATGCATGTGAGCTAAGACCTAACTAGGTATCATCACATACCATTATCACAAGAGCTCCAAAATCTATATGATCAAGTAGTCATGAAGAGGCAATCATGTAAAGGATGACACTCAAACATGCAAGTAGGATTAAATGTTAGGAAAATCATGCAAAATATGATAGGCAATAGTGCAATATGAACAAGAAAATGGATGCAATAGAAATGTAAATGCATACCTAATAGATGATGATTGATTTTTTTATATTTTATATCTAATTATAATTTAATGTCTTTATTTATTTATTATATATATTTATAGTTTAATTATTTAATTCAAGGAAACATAATGATAATCGACACAAAATTTGAATGTGCCTCCTATATTGACAAAAAGAAGAGGTGTACCATGAGCTATTTCATCAAAGAAATATCTAGAAGGAAATCCATATCGATAATTAGAATCACAAATATGCTCCTTCATAGCTTTTTCTATGGAAGGCATAGCACGATAATCAATACATTCTCGAACACAACCATTATTATTAACATAAGGAGGAGCGATACCTAACTTCACAAGATCCTTATATGACAATGAAGAAATATCCTTCTATGAAATAAAAAGATTATATTTTGAACACACAAAACCAATCATATTATAAAACAAGAGCTCAGAAGAAAAGGGGGACAATCATCCTCATCACCTATACTTGAATTTTTATAATCCAAATATTTAGCATAAGTCATAAGATGATCATCATCGTCAAATGGTAAAGGTTATTTTTTGTTAGGTATGATACCTATGCCACATATCCCAAGCTAGATCTTGACATCTAAGGGCTCTCGAATGCCTTTCTATTTTTTCCCCAGATCTTTACCTATATATTTATATACTAGATAGGATCTGCTTAGGAAGTGGGTAGTTACTACAAATGTAACAATGAGAAAAATAATACTCAATGGGAGAGGGGTTGCTACCATGTATATTTTCTTCAAAGGTAGTTCCTATGAAGATAAAGGAATACATGTCAATGTGTACAACATCACCTTTCTTATAGGGAAAATCCATATCTCTAGGTGAAGGTGGTAGCTTGGTAAGATCCAAAAGAGGTTCTTGAAGAAATTGATTATCTTGAACTTATGATGAGAAATTAACGCAAGGTCCCTCACTCATGTTTAATTTTTGGAATTGCTCTAACATTTGAGATGAGGAATGTGGGAAAATTATTGAAGAGATAGAAGGACAAAGGTTTAACTCATATTGAGATTGCTTAACCATTGAACAAAACTCAAATGGTTGAGGGTCACCCAGAATTGTGATAACTTGTTCTTTAAATTCAAATTTCAAAAATTTATGAAGAGTAGATGGGATAAAGTTCATTACATGGATCCAAGGATGTCTAAGAAGAAGATTAGAAGATGTAGAACAAGGTACCATATAAAATAAATTATCCAATATTTTAAGCCCAACCTTAAGAGGAAGGGATATGGTACCACAAGCCTCTTGGGACTCGTTGTTGAAAGCTTTGATGATAATACCAGATTTAGTCAAGTTTTCCTCTTTTAATCTAAATTTAAAAAAAATGGATAACTACACACACAAATTGAGGGAAGAACCATTATCAATCAAGATTTTTTTGATAAAGGTATCCCCAACAAGTGCAGTGATGTAAAGTGAAGAGTCCTCTTGTAGGTTTGAGGAAGGCTTATCATCATCCGAGAATGAAATATGATGTATCCCAAGAGATCATACAACATAAACTATAGAACTAGAGGAAATATATATATGAATAGATTGTTGTATTAGAAATTCCATAAAAGCATCTTTGTGGTTAGGAGAAGTTTGCAAAAGTTCAAAGAAAGAAATCTTGGCTGAAGTATTGGCAAACAATTTTTGGAGATCAAATGAATATTTATGTTGGGGTATCAATACTAAAGGTAAAATTCCTCTTTGAATCCTTTTTTTGATTATTCCTCAAAACCAAAGTGGATTTTGATGTAGAATACTTTTCTTGCTAAGAATGTTGAGTCTAAGCTTGTCTTCTTGTAGTTACCCCAACCATGCCAATTATTATACCATAGGGAGGAGGCTAATTTTGATAAGACACATGATTAGCTTCCAGCTGATTATGCTTTGGTAATGGATTTTTAAATATTCCCATATCCTAATTTGTTGTTGATAATTTCTGAATAGGAGGATTATTATTTGATGATTGAGAGATATCTATATCAATGCATCCTGCATGTTAGAGTTAGAGTCTATTACATCATTTGAATCATGTAAATGTACCTTCATAGGTACATACTTAGAAAATTAGATTAATTTAGGGGGAATTTATCTAGTTACTTCATGCAATTTAATAAATGCACAAGTGTCAATGTGCAAGTTGTAAAAGTGTAAGGTGTCCCTTGTACAACAAGCTAGAGTGTTGGCCAAGGAATCTATCTTCCACTATAAGAGGTCCTCATTGTAATATTTTTATAAGCAAGTCAGTCGGTAGTAGTAGGAGTAGTGGGTGACTCCATTAGTGATGGAGCACATTATGGTTCTGTAGCATCTTGCATGGAGTGTCCATTTCCTCCATAGCAATATTGTATTCATTTCTATCATTTCTATTTATAGCATATTTTAGAAATATCTTGAGTTTACTTTCTTTCATATTTCAACATCTTGTGATATTCATCTCTCATTGTGATTTACCTCAAAATCTAATAGTGGTATCGAAGCCACAGTAGATCTAGTCATAGTAGGTCAACAGGAATACCACCATTATTATCGAGTCTAAGTTTTTTTTAACATGAAGCACCATTGGACCAGTCACTATCAAATTTTTTTACAAGAGTCTAGGTGGTAGAATTAGAGAGATTCACAAGTGAGGACTAAAATAAATCTTATTTTTAGAAAGTACTGATATTGTATTTGACTAGAGTCTTTCCATAGAGTTAGAAAAAAAATCGTGAAGACTAGGACTTAGTATTCAACCAATTAGATTGACATATCATCTAGTGAAGATCATCCAAAATATTTGGAACTTCGTAACTATTGCCTGAAGGTTCTTCTTACTACAGGGAACTAACTCTTATATGATTGAGACACATCCTACAACATAAATCTAGGATATTTCAACTTTATTTCCCGAAGGTCACAGTGCCTTCATAGTGTAGAGATTAGTTGTTGTAAAAGAAGAATTCTACATAAGAGACTCTAGGATAAAGAGTCATAGTGAAGACTAGAGATTAAAGATCTCTATCGGTAAAGTCAACTTCACAAGAAAAAATGCCACAAAAGCCTTGATATGAAAAAATGCCACATAAGCAAGGTTATGCATAGTGGCTATTTATAGCCAAATTGGATAAAATTAGGATTTACAAAATTTGGAATTGGATAATATTTGGGACCCTTGACCAGGGCCCATTAGCCAAAAAAATTTGGATGCAATTTTTTTTGGGTCAATTCACCCTAATTTTATAATAATTTGACCATTTTAAGTTTAAATTTCCAACATTACTCCTAATAATAGTGAACCTTCTACATGCATTTGGATATTATTCCCTGGATTTCAAAACTGATTCACCATATTTTTATAAATACATTTTTGGGCTGACCCCTTATGCATAACCCTACACATAAGCCTTAATATAAAAAGGTCGTAGAAGCATTAATCTAAAAAGACCATAGAAGCCTTAATCTAGAAAGGCCATAGAAGCATTGATCTGAAAAAGGCCATAAAATCCTTAATATAAAAAGGCCATAGAAGCCTTAATCTAAAAATTCCATAGAAGCCTTGATCTAAAGAGAGAATGCCATATAAGCCTTAATACAAAAAGGGCCACAAAATCCCTGATCCTAAAAAAGACTCTAGGAGGGAGTACCTAATTTAGAAGTAAATTCAAATTTTAGTACTAATCATTTGTTATAGGAAATAAGAGTTCCAGTGAAGTTAATAAACTTCCTACATCAGAGTTAGAAAGAGTATTTGCTTTAGAATAATCCAAAAATTGGAGTGAACCTAAAGGTGAAGATATTAGGTGAATATCTCATTGGAGAAGCTTCCATTATTAGAAGTACAAGAAGGACTGGGAGGAACCTGTTCAGATCCAAAAGCAACAAAATCAAGAGATCCAGGAAGAAAATATCAATTCCAAAAGAAGAAGGCCTCAAGGAAGACCAAAGTAGATAAAAAATCAAAGACCTAGGAGAGGTATCAAGGAAAAAGGCTTGGAGAAGCCTTGATCTAAAGCAAGATCATCAAAGAGTTCTTAGAATAACTCATTGGATAAATTCTCCACTAGGGAGAAACTTTCTCACAAGGGAAGATTTGGGAAAATTATCACCATCTAACAACAAACCCAATCAAGAGAAGAAAAATTGGAAAGGAGTGCTAAAGAAGATACATAATACCTCAATACATTTAGAGTCTTGAGAAGAAGAAGAAGATCCTGCTTGAAGTCATAATTCAACAAGAAAACTTGAAGATAAAAGGAGTTTATCAAAGTTGAGAGACTAGAGGATTGCTAAAGAATCCTCTGAATCCATAGCAGAAAGGAGAAGACCAAGTCACCAAACCCCAGGCTTGTGAAATGAAGTTAGAGATCTCTTTTTGGTGAAGGAGGAGATACTTGGAAAAGCTGTAAAAAAATTAAGCAACTATTGGTTCAAGTGAAATAATTATTCATATTACTTAGTATATTTGTTAAATAACATTATGTTAGATCAAAAATTTCAAAGAGAAATATTGCATTATAATTCTTCATAGAAGTGCAAAAAATAAATTTTATTTTAAGGTTCATTTGCACATTAATTTGGAGTTGATTAGATTACAAAATTACATTAATATATCAACTACCTATCTTATATCTTGAAAAAGAAAACTAGATCCTACAACTATGTTTGGAGTGAAATTATTAAGAGTATATTTGAGAAATTAGTGGAGCAATAATGTGAATTCATTGTTACCATTTATAGTGCATCTATTAAGCACTATTATGGTTAAAATTTTAACTAGTTGCTTTATATTTGTTTGTGTTGATTAAGAAGCACAAAATAATATGCAGCACTTTAGTGGCCAAAAGAATCCACCATTATAATCAGAAAAGTGGAGTAGAAAAACCACCATTGAAATCCTTGAAGGAAGCCTCAAATCGAGACCTTAGTAGTCTCAAGACTCAAGGAGAATAAAAGGATTCTTTCTTCAAGAACAAAGTGCAGGAATCGTCACTATCAATAACTTGGATTGACTATCATACAAAATAATAAAGAAGGATTATAAAGATTTTTTATTTTAGGTGCAAAATTATATATTACAAAAGGCACCTCCTTTGTTCCTTTAAAGAACAAAGGCTTTACCATTTACAAGGGGGCATAAGTACGTCTACCATCTAATAGGTTTGTAACCAAGTGAAGGAGCTATCCAAAGCTCACGCAAGTAGTATATCTATAGCCAAAAGGAAGAGCTATCAAAAACAAGCTCACATAGGGTGTCGAGATAAAGGAGAAATTAGGATTACTTGAAGCATTAGAAAGAAATCTTGCATTCAAAATCCACTTGGCACAAACTCTCTACATATACCAATGTTCAAGTGCTCACCTAAAGGTAGTTGCACTCAGTTGGAGGGATTTGATATTCATTATAGCTTACCACCAACCTCATAATTTTCAAAGGAATGCCTATCACCACCAGAGAAATGTTCATTACCAAAGAAACACTCACTACCGAAGAGCACTTATTATTACTGAAGAGAGCTGGCCCGTAATGCTTCATGTGATACTTGTCACAAAGCCCATCCTTATTAATACATAAATTTGAGAGAGCGAAGGACACAATAGTAGAATCCAGTCAAGCAAAGCAAGGAGTAGTCAAAATCAAGTTAATGCTCCAAGGTGAAATGTCTATATAGTGTGAGGAAGATAGTAAAGATATTGTCATAAAGCCAACATTTAGAGAAGACCAATGAAAGGTATTTGAAGACATCATATTATAGAGGTGTTCGATCACCATTTTAAGGAAAACTTACATCGATCAAAGAGGGCTCAAAATTACCCACAAGTGCTACATAGCATGTAGCAACAAATCTACTAACGTACAATAGTGAGGAGCAATTGAGGTAAAATATATATGCTTGTCTTAACATAAATTTTATGGAGTTATAAGGAAACATATTCTTATTTAACAAGCATACTTTAGATTTATTATTTGTAAAAGTTATCAAGGAGAAATAAGGAATATTATAATTGTTAAAATGACTTGTAAATATTATTTTCTAAGTTTTCCAAATTTGGAGTTATAAGGAATACAACATCAACATAGGAATTAGAATATATAAAACATTAAATCAATCAAATAAGGGTATTTAAAAGAGGTTTATTAAAAGTCTTCAAAATTTGATTTTTTATAGTGTTGCCTCAAAACACTTAAATAAAGGAAAATAAGTACCAACTTAAAAACCTCTTCAAAGAATTGAAAATAGTGCTTAGTTCAATAGGAGTAATAAGGAGATAAAAAAGTTGTTTTTAGTACTTAATTTTTTTTATAAAATAAACTTAGAATTGAACTACAATTTACAAAGCACTATATTGATAGTACATCCTATCCAAAATATCGTAGGGAGTCATAAGGTATTCTATAAAATCTTGGTAATATTAGCATAATTTTTTTTTTATCAAGTTCAAAATTTATTAGGTAGATGTAATCTTGATACAAAACCTAAAAAATTATTAGGTTTGTAAAATCTCATCATTAGGGAGACATAAGGGAGTTCACAAAATCTAAAGAGTTGATAAATGGAATACAATGACTTCCAACAATTTTTTCCTAGCTGAATCTCAACTACTCAAAGGGCCAAATTATTTCTCATGGAAGAATAAAGTAAAAGAAATTTTGATATATTAATAACTTTGGGATATTTTACAAGTGAAAATGAAGAAACCTACCATAGGAGATACACGGATTCAAATTTTTTAGGAAAATGATTCAAAAGCTCAAATTATTATAACATTTTTTATCACTGATGAAATACAACCCTATATTAGTTCAACAAAAATATCTTCTAAAGTTGTTGGAAATTTTGAGTTAGTTGTGTTGTCATCGATGTCAAGAGTCACTATCAGGAATCAGTGTAGGACTTGGTAGAATGAGGGTTAAAAAATTTTATATTTTAATCCCAAGATATTTTATCTAAGAGCTCTAGTTGCTTGGTCAAAAGGATGGTTAAATACCCTGAAGAAAAGGCCTAAAGGAAATAATATTATAATATTTATTATTATAATATTAAAAGTTGAACATAATATATTTTTAAGGAAATTGAACTTTTATGATAGTGATTGAGGAGGGATGCTTTTCGTAGGACTACTCAAATTATCAAACTTATTTTGGCCATATTTCAATCGTCCAAACTCGGTTCATGAAAAACCCTAGAATATCTCCATCAATTTTTAGATAATTTGGAGCAACACAGATCCTAGCACATCCCTATGTGTGAATGAGATTCTTGGCAAGAAAATGTGCAAGGGTTTCATCTGGGTTGAGTGCAAGCAACTATAGAGGATGGTTTTAGGGCCTTCAAGCCCTATCGACCAATATCTTTGTGGTTTATACTCAATAGTTTAGCAGGATATGGTGAAGGGGATCCAACATGGGTTAGAAATATGTCTTTCAATAGATCATGCTATGAACTTGAGTGAAAATGGCTTCCAATTTGTTGCACAAAATAAAAGTGAAAACCATACCTTTCCATGGCGTCTAGGACAAGGATTAAAGAGATCATGAAATAAGATTCAAGCAACCAATAAAAAATGGCTCAAATCTCAAGTGAATCTGGTGCTAAGGTTGACCCACAAAATAAATCTATTGTGAAAACCCTTGTCAAGGGTAATAATTTTGAACCCCAAAAATTAATTTTAGGGATGCCCTCCATGGTGGAAAACCTCAGCCCAATGCTAATATTAATCTTAGGGCTTCCCATAAACCTCTAAGAATGCCTAAGATTGATCCTAGGAAAACAGAGTTAGGATATCTTAAAACAGTTGATGGAACTCCTATTGTTAATCTTGATATGGTTAATATTCAGACTGGCATTGAAGATCTAGAAAAAATAGGACTAATTTGTCGGTCCATGGGTTTTCGTTCGAGCCTATCTGATTTCAAAGTTTGGGCTGCAAAAATCTAGAAAACTAACGATTAGTTACAAATATCTATTTATTCAAACGGTTATTTTCTTGTTTTATTTGCTAATAATGAATATAGAGAGAAAAATTTTCAAAGGGATCCCTAGTTTTTTGGAAGGGTAGGGATTTTCATGAAGCCCTAACATACTAAATTTAAAGTTGAAGAAGATATGACTTCTATAGCTCCTGTGTGGGTTAGACTCTTTGGGATCTCTTTTGAATTTTTGAATCCTACTATTTTTTCTTCAATTGGAAACTCTTTAGGAACTTTTATGATGACTCCTGATTTTACTCAAATTTTTGAACATATTATTTATGCTCGAATTTGTGTTTTAATGGATTTTGACAAACCCCTACCTAAAAATATCACATTACAATTTGGGGAAGAAACTTGGGAGCAAGTAGTGGACTATGAGAACATTCATTTTCTTTGTAGAATTTGCCATGAAGATGGTCATTTGGCTAGTGCTTTTCCAAATAAAATTCCTGATCAAAAGAAAGAAGATATAAACTTAGCAGGTTTCCAAATGCCTAAGAAGAACACTCAGAAAAAACTAGTTATGAAGGATCAATCAAAATCATCTGCTAATATGTTTGAAATCCTTTCCACAAATGATGTCCCAAGTGAGAAAGGGGAAATAATGGAAATAGAAATATTAATATGGAGGGAAGAACTTAGAGATAAACCAAAAAATCAAAGGTTTTCAACAAAAAAAAGAAGAAAATTTACACAAGAAAAACAATCTTTTAAATGTCAAAATTTCAAATAATACAAGTCCCAATATAGACCCCGTTGAACTCTCTAGTAAAATTTTGGTTGTGTACAAGCATTATTCAAGGTTAGAATCCATATCAAATTTAATTGGAGTAAGTCAAGAAATAGGAAAAAAAACTGAATATGGATTCTAATCAAAAGGCAGGTCGCAAGACCAATCAATATCATATGGTAAAAGAAGGTGAAAATCTTGTAGAGGAAGGTAATATTAATGCCCTTCCCAAATTTTTTAGCCCTGGTATTAATAAATATCATCACTTAGAATATTAGAGGACTCAAATGGAGTATTTCAAAACAAAATGAAATTAGAAGAATGATTCAGATAAATCATCCACATCTTGTTTTCCTTCAAGAAAAAAATATGTCAATGGAGGATATGGACTCAATTTCTAGTAAAATTTGGCCAACTGGAAAAGTGATTTCCCTAAGTTCCCAAGGAACTTATGGTGGCATTGCTTGTCTTTTGGACCCAAAAGAGGTAGTTATTCACCATATGGTTGGTAGTTGGGATCTTTTAGTTATAGCTATTCAAAGTAGACATTCCAATAAACTTATGCTCTGCATTACTGTTTATGCTCCAACTAATTTGGAGGAAAAAATAAGATAGTGGAAGAATATAATTCATATTATCTCTCATTTTCTTGAATCTTGGATATTTATCAAAGGATATTTCAATACCATCCTCTCTTTGGATGAGAAAATGGGGGGAAATGGAAATTTGGACAAAAGAACTGACCTCATGAGTGAAAATATTGCAAATCTCCATCTTGTGGATATCCAACCAGATAATGGCCTTATGACTTGGTCTAACAGAAGGCAAGGCTTAGCTTGTATAATGGAGAGATTGGATAGGTTTTTGCTCTCTAAAAATTTCTTAATCCATGGTCACATTCCTAAAGTGAAGACTCTTAACAATACCGGTTCAGATCACTGGCCAGTCATGGTGGAAATATGGAAAACCAATGTGAGTTTCTCTCCTTTTTATTTTAAATTAATGTAGCTTAAAGGCATTTCCTTTAGACCTTGTGTGCAACATTGGTGGAAGGAAGGTAAGCCTAGGTATGGAACTAATATGTTTTGTTTTGCCAAAATACTGCAGTACATTAAATCTAAAATCAAGACTTGGAACTGGAAAGAGTTTGGGGATGTTCATAAAAAAACATGATGTTATTTCTCAACTTGAAAATTTGAATAAGAAAATCCATTTAGATGGCCTCATAGAGAATAGAAGTGCAGATGAAATTAAACTCACAACTCAGTTAGAGGAATGGGAAAAAAGAGAACTCTTATGGAAGCAAAAATCTAGAACTCAATGGCTTAAAGAAGGAGATCGAAACAAAAATTTCTTCCACAAATATCTTCTAGCACGAAGATCTCACAAATTTATTTCTTCCCTAAAATTATATTTTGGATATGTTTTCTATACTTGGGATGGCATGAACTCTATTGTTGTCGATTACTTTTCCAATATTTTTACTACTACTCCTCTTGACTCAGCTTCTCAACAAAATATTCTTCAAACAATCCTTTATCTTATCACTTCTGAGGAGAACTCTATTTTGACTACTCCTATTACTATAAATGAGCTACAACACGTAGTTTTTAAAATGCAAAAAGGAAAAACCCCAGGTCCTGATGGTTTTCCCATTGAGTTCTACCAAGAGTTCTGGGATATCCTTCATGCTGATTTATTAGAGGTGGTGGAAGAAGCCAGGAAAGCCAAAGAAATTTTGAAAGTTATCAATAAAACTTATATTACTCTTGTTCCAAAAGCTCAAGAGGTTGATCATATCTCATATTTTAGACCTATTGCTTTATGTAATGTTCTTCTCAAAATCATTACTAAGATCATGGTAGAAAGGTTGAAGCCTCTTTTGCATAATATTATTTTCTTGGAAAAAGGGGGTTATGTGGAAGGGAATAAAATAGTATATGAGATAGTTTTTTCTCAAGAAGCCATCCATTCCATGGATATGCAAAAATCTTCTTTCATGTTCATTCGGTTAGACTTATACAAAGCTTATGATAGAGTGTATTGGCACTTCCTTATCAAATATTTGAGGCAATTTGGTTTCTCTAAGGATTGGATGGATTGGATTATGGGATGTATCTCTTTAGTTTTCTACTTAGTTCTTATCAATGGTAGGCCTTCTCAGTCGTTCCCAACTTCTAGAGGTATTAGGCAAGGTGACCCACTATCCCCTTATTTATTCATCATTATTGCTAAATGCTTGGGTAGGACTATAACCAAAAAGAGGGAAAACAAAACCCTTGAGGGAGTTACCATTGATCATGGAGCTAGAACTATCTATCATATTCAATTTTTTTATGACTCTACTCTTTTAGGTAAAGCTATAGTTAAGGAAGCTTCTAATATTAAGCAAATCATTAGCTATTTTTCTAATGCTATCGGGCAGTTTATCAATGAAGACAAATCTAAAGTCATTTTCTTTCACTGCTCTGCTAGATAGGAATCCATGGTCTTGGATAAATTAATATATAATAAGACCTCCCTTTGAATCACTTATTTAGGTATTCCCATAAATATTCAAAGGTAGAAAAAAATATTGGAATTGGTTGTTGGATAAAGTCAAGAAGAAAATTGGAAAGTGGACCAACAGGTGGCTTTCTTCTGGGGGTAGAATCACCTTGGTAAAATTAGTCCTTCAAGCTATTCCTATTTATGTTTATTTTGTGTTGAATATCCCAAAGGATGTTCTTCGAGAACTGGATCAAATCAATCATCGATTCCTTTGGAGTAGTACTAAGGAGAAAATAAAATGGGCCTTGTTGAAATGGGACACTATATGTCTTCCTAAGAATGAAGGAGGGTTAGGATTTTTGTCTTTTATTAATAACAACAAAGATTTAGTTACTAAATTATATTTGAGGATGTTGTATAACCCCAATGCTCTTTGGGCCAATAATATCCATGCTAAATATGCTGAGAAAAAAAGTCCTGAAGACCTTGTTCGCTATCAACTTCCTACCAAAGGTTATCCCATTTTAGCAATTCTTAATATTGGTGAAGATTTGATAAAGAAAAATTTATTTTGGATCATTCATAGTGGTCAACAATATTTTTTTGGATAGATTCTTGGGATGGTCACAAGCCTTTGATAACTCAGTTTCCCGATTGGAGGCCTTGGATGAAGGAGATTCACCGAGCTAACTGGATAAAGGTGGCTAATTAATATCGATACCATATTGGTAATTCAAAGGTTGGTAGCTATTGGATCCCTATTAAGGTCTGGCCTATTCAAATTCTAGAAAGGTAAAGACAAGATATCCAAGGTATCCTTTATATGAGATATCTCTATTGGTCCCATGAAAAATATTTTTTTGGATGGAACAACACTACTAAGGGTGAGTATTCAGTTGCTCAAGGTTATTTGACCTTATACCATAATAATCCAAACCAATATTCAGACATATTTTCTCAGTTGTGGGCTCAAAATCTCTGGCCTAAGGTGATGTTCTTTACTTGGCTTTTATTGCATCGTAGGGTGCTTACTGGTGAGAAACTTATGAAGCATGGTTTTCATGCCCTTTTAGATGTGAAATATTTGGAGAGAATGTAGAAACTCTCAACCATATTTTTATTGAGTGTACTTTAGAATTTGAGCTATGGAGGAGACTGACCAGTTTACTTGGCTTACAATGGTCCAATTTTTTTACTTTTGAACAACTTTGGAGGGATTGGCCCAAACAAGAGGGTGTTGATCACTTTATTAGGTAGTTAGTTTGGATGGGTTCTACCATTCTTCTTTGGAATATTTTGAATGAAAGGAACAACAAAATTTTTAATCAAGATAGGAAGGATATTCACTATATTTTGCAAAAGACCTACTGTAGAGTTTTCCCGCTTACCCTTAAAATATATGCCATGTCATGGGAAACTCTTAAAATCATAACCAACACTATGGATCCTGGCTGATCCACCTCATTAACCTAGGAATAGACTACCTTAAATAGCTCTAAACCAACCAGGTTGGGTAAGGAAACCCCAAACAATGGGTTCTTTGACTAATGCTTCACAATGCACATGCCCACTATGCCAGACAAAATTTTATTTAGTTATTTTGATAATTTTGGGTGACCAAACCTATTAATATGAGTGCTCATCAAGCCCATACCGGTGCCTTATCTATTACAGAGTCATAGCAGTTTGATATTTTATGACCAAAGTAGAGAAAGAAAGGGGGAACTAGTTCATTTTAATTCATTCGAATAACGTAATGCAAAAAAATGATTAAACTAGTGACAGAAAGCATCATCTATAGGTTTTGATTGCAAGAACACATGAATGAGCATTACACAAACCATAAAACATAGAAGATAAACCAGGAATCGAGTTGGATTTTATATTAATATAAGGAGATTACATAAAATAGGCCCAACAAGGTGCTTGGGTCATGTATGTCAATGATTTACAATAAACCCCTGTTCAAATAATGTAAAAAATGGGCTACTCCTCTCCATCCTGATTGTAGTGACGTAAGAGTCTCTAACTCAGTGCGTTCCATAGGAAATGATCATAATGAACAACACTCCCTAGTAAATCCTAGATATGGTATAAAGAAAGATGGTAAGCAACATAGACAAGAAGCACAAGGAGAAAATACGACTCAAACAACAGACAAAGCTATACCTAGTTTTTCTCTCTCAGAGGTTCGATAAAAAAAAATTTTAGCTGCAACATTCCTCTCCTTTATAGTGTGAGGCCACCTAACTGTTGTAACCGCCTGCTCCACTATAAGAATCTTGCTGTACCTAAAATTAGGATGCATTAAAAAATAGGCACGTAGCCCATGTTCCCTCTCATGCAGGTGGCGGTTGTGCATCTCCATCGGTACTGCCTTGTGTTGGTGGTTGTGGTCCTCCTGGTGTGTGTGTCGTAGTGGCGGTGGGCCCCACTCCTACCTTATGATTTTGAATGGCTTGGTCAATGAACTCCCAAGCCTCATCATGAAATGTCAAGGAGAAGAGCAGCAGGTTTAAATCTTGCATGGCCTCGACTATACGGTCCTTGGCCCACTACACATTATTATTGGTAAATTCACATAGGCAGTCTACCATCTCCACCAAATTCGTGAAGCGCTTAGATAGCCTGTCGCTAGATTCTAAATCAAAATCTTGGATCCTTTGAAAGAAAAAATATTTAATGACTGGGGCCCACCCAAAGTCCTCAATGGAGAGGTTGCAGTCGACCAACTCATCATTGGCCTCATACTCAAAATCTGCCACCTCTTGGTTCCATTGGAGCCAATTTTGCTCATTTTGCAAGAACATGGAGACCTTAATGTATTCTTATGCAAAGAAGCATAAAGAGTCATCTGACAGAGTGGTCGATAACCCCGAGATAGGCACATAGTTCTCCTAGAACCTTTTGTAGATTGGCATGATGGCATCTATTCTCTGTCTTCCTTGTCGTAGGTTGTTATGGATGAGGCCTATTGCACGTATCACAACATATATATCCATCAGAATGGACTCCAAATCCCCCATATTTGCTTGGATATTCTCCTTCATTTCCTATTTAAGTTCATCTATTGACCCGAGTTGGACACTAGCCTACACAGTGGAAGGAGTGGGCATCCTCAGTTTATCAACTTCTCCCTGAAGTTGCTTGACCTTGAGCTATAATGGCCCCACTTTTGTAGCCTTGGATTTCCATTCTTCGAGTTCTTTCTCCACTACTTCAGCCACCTATGCTTGAGTGGCCATCTGTGACTTCATCATCTGGACAGGTGTAGCAGATGCTCGGATGACACCTTTACTTACATCTATAGTGGCCTCCTTCATGCTAGGTGGCAAAGGGATTTCAAAGGCAGCAATAGGTGTGTCAGTGGCCCCTTGCCCAACTATCTCTCTATGCTTGACTATCCCCTTGCTAGGGGACCTTTGTTCTTCCATGTCCTGTATCTGGTCCTCTTCATCAGTGGTGAACTGGTAGGTGTCAGTGACCCTTGCCATTGTAAAACTCTCCACTCCTTGATCCGAGGATTTAGTCCTAGCCTTTTTGTGAGTAGGGGACCATGTGGGGATTTGCACCTCATATCCTCTCAAAATATTAGATAGCCTCCTAGCTTGTGCTATATTTTTCATCACCTTGGGTCGTACTCGATGTTCTTCTTGATTTATCACCAGGGTGGTAGAATACAATGAACATTGACTTTATGCCAATCGGCCTTGCTCCTGTGGGCTTATCAAAGTTAGTGCCGATGATGTGGTAGTCTGATGAGATGGACCAATGGCCAACTCCTTCCCTTTTGAAGTGGCAATGGGGGAACTGGAAGAAGAAGGGAGTTTGACCTACTCTTGTTGGGCCTCATCAACTATCTTCATCATGACCTCGAAGAGGTTAGAGTCTTGTTGAGTGATTTGAAGAGTGGGGTCTTCGAATTCTTCTGGAGGGACCATCGGGACCAGTGGGGCCATCTTATCCACTAGCAAGCTTCGGTGCAATTTTAGTTGGGCACTATAATCACCCACAACCTCCAATTCACTGTATGGCCACTTATCCTTAGGCATCCTCCATATCAAGTCCAAGGTCTGGTTGCTTCTGAAAGCCCATTGCATTGCATATTTGAAGTCATCACCACTGTGTGTAACTACCAGAAGGGCCAGCTTGCTAGTAACTTCTCTTCTATGGTGGCCATCTGGGTCGTAGGCCCTCCAAGCGACCTCTAGAAAATAGTAGGTGTCCATATTCTAGATAGCCCACAACATGACAAAGTGGCCAAGATAGGTGTAATGGCCCATTGTACAGGGAATGGGCAACCACTTCACTGGTCCCTTCTTCCTTAGATGTCTGATTTTTACCTCCTCGACCATCTGTCGAGTGATCTCTAGGATGGCAATGGAAGTTGGGTAGTGGAATGGTAGTGCTTTTGGGGGCAATTTTGATCCATATATCCTAATATAGGAAAATTCTTCCACATAGAAGTAGTCTCCTACTTTCTCCTTGTGTAGGAAATCTCTAACCCCTGCCCCAATTCTGTCTGGGAAGTTTCCACATAATCGGAAGTGCACTATGGTGAGGACCTTCTCGAAGAAGGTCGTATAACTAGAACATCCCTCCTGGATGCACAATAACCGATCCTATACAGTGGGTGCATTCACTCCCCCCAGTTGGGCCACTAAGGCTTTGTCCAATTGTGCTATAAACAAATGAATAAAAAATGAGTAATACAAAAAGGGAGGCATTTCCCTCTTCTCGGCCAATATGGCCTCCTGCAATAGTTGTAATTCTTCATCCAGCTTATCATTGATAATGTCCTCCCATCGGTAAAGAGGAGTTTTATCCATTCTATTACATTGGAGGATTAAAAACATCACCTCCTTTGTAATTGGCTCCAAGTCCTTCTCCCCCAATGCTAGATTGATCATGTCGACGTAATCTTGTGCCCAGGGATGGAGCAAGAACTTCTTGATGGGGAAATCTACTAGCCTCATCTTCCCTCTCTTCAATAGGTTCTGAGGGAACGTAGTATTCATCATATAATTGGCCTGGAGGGCCAATGTCTTAAAATCCACCACCCTAGAAGTGGTGGCTAGGCCGAAGACTTGCCGAATTCTTTTAGTCGACACCCAGGTAACTACTTGGCATTTGAAATAATGAATGACACATGCTTTAGAGTCGTAAGAGACTACGAGCCATGCCAACAGGTCATAGGAATGGTACAACTTTGGATAGGTTAGCTGACATAGGTTTATACTTCATTTATTGCTCATAGGAGCAAGATTGGTGTTGTCTCGGTAGGCCCATGCGTAGAGGTCTCTTGGGAGCGTTGGGTGACACTAGTTATCCTCCTCTGTGGGGTCGAATACATAAATAGTGACCCCATCTACCTCTTTTTGCTGCTCCTCAATGATATCCCTACTGGTATCGGGTAAATCCTCAAGCACCTTAGGGTTCTATGCCCTCCCTGGCTTCCTAGCCATGGGCCATGCCCTAGTAATTCTACCAATTCTTTGTCAGATAATTGATGTCTCAAGGGCCGAAGAGCTAGTAGATGCCATCCCTTTCGAATAGCAGGTGTATAATTTATCTCTTGGATGTAATATCTCCTCTACCCAGGATTGTATCTCCCTCTATGTTCTCCACCCCTCACTCTATGCTCGACCTCATCGATGGATAATTTTGCATGCACGGATGGTGCAAAATAGGGCCACCACCTTCCTTTTAAAACATGTGCATTAAATTTGGTATATGGCACATGCACTTTTTTCTTTCTAGGATCTTTGGAATTGGCCGAGTGAGCCACATCAATTACCACCTTCTCATGTTGATGGGGTGAATTGCGAGTATGGACAACAATTGGGACACATGGTGGTTTAGTATTGGTGATGGTAGGACACAAGTAGGTATGCACTAATGCGAGGTGCATTAGCTTTAAATTTTAGCATGCACGCTATATTGGGGAGTGAGGTGCATAGATTTCGAGGTGGGCACATAGGGTTGTGCACCTGCTCGACCTTTGTGTGCCCCAAGGGAGTGAGGCACACTCGAATTCAACTGGATGCACTGCTTGTGCACCCTTAAAGACCTTGTGCACTACACAACTTAGAGGTCGATGAACAACATTGTGCGTTCGACTAGGACACTTGCATGCCCTGAAGGGAGGGGTGCACCAACTCGGTATGAGGTGCACAACCTTCTACATCCTGGTGGTGGTTATACACTCTTCTTCGAGAGTAGAGTGTATTGGATGGAGGAGGAGTACACAACTTGTGTGCTCCAAGGGATTATGTGCACTCCATTGGAATGAAGTGCACATAGAGCTATGGTGTGTGCATGGAAATATGTGCACTTGCGGTATATTGTGCACTTCAAATAATGGAGTGCATGGCTTCGTTGGGGCACACTGGTTGTGGACCCTTTCCAGGATTGTGTGTGCTCCATTATTTTGGAGTGCACAGGATGCACAACCTTGTGTGCCCCAAAGGGGTGATACGTGCTCCGTTCCTTTGTAGCACATGGGATGCACAATTTTTGTGCACCCCAACGGGTTGATGCACGCTCCCTTCAGAGCATGTGGGGTGCACAACCTTGTGCACCCCAAAGGGCTATTGTGCACTCCACCTCCCCATGGAGTGCATAGGATTTTGGTAGGGCACACTACCTTGTGCACCCCTAAGGGATATTATGCACTCCATTCCCCAATGGGGCACATGGGCTGGAGGCGGTCACATGACCTTGTGCGCCCGATCAGGGGACTTTGTGCTCCATGATATGGAGTGCACAACTTTGGTTTGGGGTGCACATCCTTTGCACCCGGGTGACTTCGAGTGTGCTCCATTGGAGTGGAGTGCATAGGGCTAATTTGGGGCACACCACCTTGTGCACCCCATGGAAAGGTGTGAATTTGGCTCCCAAAAGGTGGCTATATTTTTGGGAGTCAACACTGGATCTGATTGGGACAAGGGGGCGGATGGAAGATGTCGACTTGAGGACTCCAGACTCTCCGGGTAGACCAACACAGGACTAACACACACACTCTTCTATTTTTTTTTAAAACATTATCCAGTGGGGCCAAAAATCTTCAGATGTTGCCCATTGACTGGTATAGACAACTCCTCTCCTTCCATGTCTTTCAGCCTATAAGTATGCTGCCCCACTACTTTAGCAATCTGGTAGGGCCCCAACCACTTAGGCTCAAATTTTTCCTTCTCCCTAGGCTTGTCATTTTTTGGGTCCCAATATAGTACCACATCATCCATAGCGAAAGTCTGCCCTTTAGCCTTCTTGTTGAACAATTCTACTATTTTTCCCGTTTGATCGATCATTCGTGTAACAACCTCCCTCCTATCTTCTTCCAATTTCACCAATTGGTCCATCCTTCTCTGTAGTTCATTTGGTTGTTCATGATCTTGTAGTAGTAAGGAGAGAGCTGCTCTCTCTAACTATGGTGGCAAAAATACCCTTTCTCCATAAACCAGCTCGTATGGTGACATGTCGGTAGCCCTTTTTATTGATAACCTATCTGCCCATAGAGCATACTTGAGTTCACTGTCCCATCCTCTCTTATTCTTTCCTAATGACCTCTTGATTCTTGTGAGGATGTTCTTATTTGAAGATTCGACCAGTCCATTGCCCTATGGGTAGTAATTGGCAGAGTGAGCCAGCTCAATGCTATACTCATTGCAGAAATCCACCATCTCATAGGAGGTAAAATACTTGGTATTGTCTATCACTAATTTCCTGGGCACTCCAAATCTAGTCAGTATATTTTCCTCCAAGAAGCTAATGATAGCAGCTATTGTTGACCTTCTCAGAGGGGTTGCTTCTACCCATTTGGTTAGGTAATCGATCGTAGTGATGATCCATTTATGTCCCCCCCATGAATTGGGATTAATCTCCCCAATTAAATCAATCCCCCATTGAGAAAATGGAGTTTCAACAATGACTGGCTGTAGAGGCATGGCAGGTAGACTTTTCTTCCCAGTGAAGATCTAACAACTATGACAACTTTTGACCACTTGGTAAACATCTTTGAATAGAGATGGCCAATAATACCCCGCTCTCATGATTTGGTTGGTTGTCGCTTTAGGTGCAAAGTGGCCACCATAGAAACCACTGTGAAATTCCTTGATAATCTTGGGAACCTCCTCTTTAGTTACACACAATAGTAATACTCCACTTGGGTGTCTCCAGTACAGCCAACTTCCCTGAAGATGATATTTTTGAGACTATTGTTTGATACTTCTTATTCTGCTAGCAGTCTTCCCAGGAAAGAAGGATATATTTTTTAGATAGAATAGGATGTCTTTATACCACTCAAAATTTTCATGTTCTAACTGTGGTTCTTGCTACTCTCCCTGAGCTAAGACAACATTGTCTGCCCACTGCTCTTCTTTGCAAGCCATATATTTTGCCAACCCCTGGCCTTTAATTATTTTTATGGCTTTGAACTCCACATCATATTGTAGTAGTTTAATCATCCACCTTGCTGAACTGCCTATGGGCTCGGGCTAGGTAAGAACATCCTTAATGGCAATATAGGGAATACAGGCAACTACTTTGCAAGCTCCGAAGATACTCTTAAAGTGCTCCAAGGCCTGTATGAGGGCATAAGCCTATTTTTCAATTGGCTTGTATCTCAGTTGAGCTCCTTTCATTCCCAAACTCATGAATGCTATGGGCCGCTCATTTGCCTCCCCATCCTTTTGGGATAGTACAACTGCTATAGTGTGGTCTGAGGCAAAGGAGTATAGGTTGAAACTTTTTGAATGGTCTGGGTAAGTCAAGACAGGGGTAGTAGTAATAACATCTTTGATCTACTGGAATGCTTTGAGGTTGCCCTCTTCCCATTTAATTTTGACATCCTTCTTAATCATATCATTGATAGGCTTAGCAATCTCGACGAAATTGGGAACAAATCTCCTAAAAAAATTAATTTTGCCAAAAAAAGACCTGACTCCCTTGAGGCTCTTGGGAGGTGGTATTTGTGCGATTGCTTTTGTCCTCTCAGGGTCAATACTAATTCCTTATTTTGAAACCACATGTCCCAATAATTTACCATGGGTGGCTCCAAACAGGTATTTCTTTGGATTGAGTGAGATTCCATACTCTTTGCACCTTTGGAATACTTGGGATAAGTGAGAAAAGTGGTCTATAGGGTCCTTGGAGAATACAGTAATATCATCTAGATAGACCACCACTATTTTGAACATCAGCCCCTTGAAGGCAAAATCCATAGCCCTTTGAAAAGTAGCTCTAGCATTCATCAACCCAAATGGCATCCTTTGGTATTCAAAAGTACCCCAAGGTGTGGTGAAGGCAGTTTTAAAGCGGTCCTCTAGATTGACTAGAATCTGGTTATATCCTGAGAAACCATCCAACAGGGATATTCGGGAGGATCCTACCACTACTTGCAATAGCTGCTCCATATTGGGAAGGGGATAATTATCCTTGAGGGAGCTTTTATTTAAATTTTGGAAGTCAACACACAACCTTATCTCCCCATTCTTCTTCCTGACCAGCACCAAGTTTGCTATCCATGAGGAGAACCTCACTTTCTTGATTATCTTAGCATCCAACAACTTTTGTACTTCCTTTTGCATGACAGGGTGTAGTGTGGGGTTGAACTTTCTCTGTTTCTTCCTGAAATGCTTGGCTCCTTCCTTTAGGGGAATCATGTGGGTCATCACTTTTGTATCAAATGTTCTTAACTCATCATACCCCCAAGCAAAACTATCTCTATTTTTTTTTAAATATTCTATGTATTGCTTCTTTTCTTTGGTAGGCAGTGATTTGGAAATTCTCACTATCCTAGGATTGTTGGCTGTACCCACATTGACTTCCTCACCTTCTGACTCACTTGGTGCGGTCCTATGGGCTTTGTCAAAATCATCAAACAGAGATTCCAGAGCCACCAACCCCCTAGGGATTTTATTTGTTTTGAGTTGTATAACCTTAGTGGGAGTTCCTATCACATGTTGTAGCCTTTCCTCATCCTCTTCATCATAGATTATCCCTACAAAATGATTTTGTACTGTCATGAAATCCCTTATATCTGCATCATCTTGAAAAATCTATAGGTATACTACATTGTCTAGGATAGAGGGGTGATAAACAAAAATGGTGGGAAATCTATCCATGAACTCAGTGTCAATCTCAGGGTCATCTACCCCAGAGGCATTTACAGCTAGTAGGTTGGCCACATGATTTTTCTCCCTCGAAATATGTGAGATATTGAAGGCCAAAAATCTGCTTATCTCATCCAGGATAGCTTGTTTGTACTATTTTAATCTGGGATGTTTAGTTTGGTACTTCCCCCTTATCTGTTGAATAATTAATTTTGCATCTCCATACACAGTTAGATAGTTGATTCCAAGTTCTTTTTCCTTCCTCAACCCCAGAAGTAAGGCCTCATACTCTTCTAAATTATTGGTATAGGGGAATTCCAATCTATAGGGTACTCCCAGGTAGTTACCCTTTATGTCAGTTAAATTAATACCAGCCCCAACCCTAGCCTATGACTTGGCTCCATCAAATGTTAAAGTCCACATTTTAGTGGTGAGAACCCTATTTGATTCAGCATCTGTAGCTACTTTAAGTAAAGGATCCAATCCTTCAACATCGGGTACTTATTTGAGAAAATGGGTGTGCCAAATGGAATAAACCCCTAGTTCTTTTTCTTCTACAGAGCTAACCAAATTGACTATGGTGTTATCGGGCTTCATCAGCTCTACTGATATTTTGTTGAAGGGCTCTCTTCTTAATGTGGCTTGTTATTTGGAAGAAAGGGGAATGGTAGAAAATGACCAATCTAACTGAATTGATCCTCCCAAATGCCTTGACCAATGTCTAGATAACAACAGGGAGAAAAATGGGTCTACATCCACAACTGCCACATCCATGACAATCCCCTTCTTTGGATATTGGTCTAGGAAAACCAGGAGGCCCGTAATTATCCCCACACAAGGCACTTGCCTATTTTCCATGACAAAAATAAGGGGGAGTCTTTGGTGCACATCAACCCCAACTGGTCAGCCACTTGCTTTGGCATTACATTGTGAGATGCCCCACTATCAAGCATGCAGTTATGGATTACATATTGGTCCCCGAAACCAGACGTATACCTAAGAGAGATGTAAAATGGCCTGACAGAGGTAGGAGTTCTGCTTGGGGGATTTGAACTTGAGGCTGCCAAGACATGATTGTCCCCTTGATCAGCCAGCCCAAAGGCCTTACATATTTGTTCTCTGTACTTTGGGATGGTCATTAATTCCCCAAAAGTAATATTAATTTTTTGCTTTGCCAATTCCATTCCTATGTCGAATTTTATCCCTTTAGGCCCCACAACAGTATTAACAGACTCTGTTCTTTTAGGAGGAGGAGGTGGATTAGTCTCATGATTTCATTTTTTTTATTTGTAGGCTCCTCCTCATTTTTCTTATCAACTTTATCAGGAACAGTCCTATTACGTAACCGGGTAGCATGGACTCTCTCCAAAGTTTCAACTTCTTCAGCTATGGGAGTCAATTTTCCCTATCTAATTTGCTCAAAACGGTTATTTTGGGGTCTTCTCAGAATTTTTACATCATCATTGGCAAAGGCAGTGGGGTAGCTATCAGGATATAATGACTGATTTGTATCTTCTGGGATTGGGGGACTGTCAATAGTTTCTTCCCACGTCCAACAGGCATTTATTCTGATCTCTTCATCCGACTCTTCCTCTAGATTGAATTTTGAATGCAGGCCATGGAAAACACCACAATCGGTAGGGTTATGAGGAGCATCACAGGCTAGGTAGAAGAATGGGAAATCAGATGCTACATTGATAGAGGCCATAGGATTTGGGACAACATCTGGATCCTTTGGGGTGTCTCTCCTTTTCCAACTGTTATTTGGATTTCTTCCCCCCTCATTATTCCAACTTCTATTAAAATTTCTTCTTAAGGGAGGTCTACTATTGTCCTAGTGCTGAGAGGGCTCACCACTATCATTTTTGTCTCTCTCAATTTTGGATAGCTGATTATTTATTGATAAAAACATTTCAGTCACCTAGGAGGATAGTTTTTCAATGGATTCTGGTTCTGATTTCTTTAATATCCCAAACCCCACCTTCTTGTTTTTTCTATCCGACTGGCTAGGACTAGGATCCATGGAGGTAGACTTCATTTTTCCACTATCTATCATGTCTCTCTCTATCACAATGGCCCTCTCCATACAGGCATCAATAGTAAGTGTTGGTTGCTATCTCAGCTCATAGTTGAAATCTCCTAGGAAGGCATTCTTATAAAAATAGATAGATTGGTTGTCATTGGGTCTGAGGGTAGTGGGGATTCAGTTTCTGAGCTTAGTGAACCGTCTATTAAAATCATCCACTATCTCATTCTCTTTTTTCTTCATAGTGGCCAACTTAGTTAAAAGGGACTGTTCGTTCTTCTTTTCCCCGTATTTCCTAAGGAAAGTTTCTTCCAGGTCGTGGAAAGTTCCAATAGTGTCTGTTGGGAGGCTATTAAACCATTCTCTAGCATCCCTCTCTAAGGTTTGCAAAAATAGTCGGAGGATGACATCTTCATGTTCTACCTCCAAACTATCCATGGCATACAAAAAATCCTTCACGTGATCCTCCCCAGTCACGGTATTATCCCCTAGGAACTTAGGTAAGTATTTATGAGCCTTAGGGGGTAGGGGGTTTAATACCTAAGGCAAGACAAAGGGTCTATACCTATTCAATCACCAGTTATTCAAATGTGGATTTTCCATTGGTGGAACTGGGCCCCTCGGGACAAAAGATATAACAGGTGAAGTACTATTTTAGGGATTTTGAGGAATATGTGGGGGACTATTACTACTATGACTACTAGAAGGAACATAAATAAAAGAGCGCTTTTGCTTTTTACTTATTAAAAAAAGTACCTATGGGTCTGGTAGTTTGGGGTAGATCTCCTCGTCACTTTGTCTTGTGGCTACCATGTCAACTTACTTATTTTTAGAGTCGCCAACACTAGGTGCAAAATGGAATACTCTCTCCGGCTAAGATTGCTCAGCCCAAAAAAACCTCACAGTTAAAATAGAAAGAAAATAAATATATATGTCAAAGGAGATAAATCACAAAGGATATACAGATAATTGCACTAGGATCTCCCCAACAATGGTGCCAAAAACTATTGTGGAGTTTTCCCGCTTACCCTTAAAATATTTGTCACGTCATGGGAAACTCTTAAAATCACAACCAACACTGTGGATTCTGGCTGATCCACCTCATTAACCTAGGAATAGACTACCTTAAACAACTCTAAATCGACCAGGTTGGGTAAGGAAACCCCAAACAATGGGTTCTTTGACTAATGCTTCATAATGCACATGCCCACTATGCCAGAAAAAATGTTATTTAGTTGTTTTGATAATTTTAGGTGATCGAACCTATTAATATGAGTGTTCATCAAGCCCATACCGGTGCCTTATCCATTACAGAGTCATAGCAGTTTGATATTTTATGACCAAAGTAGAGAAATAAAGGGGGAACTAGTTTGTTTTAATTCATTCAAATAACGTAATGCAAGAAAATGATTAAACTAGTGATAGAAAGCATCATCCATAGGTTTTGATTGCAAGAACACATGAATGAGCATTACACAAACCATAAAACATAGAAGATAAACCAAGAATCAAGTTGGATTTTGTATTAATATAAGGAGATTACATAAAATAGGCCCAACAAGGTGCTTGGGTCCTGTATGTCAATGATTTACAATAAACCCCCATTCGAATAATGTAACAAAGGGGCTACTCCTCTCCATCCTGATTGCAGTGATGTAAGAGTCTCCAACTCAGCACGTTCCATAGGAAATGATCACAACGAACAACACTCCCTGGTAATCCCTAGATATGGTAGAAATAAATATGGTAAGCAACACAGACAAGAAGCACAAGGAGAAAATATGACTCAAACAATAGACAAAGCTATACCTAGCTTTTCTCTCTCAAAGGTTCGATAAAAAATTTAGCCACAACATTCCTCTCCTTTATAGTGCGAGGCCACCCAACTATTGTAATCGCCTACTCTGTTGTAAGAATCCTGTTGTACCTAAAATTGGGATGCATTCAAAAATAGGCACGTAGCCCATGTTACCTTTCATGCAGGTGGTGACTGTGCATCTCCATCGATACTACCTTGTGCTGGCGGTTGTGGTCCTCCTGGTGCATGTGTCATAGCGACGGTGGGCCCCACTCCTACCTTATGATTTTGAATGGCTTGGTCAATGAACTCCCAAGCCTCATCATGAAAGGTCAAGGAGAAAAGCATCAGGTTTAAATATTGCATGGCCTCGACTATACGGTCCTTGGCCCACTGCACATTATTATTGGTAAATTCACACAGGTGGTCTACCATCTCCACCAAAGCCGTGAAGCGCTTAGACAGCCTGTCGCCAGATTCTAAATCAAAATCTTGGATCCTTTGAAAAACAAAATATTTAATGACTGGGGCCCGCCCAAAGTCCTCAATGGAGAGGTTGCAGTCGACCAACTCATCGTTGGCCTCATACTCAAAATATGCCACCTCTTGGTTCCATTGGAGCCAATTTTACTCATTTTGCAAGAACATGGAGACCTTAATGTATTCTTCTACAAAGAAGCATAAAGAGTCATCTGACAGAGTGGTCGATAACCCCGAGATAGGCACATAGTTCTCCTGGAACCTTTTGTAGATTGGCATGATGGCATCTATTCTCTATCTTCCTTGCCGTAGGTTGTTCTGGATGAGGCCTACTGCATGTCTCACAACATATATATCTATCATAATGGACTCCAAATCCCCCATATTTGCTTGGATCTTCTCCTTCATCTCCTGTTTAAGTTCATCTACTGACCCGATTTGGACACTAGTCTACACAGTGGAAGGAGTGGGCATCCTCAGTTTATCAACTTCTCCCTGAAGCTACTTGACCTTGAGCTGTAATGGCCCCACTTCTACAGCCTTGGATTTCCATTCTTCGAGTTCTTTTTCCACTACTTTGGCCACCTATGCTTGAGTGGCCATCTATGACTTCATCATCTGGATAGGTGCAACAGATGCTCGGATGACACCTTTGCTTACATCTATAGTGGCCTCCTTCATGCTAGGTGGCAAAGGGATCTCAAAGGTGGCAACAATAGGTGTGTCAGTGGCCCCTTGCCCAACTGTCTCTCTATGCCTGACTATCCCCTTGCTAGGGGACCTTTGTTCTTCCATATCCTGTATCTGGTCCTCTTCATCAATGGTGAACTGGCAGGTGTCAGTGACCCTTGCCATTGTAAAACTCTCCACTCCTTGATCCGAGGATTCAGTCCTAGAATTTTTGTGAGTAGGGGATCGCGTGGGGATTTGCACCTCATAGCCTCTCAAAATATTAGACAGCCCCCCAACTTGTGCTATATTTTTCATCACCTTGGGTCATACTCGATGTTCTTCTTGATTTATCACCAAGGTGGCAGAATACAATGAACATTGACTTTCTACCAATCGGCCTTGCTCCTGTGGGCTTATCAAAGTTAGTGTCGATGATGTGGCAGTCTGCTGAGATGGACCAATGGCCAACTCCTTCCCTTTTGAAGTGGCAATGGGGGAATTGGAAGAAGAAGGGAGTTTGGCCTGCTCTTGTTGGGCCTCATCAACTATCTTCATCATGACCTCGAAGAGGTTAGAGTCTTGTTGAGCGATTTGAAGAGTGGGGTCTTCGAATTCTTTTGGAGGGGCCACCGGGACTAGTGGGGCCATCTTATCCACTAGCAAGCTTCGGTGCAATTTCAGTTGGGCGCTATAATCACCCACAACCTCCAATTCACTGTATGGCCACTTATCCTTAGGCATCCTCCATATCAAGTCCAAGGTCTAGTTGCTTCTAAAATCCTGCTGCATTGCATCTTCGAAGTCATCACCACTATGTGTAACTTCCAGAAGGGCCAGCTTTCCAGTAACTTCTCTTCTATGGTGGCCATCTGGGTCATAGGCCCTCCAAGTGACCTCTGGAAAATAGTAGGTTTCCATATTCTAGATAGCCCATAGCATGGCAAAGTGGCCAAGATAGGTGTAATGGCCCATTGTACAAGGAATGGGCAACCACTTCACTGGTCCCTTCTTCCTTAGATGTTTAATTTTTACCTCCTCGGCCATCTGCCGAGTGATCTCCAGGATGGCAATGGAAGTTGGGCAATGGAATGGTAGTGCTTTTAGGGGTATTTTTGATCCATATATCCTAATATAGGAAAATTATTCCACATAGAAGTAGTCTCTTGCTTTCTCCTTGTGTAGGAAATCTCTAACTCCTACCCCAATTCTATCTAGGAAGTTTCCACATAACCGAAAGTGCACTACGGTGAGGACCTTCTCGAAGAAGGTCGTATAACTGGAACATCCCTCCTAGATGCACAACAACCGATCCTGTACAGTGGGTGCATTCACTCCCCCTAGTTGGGCCACTAAGGCTTTGTCCAACTGTGCTATAAACAAATGAATGAAAAATGAGTAATACGAAAAAGGGAGGTATTTCCCTCTTCTCGACCAATATGGCCTCTTGCAATAGTTGTAATTCTTCATCCAAATTATCATTGATAATGTCCTCCCATCGATAAAGAGGATTTTTATCCATTCTGTTACATTGGAGGATTAAAAACATCACCTCCTTTGTGATTGGCTCCAAGTCCTTCTCCCCCAATGCCAGATTGATCATGTTGGCGTAATCTTGCACCCAGGGATGGAGCAAGAACTTCTTGATGGGGAAATTTGCTGGCCTCATCTTCCCTCTCTTCAATAGGTTCTGAGGGAACGTAGTATTCATCATATAATTGGCCTAGAGGGCCAATGTATTAAAATCCACCACCCTAGAAGTGGTGGCTAGGCCAAAGACTTACCAAATTTTGTCGATCGATACCCGAGCCACTTCCTGGCCTTTGAAATCATGAATAGTGCATGCTTTGGAGTCATAAGAGACTACGAGCCATGCCAATAGGTCAAAGGAATGGTACACCTTTGGACAGGTTAGCCGGCCTAGGTTCGTACTCCATTTGTTGCTCACAGGAGCTGGCTTGGTGCTGTATCGATAGGCCCGCACGTAGAGGTCTCTTAGGAGCATTAGGTGATGCTGGTTATCCTCCTCTGTGGGGTCAAATGCATAAATAGTGACCCCCTCCACCTCTTTTTTTTGCTCCTCGGTGATATCCCTTTTGGTATCAGGTAAATCCTCAAGCGCCTTAGGGTTTTGTGCCCTCCTCGGCTTCCTGGCGATGGGCCATGCCCTAGTAATTTTACCAATTCTCTATCATACAATTGATGTCTTAGGGGTCGAAGAGCTGGTAGACGCCATCCCTTTCAAATAGTAGGTGTATAATTTATCTCCTAGCTATAATATCTCCTCTACCTAGGATAGTATCTCCCTCTATGTTCTCTGCCCCTCACTCTGTGCTCGACCTCGTCGATGGATAATTCTACATGCATGGATGGCACAAAATAGGGCTACCACCTTCCTTTTAAAACATGTGCATTAAATACGATAGATGGTGCATGCACTTTTTTTCTTTCTAGGAGCTTTGGGATTGGCCGAGCGTGCCATGCCAATTACCACCTTCTCATGTTGATTAGGTGAATTGCACCTACAGGCAACAGTTGGGACATGTGGTGGTTTAGAATTGGTGAGGGTAGGATGCAGGTAGGTATGCACTCTTATGAGGTACATTAACTTTAAATTTTAGTGTGCACACTCCATTAAGGAGTGGGGCACATGAATTTTGAGGTGGGTGCACAAGGTTGTGTGCCCACTTGACCTTTGTGCACCCCAAGGGAGTGGGACGCACTTGAATTCAACTGGGCGTACTGCATGTGCACCCTTAAAGACCTTGTGTGCTCCACTATAGTGGAGCGCACAACTCAGAGGTGGGTGCACAACCTTGGGTGCCCAACTTGGACACTCGTACGCCCCAAAGGGAGGGACACACCAACTCGGGATGGGGTGCACAGACTTGTGTGTCTTGATAATGGTTGTGTGCTCTGCTTCAAGAACAAAGCACATTGGCTATAGGAGGAGCACATGGCTTGTGTGCTCTAAGGGATTATGTGCACTCTATTATAATGGAGTGCACATCGGTCTTTGGGGTGTGTATGGAAATACATGCCCTTGTGGTCTATTGTGTGCTCCAAAGAATGGAGCACATGACTTCTTTGGGGCACACGGGTTGTGTGCCCTTCCTAGGATTGTGCATGCTGCATTATTTTGGAGCGCATGGGGTGCACAACCTTGTGCACCCCAAAGGGGTGATGTGCATTCCATTTATTTAGAGCACACAGGGCACATAACCTTGTGCATCCCAATGGACTGATGTGTGATCCCTTCGGAGTGCATAGGATGCACAACCTTATGCATCCCAAAGGACTATTGTGTGCTCCATCTCTCTGTGGAGCACACAGGATTTTTGTGGGGTGCACTACCTTGTGTACCCCTAAGGGACATTATGCGCTTCATTCCCAAATGGGACGCACGGGTTGGAGGTGGGTGCACGACCTTGTGCACCCAATCGGTGGACTTTGCACTCAATGATATAGAGTACACAACTTTGGTTTGGCATGCACATCCTTTGCGCCCAGGTGACTTTGATTGCACTCCATTGGAGTGGAGCACATAGGGCTAATTCAGGGTGCACCACCTTGTGCACCTCATGGAAAAGTGTGAATTTTGATCCCAAAAGGTGGCTATATTTTTAGGAGCCAACAAAACCATAGCCAACTTAGTTGAATCAATCCATGAACTCCTTAATCACCCCCAGAAATCCCAACAAAGATGGGATCAAGTGATGCAAATATTAAAGATTAAATCTTCTAAGGGCAACCAACGTAAAGAGAATGTGAACACTTGTATGATGGATAGGACAAGAAATTGGTAATCTCTTCCTAAGGATTTTAGGAAAGTCAATACTGATGGAGCCTCTAGAGGGAACCCTAGAAAAGCTAGTGGAAGGAATTGGTAGAATTTCAGATGGCTCTCTGGTTTTTACTTTTGCTGAGAATTTGGGTATTCTTTCCAATAACCTTGTTGAGGGGTATGGTATCATCATAGGCCTTCAGGAGGCTACTAAGGTTGGATGGGAAAAGGTGTTAGTTGAGTCTAACTCTCAACTCATGATTAATGTTTTGAAGACTCCTTCTAAGAATCATAAGGTTGATTGGAGAATAAAAGGAATTATTGAGAAGATTCAATTAATACAGATGGGATTTTTGAAAGTTAATTACAATCATGTGGTAAGAGATCAAACTAATATTGCTGATGCTTTAGCTAATTGGAATTTGGACAAAGGTGATCTTACTTGTTATGGCCACCCTCCTAGATGGTGGGCTTCACAAATAAGGGAAGCTCTTCTTTCTATCATTTCTTTGGATGGCTCCAGCTCTGAAGGTACCTAGTTTCTTCTTGTTTTTTTTTTTTCTTATATTTGGTTCGGTTAGGGTATTTTAGTTACCTAGCTAAATCTATTCTTTATTTTGTTTCCTCTATTGTTTCTTTACTTAAAAGTATTTTGGTCTAGAAAGGTCATTGTTATGTTCAATTTTTTTTCTTTTCATTTTTTTGTTTAGTTTTTTGAGGTGTGTGTGTTTTTTTGTTTTGTTTTGTTTTTGTGTTCTTTGTGTTGTTTTTTTTTTGTTCTTGTGTTTTTGTTGTTTTGTGTTTTTTTGTGTTTTTTTTTATTGTTTTTGTGTTTTTGTTGTTCTTGTTCTTGTGTTTCTGTATGTTTGTGTTAATTCTTGTTTTTGTGTGTGAGTGTTTTTTATGTTTTTTGTTTTTGTTTATTGCTTGTTGGTTGTTTTTTTTATTTTTATTTTTTATTTTTTTAGGTTTTAGTTGTTTTTGTTTTTCATGTTTTTGTTGGTTATGTCTTTGTAGTGTTCTTTTGTTTTTGTCATGTTTGTGTTTTATTTTTTTGTTATTGTGTTTTTTATATGTGGTTCGTGTTGTGTTATTTTTATCTTATTATGTGTGTGTTTGGTGGTGCTTTATATTTTGACACACTCAAGGAGCATGTTTTTTTATTTTATTTTATTATTTTTATTTATTTATTTATTTATAATCTTATTGTATGTTTATTTACTCCTTGAGTATGTCAAATATGGTAGGCCAGGTTCGAGCCCTAGGTGATTTTAGCGAAATGGATACCCCTGCCTCCTTGGGTCTTACTCGAAAGTGGCATCCCTTATGGGATGTTTTCCACAAAAAAAAATTATTATAATATTATTGGCAGTCATAAAAGGCCCAAGGGTGAAAGAGGAAAATACCTAGGCCCAATGGAAATAATATTATAATATTTTATTATAATATTAAAATTTTAATTATGCCTAAGGTAGTTTATAAATAATTTATAATGTTTACATTATAAAATTATTTATAAATAATATTTTTAAATAACCCAAAGTTGGGTTAGGTGCAAAAAACCATTTATCTTCGTCAACATGCATTGGAAGGCACTTAATTAATTATTTCCATTGACATGGAGGAGAGGGAGGAATATGGTATAAATACCATAGTCTTTCCCCAAAGGAAAGTAAGTCTCCAAAAATTCAAGCGCATGCAAATTAAGAGGGAATGCGACATAATATCGTGAGCAAGCAAATTTAAAGAGAAAGATTTAATTTTTATTTAACCTCTAAATTCTGAGGAAGTCGAAGCGATGAAAGTAGAAGGGGCCACCAACAAATGGTGGTTAGGCTAGAAATGATTTTGGATTGTGCGAAGGTTTAAAAATGTGAGGTGCTACATTTGATTTCCATCGACGATGTGGAAAGAGCCTTTTTAGCTCTTGGCAGACAAGGGAGAGTCAAAGCACTTTTAGCGCCTTTGACTCCCACGTGAGCACTTAGCTCACGTAGCTAGGAAGTCATGACTAAAGCACTGCAGGCGCTTCGACCAGGGATCGATACCATGGGGAGCACACAAGGAGGTATTTAATTTTTGTTATATTGTGTATTACCCTAAGGTTGTTGATAGCACTCAAAGCACTTGGATTATTTCTGTGCTTGGAGTGTAGAGTGAAGAGGGAAAATTAGCACGTGAGGTTATTTGTTTTGTTAAAGAGTTTAGGGAGTTAAAAGGGTAAGGTAATTTATTTTTACCTTAGAGAAGTTAAAATATTTTGATTGAAGGTTAAAAACATATTGCACTATTTTATAAAGTTAATTACTTGAAAATGCAATGTTGAGTAGGGAGACATAACTAGTGTTTGGATTGTTTCATGCATTAAAATTTTGAAAAATGGTTATTGTGAAAATGAATGGTTGAAGTATTTATTTGGAAAAGTTTGGAGATAATAAGGTGTACTTGAGTTTTGTTAATCTTGTAATCTTTGAGTGAGGATTTTTGCTATGTCACCCTTGAGATTGGCAAAGAGGTTGATTGTTATTGAGATAGGTTTTGAGGTCATTTCTACATCAAGAAAAAGGTATGGGCATATCTTCCTTGTGAGTGAAATATTGTTGGTTTGAGTTTTGTGAATGCTAAGTTGGAGTGAAAATGATTTTTTGATAAGCATTGTTGAGTTTGGTTTTGAGATATCTAATATTGATTGATGAGGATTTTTCTAGAATGAAGGTTGATGCTAGAAACCTTGTTTGATAAGCATTGTTGAAAATATTGAGTGAGCCTTCATGTGCATGATTAGGGTTTGTGAAATATCATGAGTATCATTGTTATGTGAACTATCCTAAACTAGGGTTTGTGAAAGATCATGAGTATCATTGTTATGTGAGATTTGTTTGATAAGCATTGTTGACTAAGCTATCATTGTTGAGTGATTGGTTGAGTGGAGTTGATTGAGCTTAGATGATTGGAAGTTTTGGAGTGATAGTTCAAGTTATATGAAAAAAAAATTTCTTTACTAATTTGAGAAAGAGTTTGAAAGTGATTGATCATTATTGAAACATATTGAGTCTATAACCATTCTCTATATGTTTTTATGGTTAAAAAAAGGTTTAAAAGTGATTGAGAATTATTGTGAGTGTGAAGCATATTGAGTCTCTAACCATTCTCTATATGTTTATATGAGATTAAAAAATTCAGTGTGAATCTTGTTTGTGTGATTGAAGAGATTTTTTGTGATAGATTGAGTTGAGTTGTATAAAGCTTTTGTGAAAGCTAGTGGACAGATTTGAGTAAGTCCTAGAGTGGACTTAAGGACTGAGTTGGGTAAGCTTTTGTGGAAGTTTACAATGCAAATTTGAGGTAAGTCTTAGTGAAGACTTGTTGAGCAGATTGGACAAGTTCTAGTGAGGACTTGTTGAGCAGAATGGACAAATTCTAGAGAGGATTTGTGGATAGATTTGAGGTAAGTCTTTAAGAATACTTGTGAGTAGAGTTGATTGATTGATTTATTCAAACCCTAAGTTAAGGTTTGGGGCAGATATAGTAGAGTTGATTTATGATTGGATCAATATTTGTGTTAAGGCTTGAGGATAATTTTGAGGATATATTTAAGGACAGTGTTTGGTGCAGATTTGAGGATAGGTTTATGCCAGACCAGAGATAGAGATTGAACAGATTTATGCTAGATCGAAGGACTATGTTTAGTGCAAATCAGAGATAGAGATTGAGCAGATTTGTGCTATAATCAAAGGACTATGTTTAGTGCATATTTGAGATAGAAATTGAGTAGATTTGTGCTAGAATTAAGGACTATGTTTAGTGCATATTTGAGAATAAATATTGAGAAAATTTGTGCTAGACCAAATAACAATGTTTAGTGCATACTAGAGACAAAGATTGAGCATATTTGTGCTAGATTAAAGAACTATGTTTAGTGTAGATTTGATATAGAGCTGAGAGTAAGCTTTGGAGGTGATAAAGCAGAGGACAAAAGTCTCCAGTGGATAGAGATTCATTAGCTAGGTCCATGAGGATATAAGTCTTCTAAGTGAGAACAAAAGTCTTTAGTGGAGAGATATCTAAAAGCTAGTGCAGTGGATGTAGTAGTCTTCTAGAGGATCACCAGTTAGAGTAGAGGATAAGAAGTTCTACCATGGATAGATATCCAAAAACCAGCTAAGGGGATTGGTGTCTCTTGTGGATAGAGATCCATGAAATTGATTAGGGTATTGGTGTCTCCTTTGGATAAAGGTCCATAAAAATTGTAATAGGGAAAAGGTTCCCAATAGATTTGTTGAGAAAATTTTAGTGAAATATTTTCTCCATGGAGTAGCCCATATTGGGTGAACCACGTTAAATTGGTGTATCTATTGTATGTGGTTATTTATGCATTACTTTAATTACTACTATTGATATTGCCATCAATATATTGCATAATATTATTTGAGAAATAAAAGTAAAAAGTGGTCTTATACTATTCACCCCCTCTCAGTATAAGCTTGTGTTATTCAAATGGTATTAGAGCGGGTTCCTTAAGTAGATTTTAATAGCTTGAAGGAAAAGCTTACAAGAACATAAATGTATTCTAAGTATGGATCTTTAGGGAATTCCACACCATTATTTGATGGGAACAATTATGTACTTTGGATTATGAGAATGAAGATTCACCTGATGGCACTTGGAAATGAGGTATGGAAAGCAATTGAGAATGGATACATACCGCCATCTACTCCACCTACAAATAAATATGGTAAGCTTCTACATAATTACAATTCAAGAGCAACAAATGGAATTTTGAAAGGTTTATGTGAAACAAAGTTCATAAAGCTTATGCACTACAAATCGGAAAAGTAAATTTAGGATAAGTTGCAAGGCATATGTGAAGGAGATAAAAAGGTCAAAAGGGTAAATTTGTGAAATTACAAGGGAATATTTGAAGACCTAAAGATGAAGGATGAAGAAAAAATTGTTGCATACCTACTCCGTGTGGATCAGGTTGTTAACTTCATGCAAGAACTTGGGATTAGATTTCAAGAATATGATGTTTGTGATAAGATTATAAGATCACTCCCAAAAAGGCTTAGTGAAAATATTTTAGCTATAGAAGAGTTAAAAGATATTGATGTTCTGAAAAGGGATGAATTACATGGCATTCTCATAGCTTTTGAGATGAGAATATAAAAGGAACCTAATCCTTAGAAAGAAGTAGCCTTCAAATCTACTAAGAAGACAAAGGGTAAGAATTCAGATTCAAGCAATGAGTCATCCAGTGATGAAGAAGCAAATTATGGTAGAAAGAACAAGGACACGAGAAATTATAAAGGTAAAAAATCAGTTAGATGTTTCAATTGTGGAAAATATGATCACTATACATCTGATTGTCCAGAGACTAGAAATAACGATGATGAAGAAAAATAGGATCATAAGAACTAGGAAATAGGAAAACACAGGTATCAAAATAAAAGTAGGGATGGACAAAGAAAAAAAGGAAAGAAATTTTTCCAAAGGCATAAGAAGAGTTTCTATGCAGACAAGGTAGGTAAGATCTCAAGTTATAGTGATGAAAGTTCCTCAGATGATGATAAATATGAAGTACTATTTCTAGCAAAAGAAAAGGATGATGTTGGAAAAAGGGCACCAATGATTCTCAAGTGTTTTAGATGTGGTAACTTTGGTCATTGATGATCACCAAAAAAACTCATTTTATATACACTATTAAGGGGTATTATCACTGATTTAAGTAGCATGTGAGATGTATTTTTATATAACTTATGCATATAATTGATAGAAAATCTAGTATTATGTTTGATTGGTATTTTTAGTGGAAACTATGTATAAATGCAGGTGTTGGTACTAATCTGGTGTTTTCCAGTCTACATCCACTTGGACTTGGTATAATTCTACTTTTAGATACTAAGGCATGAGAGTAGGCACCTTCCTAATGGAGAAGGCGCCCAGTAGAAGTAGGTGCCTTCCTGATGGAGAAGGCACCTAGCAGAAGTAGGCACCTTCCTGATGGAGAAAGCGCCCAACAGAAGTAGAGGCCTTCCTTATAAAGAAGGCACCCAGTAGAAGTAGGTGCCTTCCTTATGAAGAAGGCACCCAAAAAAAGTAGGCACCTTCCTCATGAAGAAGGCGCCTCCACGCCTCCATACTTTGCAAGATTTACCAAGTTAGCTTTGACCGATTGACTAGTGGGCTAAGGAGGAGGTTGCACGTGAAGACAAAAAGGGAGATATTCTATTATTAAAATAGAATGAACACTTCTATTATTTTATTGGCTGGATACATTTGTAATGTGAGCATTATTATTTCATGCTCACAGATGAACCAAGAGAAACAATTTTTCCAGCGATCAATGTGGGAGATATTTTATTCTATGTAATATTATTAAAATAGAATAAATCATGCATTATTTTTTGATTGGGCGGTTCACTTTGTAAGGTGAGCATTCCTTCTCACACTCATGAACCAATCAATGTAGTGATTTTCTAGCAAATAATATGCGTAATAGAAAATGGGATGAACCAGATCCATTAGTCGCTAAGAAGGACAACCACCTGAATAGATTTGTTGTTGCCAAACATATTATGTTATGATAAAACAAAACACGCATGATTTATATTGCAAGAGGGTAAAATTAGTGCATGACTATTTTAATTAATACATGATTATTATAATTGAATTTCTGCAATATTAATTACATATCTACTGTAACTGCAAGTCTGAAATAGACTTGCCTAAATTTGTAACAGAGGAAGGTTGTGCATTGTATAAATGCAAATGTCTTCCCTGAGAAAGGGGGATTAATTTTATGGAGAGATTATTCTATTTTATTTCTTGTAAAATTTATTAAGAGTGCAATTCCTCTTATTTGAGCAAGCTCTATGCAGCTAGTTGGGTAGACTATCTACGAGAGCTTGGGCCCACTCCCTGCAACAATCCTCCTGTGTTTATTTATGTATTTGTTTTCTATAAATTAGTTTATTGCTTTATTTCTTAATTTAATTAATTTAGTTGTGTGTTTATTTATTTTTCTATATATTTTATTTCCACATTTTATTTTCAACATTTTATTTCCAGCCTTGTATTTCATTTATTTAAATTCTTTGCACTCAGTTTATTTAGTTTAGCTAAAATTAAAATGCACAAACATCCCCCACCAAACTAAATAAGGTACATCCAAATTCATTACCCAAAATTGCAAGCATATACTATGCGTGACACTCATAAGTTTACGGACTTACCGGTTGATAATTTATGGAAGAGAAATGAATGTTTTCCCGAACATAATTTTTTCTCACCATTTTGGCACCGTTGTCGAGGAGTGTCTAAACTATAGTGTTATGATTTACAGGTCAGATAAAAAGCCTATTTAAAATTACCTATAGATCTTTTATCTTAGAAGCATGAGTTCACCAAGGGCATTTTTATAGGGCCAAATCAATTGCTAAAATAGTCAGAGCCAAATCCTATAAGCAACTGTTAAATTTACCAGCTTCTTAGGTAAATTCAGGAATAAATCTGATGTAACATATTAAGTGTAGAAGTAGGTGTCTTCCTTATGAAGAAGGCACCCAACAAAAGTAGGCATCTTCCTCATGAATAAGGTGCCTCCACGCCTCCATAATTTGCAAGATTTACCAATTCAGCTTTGATCGGTTGACCAGTGGGTTAAGGAGGAGGTTGCACGTGAAGACAAGAAGGGAGATATTCTATTATTAAAATAGAATGAACACTTCTATTATTTGATTGGTTGGATACCTTTGTAATGTGAGCATTATTATTTCATGCTCACGGATGAACCAAAAGAAATGATTTTTCCAGTGATCAATGTGGGAGATATTTTATTTTATACAATATTATTAAAATAGAATAAATCATCCACTATTTTCTAATTGGGTGGTTCAATTTGTAAGGTGAGCATTCCTTCTCATGCTCATGAACCAATCAACGTAGTGATTTTTCGGTAAATTATATGCGTAATAGACAATGGGATGAACCATATCCATTAGTCGCTAAGAAGGACAACCACCTGAATAGATTTGTTGTTGCCAAACACATTCTGTTATGATAAAATAGAACAGGCATGATTTATCTTGCAAGACGGTAAAATTAGTGCATGACTATTTTAATTAATACATGATTTTTATAATTGAATGACTGTAATATTCATTACATATCTACTATAATTGCAAGTCTGAAATTAACTTGCCTAAATTTGTAGCAGAGGAAGGTTGTGCATTGTATAAATGCACAAGTCTTCCCTGAGAGAAAGGGGATTAATTTTATGGAGAGATTATTCTATTTTATTTCTTGTCAAATTTATTAAGAGTGCAATTCCTCTTATTTGAGCAAGTTCTACGCAGCTAGCTGGATGGACTATCTACACGAGCTTGGGCCCACTCCCTATAGTAATCCTCCTCTATTTATTTTTTTTAGATTAGTTTATTGCTTTATTTCCTACTTTAATTAATTTAGTTGTGTGTGTATTTCTTTTCCTATATATTTTATTCCTACATTTTATTTTTAACACTATAGGAATATACTATGCGTGACACTCATAAGTTTACGGACTTACCAGTTGATAAATTATGAAAGAGAAATGAATGTTTTCCCGAACATAATTTTTTCTCACCATTTTGACATCGTTGCCGAGGAGTGTCTAAACTGTACTGTTATGATTCACAGGTCAAATAAAAAGCCTATTTAAAATTACCTGTATATCTTTTATCTAAGAAGCATGAGTTCACCAAGGGCCTTTTTACAAGGCCAAAACAATTGCCAAAATAGTCAGAGCCAAATCCTATAAGCAACTATTAAATTTACCAGCCTCTTAGGTAAATTCAGGAATGAATCTGATGTACCATATTAAGTGTAGAAGTAGAAATAAAATGTGTTGTTGAAAAAAATTAGAAAAATTTGGCATGAAGGATTTCCATCGTATTTTCAATGGTTTCAAGAAATCAACGAAATAACACAACCTAGGTATGATAGTTGAAAATATTTAGAGAAGTGTTTCTACATAGAAAAATTTGGAAAATGTTAGTCTTACAATGACACTGAGAGGGTTGGTGAATCAGTGTAGCTCTTTAAACTTGAATTTACAACTCTTAAAACCGTAGTAATTAAAACTAATTACTAGATACAACAAGTATAACCAAAGAACATCACACAACACAAGATTTAACGAGGTTCACCAATGTGGCTACTCCTCAACAATTGACTGCTTGGACTACCATCCAAATCCAACCTTTGTAAAGCACCAAATTTACAATCAATTTACCAACACCAACTGGAAGGAGCACCAACCCCTGATGCCAAGCACCAACTTGGACTTCAATTCTGAATCAATAAGTTTGATAGTAAGATACCTTTGCTTTTGCAAGACCCTGACTGGTCTTCTTCACCTTTGGATTCTCTACGCACTCTACTTTCTCTACACAATCACTTTGCACACTCTGCTTTGTTATAGTCGAAATTCACGATCGTCTTCTCCCTTTCGCACACTCTGCTCTCTTTGCAAATTTTGCACTTAGCACGATTCGACACGACTTGATCTCTACGCTCAATGACCGTATTTCACTCACATTTGACATGCATTCGATGACATATAAAACACTCACAATTATCCAAACAACCCTCCTTTTATAATAGTATTTTCATGATGAAAACCCTAATCTTAGTTGGTTGTAAAACATAATCTTAGTCGGCTTTCAGAACACCTGTAAACCCTAATTTTGGTCGGCTGTCATCGGTCTTCATCGGCTTCAACTGCCCCTGTAACTCTTCTATTGCTGTTGTCACGAAAATACATGTCGCGATATCGCGACACTTTTTCTTTCTCTTTCTTTCTCCTTGCTTTGGCCCCCAAAAATACATGTCACGATATCGCGACACTTTTTCTTTCTCTCTCTTTCTCTTTGCATTGGACCGCAAAAATGCTACATGTCGTGATATCGCGACACTTTTTCTCTTTGTGCTTTCTTTTTGCTACGGCCCCCAAAAATACAACATGTCACGATATCATGACATTTCTGCCTCTACAGAATTCGTCTTAGCTTTTGTCATGAAATCACGACACTTTTGCATTCGAAGTCTTCTTCTTTGATTTTATCGTGAAATCGGGACACTTCTGCTTCCGCACTTTACTTCTTTGATTTTGTCACGAAATTGCGACACTTCTGCTTCCAAAGTCTTGCTTTCTACTTTTGTCACGAAATCATGATAGTTCTGCTTCCGTACGCTTCCTCTCTTTATTTTGTCGCAAAAATGTGACATGTCATGAAATCGTGACACTTTTCCAACTTACTTTCTCTCTCCTATTTTAGTCGTGAAAATGCGACATGTCAAAAAATTGTGACACTTTTCCAACTTACTTTCTTTCTCCTATTTTAGTCGCAAAAATGCGACATGTCGCGATATCGCAACACTTTTCAAATTTCCTTTCTCTCTCCTATTTTAGTCGCGAAAATGCGACATGTCGCGAAATCGTGACATTTCTCCAACTTACTTTCTCTCTCCTATTTTACTCGTGAAAATGCAACATGTCATGAAATCGTGACATTTCTCCAACTTACTTTCTCTCTCCTATTTTAGTCACGAAAATGGGACATGTCATGAAATCATGACACTTTTCTTACTTGTTATTTTTTCTTCAAACTTGTCGCAAAATCGCGACACTTTTTCCTGCTTTCTCTTTCTCTTCCAACATGTCGCAAAATCGTGACAGTTTTTCCACTTGCGTTTTTCTCTTCCAACTTGTCGTGAAATCGTGACACTTTTTCCTACTTTCTCTTTCTCTTCCAACATGTCGCAAAATCACGAAAATTTTTCCACTTGCCTTTTTCTCTTCCAACATGTCACGAAATCACGACATTTTTTCTTACTTTTTCTCTCTCTTCCAACATGTCACGAAATCACGACAGTTTTTCCTACTTTTTCTCTCTCTTCCAACATGTCGCGAAATTGTGATAGTTTTTCTTGCCTGCTGTATATGTTGTGATATCGCGACACTTTTCTTACTTGTCTTTTTCTTTGATCTTTTGCAAATGGGCCACTATGGTCTTCCTGGAAACTCACTGTCCATACTCTGAATAACCTTAGAACTCCTGTCTTCTGCATCTGAATGGATTTTGAACTGCCTTTCCACTGTATCATTAGATCTAACTGACTGTGTTGAAAACAATGACAATACTCCTACTGCACCTTGCTCAACAATCTTCCCCTTTGGAATTATTGGCAACACATGTGTAATTTCCTGTAACTCTTCTCCCCCTTTGAAAATAATACCAAAGGGCTACTGTAGACTCCCCCTAAGTCCATGCACAACATTCTTAGGAAAAATTTATTACACTTAGCAACAATCATGAACATGAGCAAAAAGATAATCAAATACTTAAATGATCCCCCTGAGAATGTGATCCCTGTAGCTAGTCAATTCTTGGGAAGTGTGACCACTCCCAATTTATTGTGAAGGTACTCAAAAACTTCCTTGGGCAATGGTTTTGTGAAGATATCTACTACTTGCTCTGTAGTTGGAACAAAATCCAACTTAACCTCACCTTTCGCAACTTTCTCCTTCAAAAAGTGATACCTGATAGCAATGTTTTTTGTGCATGAATGCATAATCAGATTCTTGGAGATGTTAATCGCATTGGCGTTATCACACTTAACTGATATTGGCTCACTGAAGCTAATATCAAGATATTTTAGGGTTTGTTTCATCCACAGTACCTACGTACAACATGTTATCATTGTAATATATTCTGCCTCTGCTGTTGATAAGGAAACTGACTCTTGTTTCTTACTGTACCATGCGACCAACCTGTCTCCAAGATAGAATGCACATCCACTGGTACTCTTTCTATCATCGACACATCCCGCCCAATCTGCATTTGAATATGCAATAAGGGTGAAGTCCTTACCTTTCAAATACCATAACCCATACTCCATAGTACCCTTGAGGTACCGAAGAATCCTCTTTACTACTGTCACATGAGTCTCCTTGGGATTAGCTTGAAATCATGCTACCATGCAAACTGCCTGCAAAATATCTGGTCTAGTAGCTATTAGGTACAATAAACTCCCAATCATAGATCTATACATGGTTTGATCAACAGGTGGAGATTTTTCATCCTTGCTCAACTTGCAACCTGTCATCATGGGAGTGCTAACTGGATTACAATCCTCCATTGTGAACCTTTTTAACATCTCTTTCACATATTTAACTTGAGAAATAAATATTCCCTTCTTATTTTGATTAACTTGCAACCCGAGGAAATACGAAAGTTCACCAATCATTGACATTTCAAATTCTTTCTGCATCTTGTTTGCTAAATCTTTACACGACTCATCTTTGTTGCTGCCAAATATGATATCATCTATGTATACAACAAGAACAATAAGATGCCCATTTTCTATTTTGACATATAAATTACTATCCACCATGTCTTTCTTAAATCCTTGTTGAGTGAGATAGTTGTCTAGCCTTGCATACCATGCTTGGGGTGCTTGTTTTAAGCCATATAATGCTTTCTTCAACTTGCAAACCAATTTGGGATCATCACCAAGTTCGAAACCATCTGGTTTCTCAATATAAACCTCTTCTTCAAGTTTTCTATTCAAAAACGTTGATTTCACATCCATTTGATAAACTTTGAAATTCTTGTAGACTGCTAAAGCCAAAAACATTCTAATTGCCTCTAGTCTAGCTACTGGTGCAAAAGTTTCCTCAAAGTCAATGCCTTCAACTTGTGCATAACCCTTACATACCAATATTGATTTATTTCTGACTACCTGTCCATATTCATTCATTTTGTTTCGAAAAATCCATTTAGTCCTAATTATATTTTTATTTGTAGGTCTAAGTACTAACTCCCAAGTTTCATTTTTCTCGATATGATCTAATTCTTCATTTATTGCCTTCATCCAACTTTCATATTTACTTGCGTCAACAACATTTTTGGGCTCAATGTTGGATAATAGAGAGTAGTTGCTTACTACTCTTCTTCTTGTCTGAACACCAACTTTGGGGTCTCCAATTATTTGCTCTCTAGGATGATTTTTTTGCCAGCTTCCTGTTTTGAATTTCTTATTTTCTTCCACTTATGAATCACAACTTAAATCATCTGAGTCAATTTTTTGTATCTTTTCCATTTTGTTTTCCTCATCTCCTTCAATAACCTCTTCATAAATTGGGTAGTTCATTTCATAGCTAATTACTCGTTCTCTACCTTCATCAAATTTAACATCGGCACTGTCCACAATTTTCTTTAGCCTCTTGTTGTAGCATTTGTAAGCTTTGCTTTTTGACGAATAACCAACAAAAATACCTTCATCCACTCTATCTTCAAACTTACCAAGATTATATTCAGTTCTTTTGATGTAGCACTTGCTGCCAAAAATTTTGAGGTATTTTGCTATTGCCCTTTTACCGAACCATAACTCATAAGGAGTTTTTCTTTCATGTGTTCTCAGCATGTACCTATTTTGATATACATCGCAGTATGGACTGCTTCTTTCCAAAATCTGTATGCTACTCTGCTTTCAACCAACATAGTCTGTGCCATTTCCTCCACTGTCCTATTCTTTATTTCTACCACTCCATTCTGCTGAGGTGTCCTGGCTGCTGAAAACTGTCTCCTAATACCGTATTTTTCACAGTACTATGTAAACTCCTCCGAAATGAATTCCCCTCCTCTATCTGATATTAAACATTTGATCCTCTTTCCTGTTTCATTCTCAACCTGGTTTTTGAAAATCTTGAACATGCTAAGAGCTTCTAATTTATGCTTTAAGAAAAATATCCATGTCATTTTGGAATAGTCATCAATGCACAACATAAAATATTTGTCATCATTTATGCTTTGTGTTCTCATGGGTCCACATAAATTAGTGTGTATTAGTTCCAAAGGTTTGCTTGTGTAGTACTCTTTTGTTTTGAATGTGACTCTAGTTTGCTTCCTCTTTTGGCATGAAGCACAAATGCTGTTTGTAGGTTTGTTGATGGTGGGAATATCTCTCACTGCCATTTTTGAGTTAATTTTTACTAGATTATCAAAACTGATATGACCGAGTCTCTTGTTCCACAACCAATTTTCTTCTTCCTGTCCAATAAAATAAGCTCCTTTTGAAGTCTCTGAGAGGAAGTTTTTTATTTTGTCTCATCCTATTTGGTTGAAATTTTCTTCCCTAAAACTGATTTGATGCAAATGTACTTCTACAGTTTCTTGTAATGTGCCCAACATTATGAAAGTTATAACATTCTACTGTATAATTCATCAGAGGAGAAAAAACATTTCTATTGGTGAAATTCCTTGGTCTTACATTATATTTGCAGTCTAAGATTTTATGTCCATAGCCATTGCATTTAAAACAAAAACTAGAAAAGGGATAATTGAACCTGGGTGATGGTCTTTGCCATGTTGCCGTAGGAGCCATAGGTCTTCTTCTTCTTTGATGTGTGACATTGGTGAATCTATCATTGTCAATTCTCCTTTCGTGCCTGGAATTATTGCTTTCTTTTGCATGAGACATTTTTCCTTGATCAACCAGTTTCTTATCTTCATTCTTTATGGATTCTACATTTCTGGCCTTTGATCCATTTGATGATTCTCCTTCGATGAAACCCAGACCAAATTTGATGCCTGCGAGCCTTTGGTCATTTATAATCTTATCCAGCTTCATAGAAATTTCTTCGCGTTTGTGATAGCAACTAATTTTGTGATTCATCCCTTCTATATGCATCCATAAACCAACATTCTCTTCTTCTAGTTTGCAGCAATAATCTATTTTCATGGTAATTTGTACTTTGAGATCTTTAGATATTTTCTTGTATTCTTCTGTATGTACTTTCATACTAGTTATGATTTCGTTTGCAACCTCAAGCCTTTTTGAAATTTTCTTATTCTTTTTCCTTTCTATTGTCAACTCTTCAAGTGCAGAGATCAACTCACCTTCTAGATCTACTTCAGCCTCAAGGTTTTCACCACATACTTTAGAGTTCACTCCTTTTTTTGATTGAACTTCTTCAAATGCCATGAAAAGAGCTTCACCTGTTTCCTCTTCAGAATCCTCATTGGAGCCGTATTCTGATGAACTAGAATTCCTGGAGATGAAACTTTTCTTCTTGAAGTTGCCTTTTCTAAAATTCTTTTTCTTCTTCCAGTCACTTCTTTCTTGGTGCGATCCTTCATCATTTTTGTTCTTCTTATTAAGTGGACATTTAGACGCAAAATGCCCAATGCCTCCACAGTTGAAACATTTAAACGGTAGCTTTCCTCTGTATTTTACTTTTCCTTTTTTTAGATTTCTAACAAAGTTTGCTTCCATTTCATCTGATGTCTCTTCTTCTTCGGACTCTTGTTTTGCATTTTTATTTTTAAGGGCTTTAAAAGATGCTTATTTTTTTGTGGGTTTAGATCTTCCTATCCTCATCTCATATGTAGTCAAAGAACCATACATCTCATCTATACTAAAATAATTTAGATTTTTAGCTTCTTCTATCGCTGAGACTTTAGAATCAAACCTTTGAGGAAGAGATCTTAATACCTTTTTCATGACGGCAGAGTCTTCAATATCCTTGTCGAGTCCTCTGATCGCATTAATGATTCCATTAACTCTCAAAATATATGCCTCAATGTTTTTATCATCATCCATATTTAATGCTTCGAACTGAGCTCGATGTGTCTGTAACTTGGCCTCATTGATCTTATCGTATCCTTCATGAATACTCCTTAGTTTGTCCCATATTTCTTTTGCCATTTTATAGCTCATGATCTTTACTAGTTCACTGTCTGCTAATCCGCACATGAGAGCATTCTTTGCTTTTGAGTTATTTTCAAACAATTTCTTTTCATCAGACTCTTTTGGAGGAGTGATGGGTATTGTGTATCCACTAAATACTAAATCCCAGATGTTGTATCCCAAAGCACAGAGATATGTCTACATCCTGATTCTCCAGAATGTGTAATTAGATTTGTCAAACAATGGTGCTTTGTTTGATGAGAAGCCTTTACCACCTGCCATTGTGTTACTTCCAAGATCACCCTAGCTGGTTAAGCTTGTACAGGAACTTGGATCTGATACCAATTTTTAGTCTTACAATGACACTGAGAGGGGGGGGTGAATCAGTGTAGCTCTTTAAACTTGAATTTATAGCTCTTAAAACCATAGTAATTAAAACTAATTACTAGATACAACAAGTATAAAAAAAGAGCATCACACAACATAAGATTTAATGAGGTTCACCAATGTGGCTACTCCTCAAAAATTGACTTCTTGGACTACCATCCAAATCCAGCCTTTGCAAAGCACCAACTTTACAATCAATTTACTAGAACCAACTGGAAGGAGCACCAAACCCTCATGCCAAGCGCCAACTTGGACTTCAATTATGAATCAATAAGTTTGATAGTAAGATACCTTTACTTTTGCAAGACCCTGACTGGTCTTCTTCACCTTTGCGTTCTTTGTGCACTCTACTTTATCTATGCAATCACTTTGCACACTCTGCTTTGTTATAGTCGAACTTCACGATTGTCTTCTCCCTTTCGCACACTCTGCTCTCTTTACGAATTTTTCACTTAGCACGATTTGATATGACTTGCTCTCTGTGCTCCATGACCATATTTCACTCACATTCGACATGCATTCAATGACATATGCAACACTCACAATTCTCCAAACAACCCTCCTTTTATAACAATATTTTCATGATGAAAACCCTAATCTTAGTCGGCTATAAAACCTAATCTTAGTCAACTTTCAGAACACCTGTAAACCCTAATTTTGGTCGGTTGTCATCGGTCTTCGTCGGCTTCAACTGCCCCTCTAACTCTTCTGTTGCTGTTGTCGACAACATATCGCGATATCGCGACACTTTTTCTTTCTCTCTCTTTCTCCTTGATTTGGCCCCCAAAAATACATGTCGCGATATTGCGACACTTTTTCTTTCTTTCTCTTTCTATTTGCATCGGATCGCAAAAATGCTACATGTCATGATATCACGACACTTTTTCTCCTTGTGCTTTATTTTTGCTTCGGCCCCCAAAAATACATGTCACGATATCGTGAAATTTTTGCCTCCGTAGAATTCATCTTAGCTTTTGTCGCAAAATCGTGACACTTCTGCCTTCGAAGTCTTCTTCTCTACCTTTATCACAAAATCATGACACTTCTGCTTTCGCACTTTACTTCTTTGCTTTTGTCATGAAATCATGACACTTTTGCTTCTAAAGTCTTGCTTTCTGCTTTTGTTGCAAAATCATGATAGTTCTGGTTCCGTACGCTTCCTCTCTTTCTTTTGTAACGAAAATGTGACATGTCGCAAAATCGTGACACTTTTCCAACTTACTTTCTCTCTCCTATTTTAGTCACTAAAATGTGACATGTCACGAAATTGCGACACTTTTCCAACTTACTTTTTTTCTCCTGTTTTAGTTGCAAAAATGAGACATGTCACGATATCGCGACACTTTTCAAATTTCCTTTCTCTCCTGTTTTAGTCATGAAAATGCGACATGTCACGAAATCGTGACATTCTCCAACTTACTTTATCTCTCTTGTTTTAGCCGTGAAAATGCGACATGTCACGAAATCGTGACATTTCTCCAACTTATTTTCTCTCTCCTGTTTTAGTCGTGAAAATGCAACATGTCGCGAAATTGCGACACTTTTCTTACTTGTTCTTTTTTCTTCAAACTTGTCACGAAATCATGACACTTTTTCTTGCTTTCTCTTTCTCTTCCAACATGTCATGAAATCACGACAGTTTTTCCACTTGCCTTTTTCTCTTCCAACTTGTCGTGAAATCGCGACACTTTTTCCTGCTTTCTCTTTCTCTTCCAACATGTCACGAAATCGTGAAAATTTTTCAATTTTCCTTTTTCTCTTCCAACATGTTGTGAAATCATGATAGTTTTTCTTGCTTTTTCTCTCTCTTCCAACATGTCGTGAAATCACGATAGTTTTTCTTGCTTTTTCTCTCTCTTCCAACATGTCACAAAATCACGACAGTTTTTCTTGCTTGCTGTATATGTCGCGATATCGTGACACTTTTCTTACTTGTCTTTTTCTTTGATCTTTTGCATATGGGCCACTTCGGTCTTCTTGGAAAATCACTGAACATACTCTGAATAACCTTTGAACTCCTGTCTTCTGCATCTGAATAGCTTTTGAACTTCCTGTCCACTGCATCAACAGATCTATCTGACTGTGTTGACAATAATGACAATACTATTGCTACACCTTGCTCAACAGAAAATTATGCTTAGTTCTAATGATAATAAAATTTATAGGCTTGGAATTTTTGCAACGTATTGGTAAATATTTTTTAATGATGAAATTTATAGCAAAAATATGATAGAGCATAATTAAAAAAAACACCTTGTTATGGAGTATGCTCTTCACTTGCGCTTAAGGTGATCTGGTGAATCAAAAACTAGCATTTGTTTTTTTAAATACTGTTATGCCAAGTTTTCTTCTGGTCGCTAGCCTACAGATAATCATTTTCCAGCTTGCACATTTTACCATTACGTTGAAAGAGTTTGGTTGAGATGCCATGAAGGAAAATACTCTTCTCATGCTACAGTGCATCAAACTAGTTGATCAGGAATAAGATTTTTTTTAGAAGACTAGTTCAGATGTAGGCATGGGGGAGACCCCACATTCATCAAAGCCATCAGCAGCATAATGGACATTGTTTACAGTGTTTATGAAAAAAAGAAAAAAAAGAAAAAAATAAAAATAAATCATCTGCTGAAAAGGGTCTAAGATTAAGAGAAATTCAAAATAGATTTATTTTTTTCTACTTTTTGGAAGAGAGTATCTTCTTTTCTAAAGACCATATTGGTCCATAAACGAAATGAGAAATCTCCAATCAGTAGCTAAATAAAACAGGGGAGAATCCTGGAAGGAATTAGATGTCAAATATCTGCAAGAAGACCACATGGTGCCTGAACATGATAAATAATGGAGCTCATAGTGGCTGAAAATAACATCACATAAATCTCATCGAGGCATTTTATGAAAGCATCACACTTAAACACCCGACATATGTTGTAGATGATGGGAAAGATTCATTTTTATCCTCTCTCTAGGAAATAGAGGATCGCGGGGCTACTCTAATTCCACCTATGACAAAAATAATTTAGAGTGGGAGATTATTTAGAAGCACGTGTGTTAGGATTGTGTAAAGATTACTCAATTGAAAAAGTGATGCGTTCAGGGGCACACAATGAGAAAATAATGCACGAATATTAATCCCTACAATGCCTACGGAGAGTTCAATACTTTGGAGACATATCAGGGTAGGATTAAAATATTTTTTATGTGCTAATTGATGAGGAGCTTGGTGTTTCAAAGTTTGGGGCTATTGGCTATCATAAAATCCTCTAATAATGGTATACGAGATGCAAATTGGCACACCAGGCTGCATAGTTACCTGGCTTGCACAACCACTACTTCTAAATGCACCGTGCCAATATTACAATTTTTATGGCAACATTTCAGTCTATGAAAAAAAAAGAGACACCAGCTCAAATGGTTGTAGTTAACATTCTATTCTTCGATGTAGATGACAAAAATAAAACCAAAATCTGTTCTGGTTATTACAGAACAAAGAGAGAAAAAAATTAGTTAGAATTTTATTTTAATGCCTTTAGTTTAGATTTTTATTTTATGTTTTGTAGGAAAACATGAAGTGCGATGTAGAAAAATAAGGAGGTGTATGTGAAGATATCATGAATTGAGATTCATACATGGAGTTTGTAATAGCACTATACAAACTATCTCGTGTACCTGATCGTATAGCATCCAATCTAGCAGGTGAAAGCTAGCAGAGTTTTACCTTGGCAACATTAGCACCTGAAGGCAGACTAAGTAACCCTGATAAAGCGAAAGACTTCCAGTCCAAGGTGCTTATGAAACTTTGGGAAATTTTTGCTACAAGGTGTGTGACTGTTACAACCTGAGTAAATGATGAGCATGCTACACCACATACAAAGTAGAGTGTCGAGACAATGTTCGAGTAACGGTCAACGAGCTCCATTAAAAATTGTCTCACATTTGTGAGTGGATTAGACATCAGCATGGGGGAGACACCATACCATTCCAGTAGCTTGGACGAATGTTCAATAATTCGTTAAAAAAAAAAAGAGAATGAAAAGAAAAAAATAAAAAAAAAGAAAAGAAAAAAAAGAGAAAAAAAGGAGGATACTTAAAAAAAAAAGAAAAAAAAATGATGAAGTGAAAGATGCCTTGATCATCAAGAAGGTGCCTTTCGCATGAAGAAGGTGCCATACAATGGAGGCACCTTCCGCATGAAGAAGGTGCCATACATTGGAGGCACCTTACGCATGAAGAAGACGCCATACATTGGAGGCGCCTTCCATATCAAGAAGGTGCCTTCCACAGCAAGCAGACACCTTCCATAGCAAGAAGTCACCTTGACATCTAGGGTGCCTTGATCCATTTCCCACACCTAGGTGGTTCAATGTTATAAAAGAAAAAAAAGAGAGGAATAAGTGATGAGGCACCTTGATGGCATACAATATAGGTGCCCTAATAAAAAAATAATAATTATGCAAATCCTCCCAATAAAAAAGAAAAATGCATAGAACATGTCCTGCTTAGCATAAAAATTGCTTTCTTATTGCTTTGCAGGAAATCATGAACCAAATGCAAGCTGCAGGCATCCTAAGATCCAGGGCCTAACAGGCACGGAGTCATGACTCCTGTTTTCCTACTTTCATGTGTTTTTATAGGTAATCATACCCTCTAAATGCAATATGAAGGCATCCTAAGAGCTAGGGCCTCAGGCACAAGCATGATTCTTATTTTCCAGTTTTTGTGTGTATAATTTTGTAGGACATGGCCATGAACACAATCTGTAGGCAAAGCTAACTTAAAATAGGCCTAACAGATGTGACATCCCATGCCATGCAATTAAGAGTGCGACAAAGTGAAAAAGGCATTTACTTCCCACCAGGAAGAGAGTGCCTACAATCAGCCCAATACAGTAGTACCTTTTTCCACCTAAAGGAAGGTACCAATTAGAGATTTTCTTCTCCCTTGGATGGGGGTACTTGTTGTTCAGTATGGGACCTAATGTTCAAAATGCTACAAACTTGTTGCACAGAGGGACCTGCTGCTAGCAACAAGGGCGTCACCAATTTAAGTGGGGGAGAATACAAAAGGAAAAAAATCTTCTGCTAAAACAAATCCACGTTGAACTGCAAATCAGAAGTAGAGTTTTGTTTTTGCTACCCATTGGAAGAGAGTATCCTCTTTCCCGAGGACAAGCCTGGTCTCGAAGAGAAATGAGAAACCTCCAATTGGTAGCTAAATAAAATGGGGGAGGAGTTTGAAAGAAAAAAATAGATGTCAAATATCCGCAAGAGCTGCGAACAACAACACATACATCTCAACAATGCACCTAACAGATGCCACGAATGATGAAAAAAATATTATTTTTCCTCACTCCAAAAAAAAGAGGATCGTAGTGTTGTTTCGATTATGCATGCAAAGGAAATAATTCAAAGAAGAAGATCAGTTGATTTGGGCACATGCATATAAAGTTTAATCAATTAGAGGAGCACACGATGAAAAAGAAATTAAAATAATAATAGTGATGCACAAAGGAGAAATACGTCAGGGCAAGATTATTTTTTATATGTTGATGATGAGCTGGGTGCTTCAATGTTTGGAACTGATGACTATTGGCTGCCATCAATCATATAATGGGGGTGTATAAGATGTAAAATTTCCTACGCAGCCTCCACTCATTAGAAGCACAATGCTAATATTACAGAATTTTATGGTGGTATTTTTAATATATGTGGAAAATAAATTACAGAGAAGAGATGGAATTTCACTATGGTGGAGGAAAATGCCACATTTTTAAAATTACCAGCTTAGTTGTTGTGGATTGACTCTGTTCCTTGATGTAGAGGATGAAAAAAAAGAGAGGAGAGAGAGTCAAGATCTATTTTTTTCATAGCAGAATAGATAAATAAATAAATAAATAAATAAATATATATATATATATATATATATATATATATTTATATATATATATATATATATATATATATATATATATATATATATATATATATATATATAATCTCCAAGAGCACCAACGTACAGGCAACATGGAAACATTTCGCACCACCAGCATCATCCACATCGAAATCTGTGAAATTCATCTAGGTATATACTGTTATTATTTGTTAATTATGTATATAGTTTTTTTAAAAATCGTTTTCATGCTAATATCAGTAGATGCCCTTGTAAAATATTTTTGTTGAATTATCCAAGCCACATGATGTTGGATCAAAATATTTTTTATTTATTACCCTAGGAGCAATTGAAAAAAAAAGCTATGGCATATGCGCGAATAGATTTGGCCTTGCTCCATTGTTGCATCATGAGAAATCTGTATGGTAGAGTGCAAAAGACAACAATGAACCAAAAATATTTTACGTGGCTAGCTTCAACACTTTGACGTCAACAGATTTGCAATCCATCGGTTTTAATAATTACACGGTAGCATGGTAATCTGGTCTTGGTGTTTTCCCATAGTTTGATGGTCAGCCATGGTGTATTTTTATTTTTGCTGATGCAACAATGCTCAAGGGAAGAAAAATAACAATGCTCACTAAAAAAAAAATAATACATAGCAACGCTCCATGGATGAAAAACAACGATGCTGAAGGCAATTGAAAAAAAAGAAAAAATATAAGAGAAAAAAAAAGAAAAAAAATATATGTATTATTATCCCGAGGGCTGTTGTCATGAGGACATGACAATCTTTAGGCATGATCAACTTTTGTGAGGGATAACTTCAGTTTTTGGTGCCACGAGGGCATGGCACATGTTAGGCATGGGGGGATGATGAGCACCATAAATGCTCATTTTATATACACTATTAAGGGGTATTATCACTGATTTAATTAGCATGTGAGATGTATTTTTATATAACTTATGCATATAATTGATAGAAAATCTAGTATTATTCTTGATTGTTGTTTTTAGTGGAAACTGTGTATAAATGCAGGTGTTGTTACTAATCTAGTGTTTTCCAGTCTACATCCACTTGGGCCTGGCATACTTCTGCTTTCAGAGACTACGGCATGAGAGTAGGCACCTTCTTGATGGAGAAGGTGCCCAACAGAAGTATACGCCTTCCTTATGGAGAAGGTGCCCACAAAAAGTAGGCGCCTTCCTGATGGAGAAGGCACATAGTAGAAGTAGGTGCCTTAATTATAAAGAAGGCGCCCAGTAGAAGTAGGTTCCTTCCTTATGAAGAAGAAACCCAACAAAAGTAGGTGCCTTCCTCATGAAGAAGGCACCTCCATGCCTCCATACTTTGCAAGATTTACCAAGTTAGATTTGACTGGTTCACCAGTGGGCTAAGGAGGAGGTTGAACATGAAGAAAAAAGGGAGATATTCTATTATTAAAATAGAATGAACACTTCTATTATTTGATTGGTTGGATACTTTTGTAACATGAGAATTATTCTTTCACACTCATGGATGAATCAAGAGCAACAATTTTCCAGTGATCAATATGGGAGATATTTTATTTTATGCAATATTATTAAAATAGAATAAATCATCCATTATTTTCTCATTGGGCGGTTCACTTTGTAAGGTGAGCATTCCTTCTCACGCTCATGAACAAATCAATGTAGTGATTTGCCAAAAAATGATATGCATAACAGACAACAGGATGAACCAGATACATTAGTCGCTAAGAAGGACAACCATCCAAATAGATTTGTTGTTGCCAAACATATTCTGTTATGATAAAAAAATTACGTATGATTTATCTTGCAAGAGGGTAAAATTATTGCGTGACTATTTTTATTAATACATGATTGTTATAATTGAATAGTTGCAATATTCATTGCATATCTACTGTAACTACAAGTCTGAAATAGACTTGCCTAAATTTGTAATAGAGGAAGGTTGTGCATTGTATAAATGCACAGGTCTTACCTAAGAGAAGGGGGATTAATTTTATGGAGAGATTATTCTATTTTATTTCTTGTCAAATTTATTAAGAGTGTAATTCCTCTTATTTGAGCAAGCTCTATGCAGCTAGCTGGGCGGACTATCTGCAGGAGCTTGGGCCCACTCCCTACAATAGTCATATCCTATTTATTTCTGTATTTGATTTATGTAGATTAGTTTATTTCTTTATTTCCTACTTTAATTAATTTAGTTTTGTGTGTATTTATTTTCTTGTATATTTTATTTCTGCATTTTATTTTCAGCATTTTATTTCTAGCCTTGTATTTTATTTATTTAAATTCTCCGCACTTAGTTTATTTAGTTTGGCTAAAATTGAAATGCACAAACATCCCCCACCAAACTAAATAAGGTACATTCGGATTCATTCCCCAACACTGTAGGCATATACTGTGCGTGAAACTCATAAGTTTATGGACTCACCGATTGATAATTAATGGAAGAGAAATGAATGTTTTCCCAAACATAATTTCTGCTCGCTAGTCATATTGAAGATAGTTATACAAGAAAATCTTCTTATGGCAATAGAAGAAGAAGGGAGTACTTCTAGTGGAAATAAATCAGAAAAGAATGAAGATAATCCTAAAGGTAAACAAATAGAGGAAGAATCAAAGAAAGGAGAAGTTGATCTTGAAGGTGAAATTATTTATGCTCTTGATGCACTAAGGGAGGTAAGAAAGTAGAACTCAAAACTCAAGCTTAAATTTCAAGAATGTGATAAAGAGAAAGGACAACTTATAGAGGATCTAACCAAATCAATAACTAATACAAGGAGATTCAAAGAGAATTTAGAAGCAAAGGTTTTAGTATGTGAAATGTTAGAGCATGAGGTAGCTTCACTAAGGAAGGAAGTAAAAGAGTCTAAGGATAAGTTACACAAGTTTGGGAGAAGCTCAAATAAATTGGATAAGATTATCAAGACACAAAAACCTACATCAAACAAGACATGTCTTGGTTTTGAAAAGGTACAGAGAAAATAAGGAGAGGATTCAATCTCAAGCTTCGAAGAAGAAGAATCTTAAGAAGAAGAAAGTGTAAGAGAGAGTGAGACTTTTGAGGATGAGTTGGATAAAAAAAATTTCAACGAGGAAAGGAACAATGCACAAATGAGGAACAAATGGAACAAGAACCAACATAGGGTAAAAGAAACTAAGAGACCAATGGGTTCAAGGCAAGGTAGTTTCAATGGATGATGCTTCTCATGTCATAGTTTTGGGTACAAGGCTACATAATGCAAGACACATGAAAGACAAGAATATGGAAGTTTCAAAAACAAGCAATTTTTTCAAGGGTATTACGACTCTTGTAATCAGTTTAGTCACAAGGTAGTAAATTGTAGGGTTCATGATAGGAAAGGATATGGCTTCACCAGAAAAAATCCCAAGACATTTGCACCTCAAAGGAATAACAACATTAAGTGTTATAAGTGCAATCATGATGGGCATACAACAAAGTGGTGTAGAACAAAATTTTTAGAGACAAGCAAGAATAGGAATAGTCAAAGGAATCAAAAGGATTATTTAAGGAAGAAGGTGGACAAAGGAAAAAATTAGTGTATGTTGGGAGTAGAGATACTCCCACCCTGGAATTAATCACCTAAATAGGAGGTGGGGGAGGGGCTAAGCTAAGAATATCATTCTTAGCCCCGATCCCTGAAGGTGACCCTTTGCCATTTATGACAAAGGGGAAGATATTTGAGTTAGGGGGAGAGCATTCAGTTAGGGAGAGCAGTTTTGAAAGAGGAAAAGGTTTGGTAAAAAAAGGGTTGCCATCAATGAAAAAGGGGGAGATTGTTTGAAATTTTGGTTTAGTTGTGTTGTTATTGATGCCAAGAGTTAGTGTTAGGAATCAGTGCAGGACTTGGAAGAAGAAGGGTTAAAATATTTATATTTTATTCCTAGGAGATATGATCTAAGAGCTCTAGTTGCTTGGTCAAAAATACTGTTAAATACCCTGAAGAAAAGGCCTAAAGGAAATAATATTATAATATTTATTATTATAATATTAAAAGCATTTAGAATAGGCCCAAGGGCAAAAGAAGAAAACCCGTAGGACCAATGGAAAAAATATTATAATATTTCATTATAATATTAAAAGTTTAATTATGCCTAAGGTAGTTTATAAATAATTTATAATGTTTACATTATAAAATTATTTATAAATAATATTTTTAAATAACCCAAAGTTGGGTTAGGCACCAAAAACCATTTATCTCCGTCGACATGCATTGGAAGACACTTAATTAATTATTTCTGATAATGTCGAGGAGAGGGAGGCAAAGGAAAGTAAGTCTCTAAAAATTCAAGCGCATGCAAATTAAGAGGGAATGCGACATAATTTCGTGAGCAAGCAAAGCTAAGGAGAAAGATTTAATTTTTATTTAACCTTTGAATTCTAAGGAAGTCAAAGCGGTGAAAGCGAAAGGGACCACCAACCAATGATGGTTGGGCTAGTGGTGATTTTGGATTGTGCAAAGGTTTTGGAATGCGAGGTGCTACATTCGATTTTCGTCGGTGATGTGGAAAGAGCCTTTTTGGCTCTTGGCAGGAAAGGGAGAGTCAAAGTGCTTTTAGTGCCTTTGACTCCCACGTGAGTGCTTAGCTCACATGGCTAGGGAGACACAACTAAGGTGCTACAGGTTCTTCAACCAGGGATTGATCCTGTGGGGAGCACATGAGGAGGTATTTAATTTTTGTTATATTGTGTATTACCCTAAGGTTGTTGATAGTGCTCAAAGTGCTTGGATTATTTATGCACTTGGAGTGTAGAGTGAAGAGGGAAAATTAGCACATGAGGTTATTTGTTTTGTTAAAGAGTTTAGGGAGTTAAAATGGTAAGGTAATTAATTTTTACCTTAGAGAAGTTGAAATATTTTGATTGAAGGTTAAAAATATGTTGCACTATTTTATAAATTTAATTACTTGAAAAATGCAATATTGAGTAGGGAGACATAAGTAGCGTTTGGATTGTTTCATGCATTAAGATTTTGAAAAAGGGTTATTGTGAAATTGAATGGTTGAATTATTTATTTGACAAAGTTTGGAGATAATAAGGTGTACTTGAGTTTTGTTAATATTGTAATCTTTGAGTGAGGATTTTTTCTATCTAACCCTTGAGATTGGAAAAGAGGTTGATTGTGATTGAGATAGGTTTTGAGGTCATTTATACATCAAGAAAAAGGTATGGGCATATCTTCCTTGTGAGTGAAATATTTTTTGATTGAGTGTTGTGAATGCTAACTTGGAGTGAAAAGGATTGTTTGATAAACATTGTTGAGTTTGGTTTTGAGATATCCAATATTGATTGATGAGGATTTTTCTAGAATTGATGCTAGAAACCTTGTTTGATAAGAATTATTGGAAATATTGAGAGAGCCTTCATGTGCATGATTAGGGCTTGTGAAATATCATGAGTATAATTGTTATGTGAAGTATCCTGAACTAGGATTTGTGAAAGATCATGAGTATCATTGTTATGTGAGATTTGTTTGATAAGCATTGTTGACTAAGATATCATTATTGACTGATTAGTTGAGTGGAATTGATTGAGCTTATTTTATTGGAAGTGTTGGAGTGATAGTTAAAGTTATATGAAAAAAATTATTCTTTACTAATTTGAGAAATATTTTGAAAGTGATTGAGCATTATTGAAACATATTGAGTCTCTAACCATTCTCTATATGTTTATGTGGTTAAACAAAATAGTTTGAAAGTGATTGAGCATTGTTGTGAGTGTGAAGCATATTGAGTCTCTAACCATTCTCTATATGTTTATGTGAGATTAAACAAGAATCTATGTGAAACTTGTTTGTGTTATTGAAGAAATTTTTTGTGATAGATTGAGTTGAGTTGTATAAAGCTTTTGTGAAAGCTAGTGGATAGATTTGAGTAAGTCCTAGAGTGGATTTAAGGACTGAGTTGAGTAAGATTTTGTGGAAGCTTACAATGCAGATTTGAGGTAAGTCTTAGTGAAGACTTGTTGAGCAGATTGGACAAGTTCTAGTGAGGACTTGTTGAGCAGATTGGACAAGTTCTAGTGAGGACTTGTTGAGAAAATTGGACAAGTTCTAGAGAGGACTTGTGGATAGATTTGAGGTAAGTCTTTGCGAAAACTTATGAGAATATTTGATTGATTTATTTTTTCAAACGTTGAGTTAAGGTTTGAGGTAGATCTAGCATAGTTTATTTGTGATTGTATCAAGATTTGTGTTAAGGCTTGAGGATATATTTGAGGATAAATTTAAGGATAGTGTTTGGTGTAGATTTGAGGATAGGTTTGTGCCAGACTAGAGATAAATATTGAGCATATTTATGCTAGACCGAAGGATTGTGTTTAGTGCAGATCAAAGACAAATATTGTGCAAATTTGTGCTAGACTGAAGGACTATGTTTAGTGCAAATTTGAAACAGATATTGAGAATATTTTTGCTAGAACGAAGGACTATGTTTAGTGCATATTTGAGGATAGATATTGAGTAGATTTATGCTATTATGAAGGATAGTTTTTTGTGCAGATTAAATACAGATATTGAGTAGATTTGTGCTATACTGAAGAACTATGTTTAGTATAAATTTAAGATAGAGTTGAGAGTAAGATTTGGATATTATAGAGCAAAGGATAATAGTCTCCAGTGGATAGATATCCATTAGCCAAGGTAGTGAGGACAAAGGTCTTATGAGTGAGGACATGAGTCTTCAGTGGAGAGAGATCCACAAGCTAGTGCAGTGGAGGCAATAATCTTCTAGAGGATCACGAGTCAGAGAAGAGGAGAACGAGTTCTCCTATGGATAGATATCTATAAACCAGATAAGAGGATTGGTGTCTCCTATGGATATATATCCATGAACTTGATTAGGGTATTGGTGTCTCCTTTGGATAGAGGTCCATAAACATTGTAATAGGGAAAGGATTCCTAAGAGATTTGTTGAGAAAATTTTAGTGAAATATTTTCTTTGTGGAGTAGCCCACATTGGGTGAACCACGTTAAATTGGTGTACTATTATGTGTGGTGATTTATGCATTTATTAGATTACTGCTATTATTATTGCCATTGATATATTGCATAATATTATTTGGTAAAGAATAGTAAAAAGTGATCTTATACTGTTCACCCCCCTTCCAGTATAAGCTTGTGTTCTTCAAAATATTGGACAAGGTTAGAAAAAATATTTGAAGGAATAAAGCCACCATTCTTCATCTACAAACTCAACTACATTACTTAAAAATGAGCAGTGGGGAAATAATAGAACTTTTTCTAAGGAAGGTAGCAAATATTAAAGGGAAATTGTTAACTCTTGGACATGAGCCTAAAGATGAACTTCTTACTCAAGTAACCATGAGAGCACTTCTAGACAACTATAAAAATTTGGTCACATATCTACAAATATTAAGTAAAGATACTTTTTTTTATGACTTAGTCAATATTCTTTAGGAATATGAAGTTGAGCACACTATGAAAGATGAGATGACTAACACTGCATTGACATCAAAAGATAATCCAGAGGTAAATATTGCTTCATCAAAAAAAGGACGAAGAACATGGTACTATAATATATGCATAAATAAAGGTCATAGCACTAGTTATTGAAGGTACAATATCAAAAACAAGAATCAAGAAAATCATACAAACAATGAGAACCAATTTCAATCAAGACAACATCAAAGGAATCCTCATCAAAAATAATTTCAATGACCAACCAATTATCCTCAATTGAAATATAAAAATGGAAATAAAAAAGGACACCTAGCTCAAAGGATAGAAGAAATTGAAGAACTGGATGAACACTCAAAAAATTATGAGGAGAAAGCTCTATCAACAAATGTAACATTTTTGCTTGAACATGTTACAAAGAATCTAGAGAAAGAATACAAAGTGCAATATGAAGATGAAGATCTATATTGAAGACCAAAAGTCTTCAGTATCAAAATAATGCGATATAGAGGGGTGTTAGAGTTAGTCTATTACATCATTTAGATCATGTAAATGTACCTTCCTAGGTACATACTTAGGACATTAGATTACTTTAGTGGGAAGTTATCTAGTTACTTCATGCAATGTAATAAATGCACAAGTGTCAATGTGCAAGTTGTAAAAGTGTAAGGTGTCCATTATACAACTAGTTAGAGTGTTGGGTAAGGAATCTATCTTCCACTTGTAAGAGTTTTGCAAACAAGTTAGTAGATAGTAGTAGGAGTAGTGGGTGACAACATTAGTGATGGAGCACATTATGTTCTATAGCATCTTGCATGGATTTTCCATTTCCTCCATATCAATATTATATTCATTTTCATAATTTATATTTATAGCATATTTTAAAATTCTTGTGAGTTTACTTTCTTTTATATTTCAGCATCTTGTTATTTTCATCTCTCATTGTGATCTACCTCAAAATCTAACACTGCATCGATCAAATATTGAGCCCCATGTTTCAACTTATTACAATAATTTGTCCAATGTCCTTCCATTCTGTAATATGCACAATACTAATTTACCTTGTACCAATTAGTTGTAGTATCTGGTTGGCTTATAGGATGTAATTCAATTGTGTTGGCTTCTAATAGTTGTTTTAAAATAACTTCCATGGACATGTTAAGCTTTGTGAAATTCCTTTGGGGAGGATTTTGAAGTATTATATTATTAGGTTATTAAAAAAATTATTAATAGACCTACTATCCACTACACTATCACCTCATGTATGCTTACTGTTGTGTTGAGACTTAGTATATTTTTCTTCTTTTATTTTGAGTTGGCCTCTTCTGATAAGAGCTTGTTCCACTTTCCTTGCTAACTCAATTGCTTGATAAAAGGATGTGATATTAGTAGTTTCTAATGCATAATATAACTGCTCTTGCAAACTTCCAATAAATATTTCAAACATATATTTGGGATGTAAAGTATATCTCAAGCGCTTGATTAAAATTCTCCAACGAACTAGAAATTTTGAGAAAATTTCCTCTTTTTCTATTTCAAATTATAAACATCTTTCATGGTCACATATTTCTCAACATAAGAGCCAAAATATTGAACAAATAATTCCACTATTTCTTCAAAATTTCTCAAGTAATAATTAGGCAATCGATAATACCATTCTAATGACATGCCACCAATACTTTTAGAAAATATTTTTATTAAAAACATATCATATTATATGAGATCATGGCATTCTGTCCTAAATCTTCTTAAATGTTGTATTGGATATTCTATCCATTTATATATAGATAAAATTGGTATAGAAAAGTGATTAGGATAAGGCCTTGCAACAACAACAAGATCCAATTATTGGTTACACATTTATTTATAGTTGTACGTAAAACTCGAAGGCTGAATCATCTCAACTTTTAAAACGAACTGCTTTACCATATTTGTTAAATTTTGAGCTTTCGAATTGATGTTATGTCATGTCCCTATATTTCGTAAGGGATGGATATATGAGTGTTGTGGATCAAGTTCTTGGCTTAGGTTAGAATTGGCACTATTATTATATGTGTTACCTTATGAGATACAACAACTAACATTTTGTGGAATAGAAGCGTTGAAGTAAGAAGATAGAGGAGGAAATTGAGAATAGTTTTGTGTGACACTACTAGTTAGAAGAACTTGTAAATTCTTACCAACTTTGGTGGTCAAAATAGTGGCACCAGTTTTTTGGTATATTAGATTATCAATATGCAAATATTTGGACAAGGGATTATTTTGATCAAGATCAGGAGAACTTACGGGAGTAGGAGGATGAGCTTCAGATCTTTTGATTTGAGTCTCTTGCTCCATAGCCCTAAGTAACTTATCACTATTATATTTCATAAATCCCAAAATATGCTTGAATGATGAGAAGAGAAACCCACCATTGGGTCCTTCAAAAGGATCAAAATTTGTTTCAATTTCATAATTATATTGTTAATCTAGATCTATGTTAGGATCTTCTCTATCAATATGATCATATTTTAGGGGAACATAATTATAATCAATATGCTTCCATTGAATTCTAAGGAAAGGAGCCATTATAAGAAGCAAAAGGATAGAAGAGAATACTAATAAAAAACACACAAAGAATTTTTTTTAAATATATTATTAATTTTTAGAAACCAAAAAAATAAATTAATGGTCTTATTAAGGTTTAAAAAGAAAATAAGGTGTTCATGTCGAGTTCACCAAAGGTGTAGAGGGAGAAAATAATCCTACCACTTATGATTCTCAAGGCTGGATCCTCAAGGAAGCCCTGAGGTGACCGCAAGGGTTGTGATTTTCCCTACACTTGATGTAAAATATGTGGAGAAGGGTTCACCACAAATGGTTTTAATACTCACTCCAAGTCCACAAGTTTTCAAGAATGTTTGATGTATTTGTTTCAATATAATCACCTATGTTTGGCCTATCTATATCTATGCTATGAAAGATAAAGGATAATACAAAAATACAACATGCAAGAAGACAAGATCTAAACCTAGAATAATTATTTATTTGAATTCTTTTCTAAACCTAGGGTTTAAGACAAAAAACCTTCAAGTAAGGGCTCAAGAGAGGATGCACAAATAGTACTAAAACCTAAGTGCACACCATATGCTGTTTTCATTTTAGTGCCTAGAAATTGATTAAATGTGTATTTAATTTAAATAAGATCTAGGGTTTAGTAATAGAAATAACAAACACCCAAAAAAATCTAAAGACTAAATTAGAGCACTTATCTTATCTGATGGTTGATCCTTGATTTTATCCTTTACCCAACGATGTCCAAAAATTCTTGTTCCTACAATATAACTTAGCAAACACTTGAAATATACATTAGGGAACCTACTTAGGCCACTATAAAATAATTATTGAAGGCACAACATTCAAGCCCCCTTGGTATTCTTAGATGACCTTTGAAAACAATAGTGAAAATTGACCTTTTGGAAGATGAACAAGCATAAAAAAATACATCAAAATAGAATGATGAAACAAAGCATAGAATACAATAGTATGTTCTATATGTTATTTAATATGCAAATATAGGTTTTGGAGGTAGTAATTTAGCCCTAAATGTGGTCTTGGATAAATTATGCTTTGTAGTAAGCGACTACGCTTTTACAGATTACCAAAATCATGCCTCGTAGAGACCAAGAACAATTTCGTAGGAGAGATACGAAAAGCCTCAAACATATACGAAATAAAAAATACACGATACAAAATACTAAAATGTAAATGCAAAAAAGTGAAAAGACTTGATAGATAGTGCAAAAGTAGATCCAAGGATGAAAAAATCCAAAAATCCTACTCGAAGCTCCAACACTAACCCACCGATAAAAGCAATCAATATAGCAAAAGAAGAGCTTCAAAAAACTATATTCAACACTTGCGAGTTAGCTTGCTTGTAGAAGAAAATAATTCACTTAGAGATCACTTGAAGAAAGAAGCACGCAAGAAGAAAAGATCTTAGATCACATATAATAATTACTTTAATCCTAGTTACTCTCTAAATATGATTTCAAATCCTCATTATATAGTGGATTTGAAAGCATAATGGGTGGGAAAAACCAAGGAAAGTCAATTCCAAACACACCAACTTTGAAAATTAATATTTCCTTGGGAGAAAACCCTAAGATGTAAAATTGCGCCCCATCAAGGCTGACCATGATATCGCACTATGTGAAATCATGCCTCATCAAGGCTAATCGCGATATCACACTATGCAAAATTATGCCTCATCAAGGGTGACTGGTATTTCATAGAAAGAAGAGAAAAATCCCAAAGAAGGGAGGATAAAATTAGTCCTTGCCCTATACAAGTCTAAGGGATGTATCTGAAGGACTCAAGGAAAATACTCACTTAAGTGGGTCAATTTTTTGTATCTAAATGATTTATGTAAATTTTTGTAATTTGAGTATCTAAGTTTACAAAATAATTTGAAATATTTACAATTTTATTGGAGAAATAAGTATTTTTACATCAAATTAGAAATTTAATGTTTACAAATATTCTTTTATGAAATTTCTAAATCTCTAAGTTTGGAGTTATACGGAATTCAACACCAAATTAGGGTTTGTGAAATTTGAAACTTATAAAATCATATACTTAAAATTTGTGAAATGAAAGGTAGTCAATTAAAAGCATTAAGTGTCATGGATTATTGGTAAATAGATTAAGGATTAAGTAAACATATGACTCAAAACAAAAAAAATATTTGAGTCTCTATGAGAAAAACAAGAGAAACCAATTGCAATAGTAAATAGTAAGACTTATGACGTAATAGGAATAGAATATGTTCTAGTTATTCTGATAAATGTAAAAGGAACAATTAACAATGTTTTATATGTTCCAGGATTAAATTCCAATCTTATTTCAATCTCTCAACTCATGGATCAAGATATGACAATAGAATTTAAAGTCATCAATGGAAGAAAATAATGTCATATTGTCAAACAAGGGAAAATGATAGCTTCAAGGTCTTATAAGGAAAGTTTATTTATTCTAGATACTACTACAAATTTGGCTCTCTTAGTTAAAACATTAGGGTATTATGGCATAAAAATATGGGACATACTAGTGCATCATATTTAAATGAAATGGTCAAATATCAAATGGTCAAAGGAATACCAAATATTTCTTGGGAATCTATAATTTTTCCATAATTCTTAGTAGGAAAACAACATAGAATAACTTTTTATATTCATCAATATAGATCTCAACAACCACTAGAATTGATATATACAGATTTATATGGTCTAATAAATACCGCAAGTATTGGAGGACATAATTATTTTCAATTATTTGTTTATGATAACATTAGAAAAATGTGGGTTTACTTCATGAAATACTACTTAGAAGATTTTAGTTGTTTCAAGCAATTTAAACTTCAAGTGGTAAAACAATTAGGAAAGAACATCAAAAATCTTCATTCAAACAGAGGAGGATAATTTGTGTCATAAGAATTCAATCTATTTATAAAATAAAATGGAATAAAGATACAACTTACTACAACATATTAACCACAACAAAATGGCATTGTAAAAAGAAGAAGCAGATCTATAATGGAAATGGTAAGATGTATGCTAAAAGAGTCTCATATTGATAATTAGTATTGGGCAGAAGCAGTTAATACAATAGTATATTTACATAATAGATTACCTACAAGATCACTCAAGAATATTACTCCAAAAGATGTATGGTCAGGACAAAAACCAAATGTTGAAAAACTAAATATTTTTGGATGCAATGCTTATATGCATACTCCAAAATAGAAACAAAAAAAATTAGATGAAAAAAGTATGGTTGGTATAATTATTGGCTATGATGATGAATTTGCAGGATATAGAATAAATGATCCAAGTACAGAGAAAGTATATATAAGTAGAGATGTAATTTTGATGTAAAACTCAAAGTTGAAAATGAAGAAGAAAATAGTGATTCTGAAGTTTTTTGAATTTCGTATGAGAAATAGAGTCAGAATCTCAAGATGAAACAGAGATAATGTTAGAATATACATAAAATTCTAGAATTCATCAAAATAAGGAACCGATATGGCTTAGGAATACATTCAAAAAATCAAATTTGGAATAAATGCTAGATCTTACTACTACAAGACCTCAAAATCATAGTTAAAGCAAAATGAATAAAGGGTTATTAAGTGTTACAAAAGAACCAACAATAAAAATTTAGGCTCTAAATCATTCACAATGGAAAACAACTACATAATCAGAGTATTCTTCACTACAAAAGAATAAAATATGGAGTCTAGTAGAGTTACCTCTAAGAAATAAATTAGTAGGTTGCAAATGGGTTTATAAGATTAAGTATAGAGTAGATGGAACTCTTGATAAATACAAAGCTCAACTAGTGGCCAAAGGATATACACAAATAGAGGGAATTGACTATGAAGAGACATTTGCACCAACAACTAGAATGACTACTATCAAAATAGTATGTGCTTTAGCAGTTCATCATGGTTAGAAACTTCATCAAATGGATGTCAAAATTGCATTTCTTAATGGTGATTTAGAAGAGGAAGTATTTATGTCTCAACCAGAAGGATTTATGATCAAAGGTCAAGGACATAAAATTTAAAAAATGAAAAAATCCTTATATGGTCTAAAGCAAGCACCAAGAGCATGGAACATAAATATTAATAATCACTTGTTACAACACAACTTCAAATGAAGTACATCAGATCCAAGCTTATATATAAAAAAAATTGAGAATGATATATTAATTCTCATAGTATATGTTGATGATATAGTAATTATAAGAAGTTTTGAAAAGCTTATAAATGAGATTAAGAAGGATCTTGAGAAGGCATTTGAAATTATTGTTTTAGTTCTTATGAATTACTATCTTGGTATAAAAATTCATAAAAGTAAATATAACATCACAATCACTCATACAAGGTATACAAATTGCTCTACTAGAGAAATATAAAATGGATAATTGTAAACCTAAATATACACCTATGGAACAAGGGCTTCGATTGTCCAAAAATTATGGTACACCTTTAGTTTCAGCTACTAAATATCCTTAGTTGATTGGAAATATCCTATACTTAACCAACACTCGAATTGATATAGTTTTTTTTCTAAATTATATTTCAAGGTTCATGCAAGAGCCTAAAGAAAGTCACTCAAAAGCTACAAAATAATATTGTAATATATCAATAAAACTATATATTATGGACTAATTTATATAAGTCATATTCAAGATTTCTATTTACAAGGATATTCAAATTCTGATTATGTAGGATTTGTTGATGATAGAAAATCTACTTCTGGATACATTTTTTTTTAATCTTGGATTAGGGCCAATTTCATGGCATAGTAAGAAAAAACATAAAGTAGCACAATCATCCATTAAAGCAGAATACTATGTAGCCAAATATACAACTTGTGAAGCCCTATGGTTATAGTATATATTATCAAATATAGGTATAAAAAAACTCCAACTCTAATTCATTATAACAATCAAGGAGTACTCAATCTGATCAAAAATCCATTGTATATGAATGAGAAAAGCATATTGAAGCTCAATGTCATTTCATCAGAGATAATTTTTAGAACCATCATATTAGTTTGAAGCATGTTCCTACCAATGAACAAGTGGCAGATATATTCATTAAAACTCTAGGTTGAAGCAAGTTCCAAACTTCCAGAGATTAGTTGTGCAAATTAGGAAAGGATCATCTCAAATAATGTACTATAGGAGGGTGTGATAATATATTACATTATTTGATATGTAAAAGGTCAAGGGTATTTTGAGGAAGACCAAAGGTCATTTGTAAATCTATATTATGGACTCTCAGTTCCATATTTTATTGTACAAGTTCTTACAATATTAAGGAGTATTATATTTGCTTCACATGTGTTTTCTTTTTGGTTTAGTAATTCATTAGTTCTAGTAATTATATTTCATAGAGTTCAATTTCTTATAGGTCATTAGAGGCTCTCCCTAAGGCCTCAACATTCCTTTGGTTAGAAGTTCAAAGTGAGATTTGAACATACATGGAAGAGTCATCATGGGATGTCTTAATTACAAAAAAATAGGTCATAATAACTTGGCTATAACCTATAAATCTAGAATATTGTCTATGTAAGATATGTTAGTCTTACAATGACATTGAGAGGGGGGGTGAATCAGTGTAGCTCTATAAACTTAAATTTATAGCTCTTAATGTCGTAGAAATTAAAACTTATTACTAGATACAATAAGTCTAACAAAATAGCATCACACAACACAAGATTTTAACGAGGTTCACCAGTGTGGCTACTCCACAAAAATTGATTGCTTGGACTACCATCCAAATCTAGCCTTTGCAAAGCACCAACTTTACAATCAATTTACTAGCACCAACTGGAAGGAGCACCAACCCCTGATTTATCTGCACCAACAGAAAGGAGCACCAACCCCTGATTTACTAGCACCAACTGGAAGGAGCACCAACCCATTATTTATCTGCACCAATAGAAAGGAGCACCAACCCCTAATTTACCAACACCAAATGGAAGTTGCACCAACCCCTTATTTATCTACACCAACAGAAAGGAGCACTAACCCATGATGCCAAGTTGCAACCTGGACTTCAATTAGAATCTATAAGTTTGATAATAATATACCTTTGCTTTTGTAATACCTTGACTGGTCTTCTTCACCTTTGCGCTCTTTGCACACTCTGCTTCGTTACAATCGAACTTCACGATCGCCTTCTCCATTTTGTGCACTTTGCTCTCTTTGTGAATTTTGCACTTAGCATGATTCGACATGACTTGCTCTCTACTCACTATGACCGTATTTCACACACTTCGACATGCATTCGATGACATATGCAAAACATCACAATTCTCCAAACAACCCTCCTTTTATAACAATATTTTCATGATGAAAACCCTAATATTAGTCGGTTGTAAAACCTAATCTTAGTCAATTTTCAGAACACCTGTAAAACCTAATTTTAGTCGACTGTCATCGGTCTTCATCGGATTCAACTACCCCTGTAACTCTTTTGTTGTTGTTGCCATGAAAATACATGTCGCGATATCGTGACACTTTTTCTTTCTCTCTCTTTCTCTTTGCATCGGACCGCGAAAAAGCTACATGTCGTGATATCGTGACACTTTTTATTTCTCTCTCTTTCTCTTTGCATCGGACCATGAAAATGCTACATGTCGCGATATCGTGACACTTTTTCTCCTTGTGCTTTCTCTTTGCTTCGGCCCCCGAAAATACAACATGTCGCGATATCGCGAAACTTTTTCCTCACATTTTCTCTTTGCTTCGGCCCGCAAAAATACATGTTGCGATATCGCAACATTTTTGCCTTCGTAGACTTCGTATTTTCTTTTGTCGCGATATCGCGATACTTCTACTTCCGTAGTCTTCAACTTAGCTTTTATCGCGAAATCGTGACACTTCTGCTTTCATACTTAGCTTCTTTGCTTTTGTCGTGAAATCATGACACTTTTGCCTTCGAAGTCTTCTTCTCTGCTTTTGTCATGAAATCGTGACACTTCTGCTTCTGAAGTCTTGCTTTCTGCTTTTGTTGCAAAATTGCGACAGTTCTGCTTTCGTACACTTCCTCTCTTTATTTTGTCGCAAAAATGCGACATGTCATGAAATCATGACACTTTTCAAATTTACTTTCTCTCTCTTGTTTTAGCCATGAAAATGTGACATGTCACGAAATCACGACACTTTTCCAACTTACTTTCTCTCTCCTATTTTAGTCGCGAAAATGCGACATGTCGCGATATTGCGACACTTTTCAAATTTCCTTTCTCTCTCCTGTTTTAGTTGCAAAAATGCGACATGTCACGAAATCACGACATTTCTCCAACTTACTTTCTCTCTCCTATTTTAGTCGCGAAAATGTGACATGTCGCGAAATCGCAACACTTTTCTTACTTGTTATTTTTTCTTCAAACTTGTCGTGAAATTGCGACACTTTTTCCTGCTTTCTCTTTCTCTTCCAACATGTCATGAAATCATGATAATTTTTCCACTTGCCTTTTTCTCTTCCAACATGTCATGAAATCGCGAAAGTTTTTCTTTCTTTTTCTCTCTCTTTCAACATGTCGCGAAATCGCGAAAATTTTTCTTTCTTTTTCTTACCTGCTGTATATGTTGCGATATCATGACACTTTTCTTACTTGTCTTTTTCTTTGATCTTTTGCATATGGGCCACTTCGGTCTTCTTGGAAAATCATTGTACATACTCTGAATAACCTTTGAACTCAGGTCCACTACATTTGAATAGCTTTTGAACTTCCTGTCCACTACATCAGTAGATCTATCTGACTGTGTTGACGACAATGACAATACTGTTGCTGCACCTTGCTCAATAATCTCCCCCTTTGGAATTATTGCCAACACATGTGCAATTTACTATAACTCTTCTCCCCATTTGATAATAATTCCAAAGGGCTACTACAGAATCCCCCTGAGTCCATGCACAACATTCTCAGGAAAAATTTATTACACTTAGCAAAAATCATGAACATGAGCGAAAAGATAATCAAATACTTAAATGCTCCCACTGAGAATGTGATCCCTATAGCTAGTCAATTCTTGGGAAGTGTGACCACTCCCAATTTATTGCGAAGGTACTCAAAAAATTCCTTGGGCAATGGTTTTGTGAAGATATTTGCTACTTTCTCTGCAGTTGGAACAAAATCCAACTTAACCTCACCTTCCTCAACTTTCTCCTTCAAAAAGTGATACCTAATAGCAATGTGTTTTGTGCGTGAATGCATAACCAGATTCTTGGAGATGTTAATGGCACTGGTGTTATCACACTTAACTAATATTGGCTCACTGAAGCTAATACCAAGATCCTTCAAGGTTTTTTTCATCCACAATACCTATGTACAACATGTTGTCGCTGCAATATATTTTGCCTCTGCTATCAATAAAGAAACTGACTCTTGTTTCTTACTGTGCCACGTGACCAACCTGTCTCTAAGATAGAATGCACCTCCACTGGTACTCTTTCTGTCATCTACACATCTTGCCCAATCTGCATTTGAATACGCAATAAGGGTGAAGTCCTTACCTTTTGGATACCATAACCCATACTCCATAGTACCCTTGAGGTACCAAAGAATCCTCTTCACTGTTGTCACATGAGTCTCCTTGGGATTAGCCTAAAATCATGCTACCATGCATACTACCTACAAAATATCTGGTCTGGTAGTTGTCAGGTACAATAAGCTCCCAATCATAGATTTGTACATGGTTTGATCAACAGGTGGAGATTTGTCATCCTTGCTTAACTTGCAACTTGTCATCATGGGAGTGCTAACTGGCTTACAATCCTCCATTATGAACTTTTTAACATCTCTTTCACATATTTAACTTGAGAAATAAATATGCCCTTCTTATTTTGATTAACTTGCAACTCGAGAAAATACAAAAGTTCACCAATCATTGACATTTCAAATTCTTTCTGCATCTTATTTGCTAAATATTTACACGACTCATCTTTGCTGCTGCCAAATATGATATCATCTACATATGCAAAAAGAATAATAAGATGCCCATTTTATGTTTTGATATACAAATTACTATCCACCATACCTTTCTTAAACCCTTGTTGAGTGAGATAGTTGTCTAGCCTTGCATACCATGCTCGAGGTGCCTATTTTAAGCCATATAATGCTTTCTTCAACTTGCAAACCAAGTTGGGATCATCACCAAGTTCGAAACCATCTGGTTGCTCAATATAAACCTCTTCTTCAAGTTTTCCATTCAAGAGCGCTGATTTCGCATCCATTTGATAAACTTTGAAATTCTTGTAGACTGCTAAAGCCAGAAATATTCTAATTGCCTCTAGTCTAGCTACTGGTGCAAAATTTTACTCAAAGTCAATGCCTTCAACTTGTGCATAACCCTTACATACCAATCTTACTTTATTTCTGACTACCCATCCGTCTTCATTCAATTTGTTTCAAAAAATCCATTTAGTCTTGATTATATTTTTATTTGCAGGTCTAGGTACTAACTCCCAAGTTTTGTTTTTCTCAATCTGATCTAATTCTTCATTTATTGGCTTCATCCAACTTTCATATTTGCTTGCGTCAGCAACATTTTTGGGCTCAATGCTGGATAATAGAGAGTAGTTACTTACTACTCTTCTTCTTGTTTGAACACCAACTTTGGGGTCTCCAATTATTTGTTCTCTAGGATGATTTTTCTGCCAGCTGCCTGTTTTGAATTTCTTATTTTCTTCCACTTTTGAATCACAAATTAAATCATCCGAGTCAATTTTCTGTATCTTTTCCATTTCGTTTTCCTCATATCCTTCAATAACCTCTTCATAAATGGGGTAGTTATGTTCATAGCTAATTACTCGTTCTCTACCTTCATAAAATTTAACATCGACACTGTCCACAATTTTCTTTAGCCTCTTATTGTAGCATTTGTAAGCTTTGATTTTTGAAAAATAACCAAAAAAAATACCTTCATCCACTCTATCTTCAAACTTACCAAGATTATCTTCAGTTCTTTTGATGTAGCACTTGCTACCAAAATTTTTAAGGTATTTTGTTGTTGCCCTTTTACCGAACAACAACTCATAAGGATTTTTGCTTTCATGTGTTCTCAGAATGTACCTATTTTGGATATACACCGTAGTATGGACTACTTCTTTCCAAAATCTATCTTCTACTCTTCTTTCAGCCAACATAGTCCGTGCCATTTCCTGCACTATCCTGTTCTTTCTTTCTACCACTCCATTCTGCTCAGGTGTCCTGGCTGCTGAAAACTATCTCCTAATACAGTATTTTTCATAGTACTCTGTAAAATCCTCTAAAATGAATTCTCCTCCTCTGTATGATCTTAAATATTTGATCCTCTTTCCTATTTCATTCTCAACCTGGTTTTTGAAAATCTTGAACATTCAAAGAGATTCTGACTTATGCTTCAAGAAAAATATCCATGTCATTTTGGAATAGTCATCAATGCACAAACATAAAATATTTGTAACCATTTATGCTTTGTGTTCGCATGGGTCCACATAAATCAGTGTGTATTAGCTCCAAATGTTTGCTTGTGTAGTACTCTTTTGTTTTGAATGTGACTCTAGTGTGCTTCCCCTTTTGGCATGAAGCACAAATGTTGTTTGTAGGTTTTCTAATGGTGGGAATATCTCTCATTGCCCTTTTTGAGCTAATTTTTACTAGATTATCAAAACTGATATGATCGAGTCTCTTGTGCCACAACCAATTTTCTTCTTCCTATCAAATAAAACAAGCTCCTTTTGAAGTCTCTAAGAGTATGTATAGGTTGCCAGATGTCCTTGATCTAGTTGCTATCAATTTTCCACTATTTGTTTTTCTGACTTCACAACCCTACTTCTTAAAAACTACTTCATGACCTTTATCACAAATCTGACTTACGCTCAACAAGTTATGTTTCAAACCATCCACAAACAAGACTTCTTCTGAATTAATCTTTTCGTCACTAAATTTAACTGAACCTTTGCCAACTATCTTAGCTCCATCATTATTTCCAAACTTTACTGAACCACCTTCAAATTTTTGTTTGTCACCTGTCATATGACTGGAGCATCCACTATCAAGTATCCATGGTACATATTTATTCTGTGCTTTAAATGTTTTTTGTATGATTAAGGATTCCTTTTCTTTCTTAAGTTGCTCTTTTTCTTTCCACTCCATTTTGATAGTAGTTTTGGGATTTTGTTTTGCCTTTCCCTTATCAATAGCTTGTGCATGTTTTTTAGGAAGTTTTCTATTTTGTCTCATCCTATTTGGTTGAAATTTTCTTCCCTGAAACTGATTTGATGCAAATGTACTTCTACAGTTTCTTGCAATGTGCCCAAAATTATGACAGTTATAAAATTTTACTATATAATTCATCAAAGGAGAAAAAGCATTTCTACTGGTGAAATTCCTTGGTCTTACATTATATTTGCAGTCTGAGATTTTATGTCCATAGCCATTGCATTTAAAACAGAAACCATAAAAGGGATAATTGAAATTGGGTGATGGTCTTTGCCATGTTGCCATAGGAGCCATAGGTCTTCTTCTTCTTTGATGTGTGACATTGGTGAATCCATCATTGTCAATTCTCCTTTCGTTCCTGGCATTATTGATTTCTTTTGCATGAGATGTTTTTCCTTGATCAACCTGTTTCTTACTTACATTCTTTATGGATTCTACATTTATGGCCTTTGATCCATTTGATGATTCTCCTTCGATGAAACCCAGACCAAATTTGATGCCTGTAGGCCTTTGGTCATTTATAATCTTATCCATCTTCATATAAATTTCTTCGCATTTGTGATAGCAACTAATTTTGTGATTCATCTCTTCTGTTTGCATCTGTAAACCAACATTATCTTCTTCTAGTTTGCAACAATAATCTATTTTCATGGTAAATTGTACTTCAAGATCTTTAGATATTTTCTTGTATTCTTCTGTCTGTACTTTCAAACTGGTTATGATTTCTTTAGCATCCTTAAGCATTTTTGAAATTTTCTTATTCTTTTTCTTCTCTATTTTCCACTCTTGAAGTGCAGAGATCAACTCACCTTCTAGATCTACTTCAGCCTCAGGGTTTTCACCACATACTTCAGAGTCCACTCGTTCTTCCTTTTTTGATTTTACTTCTTCAAATGCCATGAAAGGAGCTTCACCACTTGCCATTGTGTTACTTCCAAGATCAACCTATCCAGTTAAGTTTGTACAAGAACTTAGCTCTGATACCAATTATTAGTCTTACAATGATACTAAGAGGGGGGGTGAATCAGTGTAGCTCTATGAAATTAAATTTATAGCTCTTAATACCACAACAATTAAAACTTATTAATAGATACAACAAGTATAACAAAAGAGCATCACACAACACACTATTTTAACGAGATTTAACTAATGTGGCTACTCCTCAATAATTGACTGCTTGGACTACCATCCAAATCTAGCCTTTGTAAAGCACCACCTTTATAATCAATTTACCAGCACCAACTGGAAGGAGCACCAACCCCTGATTTATCTGCACCAACAGAAAGGAGCACCAACTCCTGATTTACTAGCACCAACTAGAAGGAGCACCAACCCCTTATTTATCAGCACTAACAGAAAGGAGCACCAATCCCTTATTTACTAGCACCAACCCATTATTTATTTGCACCAATAGAAAGGAGCACCAACACCTGATGCCAAGCTATAACCTAGAATTCAATTAGAATCTATAAGTTTGATAATAAGATACCTTTGCTTTTGCAATACCTTGATTGGTCTTCTTCACATTTACACTCTCTACACACTCTCCTCTCTCTACGCAATCATTTCACACACTCTGCTTCTTTACAGTCAAACTTCACGATCGTCTTCTCCCTTTTGTGCACTCTACTCTCTTTGCAAATTTTGCACTTAGCATGATTCGACACGACTTGATCTCTGCTCACTACGACCGTATTTCACACACTTAAAAATGCATTCGATGACATATGCAACACATCACAATTCTCAAAATAGCCCTCCTTTTATAACAATATTTTTATGATGAAAATCCTAATCTTAGTCGGCTATAAAACCTAATCTTAGTCGGCTTTCAAAACACCTGTAAACCCTAATTTTAGTTGGCTGTAATCGATCTTTGTCGGCTTCAACTACCTCTGTAACTCTTTTGTTGGTGTTGCCATGAAAATACATGTCGCGATATCACGATACTTTTTCTTTCTCTCTCTTTATCTTTGCGTCGGATCGTGAAAAAGCTACATGTCATGATATTGCGACACTTTTTCTTTCTCTCTCTTTCTCTTTGCATCGGACCGTGAAAATGCTACATGTCGTGATATCGCGACACTTTTTCTCCTTGCACTTTCTCTTTGCTTCAGCCCCCGAAAATACATGTCGCGATATCGCGACACTTTTTCCTCCTTGCATTTTCTCTTTGCTTCGGCCTACGAAAATACATGTCATGATATCGCGACATTTCTGCCTCCGCAGACTTCATATTTTTTTGTCATGATATTGCGACACTTTTGCTTTCATAGTCTTAAACATAGCTTTTGTCATGAAATCGTGACACTTATGCTTTTGTACTTAGCTTCTTTGCTTTTTTCATGAAATCGTGACACTTCTGCCTTCAAAGTATTCTTCTCTGCTTTTGTCATGAAACCACGACACTTCTGCTTTTGAAGTCTTGATTTTTGCTTTTGTCATGAAATCATGATAGTTCTGCTTTCGTACGCTTCCTCTTTTTCTTTTGTCATGAAATCGTGATAGTTCTGCTTCCGTATGCTTCATCTCTTTCTTTTGTTGCAAAAATGTGACATGTCGTGAAATCGCAACACTTTTCAAATTTCCTTTCTCTCTCCTATTTTAGTCGCGAAAATGCGACATGTCGTGAAATTGCGACACTTTTCCAACTTACTTTCTCTCTCCTATTTTAGTTGCAAAAATGCGACATGTTGCGATATCGCGACACTTTTCAAATTTCCTCTCTCTCCTATTTTAGTCGCGAAAATGCGACATGTCACGAAATCACGACATTTCTCCAACTTACTTTCTCTCTCCTATTTTAGTCGTGAAAATGTGACATGTCGTGAAATCGTGACTTTTCTCCAACTTACTATCTCTCTCCTATTTTAGTCACGAAAATGCGACATGTCACGAAATCGCGACACTTTTCTTGTTCTTTTTTCTTCAAACTTGTCGCGAAATCGTGACACTTTTTCCTGCTTTCTCTTTCTATTCCAACATGTCACGAAATCATGACAGCTTTTTCCACTTGCATTTTTCTCTTCTAACATGTCGCAAAATCATGACAGTTTTTCTTGCTTTTTCTCTCTCTTCCAACATGTCATGAAATCGCTATAGTTTTTCTTGCCTGCTGTATATGTCGCGATATCATGACACTTTTCTTACTTGTCTTTTTCTTTGATCTTTTGCATATGGGCCACTTCGGTCTTCTTGGAAAATCACTGTACATACTCTGAATAACCTTTGAACTCCCGTCCACTACATCTCGAATAGCTTTTGAACTTCTTGTTCACCGCATCGATAGATCTATCCGATCGTGTTGACAACAATGACAATATCGTTGGCTGCACCTTGCTCAACAAGATATCTTTAATTGATTGCTCAACTCTATACAATTTATATGACGGTTTATTGTTGAATGACATGATAATATGTGTTGATATTGAAAATTATGTAATTTAAATTATTTTAATATGTTATAATATTTAATGTACATTGATTATGAAACCATCTAATATCCTTAAGTAATGGTTATTTTAATTCTTCTTTATAAAAATTATAAACCAGTGACCCCTCTAGTTTGATTGTTATATATAGATCTATTAAGTTGGTTGTTCAATATTGATTGCTACTTGTTCATGGATCACATGATGATGACCTTAAATGATAACCTTCATTAATATCATTACCTATAGATGTCTATAAGATCCTATGGTCATTGTAAAATTCACATATTTACATTGCATATGATGTATTTCATATTGATTATTGTGTCATTTAACTTCAATCAAAGTGTTCATCCCATGTAAAATTGTGATGTACTATCCTAATGGATCTACTTATTTTCTTGTTACTTATTCATCAATCATCCAAATTTATATGATCTATAACCTTATATTATTTAGGATGTATTTAATAGGAAGTTCAAACCAACAAATATTGAATTATTGTTTAATTGGTGTTCTTTCATGGGTCATGCAATGCATTGTATCAAAAAAAATTCTTCATGTATCCCTTGTTACCCACTTTATAATATTGAGACCTATATAGCTAATAAATCTAAACAAGGAGTTCTTCATCAAAAAACATATTCATATCAATAATTCTACATTTAAATAGTTTTAGGTTACTTTTGTCCTCTCTAATTGTTCTAGGGAAGAGATTCAATATAATCATGCCTTATGCAAAGCGACATAAAAATGCCTCTCATAAAAGTAGGGGGTTTGGGTTAATTGGGGGCCTTTGAAAATTTTTACAATGCCAAATCCTTGTTGAGATGTGATATTTAGGCACACTTGAACTCAATAGGAAAATGGTTGAGCAACATAAAAAAAACTAAAAAATATAAAAGGTCTAAGCTACAAAGGTGGTGATGCACCAAAGATCAAATAAGATCTCCTTGCATGTTACAGATGTACATATGCATAAAGAGATGGATCATGACATGACAGCTACATATGGCTACTCAAAATAGATGCATATGCCTCCCATATATACATGCATGCAAGTAAAACTCAAAAATAGGTAAATCTTGGAAACATACACACACATAACGAGAGATGGGTCATAGCATGAGAACCATAGATGACTACCCAAAATATATGTATAGGCCTCCAATATAATATATATATATATATATATATATATATATATATATAAGATTACAAAGATTATGCTAGAATTGGATATGTTGATTACCCACAAGCCGACCAAGATTCCACTAACTACTATATATAGGAAGAAATACAAGGAAAGATTATAGACTTACAAATGCAAACTTATAGATCCTTTATAAAGCCTAGACTAATGCTATTTATAGATTACGAGGAAGATTTCCCTCCAAAACTCATGTAGGGATTTCAAGATGATTCTTGCTTCTTGGCTCCTGGTCATACCTTCATTTAAGTTGATGATCTCCTTGAGGTATTTGGATCTAGAGTCATGTAAAATTATTTCTAATTATTTGGAGTCTTTGGATGAGAAACAACAATTATTATTGTCAACTACTCTCGTCTAGGGATTCCCATAATCTAGGTGCAAAATATTTTTGCATTTAACATTTTAGATTTAGATGGGTGCTTTTGCTATGGCTTCCATGTTGTTGTTGTCCTTTATAAGAGATATGTAATATTATTTTGTAGGAAAGGACCATAATTCCAAAATATTGCATAGCTTAGATAATTTAGATCCCTAAATGTTTGGGACACAGGTGGTTTTCTTCTTTGAAAGTTTCCTCACAATTTGAAATCGAAATGTTTGACCACAAAATCTCCATGTCAGAACTTTTGGTTCCCATATTTAGTTGAAACTTTATGAACTCATAACTCTTAGTTTTCTTACATATTTTGGGATTCTAAACTTTCGATTCTTAGAAGTTTCTTCTGCACTTTGTTTTCTACTTCGACTTTCACTTTTATCACCTACGAATGGTGCACCTTTTGAGTGTAGAGAGACATAACTACAATTACCATACCACATATGTGAACTAGGATATAATATGTTAATAACCTTAAAAAATGATTGTAATTATGATGCTTGATTGACCTTGCAATAGGATATGATCCATCAATAACAAAAAATATTTTATGTTGCAATATAGCAAAATAATTTACTAAATTCTTTACACAAATAGCAAACACTCTAGTTAAATATTAATCATTGTGAATAAAATATGTATATGTTATAAAAATAAATAATGATATGTAACATGCATTTGCTTTGATTCATACAAAATATAATGTGAATGTGGTTATAACACACTCACACATTTGGTTTAAAATTTAATGCATGCGCATTTTATATTCCCTCCAAAATAGATCTAGGAATAAGCTTCATAGTTCCAAGCTTATCCAAGCACATATAAATTAAGGCCATAAAATATGAGATTATAAATTTGAGAGGTTTTTCTAATGTTGTGATTACTTTTAGATATATTTTTAAATTATTTTAAAAAAAGTTCATCAATTTTTCTAGGACACAATATTAGTTTCCAAAGATATAAATTTCATTACATGCAGTTTTAGTTACTAATTTCTATTGAATTTTAACCTAACATATCTTTAATTTCCATAGAGAAAGATGTATATTAGCTCACTAATAACCTAAAAGTGTGTCCAATAGATACAAAGAGTATAATACCAATCTACTAATTTATTAGATATGGTTTTCAAAATTAAAATTTTTAGGTAGCTTAAATTGGGGATATAATTGACATTATTTCCCATTCCCCCTATTGACTTTAATAAATAGTATTAAGATAAATATTTTATTTTAAAAAAATGTATATCACACTTCAAGATATTTTTTGTGTGTTTACAAAATAACAAATCTAAATTCCTCATTTTTTTTATCTACCCCTAGCCACATATGTATAACAAATCTAAATTCCTCATTTTTTTATCTACCCTTTGTCGTAAATGTATAAATCCCTTGTTATTTTTTAATAAATAATATATGATTCTTTAGAATTCTTCAAATTACCCTACTTTATTATTTTCTTGAGATTTGGACAAAGTCAAACCTAGGATAAAAATCCAAAAAATAATAAAAATTGAGGGTGTTAAGGATGGAAGTTTTGTCCTAGGCTATCAGGGTGCCTATAAACTAGTTAATATTACAAACAAAACTAAATCTAAGGCTTCATAAATAGGTGGGAAGCACTATTAGACAACCTGTGGTTCAAACCTCAAGGCCTACTTGCCTAACCTGCTTATTCTCACACCTAGGTATTCATCAACCAATGTTAATACAAATTCTTCAATATATAGTTATATTGTAGATAGAAGACTCAAAATGCTATAATTAATCTTCATAAGTCATCTTCAAGCTCAAAATACAAGTGGTAAATTATTTTTCTAGGCTTAAAAACCTTGATTTTCAAGAATTTGATATCCACTTAATGATCCCTTTTGGGATGTCTTTTTGTATCCACACTTGCACCACAATCTTAGGCTTATCCAAAGGAATTTTTGGACACATGAAAAAAATAAACCAAACTTAGTGGATATAAGCATTCCAAGAAGCACTAAAAAATTATGTCTTTGGGAACTATAAGAATGGGTAAAATATTGAATTCTATATGATTAGAATAAAGAATATTGAAGAAGTCACCAAAATTGGTGGATGTAATACTTTCCTTTTTGTTGCATGATAATAATGATGAGAGTTTTGTGTTCATGTTGTGGTTCATTCCACTAAATTTATAGGTCCATAAGACATGATTTTTTTTTTTTTTAAGGCAGGCCATAAGACATATGATTAAGCATCATCATCTTCTTTTTTGCTACACTCAACATCACAAAAATTGGTTATGATTCTTCTATTTTGGTCTTGGGTTGTTAAGATGTGACCATTGTTTATTTCATTTTTAAATAAGTTCTTCATTTTCTAGGTGTTGATTTTAACCTTATTAATATTTATCATATTAAATTTTAATAAGATTGATGGCTTGTCAAAGACATCAACAAAGATTTTAGAGTTATTAATAAAAGATATCATGATGAGATAAATCACATTTAAAAGCTTGGTGATACTTTCTCTTCTAATTAAAAGGTTAAAAATATTAATGAACAAAGGATCTAGAGGCTAGGGGTACATTAGTTATGGATTCTTAAGGTATATGAGCCATTTTTACATGGTTGATGGCATTCTGTTGATTGATATCTTTAATCGAATGTGTTAGATTTATATTTTGGAGAACTATTATAGATATTCCTTTTTTAGAAAGAAAATTTTTATGCATATCAAACCTTGGAGCTTGTTCAAAGTAATAGTTATGGGTGCACGGCCAATCGCTCTCTCTTTTAAAACAAGTATTTTTCAAATTAATTATTATTTTTAGTTTTTATAGATTTAGGCCATCAAATTAAAGGACCAAGAAAATGAGAAGTTCATGCACTGAGACACCTTGACAAAAATTAGGGCCAAAACGAGATTAAATTCCTCACGACCAGTTATGGTAGATAGTTTACTAGTAATTACTTGAGTAATTTATACTAACTCATGGCGTTACTTGGTAGCATTAAAGCATTCATTCACCATACGCCATGCGGGAATGGAGCAGTTGAGCACATTCACCATAGAGTACTCCATACAAGAGCTGTTGAAACTTGACCATTTCTTTGGTGTCTGTTTGTGTGGGTTGGGCAGTTGTTGCAGGTGTGACAACATGAACACCATCCACCATTCAACCATTTCTTTGGTGTCTGTTTGTGTGGGTTGGGCGGTTGGTGCAGGTGAGGCGTTTGCCACATATAACACGGCATAAATAATAATATTCTCTTTAACGTGAGCAACAATTTTATATTACAACCCAAACTAAACTTTGTTTGTTTTGAGTTTCCTAGTGTTACGTAGCTTTTCAAATTTTGTTTTGAGTTTCCTAGTGTTAACGTAGCTTTTCAAATCCTATTCCCCTCGGGTAAGTGGGAGTGTGATCTTAGATTTAATGAGCTCCACAAATTATCCACAGAAATAAAAATAAATAAAAGTATGTTTTGGAACAGTATATCCCTCAATATAATTTATTTTTAATACAACCTCATCATATCAAGGGGTTTATATTAAAAAAAAAACTAAGTAATCATTCTCACTAATATATTATTTAAACCTTCATCCCATGGGTTTGACATATATATGGGTTATAATATTAGAATAATTTAGTAAGTATATATATTATTAGGTAAAATTTAAATAAAGGATTCTTCTTAGATTGATAAATTTAATTAGTAGAGAAACTAATAACTTTTATTTATATTATAAATAATTATATATATTATTGAAAAAAATTTAAAAATGGATTTTTTAAGTCGGAATTTAATTAGTTGAGTTAATGTCACTTAACCTTTTATATGGGGATAATGTTATACACTATACTTCGATAACCAAGGATGAATAAACATATATTGAGTAAATACTATTCTCTATAAAGGTTAGGTTGTCTAATATTTTTGGATGTTAAAAACTATATCTTTATTTTTTTATATAAATATATTTATTATGAAATATTATAATATTTGGTTGTTTTAATATTTTATAACGGATGACATTTATCTACAATAATTAAATTTAGAAACAAGTGTACCTAATAGTATGTCTCATTAAATAAAATGGAAAGAAAGCCATATTTGAAAGTATTATTTGGAATTCATGAAGCCCTATCTTGAAGTATGGGTGCCCAAGTTAAAGATACCTTGAAGAGAAAATATATGATAAGTTCATTCTATAGAGAAAATGTTGCACCATAAGTAAAAAATGAGATGATTAAGCATGGTATAATGGTTTTTAAAAGTAGAGGTTATATTGGTCAAGGTTTCTAGAGATAGTGGATCACGTGAAAGTAGGGATTGAATTCAACTTTGACTTCTTTTTTTTAAGGTTTCTTCCTTGTCATTTTTTCTACTTTGGAAATCAGGGGTAAATAAAAGGTGGTGTCCAAGGGTTTAGTAGGAAAGTTACCCTTTATTTAGGACCATAGAATGTTTTTTTTTTCTTTTTTTTTGAAAAATAATTAAAAAGTTTTTGATAGTGATTAGGCTTTTTGGATTTTCATTTTATCTTATTAATAAGTAATTATTTAAGAATATTGGAAATACCCTAAGGATAATTTGTACCATAATCCATTAAGAATAAATATGAATAAAAAAAATAGGATCAATAAGTGGATTATGAAAGCATTTTATTCTAATGGTATAATTGTTACGAGAGACTAGAAACATAGAAAGAGATTGTAAAGTGAAAAAAATAAATAAAAAGAGATTTTATTTTGTTGAGCTAAACTTCAAGATAAAGCAAGAAAAATATTTTAAATTCAAGGCAAGTTGGGAGAAGGTTCTAATAATTAAGTTAAAATTATGGCCCTCAAATTGTAGGTTTAGTTGGCAAAATAAAAATGAATACAAAAGTTTTAAATTTAGGGAGACTCTCAAGTGGTAATAACTTGGTGCTTTTAGGATGGGAAATATGATTTTACAACCCATCTTCTCTCAAATAAAAGCTGTGGACAGAAGTAAAAGCTTTTAGTTTTTTGTTTATTTATAGATAATTGAATAGGAAAACAATTAAACTCTCAAAGGATGAAACTCTCAAAGGAGGCACTTTATATTGATCTAGGCATTGTTTAGTACAAGAATTCAATAAGGGCAATGCAATGTAATCTCATATTTACTTAATATAAAATTATGATTTTTTTTTAGGAAACAAAAAGACACTAGATACCAATTATTAGTCTTACAATGATACTAAGAGGGGGGGTGAATCAGTGTAGCTCTATGAAATTAAATTTATAGCTCTTAATACCACAACAATTAAAACTTATTAATAGATACAACAAGTATAACAAAAGAGCATCACACAACACACTATTTTAACGAGATTTAACTAATGTGGCTACTCCTCAATAATTGACTGCTTGGACTACCATCCAAATCTAGCCTTTGTAAAGCACCACCTTTACAATCAATTTACCAGCACCAACTGGAAGGAGCACCAACCCCTGATTTATCTGCACCAACAGAAAGGAGCACCAACTCCTGATTTACTAGCACCAACTAGAAGGAGCACCAACCCATTATTTATCAGCACTAACAGAAAGGAGCACCAATCCCTTATTTACTAGCACCAACCCCTTGTTTATTTGCACCAATAGAAAGGAGCACCAACACCTGATGCCAAGCTATAACCTAGAATTCAATTAGAATCTATAAGTTTGATAATAAGATACCTTTGCTTTTGCAATACCTTGATTGGTCTTCTTCACATTTACACTCTCTACACACTCTCCTCTCTCTACGCAATCATTTCACACACTCTGCTTCTTTACAGTCAAACTTCACGATCGTCTTCTCCCTTTTGTGCACTCTACTCTCTTTGCAAATTTTGCACTTAGCATGATTCGACACGACTTGATCTCTGCTCACTACGACCGTATTTCACACACTTAAAAATGCATTCGATGACATATGCAACACATCACAATTCTCAAAATAGCCCTCCTTTTATAACAATATTTTTATGATGAAAATCCTAATCTTAGTCGGCTGTAAAACCTAATCTTAGTCGGCTTTCAAAACACCTGTAAACCCTAATTTTAGTTGGCTGTAATCGATCTTTGTCGGCTTCAACTACCTCTGTAACTCTTTTGTTGGTGTTGCCATGAAAATACATGTCGCGATATCACGATACTTTTTCTTTCTCTCTCTTTATCTTTGCGTCGGATCGTGAAAAAGCTACATGTCATGATATTGCGACACTTTTTCTTTCTCTCTCTTTCTCTTTGCATCGGACCGTGAAAATGCTACATGTCGTGATATCGCGACACTTTTTCTCCTTGCACTTTCTCTTTGCTTCAGCCCCCGAAAATACATGTCGCGATATCGCGACACTTTTTCCTCCTTGCATTTTCTCTTTGCTTCGGCCTACGAAAATACATGTCATGATATCGCGACATTTCTGCCTCCGTGAGACTTCATATTTTTTTGTCATGATATTGCGACACTTTTGCTTTCGTAGTCTAAAACTTAGCTTTTGTCATGAAATCGTGACACTTATGCTTTTGTACTTAGCTTCTTTGCTTTTTTCATGAAATCGTGACACTTCTGCCTTCAAAGTATTCTTCTCTGCTTTTGTCATGAAACCACGACACTTCTGCTTTCGAAGTCTTGATTTTTGCTTTTGTCATGAAATCATGATAGTTCTGCTTTCGTACGCTTCCTCTTTTTCTTTTGTCATGAAATCGTGATAGTTCTGCTTCCGTATGCTTCATCTCTTTCTTTTGTTGCAAAAATGTGACATGTCGTGAAATCGCAACACTTTTCAAATTTCCTTTCTCTCTCCTATTTTAGTCGCGAAAATGCGACATGTCGTGAAATTGCGACACTTTTCCAACTTACTTTCTCTCTCCTATTTTAGTTGCAAAAATGCGACATGTTGCGATATCGCGACACTTTTCAAATTTCCTTTCTCTCTCCTATTTTAGTCGCGAAAATGCGACATGTCACGAAATCACGACATTTCTCCAACTTACTTTCTCTCTCCTATTTTAGTCGTGAAAATGTGACATGTCGTGAAATCGTGACATTTCTCCAACTTACTATCTCTCTCCTATTTTAGTCACGAAAATGCGACATGTCACGAAATCGCGACACTTTTCTTGTTCTTTTTTCTTCAAACTTGTCGCGAAATCGTGACACTTTTTCCTGCTTTCTCTTTCTATTCCAACATGTCACGAAATCATGACAGTTTTTCCACTTGCATTTTTCTCTTCTAACATGTCGCAAAATCATGACAGTTTTTCTTGCTTTTTCTCTCTCTTCCAACATGTCATGAAATCGCTATAGTTTTTCTTGCCTGCTGTATATGTCGCGATATCGTGACACTTTTCTTACTTGTCTTTTTCTTTGATCTTTTGCATATGGGCCACTTCGGTCTTCTTGGAAAATCATTGTACATACTCTGAATAACCTTTGAACTCCTGTCCACTACATCTGAATAGCTTTTGAACTTCTTGTTCACTGCATCAGTAGATCTATCTGACTGTGTTGACAACAATGACAATACTGTTGCTGCACCTTGCTCAACAAGATATCTTTAATTGATTGCTCAACTCTATACAATTTATATGACGGTTTATTGTTGAATGACATGATAATATGTGTTGATATTGAAAATTATGTAATTTAAATTATTTTAATATGTTATAATATTTAATGTACATTGATTATGAAACCATCTAATATCCTTAAGTAATGGTTATTTTAATTCTTCTTTATAAAAATTATAAACCAGTGACCCCTCTAGTTTGATTGTTATATATAGATCTATTAAGTTGGTTGTTCAATATTGATTGCTACTTGTTCATGGATCACATGATGATGACCTTAAATGATAACCTTCATTAATATCATTACCTATAGATGTCTATAAGATCCTATGGTCATTGTAAAATTCACATATTTACATTGCATATGATGTATTTCATATTGATTATTGTGTCATTTAACTTCAATCAAAGTGTTCATCCCATGTAAAATTGTGATGTACTATCCTAATGGATCTACTTATTTTCTTGTTACTTATTCATCAATCATCCAAATTTATATGATCTATAACCTTATATTATTTAGGATGTATTTAATAGGAAGTTCAAACCAACAAATATTGAATTATTGTTTAATTGGTGTTCTTTCATGGGTCATGCAATGCATTGTATCAAAAAAAATTCTTCATGTATCCCTTGTTACCCACTTTATAATATTGAGACCTATATAGCTAATAAATCTAAACAAGGAGTTCTTCATCAAAAAACATATTCATATCAATAATTCTACATTTAAATAGTTTTAGGTTACTTTTGTCCTCTCTAATTGTTCTAGGGAAGAGATTCAATATAATCATGCCTTATGCAAAGCGACATAAAAATGCCTCTCATAAAAGTAGGGGGTTTGGGTTAATTGGGGGCCTTTGAAAATTTTTACAATGCCAAATCCTTGTTGAGATGTGATATTTAGGCACACTTGAACTCAATAGGAAAATGGTTGAGCAACATAAAAAAAACTAAAAAATATAAAAGGTCTAAGCTACAAAGGTGGTGATGCACCAAAGATCAAATAAGATCTCCTTGCATGTTACAGATGTACATATGCATAAAGAGATGGATCATGACATGACAGCTACATATGGCTACTCAAAATAGATGCATAGGCTTCCATATACACATACATGCAAGTAAAAAAAAAAAAGAGTAAATCTTGGAAACATACACACACATAACAGAGATGGGTCATAGCATGAGAACCATAGATGACTACCCAAAATATATGTATAGGCCTCCAATATAATATATATATATATATATATATATATATATATATATATATAAAGATTACAAAGATTATGCTAGAATTGGATATGTTGATTACCCACAAGCCAGTCAAGATTCCACTAACTACTATATATAGGAAGAAATACAAGGAAAGATTATAGACTTACAAATGCAAACTTATAGATCCTTTATAAAGCCTAGACTAATGCTATTTATAGATTACGAGGAAGATTTCCCTCCAAAACTCATGTAGGGATTTCAAGATGATTCTTGCTTCTTGGCTCCTGGTCATACCTTCATTTAAGTTGATGATCTCCTTGAGGTATTTGGATCTAGAGTCATGTAAAATTATTTCTAATTATTTGGAGTCTTTGGATGAGAAACAACAATTATTATTGTCAACTACTCTCGTCTAGGGATTCCCATAATCTAGGTGCAAAATATTTTTGCATTTAACATTTTAGATTTAGATGGGTGCTTTTGCTATGGCTTCCATGTTGTTGTTGTCCTTTATAAGAGATATGTAATATTATTTTGTAGGAAAGGACCATAATTCCAAAATATTGCATAGCTTAGATAATTTAGATCCCTAAATGTTTGGGACACAGGTGGTTTTCTTCTTTGAAAGTTTCCTCACAATTTGAAATCGAAATGTTTGACCACAAAATCTCCATGTCAGAACTTTTGGTTCCCATATTTAGTTGAAACTTTATGAACTCATAACTCTTAGTTTTCTTACATATTTTGGGATTCTAAACTTTCGATTCTTAGAAGTTTCTTCTGCACTTTGTTTTCTACTTCGACTTTCACTTTTATCACCTACGAATGGTGCACCTTTTGAGTGTAGAGAGACATAACTACAATTACCATACCACATATGTGAACTAGGATATAATATGTTAATAACCTTAAAAAATGATTGTAATTATGATGCTTGATTGACCTTGCAATAGGATATGATCCATCAATAACAAAAAATATTTTATGTTGCAATATAGCAAAATAATTTACTAAATTCTTTACACAAATAGCAAACACTCTAGTTAAATATTAATCATTGTGAATAAAATATGTATATGTTATAAAAATAAATAATGATATGTAACATGCATTTGCTTTGATTCATACAAAATATAATGTGAATGTGGTTATAACACACTCACACATTTGGTTTAAAATTTAATGCATGCGCATTTTATATTCCCTCCAAAATAGATCTAGGAATAAGCTTCATAGTTCCAAGCTTATCCAAGCACATATAAATTAAGGCCATAAAATATGAGATTATAAATTTGAGAGGTTTTTCTAATGTTGTGATTACTTTTAGATATATTTTTAAATTATTTTAAAAAAAGTTCATCAATTTTTCTAGGACACAATATTAGTTTCCAAAGATATAAATTTCATTACATGCAGTTTTAGTTACTAATTTCTATTGAATTTTAACCTAACATATCTTTAATTTCCATAGAGAAAGATGTATATTAGCTCACTAATAACCTAAAAGTGTGTCCAATAGATACAAAGAGTATAATACCAATCTACTAATTTATTAGATATGGTTTTCAAAATTAAAATTTTTAGGTAGCTTAAATTGGGGATATAATTGACATTATTTCCCATTCCCCCTATTGACTTTAATAAATAGTATTAAGATAAATATTTTATTTTAAAAAAATGTATATCACACTTCAAGATATTTTTTGTGTGTTTACAAAATAACAAATCTAAATTCCTCATTTTTTTTATCTACCCCTAGCCACATATGTATAACAAATCTAAATTCCTCATTTTTTTATCTACCCTTTGTCGTAAATGTATAAATCCCTTGTTATTTTTTAATAAATAATATATGATTCTTTAGAATTCTTCAAATTACCCTACTTTATTATTTTCTTGAGATTTGGACAAAGTCAAACCTAGGATAAAAATCCAAAAAATAATAAAAATTGAGGGTGTTAAGGATGGAAGTTTTGTCCTAGGCTATCAGGGTGCCTATAAACTAGTTAATATTACAAACAAAACTAAATCTAAGGCTTCATAAATAGGTGGGAAGCACTATTAGACAACCTGTGGTTCAAACCTCAAGGCCTACTTGCCTAACCTGCTTATTCTCACACCTAGGTATTCATCAACCAATGTTAATACAAATTCTTCAATATATAGTTATATTGTAGATAGAAGACTCAAAATGCTATAATTAATCTTCATAAGTCATCTTCAAGCTCAAAATACAAGTGGTAAATTATTTTTCTAGGCTTAAAAACCTTGATTTTCAAGAATTTGATATCCACTTAATGATCCCTTTTGGGATGTCTTTTTGTATCCACACTTGCACCACAATCTTAGGCTTATCCAAAGGAATTTTTGGACACATGAAAAAAATAAACCAAACTTAGTGGATATAAGCATTCCAAGAAGCACTAAAAAATTATGTCTTTGGGAACTATAAGAATGGGTAAAATATTGAATTCTATATGATTAGAATAAAGAATATTGAAGAAGTCACCAAAATTGGTGGATGTAATACTTTCCTTTTTGTTGCATGATAATAATGATGAGAGTTTTGTGTTCATGTTGTGGTTCATTCCACTAAATTTATAGGTCCATATGACATGATTTTTTTTTTTTTTAAGGCAGGCCATAAGACATATGATTAAGCATCATCATCTTCTTTTTTGCTACACTCAACATCACAAAAATTGGTTATGATTCTTCTATTTTGGTCTTGGGTTGTTAAGATGTGACCATTGTTTATTTCATTTTTAAATAAGTTCTTCATTTTCTAGGTGTTGATTTTAACCTTATTAATATTTATCATATTAAATTTTAATAAGATTGATGGCTTGTCAAAGACATCAACAAAGATTTTAGAGTTATTAATAAAAGATATCATGATGAGATAAATCACATTTAAAAGCTTGGTGATACTTTCTCTTCTAATTAAAAGGTTAAAAATATTAATGAACAAAGGATCTAGAGGCTAGGGGTACATTAGTTATGGATTCTTAAGGTATATGAGCCATTTTTACATGGTTGATGGCATTCTGTTGATTGATATCTTTAATCGAATGTGTTAGATTTATATTTTGGAGAACTATTATAGATATTCCTTTTTTAGAAAGAAAATTTTTATGCATATCAAACCTTGGAGCTTGTTCAAAGTAATAGTTATGGGTGCACGGCCAATCGCTCTCTCTTTTAAAACAAGTATTTTTCAAATTAATTATTATTTTTAGTTTTTATAGATTTAGGCCATCAAATTAAAGGACCAAGAAAATGAGAAGTTCATGCACTGAGACACCTTGACAAAAATTAGGGCCAAAACGAGATTAAATTCCTCACGACCAGTTATGGTAGATAGTTTACTAGTAATTACTTGAGTAATTTATACTAACTCATGGCGTTACTTGGTAGCATTAAAGCATTCATTCACCATACGCCATGCGGGAATGGAGCAGTTGAGCACATTCACCATAGAGTACTCCATACAAGAGCTGTTGAAACTTGACCATTTCTTTGGTGTCTGTTTGTGTGGGTTGGGCAGTTGTTGCAGGTGTGACAACATGAACACCATCCACCATTCAACCATTTCTTTGGTGTCTGTTTGTGTGGGTTGGGCGGTTGGTGCAGGTGAGGCGTTTGCCACATATAACACGGCATAAATAATAATATTCTCTTTAACGTGAGCAACAATTTTATATTACAACCCAAACTAAACTTTGTTTGTTTTGAGTTTCCTAGTGTTACGTAGCTTTTCAAATTTTGTTTTGAGTTTCCTAGTGTTAACGTAGCTTTTCAAATCCTATTCCCCTCGGGTAAGTGGGAGTGTGATCTTAGATTTAATGAGCTCCACAAATTATCCACAGAAATAAAAATAAATAAAAGTATGTTTTGGAACAGTATATCCCTCAATATAATTTATTTTTAATACAACCTCATCATATCAAGGGGTTTATATTAAAAAAAAAACTAAGTAATCATTCTCACTAATATATTATTTAAACCTTCATCCCATGGGTTTGACATATATATGGGTTATAATATTAGAATAATTTAGTAAGTATATATATTATTAGGTAAAATTTAAATAAAGGATTCTTCTTAGATTGATAAATTTAATTAGTAGAGAAACTAATAACTTTTATTTATATTATAAATAATTATATATATTATTGAAAAAAATTTAAAAATGGATTTTTTAAGTCGGAATTTAATTAGTTGAGTTAATGTCACTTAACCTTTTATATGGGGATAATGTTATACACTATACTTCGATAACCAAGGATGAATAAACATATATTGAGTAAATACTATTCTCTATAAAGGTTAGGTTGTCTAATATTTTTGGATGTTAAAAACTATATCTTTATTTTTTTATATAAATATATTTATTATGAAATATTATAATATTTGGTTGTTTTAATATTTTATAACGGATGACATTTATCTACAATAATTAAATTTAGAAACAAGTGTACCTAATAGTATGTCTCATTAAATAAAATGGAAAGAAAGCCATATTTGAAAGTATTATTTGGAATTCATGAAGCCCTATCTTGAAGTATGGGTGCCCAAGTTAAAGATACCTTGAAGAGAAAATATATGATAAGTTCATTCTATAGAGAAAATGTTGCACCATAAGTAAAAAATGAGATGATTAAGCATGGTATAATGGTTTTTAAAAGTAGAGGTTATATTGGTCAAGGTTTCTAGAGATAGTGGATCACGTGAAAGTAGGGATTGAATTCAACTTTGACTTCTTTTTTTAAAGGTTTCTTCCTTGTCATTTTTTCTACTTTGGAAATCAGGGGTAAATAAAAGGTGGTGTCCAAGGGTTTAGTAGGAAAGTTACCCTTTATTTAGGACCATAGAATGTTTTTTTTTTCTTTTTTTTTGAAAAATAATTAAAAAGTTTTTGATAGTGATTAGGCTTTTTGGATTTTCATTTTATCTTATTAATAAGTAATTATTTAAGAATATTGGAAATACCCTAAGGATAATTTGTACCATAATCCATTAAGAATAAATATGAATAAAAAAAATAGGATCAATAAGTGGATTATGAAAGCATTTTATTCTAATGGTATAATTGTTACGAGAGACTAGAAACATAGAAAGAGATTGTAAAGTGAAAAAAATAAATAAAAAGAGATTTTATTTTGTTGAGCTAAACTTCAAGATAAAGCAAGAAAAATATTTTAAATTCAAGGCAAGTTGGGAGAAGGTTCTAATAATTAAGTTAAAATTATGGCCCTCAAATTGTAGGTTTAGTTGGCAAAATAAAAATGAATACAAAAGTTTTAAATTTAGGGAGACTCTCAAGTGGTAATAACTTGGTGCTTTTAGGATGAGAAATATGATTTTACAACCCATCTTCTCTCAAATAAAAGCTATGGACAGAAGTAAAAGCTTTTAGTTTTTGGTTTATTTATAGATAATTGAATAGGAAAACAATTAAACTCTCAAAGGATGAAACTCTCAAAGGAGGCACTTTATATTGATCTAGGCATTGTTTAGTACAAGAATTCAATAAGGGCAATGCAATGTAATCTCATATTTACTTAATATAAAATTATGATTTTTTTTTAGGAAACAAAAAGACACTAGATTAGATCAAGGCTATTCCATTGCAAAAGAAGAGGTAAAGAAAATCTATTTTCAATATCAAATGCCAAATTTCACCATAGGAATCAACCGATAGAAGAAATAAAGAGGAATTAAAGGATTCAACCATAGGAATCAACCATATTTTTTCCTAAAGTAGTATGAAATTCTTCTTGGCATTAGAAATGAAAGTAGTGCGAAGGTTATCCCTTTCACTTTAGGGTAACAAGAATAACATTATAAATAAAAGAGGATTAAGGATATCCATAGAAATTTAGGATTTTTAGGAAAACATAAGGATACAACATAAAGAAAAAAATATTTCTGAGGTTGTTCCTTGCAATTCAAATCCTTCACCTATAGATGATAAGTCTTTTTATGAATAGTATGGGAAAATTTAAGTGATTGATGAATATGGAAGTGTTGGTAGGAATGAAAAAATATATGAAGATATAAGAAGTAAAAACTAAGATTTTTTTTTTTTTTTATAGGGATAGTAATAGAGGAAAACAAAAGTAGATATAGTAAAGGTTAACATTAAGAATGGATAAATCTGCCATTAAGAAGAAAAGGTGATGATGAAAATGATATATTGGAATATTAGGGCCATGAATAAGACCCCTACAAAAATAGACATTAGGAGATTAATTGGTTGTTAAATTCAATATATAGTTAATGACTATTTAAGGATATGAATATACATCTATTTTTTTTTGTCGCTTGTAAAAAAATATTGAAACTAAGTACTAGATAATTCCATCATTTACAATGTTAATTTTCATTATAACACAAACCATTACATTTTTGGTAGGGTAATAAGACAATATCTAGCTTGCCTTTCTATCAAAGATGTTATTCATATGCCATTTTTAGCAACAATATTCTTCATAGTCCTCAAAGTTTTACATTTCTTAATACACTCATTGATATCATTTTTATTATACATAAAATATTTCTTATCTTACCTTCTAAATTTAAATTTTTAGGTAGACAGATATATAGATCCTATTATAAGAAATGGTTTATGATACTATTTTTTTCTTTTTGGATTTATGATGCTTTTATTGAATTAAGGTTATTATTGGAAAAATACTCCTTTTGTAAATTATAATAATATTAAATTAGGTGGCATTTAAAAATTATCAATGATCATTCATATTAAATAATTAAAAAAATAATTTTTAATATTTTAATCAAGTATTTTAAAAAACTCTTCACATGAAAACTATATTTCTACTATGTATTTGAAAATTTTAAATGTATTTGTTTAATAATATTATTACTTTATTAAAATGAAACTTTATTTATTAAATATTCATTTACAATATTAATAGCAACATGTGTTTCTGTATGATTAATTTTGGGTTACATTGAGGCTATGACAATTTAATTGGAGGTAAAACACATCATAATCATCCATATTAGGACCCAATAACTACTAAGTGAACTTGATCCTTGGCCATGGAAGATGAAGATGACTTATCTCAACTACAAAGATCATCTTAACATACAAATATTGATACATGTAAATAGTATATAGTTCAATGAAGGTATTATTTTATTAGTCACTTTATATACATATTCTTTCAAATAATAAAATATATTATTACAATTCTACATCTATTAAAACATATTTGAAAAACAAATAGGAATGAAATAAATTTATTATTCTCATGCATTATATTTTATGAAGTGTAACATAAAGAGTTTAGGTTGCTTTTACCCCATTTTAATTAAACAATATGGTTCATGATAATTTATTTTGACTTGATAAAATTTAATTACATATTGCCCTTGAATAACATTAGATACTAAAACTATACGATTGATACCCCTATTGTCTTAAAAATTGTAAAAAACATTAGATTATAGACTACCATGAGGATAGATTAAAACAATATTTTCTGTAATTGTCTCATTTAAAATGGTTACCAATCCTTCCTTTCTTCGTATCATAAATACAAATATAAGATCTTACTTGTAAGTTAGGCCTTTATCAAAGTATACAACTTTTTTAAGTGCCTTCAACAGAACTAAATTGGAGTTTGTCAAAATACAAAAAATAAATCTAAATATAGGGATAGAATATGAATTCCAACTACCCCAATGAGGATTATAACAACCATTTTCCCATGTAAATGCATGCATTTCATTCTAGATGCACCTAAACATGTTGTATATACATTTAGGAGATGTACATTTTTTTTGCAACTTGAAAAATCACACTAGTAAATGAATCCATCTAATTCAAGAAATAAAATTGAATAGATTGTTCCTTAATTCATCAATGATAATTTTCCTCAAGGTGTTTCATATTTTATTCTATACTATATTTGATGTTTATGAGAACTTACTTAGCAATTTTATCTCACATATCCATCAAAGTATGATTTAGTTACCATATTCTATCATAGTTAATTCTAAATGATAAAAGTTAAACTTAATCTTCTATCACTATTATTGACATAATAATTAAGATAAATGTATCCTCCAAATCTTCTATTCCATAAATTATATATGAAGTATGAGATTATAGCTAGATACATAGGTTTGTGAGGTCCCTTTGCGATAGACTATGTTGCCTTGGCTTCATAGAGGTAGTGCACTTTAATTGATAAAATTGGATCTTTCAATAATCTATTTCCACTTAGTTGGTCAAATATCTACTTAATTAAAAAAACTATGTTTATGCACCCTAGACATGGCCAACATTGAAATTCCAGAGGAAAGGAATGTCCTTTGTGCCAATCTCTAGATAGAGTTGGCTCCCCCTTGACATGACTGCTATGAAAAAGAGGCTAAATATAATTTTGCAAAGTACAAAAACCAAATTCCTCCATCTGGGTTGTTCAGTTAGGTAAAAGAAAGTCAACCCCTATGGTCTGAGGAGAAAATTATAAACTGGTGGATAATGCGGGTCCATTGAGGAAATACCATGTCTCCTTATGGGTTGAATATGTATGAGGTGTTTTTGGACACCTACGATGAGTTCATTGACTCCTATAAACCCATCACTTTCACAAAGATATTACCTCAAAATTTCTAATATTCTAACAGTGGCGAAAGTGGAGCAGAAGGAGAACGCCCTTTAGTCAAAGAAGATACTCCAAAGGAGGAAGAACAACAGTATGTGTTTAGGCAAAGATCGCAGTGGATGAAGCAAAAATTTGAAGAGGTGCCTCTATCGGAGAAGCATAATGTCTAAGGTGCACCCCCATTTACCAAAGCTACAAAGAGACCAAGGACTGGTGCTACCTTCTCCTCTATTTTTGAAGTTTTAGTGGCTACAGTTACCACAATTCTAGTTCTTTTGGTGACTATTATTTCTTCTCCATCGATGATAGAGGCTTTGATGATGGTTGCACAATTATTTCTAATGATTCATGAGCAAGAGGACCAATAGTCAGAGATACCTTAGGTGGAGGTCTTGGACATTGAGGAGAACGTAAATATTGAGGAGAGAGTGAAATAACAACTGGAGCAATATGAAGAGATTATTTCACAGCCACTCCAATCCTCACAATACATGTCGTACTCACCCGAAGGTACATCTTCTCTTCCTACTTCTCTTTCTTCAAAGCATGTAGTGACTACCAGTTCACTCCCATCAATTTTTGTGTCAGTATCTTCACCTTTTGGTATACCCTCTGTATCCATTTTGCTTCCCTCTTCTTCCCTTCCTAAAGTCACTACTAATCCTTCTTCTCTTACCCTTTCTTTGGTCCCCCTTTTCTTCAATTTTTTTGTGTCAGGTCCGAACCCATTTTTGTGCTCTTCCTCTTCCATTTCTACTACCATTTCTACCAAGGATGTAAGTACACAGAATCCTCCCAGAGAGAGCATAACTATAGCTAAATACAATTCCTCCATCCATTTAACCTTTTTGTTCCCTCCTCTTCTAGCTGTTTCATCCAATTCCTTTGATATTGATCGCTCAGAAGTTTTGATACCATTCACACCATTTTTGGAGCTACATGTATTGCTCGACGTTCAAGTGGCACTAAAACAACCCGACATGGAGAAAATCAATCGGGTGCACCTGAGTTCATCATAGTGGTTGAAAAGCAAGAGGTGAAAAGAAGCTGCAGGTTTTTCCATGAAAAGTATCATGGAGGTATGCTTTCATTTGGCCCAAAACTGTGAAAAGCTGGAAAAACAAGCAGTTCAAGTGTTACATTATTTATGGGTGGCTAGAATATAGATTCATATGGGGTAGTAGTTGATCGATACTACTGAGGAGATGCTAGAACCATACATAGAGATGGCTATAAAATATCAAGCTTTGGCTAATTCCAACATACATACTCACCCCTGAGTGAAATGGATCACGCTTGGTCAACTACAAGGGTTAACTTACATAGTTATTTTTAGAGAATGGACCTGGTGTGAGAAGGCCAAAATATTATTAATTCCATCGAGCGTGAGCATACTATTTCCATGACTCATTTTGATACTCTCATTGAATTGGGATTTTAAGACTTTACTGATGAATGGGGTGAACCTCTACAAAAAAAATAATTGGAAGCTACCTAGAATAAGGTCATGGAGAATACCTCAAATATTGATGCATGGTAGGACCCCATAATAGAAGCATAGGTGTTGTCTCTTATGCATAAGTATACCTGCCTAGAGCTTTCACTGTTCAAGCTAGCCCAACGAGAAAAATACCTCAGATTGGAGGATGTCCAAAATATCTGCTTTGTTTATGAGTTGTTGAGTATTCCCTATTTGTTTACCACTCATTATTGGGAGGAAGTAGTTATAGTTTATGAGGTAACCTATAAGAGCCTCAAAGAACAGGAGGAAAGAGCAACAATGAAGCACGTAGTGGTAGAGAAAGTAGTATAAGAATCAAAGCGGGTGGAAGTACTCTGAGTTGTAGCAAAATCTGAAGCCACTGAGAAAGCATAAGAGGAGGCACATAGAAAGGTATCCATATAAAAAGTGCCAGCTAAGGTAGCTAGAAAATAACCTCCATAAAATCCTAATGGATAAAGGCCTGGGATTGCTTGCATCCATGTGAGCTGGATACCCTGTGAGCTACTAGAAATATTGATAATATACTACATTGAATTGATATGAAGTTTTGATTGTAATGTGGCAAAATATGTTAATATGATAATAAAATATTTTGACTGAGCTGATATATTGCAGTTGTTTTATTTTTCTTTCTTTATTTTTCTACCCTTTTTTGGCTTGGAAATAATGGGTGTTTAAGGAAAAAGACTAGAAAACTGAATTGAAGACATTGGTTTACATTGTTTATAAAATCACTGAGAAAGGATGCATAAAATACAAAGTGCTTTGTTAGAATATATTTCAATATTTACTCTCTCTAATTAATTCGATCCTAAACAATATTATATTGTTGGATTGATTAATTTAGGCTAGTTGTTAGTTGTTACAACTACACCTATTTTGGCCTTGGGTGGTTCCACAACCTCCGGACTAATCTTGGCTTGAATGTATTATTTATATTTCATCACATTAATGAAATCTTGTTTTGCTTCTCACATGGTATCAGAGCATTATCTCCGGCACTCTCATTTTTTGAAATGATCTTGTAGTTGCAGAGCGGAGCTCTTGGTAGCGAAGCTTTGGAGGAGGATATTTTTTTCTTTGACTTTAAAGATTTTTTTTTTTTCTGAAATTGTGCCTAGGTTATCTCAATTTTTTTTGGGATCAACTAGATCAAAGTAAATGTGGGATCGAAAATCGATCGAGGGTCGAAGCAAAGGTGCGATCGAAGGTCGAAATACTAAGCAACGGTGGATCTACAACAACGAAAGCAAGGCACATGACAACCAAACTAGAAAAATTACCCGCCCTTATGTGAGGGAGACTGTAGGTAATTTTAATGATTATACGATACATGGTACTTAGGTGGTACTAAAAGGGAATCACCTCATTTATGGCATCGACCTTAGAAAGCCTTCAATCCTCATGCATGGGGCGTAACTTCTCCTAAACACTTTGGATATCCGAACTTTCATCTGGATTTAAGCCTAAACATGAGAGTGATTGGGGTAGTGGATGGAGTAAAAAATAGCAAAATGGTAAAATTATTTCTCCCCGATGATTAGTAGAGAATAAGCTCAGACATCGTTTTGGCAGCTATATTAGGCGGCAGATACAGTAGCACAATCATGACAACTTTACCTGTAAGTTCTGGCCAGAGGTATCACAAATACCGAATGCTGCAATGCAATAAATTACATGGATGTGTTTTAATTATTCCGGGGACTTAGGGAGTGAATTTGATGTTAACTTTTAATGATGTAGTGCAAAACAAGAAAAAATGCAACATACAACATAAAAGTGCCAACAGAAATAAAACACTAGGTGTCGGGCATTGCCGAAAATGCACCTTTACAATAATGTAAAAATTTGCTTTTTATTAAAAAATTACTCTCTATCCCCCCTTGAATTTTGAAAAAATACTTCCCCCATTAAAAAAAAAAAATTTCGTTTAAAGCATCTTTTAAAAAAAATTAAAAATTATAACTAAAGTTAATAAAAAAAAATTAAATTATCTCATATAGTAAAAAAATATTATTTAAAAAATAACTTTTAAAAACTATATATAAAAAATAATTTAAAGATTTAATTTATTAACTTTAATAAAAAATAATTTAAAAAATGCTTTAAAATAAAAAAAATTTACATTTGTTTTTCTTTTTTTGGGGGGGGTCGGCGGGTTTTGACCCCATGACCTTAGGGCTCCCGGAGCCCTTACCACTCGGCTCACGACCAGGTGAGCCGATGGGCTAATCCGAGAGGGAGTTGGGTGCCCACCGTCTTATATCGTAGCCTCGAGCATAGAATTTCCTCGGTGGCGCTCCCACCTCGATCGTGGCTTGGGCGATGTTCGGGTGGCACTCGAGCGACAACTCTCGGGTGGCACTCGGGTGGCACTCCGGTGGCAGTGGGGTGGCGAGTTCACAGAGGTGTGTAAACTATGATTTTTTCACTGAAAAACCTTGCAGAAGGGATCGTTTTAGATATAAATGTTCTTAAGATGCAATGTCAACCATCTATTTGCCCAAGAAACATAGCAAGGGAGCACCAAACGCTACAATAGGATCTGCAAGTGATGCCTTTTGGGAAGATAAAATGAATTTGGAAGGAATTTGAAGGACTAAAACGAAGTTCCAATCCAACAAATCTACTCGGATTAGCATCCTATTTCCCTAAAAAATGCAGAATTTTGATTGATCAAACTCAGAGTTAAGGAAAAATTCGAAGTGCTTTTTAGTCTTGATGCCAGTTGACAGGATGCACTGTAGGTGACAAGAAGCAATGTTTAAGAAAACAAGGTATTTTATCCTATATGCATGGGAATTCAAGGCACTGAAGGATTTAAAAATCCTTGTACTCCACTAAGGAGTATCTCCTCTCAGGGAGAGACTCTCTTAAGAGGGAGTATCTGCCAGAATGACGTCTAAGCTTATTCTCTATTAATCATCAAGGAGAGATAAGTTTGCCATTTTACTATTTTTTACTCCACCCACTACCCCAATCACTCTCGTGTTTAGGCTTAAATATAGATTAAAGTTTGGATATCCAAAGTGTTTAGGGGAAGTTATGCCCCATGCATGAGGATTGAAGGCTTTCTAAGGTCGGTGCCATCAACGAGGTGATTCCCTTTCAGTACCGCCTAAGTACCATGTATCCTATAATCATTAAAATTACCTACAGTCTCCCTCACGTAAGGGCGGGTAATATTTTTGGTTTTTCAAAATACCTATAGTCTCCCTCACATAAGGGTGGGTATTTTGTACAATATAACGGCCTTGCATTAAGGTATATCGAAGGGGGGACCATTTGGTGTTATAAGGAACATTCATAATGTTTGCAAAACTAATGACTGATGCTCATAAATTATTGAAAGGTCCAAACTATACACCATGGAAAAACAAAATGAAGGCAATCCTAGAGATGGATAATCTTTAGGATGTTGTATCTGGAACAACAATAAGACCTTAATCTATAGCTGGAGCCACAACTCTCACTACTGATTAGAAAGACTTTTATAAGATAGATAGCAAGGTAAAAGTGCTCATTTTGCTTGTTGTATCTGATGAAGTTCAACCCCATATTGCTGATTGTCAAAATAGTAAAGATGCATGGAATGCCCTTAAAACTATATATGAAGGAAAGAATGATTCCACCATTCTATTTATTCAATCTCAATTACACAATCTAAGCATGAAATAAGGAGATACAGTTGAACTATTTCTTTGCAGAGTATCTGAGTTAAAAGGAAAATTGAATTCTTTGATAGCATCAATTGATGATAAGCTCCTTATCTCAGTGGTATTGAGAGAATTACCTGATTCTTTTTGAGTATTGATCACCTCACTTCATGTATCACAGAGACAAGTTACCTTTGTTGAGTTGGTAAATTTGCTTCAAGAGAAGGATGCATGCCAACTACAATGAGATGATTCTTCTAACACTACCCTCTATACAAACAGGAAGGGCCAGAACAAGAAGAAGGATAATTTTTAGAAGGGAGGGAGTTATCAAAAGGATTAAAAAGGGAAAAAAAATCAACAAGCTCAACAGACTAAGAGATATTGCAATATTTGTGACAAGGAAGGTCATGATACAAATAGATGTTGGCATAAGCATAAAAAATCAAAACAGAAAGGCCAGAACAAACCACAAAAGAACAAGCAACAAAAAGTGAATGTTGCTATTGAATAATCTGACATGGATTCTGAGCGAGCACACAAAGTTCTCATGACTACCACAATATCCAAGAAGACAGATCATATATGGTATGTTGATTCTGGTTCTAGTAAGCACATGACTGGTGACAAATCATGGTTTGAGTCTTTTGAGGCCAAAGAGAGCAAACCTGTTACTCTTGTCGATGATAAAACCTACAAGGTTCAGGGAGAAGGTATAGTTTTTGTTACTCTTCCTGATGGCAAGTGCCAGATTGAAAAGGTTCTCTATGTTCCAGGATTGGCAAACAACTTGTTGTTAGTCATAGAAATTCTGTACAAATATATGGTTGTAAAATTTAGTGTTGAGGGGGGTAAGAAGTGTTGTTCTATTGACATAAGGGGTAAGAACATTGCAACTGCTTCATATAAGCATGGATTATTTTCCCTAGATGCTATCTCTACTCTAGATGTAGCCATGATTGTCTCTACAAAGGAGGCAAATTCCCTATGGCACAAGAGATATGGACATATGAGTTCTGGTTACTTACTTGAGTTAAGTAAGTATGAGATGGTAAAGGGTCTTCCTTCCATTTCTACCACATTTCTAGTTTTCTCTGACTACTTGGTAGGAAAGCAACATAGAGTACCTTTCGAGAGGAGCTCTACAAGAGCAAAGAAACCTCTGGAGTTGGTTCACATCGATCTGTGTAGTCCTTTAACACCCAAAATTTGTGGGGGTAAGAGGTATTTTTAGTTATTCATGGATGATTACTCACGAAATATGTGGGTATATTTTTTTTTAGTAATTCAAGAAATCTATTGAAAAGGAGTCAGGGACTTCTATAAAGACCCTCTGCTCAGATCGAGGGGGGAGTTCACCTCTAAAGATTTTTTTGCATTCTTGACTGAAAATGGGATCACACACAAATTGACTACTGCTTATAATCCTGGAGCTATTGAAAGGAGGAACCGTTCCATCATGGAAATGGTTCATTGCATGCTCACAGGAGCTAGAATTGGGCAACAATATTGGGTAGAAGCTGTCACCATAGCAGTATATCTATTGAATAGGGCACCCACTAAATCCCTACAAGGAATGACTCCATAGGAATCATGGAGTGGTAGGAAACCCTCCATATCTCATCTATGCATTTTTGGTTGTAAAGCATTCATGCACATACCAAAAGAAAAGAGGAAGAAGCTAGATGAGAAAACATTGAAGTGCATTCTTCTTGGGTATGATGAGTACTCTAAGGGTTATAGATTGATTGATACCTTAACCAATAATATTCACATCAGTAGAGATGTAGTTTTTGATGAGGCTTTCACATCAAAAAACACATTAGATGTATACCTAGACCTTGTGGAATCTAAGGTTGAGAAGTCTCCTTCATCAAAGGTTGGAGGTCCTTCTTCATATTATTCATCACCACAAAAGAAGAATCCAAAGTGGTATACAAATACAATCAGAGAATCTAAGCTATCCACTCCACTAGATTTAACTTTGGATATGCCTCGTACTCATAGCATGGCTTGATAGGAGAAAGCTACAATAGAGATTACTGTGGTTGATGATCTTTGTCAATATTTTGAGGAACTTTATGTAGATCCAAAGAGAGATACATAAGATATGGATATTGATTATGATAGGGTGTTTATGTCTTTAATAGATGAACTTGAACCTACTTCATTGCAATATGCCCTTAGTGAACCTCAGTGGAAGGTTGTTATGGATGTAGAGTATAAGTCTCTGATGAAAAACAAAACTTGGAAACTTGTCTATCTACGATACGAAAAGAATCCTATAGGCTACAAATGGGTGTACAAATTCAAGTACAAGGCAGATGGGGCAATAGATAAGCATAAGGCCCGACTTGTTGCAAAGGGCTATGCTAAAAAATAAGGCATTGACTGTGAGGAAAATTTTGCACCTACTCCTCGGATGACAACTATTCAAGTTCTTTGTGCTATGGGAACACAGTATGGGTGGAAAGTGCACCAAATGGATGTCAAGAGTGCCTTTCTAAATGGTGATATCCAAGAGGAAGTCTTCATGAATCAACCAAAAGGATTTTAAGTGGAAATCCAACAGCAGAAAGTTTACAAATTGGTCAAATTCTTATACGGTTTGAAATAGGCCCCTCAGGCTTAGTATATAAAAATGGATAATCACCTACTGCAACATGGATTCAAGACATGTCTATCAGATGCAAACCTCTATTTTAATAAGCAAGGCTCTAAAACAGTGTTGCTTGTACTCTATGTTGATGATATGCTCATAACAGGAAGTTCAAAAACAATGATCTCTACTGTCAAATAGGATTTGAGCAAATATTTTGAAATGATAGATCTCAGACTTCTCCATTACTGTATTGGTCTGGAAGTGAACTAGAAAGAGCACTACATCAAAGTGACCCAAAAAAAAAATGCCAAGACACTACTAGAAAAATATCGCATGACTGATTGCAAGCCGATGGCAACACCAATGAAATTAGGACTTCAGTTATCATAATATGACAAATCACCTTAGGTAGATGCTAATCTCTATTGTCAACTGATTGGGAGTCTCATATATCTGACCAACACTAGGCTAGATATTGTATTTGTTGTCAACTATCCGTCGAGGTTCATGCAGGAACTTAAGACTACACACTGGAAAGCAGCAAAACGAGTTATTCACTATGTCCGTGGTACAATGGAATATGGCCTAGAATACAAGAAGAACAAAAAATTCTTCTTACAGGGATACACAGACTCCAACTATGCCAGATCATATGATGATTGTAAATCAACTTTAGGATATTTGTTTCATCTTAGATCTGGTCCTGTCTATTGGCACAACAAGAAGCAAAAGGTGGTTGCTATCTCATCAACAGAGGTAGAATATCACACTACACATGAAGCTCTATGCGAAGTGATATGGTTGCATCACATCTTGACAAGTGTGGGTCTTCCCTAAAAATCTCTAATGCACTTGTTCTGTGACAAAATGAGTGTTTCAAACCTCGTTAAGAATCTAGTGCATCATGAAAAAACCAAGTACATTGATACACAATGCCACTTTATTCGAGATGAAGTACCAAGACACTGAATTCAGCTTCAGTACATCTCCACCAATGCTTAAGTTGCAGACATATTCACTAAGGCACTTGCATGTGTCAAATTTGAATTGTTTCACAATTCTCTATGTATTTCAAAATAATGGGGGGATGCTAGTATAGCTAGTAGTTATATGTTTCCTCAAATATTGTAATAAGGGGGGATGTTAGAATATATTTCAATATTTACTCTCTCTAATTAATTCTATCCTAAACAATCTTATATTGTTGGATTTGATTAATTTAGGCTAGTTTTTAGTTGTTGCAACCGCACCTATTTTGTCCTCGGGTGGTTCCACAACCTCCGGACTAATCTTGGCTTGAATGTATTATTTATATTTCATCACATTAATGAAATTTTGTTCCGCTTCTCACATGCTTGAAGTGAAAACTTCTATGAGGAATGAAAATGTGTTCACCCCAACCAAGGAGTGAAAGGCCCTGTGCAACCCTCATTGAAGCAAAAGAAAGAAAAGGAAATTGGAAAATGATGAAGTATCAAAAGTAATGCTGGCACCCGAAGATGAAGTTTAGGAGAATTACGTTTACCCCAAAGTTGGGGTGAAATCTTATTTCACCCCACTTTGGGGCAAATGTCCTTAAAATATCAAGAAATATGCCCGTTTGTCATGAAGAAAATAGGTTCGGCAAAAGTCTGGAGTTGAAATGGACTTAGGAAAATTTTAGCTTAAAAGGGGTGCGTTCACCCCAAATTTGGGGTGAAATATCCATTCGCCCCACTTTGGGATAAACGTCATTGAAGGTGCGACATTGAAAAGTTAAAATCAGGCCCACTCTGGTTGAGGGACGAACGCTCCATTCGCCCCTCCTAGGGGTGAACGTACCCTAAAAACGTTGAAGTTGGACGAATATGCTATAAAGTTTGAATTTAGGAGAAAGCAATGAAGGATAAATTGACATTGAAAAGTCAAAGTCGCATTCACTCCAAAAGAAGGGTGACATCTCCTTTCACCTCTTTTGGGGGTGAATGTGGATATAAAAGACAAAAGTGTAGTTTTTGAAGAACACAAGATTATATTGAGAGGGGGGTGAACAATATAAGACCACTTTTTAATTTTATTTCAGAATTAATATTATGTAATGTATAGATAGCAATATCAACAATAGTAATAAAAGCAATGCACAAATCACCACACACAATAGAGATACCAATTTTACGTGGTTCACCTAATGTGGGCTACTCCATGGAGAAAATATTTTACTAAAATTTTCTCAATCAATCTCTTGGGAATCCTTTCCTTATTACAATATTTATGGAACTTTGTCCAAAGGAGACAACAATCTTCTAATCAATTTTGTAGATATCTATCCATAGGAGAACTCCTTTATCCTCTTTCTATGACTTGTGATCTTCTAAAAGAACTATTATCCCCACTACTCTGGCTAATGGATCTCTATCCACTGAAGACACTTGTCTTCACTAACCTGGCTTATGGATATCTATCCACTAGAGACTATCATCCTCTATTCTCTATCACTTTCAAAGCTCTATCTCCAATTTACACTAAACATAGTTCTTAGGTCTAGCACAAATCTGCTCAATCTCTATCTCTAGTTTGGAACAAATCTATCCTTAAATCTGTACCAAAATATATCCTCAAATCTATACTCTGATCTGTACTAAACATAGTACTTTGGTCTAGCACAAATATATCCTCAATATATGTCCTCAAGCCTTAACACAAATCTTGAATCAATCTCAAATCAAATCTGCTAGATCTTCCACAAATCTTAACTTAAGGTTTGAACAAATCAATCAATCAAATTTGCTCATAAGTATTCTTAAAGACTTGTCTCAATTATTCCTTGTAATATTCCATAAAATCTCACACTAATCTGTCCACAAGTCCTCTCTAGAACTTGTCCAAATCTACTCAACAAGTCCTCACTAGAACTTGTCCAAATATGCTCAACAAGTTCTCACTAGAACCTATCCAAATCTAATCAATAAGTCGTCACTAGAACTTATCCAATTCTGCTCTTAATCTGTATTGTAAGCTTTCACAAGTCTTCTCAAAGACTTACCTCAAATTTGCTCAAAAAGTCCACACTAGAACTTGTCCAATCTCATAGAAACATAAAGAGAATTATTAGAGACTCAATATGCTTTACATTCATCACAATGCTCAATCACTTTCAATCACTCTTTTAGAAATATATAGATAATTTTTAGAGACTCAATATGCTTCACATTTAACTTAATGCTTAATCACTTTCAATCAATCTTTTAGAAACATACTGAGAATTGTTAGAGACTCAATATGCTTCACACTCACAAACTCTCAATCACTTTCAATCTCTCTTTTATCACATAAATATATATAGAATTATTAGAGACTCAATATGTTTCACACTCATCAACAATCAACCTCTTTCTCAAATCTATTTAGAATATAGAACAATTTTTTTTATAGAAATTGAACTATCACTTCACACATCCACTTGACTAGGCTCAACCAGCTCTACTCAACCAATCACTCAATAAAATAATCCTTGCTCACAAACCCAAGTCCAAGCATATGAAAACTCTCTCAAATATTTCCAAAAATGCTCATCAACCAATCTCACATAACAATGATACTCATGTTCTTTGCATACCCTTGTTCAAGTTCTTCACTCAACCAATCACTTCAACAACAATGCTTATCAAACAAGGTTTTATCAACAAATATTTATTATAGAAAACCTTGAAGCATTAATTCAAAAAACACACTCAAAAATTCTTAACCAAATAATCATTTCACTCCAACTTTTCATTCACAACTTTCAACAATAACTCACTAGGAAGAATATGCCCATACCTTTTGTTGGATGTAAAGGTGCCTTTAGAAAAACCTGTCTTAATCACAATTTCCTTCTTTACAATTCTAATGGTTAGACACAATAATATCACTTCAACACTTTCTCAAAAATATTCCTTAGACACAAAATAATCATAAATTAATTATGCCTTATAACTTCCTTTTAAAAATAACACTCATCATACCATACATGAAAAAAATATTTTCTTTGATACACCTTATAAACTCCAACTTAAAATAATATCCAACACTTCACAAACACCTTACAACTCTTTCCAACCATTAAAGAAAATGACATCAAAAATTTAATTTGCATAACCCTTATAACTCCCCATGCAACCTTATAAACCAAATATAATGCAAAAATTAATTTTTAATTTTTCAACAACCACTTATGAAATTTTTGGTGCCTAAATTCCAATGCATACCTTGCTTTCCCCAAAAAAGTGGTTTCGACGTGATTCGATCTGCTGTCTCCCTAATGCCTAAGTTCCTTAGCGCTTGGGAGCCCACCACATGGGCTATAGTCCCCACGTGAAGGAAAAATCACTTCATCCACCTTATGCCTCATTCACTTGTTGACTTCTTCAAAGTCCACTACTCTCTCCACTTCGTTGTAGCACGCGTCACAAGCAATTCGTATTAATTTTTGAATGAAGTTATGGTAAGTTCTAAGGTGGGTGGATCCCCCTTTTTATACATGATTTTATTTTTCTCCCACGTCGGTGCTTTTAGTAATTCAAATTAAAATTTGAATTATGATTTTAATAACCCACCTTTGGGTTAAAACATTAATATAAATTAACTTTATAATTAATATTAAAACTAATTAATAATTAATTTACATAACTTAGGTTAAGTAAATTAAATTATAATAAAAATTATATTAATTAATTTAAAACCTCCTTTTATAATATTATAAAAATATTATAATATTATTTACTTGGGCATCTTCTTTTGCACTTTGATCCACATCTGATCTCCTGAAACTAGGCTATCTTTTGCACATATTGGAGAACCTGAAACTGATGTTGCCTACTGATGATGCCACTGAGTGGTGCTAAAAGCTTGACATAAATGACCACTCACTCTTGACATCAATGACAACTTATCTACTCAAAATGTCCAACAATATCCCCCTTTGTCATTTATGGTAATCCAAATTCTTTTTACCAAGCACTTGACCATTTTATTATTATGCTCCTCTTGGGACATTGCTCCCCCTGAATCAATGCTCTCTTATTGAACCAAATATCTCCCCCTTACTCAAATCTCTCCCCTTTTGACATAAATGGTAAAGGATAACCTTTGGGACTTGGGGATAAGAATGAGTCTCTTAGCTTAGCCCCTCCCCCACCTCCTCTTGAGGTGGTTAATTCTAGGGTGGGAGTATTTCTACCACCAATAAGCACTGGTATTTACTTTTATCATCTTTCCTTCTCATTTGATCCTTTTGATTTCTTTGAATGTTCTTCTTTATATCCTTCTCCATATCCATATTCTTGTTCTTGTTCCTATTTGATTCTTGAATGTCTGCTCTACACAACTTTGTTGTATGTCCATAATTGTTATATTTATAACACTTAATGCTATTATTCCTTGAAGGTGCACATATATTGGGATTTATCCTGGTGAAGCCATATCTTTTTTTATCATGAACCCTGCAATTCATTTCCTTGTGACAAAATTGATTACATGAGTAGAAATACCCATGGAAAAGCTGTTTGTTTATGAAATTCCCATTTTCTTGTATTTCGTGTGTCCTACACTTTGAATCAATGTGCCCAAATATGTGACATAAGAAACATCATCCATTGAAACTTCCTTGTCTTGACCTCATTGGTATATTAGTCTCTCTTAACCTATTATGATTGTTGTTCCATAAGTTTCTTCTTTGTGCATTGTTCTTTTCCTTGTTGAACATTTTGTTGTCCAACTCATCCTCATAAGTCTCACTTTCTCTTACACTATCTTCTTCTGAAGTTTCTTCTTCTGAATAACTTGAGGTTGACTCTTCTTATTTCTTTTGAGCTTGTTAAAAACCAAGACCTATTTTATTTTTTGGCCTTCTTTGTACCTTGATCATTTTATCCACAATATTTGAACTCTTTTCAAACTTGTGTAGCTTATCCTTGGATTTTTCTAAATCTTCCCTTAGTAGAGCTACTTCTTGTTCTAACTTTTCACATTCTAAGACCTTTGCTTCTAGCTTATCCTTGAACTTATTTGTCTTATCCATTGACTTGTTTAGATACTCTATAAGATTTTCTCTTTCTTCATCACATTCTTGAAACTGAAATTCAAGTTGGGAGTTTTGATTTCTTACCTTATTTAAAGTTTTAAGAGCATAAATGAGCTCTCCTTCAAGATCAACTCATTTTTTTTATTCTTCCTCTATTTTTTTACCTTTGTCTATATCTTCATTTTCTTTTGACTTGTCTTCTATAAGATCACCTTCTTCTTCTTTTAGTTCCATTAGAAGATTCTCTTCTAGTTGTTCAAGTGTGTCCTCATATTCATCATCATTGAGACTGAAACCATTCCTTGTACAACTATCTTCAATATGTCAAAAATTACCACATCTAAAATACTTGAGAATTATTGGTGACATTTTCTTAACTTCTTTTTCTTCAATAAAAAATAAGACTTCATCTTTATCATTACTTGAAGAACTAGCATCACTATCACTTGAGTACTTACTTGCCTTGTCTGCATAGTAGCTCCTCTTTTGTCCTTTAAAGAACTTCTTTCCTTGTTTGCTTTGTCCATCCTTACCTTTCTTGTGATACCTGAATCTTTCTCATTATCTATTCCTATGATCCTATTTTTCTTAATTATTGTTATTTTTAGCTTCTTGAAAATCATTTGCATAGTGACCATACTTTCCACAATTGAAAAATCTAATTGATTTTGCATCTTTAAATATTCTTGAATATTTATTCCTTCTTCCATAATTTGCTTCTTCATCACTGGATGACTCATTGCTCGATTATGACCTCTTACATTTTGTCTTCTTAATTACTTTAAAGGTTGCTTCCTTCTAAATATTAGGTTCATATTTTTTTCTTAACTCAAAGGCTATGAGAATACCAAGTAACATATCTCTTGTCAAAGAATCACCATATTTTGATTCTTCTATAGCATAAATATTTTCACTAAATATTTTTGGGAGAGATCTTAAGACCTTATCACAAACATATGATTCTTCAACATTAAGTCCAAGTCCTTTCATAACATTAACAACCTCATCAACTCGAAGTATATAAGTACTAATATTTTCTTCATCCTTCATTCTTAACTCATCAAATTATCCTTTGATATTTTGTATCTTTGACTTTTTGACACATTTATCTCCTTCATATATACTTTGCAAATTATACCAAATTCCTTTTGCATCTTTACAATACATAACCTTTATGGACTCTATTCTATGCAAACCTATCAAAATTGCATTCATTACTTTTGAATTGTAATGTTGTAGAAGCTCACCTTCCTTATCTATAGGTGGATCAACTGGTGGTATGTATCAATTTTTAATTGCTTCCCAAATTTCATTACTAAGTGTCATCAGGTGAATCTTCATTCTCATACTCCAATATATATATAATCACTTCCATCAAAGATTGATGTTGAATTATCTGAGGACACATTATTAGAATCCATTGTGTTCTTGAAAGCTTTTTCTTCAAGCTATTAAACTCTTTCAAAGGAACCCACTCTGATACCAATTGAAGAACACAAGCTTATACTGAGAGGGGGGTGAACCGTATAAGACCACATTTTAATTTTCTTTCCAAATCAATATTATGCAATGTATAAATAGTAATATCAACAACAATAATCAAAGTAATGCATAAATCACCACACATAATAGAGACACCAATTTTATGTGGTTCACCCAATGTGGGCTACTCCACGAAGAAATATTTTAATAAAATTTCCTTAATCAATCTCTTGGGAATCATTTCCCTATTACAATATTTATATAAATCTATCCAAAAGATACACCAATACCCTAATCAAGTTCATGGATATCTATCCATAAGAGAACTCCTTTCTCCTCTTGATCTGACTGGTGATCTTCTAGAAGAAGTGTTGTTCCCACTGCTCTGGCTAATGGATATCTATCCACTAAAGACACCTATCCTCACTACCCTATATTATGGATCTCTATCCACTGAATACTGTAATACTCTATACTCTATCACTTTCAAAGCTCTGTCTCAAATATACACTAAAAATAGTACTTCAATCTACCAAAAATATGATATAAACTCTATCTCTGATCTAGCACAAACCTATCCTCAAATATGTACCAAAATCTATCCTAAAATTTTCACTATGATATGTACTAAATACAGTCCTTCGATCTAGCATAAATATATCCTCAATATCTATACTCAAGCCTTAACACAAAGCTTGAACCAATCTTAAATTAACTTTGCTAGATCTGCCCCAAACCTTAACTCAAGGTTTAAACAAATCAATCAAACAAATCTGCTCACAAGTCTTCTTAAAGAATTATCTCAATTTTACCTTGTAAGCTTCCAAAAAATATCACACTAATCTATCCACAAGTCCTCTCTAGAACTTGTCCAAATATGTTCAACAAATCCTCACTAGAACTTGTCCAAATCTGCTCAACAAGTTCTCACTAGAACTTGTCCAAATCTGCTCAATAAGTCCTCACTAGAACTTATCCAATTATGCTCTCAATCTGTATTGTAAGCTTCCACAAAGCTCACATAAATCTATCCACAAGTCTTCTCAAAGAATTACCTCAAATTTGCTCAATAAGTCCACACTAGAACTTTTCCAATCTCATAGAATTATAAAGAGAATCGTTAGAGACTCAATATGCTTCACATTCATCACAATGCTTAATCACTTTCAATCACTCTTTTAGAAACATATAGATAATTGCTAGAGACTCAATATGTTTCACATTTACCTTAATGCCCAATCATTTTCAATCACTCTTTTAGAAACATACAAAGAATTATTAGAGACTCAATATTCTTCACACTCACAAACTCTCAATCACTTTCAATATCTCTTTTACAGAAGCATATAGAGAATTTTTAGAGACTCAATATGTTTCACACTCATCAACAATCAATATTTTTGTCAAATCAATTTAGAATATAGAACAATTTGTTTCATAGAACTTGAACTATCACTTCACACATCCACTTGACTAGGATCAACCAACTCTACTCAACCAATCACTCAATGAAATAATCCTTTCTCACAAACCCTATTCCAAGCATACAAACACTCACTCAAATATTTATAACAATGCTCATCAACCAATATCACATAACAATGATACTCATGTTCTTTGCAAATCCTAGTTCAAGTTATTCACTCAACCAATCACTTCAACAACAATGCTTATCAAACAAGGTTTTATCAACAACTCTTTATTCCAAAAAATCTTGAAGCATTAATTCAAAAAACACACTCAACAATGCTTAACCAAACAATCATTTTCACTCCAAATTTTCATTCACAACTTTCAACAACCACTCACTAGGAAGAATATTCTCATACCTTTTTTTGGATGTAAAGGTGCCTTTAGAAAACCTGTCTTAATCATAATTTCCTTCTTTCCAATTCCAATGGTTAGACACAACAATATCACTTCAACACTTTCTCAAAAATATTTCTTAGACATAAAATAATCACAACTTAATTATGCATTATAAATTCCTTTTAAATATAACACTCATCATACCATACATGAAAAAAATAATTTCTTTGATACACCTTGTAAACTTCAACTTAAAATAATATCCAACACTTCACAAACACCTTACAAATATTTTGAACCATTAAAGCAGATGACATCAAAAATTTAATTTGCATAACCCTTATAACTCCCCATGCAACCTTATAAACCAAATATAATGTAAAAATTAATTTTTAATTTGTCAACAACCACTTCCAAAAATTTTGGTGCCTAAATTCCAATGCATACCTTGCTTTCCCCAAAAAATGGGTTTCAGCGTGATTCGATCCACCATCTCCCTAAGGCCTAAGTGCCTTAGTTCTTGGGAGCCCACCACGTGGGCTATAGTTACCACGTGAAGGAAAAAACTCTTCCTTCACCTTATACCTCGTGCACCTTTTGACTTCTTCAAGGTCCACTGCGCTCTCCACTTCGCTATTGCATGCGTCGTAAGAAATTTACATTAATTTTTGAATTAAGGTATGGTAAGTTCTAAGGTGGGTGGATCCCCCTTTTTATACATGATTTGATTTTTCTCCCACGTCGACACTTTTAGTAATTTGAATTAAAATTTGAATTATGATTTTAATAACCCACCTTTGGGTTAAAACATTAATATAAATTAACTTTATAATTAATATTAAAACTAATTAATAATTAATTTACATAACTTAGGTTAAGTAAATTAAATTATAAATTAATTAATAATAAAAATTATATTAATTAATTAATAATAAATTTAAAACCTCATTTTATAATATTATATATATTATAATATTATTTACTTGGGCATCTTCTTTTGCACTTTGGTCCACATATGATCTCATAAAAACCAGGCTATATTTTGCACATATTGGAGAACCTAAAACTGATGCTGCCCACTCATGTTGCCACTGACTAGTGCTGAAAGATTGAAATTAATGACCGCTCTGAAGAAATTTACTCTAAAAAATTCTAGAATAATAGTGCAGAAATAACTAATACAAAATAAAATTAACAACACACGAAATACATGCACATATAACACAAGATATTTAACCTAGTTCAACCAATATGGGCTAATCCATAAAACAAGAGTCACACCTCCTTTGATATTATTTTCACTCCTTACCCGTAATGGGACATTACAATCAATATAAAGGAAAATCTTACAACCTTAAACCACAAAGTGGTATTAGAATACCGTGGGCATAATACCATGGGCTAAAACCGCCCACACCCACCAACCATCGGAATCCTGGAAACTGCTTCGCAAATCGCTCTGGAATTAGGTGTGTTTTAATAAATATTATTTGTTATAAGGATTAAGGTGTCATTATCATTGAATGCACCCTTATCCAAAATATATCATGTAATGCCTATTTCAGATAAGGGTGTATTTAATGATAATGACACCTTAATCCTTACAAAAACTAACATTTATTAAAACACACACCAAATTCCCTATCAAATACCTAAGTATAAATCTTTCCAAGTGATACATGCATTATAGCCAAACTATTATAATATCACTATGTGGTGGTTTTGTAATAGAATTGGAGATGGTTTCAATCCCATATAACCATTTAAGAAAAAAATTTACTTTAAATCCATAAACAATAAATCATGAGAGAAACTCTCATTAATATGTCTTATTCACTTTCACAATAGTATTTCATGATGTTGATACTGTTTGAAATCAAGGCTTGTTCTCATATTGAAACATACCGTATATCGAATTCAAATCCTTATAAATTAAAATAATGTTCCTTAATAAAAGAGAACTATCTAATAATGATAATACCCCAAACATTGAGACAATGTACTTATAAAAACTATTTTTCTCTCAAATTAACTTTACACTTTAAGGGTATGGATTAGTACACTTGATATTTTAATTATGTTTCATAGGAACTTTTCTTGATATTTGGGTTTCAAATTGGAGATGTGTCTCATTTTCCATCATAAAGTACATCTTGCCATCCTAAAAAAATATTTCACCATCCCCATCCCAAAATTTTTTGGACCACAATATTTGAATCAAAATAGAACATCATCAAACTAATAGAGTAACAATTCAAATTATTTAACTCAATAAAAATAAGTTATATCCATTTCTTTAAAAATTGATATTTGATGGCAAAGCTTAGTTTATTCATTCATTGATGTAAGGACCTATTTAATACATGCTTTATCATTATGATTAATGATTGTTGCAAATAATAAAATAGATGCAATCAAGGATATTGATACAAACAATACTTCTATCTAAAATAATGCAATAAAGTATTACTACCATCACTAACAAATTATGTAACATCATTTTCAAAAATAAGTATTCAATTACCTAGACAAGCATGAACATTTATTATTATTTTAGTGGATTGTACATTATTTCAAATACACTATAGATTTTGTCATAATTTGTTGTAGGTCAACCTTTTTTGCTTATACTAATAAAAATTTGAGACTTGAGACAAGGACCTATGTCAAACACATTGTACACTATTCTCAAGTTTTAAATAGTAGTAAAATCAAGATTTCCTCTAATAGGTGTCATTTTTATTAGCAAAGTTATAAGCAACCATGCAATTTTTTTATCCAATTCCTTATCCAAACATCTATGCTTTCTAATCATCTACAAAGAAGGAAAACATGAAAAAGATATAATAATAAATTCAATCCAAATTATGCTTATAATAAAGTAAAATCCTTTTTCTAAATTCTTATATATATAAAATATCCTTAATTTAAATGATAAATAGTTTGCTAGAATCACTATTCACAATTTGGGGTACTACGAAAATGTGATTCTTACCCTTATTTTATCCTTGAAAACATCTCTATAAAATTCATTGTATGGAGTTTCGCCTTCTCTCCTCTTCTATTTTCAATATACATATTTAAAGCTTATACCTTTGAAAATATTTTCTCATAAAAATTTGAATAAGAAAAATGACAACTAAACTCTATTCAATTCTACCTTACTATGATTATTTAATTCAAACAATTAGTAATAAAGCAATAAACCTCACTAAAAGTTTAGTTAAATATTTAATCAAGCTTAATGATAAACCTATATTCATAAGATAATTTTTATGAAAGAGTTGGCACACCTAATGAAATAAAACTAGGCCTTCAAAAACATCAAGAATACATATGAAATAAATTTATGGATGAAACTTATGACAAAATTAAAAATAATAAATATATAGAAAAAACAACATTTCAAAAGATAATAAAAAGATTTTGAACTTTTACCATTACTGATTTTTTTCACTTGATAAATTTCAAAACTACAAAATTCCAAATACACATTCAAATCTAAAAATGATAAAATCATACACCATAATCCATCATATATTAAAACTTTGTTTTATAAACTATTTTGATATTTAAAACACATTAAAATCTTTTCATAAATCATTACTTTAAAAATAAATAAATACTATTGGTCATATAAACTATTTTAGTGGGACATTACTAACATATAAATATTCTTTAAATTAAACTTAACCTCAATCATGTATGCATGAAATAAACAACATATGTGTCATACAATTTAAGGCCCATTCAATTGACTTACTTTTGGACTTCGTTCCACACGTATCTTCTCATGTCTGTTCTCATTCAAGCTTGTCATTAATGAATATACGTCAATGATGATTGATTTAGAGAGGAACAAAGGAAAACAACGCTACCAATTACAATAATGAATACACATTAATTACAATAATGAATAGATGCTTGATTTAAGACAGACAGAAAGAACAAGCAATAGTATAAACTTAAACGTCGTCGAACAATATACATACCAATCAACTTTAAGCCATACCAATCAACTTTAAGCCAGACACAAAGAACAAGCGATAGTATAAACTTAACCCATTAAAAAATTTTGATTTTCAAAGAAAATGTTGTCAAACAATATACATACCAATCAACCATAATTATGAAATGAGGGTGGGGTCTTATCAGTAGAAGGAATTTAATTGAAAAAAGAGCAAAAAAAAAAAAAACAAACTAGTAGTTATCCTCCAATTCACCCTTAAAACAAAAGAGGTCGGGAGAAAAAGAACTCACACAGAACGAAGATTCAAGGATAGCCCTCCATATCATTATAATGTATGTGGATATCTGATTGGGTAAGTCGTTTAAAATTGTTATTCGGATCGACAATGGCTTATCTATATCCGCAACGTTACTCTATTCTGCATACATTGTAGATACTGTTTTATGGATGTCTTTACAATTCTCCTTGAGGGCATGGCGTCTAAACAGTGTTTGAAGAGAAGGACTTTTATTCTTATCGAAGTATATACTATTTCCGCCACCTGATGACGAAGCTTTGATTGCCATACTAGGACCTCAGAATAAACTATTCTGATGATGAATAAAAAATGACATTATATAAAAATAAAATATATATATCTATAAACGTCAGAGTTATCAATCTCGAGGCGCTTATCTCACCTTAACTCTTAATATCCGTGCATAATTTTTTTATGTCAACTTTTTTAATAAAATATTAATATTGTTTAGGACGTGGCTGACCTACGTGGCTGCCATTGTAGGAAGCCCATCGGGGTAATTACCTTTCAAGGCATACGTAATACAATCCCAAGGGTTGTCACATAAATATCACTCAAGTCGCATAGATTTCATACTGTTCACACATGATCATGCCTCTCCTTCTAAATCAGAGTTCATTTACAGCAGCCAATTGATAACCAAATAATTTTTTATGTTATCACATTTGAAAGAGAATAAGATGACAAAAAAGTGATCAGTCCATTTTCACGCAACAGTCTAATCTATTTAAGAAAATAATATCGATAATGAAATAACATAGGCAAGAAGCAACAAATCTCTCTTCAAATAATAGGAAAAAAAAAACAAACTCAGGTTGCCACAAATGACATATTTCAACTACTTTCCCCATCACAATTTTCTATGTTTTCCTTTCCTGTCCTTTATTTATATCCTCCTTCACATTGGGAGGGACACAGTACCAAGACCTGCGTCTACGTAGTGATAGGCTCCTGCTTTTCCATTACAAGGTCTCAGTCAAACGAACATCGCTGCATCCTTTATTTAATTTTATATTTCCTGTGAATTTCATTTCTGTGGTTAGTCTATACAAACTAAGGGGAAGACAAAGACGTGTATTTCATTGTTTTTTAGAGTCACGGTGTGCTTGCCAAGTCTAGGTGCACCTCAAGAGGCTCTACAGTGTCTATTGGGCTCGAACCAATTAATCTTAAAAGACTTGAACCCTAAGCCTTTGACTAGCATGATCAAAGTGCATTAAAAATTACAAATTAGACATGACCATAAGCATTATTATGTAAGATCATCAAAAACAATAAAAACATTTTGCATTTGCATAACACATAAAAAGATAAAAATGAAGTATGCTATTACTCTCGAGAAAAAGTACATATGCAATCATCATATATTTAGACCATTCAAAATATGTAAAATCACATGCATTAAGTTTTTTTTTTCATCCTCGTGGAAGACCTAGCGTTCTGTTTATAATTTACCACCTGGACGACCTAGCGTTTTGTTTATAATTTACCACACATAACAGGGTGCATAAGTAGTAAGTACAAATGAATTATTTAAGAAGTAAGAAGGTCAATACTCACACATATGTTTCTAATTGAATTCGTTTGTTTTTTATATTTCCTAATGTGTTATAGCAAGATTACAAAAACACCCATGTCTCTACTAGATATTAATAAGAATAAGAGTTACCCGAAAGGATCTACATGGTAAGTATTTTTTAATTGAATTCGTTTGTTTTTATATTTCCTAATGTGTTATAGCAACATTAGGGTAAACTTATCATTTTTTAAACAAAAACAAATAGCCATTTAATAGGTTTAATAGACTGAAATAGGTTTTATTATTATTATATAATAGTATTATAACATTGGTATATATATAGGTCCGAGGTGTAGATCAATTGGTTCATCCAAACCCATAAGGGATGCGGAGGTCCAAGGTTCAAATCTCGGGAGGTCCAAGGTTCAAATCTCGGGCTTCGCTGACTGAACGCTTGTCCCTTTCTTGGTGTTTTCAACGGCGTAAAAGGTTTAAAATGATTGTGACATGGTGGTTATAAGGGCGGACTGCATGAAGATTTGTGTGGCGGACTGCATGAAGATTTGTGTCGCGGCTTCTGGGGCGGACAACGCAGAATACTGTGGCGGCCATAAAAGCTGGACAGCCTATCCGGATTCATGGCGGCTACCGATTCCACCGTATAAATTCAAAAATAAAAAATAAAAAATATTGGTATATATATATTTTAATTGAGTTAATGCTCTGCCCTTTAATAAGCCTTTAATAAGGTAGTCAATACTTTTACATATATTCTGGTTGATTTTACTTTTTACATTTTGAATTTCACATATAAATATATTAGATGTTAATAAGAATGAGTGTTTCACCCACATGTTGTGTTGTAGGTGATTTAGAGAGGGTAAGAAAATCCTCTAAAGAAGGTCCTTAGTTCGAATCTCCATCCTACCAAACACACATAGGGTACCCAAAATCTAGTTAATAATGTTGAATTGACTCCCAAGTGATTTTGATGGTGTAAAACCTTGGTTTCTCATGCCAAGTTGACCCTACAAAAGATTTTTCACTAAATTAAAAAAAAAAAGTTTCGAGCCTATCAACAAGAAGGTTGCCTTACAAGGGGTTTTAAAAAAAAAAAATCCACGAAGGAATCTACATGGTAATTACTTTTCCATTAAATTTATTTCTTTTTACAAGGGGTTTTTCACTAAATTCAAAAAAAAAAAATCCATATGGTAATTACTTTTCCATTAAATTTGTTTCGTTTTAATATTTTTTAATGTTTTATAGGAACATTAGAGAAAGCTTATCAAACAACGAGGTTGCCCCTCAAGGATTTTTTCACTAAATTAAAAAAAAATAGAGTTCCATGAAGGAATCTACATGGTAATTACTTTTCCATTGAATTTGTTTCTTTTTAATATTTTTTAATGTTTTATAGCAATTAGAGCAAGCTTATCAAATCTTTTACTTTTAAATGATTGATTTTACTAAAATTTATATTAGAACAAAAACAAGTAGTCATTTAATAGGTTATCTTATTATTACTATATAGTAGTATTATAGCACTTAGTATATATATCTTCTTAAAATATTTAAAATTGGGTCTTGTTTTGAAAAGTCAAAAAATTTACCGGTTGAGTTGATGTCTTTTGATAAGGTAACAAATATATATATATATATATATATATATATATATATATATATATATATTGGTTACATAGGAGAGTTTGTCACATCCACACTATTTTTAGTATGTCACAAGTGTAGGATTCAAACTACGTGGATGTTTTCTTCTACCAAACCTATTCCGTTTCGTTATTGTTGATCCAATGTGAAGAGGACCATTGGTTGCTCAGGATTCATACCATCATCGTGAGTCTAATGCCACGAAACCTAGATTTATTTTTTTGTATGAGACATAGTTTGTCAATACTTTTTCATTGATTCTATTTGATTTTACTTTTTATATTTTGAATTTCACATATTAAAATTATTATAAATATATTAGATTTTAATGAGAATGAGAGTTCTATGAAAGGATCTACATGGTAAGTACTTTTCCTTTGATTTTTTAGATTTTTTTTTAATGTTTTATAACAACGTTAGGGTAAAATTATCAAAAATTTTACTTTTAAATATATTAGAACAAAATCAAACAGTCATTTAATAGGCTATATAGGAGTGAAGTGGATCTTATTATTACCATATAGTAGTATTATAACACTTGGTATATATATCTTCTTACAATATTTAAACTTGGATCTAGCTAATACGATATCCTTTGATAAGGTAGCCAATACTTTTGCATTGATTCTATTTGATTTTACTTTTTACTATTTGAATTTCACATATTAAAATTATTATAAATATAATTTTATTAATAATTATAAGGAATTACCGGTAGACCACACTCATGGGATATCGATGATGTGATCCCATGGTGGATGTGTGTAAGAAGTATTACTCATAAAATAATTATAAACAACTCTATCAAATTCAAAGTTTTATATTACAATTAAAATTAGTTTGTCATCTCTACTTTTTTTTTTTTTAAGTAGAAAAGTGAGGTGAATTAAACTTGGATATTTGTTAAAAAGGCCCCTTCTAGTGAATTTAACTTGGATCTTCGTTAATAGTCTTGAATTAAACTTGGATATTTTTTAAGAGGATCCAATGAATTTTTTCTATTATGGTGTGCAGATATATATATTTTTGTTTAAAAGCTGGAAACCATCTCTATCATATCACGGGCATGGTTCAAATCCTAAAATCTACCACTATAATCCACTTTTTATTTTTTACATTGTTAATAGTTTCTGACATATCACAATAATGGACATGGTTCAAATCCTGAAAGCTACCATATAGCCTCTGCCCCACCTTGGTAAGAATTTTACTTCAAGTGAAGGGGACCCTAGAGGGAATTGGGATTGGGATTGGAACCATCAACTTTAAGCTGGAAAACACTCAACACAAACCCGTCAGTCTACTACCTCCACCCTATCAACACACATATTTACTACATTACATCTTTAAATACATCCTATAAAAATTCAACAACTAAGTCATAGAGTCCTAAAAGTATTACAATTTATATTAAATAAATTAAAATACTATTAGAGAATCATTTAGTCTAATTATTTTAACCAAATAAATCCTTCACTTTTTATTTTTATTTTTCTATCATGAATTTATACTTATACATAAATAAAACTATAAGGAAAGATCTTATTAGCTATACCAATAATTAAACAAATTATTATAATGTGTATGACACTACAACCTCATGTTCACCATCCCATCTTGCTCAATAATATATCCTCTATCTATAGACCAATTTTATTTTATGAGGCTATTTGTTTCATTATTATTAATTTACCTATTTGGATCACCATTTTCTATCTATTATTTCTCTCATCTATGATGCCATCCAAACTCATAGTTGACTAATGATACCTTCTAGCCATTATTTAAACTATGATACCATTTAATAAGTTATTATCATTTTTGTGATAAATTATACTATTAAAATAATGATGTAATGTTACATAATGGTTTCCATTAATAGGTTTCCTGAATTATTTTTAGTCATGAATTTATCATGATGAGATGTACTATCAAGAAGGCCTATTATTAAAAAATTGATGAGGAAACCATTTATTTTGATGATAAGGAAAAAATAGTTTCTAAGTTCATTTACATTCTAATTTCATATAATTTAGTTTAGATCTTCATATAAGGTTTAATGGATTTAACTACTTTCATTAATATATAAGATATTATTTTTTAAGAAAGTAATTATTGAATATTTATTTTAGAGAATTTAATCAAAATATCCATAAATATATCTAAGAACACCATAAGGGTAATCATGTCTTCTTAACATATGAATTTAAAATCTGCATAAACATACATAACATTAATCTTTCTTTAGTTTTTACTACATAGTTACAAATAAAGGTAGTCAATATCAACTATATGCTTCAATTGCTTTCATGTTTATTCTATTATGTTAATAATATTTATAACCTTTAAAAAATCGTGTATTATGCTACATACAATGATAATTCATGCTAACTAATACATAATATGATCATATTTAACCAATAAAATTATCATGGATATTGTTTCTATTATGCATATGCACATTTAATGATAATCCAATTATAGTATTCCAATAACATTGATCATGAGTGGATTTTAGAAATGTATAATATCCATACATAAGGGTAATGCAATAATATATTTAGCTTTAAATTATTGAAATGGATATTAGAGCATGCATAAATATTATACATTATAATGACATCTTAATGTTGCATATAATTTATTGTAAAAGATACCAATAATGCTTTTTAACACTAACAATTATATCATAGGATTACAATAATTTGGTGTACCTTACTCTACCTCATAGGATGATGAAAAATTCAATTTATATGAATAGTTATTATAAAATTTTATGCTAAAAGAAGTTAATATATTATTATATTTTTTAAAATCACTATGAAAATAACGTATTCTTAGACTACTTTACATTCTTTGACTAGTATACCATTAAACTATTTCCACAAAATATTGATTCTTTGCATGTAATTTAAGTCAAATTAGTAAGATCTATTTTATGCATTATAGAATATTAATGATCTTCTATTTCATATATTTAGCAATGTCAAAGAATATAAAAGAGCAAAAGCATATCCCTTCTCTAATCAACTTTCTATTTCAAACTATCTTTAGGGTTTGATGAGTTTTACACATTAAACCAAGGCTCCAATCCCATGGAAAATTTTAACAAAGGATATTAGCTCAATTGATTTAATTTCTTAAATTTTAAGGCAAAGACCTAAGTATAAATATTGCCAAGTGATACATGTATAATAGCCAAGATATTATAATATCACTATGTGATGGTGTTGTAATACAAGTGGAGATGATTTCAATCCCATATAATTGTTTAAGAAAAAATAATAATTTAAATCCATAAACAATAAATCATGAGAGAAACACTCATTAATATGTCTCATTCACTTTCACAATAGTATTTCATGATGTTGAGACTGCTTGAAATGAAGGTCTGTTCTCATATTAAAACATACCATATATCGGGTTCAAATCGTTATAAATTAAAATAATGTTCCTTAATAAAAGATAACTATCTAATAATTATAATACCCTAAACATTGAGACAATGTACTTATAAAAACTATTTTCCTCTCAAATTTACTTCACGCTTTAAAGGTATGGATTAGTACACTTGATATTTTAATTATGTTTCATAGGAACTAGTATTGATATTTGGGTTTCATATTGGAGATGCGTCTCATTTTCGTATAAAGATATCTTTCCATCATAAAATTCATCTTGCCATCCTAAGAAATTATTTTGCCATCCCCATCCCAAAGTTTCATGGACCACAGTATTTGAACCAAAATAGAACATCACCAAATTCATAGAGTAACAATTCAAATTATTTGAACTCAATAAAAATAAGTTATATCTATTTTTGTAAGAGCCTATTTAATACATGATGCAATAAGATATATTGATACAAATGATGCTCCTATCCAGAATAATGTAATAAAGTATTACCAACATCACTAACAATTTATGTAACATCATTTTTAAATATAAATATTCAATTACCTAGACCAATACGAATATTTATCATTATTTTAGTGGATTGTATAGTATTTCAAATACACTATATAATATACATTTGTTAGATTTGGTCATCATTTATTGTAGGTCAACCTTTTTTTCTTATACTAACAAAATATTGAAACTTGAGACAAGGACCTACCTTAAACACATTGTACAATATTACTCAAATTCTAAATGGTAGTAAAAATGAAATTTCCTTTAATAGGTGTCATTTTAGTAGCAAAGTTAAAGCAATTATGCAAAAAAAAATTATCCAATTTTATTTATATTTTATCCAAACATCTATTCTTTCTAATCATCCACAAGGAAGGAAAAAAATAGAAAAAACCTAATAATAAATTCAATCCAAATTATGCTTATAATAAAATAAATTTTCTAAATTTTTATTTATATAAAATATGTTTAATTTAAATGATAAATAATTTGCTAGAATTACTATTCACAATTTGAAATACTATAAAATTGTGTTTCTTACCCTTATTTTATCTTGAATTACTTATTTTATCTTCTCATGTCTCTTCTCATTCAAGCTTGTCATTAATGAACACAAGTCAATGATAATTTAAAGAGGAACAAAGGAAAGAAACGCTGCCAATTACAATAATGAATACACATTAATTACAGTAATGAATACACATTAAGTAGATGTTTGATTAAAGTCAGAGAGAAAGAACAAGCGATAGTATAAACTTGATTTAAGGCAGGCAGAAAGAACAAGCGATAGTATAAACTTAACCCATTAAAATATTTTGATTTTCAAAAAAACGTTGTCAAACAATATACATACCAATCAACTTTAAGGCAGAGAGAAAGAACAAGCGATAGTATAAACTTAACCCATTAAAGTATTTTGATTTAAAAAAAAAAAACGTTGCCAAACAATATACATACCAATCAACTTTAAGGCAGAGAAAGACCAAGCGATAGTATAAACTTAACGCATTAAAATATTTTGATTTTCAAAAAAACGTTGTCAAACAATATACATCAACTTTAAGGCAGACAGAAAGAACGAGCGATAGTATAAACTTAACCCATTAAAATATTTTCATTTTCAGGAAATTGTTGTTAAACAATATACATAGCAAGCAACCATAATTATGAAATGAGGGTGCGGTCTTATCACTAGCAGGAATTTTATTGAAATAAGAGCAAAACGAAAAAAACAAACCAGTAGTTATCCTCCAATTCACCCTTAAAACAAAAAGAGGTCGGGAGAAAAAGACCTCACATAGAACCAAGATTCAAGGGTAGACCTCCAGATCATTATAATGTATGTGGATATCTGATTGGGTAAGACGTTTAAAATTGTTATTCGGATCGACAATGGCTTATCTATATCCGCAACGTTACTCTATTCTGCAAACATTGTAGATACTGTTTTATGGATGTCTTTACAATTCTCCTTGAGGGCATGGCGTCTAAACAGTGTTTGAAGAGGACTGTTATTCTTCTTTACAATTCTCCTTGAGGGCATGGTGTCTAAACAGTGTTTGAAGAGGACTGTTATTCTTATCGAAGTATATACTATTTCCGCCACCTGATGACGAAGCTTTGATTGCCATTCTAGGAAGATAGTGACCTTACAATTAGCTATTCTGATACATGAAAAACAATTGACATTGATATTAAAATTACCTTACAAGGCATACGTAATACAATCCCAAGGGCTGTCGAGATCCAAAACAGTATCACTCAAGTTGCATATATTTCATGCTGTTCATGCTTCTCCTTGTAAATCAGAGTTGATTTAAAGTGCCGATTGATAGCCAAATAAATTTTTATGTTATCACATTTGAAAGAGAATAAGATGGCAAAAAAGTGATCAGTCCGTTTTCACGCAATAGTCTTTTCTATTTAAAAAAATAACATTTATAATAAAATAACATACACAAGAAGCAACAAATATGAATAGAAAAAGAAACAAACACAGGTTGCCTTGATATCAGAAGCCACAAATGACATATTTCAATTACTTTCCCCATCACAATTTTCCATGTTTTCCTTTCCTGTCCTTTATTTCTATCCTCCTTGACATTGAGAGGGGCACAAAGTTCCAAGACCTGCGTCTACGTAGTGATAGGCTCCTGCTTTTCCATTACAAGGACTCGGTCAAACGAACATCGCTGCATTCGTTTATTTAGTTTGTAATTAGTCGATACAAACTAAAGGGAAGATAAAGACGTGTATTTCATCGATTTTTAGAGCCATGGCGTGCTTGCCAAGTCTAGGTGCACCTCAAGAGGATCTGCAGTGTCTATTGGACTCGAACCTATTAATCTTAAAAGACATGAACCTTAAAGGTGAGTGCTTAGCGGAGTTGGTGTGAGGTGAATTCTAAAGAGTGAGTGATTAGACGAGTTGATGTGAGGCGACCAGTTGAGGAATGTGAGTCGGATAGTGACACAGCTCCAGTTCAAATCACATTGGTTTACCATAAACCTTTCAAGGGTGAATGCCTAATCGAGTTGATGTGAGGCGACCAGTTGAGGAACGTGGGGTCCATGTAATTCCTGCTCATATCACACTAGTTTACCATAAACCTTGGTCCACCTTTGTACCGTAAGTGCAAAAGGTGAGCCTGGCTCCGACGGAAGGTCCATAGTTGTAAACCTTTGCAATACAAAGAGGGACAAAAAAAAATCTCTTGTGACTTCCCTCTAGATACTGGTATATCCATGGTTCAAACCTTTGCAATGCAAAAAGGGATGCAAAAAAATCTCTTGTGGCTTCCCTCTAGATACTGGTATACCCAGATGGGATGGCATTGTTGATCACCTAAAAGTGCCTCTTGAGATTTCTTTATAAGCTAAAAGTTTTAAGGATGAGTGTCTAATCGGATGGTGTGAGATAGTTAGTTGAGGAACTTGATTTGTACAGTATGAATCCATGTAACTCCAGTTAAAATCACATTGGTTTATCATAAACCCTTTTAACGGTGAGTGCATACCCGAATTGGTGTGAGACGACCAATTGAGGAACGTGATCCGCATGGTGCAGATCCATGCAAGTGGGGTTCAAATAAACCCTTTTTGGGACTTAAAAAATTAAGTAGTCATTTATTATTACCATGTAATAGTGTTATAACACTTGGTATATATATCTTCTTAGAATATTTAAACTTGTGTCTCCTTTTGGAGAGTAATAGAATTTTTTGGTTGACTTGATGTTATTTGATTTTACTTTTTACATTTTGAACTTCACATATTCAAAGTTTTATATTATGATGCAGAGCCTATCTTTAGAGGGTTTTTTTAAAGAAGTTTTGAAATAATTTTTTTATTATTCAAAATGGAATTCTTTGACGTAAAAATAATTTGTCAAAAATGGTAATTATTAAAAAAGACAAATTTTGATGAAAAAATAATTTGCCGAAAATAGTAATTACTTAAAAAAACTGTTTTTGGTGGAAAAATCAATTTTACGAAAATAGTAATTTTTTAATTTTTAGGGCTTTAAGCTTTACAATTTTCTTTTAGGGTTTCTTTTAGGGCTTCAATATTTAGGGTTTCTTTGGGGATATATATTCCCTTAGTATTGCATTATAAAATGGGGAAGTGAATCCAAGAATGAGAAAATAAATTATTTATTGGTGTATTTTCATGTACTGTAGTTTTTATGTGAATGAAGGGTTTAATGATTATTTCCATTTATTACAGTTTTTATGTAAATAGAGAGTTTTATTTATTATTTTCATTTATCGTAATTTTTATGTAATGGGAGGTATTTTGTTTTGATCTCTTGCAGTTGGATTTACATAATTTGGTATTAGAGCAAGTTGGATCTTGTTGGGAGGAGAAAAGAGAAGAGAAAAAAAGAGAAAAGGAGAGGAGAGCAAAGAGGCTCCAAGAAAATTGGCACGTTGTGCAGTGCTTGCAGAAGGTTTGTAAAACCTTGGAGAATGAAATTGGCACTCTCTGTAGTGCTTGCAGGAGGTTTTTTTATGTAAAGCCTTAGAGAAAGAGATTGGCACTTTGTGTAGTGCTTGTAGAAGGTTTGTAAAACCTTGGAGAAATAAATTGACACTCTATGTAGTGCTTGCAAGAGGTTTTTTATGTAAAACCTCATAAGGAGGAATTGACACTTTGTGTAGTGCTTGCAGAAGGTTTGTAAAACCTTAGAGAAAGAAATTGGCATTCTGTGTAGTGCTTACAGGAGGTTTTTTTCATGTAAAACCTCAAAGGAAGAAATTGGCATTATGTGTAGTGCTTGTAGGAGGTTCAAGATATAGAACCTCGAAAAGATATTGGTACTTTGAGGAATACTTGCAGATGTGTGGTCCTATATGGAGAGAAATTATGAGTTTGATCAAAGGAACTCGCAGGAGCAGAGTTATTTTTAACCAGAGGAGAATGATGCAGGAGCCTATCTTTAGAGGGTTTTTTTTTAAAGAAGTTTTGAAATAATTTTTTGATTACTCAAAATGAAATTCTTTGATGCAAAAATAATTTGCCGAAAATGATAATTACTAAAAAAGATAAATTTTGATAAAAAAATAATTTGCTGAAAATAGTAATTACTTAAAAAGACAGTTTTTGGTGGAAAAATCAATTTTACAAAAATAGTAATTTTTTAATTTTTAGAGCTTTAAGCTTTAGAGTTTTCTTTTATGGCTTCAAGATTTAGGGTTTTATTTTAGGGTTTATTTGGGGATATATATTCCTTTGGTATTGCATTGTAAAAGGGGGAAGTGAATCCAGGAATGAGATAATAAATTATTTATTGGTTTATTTCCATTTACTGTAGTTTTTATGTGAATGGAGGGTTTTAGTGATTATTTCTATTTATTGCAATTTTTATGTAAATGTAGGGTTTTACATATTATTTCTATTTATTGCAATTTTTATGTAATGGGAGGTATTTTGTTTTGACCTCTTACAACTAGCTTTACATCATATTATAATTAAAATTATTTAGTCATCTCAAGGGTGATTGTGTAGCCTAGTTTATGTGACATAGCTAGATGATGAATGTGATCTATATAGTGTGGAACCATGCAACTCTAGTTCAAATTACACTGGTTTATTATAAATCCTTTCAAGTCCCCAAGGGCTAGGTGGATTGGTAAGATGTTGGCCACTTACCAAGAGGAGACCTGGGTTAAAACTTCAGGGGTATGCCTAATTAGGGTAAAGGTAGTAGTTTGACTTGAGTCCATTAAGTATATGTTAGCTTGATGATGACAATACCAACCGCAAGCCATTAGGGGTATCCCTCACTTTGGATCATTTTTACCAAGGTGAAATAGAGGTTATAGTGGTAGCACCATGATTTGATGCTACGATCAGAGGCAATACGACTTGAGATTTCGATAAGTTGTTAAAAAGTAAAGGTAGTTATCAATTCCTTTATGTATAAGAAAATTAGTTAGTCATATTTACCTAATTTGTTTAAGAGGTTGAAAGGCCGAGGCATATTAGGGACCACCTTTATTTTGAATTGAACAAGAATCTCCATGAAGAGGGCACAATGAATTTTTCTAATCCTGAAAGCTACCACTATCACAATCACAGACATGGTTCAAATCCTAAAAGCCACCACTATAGTCCTTGCCCCACCTTGGTAAGAATTTTAATCATGAGAAGGATCCTAGAGGTGATTGATATTTGAACTACCAACCTCAAGCTGGTAAGCACTCAATAAAAATTGGTTGGTCTACTACCTCAACTTTATTCGGACACATATTTACTATATTACATTATCTTCTTAGTAGGAGAAAATTTGTAAACCATATATTTTTATCATTCAAACTTTAATTCAACCTAATATGTTTGGTAGATTATTTTTTCCATTTATAAAGTAAAATTTATTTTTCAAAAGAAAGGATTTTTCACACAAATATGCTTATTGTAAGAATTTATGAAATTTAATTATATTAAAAATAGTTATTTTTCATGGAATTTAATTGTATTAGAATTTTTAAAATAATCTCTATCCAACTTTTATTGGGGCTACATCCATCAAAACATTATAACATTAAGTTTGTTATTGATATTTTTATAATAAGCTCTATGTTTCTTCTATTGGACCACTCTTATCAATATTTTAAAATATTAAAATTGTTATTAGGTTAATTAAACCGTATCCCTGTGTCTTTGGTAAGGTTTACCTTACCTTCCCTCGCTCAACACTCGATTAATCTCACAGAACATAAATATAACAACGATAGAGAAGACAGTGGATATGTAAACACAAATCAACGAAGAATGATTTTACTGTAAAAGAAATAAGCCGCTAGGAGGGCAGATCCCGCCGTAAAGGCAAATATGCGAGAACGCAAATGAAATATTAAAAACGAAAAGATGATATCCTAAGAACTACACATTTGGATAACTAAATACACTTGGATAATATTGTAGAACATAGTCGACGCTATGTTATTTGGTATGTAACATGACTCCCCTCCTCGAAAAGCTTTGTCCTCAAAGTTGGAAATGTCTGGAAAATCCTTTCAGGTTCCCATGTAGCCTCTTCATCTGGTAGGCCCTGCCATTTGATGAGAAATTCTTGGATGTGACGAGAGCTTCGTATGCGTGTTCTGCTTTGTAGAACTGCTTCTGTATGGAGGTATATAAGCCCTTCTGCATCGAGTATTGGTACTTCTGACTGAGATTTCACTTTTTGGCCGATCACCTTCTTGAGACACTATCTGGCATGGTCATGGGATATTTTGGAAGGTAGTCCCTTTGGTTCTTGGAAGACCTCTTCGTAATGTGCTACTATGTCCCGTAAATCTGGAGCAAAAATACCCAAAATTGCTCAAGATTGCTTTTCCAAACAATTAATTTGAGCTATGAATCCGTATCCAACCTTTTTTAATGTTTTCTCCATACTATGAGAGCTCACCATCTGTGATGGGGGAGTAGTAATACCTTGTAAGCGAATGACCCGTCCGTTTTCCTTCCATTCCACAAATAATTTTTTGAAATTGAAGTTGACCGTGTCTAGTGTTTCCAACCATTCAACTCCCAAAATAACATCAGAGTTCCCTAAATTCATTACGAAAAGAGATCCAAACTAGGTATAAGTTCCCATTTTAATGGAGACTTGAGATGTTCTCCCAACACATTGAGCATTCACCCTGTTGGCTACTAGAACCTGGAATTTGTCTTTGTTGGGAGGATTAATGAACAAATTCAAAGCTTTTGTTGTTTTGATGTCGATAAAATTGTCGGTACTTCCTGAATCAATTAGCACATTTACCTTTTTCTGGCGGAGAAATCCCGGTACCTTGATTGTATGGTGGGCTGTTAACCCCATGAGGGCATGCACGAAAATAGCCATTGTATCCTCTTCCTTCTCTTCTAGAACAATCGATAGTTCTTCTTGAATAGGTTCTTCCTGGTGGTATGCTTCTTCCTCTTCTCCTTCATATTGAGTGCATTCAATATGAAAGTTTTGTTTTTGTGCACATGCTTGTTCTCTGGGATGGTGATTGCAATATTTATAGCAGAAGTATCTTGATGGTTGATCATTTTTGTGAAAAGAGTTGTTGCCATACGAAGGATGACTATAAGTTTCATGTTGTGTATACAACTGAATTCTCTTCTTAGCTAGCTTGGCTAATCTTATGCAATCGTTCAACGAGGTTGGATTTTGAATGTCCACCTCCACCTTAATATTTTCTTTCAAACCATTGCGAAAAGCTCCTACCACTGTGTCTGGACTGAGGTGTAATGCATATGGTAGTAAACTGGTGAATTCGGAGATGAACTCACTAACTGATCTTTCTTGTTTAAGAGATAACAGTCTTACTATGTATGATGATGTAGCTCCTTCATCAAATCTTTCTAAAAAATAGGTAGTGAAATTATTCCAGCAAACAGTAGCTCCTTTCTCGCGTTTAAGCCAAACGAACCATTGGTAAGCCTCAATGCCTAATTTTGATGCAACGAAAGGGACTTTATCAAAATCCTTAATTTGGTATAAGTCGAGAATGCCTTCCATTTTGGCTATCCAACCATGAGGATCATGACCCTCAAAAGTGGGCATATCAATGCGTGGAATTTTATTAGGGCCTCTCGGTTGGTGATAACCCATATCCCTATCCTGATCTTGGTTATATCGCTGTCTATGATAGTGATTCCCGTAATTATCCGGATTGCCTCTTTGCTGCTCCCAATCTTCATCCTGGTCGTCATTTTCTTCATGCCTTTGTTCATGGGAGTGATTTTGGGGATTAGTATTGGGATTAGGTTGGTTTTGTGCACTCAATAGTTTAGTTAGGTTGACATTAATTTGGCGCATACCATCTAGTAATTGTCGAAGAGCTTCATCAGTGGTAATGGCAGAGTTGCCTGATTCTCCTTGTGTGACGTTGTCGTGAGTTGGGGAAATGTTAGTAGCCATGGGGTCTACCAGTGGATGATGCGGATTATAACTACCAATTTTGAAAGGAGGAGGAGAATTTTTTTGTACCTGGGCTTCGATGAGGTCTTATTGGGTTGTTATTGGTCATCTCCGAGCTTGATAGTCGACCATCAGGTCCTTTGATTGAACTTCTACTCATGCACTATTCAAAATGTCCTGCTTAGTAATCCTTGAGCTTCGATTTCTGTGAAAATTTGGTTGAATTTGGCCAAAAAAATTTGTTGTTTTTTTTTGCCTTAAGTACCACTCCAACTATGGCACGAAATTGAGTTTTTGGATGGCCTCCTTGACAACAACTTTTCAATGTGGACAAATTTCAGCAATTTTGACTGCGACCAAGAAATGGTGTGAGACGTCGTGACCAAGAAACGGTGTGAGATGCGAACAGATTGGACAAGATCGACAGCTGGACCACAGATCGATGTAGATGGCTAGACTGTAGATCGAACACAATAGGACCGTGAAAGCGAGACTACGGACAAGACACGACAATTGGACCACAAATCGATGTAGAATACTAGACTGTAGATCGAACATGACAGGATCGTGACAGCTAGACTACGGATAACAGAGGGAACATGACAACTAGACCAAACTAACCGAAGTGATTCGATGAACGACAAGGACACGAACATGAGAACGACACATGGAGTGAAGACAAGTGGTAAGCGAACACGAAGATGGACAAGAAAACGGCGACAAGACTCACTGACGGCTACGTGCAAGGAAGGCTATGTGACCAATGTCATAGTTAAGTAAAGACAACTTTGGAATTTTAAACACCAAAACATTCACCACACTGTTCATGTCGGATAAAACTTGGATGGAAAATGTTATAAAATATTTAATTTGTGCCCGTACCTTAGTTCCAAATTTTAATTCGCTGTTTTTATTGGCCAATGGCTTCTTGCTGCTACGCACGATTACTGATGATATTTTTCATCTGTGAACGAAGGAGAGAGCAATTGTTTTGATGAATCTCTCCTCCATGAATCCTTGTTGACCCCTTCCAACCTTGCAATATTATGTAGGCTTACTGCTACGATTGGTTACGCATCTGGATTGATTGGTAGTATGCGTAAGGACTCGTGACACTTTGTTTTCCATAGGTGCGGATTGCAAGAGTGGATTAAGCCTATGATTTGCCTCTTTGATCCAACGAAATACAAATTTGGGCCTTCACAGTGTGTGCTAACGTCACCTATCCCTTGACGTGAGTAACTTGTGATAGTATTTTTGTCTACAAAATTTTGGAGATCGTTGATGATTTAGCCTATGCCCGATTGATGAAAACTGGAATGGGAGCAAGGAATGATCCAAACATAACCTGGGGTCTATGCTGCTACGACCCACTATCTTCGTAGCTTTTCTCTGGTTGTATATCAACCCGAAATGAAATCCGTCCAAGAGAAAAAACTGTTGTTCGAAAACAAAAACTGTCACAAATTTGATGGGCCGCAAGCTAGCGAAGTTGAGAATCGCCCGTAGAATTTCTTAAAAAAAAACTGAAGTGCAAAACGCATGAACCTGTCTCTGATACCACTTGGTAAGTTTTACCTTACCTTCCCATGCTCAACACTCGATTAATCTCACAGAACATAAATATAACAACGATAGAGAAGACAGTGGATATGTAAACACAAATCAACGAAGAATGATTTTACTGTAAAAGAAATAAGCCGCTAGGAGGGCAGATCTCGTCGTAAAGGCAAATATGCGAGAACGCAAATGAAATATTAAAAATAAAATATGATATCCTAAGAACTACACATTTGGATAACTAAATACACTTGGATAATATTGTAGAACATAACCGACGCTATGTTATTTGGTATGTAACAGTCTTTTTATTAAAAATATTCTTTATATTCCTCAAACTACTATGTTTTCTCTATCAACTTGTGATAATCTATTTTTCTTGATAACACCAAGAATAATTTATGGATCTTTCTATTCCTTGAAAGAAATCACCTTGACTCTACATAGTTATTAGTTGAAGTCTCCTATGATTTTAAGTGAGAAATTTTTATTATGATTATTATTATTCTAAAAAGCATCACCTCCTTGATATTTCTCTAGATTTTATTGCGAATCACTATTGAAACTAATCTAACATAGTTAAGGAGATAATTATTCACATGGTTATGCATATGGGATAGTACCAAAAAAGTATTTATCAAATCGGGGTGAATAATCATGAAAAGTGTATAAACTTTGGGGCAAATTTTCAAATTGAACTTTTTCAAAACATGGCGATTTTTTCTTTTTTATTCCACTAAAATTATCAATAAAATTTTATAGGTACTAGAAGAAGGTGACTTGCATGGGGTGAGTGGCACAAGGTGAGTGGCATAAGGTAAGTGGCATAATGCGAGTGGCACAAGGCTAGTGGCACAAGGCAAGTGGCAGATGGCGAGTGGCATAAGGAGAGTGGCAGATGGTGAGTGACACAAGGCGATTGATAAATTGCGAGTGGTATAAGGCGACTAGTATATGGTGAGTGGCATAAGGCAACTGGTAGATGGCGAGTGTGTAAAACTAGGAACTAGTTTTCATTATTCAACAACGGATTAAATAGAGTTTACAGCAGTCGGGAATAGCACACCGGTTGAACTAATCTGTTACAGGAGTTGTAACAGTCAGCCTGAAATGAAATACAGACAAATAATACAAGTACGCTAACATCCCCATTTATTACATTATTTGGGTAATGTAATAACTAATAGCTATACTAGACTACTAACATCACCTTACATTATTTTGCAATACAAAGTGAGCTGTGAAACAATTCAAATTTGACACGTCCAAGTGCCTTAGTGAAAATGTCCGCAACTTGAGCATCGGTGGGAATGTGTTGAAGCTGAATTCGGTGCTTTGGAACTTCATCTCGAATGAAATGACATTGTGTGTCAATGTGCTTTGTTCTTTCATGATGGACTGGATTCTTGACGAGGTTCAGAACACCTTGATTGTCGCAAAACAAGCGTATTGGAGATTTTGATGGATGGCCCATACTTGTCAGAATGCGACGTAACCATATCACTTCGCACACAGCTTCACGTACGGTGCGATATTCTACCTCTGTTGATGAAATAGCAACCACCTGTTGCTTCTTGCTATGCCAAGAGACAGGACCGGATCCCAGATGAAAAATGTATCCAGAAGTTGACTTGCGATCATCAAATGATCCGGCATAGTCGAAGTTCGTGTATCCTTGCAAGAAGAATTTGTTGTTCCTCTTGTATTCTAGGCCATATTCCATAGTACCATGGACATAGTGAAGAACACGTTTTGCTGCTTTCCAATGAGTGGTCTTAGGCTCCTGCATGAACCTCGAAAGATAGTTGACAACAAATACGAGATATGGCCTAGTATTGGTTAGATATATGAGACTCCCAATCAACTGTCGATAGAGAGTACCATCTACCTGAGGTGAGTCATCATATCACGATAACTGAAGTCCATTCTCCATTGGATTTGCCATCGGCTTGCAGTCAGTCATGCGATATTTTTCCAGTAATGTCTTGGCATATTTTTTTTGAGACACTTTGATGGAGTGCTCCTTCTGGCTGAATTCCAGACCAAGACAATAATGGAGAAGTCCGAGATCTGCCATCTCAAAATATTTGCACAAGTTTCTTTTGACAGTAGAGATCATAGGTTCTGAACTCCCTGTAATGAGCAGATCATCCACATAGAGTACAAGCAACACTATCTCATAACCCTGTTTCTTGAAATAGAGGTTTGCATCTGATGGACATCTCTTAAATCCATGTTGCATAAGGTGATTGTCCATTTTTATATACCAAGCTCGAGGAGCTTGTTTCAGACCATACAAGGATTTGACCAATTTGCAAACTTTCTGCTTTTGGCCTTCCACTTCAAATCCTTCAGGCTGAGTCATATAGACTTCTTCTTGGAGATCACCATTTAGAAAGGCACTTTTGACATCCATCTGGTGAACTTTCCACCCATATTGTGCTGCCATAGCACACATAACCCGAATTGTGGTCATCCGAGCAGTAGGTGCAAAAGTTTCCTCGTAGTCAATGCCTTCTTTTTGAGCATAGCCCTTTGCAACAAGACGGGCATTATGCTTATCAATTGTTCCATCTGCCTTGTACTTGACTTTATATACCCATTTGCAGCCAATGGGTTTCTTTCCATGCGGCAAATCAACAAGCTTCCAAGTTTTATTCTTCATTAGAGACTCATACTCTATATCCATAGCGGCCTTCCACTGGGCTCACTGAGAGCATCTTGCACTGATGCAGGTTCCAGATCATCTATGGTAGACATGAACGCCCTGTCATCATCAATATCCATATCCTCTACTTCTGTACTTGGAGTCATAGAAAGTTCCTCAAAAGATTGACAAAGATCATTAACCTCACCAGTTTCTCTGGCTTCTCTTTCCTTTTGAGCCATACTATGTGTACGAGGTCTATCCAAATTCAAATTGGGAGGAGTGGATAAATTTGCATCTCTGATTGTATTTGTACACCATTTAGGATTCTTCTTCGATGGAGTTGAAGAAGATGTAGAAGGACCTCTTGTCTGTGTTGACGAAGGAATCTTCTCTTCCTTAGTTTCCACAATATCTTGGTGTACTTTAGATGTGCTCTGTGATGTGAAAGCTTCATCAAAGACAACATCTCTGTTGATATGAATTTTCTTGGTCAAAGGATCTATCAACCGATATCCTTTAGAGTGCTCAGAATAACCAAGAAAAATACATCTCAGTGTTTTCTCATCTAGCTTCTTCCTTTTCTCTTTCGATATGTGCATGAAAGCGTGACATCCAAAAATACGTAGATGAGATATGGAGGGTTTTCGACCACTCCATGCTTCCTATGGAGTCATTCCTTTTAGGGTATTTATGGGTGCCCTATTCAACAGATACACTGCAGTGGTGACAGCTTTTGCCCAATATTGTTGCCCAAGAGTAGCTCTTGTGAGCATACAATGAACCATTTCCATGATTGAACGATTCCTTCTCTCAGCAACTCCATTTTGCTGAGGAGTATAGGGAGTTGTTAACTGTCTCTTGATCCCATGCTTATCTAGGAATGCAAAAAATTCATTAGAGGTAAATTCTCCCCCTCGATCTGAGCAGAGGGTTTTAATAGAAGCTCCTGACTCCTTCTCAACGGATTTCTTGAACTGCTGGAAGAAAGTGAAAGCTTCAGATTTTAGTTGGAGAAAGAAAACCCACATCTTTCGTGAGTAGTCATCTATGAATAACTGAAAGTACCTCTTCCCTCCATAACTGTTGGGTGTGAAAGGACCGCACAAATCGGTATGAATTAACTCCAGAGGTTTTCGTGCTCTTGTTGAGCTCTTCTCAAATGGTACTCTATGCTGCTTTCCTGCCAAGCAGTCAGAGCACACTGGCAATGTGGCAGAAAGGGAAGGAAGACCCTTTACCATCTCATACTTGCTAAGCTCAAGTAAGTAGCCAGAACTAAGATGCCCATATCTCTTGTGCCAAAGGGAAGTTGCCTCCTTGGTAGAGACAGTCATGGCAACATGTGGAGTAGAGATAGCATCTAGTGCAAATAAGCCGTGCTTATATGAAGTCTGTTGCAATCTGCTTACCCTTCCCGGTAATGGTACAACACTTCTTTCCATTCTCAACACGAAAGTTGACAACCATATTTCCGTCCGGGATTTGTGTCACCGACAACAAATTTTTGGCCAACCCGGAACATAGAGGACTTTGTCAATCTGACACTTGCCATCGGGAAGAGTGACTGAAACTGTACCCTCTCCCTGAACCCTGTAGGTTTTATCATCAACAATGGTGACAGGTTTGCCCTCCTTGGCCACAAATGATTCAAACCACGATCTGTCGCCAGTCATATGTTTGCTAGCTCCGGAATCGACATACCAAACAGGATCCCTCTGTGTGGAATCTGTGGTAGTCATGAGCACCTTGTGTGCCCATTCAGAATCTGAGTCAGATTCTTCAACAACAACATTCACCTAGGGTTTCTTGTTTTTATTTTGTGGTTTGTTTTGGCCTTTCTACTTGTTCTTATGCCAACACCTGTTGGTATCATGGTTGTCTTTCTCACAGATCTTGCACCACCTCTTCTTCTATTGAGGTTGTTTGCCTTTTCCTTTTGTATCATGTTGAGAATTTCCTCCTTTCTGAAAGTTGCCTCCTTTTTGCCCATTACCTTTCTTCCTAGAACCCTGCTTGTTGGTGTATAGGGCTATATTGGAAGAATCATCCTTGTGAAGTTGGTGTGCCTCCTATTGTTGAAGCAGATTGACCAACTCGATGTAGGTAATTTGTCTTTGAGACACCTAGATGGAGGTTATCAACATATCAAATGAAGAAGGCAAAGCTCTCATCACAAGTGAAATGAGAAGCTTTTCATCCACAGTATCTCCCAAAGAACTCAATTTCTCTTTCAACTCAGACACTCGCATGAGAAAGAGTTCAACTGTTTCACCCTGCCTCAAACTCAGGTTATGAAGTTGTTGTTGAAGATGAAGAATGGTGGATTCATTATTTCCATCATAGATGGTTTGAAGGGCATCCCATGCCTCTTTACCACTTGCTTTGTCAGCTATATGAGGTTGCACTTCATCTAAAACAGTAAACAAAATGAGCACCTTTGCTCGACTGTCTTTCTTGTCAAAAGCTATCTGATCCGTTGAAGGACCTGTGGATCCTGCTGTTGGTGAAGGCCTAGTTGCTACTCTAGTAACAATATCCCACAAATCTTCCATTTGGAGAATTGCCTTCATCTTATGTTTCCATGGTGTATAATTTGGACCTTTCAATAACTGATGCGGATCAGTCATCAACTTTGCAACAACGGCCATAGTGAAGGTTCCTTATATCACCAATTGGTCCCCCTTTCGATATACCTTTTGCTAGGCCAATATACCGTACAAAATACCCGCCATTACATGAGGGAAACTATAGGTATTTAGAAATATCAACAAAAATCACCCACCCTTACGTGAGGGAGACTATAGGTGAGTTTTAGAGATCATACGATACGTGGAACATAAGTGGTACTGAAAGGGAATCGCCTTGTTGATGGCACCTACCATAGAAGATTCTTCTCATGCGTGGGGCGTAACTTCCCCTAAACACTATGAAGAATACTTCATCAGGATTTACGCCTAAACACAAGTGCGATAAAGGGTAGTGGATGGAGTAAAAAATGCAAAAAATGGCAAACTTATCTCTCCCCGACGATTTATAGAGAACAAGATCAGACATCGTTGTAGCAGCTATATTAGGCGGCGGATACAGTAGCCAAATCACGACAGCTTTACCTGTAAGTGCTGGCCAGAGGTATCACAAATACCGAACGTTGCAGTGCAATACGGATGGGTATTAATTATTTCGGGGACTTAGGGAGTGTTTTGATTTTAATTTTTAATGTTATAGTGCAAAAATGAAATATGCAACATACAACAAAAAAAATGCCCACTGGAATAACCCACAAGGTGTCGGTCACAGCCGAAAATGCACCTTTTACAATTCGCCAAATTGCCTTTTCAAAAAATCACTCAACATCCCCCTTTGATTTTTTGAAAAAAAATTTCCCCCCTTAAAAATCTCTTTAACAAAGCATTTTAATAATTATTATATATTTAAAATTAAAATAAATAATTTTAATTTATATAGTTTTAAAACTTAAGAAAAATAAATTAAAATTAAATTTTAATTTATAAAGTTTAAAACTATATTAAAAAAATTAAAATTAAAAATTTTAATTAAAAAAATAATAATTAAAAAACAACTTTGAAAAAAAAAATTATACCTTAGGGGGAGTCGGCGGGATTTGAACCCCCGACCTGCAGGCTCCCTGAGCCTTACCGCACAGCTCACTGCCAAGTGAGCTAGCGGGCTGATCCGGAGGGATCAATGGACCTGCTCCTCTTTCAACCCCGGATGCTCCTCCTCTGCAACTCGCGGGCGCGGCTTTGCTTCGTCGCGCGTTCCTGCTTTTGCTCCCTCACACTGCATTTTTTTTTTTTTTTTTTTTTAAAAACAACTTCGCCCCGGCCGCTTCCGCCTGCAACTCCGTCCTCCCACCGGAAAAAAAAAAATTCCCCGGCCGCTTCCGCCTGCAACTCCGTCCTCCCACCGGAAAAAAAAAAATTCCTCCCACCGGAAATTTTTTTTTCCTTATTCCTCCGGGGGCGGGGCGATTGAAAAAAAATCGCAGCCGCGCGCAAAGGGGGGGGGGTTTATACCCCGCGCCAAAACGGGCGGGAATTTTAAATTTTTTTGGGGGGGGGGGAACGGGAGCGGGTAAATCCCCGCGTGCGGACGGGGGCTGCCTCGGCCCCAACTCCTCCGCAGTGCTGTCGCCGTCGGACGTCAACGTCCGGTGTGCGGGGACGCTATGCGCTGGCGACCGCTGTACTGCCGGCCGTCAACGGGACGCTGTGCACTGGCGACCGCTGTCCGCTGGCAGTCAGCGGGACCGCTGGACGTCACCGCCTGCTTGGCGCGAGCGTGTCGCGGCTTGCCTACGCGCGCGTCGCGGCCTGCGTGGGGCGGCTGTCTACCCAGTCGCTTCGATGCGCCTTTTTTTTTTTTTTTTTTAAATCACGCACCCTCGACGCACTGGCTGCCTGCGCGCAGCTGCGTCCGCAGGGGGGGTCTCCTCCTCAGTCGCGATCACGCGACGAAAAAAATTTATAAAAAAATTTTGCACTGCGCGTCCGCCTCCAACCTTCGGCTTCTCACACCTCCCTGCAACTTGGCTCTGATACCATGTAAAACCAGGAACTAGTTTTCATTATTAAACAGCGGATTAAATAGAGTTTACAGCAGCTGGGAATAGCACACCGGCTGAACTAATCTGTTACAGGAGTTGTAACAGTCAGCCTGAAATGAAATACAGACAAATAATATAAGTACGCTAACAGAGTGGTACAAGGCGACTGGTATATGACGAGTGGCACAAGGTGACTAGTAGATGATGAGTGGTATAAGGTGACTGGAAAATAGTGAGTGGCATAAGGCAACTGGCAGATGGTGACTGGAAGATGGCGAGTGGCACAAGGCAACTGGCATATGGTAAGTGGCACAATGTGACTAGTAGATGGCATGTGGTATAAGGTGATTGGTAGATGGCGAGTGGCACAAGGTGACTGGCAGATGACGAGTTGCATAAGGTGACTGGTAGATGGCAAGTGGCACAAGGCAACCACCGTAATTCATAAATTAGATGATGCCATGTGTCCTCTCTTCTGCCATGTATCATGCATCTATTAACTTCCATCATGCAAAATTCTATAAATTCATTTGCAGGGTCATTTTTTGCCTCTTCCACAGCATTTTCCAAATCAATTTTAAACTTTTTTCCAATATTTTCAGGGTGTTTTCCATAGTGGTTTCCAAGCATTTTCAGAGCATTTTGGCAGCATTTTTAGACCGTTTTGGCAACATTTTCAGAGCATTTTGATAGAATTTTGAGAAGGTTTTTGCAGCATTTCTAGAAGGTTTTGGTAGTGTTTTCCAAGGTATTTTTGAGTGTTTTCCTAGTTTCTCAAACCATTTTCTTGCATCTTTGCAGATATGGCTAGCTCTTCCTCTCCTCTTCCCTCTAAAGTGTATTTTAAGAACATCTAGTGCACCAACCTGAAGAGCATTTTCAACACTCCTGGAAACCAATGGGTTTACACCACTAGACTTGCTGGTGTGTTGAAGATGCTACAATTGAACATTAATGTTCAGTTGATGCAATAGATCATTTCTTGTTACAACCATGACATGTCCACTATTTCGATGTGATTGGATAACAAGGACATTATTTTTTTGTTAAACCTTCTGATGTGCAGTGACTAACAGGGCTACCATTTTTGGATGGTGTATTGGTGAACAACTAGTATGCCTTAATCGAAGATGATAAATCCACCCTTGGAAACATTTATGATGTTCATTATGACTATTTGAAAGGTATAATTTGAAAATTTATTTTTTTATTTAATATTAAATATTTTTGTTTTGTAGTTTCATTTCTCTAATAACGTTCTCCTTATACTTTTTTTTCCTAATAATGTTGTCTTTTTTTTTAGTTAATTCTTTTAAGTCCAAAAGGGGGTTAAACATTTGCAATGTTCGAGATAAATTTATATATGCTTGCATTGAATTTTTTTAGGCAAGGCTTATTCTATAGGGGCAACCTATAGAAATGCCTTTTTGGGCACTTTCATATTGATTCATTGTATTGGTGGCGGTAGATTTGATTGGTCCATGCACATTTCCAACCGCTTGAAACATGACCTTTTGAGTGCCCAAAAAATTCAATCTGCTTATACAGTGACTACTAGTAATATTATTCTTTGTTTATTTTAGGAAGCTTATTTCAAACTTCAACAAAGCAGTACTCCCACTGCATTGCACCTCAGTTTGTTGTATATTGACATGTCTGATGATGAGATACAAGTAAACATATTTGTTGGAATATCTTTGTTTTTTTTTCCATTCTATCTTGTAGTTGGTATTTTCTAATTTTATTTTGAAAATAGAGAAGAGCATCTCAGTGTTCAAGTAAAAGGGATGCCACATTTAGGGTTCAGGAAGTATCTTCTGATTCTGATACGCATTCATAGTCATCACCAATAACTCCCTCCAAACGTGCGAGGTCTCATGGTGATCGGATTCAACATACACCTACCATACCTTTTACTTCTAAAATTGTTAATGTCTATGTGGAAGAGGTTACCTCTAGCCCACAAGGTAACCTTACTCTTCAAAAATACTATTTTAAATGATTTATTTTAATGACTTAAAATTATGTTTTTTAATGTGTTTTAAATATTTTTCAGATAGAGGGCAAATGGTTGAATCATCAATGGCTAGAGTCTGAGTCTGGTATGTATGGTTTAAATAAATATTTTTTAAATGCTATTGTTATTTACATAGGATTAAATTTATATTTTTGTGTGAAATTTAATAGAGGGAACTACTAGATTCAAAAGGCTAAAAAAATATATGGCTCCACTGTTTTGCCAACCATAATAATAGTCACAGCAACAACCACAACCACAACAATAGTAATAGCAACAACAACAGCCACAACCATAGCCACAACAAGTTCCATCATCTTTCCATTCAAAGCAAGTTCTTGTCCATCCACAGTAGGTTCCACCTATGAGGAACCAATCACACATGCATGGTAAAATGTTCCTCACACCATCACCTCATCATGCAAGAAGTGCTATAGAGACAAAAAATGTGTCATCATCTAATGTTTATATTGTACCGATATTAACCTTAGAGAATTTTTCAAATGTTGAGAGTGCATCTCAAATGTCCTCGGGGAATCTAGAATGTTATTTTCTTTATCAGGGTATGAATCCTAAAAATTACCCTTTAAAGGCAAGTGATATTCTTGAGGATGAAGAGGGCATTGATGGAGAAGAGGATGTCAATGTAGGTACCAACGAAGTTTCCCCCTCTACCCCACAACAAGTCACCGCCCATAGTGTAACTGATGATGATATCCGAATTTTTTTTGAAAATGTGTTATTAGCCAATAGATGTAAAGCTATAGTTCATAATACTCTTCTTTCAGATAGTGATAAATTGAATTAATTGAAATATTGGGCCAAGGTTTTGATTAAAGCAATCAATGTCTGATATAAGAATTTTTCAAAGATAAAAGAGTTGTTTTTAAAGGTTGAGAATGAGTCCCAAAAGCTCGATGCTTTGCTACATAAAGCTGAATATGGCACTATGGAGGCCGAGTCTACATACAAAGATGAAATTATGGCTATTTTTTTGAATCATTTGGAAAACCTCAATGTAGAAGCCCAAGAATATTTCAATGAATGGGAACTAGATCAGAAAAAAGTAGCAGTTACAGAAACAACACGACTTACAGCCGATGTAAGTTTTACATCTAATAATTTTTTTTGTTAAATATGTTTTGTTTATAAATATTAACCTTTTTTCATTTCTATTTTGTAGTCTAATTTCTAGCACCTAAAGCAACAAGTCGGTGCCATGAAAATTTTGATCAAGACTGCCAAAATTAGCATTAATAATGCTATTGAATTGAAGAAGAGGTTACAACAGACGGTTAGAGAAAATAAATAGTTGAAGAGGATTATCAGAGATGGGGGCCTGTATGTCGAGGCTAAACTGAAATAAAATGAGAAGGAGCTGAATGAACCTTTCAAAGAAGATCCAACGAAGGAAGAGTGTGCCTTTTTATCGAGGATTAACACTATAGTAGAAATTTTGGCTAGGGTTGGGGAATTAGAAGAAAAATATATTGAGATAGATGTGGGTGGACCTTCAAGAAACATTGGAAAAGAAAAGAAGTTTGTTGTGTTGCATTTGAAGTGAAACAAAAACTCTTTTTTATATTTTTATAATGTTAGTCTCACAATGACACTGAGAGGGGGGGTGAATCAGTGTAGCTCTTAAAACTTAAATCTTCAACTCTTAATGCCGAAACAATGAAAACTTAAAATCCAATAAAGCAATTATAACAAAAGAGCATCACACAACACAAGATGTATCGAGGTTCACCAATTTTGGCTACTCCTCAAAAATTGACTGTTTGGACTCTCATCCAAATCCAGCCTTTGCAAAATACCAATTTTACAATCAATTTACTAGCACCCACTAGAAGGAGCACCAACCCCTGATTTATTTGCACCAACAAAAAGGAGCACCAACCCCTGATTTATCTACACCAATAGAAAGGATCACTAACCCATGATTTATCTACACCAACAGAAAGGAGCACCAACCCCTGATTTATTTACACCAACAGAAAGGAGCACCAACCCCTAATTTACAAGCACTAAGTGGAAGGAGCACCAACCCCTGATTTATCTGCACCAACAGAAAGGAGCACCAACCCCTGATTTACCAACACCAACTGGAAGGAGCACCAACCCCTGATTTATTTGCACCAATAGAAAGGAGCACCAATCCTTGATTTACCAGCACCAACTGGAAGGAGCACCAACCCTTGATTTATCTGCACCAATAGAAAGGAGCACCAACCCCTGATTTACCAGCACCAACTGGAAGGAGACCCAACCCCTGATGCCAAGCACCAACTTGGACTTCTATTCTGAAACTAGAAGATTGACATAAAGATACATTTACTTTTACAAGACCTTGACTGGTGTATTTCTTTCTCAACATCGCCCACTCTTCACACAACACACACCCTGCTCGCTCGATTCCTGCGCACTCTCCTCATGCTTCACATATCACACAACTCTCTCGCTCGCCTCTCGCACACCTCTCGCTCTCCTCTTGCTCTCTTCGCAATATTAAGTTCACCTCACTTTTATCCCGAGTGCTTTTACTCTTTTTTAGCAGCTATTTAATTCTCCATGTAGACCTCCTTTTATAACAAAGTTCTGACTCTATTTTTAACTTCCATATTTTCGCATGCAACCCGTAACTGGCCCTGTAACTGTCGTTCTGACTTCATTCACTGTTCTTATTTTAGCTGCATGATTTTTCTCTATAACTACACCTGTAACTATCGTACTAACTTTAGTTAACTCTTCTTATTTTAGCTACATGATTTTCTTCTACGATGGCCCCTGTAACTGCCATATAAATTCAGTTAACTGTCACATATCTTGTTTTGGATGGGTTCTCTTCTTAGCTCGCACCAAAGCGACCTGTCGTGAAATTGTGACACTTATGTCTCTTTGTCCTCTTCTTGGATATCACCCATGAAAACACATCATGTCGCGATATCGTGAAACTTTTTCCTCCTTGCTACTTTACTTGGTTTGTACCTGTGAAAACACAACATGTTGCGATATCGTGACACTTTTACCTCCTTGCTTCTTTTCTTGGCTTGTACCCATGAAAACACATGTCATGATATCACGACACTTTCGCCTCTGTACTCTTCCTCTTTACTTTTGTCGTGATATCGCGACACTTCTGCCTTCTTACTTTCTCTCTCCTCCTTTAGTCACGAAAATGCGACATGTCGCGATATCGTGACACTTTTCCTTCTCTGCCTTCCTGCTCTTTTCAAGTTGCAAAAATGCGACATGTCGCGATATCACGACACTTTTCCTTCTCGGCCTTCTTGCTCTTTTCAAGTCACGAAAATGCGACATGTCGCAATATCGTGACACTTTTCCTTCTCGGCATTCCTGCTCTTTTCAAGTCGCAAAAATGCAATATGTCGTGATATCACGACACTTTTCCTTCTCGGCCTTCCTTGGGCAATATATCACATTCCTCAAATAATGCAAGACTTTCTTAGGTGCATAGGCATCTTGTCCTCCTTGGCGCTTCACCACCTAGGTGCTATTCTCTCAACGTCTCTGCCTTGCATGTGCCACTTGGCACTCTTGACGAACTGGGTGCTAGTGCTATTGTTTGCTTTGACTCTAGAATCTCTTTGATAACGACTACTTCTTTAGAGAAAATTAGTGCTCTCTTATACCAAACAATGTGTTGTATTTTTGGTTAAGACACGCATGCCTTCCCAGCTACACGTTGGCAATAATTTTCATAATGATCATGAAGAGCTTTACCATAGTCCTCCCTCAATATTGGTAGATGAATCGAGATGTAATCACAACACAGATTCTATGTTATCTGCAGATTGGGAATGTTACAGGCTTCAAAACTAGCACCTGCCAACTTATGCTTCCATGACACGATGACCTGCGCTGCATGTTCTATCTCAGATAATGCCTATCAGCTGTTGCACCAAAAACCTAGCTGTTCACCATGTTTTTCTACTAAAGCACATCAGTTTGACACTATCTGCTATTGTAACCGCCATCACCATAGAGATTTCACAATAATAAAAAAACCAACTTTGTCAAGCCAACGTCTCATGCTCCTGCTTATTACCTCCACAAACAACTACATGAACTGAAACACATTTTGACAACTATACGACAACTCCCTCTGACTACTTGCCTTTCATCCTCGGATAACCAAACAACATAGGATCATTAAAATAAAACTTTAATATTGCTCCCCCTGAGGATGTGCTACACGGAGCTGCTTAGTGCAATAGAGGAGTAATCTCCTTTAGTCCAAGGAGACATGATTTCCTCTCTTCTTTCTTTCTCCAAACTTTCTTGAACTTGGGCTTGATTTTTTCAACTGCATCCCTATTTTGAACCTTTTCGTGAACTTGAACATTTCTCTTGGGTGGTTTTCTCTTGTGCATCCTTGATGGATGATTATTTTCCTTTCTTTGATGCACATGATTTCTTCCCTGTCTGTGTTTCATTCTTTGTGTCTGATGAAATCTGTTGTCTTGCCTTAGATTAGATACAAAAGTTCTTGGACAAAACCTTGCTATGTGCCCATGACCATTACATTTAAAATATTGCACATGGTGTTCAATCAAAAAAGTAGATGTATTTCTATCATCATAACTCTTTGATCTATTATTCAATCCACAATAAATTGCCTTGTGACCATAATGGTTGCATCTAAAACAATAGCCATTAAAAGCATTATTATGCATAAAGTGAGAGTGATAGAACCTCTTTTGTTGTGGTTGCTTTGCTGTAGATCTCCTTTGATATTTTATTTCTTTTGAAGATTCAGCTTCAGACTTTTCTTGCTTTGATCCTTCAGCAGTGAACTTCTTCTCTACATATTTGGAAGATGAAGGTTTTTCAACTTTACATCCAAGACCAAGCTTAGACATGGGGCTTCTTTGTTGCCTTATAATTTCATCTAGCAACTCGGTGCTTTTCTCAAATTTGAGATTTCTATTGGCCTCTTCTAGTATTCAATAAAATAATATCCTCTTCTTGTTTGCAGCAAACAATCTCTTTCTTATTGATCTGTGACCTGAGAGTTCCCTCAATCCTTTTGGACTCTTCTTCTTGCAGCTTTAAATCACTAATAAATTTGTTAGATTCCTCTTCACGTTTGCTAAATACATCGACTTTATCATCCAGGTGTGACTTCAAGGCTTCTTCTATTTTATTGGCTTTATGAATTTGTAAGAAGAGATCTTCAATCTTATCCCCATATTCTTCCAACTTCTTGGATAGTATTTTGTTCTTTTTCCTTTCTATATTCAACTCTACTTCGTGGGCACGACGATTACATAAGATTCTTCTTCAATGATATGAATGATTACAATGACAAATATCTCTTCTTTATATATCCATATTCTTATTCTACTTTGGAGAGCCTACTACTAATATAATATTATATTATAATATAATACAATCAACCTTGGGTTATGTGTGGCCCATGCCAACCCTTATACAATATAATAATATATCCCCAAATATCTATTCCTAGGTACCCTACCATGCCACCCTCCTTACAAATGTTTCGTCCTCGAAACATATGAAGAAACCTGATAGTATGATTTGCTAAGCAATGTTAGCAATTGGTACCAATCTCGATCATCCATCCATCCAAGTGAAACCCGATGATGTTGGTACGCCATTTTGTTACTTGAGTATCCAAATCTGCTTCGTTGGCTCCACGCTTCTGCTGCTGTATTTTGATAACTTGAATGATGGGTCCACTTGTTCCTTGATGTTGATGAACCATGCTGAAAACCATGATCACTATGCTTTCTTTGCCAAACACTGCCATAGTTGGTGCCCTTCTGATTACATGTAGAACCATAATATTGTTGCCTTGAACCATGCCTCCAATATTGTTTCCGCTCATGGTGGTGTGGATGGCGATATGGTGCAACCTTTACTTGATGTTCTACCTTCTTTGACTTTTCAACCTTTGGCTCCATTGTTTTAAATTCTTCTACACCTTGTTCTTTCATGTTATCTTTGTTTGGTGTGTCCTTGTGCTCTTCTATCAAAGCTTCCTTGGACTCTGTTACTGTTATTTCCACTGAATTAGTTACTGCTACTTCTTCCATGGACTCTGTTGTTGCTATTGCCTTCTTGGATTCTGTTTCATGTTCTTCAATTTGTTCTTCTACAACCACTTCTTGATTTTCCTTGTATCCTTGCTCCTTAAGCTGAGAAATATCCTGCAATGTTATCTTCTTTTTCCTGTACCATAACTTCATAAACTTCTTTTGCACATTAATGTTAATAGTACCCAAAGAGTCTAACCAAGGATAACCAAGAACAATATCCTCCTCATCCATCTCAATAGCATAGAAATCTGAATGTAAAACATATTTATCCATGGTGATCTTCAAATCTTCAAAAATCTGAACATGCTCACCCTCTAGTTGTATGTCCTTAATTTTTGTTGCTTGAACTTGCAACTTCTTAGCCAAAGCAATATTAATAAAATTATATCTGCTACCAGGATCAATGGAAATAATAACCTGTTCCTTTTGAATGCTTCCATGAACCTGCAAAATAGACTTTTTAGATTTAAACAAATTCCTTTGTCCATTTTCTAATTTATCTTCTACCAAAGGTATGGTTTCCTTTGTCTGCATACTGACATATTTTTTATCTTCCCTGACATTTTCCTCTTTCTTCTTGAGTAATTTTATTTCTTTTTCATAATCTTCATTCTGTTTCTTGAAAACTTCCCATTCTCCTTTCATTTCATTCCGCTCATTTTGAAATCCCTGTAGTTTCTTTTTAAGGTCTGTGATGACATCCATCAAGCTATCTATCTTTTTATCCCTTTCCTCAACCACTTCCTTAAAATATATTTTTAGTTCCTCTGCATCTTCCATCATATTAGCTATCTTTTTATAGGGGTTCCAATCACTTAAGAATGCATGCTCCACTTCTTCCCAAGACAACTCATTATGGGTGCCATTAAGACTATAAAACCAAAGGAGAGCAACTTTATCAAGAAATTGATGAAGCATATTTTTCCAAAGAGGATGTCGATGATACAAGGATTTAAATTTTTTCCACCAATCCCTAGCATCAATATCATATGCTCCAGAAAATTTTTGTAGTTCCATAGTTGATACCCTAATGCAAACTAGGGTTTTTTGAAAATATATATCATGCCCTAATGCAAACTAGGGTTTTATGGAAATAAATATCTTCCCACCACGTTGAAGCTAAAAATCCACATAGACAACTAGATCTGCAATTTTTCTTCCAAACAAAATAAAGTGCAACTGATTTGCTTACCCGAACTAAACAAAATTTCGTCTTTTGAAAAATTCACGACTTGAAAATTCGTCTCTACCCTTATTCCAGACGACTGACTTCAGAAGGTCATATCTCCCTCAATACTGCTCGGATTCCTTCATATGACCACTCATTTTAAAGCTCTTCAAATTCTGCACAAACGGATCCAAGAATCGCCTGAATCGGATAAAATCTCGCAGAGATATGGCTTCTGAAAGATGAGACGTTTTTCCAAAAAAATCTGCGAAATTCGTCACTATCCTTGTTCTGGATACTAACTTCAAAAGGTCGTATCTCCCTCAATACTGCTCATATTCCATCATATGACCACTCATTTTAAAGCTCTTCAAATTCTACACAATCTGATCCAAGAATCGCCTGAATCGGATAAACTTGCGTAGAGATATGGCTCCTGAAAGATGAGATGTTTTTCCAAAAAAAAATTGCCCTAATTCTAGGGTTTCACACAAAAATCCCCACTTTGCCAAAATCGTTGCTCTGATACCACTTGTTGCATAACTTTATTATTATTAACATAAACCATTCACCAATATGCAGAAATATCAAATCATTCATCCACAATACATTATCCACAATAACAATCCACAAATGAGAGAGAGATAGATAATACCCTTAAGGTAGGGAAACACCAATAATAATCCTTAAGGAAGGAATAACTCCACAAGATCTCCCAAGATGAGAGGCCACTTCGTGATAATATTATATTAGTAGTAGGCTCTCCAAAGTAGAATAAGAATATGGATATATAAATAAAAGATTTTTGTCATTGTAATCATTCATATCATTGAAGAAAAATATTATGTAATCGTCGTGCCCACGAAGTGGCCTCTCATCTTGGGAGATCTTGTGGAGTTGTTCCTTCCTTAAGGATTGTTATTGGTGTTTCCCTACCTTAAGGGTATTATCCATCTCTCTCTACTACTAATATAATATTATATTGTAATATAATATAATATTATAATACAATCAACCTTGGGTTATGTGTGGCCCATGCCAACCCTTATACAATATAATAATATATCCCCAAATATCTATTCCTAGGTACCCTACCAGACAACCTCTTTAATTCCACTTGTATGACAACGTCCGTTTGATGTCCTGGACTGCAACTCTTGGTGATCTGACTGCAATGCTTCCACAATTGCATATAGAACCTATGCAAAAACACTACCAACCAACAACAATGATAATAGCATACACATAAAACACACACGTCACATGAATAGGGAATGAATCATCATTGCTTTACTTAGTTGTATGGCATGTCCATTACAGAGTCTCTCTCACACAACAATACAATGTACAATGGCTATAAAAATTGAACATAGTCTCTCCTCTCGTGGCACACAAGATATACTGTCCTACAAGACTCCTCGTATGCTCAATGGTTCACATATAGTCTACATATGGTGCTCAAACAATGAGAGGGGGTCCTATTTATCATTTTGTCTTAGCCATTACCAACAACGGCTTCTAGGACACCTCAACATATAACTGTCTCCCTCTTAGGACATACATTAGGCACCCTTATTACACCTCACGTTATATTGCAATATATTACATGATGGCAAAATTGCATTAAATCCACATTTCCTTTACATTTGTATTTCATTTCATTGACATTTGCATTTACATTCCATGTGCCTATAACACATTTATTACTATTTACACTAAGTTTTTGACTTATGAGAACTAGCTCCTACAATTGTGTCTTAGGAGACATTTTTTTTTCTAGGATTGAACCCCCCTTGAGTGATTTCAGAGCATGCGCCTACGCTATTTACGTGGATACATGTGGTTCCACTAACAAAGCCAAGCACTCTGACAAAGAGGAAGAAAAGTATCTTGAAGAGGAGAAAGGCAAAGGAAGCTTTAGAAGATGAGGAAAGTGAGGAGTTGGAGGGATCTGAGGAGCAGCCATGTGCCGAGGAGTTGGTGTGAAGGGAGGAGGCATAGAAGGTTGGAGTAGCAGCAGATAGAAGCTTGACCACAACCTCAACATCAATAAGAAAAGCAACAACATTCAGAGAGAGGACCCACACATTAAGCCACAGTAGGGACAACAGAAGGTGCATAGAAGGTAGTGGCAGGTAAAAATGAAATGTGTGGAATGTCATAGGAGGTAGTGCAAAAGGAAGTTCCTACAAAACCAAGGAGTTAGGTTGTGTAAGGAGGCATTGCAGGTACCAGTCTAGGTACTATGGAAATGACTTCAGAGATGGTTGCCATGGGAGGATAGCAGCCTAAGGAGTTTGTTGCACAAGAAGAACAGGGTGTAAAGAGGAGAGGACAACAATAGGCGTAGGAACTGATAGTGATTGTAGATGTTGGTAAAGAGATTCACATTGCAGTAGATGAGTGCAGGCATCACCACCAGTGGAAGGAGAAGATTTTGCTCGTAATGGTGGAAATTTTTAATTCACCTGATAGTTTCGATGTGACATCAATGCAGTTTTTACAAGCAGTGGATCCATGTGGATCGCCTTTGTTGGATGAGGGACCACAAACAGAAATAACATCTACAGCACATAAGATGAAGTCACCATAAATCATGGAACATACATAGTCACACGTTAATGCATGCAATCAATGAATGTTCATCCTACATGAAGTCACCATACATCATGCGGTCTATCATCCCATCTACATGAAGTCACCATAAATCATGCACCCATGCAATGAAATTCCACCTACATGAAGTCACCATAAATAATTCAACCCTGCAATGAATTTCCACCTAACATGAAGTCACCATAAATCATGCAGCCATGTGAACGAAATGATCATATTAATCATAGCTTGGCCAATATCTTTTAGTACGGTCTACCCAATCTGTACCATGGGGTCCTACACTATACGACATTCCACCCCTTTTGTTCACCCATGTGGGCTTGGATAGTGAGCCCCTTTGCAATCCATCCATTCCCTTCTCTTTGGGCCTGGATTGCAAGTTCATCTACAATCCATCCATGCCCTTTGTCTTGGCTTATTCCCTCATACCCAATACATACAAGATACAAGCATACAAACCATGTTTACATGTCCTACCAATCCTTGGCTGTCACTTAACTTCATTGGCATAGGAGACGAGTGCGTACATTGATTCATTCGTAATAGAAATAAGAGATTACTCCAGCAATACAGTCGGCTTTTCACCACCGGGATGGTAGTACGTTCCAAGGGTTGGGTTGTTCGCCCATTAAAGCGGTACGTGAGCTGGGTTATTGTTGCACGTAAGACAGATCTTATGCATCATTAATAGGCTAAGGATGCAAAAGTGGGCAATGACATTTGCTTAGTCAATGTTGTTAATGTCTTGTTGCCACAAAGACATTAAAAGATTTCGATTGCTTACTTCATTAGCATGTGAATGCAACCTAAGACATCATGCAACTCCTTATGGATCCTTATTCTTTAATGTAATAGAAATGATATGCAAGTATGATTATGCATCATCAACTCTTTAAATACAAACAACAGTGCTATGGGAGTATGATTATGCAACATCATCCCTTATATGCAACTGATGTGATATGCAAGTATGCTTATGCAACATCAACTCTTTACCAACAATACCATGCAAGCATGATTATACATCATCAGTCCTTATATGTAACATAAGTGCTATGCAAATATGCTTATACAACATGAACTTTTACAATCAACCAGGCACCCTGCAAGAACCAGTGACAAGCTTTATGCCTTCTTAGCAGAGATTATGCAACACATCTAGGTGTTATTCAGATGGAAATGGCAGCAAGAGTTCTAAGCAGTACCATATGACTATATATGCATCAAATACCATAAGCATGTCAACTGCAGTAGCACAAAAATCAATTTGTTCAAGCTGTTATGTGTGAAGTCCGTATGGCCACTAGACGTTTGGTCTGGCAGACGTCTAGGCCAAACGTCTGGGCTGCTAGACGTCTAGGCCAGACGTTTGGACTAGCAGACGTCTGGGTTGGCAGACGTCTAGGCCAGACGTCATGCCAAGAAGACGCCAAAGAAGCAGACGTCTAGGTAGACGTACGCGGAAGACGAAAAGTCTTGGGAGCGGAAGATGAAACGAATAGTCTTTGGAGGCTTGCGTTGGAAGATGAAACGAATAGTTTTGGAGTCTTCCTTCTGCTCTATAAAAGGGATGTGATCCCTTGCATAATGTAATAAGAGAGTTGTTGAAAACGTCCAAGGACGTGAATGTAATTTTTGCTGAAATTAATAAAAAAAGAAGTTGCCATTGCCCCGTGGTTTTTCCTGCACATTGCAGGTTTCCACGTAAAATCTCTGTGTCACTTGTGTTATTGTTTTCGTGTTCTATATTTTTGTTATTGTGCTTCCTCTTGCGTGTGTGGAATCTTGAAGTTTTTCCTAACATCTGGTATCAGAGCTAAGGTTTTGTGCGAGTGGGAGCCGCAACAATGACAAAAGGTGTAACCAAGTTCGAGATTGAGAAATTTGATGGCAGGAACTTCGCTCTATGGAAGATGAAGGTGGAGGATTTTCTGGTTCATAATGACCAAGCGCAAGCCTTGAAAGGGGTCGCGAGTAAACCGAGCAACATGAAAGATGAGGAGTGGGCAACGCTTGACAGGAAGGCGGTTTCTACAATCCGTCTCCGCCTAGCGGACTCCGTCTTGTTCAATGTAGTTGAAGAGAAGACCGCGGAAGCCCTTTGGCAAAAGCTTGAAAAGTTGTATGAAACAAAATCAGCAACTAACAAGGTTTTTCTGAAAAAGCAGCTTTATAGCTTGAGGATGAAGGAAAGTTCATCCGTGGTAGATCATTTGAATGAGTTTAATACTCTGATCAGTAAACTGGTTTCAGTTAATGTGAATATGGAGGATGAAGATAGAGCTATCACCCTACTTTGTTCCCTCCCGGACACTTGGGATCATATGGTGATGACCATCAGTAATTCATCATCAAGCACTCTCAATTTTGATGATGTGGTAGCCGCTTTGTTGGCAAAAGAGTTGAGGCGAAAAACGTCTCTGGAACCCTCAACCAATGAAGCCCTATCCGTGAGAGGTCGATCTTTCGAGGGGAGTAAACAAGGTAGAAAGCAATCCCGATCTAAGTCTAAAGGACAAAAGCAGAAAGGGAAGTGTTGGCATTGTGGGAAGCCAGGACACTCCAAGAAGGACTGTTGGCAATTAAAGAATGGTGAAAAGCAAAATCAGCCATCAGCTGAAGCCAGTGCAGCAGATTCAGGAGAGACGACAACATGTGAAGCCTTCTGTATCAGTAACAACAGATCAGTTTTATATACCTGGGTTTTGGACTCAGGTGCATCCTTCCACATGTCTCCCCACAGAGACTGGTTTGACAAATATCAGCCATACTGTGGTGGAAAGGTCTATTTGGGTGATGATCATCCTTTAGAAATTGTGGGAAGAGGGGATATAAGGATCAGGGTGGACGATGGTAGAGAAAGGATGCTATGTGATGTGCGACATGTGCCCGATTTGAGGAAGAATTTGCTATCAATCAAAATGATGGATAAGCTAGGGTATTCTGTCACCTTCTGTAACAACTACTGCAAGATTACCAGAGGAGCTCTTGTAGTAGCAAAGGGAGAATCTTACGGGACCTTATACCGTTTATGCGGTGATACGGTGACAAACCATGCAGCAGCAACAACTTCTGTTCAGGATGCAGTAATGCTATGGCATCAACGCCTAGGCCATATGAGTGAAAAAGGCCTGAAAATTCTGCATGACAGAGGTATGCTTTCTGGGATTAAGTCTTGCAATTTAGACTTATGTGAGCACTGTATTTTTGGTAAACATAAGAGGGTTCGGTTTATCGCAAGTCCTGGTAAGAGTTCTGATTTTCTGCAACTTATACATTCGGATATATTTGGACCAGTCCCCACTCAGTCCTTGAATGGCGCCATCTATTTTCTGACTTTTATAGATGATTATTCTAGGAGAGTGTGGGTGTATTTTCTGAAGAAGAAGTCGGAAGCTTTGCAGAAATTTAAAGAGTACAAAGCACGGGTAGAGAAGAGTTTGGGCAAGTCAATTTTGTGTCTCAGGTCAGATAATGGGGGTGAATATTGCTCCAAGGAATTTGATAAATTTTGTATGCAGGAAGGGATTAAGCACCAGAAGACCGTACCATACACTCCACAAAAAAATGGTGTGGCTGAGCGGATGAATCGCACAATCATGGAACGTGCAAGAAGCATGCTTAGCGCAGCCATGTTGGAGAAAAAGTTCTGGGCGGAGGTTGTTAATACAACTTGTTTATCTTATTAACAGGTCACCTACAACTGCATTGGATGGACAGATTCCGGAGGAGGTTTGGTGTTGTAAGCCGCTTGATTACTCTCATTTGCGCACTTTTGGCTGTGACGCGTTTGCCCATGTACCCAAAGAAAAAGGTCCAAGCTTGACCCGAAGTCAAGCAAATGTGTTTTTCTCGGCTATGGAGATATAGTGAAGGGGTATAGACTGTGGGATCCTACTGCCCACAAGGTAATTATTAGCCGGGATGTAATTGTTGATGAAAAATCCATGCAAAGGAAGGAGGTACAGCAAAATCCTAATGTTGTACCTGTTGAAGTAGAATTGAGTGAAGATGACTATGAAGATGAACATGCTGAAGTTTTTGATCAGCATGCAGAACAACAAGTAGAACAGGAAGTAGAGCAGCCACAACGGTCACAAGACCAAGAGCCATAACCGACAGATCATTGGGTTAGAAGATCTACACGTCCACAAAAGTGTCCGAAAAGGTATTCTCATGTGTATCAGTCCTCTTTTGCTTTGTTAATTGATGATGGTGAACCTAGTTCATTTCAGGAAGCTAGAGAGTCTGAGAATGCAGCAAAGTGGAGGAAATCCATGGAGGAGGAAATCGAGGCACTTCGAAAGAATAAAACTTGGGAACTTGTGGATCTCCCACCTGGAAGAAAGACTGTTGGAAACAAGTGGGTGTACAAAGTGAAGAAGAACAACAACGGGCTGTTGGAACGCTATAAAGCTCGCTTGGTGGCAAAGGGCTATGTGCAGAAGTCCGGTGTTGACTTTAATGAAATTTTCTCTCCAGCTTGTGAAGATGACTACTATCGGAGTTCTACTTGCACTTGTAGCTGCACAGGATTTGGAACCGGAGCAGCTTGATGTAAAGACCGCTTTCTTGCATGGTGATCTCGAGGAAGAGATATATATGGATCAACCTGAGGGCTATGAAGAAAGAGGCAAAGAGCATTTGGTTTGCAGACTAAAGAAATCACTGTACGGGTTGAAACAAGCGCCAAGGATGTGGTACAGGAAATTTGACACCTTCATGAAGAGCCAAGGTTTCAGTAGGAGTGAAGCTGACCATTGTGCATACTACAAGAGGTTTGACGATGGCAGTTTTATTATTTTGTTGTTGTATGTTGATGATATGTTGGTTGCAGGCCCCAACATGAAGAAAATCATTGATCTTAAGGCTCATTTGGCTAGGACATTTGAAATGAAGGATTTAGGAGCAGCAAACCAAATTTTAGGGATGAAGATACACAGGGACAGAAAAGGAAGAAAGATCTAGTTAAGTCAAAAGTCATATGTGGAAAAGATTCTGCAGCGCTTCAATATGCAGAATGCTAAACCAGTTAGTACCCCACTTCTTCCACACTTAAAGTTGTCTTCCAACCAATGTCCTAGAACGAAAGCAGAGAAGACAAGCATGTCTCGTGTACCGTATTCATCACTAGTAGGAAGCCTCATGTATGCCATGGTGAGCACCAGATCGGATATTGCCCAAGCAATGGGGAGTAGTCAGCCGGTACATGGCAAATCCTGGTAAGGAGCATTGGAATGCAGTGAAGTGGATATTCGGATATTTAAGAGCCACTTCGGATGTTGCCATTTACTTTGGATCGGCAGATTTGCAAGTTACAGGTTTTGTGGATTCTGATTATGGTGGAGATAGAGATGGGAGAAAATCCACTACAGGATATACCTTCACCCTTGCTGGAGGAGCGGTGAGTTGGGCTTCTAAGTTGCAATCTGTTGTGGCCTTATCAACCACTGAAGCAGAATACATTGCAGCAACTCATGCCAACAAAGAGGCAATTTGGCTAGAGCGATTGTTGGGTGACTTCAAGGTAATGCAGGAGAAAATTACGCTGCATTGTGATAGCCAGAGTGCTATTCAGTTAGTGAAGAATCCAACATTCCATGATCGCACGAAACACATTGATGTCAAGTACCACTTTATCAGAAATGTGGTGGAAGAAGGTAGGATCCTATTGCAGAAAATCGACACTGAAGTGAATCCTGTAGATATGCTTACAAAGCCGGTCAAGGTAGAGAAGTTTGAATGGTGCAGAACTTCTCTGGGCTTGCTGAAAAAGTAACAAGGGCAGCATTGGGCAATTGGCACTGGATGAAAATCTTTTGGCAAAGAATTCCCGAATACTGACTTCAAGTGGGAGAATGTTAGGTGTGAAGTCCGTATGGCCACTAGACGTCTGGTCGCAGACGTCTGGCCCTAGCAGACGTCTAGGCCAGACGTCTGGGTTGGCAGACGTCTGGTCTGGCAGACGTTTAGGCTAGACGTCTGGGTTGCCAGACGTTTGGGCCAGACGTTTGGGTGGCGGACGTCCGCGACCGGACGTTTGGGCCGGACGTTTGGGTTGGCGGACGTCTTGCCAGCGGACGTCCGGCCTAGACGTCCGGCACGTCTGGGCTCCGGACGTCGGGTGGCGACGTCGTCGGTTGGGACGTCTGTCGGGCGGACGTGCGGGTTGGCGGACGTCTAGGCTAGACGTCATGCCAAGAAGACGCCAAAGAAGTGGACGTCTAGGTAGACGTGACGCGGAAGACGAAAAGTCTTGGGAGCGGAAGAGATGAAACGAACAGTCTTTGGAGGCTTGCGTTGGAAGATGAAACGAACAGTTTTGGAGTCTTCCTTCTGCTCTATAAAAGGGATGTGATCCCTTGCATAATGTAATAAGAGAGTTGTTGAAAACGTCCAAGGACGTGAATGTAAACTTTGCTGAAATTAATAAAAAAAGAAGTTGCCATTGCCCCGTGGTTTTCCCTGCACATTGCAGGTTTCCACGTAAAATCTCTGTGTCACTTGTGTTACTGTTTCCGTGTTCTATATTTTTGTTATTGTGCTTCCTCTTGCAGGTGTGGAATCTTGAAGTTTTTCCTACCACAAGCATCCTCTATTTTTGTTGAAATAGGGTATTGGCAAATACCTACTCTTTGCCTAAATATGACTATTTGTCCTATCAATTGACCATTATGCCTTGTTTCTGTTACGGGGCAGTTAGGTCTTAAATTGTTGCAGGTGTTTGAAAGGTCAAAAGGAGTCAAAAACACAAGTTCTTGTGCATAGGATTCATCCTTCCCTTTTTATTTATTGAGTACAACACCCCTAGTTTCTCGTCTCCCTCTCTGATCAAGTTTAAACAGTGTAAGATCATTCTCCTTTAAAGAGGTGAAGCAACAAGTCTGTTTAATTTGCTTTTAGCAATGTAATCTTCCATGGAGGTTCAAGTTTTGCAATATTGTGCTAAATTTAGAAATAAGGTTCATGATTCCCCCTTGTTCTAACCTATGCATATTCATCCAATTCCTACAAAGATTCCATGGTTGTTTTACCTGTTAGAAAAAGGAACCAGTATTTGCTTTGAGACTCTATTTTCTTATTATAGAAAATGTTTACTGAAACAATTTTTCCATCGGCATTTTCAGAAGTCAGCAGCCATGCATTTCAAATCTACTGTATGTTTTGCAACAAACCTTTATTTACAATTTCTGGGTCTAGGGTACGATTCTGAAAACATTTCTTCGGTTAACAAGGTGTTCAAAACCTAGCAGCTGTTTAATTTTGTTTCCAAGAATATCCTTTTTGGTCTATGAAAGTGATTCTACTGGAATTTGAAGAACAAAAATGCATGCTGAAGCAAACCAAGTAAAACCCAATTATCCTTTCCAGGTTTTAAATAGAACCTATTTACTCAATTACAATTTTGAACAAAACCCAACTTCTGTTTTAGAACAATGATAAGCAAAGAGCAATAATTTGAATGTCTCGAGCTATCTTGGAGTTTCTTTACCGTTACGCACTTGGGATTAAAATTCGAACAGAGTTTTTCCATTACATTAATGCTTATTTATGCAAGCAAATACTAGCAACAGGACCTTGTATGGATGGAGCTTATTCCTAAGCCAAAGACCAAAAGAAAGTCTCCTGTTTGCATTTTGGAGCCTTTGCATTCCAGGTTTTTGACACTTCCATGCCATGGAAACTCTAAATAATTTATGCCTTTTTAACTCCTCTGCTCCCTCTATGTCCTCTTGCAGAATACAGCGAAGGTTTTGGAAGAAAACTCTAAATCCAGTTTTCCCCCAAAGAGGTGCTTCCAAAATGGATGCAAGCCAAAATTGTCTGCCTCTTAAATTGGTTTAATTCCAGAAAAAGATTGGACTGGAAAAATGCTGCTAGTTTCGGTGTTTTCCCATCTAAAAGTGTCCATGGAGTTATCAGTTCTCCTTCCTCAATGTGCATGCCAAAATGAGGCGCTTCTCTTATCTTTAGGGTATTTGTGTGGCATTTTGAGCATTTTGGTGCCAAGTGCCCAATCCTTCTAGAGTTGGGTGAGGTGATTGTTTTTAAATGTTTTAAAATTGCATTATATGCCATGGGGGTCATTCTTTTTTGCCATACCCTTTCAAACTTTGCAAGGTGCCTTGGAGCCCAGCCTAGGAGGGTATTAAATAGAAACATCTCAATTTTCTCACTCTCCTTTCAACTTTTGACCTAACCTTTTCGAAGGAGGGGATTTCTTGGTCAATTTTGGAAACCATTTATTTGCAAGTGCTTGGTTTAACATGTAAGGACCATGCCTTAGGAGCAATCAAGCAAAACTCATATGAATGTAAACATTCATTCATCATGCAATACCTATTGGCTGATCTCTTTAATGCTCCATGTCATCTCTGTTCTTTCCATGTGGTCTCTATGATAGCATCATTTATTGACTAACAACAATTTAGGGTCTTTAATCCATTTCATGTGATAGTGTGGATTCAGGATCAATATTAAATTTCGTTTGTGGTATGTTGTCTCTCAAATTCTTGGCAATATGCTAGTCCTATTAAAAACATTTTCTATACTCTTGTTTCATTTTGTAAAATGTCAGCTATACACTGCTACTTTCTATCCTCTTTTCTTCTCTGTTTTCTTCAAGTGTGAGCAACAAACTATTACCTTTGGCATGTGGACAGCATAGTTATAATCGCTTAGCTGTATGCGCTTTGCAATGAGTAGGGCAAAGTGCTCAAATGATGAAGGATGGGGAGAGATCCTCAACTCTAATACCATTTGGAAGGTAACATTAATAACATGATTGAAGATAAGATCTACTCTACATAACAAATGGAAAACAAATACACACAAAAAGATTTGGCAAGTGCTGGATACACTCAAATTAATCACTACAACTCAATCATAATCACAACCACATGTTTGGGCATATTTTTTACCTTTTAAATACACAACCATGGGTAGACTATTCCAAAGGGTAAACCATGCCAACATAGGATACTCGAAATAGTGAAATAACAATTAGGTTACTCTAAAGAATGCAAGTGAAGCACCAATGCTACCAAGTGAAATATTATAAGATTAACAAATATGAAGGCAACAATGGCCTCAAAGTACTAATGGCTTGAAGCCTTTTTGTTATTCAATTCATAGCATAAAACTCAAGAAACAGATGAGCATCTGTAAATAACATGTATTGCAGTCTATGGCAGTCAAGACCACCTAATACAATCAAAACTAATTTTTGCAATCCACTCAGCTTTTATGTCTATCAAATCAGCATGTCTATACACTCAAAGTGGTCAAAGAAGTCAACTTTTAGTCTTAATAATATCCCTTAAGGATGTTACAAGGAAGTCTGCTGATGTCAACATTTTCTGGTCACAATTTAGTCAGCAGATTGCTATACTATAAATCTATAATTGATGATGCCATAATGATGTCATCATCATCAATGATGCTATAATGTGTTTTCAAAGGACTCTGTTTGGTGTAGACTGACTTCCATTAATCTGAAAATGCAATTTACTCGCTCCTAATGAAGTTTGATGGTGATCTGTGCTGTGACAATTGAAAATAATCAACCTAGTTTTCAACAATTCCAATGGACAAGAAATTGAATATTTTAAACAGGGGGTTCTTATATATTTGATTAGATAACAACATTTCAATAAAAAAATATTTTTCTTTTTACATTATGATAAAATATTAACCTTATAATGCCAAGGCATATTTCTTCAAATAAAATGTTTAGAATGCTTTTACATGAACAACTGTTTAATTTCTAACATTTTGTTAAACTATTAATGAAACCTGGGAGTTAGCAGTGAACACAAGGCCTTGTTTACATTGTTCCAAAATTATTGCCATGTAAGTTAATAATCTACAAATATGGATGGTGCACTGAAAAACTTTGTCCAAGAGATGGATATTTGATGAATTCCTTGGATATCATTATTCCTTTGAGTCATCAGACAGTGATATCATTTCATTGTCTCATAGAAGTGGCTAAAATAGTTTTGTATGAATATTTCTACATATAAAATGTTCCTGCATCCTGGAGTTCAGAATAATAACCTACTTATTTAGAGAAGGATGACTTTTTGATAGTAGTAGAATTGAGAGATTGAACTGGTGGTTAATTATAAAGTTTGTCACATGATATGAATTTAATTATTTGTTCTAACAACGTGTATGGGCATAAAGATATGGGCCCTAGTGATACTGATGGATATACTTAATTGAGGGTGATTTATCGTCTTGTAAAATTTTGTTGGCTTCCTTCATTATTAACAATTATATCTCCTGGTGGGATCAAAGAACGATGTTTTACATTTTATTGCTTATTAACCATGAAAGATAAGAAAAAACTGTTGACACAACTATTCACTGTAAATAAATTATAACCTAAAATAATATTGTTGGTGACATAGAAAGCATGCACACAAAGACATACTAGCTAACTATTTATATATGATTCCCATACAGGTTTCTTGTGTTCCTCCAAATGGTGTTGTTTTGGATTCTTCTGCAAAAACAGATATTGAAATTTTTGCAGTTGGAAATTCTGTCCTTGGTATTCAAGGCCATCCTGAATTTTCGGAGGATGTGTTATTAGACTTATTGAAGGCTCGTCTTGCCCGAGGAACTGTTAATGTATGTTCTCCTGACTTGCTTTTCTGTATTCTGTGTATTTCATAGAAGGGATTATTTTTTTTTGGTACGAACATACAAAAACATTAGCATTGGTATGCATTGTAGTATAATTTCTCACTTTGTAATGTATCAAAAGTCATGCGAATTGTTTCTTATATGATTACTATTATATGTTAATAACCAGTGAAATTGTTAGTAGGTGTTTTGAAAAAGAATGGTTATATTTAAGACACTATTGTAGGTTATTACTTATTTCCATATTGCTTTGTCCTTGTTATGTGACTTGTCATGTTTCAATGCCTGAAGTAGCTCGTTGCCATTTTTGGAACGTATTTTAATTGCAGCAACTACTTAATTCTAGTCGAATGAGGAAACTCTGGAAACAATTTACAAACTAATAATTTTTTTGAATGTGATAAGCTAACATTGATAATCAATAGATATATTCAAATCTTATAATTACAATAAAAAGGGCCACAAAAATGAATGCAAACACTGCACCAAGACATACACCATTTTAGGTCAGAAAAAAGTCCATTCATAATATATATATATATATATATATATATGTTGAACAGAATAGAAGTCATGAATGCTGAAATTTTGAAGAGTGGATCCATAGTTTTGTCATGTAAATTTTTACTAAAAGGTCGAAAATTATGAGAGGACCTCCTTTAAAGGGAGCTGAAGTTGGAGAAATTAGAGGCTAGGTCCAAATTGTGTTCCAACAAGTTTCCATGGGACGTGGCAAAGGCAACTGAAATGGAGGTGGAAATGCAAGAAAAAGCACAATTGGGAGTGCTAGGCAATAGACAGAAAGCGAACCAGGCAGATCCTAAGAGGAAGCATTTGGAGGCCACTTGATGCAAGTTCATGAGCCTTGAGAAAGAACGGGAGAAGTAAAATAGAGATTTAGAAAGGTAAAGCTAGTAGAGCCAAAAGGATGTTAAGAATGTAGTCAAGCTATAAACTATGGCCAATTTTGTAACAACCCACCCGGATCTGCCTTATATTTTTTTTTTTTTGTATTTTCTGGTTTATAAAGGAACTCAGGAATGCACAGGCTTAATTGCAGAAAACTAAGTAATTACTAATAATGCACAGACTTATGGAATACCATTGCAAATACTTGAAGCATGTAATGATTTGAAAATTGTTCATTCAACAGTGAATACAATTTCGATTTCCAATACCAAATAAAGTGTATAAACCCTGGCGCCTGGAAAGTACCTTTTCAGTAACGAAACTATTGGAAGAATGGAGCTTTCCTCAAAACAGCATCAGTCTGCCCTGGGACAGCCACGTGATTCTGTTGAATGTTGAATAGCAGCCTGAGTATGAACTCCAATGTCTATATTCGAACCACCTCTTATCTCTTCCAATCACCAGCTCGATTTTCTCAATGAAGCCCAATGAAATCTTTGTCCTGAATCTGATCACCAATCCAACAGGGGTAATGTTTCATACCCGAACTGGATGTTCCCACTGGAAATGATCGTTCCCAATGAGCTTGACCCTGCAAATAACCTCTGCAAGAAGTCTCCCAAAATACCCAAAGCCTGTCTTCAATCTGGATATCCAAAATGAGAGCCAAAATCCCAATTTATAGAAATTCTTGGTAAGGTTGGTGGCTTTGGAGGGAACTTTTCAAAATTCAAATTGGCTTCTAGAACCCGCTTCTAAAATGACATCATCATTTATCATTAAGTCCCCTTTTACTTTTATGCTAGGAAAGTCACTTTATAATTTTATATTTATTTAGTGACTTAAATGACCTTTCCCTTCATAACATAATAATATATATAAAATTAAATATTTAATTTAATTTTATATAAATATCTTCGGGCATTAAAATTTCCAAGCTCCACCAACCCAACATACAAACAAATCACGGATTTGGATACCCATTAAGCCAAACAATCCAGTCGTACCTTCCGCTCTGGCAGAAACCCTAGCCAAGTGACTTACTATATATAGTAAGTTTCTTCAATAAGCCACCAGAATTCGACCACTGAAGACTGTCAATGGCCCAGAATGGACTCCCCTACATCGTACTTAGCCTACGGGAGCCCGAGAGTAGGCTAATCTCGTATATCAAATCAATAAACTAGGAAGGGGACATTACAGTCCTCCCTCCCTGAAATTGCTTGCCCTCAAGCAATTCCAACCCGGGGTGTTGCAACACTTCTTCACTTTCCCATGTTGCATCTTCTTCTGGTAGGTGTTTCCATTTGACCAAGTATTCTGTGATCACCTTCCCTCTTAGAGTCTTTTCTCTGAAACTGATGATGGCTTCTGGTTCTAAGATTAGCTTCCCTTCCTCATCTAATGGTGGTAATTCTGTAGAAGGAGTGATATTATGACCGAGTGCCTTCTTGAGTCGAGAAACATGGAAGACATTGTGGATTCTGCTGCCTGCAGGTAATTCCAGCTCATAAGCTACTTCTCCCACCTTTCTAATGACTCTGAACGGTCCATAGAATCTCTGTTTCAGCTTTTCCTTTCCACTTTTTTTGAGAGTGGACTGCCTGTAGGGCTGCAAACTAAGATATACCATATCACCAACTTCAAAACTGCGTTCCACCCTATGTTGGTCAGCATACATCTTCTGTCTATTTTGTGCCTGATGTATATTATCCCTCAAGGTCTTCATGATATCCTGGCTGTCCTGTAATGCCTCCTTAGCTCGAGGAACTCTGCTATCACCAAGTAGCAAGTCTATGAAGCTCGGCGCTTCATAACCGTACAAAGCTCTAAACGGAGTCATTCCTATAGTCATGTGGTGAGTAGTGTTATAACAGAACTCGCTAAGATGCAACCATTTTATCCATGCATTCTGCTGTCCCGAAACATAATTCCGCAGGTACCCCTCCAACCATTTGTTCACTATTTCTGTTTGACCATCGGTTTGGGGGTGATAGCTGGTGCTAGGAGTCAACTCTGTACCTCCAAGTCTGAATAACTCCTGCCAGAACATACTCATAAATCTGTTGTCTCGGTCGCTTACAATGGTCTTCGACATCCCATGTAATCTAAACACCTCTCGGAAGAACAATTCAGCTACCTGAGCTGCTGTACATGTGGCTGAAACTGCGAAGAAATGTGCAAATTTTGTCAGTCTGTCTACTACCACATATATACAATCTTTGCCCTGAACTTTGGGTAATCCCGTAATGAAATCCATGGAGATTCCTTCCCATTTCTGGTTAGGAATCGGTAATGGCTGCAACAGCCCTGCTGGATACGTGTGCTCCACTTTATTCTGCTGACAAATGGCGCATTCTCTAACATACTGCAGGACCTCACTCTTGAGCCCCTTCCAAATGAACCTCTCTGATGCTCCTATATGTTTTGAAGATTCCTGCATGTCCTGTCGTGGGATCATCATGGAAACACTGTAAGACCTTCTTCTTGAACTTGGAGTCATGCGGTAGGAAGATCCGATCTTTGTACATAATCAGCCCCTGAACCACTGAGTATTTGTCATCCAATGTAGTACCATCCAACACACTTGATGCCCAAGGGTCCTTAGCATACTCGGCATAAATCTCGTCTCTCCAATCTGCTGAGACTTCTGTCATAGCTCCCAGATATGGTCTCCGAGACAAGGCATCTGCGACAATATTCTTTTTTCCTTTGACATACTCAATGTCAAAATCGTAAGCTTGAAGCTTACTAACCCACTTTTGTTGCCTCTCGTTGAGATCTTTCTGGTTGAGAAAATATCGAAGGCTGTTATGATCAGTCTTCACTGTGAATCGGCTCCCTACCAAATATTGTCTGAATTTGGCCAAAGCATGCATGATGGCCAACATTTCTTTGTCATATACTGAATAACTCCTTTCAGCCCCTTGGAGCTTCCTACTCTCATAGGCTATCGGATGTTTGTCCTGCATGAGCACCGCCCCGATCCCTTCTCCTGAAGCATCACACTGGAGCTCGAATGGCCGAGAGAAATCTGGTATCACTAATACCGGGCACGAACACATGACCTGTTTGAAGTGTTCAAAACATCTCTGTGCAGTGTCCGACCATGAGAATGCCCCCTTCTTAGTTAGATCAGTGAGTGGAGCAGCTAGTTGGGCAAATCCTCTTACGAACCTTCGGTAGAATCCGCATAGTCCTAGAAATCCCTTGAGCTGAGGAAGGTTTGTAGGAGTGGGCCAATCAATAATGGCCTTGATCTTTTCAGGGTCCATGCGGACACCCTCTGCACTGATGATGTGACCCAGGTACAGAAGCTCTTTCATGCCAAAGTCACACTTTGACTCCTTAGCATAGAAGGATTCCTGCTCCAAAATGCTCAATACCTCCTCTAGATGCTGCAGATGCTCCTCCCAAGTGCGACTGTAGATGAGGATGTCGTCGAAGAAGATCAAAACATACTTTCTAAGCTGTCTGCTAAAAGTCTTGTTCATACAAGACTGGAATGTCGTTGGGGCATTGGTTAAGCCGAATGGCATAACCAAAAACTCAAAGTGGCCAAGGTGACACCGGAATGCTGTCTTTTCTGTGTCTTGCTCTCTCATTCTGATCTGGTGATACCCTGACCTCAAGTCAATTTTTGAAAAATAGCAAGCACCATGGAGCTCATCAATTAGTTCATCTATACGGGGAATAGGATACCTGTTCTTTATCGTTCTCTTATTCAATTCCCTATAGTCAACACACATTCTCCAAGTGCCATCCTTCTTTTTAACTAAAACAACAACAGATGCAAAAGGACTCTTACTTGGCTGTATATGCCCCATATCCAAAAGCTCCTTGATTGCCTTCTCAATCTCGTCTTTGTGCCTCTTATGGTGCCTGTATGGTGTAGTGATGACGGTCTTCACCCCGTCCTCCAATTCGATGATGTGCTCTGTCCCACGTTCTGGTGGTTTCCCTGGTGGTATATCCCCAAACACCTTGGAGTGTCTGGACAAAATCTCCTGTATCGCTGGATGGTAAGTGACCTCCTGAGTTTCCTTACCAGCTGGCATGATCATACATTCCGCTGCCCAATCAATCTCATCATGTCTAAATAACTTTTCCATGCGCCTCATAGACACCACTCTCGGTCCCCCATCTGACATTCCTCTCAAAACAAATTTCCGACCAGCAACCACAAACTTCATCTCCATAGCATGCAGGTTCATGGTGAATTCACCCAAAGACTTCATCCACTGCATTCCGAGTATTGCATGGGTGTCTCCTATGTTGACTACATAAAAATCATCATTGAGGTCATATTCTCCCAATCTGATCCGTAGATTTGATATTTTCCGATTGCACTGTATTGCTGATCCATCCGCTACCAGCACTCTAAATCCATCAAAGTCTTCCGTCTTTATCCCCTTTTTGTCAATCAATCCTGCATCAATGAAGTTGTGTGTTGCTCCTGTATCAATCGGAGTGATTATTCGCTGCCCATTAAGGATGCCCCGGACCTTGAAGGAAGTGCCCTTCTGGACGCTATATAGCTGATCTAATGTTCCACTTCTTTTTGGCTCTGTTTCAGCTGTCTCATCCTCACTATCATCTGAATCACTTGGCTGCTCGAAATTTTCTGATTCAGAAGTTTCCACCTCAAAGTAGTCTTTCTATGCCATCTTCCTTGCTTGAACCTTCTGAGGACACATATGCGATAGATCCCATGGTTCTCTACAATTAAAACACAATTTCTTTTTCCTTAATTCGTTGAGTTCCTCATTTCCCAGCCTCTTTTGTTCCACCTTAGGTTGTTGCGGGGGTTTATGGAAATCCTTTTTATCCTTCCCTTTGCTGTTCTGAAATGGTTTAAAGACTGGTTTGTTTTTTGGAACAGCAAACTCCATATTACGGGCTTTCCTCATTGCTTCCTGTAATGTCTGTGGCTCAAAAGCCTTAACCCACCCTCGGAGTGGCTCGGATAGACCTTCTACAAAGAGGATTACTAGTCTCTTTTTAGAGATGTCTTGGACTTTGACTGATAGCTCCTGACCATATTGACCCTTCGTGGATTTTTCGTTACTTCCCTCAAAGCTTCAACTATGGCCTGCTGATTTCTTTGCATTTCTCTTTGCATGTCCACTTGTGCTCTGGTTAGAGCATTTAATAAGCTCATGAGGCTGGGCTCATCATGACTGCGTTCTTCCATTTGGATGGCTTTCTTCTTTTCTCTTTCTGCTGCTCTTCTATCCCTTTCACTCATGAAATGATCAATCTACCCACAGGTTGGCAGTGTTGACATCGTTCTGATACCATGTAACAACCCACCCGAATCTGCCTTATATTTATTTATTTATTTATTTTTTTGTATTTTCTGGTTTATAAAGGAACTCAGGAATGCACAGGCTTAATTGCAGCAAACTAAGTAATTACTAATAATGCAGAGACTTATGGAATACCATTGCAAATACTTGAAGCATGTAATGATTTGAAAATTGTTCATTCAACAGTGAATACAATTTCGATTTCCAATACCAAATAAAGTGTATAAACCCCGGCACTGGAAAGTACCTTTTCAGTAACGAAACTATTGGAAGAATGGAGCTTTCCTCAAAACAGCATCAGTCTGCCCTGGGACAGCCACGTGATTCTGTTGAATGTTGAATAGCAGCCTGAGTATGAACTCCAATGTCTATATTCGAACCACCTCTTATTCTTCCAATCACCAGCTCGATTTTCTCAATGAAGCCCAATGAAATATTTGTCCTGAATCTGATCACCAATCCAACAGGGATAATGTTTCATACCCGAACTGGATGTTCCCACTGGAAATGATCGTTCCCAATGAGCTTGACCTTGCAAATAACCTCTGCAAGAAGTCTCCCAAAAATATCCAAAGCCTGTCTTCAATCTGGATATCCAAAATGAGAGCCAAAATCCCAATTTATAGAAATTCTTGGTAAGGTTGGTGGCTTTGGAGGGAACTTTTCAAAATTCAAATTGGCTTCTAGAACCCGCTTCTAAAATGACATCATCATTTATCATTAAGTCCCATTTTACTTTTATGCTAGGAAAGTCACTTTATAATTTTATATTTATTTAGTGATTTAAATGACCTTTCCCTTCATAACATAATAATATATATATAAAATTAAATATTTAATTTAATTTTATATAAATATCTTCGGGCATTAAAATTTCCAAGCTCCACCAACCCAACATACAAACAAATCATGGATTTAGATACCCATTAAGCCAAACAATCCAGTCGTACCTTCCGCTCTGGCATAAACCCTAGCCAAGTGACTTACTATATATAGTAAGTTTCTTCAATAAGCCACCAGAATTCGACCACTGAGGACTGTCAATGGCCCAAAATGGACTCCCCTACATCATACTTAGCCTACGGAAGCCCGAGAGTAGGCTAATCTCGTATATCAAATCAATAAACTAGGAAGGGGACATTACAAATTGGAGGTTACAAGTTGTAGACAGCGATGAGGATTCCCCAAGACGAGGGAATGATAGTAAGTGGAAGGAGAAATGACAATGTTTCCTAGAAGACTGCATCTATGATGACATGACTCCACTGTTAGCAGCTCAGCTTAGACGACAATGTTTTGACGGTGACCAGCATGACGGTCAAGCTTCAGACGACATGTTCACATGACGACATCAGTCCTAACGACATACCACAAGATGGTAATCAGCATGAAAACACTTAGTATGAAGACATTTGACATGATGGTGCTCAGCATGTCGGCATGACGGCAACCAACATAACAACATCTAGCATGGCGGCATGGCAGTTTGTCCTTGTGCCGGCAGCTGGGTTGAAGGCGTCCGTCGTATGTCAGCAATCGAATGTTGGCACTACTCCTCTATGACGGTGTTGGCTAACGGTTGTCTCACTTGTCTGAAGGTTCCTTAATCTTGTCTTTGTCTAAGTGATTATACCTGCAACACTCACAACATGGAGCACGTATCTAACATAACACTACCATCATGTAGAGACACAGTTTGGCAACAAGCGAATGATCTTGCATTATTAATGGTATCTTGTACAATTTACAGTTTGTGACTACAACAATACTACGCCCGACCTTACATTGTGATAGTCTGGTGTCTCTCTCTCTCTTGTACATAGACTTGCTTCTGAATGGAATACTAGATTGAATTGTAAGGGGTCTATTTATACCTTAGCCCTAGTAGTTATCAAAACCACTTCAGGGTGATGTGACAAAAACTACCAAAACTGCCTATTCTAAACAACCTTAATCAAAATAATAATTAACATAATTGTTAATCCTTTACAATGACGACTGCATTTGCATTTCATTGGAATTTCCTTTACATTTCATTTGACCACATTACATTTTATTTTGACCACATTTCCATTACATTTCATTTATTGCAAAATGTGTAGACCTTTTTACAAACACTTTCACTTTTTCTTAGTGCAGCTGTTTACACAAGCGTTAGAAGGTTGATGGAAGGAAGGATCTTTATCCTATCCATCACACTGAAAATCATCATCCTTTTGGGATTCAGGAGCATTGATGATGAGAGCTTCAATTGTTTCTTGACTACTGATAACACCGTTGTTTGAATCATTCTCGAGGGGTCTAGCAACCCATTGTTGATCAAACTAGCCACCCTAATTTTGTTGCCAGCATGACCTTGACTTTTATTGTAACTCCAGTTTCTTCAGCGCTCTATCAGCCTTCCACTAACACCTATAAAATATGACTCCCATCTTTAAGGGAGGGGATATATGTAGACACATTTTCATCATTGTACATACCATAGTATAGCAATGCAGAGACAAAATGAAATGAACAAAGAACTTGTTGCATTATAGTGTGATATACATGTTCAGATAGGACATAGTTATCGATGGGACTAATGGGGTAATTTGTTGTACCTGTTCTCTAGAGAAGTATTTTTGTTAATTGTCCACGATAGCTAGGGGATCTTCAGTTTCTTGTAATGTCATTTTGCAAGAGATAGACTTGACATGAGAATTGATATTGATATCTATGTTATATTGTTAAATGAAGATATTCCATTTCATACATTGTGTTCTTGTTATCAATGTGATGCTTATGTGTACATTTCCATTGTCTACTCAACTGTATTCATTCTACAATTAATAATTGTATACTTGAGTTATATTTTCAAGTTCCACAAAATGTACATAAGGCATCACTATTTCTATCCTCCTTTATTGATACTTTTGGAGTCATACCTCCATGGGGATTTTTGTGGTCCCCAATAACTCAATTGGTTACTAGATGAGGGAATACCTTGTAGTGCAGTGGTGGTATTCCAGGAACAATTTGGATTGACAAATTAACTATCTACAACTTGTAGTGATGCAGCTATAGGGCCTGCATCATCTCCTTGTCTCTGACAGCCTTGTTCACTAGTTCAGAGGGCCCAGTCTGAGAATTAGATGGTCTACACTCTTCCCAAATGGTTGGCACTAGCTAGACGGCTTGCCTTCAGTCTTGATGACATGGCAACTATACTAGATGGCCTGATAACTGCCAGATGACTATATATGATAGAACTTGGAAAAGAATACAAATGCTAGTATTGAATCTAATCTACTGCAACGATCAATCAATAGTGATACATGCAAATCGCACACAATAGCAATAGAAAATGATGAACAAGTATGAAAAGATATTACAGTAATGATAGACTGTTATGACATCTCTTACATACACAGTACTTGATCTTATGCAGAATACCTCCAATGCACTCTACAAGTCTGCACTCTTTCTCCTGGCATACACAATGCAACTACAATGGACTCTCTCTGGCATATACAATGCCTCCCGTCTCTGTGTGTGTACCTTTTAAAATGAATGAGGGGGGTCTATGGGGATGGTAGTTACAAACAACTACCACCCTCGACACCTCACCTCCTAACTACAAGACAAACTGGGTGTTAACTACCTTTGCATGACTATGTTCGCACATATCTCCAACTTGAGTCATTATTACATGTATTATTACAACGTACATATTTAATTCAAAATTACAAAACTTAACATATGTGTACTTGACATCCACGCATATTTTATTTCTAAATTGTTTACTTCCTTTGATAAGGTGGCATGTCAAAAGTAGTGCCTACATACCTTTATTGCATGCTTAAATGGTTCTAACTGCATAATAGTGTTGATTGTAACCACCTTTGGTAAAAGAGGTTTAGACAACATATTTTCTATCTTATTGAGTGTCCCCTTCTTATATTTGTCCAATAAATTGTAGTGGTGCAAGAAACTATTCACCTAAAGCGATGAAGTTCCTACAAATTATTTGGGGATTGTCATTAATGCAAGGGTTGATGATTGGTTGGAATCATAGTTTTCATTCTCATTAAGTGGTGCTTCTATTTCTTCATAGCTTGCATGAATGCAATACAAATCTTTGTCTTATACGGTGTTGTTTCGTATTGCCTTTGAAAACACTTAAATGGTAGCACACTAGTCTTCCTCATTGCATTGAAACAACTCCCATTTCATACTTTGAAGCATTTGTTTCAATCTAAAATGGCTGGTTAAATTTGAACAGTGTCAATACCCTAGCATCGCTAATTTTATTTTTCAATTCCTCAAAAATGGATTGCTGGGCTTTTCCTACGCAGGTGACTTACTACTTAGAGTCAAAGGCATGTATCGGAGCTGTCATTTTGAAGAGGATATGAACTTAAAAAAAATATTGGGTAGCACCCATGAAGCTCCTTAGTCTGACCGACTTTGATCACATTAGAAAGTTTTGTCTACTTTAAGATAGCCTCTATCTTTGTTGGATAAAGTTGCAACTTCCCTCCAATGATGGCAAATCCCAATTATGACAAGGATTGCCATGCAATCTAATACTTCAAGTTTAGCAATTGCTGATTCTTTTACAAGTGATGCATATGTTCCTCCCACGTTTTGTTGAAACTTGAAGTGTTATTTAAATATGCAAATCACAGATGAATCGATAATAGTCAGAGCACTCCATCCAACAATGTCATGAATTTGGCTAATGCACTGAACAATCTTAATGATGCTACTAGCCATTCATACAAGCTTTGCCTCATATTGAAGTCAGTCTTTCATATGCCTTCCTCCTTTGCCGAAACTTGATGATAACCAAATTTCAAATTCAATTTCCTAAGATACTTAGCATGTTTTAATGGGTCAAGCAAATCATCAATTATGGGAATGTAGCATGACTGTGGTATTCCACACTTGGAGGAACAATTAGGATCGATAGTTAAATTGCTCAAACAACTTCACAGAATGCAGCCTAGATGGCATGCATCATTTCCTCTTTGACAACCTTGCACAACATAGCAGTCAGATGGCTTTCCCTTCAGGTCAAACAGGCTTGCATGGAATGACCCAGCTATAGCCCAGATGACCTTCTATGGACAGAGTATGACAACCAAAATAAAATAGGAACGGTCTAGAAGTTATATTTACAACACTTACAATAAATATGAACACATGCAAACAACATACACAAAACACTGGTTGAATGATGAATTGATATTAACAAGACACTGCACCACATATACATTTGTATGGATGTACTCCCAACACAACATCAACTCTGCTATTGATTCTCAATGAACATATCCTCTACAACATGTACAAAATACACCAATGAACTATCTTTCCTCAGCATGTACAATGCCTACCCAATGCGCAAAAGCTATCATGTGTGTACAATGTACTATGTACCTGTTCAAATGAATGAAGGGGTCTATATAAACTTGAGGGAAGGTAGTTATTGACAACTACCAACCTCGACACCTCATCTCTCTCATTACATTTGTCTTGAATTTCATTTCATTTCATTTCCTAACTACATGACAACTAATTTCTCATGACTCGTTCGCACATTACTATCACTTAACTAATCATTACATCATTGCATGAAATATTACAATGTTATCTAAACTTCAACAATATCCAACTTTATCAAAACTATGCCATGCATGTACTTAACTTTCAATACACTTATTTTGTTTCTTTTGCCAAGGTGGCAAGTCAGAACTTGTGTCCACATCTGCCTTCCTCTCTAAATTGGTTGACATCCTCGTTGACAAGTATTGCTATTCCTAGGGACTCTTAACTTTGTTGAGGATGAGGCATTGGAATAGGAACTCTTCCCAGCTCCTAAATCTGCAGCTTCAAGGCTTCATTTGCTCCCTTCAATCTCTTCACATAGGCTTGGTAACGAGCCCACTGGAAGCCATAATGATGCGACTTTTGGTCAACTTTTGCCAACCTAGCCTTCAAGTCAGCCTCCCTCTTCATTGCTTCAACTTCCTTCCTTGCAACTATTGCTATCTACTCATCACGCTTAATTATTAGTTGATACTTGTGAGCAATCTCCTACATCTTTGCTTCTAGAGTTTGCTCCCTCAATGCACACTCTAATTTCAGTTGTCCCATCAACTGATCTTGTTGTTCCTGCACCTGCCTCATGCTCCCCATCTCCTTCCTTAATGCTGCTAGTTCTGCTTTAGCATCGTGCTGCACTTGCCAAAGTTGTCCTTCCACCCTCTACAATTGGTTAGCCTGCTTTTCTTCTTTCAACCTCAATCTACAAGCCATCTACTAAAACATCTCTAGCTCTGTTGCTAACCATTGAATCAAGTATGCCATGAAGTTCATTCTTGCGTGCAACTTCCTACTCAAGTGCCAACTTCACATTTTTGACACTTGGAAATTCAGGATTAGGCACCATATTCCTTTCATCAACATATATTTGCAGTGGGTTTGGATATAGAATCAGAGTTCCTTTTGGCAGTTTCTTGACTTCTAGCATTGAATGGATACTGCTACTACCAACTCCTAGTTCCCATGGTTGCATCTGATGGATCTCTGCAAAATTTTTCATGCACTCATCATCTTGAGCCCAACTTACGAGCTTGCTCAACTCCGCTTCCATCCTTAGTTGCCATAGTCGCTAGTCCCCTATACAACCCACTCAAACTCGCTTTGGACCCTATTGAACAATTTGCTAACCTTTTCAAAAAATGTATCAACCTACTCATTACTAGTTCGCGATGAATTGGTGGCCTTTTCAAATTTGGAACTTCTATAATGAAATGCTCACTTGTTCTGCCATCTTCTAGCTCCATGCTTGTATCAATCTTTGGTGGTTGTCTCGTCAACATCTTCTCCACCATGACCTGTCAGGTTGATCTTCTGTTTGGTTGCCTTACCTTCCTCAATTTTTGGTACACTCCTGCATCAATATTCTTTCTGGCCATGTACATTGTCTCCTTGCCTTGAATAGGTTCTTCAGGTGGTTGACCACTTTGACCCTTCTGCAACAAATGATATGCTGATGCTGGTTGTTTCCTATATTCTCTTCTTTCTCCTGGTATAGATGATATAGGTGCCATGGTCTGTGTAGTTATAGATATCAACTCAACTGGTGGTCCCTCATCCAATGGAGGTGAACCACATCTCCACTTCATCCACATACAGGCTCAACATTGTTGAGGCATATCTCTCTAGCATATCCACATTGTCAACATGAATTGAAACATTGCCAACAAAGTCTCCTCTCAGTACTTCTTCCAATAGGGGTAATGTTTCCATTGCATCCACTACCATTTGAACATCGTCATCCACATCTACAATTAAAGGTTTTTCCTGTGCCTGTTGCTACGCTGTTCTTTTCCCAAATTGTTGTGCTACTCCTCCTACACATCAAACATTTTGCACAATAGGTACATCTTGTTTTGGCTATTGCCCTCCAATGGCAGCCTCATTCAAAGCCATTCTCTTGGTACTTTTGGTCAGAGATTTGCCTTAGGTAAGGGTTTGTTTATTAGTGCGCCTTAGACCCGACCAACATTGAAAGGCCGAGAGGAAGAAATGCCTCCTGTGCCAATATCTAGAGATGGACTGGTTCCCTTGCTATTCTAACTGGTGGATTTGAGATTAAGGAACTGGAAAGGAATGGGAAATGACTGAAAGGGATGGGAAATATGGCCACAGGCCAGATAGAACAGGGGTGATGGACTAACAGCACGATAATTCTACTGCATGCCGAATCAAATAGCCCTCAAATACAGACGACTAACAGAAATTAAAACTAAACATCTAACATGCATAATTTCCAGGGCTACTCCAGGGTTCCCGTTTTATCAGAAGCTAAATCCAGATACTAGAATTCAAGCCTACAAATAAAGCAAAGAATTAATAGAAGATAAGCAATAGAAGACATACACACAAAATAGAAGTCCCGAGTTAGAGCCAGACATCAGCTGTATTGATAGCAGAATTCGGATTACATCAAGCTTCTAGCAAACATCCATTGTTTTACAATAAAATAGCAGGCTTATATAGAGAATTTTGCCGCTTGAATATTAAATGCACACCTACAAAACATGGCGGTGGCAGCCAAGATAAGAGTTACAAGAGAGTACAATCATGAAATAGTTATTAGGCATGGTCGGGACTGATGACTCCTTGAAAATGCAGTTGAATTCCTTCAATGCCCTGACAGGATTGGCCTGCTGGCGCTGCCTCCTTACTCGCGGGGACCGCTTCCGTGGAAGATAGGCTTGAAATCCCGAAACGTCCAGTCTGGAAGCTTCTCAGAATGGCTGCGCTCTGACGGATAAGGATGTACCTTAACTTGCTGATGTGGAGCGTAGCCGAGAAAGACCAGCGCCAGAGTTGATAGGTCCAGAGGTGAAGCGCAGCTAACCCATTGCGCAGCTGCCTGGTGCAACAAAAAAGGAGTGCAAGGCCCTGCACAGGAGAAAAGGAGTGCAAGAATGGGGCCTCGGGAGGCGCACAACGTTTGAAAAGTCAGAAGATAAAGCGCACTGCCCTATTGCGCATCTGTCTTGCGCTCGCGAAGTGGTGCGCAAGGCCTGAAGTCTTGGAGACGGTGCCAATGTTGAAAAGTCAGCAGGCAAGGCACAACCAAGTGAAGCGCAAATGCCCTGCGCAACAGAAAAGGTGCGCAACAGTCTGGGCGTTGGGAGACGCACCTCTGTTGAAAATTCAACCGACACTGCGCACTTGGGATGGTGCGCCACAGTCCTGCGCACTTGGGATGGTGCGCCACAGTCTTGCGCACTTAGTCATTTTTTTATCCCAAAGAAGGGTGCTGCGCTTTTGACTGATTGACAGGCGTTGCGCTCTGCTGGTAGTGCGTTCCTTGAATTGGGCTTATCTGTTTTGTCCCAAAACTGGGCTGCGCTCTTCCTTTTCCTTGGGGCCAAATTGCATTAGGGGACTTGGCACGAAACACCATCGTCGTCCGAAAGACGATTTTCCTGCATGGTCAGTAGACAGAAACAACTGCACACTGCTTCAGGCGTTGTAGAAAGAGTTTGACAACAAAACTCAGGAGAGAGAAAATGCATTCGAATAATGAGAACATAGTTTCTGAGGAGCAGAAATTACTGGAAAGCTAAATATACACCATGTTGCAGAAGTGACAACATCTCTGGCGGCTCGCGGGGAAATTGAGCTCGCCTCAATGTCGAAATCCCAGGCCTCATCCGTTGGGCTCAGAGTCATCATCACTCTCACTTTCTGAATGCTCACTAGTAACAGCAGACTCTTTGCCCGATTCTTCTCTTCTTGTTTCCTCCTATAAGAGTTACAAGAGAGTATAGTCATGAAATAGTTATTAGGCATGGCCGGGACTGATGACTCCTTGAAAATGCAGTTGAATTCCTTCAATGCCCTGACAAGCTTGGCCTGCTAGCGTTGCCTCCTCACTCGTAGGGACTGCTCCGTGGAAGATAGGCTTGAAATCCCGGAACGTCCAGTCTAGAAGCTTCTCAGAATGGTTGCGCTCGGACGGATAAGGATGTACCTTAACTTGCTGATGTGGAGCGCAGCTGAGAAAGACCAGCGCCAGAGTTGACAGGTCCAGAGGTGAAGCGCAGCTAACCCATTGCACAACTGCTTGGCGCAACAAAAAATGAGCGCAAGGCCCTGCACAGGAGAAAAGGAGCACAAGAATGGGGCCTCGGGAGGCGTGCAGTGTTTGAAAAGTTAGCAGATAAAGCGCACTGCCCTGTTTTGTAGGCGTGCATTTAATATTCAAGCGGCAAAATTCTCTATATAAGCCTTCTATTTTATCATAAAACGATGCATGTTTGCTAGAAGCTTGATGTAATCCGAATTCTGCTATCAATACAGTTGATGTCTGGCTCTAACTTTGGACTTCTATTTTGTGTGTATGTCTTCTATTGCTTATCTTCTATTAATTCTTTGCTTTATCTGTCGGCTTAAAGTCTAGTATCTGGATTTAACTTCTGATAAAACGGGAACCCTGGAGTAGCCTTGGAGATTACGCATGTTAGATGTTTATATTTAATTTTTGTTAGTCGTCTGTATTTGAGGGCTATTTGATTCAGCGTACAGTAGAGTTATCGTGTTGTTAGTTCAACACCCCTGTTCTATCTGGCCTGTGGCCATATTTCCCATCCCTTTAAGTCATTTCCCATTCCTTTCCAATTCCTTAATCTCAAATCCACCAGTTAGAATAGCAAGGGAACCAACCCATCTCTGGAGATTGGCACGGGAGGCATTTCTTCCTCTCGGCCTTTCAATGTTGGCCGGGTCTAACGCGCACTAATAAACAAACCCTTACCTAAGGCAGATCTCTGACCAACAGGTACCTGCAATGGTACCTGCAGTGCCTCTAATAGTTTGGTTTCCTAGTTGTGTTGGAGTTCCCACTTTCATTGCATCATTAGACAATCCATGTGATTGGGATTGTTGAACCTCCACCATCCTTTGCTAATCACCACCAACTATCCTCTCCATGGCATGTTATGGGGGACTTGAAGAAAACACTTTAGCACCTTGACTAGTTGGCTGGTATTGCTGTTGCTGCTGCTGGGGCTGCAGTTGGATTCCCATCTGCCACCACTGCTGCTACAACTGCCTTCGCTTCTCTTTCCTGAGTGGTTCCTCAGCACTAGGCAGTTGCTTCTCAGCTCCATCAAACTCTTCACTCTCCAAGGAGTCTGTCTTGTTCTTGTCCTCTAATGCCTTCTCTTCTTTGATTTACTTTTCTTTCTTGATGCTACCTTTCCTTTAGTCCTAACTTTCATCAATGGTGTAACGTGTATCCAACAGAAAAGGGTAGGCATACATTCTAGAATAGTATGAGGATTCAGTCCTAGAAATTGAATCTTCTCATGGGACGCTATGTCTAGAATCAAAGTAGTGGTGTAGAAAACCATTGAAAAATTCTTTGTGCACCACATCAAAAAATTCTGAATATGGTCCAGCAGAAAACTAGCCCAATCATACTATTCTTCAGCCATAATTCCCTCCATGTATGGTATGAGCCAAGTGGGCATATCTGAGTCTCTTTGCTTGTTGGACAATTTGGACATGATTACATTCATCACGTAACGCAGTTTGTCTGACTTGAGATGCTCCATCTTTTGTCCATGACTCCCATGCTTTGTCAGTTTACCACTTCTTGCAAACGGAGATTGGTTTGAAAAAAATCTGCAACTGGTAGGGCTCCATTCCCTCCCTTTTCACCAATCTTGTATAATTTATCAAGCCAAATGCTCTTCGAAAATTGTTCACGGAGAATGACACCCGTACTTGTCACCAAGCATGATTTTGCTCCTATTTCTCTTAGCATTGTATGATTGCAGCAATTCCAACAGGTATGACTTGAAAAAATCTTTATCAAATCCAGAAACCTGCAAGATAAACTACACTCTTGCACTTTGAAATGCAGTTTTCAACGGATGATCTTTCGAGTGCTCAAGCCACCACATTCTACAAAATTCACTCGTTGTATTGTCAAGGTTATTTCTTCCAAGGAGATCTGCATCCACTCCTCCCCCTTACACCTTGCTTGAGGTGAAGTTGCTAGTTCTTGCCCATGTCCTTGTCTCTCATCTAGGGTGCTAGTTTTTGATCTCGACTCTGCTATGTGTTGTTGCCTTATCCCTTGTTCAGTTTCCATTCCTCTCTCTCTCTCTCTCTGTCTCTCTCTCTATCTCTCTCTATACAATGCATGCAGTCAACTAGGCCTCTCTTGAAGCCAACTCTAATGTTTGCTCCACGAGTGCGAGGTCATGTCTGCAACACAGCATCAGGTGGATATCTTCTCTACAATGCCACCCGTTTGTTTCTCTCCAAAATTTTAGGCCTCCTCTACATTACTTCTGTAGACAATCTCCTTGGCTTAAAATTTCTCCAACGTTTTGGCAACAGTTAACTCCAACTGCTTCAAATATTCCCCCAATGACCTGTCTGTTGCTCGCAGCTCCACATGGCATGCTCCTTTGTCTTGTTTGTGCCTTTTCTTGCAATATATATGTGTGTCATTGTATCTGTTGTGATATAGATCGCACATGCCTCATATATGGCCTATGACTTGGAAATGCATATTACCTTGTGTGTAATTCTAAGTTTGTCTTCCTAACAATGAGGAAGAAAAAAAACCCAAGGAACCTCAAGAGAAAGAGGCAAAAATTAGAGGGAAGAGGACTCATTTCTTAGAAACATAAGGAAAACACTCTAGTGAAGTACTATCTAAAAGAGGAAAAAAAAAAGCACATTTCTTTTTAGTGCATTCTAATTTTGATGAAAGGTATTGTGAATTGTTTTTGGTATATTCTATCAAAATTCTATCATAGCCATGGTCTGCTGAAATCCCAAGTAACATACTGAAATAGATGGTGAACAAAGAAATAAAAAATCATTAAACTCTTTCAAGAAAAACTAAAATGCTAATAGATTCATAACTTCAGTGAAGAAAAACCAACTAGAATCGAATATTGAAGAGAGTCTCATCAAAGTTTATAATGACCTCCAAGTTTGTCCAATAGACATAAGGGATGCACAAGAAATCCTGGTCTATTTAGATGAGGTAAGTGGACATCATGGTCCTAAAGACTTGCCCCAAGTTTCAGATTTCTGGTTGAATTAAACCTTGATTGAGGACATGCTTGTGAGCATCTCAATCAAGAATGTTAGGAATAAAAAGTTTTTCACGGTCATGATGTAACTGAGGTCTTTGAGTTATTGAAATGCCAATACATTTGGGTTAACTTTTATTTTGACTTGAAGACCAAACCATGTAATTTGTGTGTTTCTCATATCATTTTAATACATGGTACTATTGGTGTGTGATTGGAAGCTAAATTTATTTTCTGAGTATCTTTATTGTGTTCATTACTCATTGCATATTTATTCTTGTATGAATATATGGTGTACTTATTTTGAATGATCATTCCTTGTAAAATATGTATTTTTAGTTCTTAGGGTTCCATTTAGGGCTTCCTGATTAGCAATTGTGATTTATTCTTCTGAGTTCCACAACTTAGGTCATTTGTGGACATTAATATACTTTTTCTTTTTCTTTATAAAATTTTTGGTTATTTTTGTATCATGTATCACCAAACAATCTGTGAGCATAAACTTACTAAGATTTTGCACTCGAACATAATTACATGGACATACATACACAAGGATGTTGAGAGGATTATCCAGTTGCAACTCCTGCACAGTAATGGGAATATTAGCAATCTTCTTGAGTTGTTTGTTAAGTTAAATGGAATAGATTAAGCTTTAATCCAATATGGAACTAATATGCATTATCTATCTATCTATCTATTGTTAAATTGATCATATGGGACTGAAATGGATCCTACCTGTATTACATAATGACCGCCACATATTGGTATTACAACAGACAATTATGCATATATCAACCTGACAAGATTTGAACCTCGGTCTGCACATTGGGAACCCACATTTTTAACCACTTGACCTCATGCTATTTGATAATATGCGTAAAATTCTAAGTGGGCTTGATTTTGTATTTTCCACTTATTTGAAAGTGTAGCAATTACTGAAAATGGTAAATGAGCTTTCCAAGACAAAACAGTCCTTTGGTTGGGTTTCTTAGATATACATCGGAGCATTCCAGAAAAATATGATTGTTTAATTTTCCTTTCTTTTAGAAATTGAACTTCGAAATCAGTGACCTTATTAAACAAAAGAGTTAAAATTGATTTATAAGTGTATATGAATGAATGAATGATTTTAATTACGTTTGTGAGACCCAAATATGGTCTATGGGACCTCAAATATGGAAGTACAATTACTCAAATCATATCATATGATCTTTAATATCTTTGAGAAGGTTGTTCCTTCTCCTGCTGATTTGTGTTAGCAATTCCCCAACTTTTTTTATTTTACTGTCTTCAAATAAATCTGCCATAAACCCGTTCCCAAGTGTTTCTTTGTATTTCTCACGGATATCTGAAAAACTCGGGCATTTATAGATGAAGTGTTCCTCTGTCTCTATTGTCCCTGTGCTGCATAGAGTACATATCCTTTCTTCCTATTGTTCTTTGGGCGTTGTCCATCTCCCTGTTTCACATCTAAGCCTATGAGAGCTAGTCCTTATCTGAGCAATGAGTATTTTTTCCTTCCACTTGATTTCAGCGCCTATATACGCTTTTTCCTTGTATTCCTAAAGATCTGCCCATACATTTGAAAAGTATGGATATACAATGCAAAAGGTTTTTGCTTTTGTGTAAAATTGTTGAAACATTGAAATTAAATATATCAGACAATTATTACAAGTGAATTTAGGATCTCATAAAATATATTCATTCTACTATCAGATTTTGTGAAGATGTTTTGTTTCAGGTTGCCAATCTTTCAAATGACCATTTGTGCTGGAATCATATTTTATGCCATAGTCACAAGGTTTGTGTTTGACTATGAACTCGACGAGCTTGGACTTCAAAAGAAATTCAACACATGGAAAAAATTTGACAGGAAGTTCAAGGTATTGAAATAATGGAAAAAAGGAAATTTCATAGAATTAAATTTAAAAAAGGAAAAAAAAGACAAATTGACACTATGATTGTTCCATAATCTGACTATGGTAATTGAATTCCAGGCATTTTTTTTTTTGACAATTCTAATCCAATTTATTCATTGGATTTATTTGAATTTGATTTCAAACATGTAAGAGAAACATGATCCCTGAATTCAATCAATTTTGTTCAACTGATCCATAAATTTGATGAAATTCAATTTTTATGAGTAAAATATGCCAAAACTTGATATATAATTTTATGCTAAGATGACACGAGCCCAATATAGAGACTTGTTATAGGAACGAGCATTCTATTATTTATTTGTAAAGGTTCAATATCAAAGTCTGGATTGACATCTCAATTATTTTACAGGAGGAGGTTGCAAAAGAAGCAGAGTCAAGTTTCAAAGACAATGAACCTGACCAAGAAGTCCTTCAAAACTTTTGCAAGGCATTCCTTAAAGGAAAGGAAGGGATACGATGAATTATATATATTTTTAACTGCTTTATGCCAATGGAAATTCATGTATTGCACTTTTCAAAGAAATCTAAAAGTTAGTGTCTTTAAGCAACTTCAATTCGATAATGTTCCACTTAAAATGGATTAATATAGACAGTTATTCATTTGTGATCAAATTCAGACAATTAAAGTGCCTTTCTTGTTATACCAATATTAGGATTCTTTGTCTAAGGAGATTGTGGTTAATATTAGTATCATTGATGTTTCATGAAGAACTGTCCATCAAATCCATGCTGTATATATATATTTCAGGTCTTTGGAAAAGAGGCTATGTCTTTTAGGGTTGTATTTTTATATTAATATTATACATTAAACATATTTCATATATATATATGTATATATATTTTAATCAATACTTCTTATACACATCTTACGTGGGGGTTGAACCCAGGTCTCATCACTGGTAATGCAAGTGGTATCCTTGCTGGTAGACCACACACGTGGATGAAACATATTTCATATTAGTGACACATGGAGTGAAATATTGGTAATGACTTTGGTAGACCAGAAAAAACAGGGGGAAAACATGGCACCTATTTAAAGATACAAAGTTGGAGGGAGTCCCATCTTTGAGAAATATTACATTACTAAAATCCAAAAATCTGAAAATGTTAAAAATAGAATAATATCTGTTCAGTTCAACCAATAAGTTGAATAGAAACATATATGTCTTGATATATATTATAAGGATCCTTTTTATTTCATCAGCTGAATGATTTGTGAACCTGTGTTTGAGTTTCCTAAATCTAATGCTTGTAGAAGTTCAATTTCTAGAGTCAGACGTGATCATGATAACTTATAGTGCCTTATCACGTTTCCTCTATTACATCTTTTGAAGGTCTAATTTCTTAAAGTTTGGGAGGAAAATTCTGAAGGGTTGGTGTAGCATAGCAGTGGTATTCCGCAATTGATGGAACAGAGAAGAGATGACTCAGTAAATCAATGACTCAACACACCAACATGCAGTCAGGAAAACACTTAGATAGTCTCGTACTTTCCTCCAGACAGCCTGCACAACACAATCAACTCATGCTTGATGGCCCTGCACATGCAAATATGTTAGATGGCCTAGTCAACAGTTTAGACAACCTTGTTCAGCATTGGACGACCTGGTTTAGCAGTCCAAACGGCCTTGTGTCACAGTTAGATGGCCCAGTCTACACAATAATCGCTGAATGGAAGTATTCTTATTATCTACAAGAACATGTCTAGCGCACAATTGAATTATACTTGATGCACCCAAGCATACAACTATATCATCCGTACATACCATGCATTGCCCTCTCAAATGAATGAGGGGTCTTATTTATAGAACTTGGGAGGTAGTTACTCCCTCAACCTCCTACAACTACCTACCCGACACCTCATCATTTTCTTGTATTTTATTTGTCATGCATTTGTATTACATTTCATTTCATTTTATTACATGACTTATTAATTATACGTACATTTCATCAAACACTTTCTTGTACGTATAACAAAACATCTCAAAATAACAAAACTTCTAAATTACAAAATTGCATGTGTGCATACTTGACTTTTGATGCACTACATTATGTCCAAGGTGGCACTTGAGATGGTGCCATGTTTGAAATAACACCTACATTTGCCCTCTCCTCTCGATTGGTCGATGTCTTGGTTGACAAGTGCTGCTGCCCTCAACAAGTGCTGCTGCTCTTGAGGGCTCTAACTTTGTTGTGGTTGAGGCGGGGTGTAGGTACTCCCACCAACTGTTGAATTTGCAACTTCAAGGCTTTAGTTTCTCCCTTTAGTCTCTTTGCATAGGCTTGGAAACGAGCAAGCCCACTAGAGGCCATAGTGCTTTGACTTCTGCTCAGTTTCTGCAAGCCTATTCTTCAACTAAGCCTCTCTATTTGTTGCTTTAGCCTCCTTTCGTGTAGATTCTACAAGCTACTTATCATGATCTATGATAAATTGGTCTCGATGAGTGATCTCCTACATCTTCACTTCAAGTGTTTGTTTCCTCACCGTGAACTCTGACTTCAATTGTCCAATCAGCTGATCTTGCTCCTCTACTTTACTCAATTTATTCATTTCTTGCCCCATTTTTGTTAGTTTTGCTTTGGCTTCCTACTACACCTATCGAAGCTATCCTTCTACTTGCTCCAACTTGTTGGCTTGCTCCTACACCAACTTTAGGTTATCAACCATCTCCTCAAATGTCTCCATTCCTATTTCCAACCATCAAATTAGATATGCCAAGAAGTTGATTCTAGCATAATATCTCTCCAACTTTGACCCTAGTTTGATTCTCTTGACACTTGGTAACTCAAGAAACTCGTCCATTCTTCCCTCGCCAATATACACTCGTGGTAGCTATCAGTATAAGGTTGGAGTTCCTTCTGGCAGCTCCATCAATTTTAGCATTGACTGAATGCCACTACTTCCAACTCTAAGCTCCCATGGTTGCACTTGATGGATCTTTACAAATCTTCTCATTCTCTCCCCCTTTTGGGTTCAACTAATCAACTTGTGCAATTATGTCTCTATGCGCAAATGGCATAGTCTCCATTCACCAACATATTTGACTCAAAATTCACTCCTCACCTTGTCAAACAATCCACTTAACTTCTCAAAAAATGAATCAACTCACTCATTGATCCATTCAACATGAACTAGAGGCTGCTACAAGTTAGGCACTTCAATAAACAAATGCTCACTTATCCAACTCTTCATATGTGTCATGTCTAGTGGTGGTTTCTTCAATTTCTTCCTCACCTTGACTCTTTAGGTTGATTTTTGGCTTGGCTACTTTTCCTTCCAAAAATTTTGGTTCTCTTTCTCCTTCTACATCATCTTGTTAATCAATAGTATCCACTTTCTCCTTGTCCTTGTTTGGTTCGTTTGCTGGCAGTTGATTTTTGAGTGATCTCTTACATCTTCACTTCAAGTGCTTGTTTCCTCATCGTGTACTCTGACTTCAATTGTCCAATTGACTGATCTTGCTCCTCTGCTCTACTCAATTTATTCATTTCTTGCCTCATTTATGTTGGTTCTGCTTTGGCTTCCTACTACACCTTTGAAAGCTATCCTTCTACTTGCTACAACTAGTTGGCTTGCTCCTACTCCAACTTTAGGTTGTCAACCATCTCCTAAAATGTGTCCATTCCTACTACCAACTGTCGAATTAGATATGCCAAGAAGTTGATTCTAGCATAAGATCTCTCCAACTCTAGCCCTAGTTTGATTCTCTTAACACTTTGGTAATTCAAGAAACTCGTCCATTCTTCCCTCTCCAATATACACTCATGGTAGTTGTCAATACAAGGTTGGAGTTCCTTCTGGAAGCTCCATCACTTTCATTATTTACTGAATGCCACTACTTCTAACTCTAAAATCCCATGGTTGCACTTGATGGATCTATATAAATCTTCTCATTCACTCCCCTTCTTGGATTTAACTAATCAAATTGTGTAATTATGTCTCCATGCACAAATGGCATAGTTTCCATTCACCAACACATTTGACTCACAACTCACTCCTCATCTTGTTAAACAATCCACTTACCTTCTAAAAAAATGTATCAACCTGCTCATTGACCCGTTCACCATGAACTAGAGGCTGCCACAAGTTAGACACTTCAATAAAAAAATGCTCACTTATCTCCCCATGATCCAACTCTTCATGTGTGTCATGTCTAGTTATGGTTTCTTCGATTTCTTCCCCACCTTGACTCTTTAGGTTGATTTTTGCCTTGGCTATTTTTCCTTCCTGAATTTTTGGTTCCTTTTCTCCGTCTACATCATCTTGCTTATCAAAAGTATCCACTTTCTCCTTGCCTTTCATGACCCTCCCATTGGCACACTTCTCACTAGATAGATTCATGACTGACTATGATGCTTGTAGATGAGATAAAATGTTTGTTCTTGCAGATTTCTTCTTGGTTTATGAAAATATTATGTGAAAAGAGGTGATGACTTGTTTAGGGAAAGTATACCAAAGCCTTGATAAGGATTTTGGTTGCCATTGATAATTTTATTCTCTAATTATGTTTCCTTTTTGCTATAACTAACTTATGGAAAGGATTCCATAGGGACAATAAAAAGAAGAAGAGGAAAGAGTTTCTATGAAAAAAATAATATATACATATATATATATATATATATATATAAGGCATTATAGATAAATATTGGTTGTCTTATTTCTTTAAACGAAAAAGAGAATAGCTCAATAGACACTTTGAGTATTAATGATGGTTGTTGTGTGGAATTGACTATTTTCAATTTACTATGAAAGAAAACTAAAAAAAACACATGCATATATTTAGGTGCCTTCTAAAAGAAAAGAAAAAATAATTTAATGATTTTTTTGAGGTGCAATAAAGAGAATTTTTAATTGTGTCGAGTTATTGCGAAATCTCAAACCTGTTGTTAGAACCTTTAAAATTCTTGTGTTTAATGCCTAAGATCATGGAACACCCTGCGTACAAGGTAATGCTCCCCCGCGCACTCTGGGAAGAAGGAAACGTGTTAGCATGGGTTTATTGAACACCAATCCTCTAACGAGTGCCCGAAAATGGAGTGATGGATGGTGGGGAGATTTCGAAAAAGGGACAGAGAGTAAGGAAATGAAGAAGGAGATCGAAATACGAAATCGGAAGGAAGGAGAAATGGGAGATAGGAGTGTAGGTTACAAATTACTAAGGAGCTCGCACTGTGAAACTAGGTATTTGTACTGAGGTCCCTTGTGCTTGCAAATGAACTGGTAATGCCTTGTGAATTCTAGAGTTTAGTTACTTGAGTTTAGGATCTCTGGGAGGCCATAGATGGTGTTAGAAGACCAAACCTGGTTCTATTGTGTTGTTTGTAATGAACCCTGCTGCTATGTTAGATGCAATGGAAGCTAACTTCCTTTCCAAACGAATAGCACATAGTAGTTGATGAGGCCAAATATTGCCTCATTTTTTATTATTTTGGACATCCTTAGTAGACCTTTTTGATATGTTTTAATGTTAATTTTTTTGATGAAATGCAATATTTACTACTATTTACATATTTGACTGTTTAGAAGCATAATATTCTGTTTTTACTAATTTTCTGTATTTTCTGCATAAGTTTTGTTGATAAATAATGATTTATTGTGAAATATGTTAAGTGCAATCACGTGTGGAATATATATCATTCATATCATGCACTCTGAAGTTGTCAAATGCAGAAAATAGCACTAAAAACAGGTCAAAACTGCAAGCTGTGCAAAACTGTTTTTAACTGTTTTGACTTGGACAAATTCCAGCCAGATTTGCAAGGCTTGGGATTTGGTCAAATTCAACTTAGGAAAGCGTGTGACCAGGTTATTGAAAGACTTATAAGTCTGGTCCACCCAATGCTCGGCCAAAGAACCGCAAACAGTGTTGAAAACAGTCATTCTGGCGCTGCTCTGGAAAAAATAGGGATTCTGCTCCGGAATAACAGGACTGCTCCGGAATAACAGGAAATGCACAGTTTTGACCAAAACAGCTCGGGAAAGACAGACAAATTGCGAGGCGAATGATAGGGATAGCTATGTAAATCTGTTATGCATCTTTTTCAACGAGAAGACCTCTAGCAAGTGTGCAATGAATAGATTTCATATGTAACCATATTACGCATTTTAGGAATGCGGTTTTAACGACATTCCTAAAATGCAGAATTTGAATCATTCCACATCTGATTTAGCTGTTTTTAATATAAATAACTGGCTCCCATATGGGTTGAGCTATGTAGGAAGAATTAGGATTGCAATTAGTGTAATACTTTTGTGAAATCAGATTTACGTAGCAATAATATGCAGAATTTTTCTGCATGTTTTTAAATCAATAAAAAGTGCAGTTTTTATCAATTTTATTTTATGATTGAAGGAGTGATTAGGTAGAACACCAGAGCTACTTCTTCACCTTCTTCTGAACCAGGGAGCAAGGGCCACTCCCAGGAGCAGAAGAAGGTTCATATCGAGTTTTCTTGTTTAATTATATCTGCGACGAGAATAGCGGGAAACTTGTCATTTTCTGCATTTTCTTATTTTGTTGAATTTATTTCCAGTTTTAGAATTTGTAGTTACATTTTCATTTACGAGTTTATTTCTAGATCTGTTCTTTTATTTTGCAAGATAGTTAAGTTTATTTTCTGCAATTCTAATTTCAGCAACTTTCATTTCAGCAATTTTACTTCGAGTTTTTGAGTGCATTTTCGGATTGACAAGAGTAAATAGGTTTCTTTCTTGTCATTTCATTTACGTAGTTTTATTTCAGCAAGCATAATTTAGTTTCCTTTCAAGTTATAGGGTTTAGAGTGACGGAAGAACCCCCGACAAACATTAAACTGTTCTACCAATAAAGCCATTTTACGAATGGAGTGTCTTACACCTGCCTGAATTGACTATCGTAAACAGCCTTAGGACACCTGCCCGGATTGATAAATAATGATCAAATGATGAATTAAACGACACTCATCATTTTTGGCGCCGTTGCCGGGGATCATGGTGTTGTTAGTCAAATCTAAGTAGGTCAAGAACTGTAGGCTGGATACAGAAAATAGTTCTTGCAAATTCTATAGTCTGTTTAGTAAATGTGCATGAATGCATAGGCTGAGAGACGACAGAGGGAGGTTTATCCGGAGTGGCTCTGAGCCACCAAAGAGACCTACTCGGTCTGATGAAGAATTGCCTTCATTTGACATCATTGAGGAAAAGCCAGACATACCTTCTTCATCAGAAGAATTGTTGGCAAAATTAGAAAAGGAGCTTTTTGAAGCACTAGCTGCTAAACACTCCCCTCTGACTAAACTATTTCCAGCATCCTTTAGAAAGAAGACAACTATGGCTGCAGCAGCAGCAGTAGGAGGATATGTTGATCCTGATGATGCTCCTAAAACTTTTGAATATCCTATTCGGTTGGATCCACTTCTAGATGCCCCCATGAAAACAATCTCCCCATCTATATTGCCAATCTTTAGGGGAACTGTTGCAGAAGATCCTGATCAATTTTGTTTGAATTCAAAGTGTTATGTCGGACTTATGACTACATAAATGATAATCAGAAATTGAAGTTGTTTCCTTCTACACTTAAGGACGCTTGCTCTCCGATGGTTCATGAGCAATCTTGAACCTAACTCAATTACTACAGGATGAGATGGAGCTGCATTCTTAAATAAATATCGGGATTATTGTAGAGTAAGAAACGGGAAAGATGAGTTGTTTAGGATCAAGCAAGAAGAGGATGAGAGTTTAGAAGATTATCTTGATCGCTTTGCCTTTGTCCAAAAGAGGTGTGGTGCTGTAGAGCCTGATTTCTTAAAGCCTATTCTCTTAAGAGGATTACAGGATGAATCTAGGGAAGTGTTAGATTTAATGGGAAAAGGAGACATAGATCAACTTGACCTTGATGAGATTGTGGAGTTATGCAAAAATTATTCCCGTACACATCACCGAAGAAAGAAAAAGAATCTTGGCAATAATGGTATGAAAGAGTTGATGGAGGAAATGGCCAATTTAAAAATTGATATCCTTGTTCAACTTAATACCGCATTAGGTGAGAAAAACACAAGAAATAATTCTACACCACCTTTAGCAATTTATTGCCCAAGGTGTAGGAGTAAGCATGCCTTGCGGGATTGCCCCCTAAACAAAACTTCTATTTGTGGAATTTGTTCCAAGGAACATTCAACAGATAAATGCCCTTTGTTGCCTCATCTAAAATCTGTTTTGGGCACCCAAGCAGAAGAACTCAATGCTATTGGGCAAAGACCTGGTGGTGGTTATGCACAATATCCCAATGCTCCTAGATTTCCAAGCTGGGGACAATCTCCTTGGAATATGAATATGCCATGGGGACGAGCGGAAGCTTACGCACAACCTTGGAACCAACCTTGGACAGCTCCTCCAGTTGGTCACAATCCGGATGGATGAACCCACCTTGGCATACCATGCCTCCACAATGGACACAACAAGGACAAATATGGGGACAGCAATATCAAGGACAGACCATTTCCACCACAACAATATCACCCTTATCAAAGCCAACAATATCAGTCCCATCAAGGACAGCAAAGGTATCAAGGCCAAACTCAAAATTTGCTGCCAGCTCCTAATCCAAATTTTTAGGGAAGAACACAACATCAACAAGCACAACCAGTAAGACAACCTCCACTCCCAGCTCAGCCTGTGACTAACCCCAATAATGTCAGACAAGCAGCCCCTGTTTATGAGGCTGAGTCTGAAGATACTGCTGCAGTTCATGTACTTGACTGTGGTAACATCCAATTACGCTCAGGGAAGGTCTTACCTGACCCTGCTCCACCTACAGTTGAAGAAATTCCAGAAATTTCAAGTCCAGAAAAAATACAATCAGAGCAAAGGAATGCAGAAAACTTACAAAGAAAATGCGAACGTGTCACATCGGATTTACCATTTCCTGAAAGGTTTGATCATCCCATCACTACCACTGAATCAGAGTTAATCACAGAATTAAAGAAAATGTCAATCTCACTTCCTCTGTTGCAGGCAATCAAGGATGTACCATTGATTAAGAAAACCATTCAGGATTTATGCATAAGGAAACCTGGCAAGAAGAAGAAAGCCTTTCCACAAACTGTACAAGTGGATGGAAAGTTGGGTGATCTTCTCTCCGGGAAATTAGTACCTCCCAAATATGGTGATCCGGGAAGTCCGGTAATCACCATTCCTTGTAGGATTGGTTCAAATTCCCAATGTACTTATTGATTTAGGAGCTGCAATTAATGTCATGACCAAAGATATTATGCAGAAATTGCAGCTCAACGATTTGAGTCCTACGGCTACGGTTTTGGAAATGGCGAGATAGGTCGGTTGCCAAACCCAGAAGGACTTTTGGAGGATGTTCCCATTGAAGTATCTTCTTGGGAATACCCTGTAGATTTCCTAGTATTACAACCTAGGAGTACAGCTAATGGCTATCCTATCATCCTGGGACGACCCTGGCTTGCTACTGCAGCCGCTTTCATAGACTGTAGATCAGGAGAAATGACTATTTCAAATGGAGTAGATCTTAAGAAAATTTCTTTGTATCCACCTGCTAAACCATCATCTAAATTTTACGGACAGTTATGGTATCCTGAGTCCGATGAAGAACAGGAGCCTCTTGTTACCCTTGCCACCATTGTAGTACAGGAACATATTGAAGAATTGAATTCACCAGAGAGAGAAATTTTTGAACATGAAACAGTTTTGGTGAATACATTGCATGAAGAAGGCCTCAGGGATGATCAAGTTCTGGTCAATCGCCTATTATGGAAAGATGATGAACAAGTTTGGAACATTTACCATCTATTCCACTTCATGAAAGTTCCTTTACATTGCCACATGGGTGGCATCATCATCTTTTGACTTCTTTCACCGTCCTATGCCAATGCTTCCATCAGGTATTGCATTTAACTCAGAATCAAGAATATTTCATGATCTGCAACCACATCATTGTCCTTTAAATGCTTTGATCAGCAAATATGAACATGTTAACTCTGTTTATCCAGAGTCAAGCAAATTGAAATTCAACCAGGAAAACCTGTAAATGTTAACGAGTTGGTTGTTGACGATCAAGAAGCCAAACTATTTCTTGTTTTGCGAAACATGTTCAAGCTTTTGCTTGGAATTATACGGATATGGTTGGAATCCACCACGATGTATGCACACATAGGATATACAATGAGGATGTCAAACCAGTTAGACAACCGCAGAGACGTCTGAATCCTGCTTTAAAAGACATTGTTAAAGAAGAAATTGAAAAATTGTTGGAAGTAGGATTCATTTATCCAATTTCAGACAGTCAATGGGTTTCTCCATTAGTTATTGTGCCTAAGAAGAATGGAAAGATGCGAGTGTGTGTGGATTACAGGGAATTAAACAAAGTCACACACAAGGACCACTTTCCATTACCCTTTATAGACCAAGTGTTGGACACTCTTGTTTGGTAAGAAATATTTCTGTTTTCTGGATGGTTTTAGTGGGTATAACCAGATCCAAGTGGCACCAGAAGACCAGGAAAAAACAACTTTCACATGTCCTTGGGGGACATTTGCTTATAGAGTATTACCCTTTGGATTATGTAATGCACCAGCAACATTTCAACGAGCTGTCTTGGCCATCTTTTCTGATTTAACCAATGAGAGTGTAGAGATTTACATGGATGATTTCACAGTGTTTGGTGACACATTTGAGTATACATTAAAGCAACTTGAAAAGGTTCTAATACGTTGTGAAGCATATCATTTATCTCTTAATCCTCGAAAAATGTTTCTTGATGATGGAGGAAGGAATTGTTTTAGGACATCATATCTCTGCTCACGGTATTAAGGTTGATCCTAAGAAAGTAGAGGTCATCAAGAGTCTTCCTCCTCCGAAATCTCAAGCGATGTCCGTAGTTTCTTAGGACATATTGGCTTTTATCGCAGATTCATTACTGATTTCAGTACCATTGCTAATCCAATGTTTGCATTATTAATGAAAGATTCTGAATTTGTATGGTGCGATGATTGCCACAAGTCCTTTGAAGCTTTGAAAGAAAAGCTAACCGGTCCATCGAGTACTAAGAGGACCTAGCTGGGGCTGCCCTTTCATATTCGGTGATGCCTCCAATCCTGCTATTGGAGCCGCACTAGGGCAGATTGAAAATGGACAACACTATGCCATTTATTATATTAGCAAAAACTTGACAGGAGCTGAAAAGAATTACACTACAACTGAAAAGGAATTCTTAGCTATAGTATATGCCATTAACAAGTTTCGACACTATATCACAGGATACCCTGTATTCATCCATACGAGATCATCTTTGCTATCAAATATTTGATGAATAAGCCTTTGGTTAGTGCACGAATTATTCGTTGGTTGATTTTCTACGAGGAATTTGATATTACTATAGTAAATAGACCGGGAAAGGCTAATGTAGTGGCAGATTTCTTGTCAAGATTGCCAAATGCGAAGTGAAGAACTAGTTGAAGACGCATTCCCTGATGAAAAATTGTTTGCTGTCTCTGTTCAAACTCCATGGTTTGCGGATATAGCTAATTATTTAGCTACAGGGAAGATTCCACTTCATTTTACCTCAAAACAAAAAAAACAGTTAATCAAGCAAAGCTCTTCTTTTGAATGGATAAAAGGAATATTGTTTAAATGCAGTCCTGATCATGTTTTACGCAGGTGTGTTCGTAAGGATGAGATATATGACATTTTGAGAGCCTGTCATGATGAACCTTCAGGAGGGCATTATTCAGTAAAACATACCATTCGAAAGATTTTGGGTGCTGGTTACTACTGGCCATCATTGCATAAAGATGTAAAAAGGTATATTAGAAATTGTGATGCATGTCAAAGAATGGGTAAGCCTACTTTCAAAAATGAAATGCCTTTACAGCCTCAATTAGGTGTAGAACCGTTTGAGAGGTGGGGGTTAGATTTTGTAGGACCTATTGATCCACCCTCCCAAGGGAAGGTGCACATCCTAGTATGTGTTGATTATGTAACCAAATGGGCAGAAGCCCGTGCCTTTAAGCATGCCCGAGAAGACAAAGTAGCTGATTTTCTGTATTCACAGATTTTTCTGCGATTTGGAGCCCCACAGTCTATTACTTCTGATCAAGGACCTCAGTTTATTTCAAAGGTTGTTGAAGCCTTTGTAAAATTATATGAAATCAAGCACGGGAAGTCCTCTCCTTATCATCCACGAGGCCAATGGTCAAGTTGAAGTGACAAATAGGGAATTAGAGAAAATATTGACCAAAGCTGTAGCGAGTTCATAGAAGGAATTGGGTAGAAAGGTTACTTGAAGCAATTTGGGCTTATAACACTACTTGGAAATCCACTACGGGATTTACCCCTTTTGAATTGGTTTATGGTAAAAAACCCCTTTTGCCCATTGAATTTGAATTACTAACTCTTCGAGCTGCTTTGGAAGTTGGTATTGATTTGTCACAGGCACAAAAGGACCGGATCCTGCAACTCAATGCATTGGATGAAATACGAAGAGACGCTTTGCATCAGAACGAGATAATTCAAGCACAACGTAAAATCTGGCATGATAAGCATATCCAAGAACGAAAATTCCAGCAAGGGGATTGGGCATTACTGTTTGACTCCCGTTATGAAGATTTTCCTGGGAAGTTGCAAACAAGGTGGCTTGGACCATACCAGATTGAAGAGGTTTTCTCGAATGGAGCAGTTCGTCTCTCACCAATTGATGATTCGCGAAGGAAGTTAGTGGTTAATGGACATCGTCTCCGGATTTACCATAAGCCACTAACTAAAAATGAATTTTTAAAACAAATAGAGCACTTGGATGTGCATTTAATGGAAGAATTCCCTTCTTCCACTAAAGCAACAGTAGTATAGTTTTTATCAAAAAAAAAAAAAAAAACATTTAGTTTACATGAAAACCAGTTATCTGGCATGTTTACTAAGTCCCATTCCATCACCATCCATTTCATCACTATCCATTCCATCGCAATTCATTCCATCACCATACATTTTCCGCCATTGTCATTCACCATTGTTGTCATTGCCATCACCCATTTTGTTTGTGTTTTTCGGGATTACATTCTTGCACTTGTCGACGGACAAACAACAAAGCTAATCAATTGTATGAAATGTAGAAAGGTAGTCAAGGCAGGTATGTGTTTCTTTACATTTTAAATATTGTAAATAGTTAAAGTACATAATGTATAGATTCACTTGATTAGCATTTAAAGCATTCATAAGGTTTAAATTGGGGATGTCTAAATTAGTCAATGAAAAGGGGGGGAATGACATATGCTCCGGAATGACATATGCTTCAGAATGAAGTTTGCTTCCGAATAACCACTGCTTTGGAACAGCAAAAGCTCCGTAACAGTTGTGCTCTGGAATGGGTAATGGCAGTTGTGCTTCGGAATGAGTATTGTGAGATATGCTCCGGAACGACAAAATAACGACATGTGCGCGGTGCATCGGAATAAGTTGGCGTTTCTTAAAAAATTCATGCGAGGACACGTGGCAAGCGATTGTGGAACACGTGATTTTTGAAATTTATAATATTTAGATATCATAATTTCGTGATACGCGTAATCATGGCACACGCTTCAAAGCACACGAGCAGATTTTGTTTGCCTTGAAAAATTCACATCAAATGCATGAATGCCAACTCAGCAAACCGTAATCGTGAAATCTGCATTGGCATTAATTTTTCGCGTTGTCAGCATATTCCACCGGTTTTTAAAATAATGAATTAACAAGTCGGTTTTACATGCTCTGTTCCGGCGCACAAACTATTATTCCAATGCATGTACGATGAGGAGCTGTCATTCCGGATTGCATGCATGCTAAGGCTGTCATTCCAGCGCTTTCGAAACATAGTTGCAAATAGAACAAGGAAAAATGGGCGGTAGGAAGAACGAGGAGCGAACCGAGAAAATGCCCAGTTTCATACTAGAAAATTCCATGCTTGCTGCAGATTTTCACCGATCTTTGGTTTGATGCCGTTTCTGCGAGAAATTTGATGGGAACTCCGAAGGGTTGGCTGCGAGAATTTGCACGAACCTTCGAAACAACGAGAATCAACATCAATGGCATGACAATCCAGGTAACTCCAGACATTTTGAGCCAAATTACTGAATTTCCTTTGCAAGGAATTAATCTTGGGAAAATAGCTAGAAATACCTTAAGTGAATTGGCCAACCAGTTTAGGGCAGAAAACGATAAACCGATTGAATATGTCATGAGCAAAAATGTTTGTAAAGGAGTTAAAAGGGAAAGTCTGGAATCTCCTTGGGATGAAGTAGCTGAATGGATGATTAGATTTATCACTTGTGAAGGTCAGTACGTTGTTTTATCAGGGCATCATATGAAGATTTTAATTTATTTGAGATATGGCCACACAAACCCTGAATTCCAAGTTAATTTTCCCCTGTATTTTTATGAAGATTTAAAAACTATGGCCAAGAAATATCAGGAAGGAAAAGGAACCCCTAGGCATCACGGTTTGATCAAAATAATTTGTAAACATCACTTTAGGGGTAATTTACAGAGCTTTGACGATTCTTTGCTCCATGGGACGAAACTAGAAGCCACTGCATTTGCGAGATGAAGCGAGAAGAAGTTGAAAGCCCTAAGTCCGCCAGAACAAGTTGAAAGCCCTAGGTGCTGAGCCGGTGGTTGAAGCAGGTCCGTCCAAGAAGCAGGTTCATCCTCTCCACAGGGACCTCCCTCTTCTAGAACTAGAAGGCAAAGAGAAAAGCATGCTAAAATAGACTCTGCTAAAAAACGTAGAAAAGTGTCATTTTCAGCAGACGTAACTGTGTTGCAGTCCAATAGCTCTGATGATGCAGAACCAGAAGAAGCTGTTCAGAAAATGCCCAAAACAGGAAAAATAAAATCTCCTGTTCAAACCTTACGAAGGTCTGCAAGACTTCAAAAGGATACAACATCATTTGACCAAGGAGGTCAAGAGGCAATATGACGAGCGAACACGCGGGGAATCACCGGAACTGTAGAATCAAGGGAACCTAAATCCGGCCCTCGCGGTGATCTTGGTGGATTATTCCGATTCGATTCTCGGGAAGAGGCGGAAGAAGAGTCGGAGACGGGAGAAAAATCGAGAAACGGAAGAAGAAGCGAGAGGAAGAAGAAGATATCCAGCTGGCTATTGACGGCAAGAAGTGTGGTAAAAACACAAACGGGATGGATAGAGAAGTGTGAAGCTTCTATTTCAGAAAAAGATCAAATGATTGCAATGTTGCAAAAGGAAGTGGCAGGTTTAAAAAAAAAAATTGCATCTTTAGAGCCACAACTTGATGAAAGTATACATGACACTCAAATGGCTGACATCTTGTTGGAATTAGCATGTTGCACGAGCAGTAGAATCACCAATCGGGGAAGAACTTATAATGGATATTGAAGGAGAACGAGGGACGGGAACAACTTCGATCTCCTCAATTCCTCGCTGCAGATATAGAACTATATGAACCTCTCATAGTCACACGGGACATGGGAATTCAAACTGAATTACCTATGGCGAGAAATAGAAGAAAAGGAAACACAAGCAGATTACGTCGGGATTGACATGAGCCGATAAAGAAGTACGAGTTCATATTGTTCCTCAAATGCGACGGCACTGTTCGCAATCCCCTTATGGTTCCACTTGAGGAATATAATGCGGATTTATCAAAGTGGATGATGAAATGCCAAAGGTTGGAAGAAAAGGTTTTAGCTTTGAAACCTTTGGAGGAAAAATGTGAGGCTAAAGAGGCGAAATAACCAAATTGAAAAACCAAGTGCAGGATCTCTGTCAGAATGCAGAGTGTTTAGTCCAGTGCAGAAGACCCGCAAGGTTTTACACCTTAATCCTTAGGGAAAGATTTATCCGTTGGCAAATTATGAGAATCCACTCTAATTTGCCATACAAAATGGAAAATTCTGAAGAATTTGTGGATACCTACCTGCACAGCCCAACAGAACAGAAAAATCTTCTGTGTGAGTTATTCCTACATAATTTCTTTATGCCCGAGGATGACACATTCCTACCTCACATTTTTACGGGGGATATTCGGTTAAGAGCTTTCTGTCCACTCTGCCAAAATCGGGAATATTGGGAACAAGAGAAGCGGATGATTAAGGATAATGAGGCAAATGCAGCACTGTATCTGAGGCCAATGCATGGTGATTACAAGGGTGCAGCCAATCAACATTTCACTATGATGAGAGAAGAAAAGGTGAGAAAACTTTATGAAACAAATCTTCAGAGATGTTTAGTTGATGTTCAGAATTTTATTCACCAGCATTTTAATAGTGCCTTAGCAGCCTGTAGAAATCGTTGGGGTGAGTTACCTCTTTCCTTGCAGAAGAAAGAACCTATCTCCCCCAATAACTTGCAGTGGTCAAAAAGAAGAGCTGAAGGTATCATGCAAGTTATTCGGCAGCTGCAACATCAGTGGATAGGATTAAGATACTGATTGCCTATTGTAATCACCCCTGTTCCATGGTTTTTTGATGAAGACCCCGGCCAGACGATCAGTTTCAGGCATGGCTCAAGCGAGATAAAAGAAATCGAGAGGGTTTTACAAGATTCTGGTCCAAAGTTCGGCTACCAAGAAAGAGTTATGGACAAGGATCTCTGTTCTATTGTAGCCTCACAGAATGCATGAGGACATGCATCAGAATAAGTTGGGGGGGATGATGAGGCCAAATATTGCCTCATTTTTTATTATTTTGGACATCCTTAGTAGACCTTTTTGATATGTTTTAATGTTAATTTTTTTGATGAAATGCAATATTTACTACTATTTACATATTTGACTGTTTAGAAGCATAATATTCTGTTTTTACTAATTTTATGTATTTTTTGCATAAGTTTTGTTGATAAATAATGATTTATTGTGAAATATGTTAAGTGCAATCACGTGTGGAATATATATCATTCATATCATGCACTACTGAAGTTGTCAAATGCAGAAAATAGCACTAAAAATAGGTCAAAGCGCAAGTTGTGCAAAACTATTTTTGACTGTTTTGACTTGGACAAATTCCAGCCAGTTGCAAGGCTTGGGATTTGGTCAAATTCAACTTAGGAAAGCGTGTGACCAGGTTATTGAAAGACTTATAAGTCTGGTCCACCCAATGCTCGGCCAAAGAACCGCAAACAGTGTTGAAAACAGTCATTAAGTGGCGCTCTCTGGAAAAAACAGGGATTCTGCTCCGGAATAACAGGATCACTCCGGAATAACGAGGGAAATGCACGAGTTTTGACCAAAACAGCTCGGGAAAGACAGACAAATTGCGGGCGAATGATAGGGATAGCTATGTAAATCTGTTATGCATCTTTTTCAATGCAGAAGACCTCTAGCAAGTGTGCAATGAATAGATTTCATATGTAACCATATTACGCATTTTAGGAATGCAGTTTTAACGACATTCCTAAAATGCCTGAATTTGAATCATTCCACATCTGATTTAGCTGTTTTTAATATAAATAACTGGCTCCCATCTGGGTTGAGCTATGTAGGAAGAATTAGGATTGCAATTAGTGTAATTCTGAATATTGTGAAATCAGATTTCTGTAGCAATAATATGCAGAATTTTTCTGCATGTTTTTAAATCAATAAAAAGTGCAATTTTTATCAATTTTATTTTATGATTGAAGGAGTGATTAGGTAGAACACCGGAGCTACTTCTTCACCTTCTTCCGAACCGAGGGAGCAAGGGCCACTCCCGGGAGCGGAAGAAGGTTCATATCGAGTTTTCTTGTTTAATTACATGCTACGACGGAATAGCGAGGGAAACTTGTCATTTTCTGCATTTTCTTATTTTCCTGAATTTATTTCCGGTTTTAGAATTTGTAGTTACATTTTCATTTACGAGTTTATTTCTAGATCTGTTCTTTTATTTTGCAAGATAGTTAAGTTTATTTTCTGCAATTCTAATTTCAGCAACTTTCATTTCAGCAATTTTACTTCGAGTTTTTGAGTGCATTTTCGATTCGGCAAGAGTAAATAGGTTTCTTTCCCTTGTCATTTCATTTACGTAGTTTTATTTCAGCAAGCATAATTTAGTTTCCTTTCAAGTTATAGGGTTTAGAGTGACGAGAAGAACCCCCGACAAACACTAAGCTGTTCTACCAATAAAGCCATTTTCTGAATGGAGTGTCTTACACCTGCTTGAATTGACTATCGTAAACAGCCTTAGGACACCTGCCCGGATTGATAAATAATGATCAAATGATGAATTAAACGACACTCATCAGTAGTGTGATTGTTCCCTTGATGTCGATTTGTGGGATTCTGTAATAAAATGTATGATCCTTGTCTAAGGGCTAGGATTGTCATATTGTAGGTGATGAGCCCAACAACCAACAAATTCATTCCTTGACCACATGTCACATAGGGAATCCACTTCCAGGGGATATGTGATTATAGTCGTAGATATTCATGAGTGGGGGCTGGGAAATATAGCCTCTACTCCTATAAATTTTGCTGGTATGATGTCGATCAAATCTAGTCGAGGTCCTAGGAAGTAGTTGGCTGAATTTTGTAATTTTATAGTCCTGTAAGGTGTAGGATGTGTGGATGCATAATACCTGGGTTGTAGTAGTTGTTTAAATGAAACTTGGGTGATAAACAAAATTGTGAGTATAATGACAACTCTTGCTTTTCCTATCGTATTGGAGGAATTTTTATATGAATGGAATGTTCCTTGATAAATGATTTTGTGAGTGCAATGATTGCTCCTCTTTTCTAATGAATTTTGGTAGAATTTTTATATGAATGGACTTTTCCTTGGCAAGTGCATGTGTGGGTGAATGACTACTCTTTTTGCTACTAGAATTTCTATAGTTTTGTTGTACGAATGAGTATTGTATCAATTTATTTTAATGCAAGTGTAATGACGGTTGTTGTTATAGCTATGATGGGTAAGATTAATCCATAAAGGGGATTGTGAAATTTTACAGAGTAAAGTGAGTGTAATGAAAGATTTTATTACCTTCGTGTAGATAAGTCTTATCGAATGAAAGATATTCATGATTAAAATGAATTTGTTATTTTCTTTAGTACTCGTTATATTAATTCCATTGGTTAGTTGATATCTACATGTAGAACTGGTTGATTCATAGCTATCATGCTTTTTAAATTATTATAGTGGTGTGGATTCTAGAATAGATGAAGGATTTCATTTAATTTGGCATGCAATATAGAGTGTTTATTATTGATGTTGAACTACTGATATCTAGAAGAGGAATGTCTATTTTCGGTGTACCCCTTTCTATTGAGAGCTTTGCATAGGTAGCATTTAGGAGTTTGCCAAGGGTATCACATGTTGAGATTGTAGGAACACAATAATAATGCAAGATAAGTTGATCATGGACCAAAACTACGGATGGAGGTTCAAGTGATACGTTGACCGAAATAGGATATCTTCAACATTAACTTCCGACTCCACCATCCAAGACTTCTATTAAACATTTCCCACGATCACAGAGTTCGACGTTGTTAGCAGAAGAGAACAAGTGGTCTGTGTTGGCTGAAGAAATTTGTGTGCCTTACGAGGCTCAACCCGGATAACATAATCTATTGGAAGCAATTTGTAATAGTGTTATACTTGTAAGTTTTAAGATTGAAGTGGATGTAATAAAAAACCTATTGAATGTGTTTGTATGATGCTTTATTTTGGAATTGAATGTATGAATCATGGATTAGTGGTTATCTTACTGGTCTCTTTCCAGTTGGTTACTATGGGATCTGCCTAAAAGAAAGGGTGTTTGCTTTATGCAATTAAATGGGTTCTTTAGAATTAAATCTAATGGAGAATCTAAGTGACGTAGTCTTTATTTTGGTTAATCTAGGGAGTGCATTGTCGCAGCTGAGTGAGGTTTCCTTCCATGAAGGGAAGTTTTAAGACGTAGTGAGCAAGGAAATACATATACTTTTAGTAGATAATTTTGTGATGTGTTTAATCAATCGACTCACTTACGTAGAATCTGCAGATAAATTCAATTAGTTAGTTAAAGGGAATAAGAGGGTGATATCTTAATTACTTGATTAACCAAGTTAGGGACAATGAGGCTTTGAGACGACTATCTCCAACGAATGTGAGATAGATAGTCAACACTCTAAACATATATGTCACTCACATAGGACCTATTTAGAGTGATAATTAATGGTACCCTTTGAAAGAATGTAAGGGATGGTCATTACTAGCTCATTGGGCCCGATGAGAGGGATAGTGTGACCTTTTTGTGAACTCCTAGTGCTCTTACGTAAAAAGAACTACGTAAGGTGTAGGGATGGGTGTGCCTCAAGGAAGATCTAGATGGGTAAAAAAAATCTAGGTTGGCAAATTATCTGTGTTGACATTTGGTATCAGAGCATGGTTCGTAGTGGGATAGGTTCACTATGCAAAATTAGTTTTGATATGTAATAGAAAACATACTTATAAAAGAATTGAACCTTACCAATAGAATACCTATTAGAAGTAAATCTTCCTGAATTACTTGAGATGTTTGGGTAAATAATTATTAGTAAGAGGAGCAATTTGAATGACTAATTTCTAATGAATTCTTACTATCTCTTTTGTGTGTGGCTAGGGACAATGTCACCAAAGAGAAGAAAATGAAGTGTTGCCCCATCGACAAGGCAAACATGATGGACTAGTGTGGAGGATAGGAATCTAGATGTGGGTTCAGGGAACCCTAGGGATGTAAGGGAGAATCCTAGTAATGAGAATCTCACTAAGATAATGGCTCTACTTTGGGAATAGGTAGAAACACAAAAATAGTTGTTGGATGTCATGTTAAATTAGGAAACATAGGCTAGGGGCTCTAATAGGAGACAGGAAGATGAACCCCTTATTGAGGCACAACTGGCCAGGATTCGACTTGAGGCTGAGTTGGGAAAAGAGATGAAACATTTGAAATATTCCAAGTTTAATGGAGAGGAAGATGGAGATAAGGCCGAGGTATGGTTGAAGGAAATAGAAACCTATTGCCATATGAAGAATTTTTCTTCGAGCACTCGGACATCCTATGCCACATTGCATTTGCAAGGAGATGGTCTGGATTGGTGGGAAACTCTTAGTGTAGATAAAAAACTAGTAACAATAGTCGATCTAAAATGGGATGAATTTGTAAAGGCCTTCAAGGATAGATTTCTCATGGAACACTTCTATTCCTAGAAGTTTGAGGAGTTCACTAAGATTCATTAGGGAACTAGAATAGTGGAAAACACTATTAGAAATTTGTCAAGCTGATGAACTATGTGCCTGATTATAGCGAGAAAATGAAGATCCACAAGTTTATACTAGGAGAAGATCCTAGAATAGGATAAGAAGTGGACATGAGGGAACCTGGTACTCTGTAGAAGGCCTATGATTTGGCTAGGAAAGTTGAAACATATCTCAAACCCTACTTTTATTATGAAATATTAGATGAAGAGGGTAAAGAGGCACTAAGGAAGAGGAACAATGCAGGTTTTGTAAAATGGGAAGAGAAACAAGCAAACAAGAACTCTCAATAGGACCGAAGGAAATACAGGAAGCAAGGGAATTTTAGGAGAAGATTCTAGGGAAAGAATCGTAACAACAACAAAGGTAACAATAGATAATTATAGGGACAAGCTAATTCTCCACCTACCAAAAAAGCAAAAAATGGACAGAAGCGAAAAGAACATCTAGGGCTGAAAGAAGGATGTTTCCTTTGTAGAGGACCACATTATGCTACTAATTGCCCACAGAGAACAAGATTGAGTTCCAAGGTAAAGGAACCAATGTACAAAGAAATTACATCTAAGGAGCCCATGCACAAGATTTATTCAGCTATAGAAAAATAGAATCTTGATGGTCAGGCCATGCCACTATTGATTAATGGTAAGATTTTTGGTAGGGATGTTAAAATCTTGATTGATAGTGGTGCTACAAATAGTTTTATTTCCACTAGCTTAGTTAGATATTTTTCAGAAAGGCCAGGAATCTTGGATTATGGGTGGAAGGTCAAGTATGGTTCAGGATAAACCTACTTTGTTAACCAATGTTACCCTATGGTAGAAATCACCTTACCTAGTGGAATAACAATAGGATGTATTTATGTAGTGCCTCTGCATGCTTTTGACATAATTCTAGGAATGGATTGGTTGCAATTGCATAAGGCAGTACTCAAATTTTAGGATAGATGGATTGAGTACACTAATGATAGAGGTGTGGTGCGAAGGGTGTATAGCCTACATGGGGCTTTTCAACCTCAAATCTTGTTGGCAATGCAACTTAAGAAAGCCATAAAGAAAGGAGAAATGGTCTATGTAGTTAAGATAAACAAAATGGATGAAGAAAGGAAGGAAGAGGTGTTTGAGAAGCACCCAATTCTTCAAGAATTTAAGGATATTTTTCTAGAGGATTTACTTGGACTACCCCCTAAATTAAACTTTGACTTTACTATTGAGCTCCAACCTAGAATAGAACCCATACATAGATCTCCTTAGATAATGAACCCCATAGAAATGCAAGAGTTGAAGGTGCAATTGCAAGGGTTACTAGAGAAAGGATTGATCAAACCAAGTGTATCACCTTGGGGTGCACAAGTATTATTTTTAAAGAAGAAGGATGGTTCCTTGAAATTATGCATAGATTATAGAATGTTAAACAAGGCAACTGTAAAAAACCGATATCCTTTACCAAGAATCGAATATATCTTCGATCAACTCAAAGATGCCACGATATTTTCAAAGATTGATCTGAAGTTAGGATATCACCAACTGAGAATCCGTGAGGAGGATACTCACAAGACAACCTTTAAAACTCATTATGGACATTATGAGTTTTTTGTCTTAACTTTTGGTCTAACAAATGCTCCAGCGACATTTATGAATTTGATGAATAACATCTTCAAAAAGTACTTGGATAGATTTGTTCTGGTATTTTTAGATGATATTTTGATATATTTCAGAAACAAGACAGAGCACGATGAGCACCTCAGGATTGTGCTAGAGCTATTAAGGAAAAATTAGTTGTATGGAAATTTATCCAAGTGTGAATTTTATGTGTCAGAAGTGCAATATTTAGGACACATTGTATCGGTTGAAGGGATCATAGTGGATCCTAAGAAAATAGAAGCCATTTTGAATTGGCCACCACCTAAATGTGACAGAATTTCGAAGTTTCATGGGCTTAACCGGATATTATAGGTGATATGTGAGGGATTATGCCAAGATCACCTCACCAATAACTAACCTTCAGAGGAAAGGAAAATAATTCAAGTGGATAGATAAATGTGAGGAAGCCTTTGGTTTTCTAAAGCAAAAGCTTACCATACCTCCTATACTAAAGATACTTGATCCTCAGGGAAGTTTCTTTGTTTGTACAGATGCATCATTAGAAGGTTTGGGAGGAGTGCTCTCACAAGAAGAAGCAGTGGTAGCCTATGGATCTAGAAAATTGAAAATACATGAAGTTAATTATGCAACCCATGACTTAGAGTTGGAAACTATAGTTTTTACTCTCAAGATTTGGTGATATTATCTGGTTGGGAGACCCTTTGAGCTAAGGATAGACCATCAGAGTCTGCAATATATATTCACTCAACCTTTACTCAATGCTAGGCAAAGAAGGTGGATGGAATTCCTCGTAGAATATGATTTTGGCATTGATTATATTAATGGAAAGGAGAGCGGGGGTTTGGAAAAAAAAAAGAAAAGAGAATAAAGTCGTCGATGCATTGAGTAGGAGAAGACATATAGCAGTTTTGTCTCGCATCCATGTCGACTTGATGGAACAAGTCAAGGAAATGCAAAATCAGGATGCATACTACAACCAAATTAAAGAAAGGATGGAAAGGAAACTTGATGAAAACAAGGACTTTGGCATCAAGGATGGTTTATTATGTTTTAAGAATAGGGTAGTAATTCCTGAGACTGGAAATTTGAGAAAGATGATTATGAATGAAGCACACAGATCTCCATATTTTGCTCATCCAGGAGGAGCAAAGATGAGGGAGAATATGAAAAATATATTCTTTTGGCCAGGAATGAAGAGAGACATAACTAAATTTGTCGCTCAATACCTCAAGTGCCAAAAGGTAAAAGCAAAACATAGACATCCTACTTGTTTGTTGTATCTGATGTGCCTATGCAAAAATGGCAAGTGATTTTGATGGATTTCATAGTAGGGCTACCTAAGAATAGGTTTCAACATGATGCAATCCTAGTAGTGGTCGATATACTGACCAAGGTTGCACACTTTATACCCGAGAACACCAAGGATGACGCCGTGGTTGTGGCTAATAGATTTTCCAAGGAAATATTTTGGCTTCATGGTTTTTCGAAGGTAATCATATCAGATAGGGACCCAAAATTTACATCTGAGTTTTGGTAATCCTTGCATCGTGCCATTGGTACTAGATTGAATATCAATTCTGCTTACCATCCAGAGACTGATGGGCAAAATGAAAGAGTGAACCAAGTGCTAGAGGACATGCTTTGCATGTACTGTATGGATCAAAAAATACGTTGGGAGGATTACTTGCATTTGGTAGAATTTGCCTACAATAATGGACACCATTCAACCATAGGCATGGCTCTATTCAAAGCTTTGTATGGTAGAAAGTGCAGGACACCATTGACATGGGATAATCTAGAAGACCAGATTGTACTTGGTCCAAAAATGGTCAAATAAATGGAGCAAAAATTGAGGGTGATCAGAGAGAAGTTGAAGGAAGTTGCAGACCATCAAAAAAGCTATGCCGATCTAAAAAGATCACCAAAAGAGTTTGTTGTGGGTGATAGAGTGTTTCTGAGGGTAAATCCTAAGAAGAGCGTGATTAAGTCCACAAAGCTAGATCCTCGCTTTGTCGGGCCCTTTGAAATCATATAAAAGATTAGCCCTGTGGCATATCAACTTGCCTTACCACCCAATCTTTCCAAGATTCACAACACTTTTCATATTTCTTTTCTTAAAAAGTATGTTGCTAATCTAGAGCATGTGTGGGACTTTTCTAATTTGTATATGGTGAACCCAAAGGCTATAGAGGTTCAACCAGTAAGAATCCTTGAGTTTCAATCCAAATAAATGAGGAAAGGAACTTTGGAGCAATGCAAATTTCAGTGGGACCATTACACTGAAAGGAATGCTACTTGGGAAAAAGTAGCGGATATGCAAAAACACTTTCCATTTCTATTTGAGAACACTATGTAATTAGTACCTTATGCTTTTTTATAAGAATACAGAGAACTGTTTTAAGCCTAAGGGAAGTAGGATGACATGACCCTCCCTTGGCACACTTCTCACTAGATAGATTCATGACTGACTATGATGCTTGTAGATGGGATACAATATTTATTCTTGTAGATTTCTTCTTGGTTTATGAAAATATTATGTGAAAAGAGGTGATGACTTGTTTAAAGAAAGTATACCAAAGCCTTTATAAGGATTTTGGTTGCCATTGATAATTTTATTCTCTAAATATGTTTCGTTTTTGCTATAACTAACTTATGGAAAGGATTCCATAGGGACAATAAAAAAGAGAAGAAAAAGTTTCTATGAAAAGAAATAATGAATATATAGATAGGCATTATAGATAAATATTGGTTGTCTGATTTCTTTAAACAAAAAAGAGAATAGCTTAATAGACACTTTGGTTTATGATGGTGGTTGTGTGGTTGCTTTTTTTTCTATGAAAAACTAAAAAAACACTGATTTTGGATTTTTGGGATGCTTGCCTTCTAAAAGAAAAGAAAAATATTTTAATGATTTTTCAGGTGCAATAAAGAGATTTTTGAATTGTGTTGAGTTATTGCGAAATCTCAAACCCATAGTTAGAATCATTGGAATTCTTGTGTTTAATACTTAAGATCGTGGAACCCCCTGCGTACGGGGTAATGCTCCCCCACATACTATGGGAAGAAGGAAACATGTGAGCGTGGGTTTATTGAACACCAGTCCTCTGACAAGCACCCAAAAATGGAGTGATGGATGGTGGGGAGATTTCGAAAAAGGACGGAGAGTAAGGAAATAGAGAAGGATATCAAAATATGAAATCAAAAGGAAGGAGAACCGGGAGATAGGAGTGCAGGTTGCAGATTACTAAGGAGCTCACATTGTGAAACCAGGTATTTCTATTGAGGTTCCTTCTACTTGCAAATGAATTGGTAATGCCTTGTGAATTCTAGAGTTTAATTACTTGAGTTTGGGATCTCTGGGAGGCCATAGATGATGTTAGAAGACCAAACTTGGTTCTACTGTGATTTTTGTAATGAACTCTACTACCGTGTTAGATGTAGTAGAAGCTAAATTCCTATCCAGACGAATAACACATAGTAGTGTGATTGTTCCCTTGATGTCAATTTGTGGGATTCTATAATAAAATGTATGATCCTTAAATTGGATCAGGGAGATAGATGCATAGATAATTCTTGTTTAGGGGTTGGGATCGTCATATTGTAGGTGATGAGTCCAAAAACCAATGGATTAATTTATTGACCTCCTGTCACATAGGGAATCCACTTACAAGATATGTGATTGTATTCACAGAGGTTCATGAGTGGGGACTCGAAAATATAGCTTCTACTCCAAGAAATTTCACTGGTGCGATGCTGATCAAATCTAGTTGCGGTCCTAGGAAGCAGTTAGCTGAATTTTACAATCCTTTGAGGTGTAGGATGTGTGGATGCATAATACCTAGGTTGTAGTAGTTGTTTAAATGAAACTTGGGTGATAAATGAAATTGTGAGTATAATGACAACTCTTGCTTTTCCTATTGTATTGGAGGAATTTTTATATGAATGGAATGTTCCTTGATAAATGATTTTGTGAGTGCAATGACCGTGCCTATTTTCTAACAAATTGTGGTAACATTTTTTATATGAATGGATTGTTCCTTGGCAAGTGCATGTGTGGGTGAATGACTACTCTTTTTACTATTAGAATTTCTATAGTTTTGCTATATGAGTGAGTATTGTATCAATTTATTTTAATGTGAGTGTAACAACGGTTGTTTTTACAACTATGGTGGGTAAGATTAATCCACAAAGGGATTTGTGAAATTTCCTAGGGTAAAGTGAGTGTAATGAAAGCTTCGCTTACCTTCGTGTAGGAAAGTCTTACCGAATGAAATATATTTGTGATAAAAATGAATTTGAGTTTCTTTAGTACTTTTTATATTGCTTCAGTTAGTTAGTCGACCTCTGCATGTAGAATTGATTGGTTCATATCTTTCATGCTTTTTAAATGATTTTAGGGGCATGGATTCTAGAATAGATGGAGGCATTCATTTAAGCTGACTTGCAATATAGAGTGTTTACTATTGATGTTGAAATAATGATCTTTAGAAGAGGAATGTCTAGTTTCAGTGTACTTTTTATTGAGAGCTTTGCATAGGTAGCGTTCAAGATTTTGCCCAAGTCCTCATGTGTTGAGATTGTAAGAACACGACAATAATGCAAGATGAGTTGATCATGGACCAAAATTGCATATGGAGGTTCCAGTGACACATTGACCGGAAGAGGACGTCTTCAGCATTAAACTCCGACTCTACCATCCAAGAATTCTGTTAAACATTGCCCGCGATCACAAGTGGTCTATGTTGGCTGAAGAACTTTGTGTGCCTTACGGGGCTCAAACTGGATAATATAATTTATTGGAAGAAATCAGTACTAGTGTTATACTTGTAAGTCTGAAGATCAAAGTGGATTTAATAACAAACCTAATGAATGTTTTTGTACGATGCTTTATTTGGGAATTAAATGTATGAATCATAGATTAGTGGTTATCTTGTTGGTCTCTCTTTCCAGTTGGTTACTATGGGATTTGCCTAAAAGAAAGGGTGTTTACTTTATGCAATTAAATGGGTTCTTTAGAATTGAATCTAATGGAGAATACGAGCAACGTAGTCTTGCTTCTGGTTAATCTAGGGAGCGTGTTATCGCAGCAAAGTGAGCTTTAATTCCATGAAGGAAATTTTTAAGATGTGAGAAAGAAAATACATATACTTTTAGTAGATAATTTTCTGATGTGTTTAATCAATCGACTCACTTACATATATTCCGTATATAAATTTAATTAGTTAGTTAAAGGGAATAAGATGGTGATCTCTTAATTACTTGATAGACCAAGTTAGGGATGAGGCTTTGAGATGACTAGCTCCAACGAATGTGATATAGATAGTCAAATATCTAAACACATATCATTCACATAGAAGGACCTATGTGGAGTGATAATTAATGGTACCCTTCGAAAGAATGTAAGGGATGGTCATTACTAGCTCATTGGGCCCGATGAGAGGGATAGTGTGACATTTTTTGTGAAACTCCTAGTGCTCTTACGTAAAAAGAACTACATAATGTGTAGGGATGAGTGTGCCTCAAGGAAGATCTAGATGGGTAAAAAAAAAATCTAGGTTGGGAAATTATTTGGGTGTTGACATTTCCCTTGTTTGGTTCATTTGCTAATAGTTGATTGTTGAGTGATATATTACATCTTCACTTAAAGTGTTTGTTTCCCCACCATGCACTCCAACTTCAATTGTCTAATTGGTTGATCCTGCTTCTCTGCTTTACTCAATTTATTTATTTCTTGCCTCATTTGTGTTATTTTTTCTTTGGCTTCCTACTACACCTTTTGAAGCTATCATTTTGTTTGCTAGTTGGCTTGCTCCTACTTCGACTTTAGGTTATTAACCATCTCCTACATATGTCCATTCCTACTGCCAACCGTTGAATTAGATATACCAAGAAGTTGATTCTAGCATAAGATCTCTCCAACTCTAACCCTAGTTTGATTCTCTTGAGACTTGGTAATTCAATAAACTCATCCATTCTTCCCTCGCCAATATACATTTATGGTAATTATCAATACAAGGTTGGAGATCCTTTTGGAAGCTCCATCACTTTCAACATTGACTAAATGCCACTACTTCTAACTCTAAACTCCCATGGTTGCACTTGATGGATCTCTACAAATCTTCTCATTCACTCCCCCTCTTGGATTTAACTTATCAACTTGTGTAATTATTTCTTCATGCACAAATGGCATAGTCTGCATTCACCAACATATTTGACTCATAACTCACTCCTCACCTTGTCAAACAATCCACTTACCTTCTAAAACAATGTATCAACTTGCATATTGATCCATTCACCATGAATTAGAGGCTGCCACAAGTTAGGCACTTCAATAAAAAATGCTCACTTATCCAAATCTTCATATGTGTCATGTATAATGGCGGTTTCTTCGATTTATTCCCCACATTGACTCTTTAGGTTGATTTTTGGCTTGGCTACTTTTCCTTCCAAATTTTTTGGTTCTTTTCTCCATCTACATCATCTTGCTTATCAGTATTATCCATCTTCTTCTTGCCCTTGTTTGGTTCATTTGCTGGCAATTGATTGATGTCCCTTCTACCACCATATATGTTTTGACATAGGTTGTTTCATTTTTTTCCTTTTCTCCCCTTTGACATTGATGAAGTTGGTGTCATATTCTATGTTATATTAAATGCAATTTCCACTAGAGCATCATTATCCAATGGAGGTGAACCAAACCTATCAACTTCTTCCACAAATTTCCATAGTGGTGTTATGGCACAACTTTCCTATTGGAAAGTTGGCATAGCCACATTCACCGCCATCATTATGTCAATTGTATATGCTTTGTGTATCACAAGTGCCTCCATCGACAATGATACCTCCATTGCATCAACTACAATCTACATGTCCTCACCTACATCTATGACTATTGGTGTTGCCTGTGCTTCTCCCTATGTGAATCTCCTTTTTTATCGGCCTATGCATCTCCTCTCATTCACATACAACTCCTTGCGCAATTGCATCTATTTGCTTTTGATGATTTCCTTCTTTGGTAACCTCTATCGAAGCAACTTCCTTGGCACCTGCAATGACACCTATAGTGCTTCCTCACATAGTCTAACCTCCTAGTTGTGTGGAAGTACAAAATAAAACTGCAACATAAGTCATCCCATGTAGATTGTAGTGTTGACTCACCACTAGTCCTTGTGGATTATTTTCAGTTGTCCCTAATATAGTGGCATCTTATGGGGGTCCCAAAGGTGGATGTATTAATACTTTGATTCATTTGCTGACACTAAGGTTTTTTTTGTTTTTGGGATTGGTATTGTTATTTTCTCAACTGATCTCCCATCTATTGCCACTTTTGGTCCAATTGCTTTTGCTGCTTCTCCTCTCTTATCGGTTCCTTTGGAAACTATTCCTTTGCTCCATCTGAATTTGCATTCTCAACTAGTGCATTAGTATCTATTTCTTTGTCTTCTTCTGATGACTTCAATGATAGAAATTTTGTTGCCTTTCTCTTCTTTGTTGTCACCTTCTTCCCTACTACTAGTTTTCATGTTGGTCCATTCTTTGTCAATGGGGCTACATGTACCCAATAGAAATAGTGATTTCTCCTTTTGGTATTGTCTATGGAATATTTATTCAATGAAACTTAATCTTTTTATATGCCATGACATCCATAAGTAACACAATGGCATGTAATACCATTGAAAAATTCTTCGTATGTTGCATTAGAAAATTTTATATGCAGTCTAATAGGAAAGTTTCCCAATAATATTCTTCTTTGACTATCACTCCTTCCATGCATAACATGAGCCAAGCAGGCATATTTGAGGCTCTTTGTTCATCATACAAATAAAAAATATTCACTTTCATTACATATCACAACTCATCTATTTTTACGTTTTGCATTTTAGCCCATGAGTCTTATGCTTGGTCAATTTTATGACTTCTGATGAACTAAGGTTGATTACTTTATCAACAAAGTTATTCAATTGGTTAGGCTGTACTCCCTCCACTAGTTTATTGTTATTTGTAGTAAGTAATCCAAACACTCCAAAAACTTTTCAAAGGGAATGATACATGCACTTCTTTGTCATCCAACATCACCATACTCCTCTTCCTCTGTACATCATGTCTATAGAATTTTTAACAAGTATTTCTTGAAAATGTCTTTATGGAATCTAGGAGCCTACAAAATAAAATAAAATCACACCCCAAAATGTTGTCTTTAGTTGGTGGTCTTGAATATTTTCTAAACACCATGTCTTGCAAAACTCACCCATAGGCATCATCTAAGTAATTTCCCCAAAGAAGAATTTACATTTGGTTATTCCATTTTTATTTCTCTATTATGGTGAAGCTGTTGTTGGCTCCTTTCCATTTCCTAGTCGATCTTTTGGAGGCTTTATTCTAGACCTCAATTTGGACTAGCCAGACTGTCTCCATGTTGTTGCATCCTTTCCTATTTGACATCCATTTTTTACATTTCTTGTTTTCTTTCATGTATGTGTTCCTCATGACTCCTCATGACACTAGCATCGACTCCACGAGTACGGGGTCCTTGCCTCAACATCGCTTTTGGCACGATTTTTAGAGGATGCCTTTGCAATATTGCTCATTCTATTCACTTGATAACCCTAGTCATCATTGCATTCGCTCTACAATCTTCTATGAATTCAGATATTTAACTCTAATAGTAGTTACTTTCAACAACCCCAACCATTTTTAGTTTACTTGGGTCTAAATCTCATCTCCACGTGGCATGATCGCACTTTATGTCACTTGCTTTTTTGAATTGTGTGCCTCTCCTAATTATTAGGATGACTTTGATTTTCTAGATGGCTTAACTTTAGACGATTCTATTCTAGATTATTCGGTCTTATATAGCCTTGCTTTCGATAACTTGGACTCAAATGACCTTGAATCGAATGACCCTACTCTACATGATCTCCCTTGTGCAATTTTCTCCTTGTTGGATGGTCTATCTTCAAGCAACCTCTATTTTTTACCTCATCCATATGGTCGTGCCTCAAATATTTTGTATGCCTCGATTCATCTATTTTATGCTTGCTTAGACATCCTATCATATGGCCTGTATGACCCATCAGTCATTGAAACTTTTTTGCACAACTGAATGACCATTACCCTCATTCTTTTGGTCTATTTTTGTGCAAGTTTTTCTATTTTTTTTTCTTTCTTCTAAATCTAGTCCCACCTTGCTATTGCTAAATCCTTTCTACCCGCACAAGAAAACAAAACTTGTAAACAATGAGGAGGGATTTTTAGAAAAACCCTTCTTATAACTTGTCTTCCTTATTCAATGCAACTTCCTCCTTCATGGTAGTATGCTCCTTATTTTTCTACTTGGGATTCTCCACAATGGGTTAGTTCTTATCTTCACTCCACAACGCCTTCGAAGTTGTGCCATAAACCTTGTAGAACTCGGTACAAAGGATGTCTCCCTCATGCTCCTCCTTGCTCCTTCTCTTCAACTTTAAGCATTTGAATGAGCAAATGCAATATCTTGGCAACTATTTATAAGATGGAAGAGGTAAGGGGACACTTGGGTTGCATGCGATAACTCCTAACTGCCACTTCATATTCCATAATTGATTTCCATGTAACTATCTGTTTTGCATGTTATTTTTTTTTTCTATAAGTTGATATCCTTGAATAAAGTATAAGCAAAACTAGTAGTAGTCTAATCTAGTAGTTTTAGTTATGGGAGTCACCTATGTGGTAGATATTCAAGTCATAAAATATGGTTTAGTATCTCATCCAATGTTGTTAGGAAGGTCATAGATAAAAAAATTCCATGCTCATAATTAATGGCATGAAGGGTACATGACCATTAGTTAGGATCCCAAGTGAGTGAAGATAAATATTATACCTTAACCTCATACATTGAGGACACCAAAAACAAAAAATGAAAGCAAGTGAACAATCTCAGATTATGCCAGTACAAGTGAGGTAGTTATCCAATATGAAGAAGAAATAAAGGTGGATGTCTCAATGGTTGAAATCCTTCTTGATGCTCTAATAGATCACCCATATTAGTTTTCTAAGGAAGAGGGTGTACATACTACAAAAGTTATACTTTAGGGATGCACCCTAATTTTATAATAATTTGACCATTTTAAGTTTAAATTTCCAACATTACCCCTAATAATAGTGAACCTTCTACATGCATTTGGACACTATTCGCCTAGATTTTGAAACTGATTCGCCAATTTTTTATACATATATTTTGACCTCTTACACATAACCCTACTACATAGAAGGCAAAGGGGTTGGCAAGCAATTAGTATCTAAATTTTTGTACTAGATATACCATTCCCAATGCTTCTCTCTCTATTGTGTTGTAGTTCTTCTCCTGTGACAACAACCAACTTGAAAAATATATGGGTTAGTCCAACACATGCTGCCCCTCTTAGGCAAGTATGCATCTAATTGTAAAGTCAGAGTATCCACATGCACATGAAAATCCTTATTCTAATATAGAAACACTATAATGGAGGTGCAATCCATTTTCGTGTTCAACTTCTCAAAGGCCTTTTGGTGCTCCTTTGTCCACTTGAAAGGAACACCTTTGCATGCAATGGATCAAGAGGATGTGAAACTTATGAAAAATTATTTATGAAGTATTATAGCACCTGCCATGTCCCAAAAATAACTTCAATGAGTTGACATCATATGGCTCCTCCATGTTCATCACAATGTATTTTTTATTAGGATAGGTCTTCAACATCTATTTGCATAGAATCTTGTCAAGATTAGTCTTCAATCCCCTTTTGCACACCACGTGGCCTAGAAACTTTCCATATATCACTAGTAACTTACAATTTTTTGGATTTAAGGACAACTGAGCATTCATGTACAACCACATGCATTCCTCGAATGCCTTTAAATGCTCATCCTTCCTCTCATACAATGACTGGTCATCTAAGAATACTTTAAATTTTCTAGTCGACATCTGCTACAAACGTAAAAAATAATCCATTGAAACATGATAGAAGCTTTACACAAACTATAAGGCATTTGGTTGTATGCATAAATCCTATTCTATACAATAAATATGGACTTTAGTCGATCCTCTTTGGCTATAGTGAGTTGGTTATACCTCAAGAATCCATTTAAAAATGAATAGATCTCATAACTTGCTACTTCCTCTAATATTGAATCATTGAAGGGTATTAGAAAGGGATACTTGATGGTAACTACATTCAGGCTTCAAAAATCCACATAGATATGCATTTAGTTACTTTTCTTCTTTAGGATGATGATGACATGTGACATCCATTCATTCATCATCACCTCGAAGATTATTCTAGAATTTATCATCTTCTTTATTTCCACATTGACCATGGCTACATACTTTTTATTCATTAGATATAAAATTCTTCTTACATGTTGCATGTTTGGAACCAATGGAATTTGATGCATGTACAATTATGGTGGAATCATTGTAAATCCTTATATGTCCATGCACAAACTTGTATTGCATGTAAATTTTAAAAGCTACCACTTTTAAAACTGGATCCCACTCATCCTTGTAATGGATTATCTTCTTCTCTTCTCCTCTATTGAGATTCACTGCATCATATTTTTTCCTTCATACTTCATGGTATTAGTTTCCTTTAATACTTTAATGTCAAAAGGATATGTTGTTTCTCATCGATCTAGGCATCACCAACACTATGCTCCACAAAATTAAGTGGAAAAGTCATCTTTTACTCTTTCTTTAAATTTTATGCCTAGTCTAACACTTTGCATTCTCCAACGTCATACACACTTCAAGGTTCTTCATCTTGGATGCCCTCTACTTTTATGCACATGTAGGTAGGATGGAAAATTTCATAGTATTTTATTTTCCAATGTAGAATTCCACTATATGAGAGCCCTTTATTCTCATTGGACTCTGATTCCAACACACCTTCATTTGGTTCATATTTTTTTTATCCTATCTTCTTCCTCCAATGATTAATTATTTTATTCATTGGATGTTACCAACTCTTCTTTGTCAAACATATTTTCAAGTTTAGTACATACTTGTGATGGCCTTTCTTGAAAGTTAAGTGATACTTCTCCTAATTGTGGTTTGTTTTTGCCATACATAACCACCCACATCTCAACAATGCATCATAGGTTAATTTTTGCATAACAATTACCACGAAATCTAGAATAAACATATGATTAGCAATTTTTACTATTTGTGCTATAAAATTTCCTTTGATTTCAATGCCATATTGATTTGCACCATATAGTAAAAAATTGGGAGATCACAAAATAGTGCCCCTAAATCCTTCCATGTCTTCTTGGATAATAATTTCACACTTAAACCCCATCAACGATCACTTGTATTGGTTTATAATTCAACAACTCATAATGGATTAGTGCTAGCTTCTTCTTGGCATTATTAATTAAGATTGTCAAGTCAATGTATTGATCCTTCATTACTTTCTTCATCTCTAGTTGGTTTTACAACTCTTCTACTCTCCATGTTTGCACCATCTCTTAAATTATCACATAAAGATTTGATATTGCACATAGTAAACTGGACACCTTTACTACAACACTATCTAGTATTTGTATTACCAATTACTTTATTGATATTTTTTCTTCAATGATGATGGGTTCTTTTAACTTCTTCTAACCAATCTTCTCCTAATTGGTCTTCTACATTTCTTCTTCAATTTGCACATGTGCTTCACACCATTTCACCTTCCCCTTGATAGGGTTTAGGTACTTCTCCATATTTTGTGCTTGTGCCTAAATCATCACCAAAACATGTTTGTCCTTATTTTCTTGTTATTGGTCCACTTGAGGCTTCTTTATTTCAATGAAATTGATATTTTATGAGTTGCTCATAGTCACCTTATTCAAACAATTTAACTCCTTGTGGTTGCTAGGTCTACACCATCTACACATCATTGTAGTAGTACTTCAAGCTCCTATTTTTAAAGCAGTTACACAATTTTGTGTGAAGCATCCCCACTCATGATATCTTATACACTGTATGATTGACCTTACATTTGATTCATATTGTAAGCATCCTTCACTTCCATCTCTTGTAGTTCGATTTTCTTGTTATAGTTGCCTTCTTCCTTGGTAGTTTTCTTAGGTATCTAGCACTCATTACTCCTTGTTTTATATTCGACATGCCAAAATTTTCCTTCTACTTTTTTTGCATAATCATTATCTAGTACCATGCACATCTCATATTGAACAGCCAATCCACAATAGCATGTCTTACAATTTCACAAATACTACAAAATAATTTTTTAGGACAACAAACATTGGTGTGACCTTTTGATTTACAATAAAAACATCAAATACTCTTATTTTCCTTCTTCTTTTAAAGCCTTCTTATCATGGATCATTATCTCTAGGTATTTTTGTATGGCTTAGATGATGGTTCTAAGATCATCACGATCACTATTAGAATTATTGTCATGCTTATGGCTTATAATTTTTCCTTTGACTATTGTTATCTTTTTCTCACTCTCTAAGTTTAATGCTTCCTGGTAAGTGGTTGGAGGAACCACCTTCTTCGTGTACATTGGCAACCATCCATTTAAGGACTATTATTTTTATATCCAGTCAACCAACTTTACCTCCATCTTGTTGACGAATTCTTTTAGACAATAATTATATGACTTAATATTTTCATCATTTTTTTGCTTCATCAAATAGATCTTTCCAATAATATTGGTGTCATCATGAAGTAGTTGAAAATCATTGCTAAGTTCATTCTTTAACTCAATCCAATCCATGAAGGATTATTTTATCAAGTGCCAATCAATTGCTACTTGCAACATTGGCATATTGGTTAGTTATTCCATTTGACTTGTATATTATCTCACATGTTATGTTATGATGTTTGGGATCCTCCCTTCCATATCTTATGAATTTTAGGTATTTTTGCTTGTCCATCACTACAACAATGTTTTCCATTTAGAGTGGTTGTTCATTCATCTTGTCTACACTAAATGAATATTCTGTTGATGATTGGTTGTCTGCAAGTAATCTTCAACCACTTGGTGTATTCTCTATGAACTCCTTCACAAATACAAAAGCATTGATTCTAGTCTTTTAATCACAATATCCATGGTTTCCATTATTCTTGACTCCTATCTCCACATCTAGGCACTCTCCCTCATACTTTTATTGGAGTCACCAGTTGCTTAACCTTGTACTACACATGTTCCACTTTGGTTATTTCTTCAGCACTTATAAAATTTATCCTCAATTTGATCTTTGTCTACATGTTGCATATCCACTTATGCATAGTCCTTCATTATAAAAAATAATGTTTACCACATTTCTTTATGTCCTTTGTCTGAACTTCCCTCCTTAGGAGTGTTCCACATTAGCTCCACTTATAGTATGTATATCTCCTTGCCATCAAACCCTATCAACACCCCATTGTCAACATTCATTTCTTTCTTATCGATATGCAAATCATCGCCTCCAACATAAAATTCTTCTATGTGTCTATGCTCTCATATTTTTTGTTGTGCGATTCTCATGCTTTTTCTCGTCAGTTAATTTCTCATCCTATCACATCAACATCTCCCTCATCCTTATGTTAGGATATTTTTCATTCACTTCTCTTGTATTCAATATCCACAATGTCATTGGTTTGAGTTTTCTATGAAAATGATGCTAATTGTAGAAAAACAATATATTTTGCACTTAAAGGAACAAAGAAGAGATGATAGTAAATCAACAAAACAACACATCAATATGTAGTTAAAAAAACACTCATATGGTATTGTAATTTCCTGTAGATGGCATGTACAACACAATCAACTCATTCCTAACATCCATGTAAATATGTTAGGCAAATGAGTCAACAATTTAGATGGCCTTGTTCAATATTTGACAACCTGGTTCAACCATTTAGGTAGCCTAAAATCATAGTCAAACGATTTAGTCTGGAGTTAAATAAACTTGTATGTGCCTTTATAGTAAATATATAAAGGTGGAAAGAGTCCAAATTGTCATTCTACAATAGTAGTAATCATTCACAAGTACATGCATAATAAACAAGTATGCACAATGATGGTTGAATTGGAGTATGTTGGAATATTTGATAAATATTCCTATTTTCCTAAAAGTATCTAGGTTACTATTTGTTAGCAATTAATATTGTATTAGCTTTGCTAAATTTAGTGTTGATTAGTTGAGCTTTGAGAGCTTATAGGGTTAAGTTAGATTTGACTATTTTTGTGGGTGAGTTATCAACCTATGTTGGGAGTTGTTTCAGCTATTCTAGGCTTAGGATATTTACGAATTAGTTTTTTGGAGTATATTGTGGCTTCTTAAAGCCTATATAATATTGTAAATTCTCTTTGATTAATAGAACGAATAAAGGTTTCTCAATTGGTATCAGAGCCAGACAAGGAGTGCCTCCATAGGATTGCCCATCACCGATAACATGAGTTCAGTCTATTGGAAAGACATTCTGAAGGTGATGCTCCAGGGTCCATTGAAGGTCTGAGACATCTATCCTTGGACGAGCTATGATTTGTGGAGAAACATCACACCGCATGAAGGAGAAGGCAATTCATTGCTTATCGTAGTGAATCCGAAAGGAAGAAAGCACTGCTACATTTGAAGAAAGCAATGAAAGGAGGACGTCAGACATTGAGTGGAGTCATTTGTCATCTTTAGTTGCTATTTGGAAACACAGGCGAAATTTACTGTGCTGCAATTTTAGTGAGACGTCAGCATAGCCGTGGACAATATGAGGACGTCAGGTGTAGGGAGGACCTAATATTCGATCTACCTAGCATTAAAAGAGATGACAGCTATGCACTGTGTGAGGGAGAAGCTCGTGCTGCGTTGCGAGACTGACGTACAAACTCATGCTTGATGATTTGCCTTGCGGAGATCTACCTTGATGCTGGCTTTAACAGAATGAAACATTGCTATGACATTGTGTGGAGGTCAATTTAAATACTGTGTTGTGCATCATAATTTAACAGTTGAGAAATCATGTTAAAATTACGTCATTTGCTAGACTTGCATATTGTGACATTTGAGCATAAGATGTTGTGCATTGTTCGAGGTAGAAGATGCTGTAATGTTCGAGTGGGAGACGTTGTGAGAGGAGCGGAGAAAGATTGCCATGTTGCATGGATCTGATTAGCTGAAAAGACACTGTGACGAGCGCGGAGATCGAGCACGTAGAAGAAAAAGGTCAAGCAGTGTGCAGATAGAACGAAGGTGATTTGTTTGGTTCATGTCAAGAAGTTTCAACGGCGAATAGAATGAAAGTTTTTTTTTTGGAGGAGATCTTTACTTGTGGAGGAGAAGACCGAAAAACACACCATGTTGGTGTTGTGTTGATTTGCAGGTGAAGGAAATGTTGTTCATTATGAATTGCATGGATAAGTTTTGATCAAATGAGTTTATTGGCTCATTATGGACGTCAAGCACCTGCACATGAATCTGTGAGCGATTGATTGGAGGACGCTGTCGAGAGTGTGCAAAGTTTTTTTCTTTTATGTTTTTTTAACATGTGAGAGGAGGTTGCATCTACAGTGTTGATGAGAGTGTGCAGGAGGGTGCACATTGGGCAACATCAATGTTTTTGTTTTACACAAAGCGTGCCTTGTATAAGCATGTTCTTATGCTGTGAGTGCATAGTAGTGCAAAAACCATGTACAAAAAAAAAAAAAAAAAAACTTTGTCAGTTCAGTTGTTTACACTTAGCTTTGCAGTCAGAAGTTTTTTTTTACAATTGCTACCAGTCAAACAGAGGAGGAAAAGTTGATGTTTTCTACAAGTGAGACAGAGATTTTTGTTGCTATTTGGTAAAAGTAAAGATAGAAAGGCTGCATAGATTCAGGAAAGGAGTGGCTAAGATCTTGGTAGTAGATTGATAAGTGGTGGATTGCATAATGGCCACCATGTATAAAGAATTGGAAGTGCCTAAATTTGATGGAGATAATTATGCTATTTGGAGCATAATGATGAAAACCTTCTTGACAGCTCAAGAATTATGGGATATAGTTCAAGAAGGCTATGAGGAACCCACTTGGAGCAAGCTACAAGGCGAGGAAAGAAAAGAGAAGAAGGAGCAGAAATATGCAAATTGGTTAGCCCTTATGAATTTGAGGAAAGTAATGGAAAAGAGTCTTTTTCCTCTCCTAGCCAATTGTAGAACAGCTACAATGGCATGGCAAGTGTTGAAGGATGCTTATGGGTTTTATGAGGACACCCATAAATCCATGTGTGACAATCATGAAGATTGTTTAATCAAGGAGGAGCCTTGATTCCTTGAAGAAGTTTCTGAATTAGATCCTTTTGAAGGAGTTTTTGACGAGTATTTTCAAGACTCATATGAAGACATACATTCTTATGATGGTGAATTCTTCTTTGAAGAGGAAGACATGTTTGAAGAAAAGAGTGATGATGAACTTATTGAAGAGAATAGAGATGAAGATGAGGAATCCCTTCATGGAGAAGAGGATGAGAGGGCGAAGGAGCCTTGTATAGCTCTCATTGGAGAGAGTTATTGTGAGACACCCATAGTTGCAGACATGTCTTGTAATGGCATGGAAAATTGTAATAGTCAATTATTTCTTTTAGGAGGAGAAAAATATGAAAAGAAAAATTGTACTAATAATTTTTTTTGTAGGAATGGCATGCTTGGAAAGAATTCACATTGATAGCAAAGAGGATGCATGTCTCAATGGATAGACAATTTCTGAAGGACCTTGTAGTGAATACCACTCAAAAGTGGAAGAAGACTTTGAAGATGAAGGAAGAGAAACACTCACATTGGAGTGTTCCTTGCTTGAAGACCATCAAAGTGAAATGTATGATGAAGAATGTCTCATGGAGGAGATAAATGAAGTGTATTATGGAGAATGCATCTACAATTCTCATGAAGGAGAATAAAGAAGATGATGATGGAGAAGCAATGTTCATGGATGATCATTGGAATGAAGACCATTCAATTGGAATGGATGTGTGCTCTCTTGAAAGAAAAAATAAAGTAATGTGGGATGTTGATCCACAATAAAAGTTTGATGAAGAGGATATGGAAGCGATTATTGTAAAGTCATTGTCTTGAGAGAATATTTGTGTGAGGAGCAACTTTATGTTGCATATGTAGTTGGTCATTATATGGCCATATTTGTTGTAATTTTTTGTGTGGGAATATGTGAAAGAGTTGTATGGTATAATCATCTATGTGAGATGATTAATTGTAAATACTCATATGGAGTATTGTTTAGTGTTGAAGATGTAAAAGAAGATCAAAATGTGAAAGCATGGTTTAAAGATCATAATGATAAAGATGTAAGAGAGTGGTTGCTGAACACCACAAGAGCAGATAATTTTGTTGAAGGGGGAGCTAATCAACAAAAGAAGACACTCAAGCATTTGCAAAAAATCCCACATGAAGAGAGGAAGAAATGCCACCACAAGTATTCTGCCAATTTTGATTTCTTGATTCAAGATTGGAGGAAATGTAAGAGCAGTGTTTTCTTCCAATTTTGTGATGCTTAAAGAACTCTTGCATGAGTGTCTTTAGCATCAAGGGGGAGAATGTTGGAATATTTGATAAATATTCCTATTTTCCTAAAAGTATCTAGGTTACTATTTGTTAGCAATTAATATTGTATTAGCTTTTCTAAAGTTAGTGTTGATTAGTTGAGCTTTGAGAGCTTATAGGGTTAAGTTAGATTTGACTATTTTTGTGGGTGAGTCATCAACCTATGTTGGGAGTTGTTTCAGCTATTCTAGGCTTAGGCTATTTACGAATTAGTTTGTTGGAGTATATTGTGGCTTCTTAAAGCCTATATAATATTGTAAATTCTCTTTGATTAATAGAATGAATAAAGGTTTCTCAGAGTATTCTTCTTATTTGCAAGAATACATGTTTGGTATACACAACAATTATTTCTCGGTGCACCCAAACATACAGTTGTATTATTTGCACATACCATGCATTCCATATTGAATAAATGTGGGGTCTTATTTATGGATCTTGGGAGGTAGTTACTCACTCAACCTAATATAACTACCTACTCAACACCTCATAATTTTCCTAATGCTGCACCACATATGGAATATAAAATAAATAATATTAATTTACACACAAGTTTTAAAAGCAACATATTATTACGTTTTTCCAAGTGATGTAGAACCAAGAGAGCAGGGTCAATTCAATGACTACCTTCTCAAGTAGCACAATTTTATAGATAATAGTAAATTATATATATGGTAGTATGGGAATGTCACTATATTCACCACTTGAATAACACTTTTGGAATGATCACTTGAACAAAAAATGTTCCCTTGCTTGAATGATAGTTCTTAAACATTGGTCAATTTGAATAATTGCTATGATCAACAATTGTTGGACATTTTGAGTCCATGGAGTTGTCATTGATGTCAAGGAATAAGCTACCGTTGATGCCAAAAGGTCAAAAGGAGCAATGCAAAAGGTTGATGAAAAAAGAGCTTCATAATATTTATTTTTAATACTATGTGAATCATAAGTAGAAGGGGTTTGATTTAAACCATAGATGAGCAAAAATAAAAGGTTTTTCATAAAAACCCAAGGAGACTTCAAACCCTAAAGTCAAAAGATTTAAATATTAATTTATAATATTTAAATTCTAAAGAATTTAAATAATTTATAAATTAAATATTTAAAGACAAATTCATAAGCGCCGACCTAAAATAAATTACCTCCACTGACGTGCATGGAACAAAGGTATAAATGTATTTATACCTTAGCCAAAAATATTGGAAGGGCAATTGGATTAATATCTGCAATACTCGGTGCAAAAGGCTCGTGCAAATTTAAAAAGGGAAGCGCCTTAGAAGTGTTACGTGGAAGCAGGAGACATGTTGGAGAAGGAGCCAAAGGGCTCTAAGGAAGGCAAAGAAGATAAACTATACATTGCACTTTAGTGGAGCAAGGTGAGCGCTTGGCTCACACGACATGGATGCTGCGACCAAGGTGCTATTGCAACATAGGGTGTAGGATCAAATCCTGCAAATTACGGAGTGGAACAAGGTTTTTATAGTTTGATTTTTTATTAATTGCCTATGTTAAGGTTGTTGGAGAGATAAGGTGTGCGCAATGTTTTTATTTACCTAAGTGGTAAATGGTAAATGTTGCTAGGGTAATTGTTGTTTTTACCTTAGGGAAGTAAAAATTAATTTATTGCATTTAGTGTTAAAGTGAATTATTCAATTTAAATGCAATATTGAGAAAGAAGTTATAAGTAGAAGTTGTGTTATATTTTATAGGGAATTTTGATGAAATTTATGATGTTGAAATTTATTGTTGAGATGGAGCAATAAGGTGTATTTGGAATTTAATTTATCTTTGTGTTTGAGGTAAATTGTAAAAAGTGTTAGGGTGATAATTCTTGTCATCTAACCCTTTGTACTTGGAAAAATAAAGTGGTGATAATTGAAACAGGTTTTGAAGATCATTCTTCATCAAAGAAAAAGGTATGGGCATATTATTCCTTGGTTGAGTTGATTGGTTGGTTTTTTGGAAAATAACTTTGGAGTGAAAAGGACTTGATTAGGTTTCCTTATTGAGTTGTTGAGCCATTGTGAAATGAATGCTATGCACCTTGGTTTATAAGCATTTTTGTTGAAGTGAATTATTGAGTATCATTGTTGAACTAGGGTTTGGAAAGAACATGAGTATCATTGTTATGTGAGATTGGTTGATAAGCATTGTTGGAAACATTTTGAGTGAGTGTTTATATGCTTGGACTAGGGTTTGTGAGTAAGGATTACTTCATTGAGTGATTGGTTGAGTAGATTTGGTTGAGCCTAGTCAAGTGGATGTGTGAAGTGATTGTTCAAGTTCCATAAAACAAATTGTTCTATATTCTGAATTGATTTGAGAAAGAGGTTGAGTATGGATGAGTGTGAAACATATTGAGTCTCTAAAAATTCTCTATACATTTCTGTGATAAAAGAGAGATTGAAAGTGATTGAGAGTTTGCGAGTGTGAAGCATATTGAGTATCTAAAAATTATCTATATGTTTCTAAAAGAGTAATTGAAATTAATTGAGCATTGTGATGGATGTGAAGCATATTGAGTCTCTAACAATTCTCTTTATGTTTCTATGAGATTGAAAAAGTTCTAGTGTGGACTTGTTGAGCAGATTTGAACAAGTTCTAGTGAGGACTTGTTGAGCAGGTTTGGACAAGTTCTAGTGAGGACGTGTTGAGCAGATTCAGACAAGTTCTAGAGAGTGTGAGATTTTGTGGAAGCTTACAAGGCAGATTTGAGATAATTCTTTGAGTAGACTTATGAGTAGAGTTGATTGATTGATTTATTCAAATCTTGGGTTAAGGTTTGGGGAAATCTAGAAGTGTTGATTTATGATTGGATCAAGCTTTATGCTAAGGCTTGAGGATAGATTTGTGCTAGACCGAAGGATTGAATTTATTGCAGATCAGAGGACAAATTTGTGCTAGACCAAAGGACCGAGTTTAGTGCAGATCAAAGGACAGAGATTGAGGATAAATTTATGCTAGACCGAAGGACTGTATTTAGTACAGATTCGAGGACAAAGTTTGGTGCAGATTTGAGGACATGTTTGTGCTAGAACAAAGATAGAGATTGAGCATATTTGTGCTAGATCGAAGGATTGTGTTTAGTGCAAATTTGAGATAGAGATTTGAAGGTGATAGAGTATAGAGGATGACAGTATCCAGTGGATAGAGATACATTAGCCAGGGCAGTGAGGACATGTTTCTTCAATGGATAGAGATCCATTAGCCAAATAAGTGGGAGAAATAGTTATTCTAGAAGATCACCAGTCAGAGCTAAAGGGAAAGGAATTATCCTATGGATAAAGATCCACTAATTTGATTACGGGATCGGTGTCTCCTTTAGATAGAGGTCCATAAACATTGTAATAGTGAAAGGATTTCTAAGAGATTGATTGAGAAAATTTTAGTGAAAGACTTTCTTCGTGGAGTAGCCCACATTGGGTGAACTACGTTAAATTGGTGTCTCTATTGTGTGTGGTGATTTGTACATTGCTTCGATTACTACTGTTGATATTGCTATCTTTACATTGCATAATATTGATTAGGAAAAAGATTAAAAAGTGGTCTTATACTGTTCACCCCCATCTCAGTATAAGCTTGTGTTCTTCAAAAAAAATTTCCCATTGAATGATGCTCCAGACCTTCACTCGAACAATTATTATTTCTTCACCTAAAAGGTATTGTAATTGAATGCCACTCTTAATTTGTTTATAGAAAATGTAATCATATGTTCCTAACTTGAATGACATCAATACCCACTATTTAATTTGAATAGTTCTTCTCTTTAAACAATTTCCACTCCCTCACTTCAAGGTGGCTTAGTTCTTAGTGTGAAGAGGTTCTTTCTTTGAATGAAAACTCTATTTAAAATTTCTTCTACACACTAAAATGATGCTTCTTCTTAGTCTATGACCACATTATTTCTTCTCCTACAGTTCTATAATATTGCATACACTAATTGTATTCCACATCATGCAAATCCAATAACACAATGCTTTCACCATTTGACATACATACAAAAAATATTAGAGCAGAATATGATTTTTTTATTACTTTTTATAGTCTTGGGTTACATATAGCAATGTACTACTTCCAACCTAGACTTATACAACCATCCTTACTCTCATACATATTCATGTTAGCCACATTTAGGTTACTATCCCTTCATTTTTCTCTTCATGCTCACTGCCCTTTTTCCTCTTATTCTTCTCTATATATCTTTTCCTGTTCCTCTTCTCTCCTTTATATGTAGGATTCAATAGCTATCCAAATAGTTTGCTTACCATTTAATAAATTTTTAATAAAAGCTAATATGTTTTTGCATCATACTCATTGGATAAGAGGAAATGTTTCATGAGTGAAATCTCATAAACAATTTTTGAAATATGTAACCAAGATTCCATACTTAATAATCTTAGAAGTAGTCATCCATGTCATTGATTCAAATACCCGATTATTCCACTTAACTATATACTAATAATTTGTTTTACCTTTTGTCCTCTTAACCTCTATAGAATCTATCACTACCTCAATTTTATCTTATTCATTCTTTAGTATCTATGTTATCCAATCTTCTATTGGAAAATTATATTTAATATCTTTAGTATTCTCTATGGGTTTTCATAGTATGGATACAAATTTGCCACACTAAAAATTGGTGATATGTCTAATCCTTTTGGGAGTTTACTTTTGTAGGTATTTATTACAAACTTCTTTTAAACCTTACAAGGTCAAATATTCTTCCAATTGATCTTGTTGTAAGTTATTTTTGGGAATATTTCATTTTTCAAATGTGCCAAAACTAAGTCTTCCACTTGAAATTCTTGTATTTTTTACTTGGGATCAACATGTTGCTTGTATTTTATGACACTTCTTCCTAAATCAGCTTTTTATTCCTAATGTATATCATGCATGAATCAACAAAGTCTTCTACTATAGCACTTAGTCTCTATAAGTCAGTTGTACTCTGCAACTCATATACTCTTGGACAAGTTCCATACATAATTTGAAACGAAATTTTGGTTGTGCTTTTGTTTATCGAATAGTTATATGTAAATTTTTCCTATGCCAACATTATATCCCATAACTTTGGCTTCTTACCGACTAAGCACCTCAATAAGTTACCAAGGCTTTTGTTCACAACTTTGGTTTTTCCATTCATTTGTGGATGATAAGCTAAATTGAAACTCAATCTGGTGTTCAATTTCTTCCACAAAGTGTGTCAAAAGTGACCTACAAACTTAGAATCCCTAGCTAACATAATATTTTTTATCAAGCCATGTAATCTTACAACGTCTCTAAAGAACAAATCAACATTATGAGTAGCATAATTTATTTTCCTACAAGGTATAAAATGTGTCATCTTTAAAAATTTATCAATAACAACAAAAATAGAATCATTACCCATTTTTGTTTGAGGTGATCCAAGGAAAATGTCTAAACTTATATTTTCCTATAGTCTTTTTGGTATTTGTAATGGTTTATATAATCCAACTTTTTGGCTTCTTCCTTTTGCATGTTAACAAACATGATAACACTACACAAATCTTCTTACATATTTGCTCATTCCTGGATAATAATAACTTGCACAAAGTTATCCCATGGTTTTATCTACTCCAAAATGTCTAGCAAGTTCTTTGCTATGTTTTTCTTGTTAGATAATATTACATTATTTGGTACATGCTAATGTACCCCATGGTACCATTATGGTATAAATATAAATATGTTATAGACTAGGGTTTGATTCTATAGTTTAGAAGTGTAATTTATATTTCCACTTTATGTAAGTGTCTATGTGCAGGATATGCATAAGTGTCATGTTAGTAAGAATGCAAGTGTGTACTGTGCAATATATGCACAAGTGTCATGTAAGTAAGAGTGCAAGTGTGTAATGAGAGAAAGTGCACAAGTTTCATGTATGTAAATGTGCAAATATGTAATGTGAGGATGTGCATAAGTGTTATATATTAGGAGTGCATGTAGGATAGTGTCATTTAGAAGTATGCAAGTGTCACCGAGTTAAGTGTGCATGTAAGAAAAGAGTGAAGAGTCTCGTATACAACTGGCAAGATGAGAAGCCAAATGGCATGAGTCTTATCTTATGTAAAGAATATGAAATGTTGCAACTCCTAGATATGTTAGGAGTCTAATAGTCAATTATTTGAGAGTCACATTTCTATTTTTATATTATGGAGACAAAGCTCCATACATTGTATTGGAAAATAGTTTGAAAGAAGATCACCAACAATAACTGATAATAAAGCTTTATATAGATTTTGAACAATATTATTGTAAGTATTTTTCATGTTATTACATGAATTATTTTGGCTATTTACATTCATATTTGATGTTATTTTGAATTTTATTATAAATTATACTGCCCAACAACTATTTTTATTGCTCTTATATATAATCTTATACTTAACTAATTATACTGGGACCTAAGATAATTTGGCTTAAAATACAACATTTCTCTGATCAAGTTCTCTCTCATTGAGCTTCATGGTATGCATAACTATTTTCCCTTGAATAATAATCCTTCTTGGATAAGATAATAAATCCATGGTGTTCTATTTCTTGTAGTAGGATTTTTACATGTTGCCCAATCTTCTTTGAAGTTCAAATCATCAACATAAAGCTCTTTCATTGTATCAAAACTAGCAACATAAATCTTTATTGCATTTACCAATAAAATTATTCTACTCAAGGTATATACTATCAAATTTTAACTACTCCTCCTATGTTTTAAAAAATGAGTAACTTTGGAGATACTCCACCCATATCATGTGTATTTGATTCAATTTTCCTTGGTTGTTAATGAATTACAAATCATGATGATGTGTAAACAACAAAAATTCTTTTGCAACAAGTAGTACCTACATTTGTTGAGTGCTTGTATGATAGCATAAAACTCTTGATCATAAAATGAATACTTTCTCTTGGTATCATTTAGATTCTCATTGAAATAAGCAATGGGCTTACCTTATTGGCTTAAAAATAATCCAATGGCTATTTTACTTACATCACAATCTACTTGGAAAATTTTGTTAAAATCTAGCAATATGAGAGTCGTCTACTCCATGAATTTCTCTTTCAATATTTAAAATCTTATTTTTGCTACACTCATCCATTTGAACTCATGCTTACCCTCCTTCATTGTTTCTATCATTAGAGCACAAATTCCACTAAAAGTTCTCAAAATTTTACTATGAAAATATGCTAAAGAATGGAAGCTTCTCATATCAAACATACTTCTTGGTGATGGCTAATGCACAATAGCTTTTAAATTTATTGGATTCGTCTAAAATCTATGTTTATAAATAACAAAACCTAATTATACCAAATCTTCCTTCAAAAAACTAAATTTCTTCAAATTAATTAGCAAGTATTCCTCCTATATTTGTGAAACTAACATCAAATGCATTAGGTGTTCCTATTTCATCTTGCTAAACAACAAAATATCATCCAATTTAACCACCAAAAACTTACCAATAAAAAATTTCAAGACTTCATTCATTAACCACATAAAAGTGTTGGGTTCATTTGGTAATAGAAAGGACATGACCAACCATTCATACAAGCATTTTTTGTTCTTAAATGTACTTTTATACTCATATACTTATATTATTTCAATTGTATGGTAACTAATCTTCAAATCCATCTTTATGAAGTACTTTACTTCACTTAAACATTCCATCAAATAATCCATACAAGGTAATAGAAACTGGTATTTTATTGTAATCTTATTAATAGCTTGGGAGTTTATACACATATGCCATTATCCATATTTACTTGGTATTAATATGGATGGTACTAAAAATGGGCTCAAGCTCTCCCTAATCAACCCCTTCTCAAATAGTTCTTGAACTTGTCTTTTCATATCTTCATTTTCCAAGTGTATCATCCTACAAGTTGCCTTGTTTGGAAAACTTGACCTAGGTATGCATTCTATGTTAAGTTTAATGATCCTCATAGGAAGTAATTCATTCAACAACTCTTTAGTGAGGATTTTAGAAAATATTATTTACTTCATGAGGAATCTCATCCCTTTCATCATCTATTTTATCTTCAATAAATTTGATAGTGAAGGAAAAGCACACTCCTTTCTTCAAGTCTTGTAGGAATTTTTTTCTGGAGAGTAGGAAAATTTTAGAACTGCTATCCACCTCTTATATTTTGTCCTTAAATGGACTCAATGTATAACATATGCCATATTTGACAATTGAATAATTATTCATTCTTAATTTTTTTATCACCTTTTTGTAAAACTACCATGGTATAACCAATAAAATATGGTGTTCATCCATCAACATGATGTCACGTAGAATTACATCCTTATAAGAACCAATATAAAAATTCATCATACATTGTTCAATTACCCAAATTTTACGTCCATTATGCGACCATGACATTTTATAAAAATTCAAATGCTCTATTCTCTCCAAGCTAATTTTCTCCACCATATCGATTGATACTACATTGTCTATGTTGCACTATCCACAATTATCTTACAATATATACCTCTAGAATTAAAAATAAATAGGTTCTTTCTTTGCACTAGTTCCTACACCTCCTTCACTAGTTTTAAAAATATCCTTCTCGTCATAAGGATTCTCATTATTTTGATTCCTCCATATGCTTCGCTAAAGTGATATTTTATTAACCTACTTGCGCAATTTCTTTATTGGCTTTCTTCCCTCATCCATTGATTTGTTGTACTTGAAGGAATTTATATTATTTATTCCCTCCTTTAAAGCATCTATAACACTTTCTAGTAGAACGATATTCTCTACCCTCACCAAATCCACCTCATTCTCTTGGTGATTCACCATTTTATTTGGTACTTTAGCTAAAACTATTATTTTGGTAAAATTTTCTATTGCATCATGAACTTGTTGCACTCTTCCTCCATGGAATTTTCCTCTTCCTCTTGAATACTTTCCTCCCCATCTAGAGTGGTTTTTTCTTATGTTTCAACTTCTCTTCTACCTTGAGTACATATTGATATGCTTCTTCAACCATTATAATTAGAATAATACTAATTTAACCTTGTATGGATGACCTTAGTCAATTTGTGTATCTTGCAAATTTATCCTCATGATATTTGATATGACCTATTCTTATGGTTAATTTATAGAATTCATTTGTATACTCTTTCACTCCCAACTCATTTTGCTTAAGGTTTTGTATACTTCTAAATAACCCACTCTAATAATCAGTAGGTACAAATTTAGATTTCAACTTGGATTTTATCATTATTACCTCTCTATTTGGAAATTATTCCACCAAATTGAAGCATGTCATTTTAGCCCTCTACATAAAAATTTGACCCATTTCAGATCCTCCTTAGATTCATAGTCAAATAATCTCTCCATGTCTATTATCTAGTCGATCAACTCCTTAGTATTTAAACTTCCATTAAAATTTGGAGTATACATCTTTGGCTTACTTCCCATGCTAGAAATTACCCAAATCAAGTAATTCAATGATTCTTCTCCTTCCTCTTCATCTCAAGATTCTAGGTGACTAGTTTTCTCCTCTTCATTATCACTAACTTCCTCAAGATGAATGCCACTCTTTTGGGTAATATTTATTGCATCTAATCTAGAAAAGCATACTCTTAGTATTTTAGCTATATCTATTGGCTAGGGTGTAAGACCATGCAATATTTCTCTTCCTTATGGTTCCATATCTCCTTCGACATGTATTATAGGCCTCAAAAATTAAATTCTTGCTCTATTACAAAATGATGCAAAACCAAGAGAAGGGGGAAAATTGAGTGACTATCTTCTCAAGTAGTACAATTTCATAAATAAATACAAATTACAAGTATAGTAGTATGGGAATGTCTTTATATTCCCTATTTAAATGATATTATTGTTTACCTGAATGAAATTGTTGTCTTCAATTTAATGGAGTAATATTATTCACTTGAATGACACTTTTTGTGCAACCACTTGAAGGAGCAACATTTCCTATTTTGAGTGATAGTTCTTACATGAACATTGGTCAACTTTAATAATAATTGCTTAGAACAATAATGCTTCCCCATTGAATAGTGCTCAAAATATTCACTCAAATGGTGATTAGTTCTTCACCTGAATAGCGTTGTATTTGAATGAGACTTAATTTTTTATATAAATGGTAATAAAACATTCCTAACTTGAACAACTTCAATACCCACATTTTCATTTGAATAATGTTTCCCTTTGAACAATGTTCACTCCCTCACTTGAATGGTGGCTTAGTTCTTACTAGAATGAGACTAAGTTCTTATTTTTAACAATAAATCTATTCAAATTATATTCTAAATACTTGAATGACACTTTTTCTTAGGATGCAATGACACTTTGTCTTCTCTTTCAATATTGTAATCTTGCACATACTAATTTTATTCAACAACATGCAAATCTAGTAACACAATGCATTCACCATTCAATATACATACAAAAATATTTAGAGTGCAATATAATTTTTTGTTGATTTTACGGTATTGGGTTATGCACAACAATGTACTTCCAACCTAGACTCATACAATAATCCCTAATCTCAAACACCTTCATGTAGGCCACCTCTATGTTTTTCTCCATTTTTTCTCTTCAAGTTCATATTTCTTTTTTCTCTTATTTTTATTTGTGTGCCTTTTTCCCTTCTTCTTCCCTCCTTTATATGTAGGATTCAACAATTATCCAAATGGTTCTACAACCATTTAATAAATATTTAATAAAATCTAATATGCTCCCACATAACTAAGTAAAAAGAGAGATTGATACCACAAGTGAAACTTGCAACTTATCGCCATACAACATGTGGTCTTATTGCTCTGTCATCATTCATTGATAGTTGAAATAAGTGATCATCACTATATGTATCTTATCCTAGGCTAAGAAGATTTAGTTACCCCCATCAAATTTATCTATCCTAAAAATTAGATGCTCCATTCTCATAATTGAACTTACAACCTTTGTCATGTGAATAGGGTGCCTTAATACTATGCCACTACTCAGTGGCAAATATGACAATTTCTAAAAATATTCTTATCCATAATGCATTCAAGGATAAAAAAAATCATGTGCATGTTTTAGATTCATGCCAAAAGATTTTTTTTTTTCATGCTTACCTTTCCCATCAAACAAATATTCCATGGAATATTCCACATTGTCAAAAATTTAAAATTCGAATGGAAATATTTAGACATGAAAATGCATGCCAAGATGATGAAATCATAAAAATGCTAAAATAGGACCTAATAAAAATTTACAAGGAATCCAACAAAACTGATAGTTCATCCATATCTACCATGTCTTGCCCTAAGCAACTTTATTTTGTGATTGTAAAAGCTTGTTTCGTATTGGTTTTGATACCATTTTAGAATTCATATACTTTCCAAAAAAAATCTAAAACATACATTCACTATAATCATATATGCATAAAAAAGAACATGGGTGAAATAAAAGAGCATATAAACAAAGTTAGAGAGTTAAACAAAATGAATAGAGATAATTCAAAAAAGAATAAAGGGTGGGTTCCTATAGGCACTCCCATGATCTCATGTCATAAATTGATATAATGGATCAATCATTAGGGGTATTTATCGTGGTATCTAATTCTCAATTAAGTCCTAACCTTAAGAAGCTATAACTTGAATTGAAGATTAAATTATAATATAATAAATGTATTAAACCCTTTAATTAAGGTTAACTATAGAGATGGTTTAATATATGTTGCTAAGGATAAATACATTAAAATTGCTTGTAGCCTTATATTGAAGAATTCCCATAGGATTACATAAAAATATATCCATAGGCTTACATATATAATGCCCATGAGCTTACATATCCCATAATATTATATAGGGAAAATACTAAGGCTTACATAGCGCTTGCCCATAAGTTACATCAAGCACGCTCATAGACACTTTATCATTGTTAGTTGTGGCATAATAAGATCAAATTATAGATATTTCAATAGTTCATCTTCATAATCAATGATATAGAACTATAAATAAATATTATAAAAAAGGATTTGCATAAATTAATGGAAATATGGAAATGTGTGAAAGTTGGGTTTATTAAACTTCATTTTGAAGATTCTTCTAGATGACATCACAAGAAACCCCACAAAGGTTGTGTTATTATAATTATGAAAAGCTATTTTACCTACTCAAAATCATACATAATTTCAATGAATAATTATGTACAAGCTAGGTGTAACAACCCAAAACTAACCAACCCAAGAAAGAATTATTTTTATATCACAATTAAGGTTCACTAGAGATGTTTTCAGATAGATTATATTCATTGAGGATTCACCGTATTTTGAGTCCATGCAATTAGAGACATCACTTGAGTGGATAGGAGTGACCATACTCGAGTAGGTTCTGGGGTTTACCTTGTGTACCTCCATGGAATAAAGGATGCTTCAAATGTTCACCCCACATTTCTTACATCCTTTGTGAATGTAAGGTATATTGACCATAACATTAGGATTATTCCTTCTCAATATTTAGAGAAAGGGACACCAATATTCTTGCTAGCATAAATCCTTTTAGTTTAAACATTGCACCTCCATAGTGGATTGAATAATCTAAAGTGCTCAACTAACCAATATCCGTGATGGTTTAATTGAGGTGATTATCACTCTATGCGATATCCTCACATGGACACCCAACGGACAATCGGGGTACCATCACCTATATTAAATGCACAAGGGATTCCTAACCTCCACAATAGGATAAGAGATTCAAATAACCTGCAATGAATCTTATCCAAAGGATCCCTACCTTTGGATCACACTTGAATTTATTTTATCAAATATTCCTCCTCATAAAGATCTTGGGTGTTGCCTCCTCGTAACTCTCTTAGGATAGGATTCATCTTAAAGAGATTCTATACAAGGTTACTTAGAGTCTTCCCTTAATGATTCCCTCCTAAGAAAAGGAACAACATCAAAACCTTAACTATCTCTCTCTTAATTCAACCAGAATGAAAGTATGATCATCTTACTAAACATAAGAAATGACTCAAAGCATCTCAAAGCATAATATCAAATATGATTTACACCATAATAGAATATCCTAATTCCATAAGCATAATCATCTAACAAGATCCATATACCATCCATTCATATTTCGTTTTCCATTCATAGAAACATCCTATCATTCTATAAGAAGAATTAGAATCTCCTAATGAAATAGTAAAAACTTTACCTAAATTATTAGTATACAAATCTCTTCAAATGATCAAACTTATTTTACAATATTTTTCTCCATAACAAAAGCCATTAAAGAATCCAAAGCTATTCATTTAAGCTTTGTCCAAAAACCACTCTTTCTTCATAACTCTAGTTACATATTAAACACAAATAGAATGCTTCTCAACAACCATAAATAACTCTTCTTATTCAAATATTTACATGTTGAGGTCCTTGAGCTTTACCGAGAAATGGATAGGTTAAGGGATTAGGACAACTCCTCCAAATGATAATGCAATCCTAAATGCTTATTATTTTCAATGCATCTAGTAAACACAACATATACATTTATTTCTTTCATCTTTCTAACTATTTATAAAGAATACAAAGGAGGAAAACCCCATAATTTTCCCCAATCAAAATAGGACTCCACATCCCATATGATTAATTCTATTTTAAGCAAAAACAATGTATTTCCACAATACAATTCCATATATTTTTAAGGAAACCCCCATAAATTTTTGTTAATATAATTGGACTCCACATCCATTTTAATCTTCATTAATTTCCATAAAAAAATATAAAATTCCCTTTTATAAAATAAAACATCTATGTCTCTCTTTTAACATAATATAAGAAAGTTCCCTTATTTCCTTATAACAAATAATTCTTCTACATCTTTAAATATTTCATTTTAATCAATAGTTTTTAACCCTAAAGCTATTGATAAAATAATCAAACATAACATTACATAATGAAAAGGTCCGAGGTGTAGACCAATTGGTTCATCCAAACCCCATAAGGGGGGCAGAGGTCCAAGGTTCAAATCTCGGGCTTCGTCGGACTGAACGCTTTTCCATTTCCTGGTGCTTTCAGTGGCGTAAAAGGTTTAAAATGATTATGGCATGGCGGTTATAGGGGCGGACTACATGAAGATCTGTGTGGCGGCTTTCGGGGTAGACAACGAAAAATATTGTGGTGGCCATAAAAGCTAGACATCATGCCCGGATTCATGGTGACTACCGATTCCACTATGTTAAAAAAAAAAAACATTACATAATGAAAACCTTTTATTTTAATCAAAAACTTTTAACCCTAAAACTATTGATAAAATAATCAAACGTAACATTACTTAATAAAAATATTTCATTTTAAACAATAGCTTTTAACCCTAAAACTATTGATAAAATAATTAAATGTACTGTTACCTAATGAAAACTTTTTATTTACATCAATAGCTTTTAACCCAAAAACTATTAATAAAATAATCAAACATAACATTACCTAATAATTTTTTTTTTTTTTTCATTTTAAACAATAGATTTTAACCTTAAAACTATTGATAAAATAATCAAACATAATATTACTAACATTAAGTAATGAAAACCTTTTATTTTAATCAATAGATTTTAACCCTAAAACTATTGATAAAATAATCAAATGTAACATTACTTAATAAAAATATTTCATTTTAATCAATAGATTTTAACCCTAAAACTATTTTTTTATATACATAGGGGAATTGGTTACATCCACACTATTTTAGTAACTTCCAAGCATAGGGTTCAAACCATAGGGGTTTCCCCCAACAAGCCTATATCATCTTGTTATTTTATAACCCGACATGAAGAGGACCACTATTCACTTAGGATGTACCATTATCGTTGGTTTGACATGCACTCAAAGGATTTGGATCAGACTACTATCTTTGCAAATAGGCATGGCCCCAAGGTTTGAACCTAAGTCTCTTCTGGGTAAGTTCCTAGCCAGACAAACAATTACCAATCCTCCTAGGTCTTGGGGGCTTAACCCTAAATCTATTGATAAAATAATCAAGCATAACATTACTTAATATATATTTTTAATCAATAGCTTTTAACCCTAAAACTATTGATAAAATAATCAAATATAACATTACTTAATAAAAATATTTCATTTTAATCAATAGCTTTTAACCCTAAAACTATTGATAAAATAATCAAATGTAACATTATGTATTGAAACCCTTTTATTTTAATCAATAGCTTTAAACCCTAAAACTATTGATAAAATAATCAAACATAACATTTAGAGGATACACTCATACAACACACAACAACAAGGTAATTCATTTAAAGAGTAGAGTAAGCAGAAAGGGATTATTCCACATTTTCATGGATGAAGATAAAGACTCACTTTAAAATATATATATCAAAATGAGATTACCTCTTTTGAAGATCCAGTGAATATATCTCATTCGTTTGAAACTTCAAACCTTTCTTCTTTCCAAAATGTCATTCTCTTCACTGTTCTCTTTTCCTTCCTCCTTTTTCCTCTTTGGTTTCCTTTTTCAACATGGTTTTAAGGAGCAAGAAGATGGTCCGCCCATGAACCGAACTCTTTAACCACCCAAATTAATTGTTTTCTTTTAAACTTTATATTAATAAAAGAAAATCTCTTTCATAATATTAATAATATTTTTCTTATTTTATTTTATTTTTGTAAATAATATTCCTTCCAAAATGAGGATCATGTCACCCTCCATTTATCACATTAATATTTCCACAATATTAATGTTTGCTTTTCTAATGTTAGTTATAAAATATAACCTTAAATATTAATAAGTCCACATTATTAATATAAATACAACATTAGAAAACATAAAGTAATTTAATCAAATTATTTCCATCAATAGAAATTTTATCTTACAAAGCAACCAATCACATGTGCAAAGAAGGTAAACACACACAAACCAAAACAAAATGTAATACACCACCATTCCCTATTGCCCATATCCTTTATGCAAAAGAGTTTACGATAACTTCCAGGTTATCAAATTTTGCTATGGATGGCTTTAGTTGATGATGATTACCTTCAAACACAATCATATGAATGCAATCTAAATGTGGGTAGCTTTTACCCAGGAGCTATCATCAATTTACACTAACCATCATTTCCCTTTTAGGTATCTCATTATCAACAGTCAACTTCCTCATTCACCTATGAGAGTACTTGTTCCTACAAACATACAAAATATCAGCAGTACCATATTATCATATAAACAAAACATCAATTGTAAATAAACATCCATAATGTAATTAGTACTAAATTCATCACATCAATACATAATTCATCTCATAAATGAGTCTAACCAGGGTGGGTCATGACATAATACCCCCTTGGACTAAATACAATCCTCTATGTTTTTGTTTCCTGTAATAAACATTACATTACATTTTAATTCAAATAAATAAGAAAAATATATTTTCATCTAATCCACTTTTCTCCAAGTGATTATTTTCTTATAATATTGGTCCCATTAGACCTTGCACTGTTCTAGAGTTCATTTCCTCATCCTTTTGGAACAAAACTCAAGAATCTTCACTAGTTTTACCTCAATGACTAAGGGATCTACCATCTACAATTTTGAAACATCCCACACATGATTAGGATCAACAATGTACTTCCTAAGTAGGGATACATGGAAAGTATCATAAATACTTGAAAATATGGGTGGCAAGGTGAGACAATAGGCTACTAGACTTATCTTCTCAATGATCTCAAAAGACCCAACATATCAGGGATCCAACTTAGTAGACTTAATGGATCTTTTCATGGGTTTAAATCTTAAGAATACCATGTCTCCTATAGAGAATTCTATAGGCAATATTTTAAGATCAACATAACTCTTCTAATTACCATTGATTTCCTTAACCCTTTGCCTAATCATCTTGAGTTGTTCCTCCATCACACGGATTGTGTTTAATTTAATGATAACCTGATCATTTGGATTATACCAAGATAGAGAAGTTTTGCATCTCCTACCATACAAGGATTCAAATGAGGCTATCTTCAAGGAAGCATAATAACCATTATTATAAGAAAACTCTAACATATGCAAAAAGTCATCTCATCGAGACTTCTGGTCCATGCAGTATATGTGAATATTATCTTCCAATACTTGGTTTACCCTTTCAGTTTGACCATCTATTACTGAATGGTATGCAAAATTTATATTTAGCTTTGTGCCAACTATACAATGAAGAGCTTGCCAAAATATAGGTATAAATCTAGAGTCCTTGTCTAAGCTTATTATCTTAGGAAACCCATGTAGCCTAATATCTCTTTGGAAAACCTATTTGCCACCACTAGAGCATCGTCCTTGGTACTTTTAGGTATAAAGTGTGTAACCTTGGTCAACTTATCAAACACCACAAGGATTGCATCATACTAATACCTATTCTTAGGTAATCATACTGTAAAATCCATAGATATGACCTACCATTTATGCATTGGTATATTGTGTGAGTATAATTGTCCTATCATATGCCTATGCTTAGCTTTCACTTTCTAGCATTCTATGCATTGATAAATAAAACCAATGATATATCTCTTCATACCTAACTAGTAGAAGATCTTTTTCATGTTCTCCCTCATTTTAGCCCCACCTAGGTGGGCAAAGTAAGGAGATCTATGCACTTATTACATGATTAGTCTCCTTAAGTCACCTATTTTGGGTATAACTACCCTATATTTAAAGCATAAAAGACCATATTTTATGCTAAAATACTTGTTATATCCATAATTTCTTTTTATTTTACCTAATTTTATTGCAATTTTGGTCTCGAGATTGTATTTTCTTGAATTGATCCATTAATTCCATGTGACTATGGGTCAATATAGCTATATGCCTTCTTCTACTTAAGGCATTAACAACCTTATTTTCCTTACCTTTGATATACTCTATACCAAAGTCATACTCTGCTAGGAACTCAATCCATCTTCTTTACCTAGCATTAAGCATTGGATGAGTAAAGATATACCTTAGGCTCTAATGATCGGTCCTCAACTCAAAAGACTTTCCTAGTAGGTAATGTTGCCAAATCTTAAGAGTATGCATAACTACTTCTAACTTTAAATAATGTGTAGCATAGTTTATCTCATGATTATTGAGTTTCCTTGACTCATATGCTATGACTGAATCATCTTGGGATATAACTCCTCCCAAGCCCTCCAAAGAAGCATTAGTACAAACTAAAAAGTCCCCCTAAGGATCTAGAATTTTAATAACAAGTGTAGTAGTAAGATTCTACTTAAGCTTAGGGAGTTTGTCACTGTCAACAACCCTAAAAAGGTATTGTGCAGTTTCCATTTTACCTTTTATAACCATTTTAGGGACGTTAACCTGGTAAATATTCCTCAATTCATCATTAACTCCATTTCCTATTCCATTGAAAACATTTGCAAGAAGAAAAATGATGATTTACCCTCCCACCAAGGTCTTTTCAAGGTCCTTTACAAGCATTGGCTTATCCATTATCCCCAAGGCATCCCCATCCATGATACTTATCCCAATAAAGGTAAGCCTAGTTCTATCCCTACCAAGCTAAGCCAGCCCCAGACTAGCCCCTTGTAGTGGAGGCTATGAAAAGGTTGAGAATTTAGGATTCCAAGAAAATTAAGTTGGAGTCACTAGAGAAACCGAAGGGAGTCAGATCCTTGCTTCGATTGAAAAACCTATTGCATAAAAAGAAAACCTTGGTCATTGACTCTAAGGAGGAAAAAAATTATGCTCCTAACCTATTTCTGAAGTAGTATATCATTAATTCCATCATAACTTCATTTCTAAATTCACAGACCTCTGCAATACCTTAAACCTATTGTTCTTCAACAAGAAGTTTTCTGAGGATGGAGGTAAGGATACTGCCACAAATATTTCTAAGGACATTGATAGGGCCATGATACTTTGGTTAATGATGAGGACAATGATGAGGATGAGCTGAAGGATGATCTTAAAGATACAAATATTAAAGATAGAGAGTAGGCCTAATTGCATCCTTATTGCTTTTTTATCTGGTTTAGGGCTTCCTTTCCTTTGCCCATCCTTACTATTTTTAAGGGTGTCTTGGTCTTTCTGTTGTGGGGCTATGTCCCCCTCTCCTTTTGTTCATTGTGTCTGTGTTCTCTATTCTGGTGTTGCTGATGTATTCAGGTTTTGGGACCCTATTAAAACCTATTTTGAATAAAATTTTAAACTTATAAAAAAAATGCTTCTACTTAAGGAACTCAAAAGTGGCTTCACACTTGTCTATCCATTTATATTCTTTACCTTTCCTTTGAAGGTTAGTGATAGAGTAGGATATTTTGGAATAATCCTTCACAAAAAACCTATAATATCCTATCATGCCCATGAAGCTTTGCACTTTAGTCACATTAGTAAGCGATAACCAAAAAAAAATAACTTCTATATTCTTTGGATCTACAACTATCCCTTCTACATATATAATATGCCCCAAATACTACACCTTTGGAACATAAAAGTCACACTTTGATAAATTCTCATCGAGTTGGTTCTTCCTTGGTAACTCGAGCATGATTCTCAAATGCCCATCATGTTCTTCCTTATTTCAAGAATAAATCAAGATATCATCTAAAAATATCAAGGCAAACTGATCCAAATCTTTCCTGAACACACTGTTCATCAATTAATAAATATTTTCAATGTCTTTTTCATCCCAAAAGGTAATACTGTAAACTCATAATGTCCATACCTGGTCTTAAAAGTAGTCTTATGAGTATCCTCCTCTCATATCCTCAAATTATGGTATCCTAATTTTAAATCAATTTTTAAAAATATGGTGGTACCCTTAGATTGATAAAATAGATCTTCAATCTTGGGTAAAGGGTACCTATTCTTAACAGTTGCTTTGTTCAACAATTTGTAGTCTATGCATAACCTTAGCAAACCAAATTTCTTTATGATAAATAGAATAGGTGCACCCCATGGGGACACACTAGGTTTAATCAACCCTTTTTCCAGCAACCCTTGAAGTTGTACTTTTAATTCCTGCATCTCAATAGGATTCATCCTATAAGGAGTTCTATGAATGGGCTTCACACCTAATATCAATTCGATAGTGAAATCAAATTTACACTTAGGTAGTAGCCCAAGGAGATATTTAGGAAATGTATCCCTAAACTCATGTAATAATGTATGATTCCTAGATAATTCTCTTTTTGATCATCCCCAGTCTTATGGTTCAACTTAATAACATAAAATATACTACCTTTCCTAATAGCTTTCTTTAGCTGCATTGCAGAGATAAACTAAGGTCAAAAAGCCCCTTGCTCACTATGGATTCTTAATCTCTATTTATCCTTATCTATATAGTCTAACCATCTATCTTAAAAATTAATTAAGGCTCAATGAGATTTTAACCAATCCATTCCAAATTTAAATCCACCAAGGCTTCTTAAAGCTCTATAAGGTCGATCTCACAACATATACAAAGTTTATTACTCTTTATTTAATTATACCGAGGCTTCAATAACCCCATAGTGTTTGAAGATCATAAAGACACCCCATTATTTCATGCCAACTACTTTCCTTGCTCTACTCTTGTTCCTGCTTCATATAATATACACTTTTCCTTTTTCTTAGTATCTATCAAACCTCTTTTGATAATTTAACATAGTTAAAGTAAGTCCTATTTGATTATAGAATGGATTATACCTATTGAGCCTAATCACATGCCTTTTGAAAATATTTATGTTTGTGCAATTTTATTTCTAATATGATATTAGGATCTACTCTTAAGATAAACTTATGTACCTTCATTTTCTCATTAGCCTCATATACTAGTACATACTTAAGCAACTTCACAAACTTTTGGTATTAATTCTCCACCATTTTTATTCCTTGGTGAAGTGTGGAGGATTCCTCAAGTTTCTCCATATAATATTGCTATGATAAGGACCCTTTCTTGTAGGCTTGAACAATGCTATCCTACTGAAGATTCACTACCTGAATCTTTTGACCAGCTTTAAAGGTAATTCACCATTCCAATATTGTATCCTTTAAGTGGAGGTTAGCCCAAACTATATGGATTAGTGAAGAATAATTCTTCATGGAAAAGTATATTTTGAACTCATTCAACCTAACTTTGGTTAAATCCCCTTCATACTTTCTAGTAAACTTGGATACTCAGATATTATTCATTTTATTGGCTAGCTCTGCTTCTACACAAGATTCTCTTACTAAAGCAAGATCTCCCTCTTGTCTATCCTTAGATTTTTTGTTTTGAAAACCCTGGTTTACTATAGTTTTTAGCAACTACCTTTGCTGGTCTATTTGTCACCTTTGTTGTACTATTTGTTCCTGCAATAGGGAACTACAATAGTGAGGTTCCACACATCTCTATTAGAATCCCTAATATTTTCTTTTTGGTTCCATCTTGCCTAACTAGCTTTTTATTTAATAACTAGCTTTGGATTTTAAATAAAAATTCTCTTCTTTCTCTCCTTAAACTAGGTGCCATTTATTTTGGCCACACAAGGAGTTTAATAAGTTATAATTTTACCAATTGTACTTCAAAAGGTTAGTTATATATTCCCATGAACTAGCTTAGACCATTAACATTATTTTGGTAATAGTCATGGTCACACTTGTATCCCCACAAGGTACCATTTAGTTATGACCATTATCACTTTACTAATAATGATCTTAGTCATGCTTACCCCACTACGAGGTATATTTTTTTTTTATCTCAAAAAGGAGTTGAGTTAGGTTACAATTTCCTCCAAATTGTACTCCTAACTTCTAGTTAGTTTCATCATTCTCATGAACTAAAAAAAGTATTATCATCCCTTGATAATATCAATGGTCACACTTACTCCATGTAAGGTACCATTCCAAGAGTATTATCATCCATTGATAATATCAATGGTCACACTTACTCCATGTAAGGTGCCATCCCCAATGGAAGATTATTTTCTTCCAAAATTCACTCATCAAGTCTGACCAATCCTAAGTTTCACTCCATGGAAGCTACTAGTCCTATGACCTAGAGCTCTGATACCAATTGTAACAACCCAAAACTAACCAACCTGAGAGAGAATTTTTTTTTATATCATAATTAAGGTTCACAAAATATATTTTTAGATAGATTATATTCATTGATACTTCACCACATTTTGAGTCCATTATTCTATAGACATCACTTGAGTGAATTGGAGTGGCCAAACTCTCGTAGGTTCAGGGGTTTACCTTGTGTACCTCCATGGCACAAAGGACACTTTAAATGGTCACCCCATATTTCTTACATCCTCCATGAATGTAAGGCCTATTGACCATAGAGTTGGGATTATCCCTTCTAAATATTTAGAGAAGGGGATGCTAATGCCCTTGCTAGCATAAGTTCATCTATCCTAATGTATAGGTGTAAAGCCTCTTAGTTTAAACATTGCATCTCCATGGTGGATTAAATAAATTGAAGTGCTCAAATAAACCATTTTCAAAATTGTTTAATTGAGATGATTATAACTCCATATGATATCCTTACATGGACACACAATGGTCATTTGAGGTACCATCATCTATCTCCAATGAACAAGGGATTCCTAATCTCCATGGTTGGATAAGAGATCCAACTAACCTACAATGAATCTTATCCAAAGACTCCCCACATTTGGATCACACTTGAATTTATTTTATCAAATGTGCCCCCTCATAAAGGTCCTGGGTGTTGCCTCCCCATAACTCCCTTAGGATAGAATTCATCTTAAAGGGATTCTATACAAGGTTACTTAGAGTCTGCCCTTAACGATTCCCCCTAAGCAAAAGGAACAACATCAAAACCTTAACTATCTCTCTTAATTCAACCAGAATGAAAGTATGATCATCTTACTAAACATAAGAAATGACTCAAAGCATCTCAAAGCATAATATCAAATATGATTTACACCATAATAGAATATCCTAATTCCATAAGCATAATCATCTAACAAGATCCATATACCATCCATTCATATTTTATTTTCATTCATAGAAACATCCTATCATTCTATAAGAAGAACTAGAATCTCCTAATGAAATAGTAAAAACTTTACCTAAATTATCAGTATACAAATCTCTTCAAATGATCAAACTCATTTTACAATGTTTTTCTCCATAACAAAAGCCATTAAAAATCCAAATATATTCATTTAAGCTTTGTCCAAAAACCACTCTTTATTTATAACTCTATTTACATACTAAAAAAATAGAATGCTTCTCAACAACCATAAATAACTCTTCTTATTCAAAGCTTTACACACTGAGGTCCTTGAGCTTTACCGAGAAATGGATAGATTAAGGGATCATGATAGCTCCTCCAAATAATAATGCAATCCTAAATGCTTATTCTTTTCAATGCATCTAGTAAACACAACATATACATTTCTTTCTTTCATCTTTCTAACTCTTTATAAAGAATACAAAGGAGGAAAACCCCATAATTTTCCCCAATCAAAATAGGACTCCACATCCCATTTGATTAATTCCATTTTAAGCAAAAACAATGTATTTCCACAATACAATTCCATATATTTTTAAGGAAACCCCCATAAATTTCCTTAATATCATTGGACTCTGCATCCATTTTAATCTTCATTAATTTCCATAAACAAATATAAAATTCCCTTTTATAAAATAAAACATCTATGTCTCTTTTAACATAATATAAGAAAGTTCCCTTATTTTCTTATAACAAATAATTCTTCTACATATTTAAATATTTCATTTTAATCAATAGTTTTTAACCCTAAAGCTATTGATAAAATAATCAAACATAACATTATGTAATGAAAACCTTTTATTTTAATCAAAAGCTTTTAACCCTAAAACTATTGATAAAATAATCAATAATAACATTACTTAATAAAATTCTTTCATTTTAAACAATAGATTTTAACCCTAAAACTATTGATAAAATAATCAAACATAACATTACGTAATGAAAACCTTTTATTTTAATCAAAATATTTTAACCCTAAAACTATTGATAAAATAATCAAATGTAACATTACCTATTAAATATCTTTTATATTAAATAATAGCTTTTAATATTAAAACTTGTAGACATGGAAAATTGACCCATTAAGATGAGTCATTTTCCTTAGATCCTTAGTTTTCCTCTCAAAAAAGTAAGGTTATCTTTGACCTAAAATTTCCCACATCAAATGTTCTCTATTCCTATGAAAACCTCTACCATTGAATCAAGCTTGAAAATATCTTTCCAACGGTATAAGTTTTGTCCCATTATGACACCGTTTGGTCCCCTAAAATGCAAAAACTCTGCACATGGATCTAGCTATCCCGAAATCATGTTCATCTCATATGGGGTGCGATTTTGGAAAATTTAGTTTTGTTGAAATCACGGCTTATAATTTATGGGGTAAAATTTCAAAAAAATTGTTTTTTTTTTCTCTTAAAAAGCCCAAGTTTTTGGCTAACATCTATGACGTCAGCTCTTGGCCAAGTTTGTTTTTCATTTTATCACCTAAAACTCCTCCAAACCTCTTATAAATAGAGGATTGGATCCCTTATTTTTTCAACCAATGAATCTTCTTAAGAATCCTAATCTTGACTTGCTCATTATTCATGCTAATAAGTGCTCTTTTGTTGTGGGATTGCTATTTTGTTGCTTTCTGCTTTGGTGTTAGTTGCTCTTGGTGAACAAGTGGAGGAGCCTTGAGGAGGAGTCTACCATTTCATGGGGATCTTCATCCTTTTGTTTGTTATTTCACTACCACCAGGTTTCTTTTCGTATTGTTTTCTTCATAGATAATTTATTGTGCATTGTTTTATCCTATTTCACACTGTTAAGTCACTCTTTCACTTTTGTTGCAAAATCGTACCTCATCCTTATAGGGCATGATTTTGGAAAAAACGAAGATGGTGTCACCTCTTATGGGGCATGAATTTGGTTTCATAAATTTTGGGGGTAAGGTGTCACTCCCAAGCCATCATTCTATGTTTGCATATTTTATGTATATCATAATCTTGTTGTTTGCATTCTATTTTTCACACCATTTCATTTAGTTGAATCTTTACTTGTTCATTTCCAAAAATGTCAACAATCACTCTTGCTTTTGAATGGTCATATAAAAGGACCAAGGGGGCTTGAATGTTGCACCTCCAAGCTTAGTCTTATAGTAGCCTAAGAAGACTCCCAAATGCTAATAAATTTTTCTAGGTTTTGTGAAGCTATTTTGTAGGTTTAAAGTTTAAATATTTTGGATAAAATTTAAAGATTGCATCAACCTATAGATTAGATAAGTGCCCTAGATAAGCTTTTAGACTATTTTTTGTTTGCTTTCTATTTATCTTTATTCTAGATTTAAATATAAATAAAAAAAAATATTTTTATTTTATTTCTAGGCATTTGAAAGAGAGAAGGCATATAGTTTGCATTTTAGGGTTAATTCTATTTGTGCATTCTCTTAAACCCTTGCTAAAAAGAAAAGGATCTATTTTGTAAGTTAGGGTTTATTCATAATTGAAAATCAAGAATCATTATAGGGTTAGTCTTTGCTTGCTTGCATTGTTGTTTGTCTTGAATTATTTTATTATTTCTTAGTTTAGATTTTAGAAAGGAAAAAAATAGATGTTTGCTCAATATACACATCAAACATTCCATCCTTGGACTTGGAACTAGTCCTTAAACCATTCCTGGTGAACCCTTAAATCCTCAAGCCCACAAATGTAAAGAATATAACACACCCCCATGGTCACCTTGGCTCTTAGTGGATCTAGTCGAGAATCATACATGGTAGGGTAGTTTTCTTACTATACATATTTGGTGAACCCAATGTGAACACACATCCTTAGTGGTAAAATTTAGGAAACCTCTTCCTTTTTGTCCCTTTTATTTTTTTTCAACTATAATGAAGACCATTAAATCTATTTGCATAGACCTAGAACATGAAAACACTTTAAAAATTACCTTTTGTGTGTCTTTAATTATTTTTAGATCTCTTTTTATACCTTGTCAGTTATCTTAATTCTATGGATCCAAACCTTAGGAGTAAGCAAAAACTTTCAAAATATAATAAAAATCCTTAAAAGGATGATTAGATTGACAACGAGAATCCTAATCTAGAGAGAAAAGAGGACTTGGAGAATAACGATGACATTGATCCTATTGAAGGACCTCATCGTAGGCTAACCTTCACATAATTTGATCATATTTGGAATTTCTATAAGCAACATAGGCAAGCCTTGAATAAGGCCATGGATGAAGAGACCCCTTTTGAAGATGGTCACCTTGGCTCTTAGTGGAACTAGCCGAGAATCATACACGGTAGGGTAGTTTTCTTACTATACATCTTTGGTGAACCCAATGTGAACACACATCCTTAGTGGTAAAATTAGGAAACCTCTTCCTTTTTGTCCCTTTTATTTTTTTTTCAACTATAAGGAAAACCATTAAATCTATTTGCATAGACTTAGAACATGAAAACACTTTAAAATTTGCCTTTTGTGTGTCTTTCATTATTTTTAGATCTATTTTTCTCCCTTGTCATTTCTCTTAATTCTATGGATCCAAACCTTAGGAGTAAGCAAAAGCTTTCAAAATATAATAAAAATCCTCAAAAGGATGATCATATTGACAAGGAGAATCCCAATCTAGAGAGAAAAGAGGACTTGGAGAATAATGATGACATTGATCCTATTGAAGGACCTCATGGTAGGCTAACCTTCACATCATTTGATCATATTTAGAATTTCTATAAGCAACATAGGCAAGCCTTGAATAAGGCCATGGATGAAGAGACCCCTTTTGAAGAGGTTCAGACATCTCATCATCAACCATTTCTTTTCAAAACATTCACATAAATTCTTTGTTTGAATATTCTCATAATGTTAATTAGTTTCATAAACCTACATATGCTACTACTATGACCACCAATGTTGGAGGAATTCCACAAGTTCCTCCAACTAGTAGTACATCTCATGATTATGCTCAATTTCCTCCTCATTTTTCTCATCTCAACATTCATACTTCTATTCCACCAAATGTGAGTTACCTCCCACAATAAGATACCACAAAAAATATTCCCTTCTATAACCCTTATCATAACAGTGTTAATACCTCCAATATTTTCCAAGTTCCCTCTTCCCTAGGGAATATAAGGGTATTGCACAAAAACAATTCCAATATGCAAAGCTTGAAAAATATGGTGAAATAATTGGCTTCAAGAATAGATATGCTTCAAGTGCCAAGTTTCACCTACAACTATAAGAAAATGTGCAATCAAACCCTGACCCTATCATCGCCTCTAGGCCCTACCCTAAGTATTTTTCAATACCAATAATAACTATTTATAAGGAGAGAAAGAACCCAATTGATAATTTAAGGATGTTTAGGACATCTTGCCATGATATTATATATGATGACACGTTACTAAATATTTTCCCTACGAGCCTTGGTGGCATGGTATTGAAATGGTATTATCAACATACACCTTGCATCCTCAAGATATGTTAGAGATCTTTATTAGAAATTTACAATATTAAATATCTTTTGAATTCAAAACAACAACTATTACCTCTTTTGAACAAACAATAGATTTGGCAAGAAGAGTAGAGAAGGTTCTTCTTTGAAGAGGTCAACTTAAACCAAATAAAGAAGAAGATAGGACCACAAAATATCAGTATAAGCACAAGCATGTAGTTGATGATGGGGTACCATATATTAGATCTATTAACATTGTTGTTAACACCCTATAAAATATGGTGCTTAGTACACCTCAAAAACCCCCACCAAGAAATTTAAAAGACTCAACCAACCTATTTTTTTGGGCCTAAAGTAGCTTTTAGAAGCTAACATGATTGAGTTACCCCCCATAAGGTAACCTAATACCATGGTTAATTGGTATAAGCCTAGCTAAAATTTTGAGTATCATAGAGTGGAGAGGCACATGAAAAATTCATGTAAGAGATTGAAACATGTGGTTAAGGACTTAATTGATGAAGATTGCCTTGTTATAGAGGGTACTCAATCTAATCCTCCAACAAACAATCAACCTCCTACTCAACAAGCACCCACAACTATCAATACATGAGGATCTTCCAAGATCCCCTACCTAAGCATGAGCACCACACAACTAGTTAAGTGCCATATTGTAATGTGGCACTTCCCTACAATAATATGATTGGTATGGTAGCAGTAACTACAAGGCAACAAGCTAAAATTCAACCAACTCAACAATCTTAGTAGAAGATGAGTTCTACATCTAATCAACCAGTTTTGAAGAGTACCCAAAAAAGGAGTACGAGAGTAGAAAATCCACCTTTAGTGTTGAAACATCAACCTAAAATCACCTTCAACATTAAAATAGTTTGCTAGTACCCCAACTAAGATCTCCCTCTTAGAGCTTTTGTAAACTTCTCCTAATTATAGGGATGCCTTGTTGAATCTTCTTAGTTAAGAATCTCTTCCTCAAGATATTTTACCTAGTGCTATAGTTGATGTTGTAGGTTCTCATGGGATACATCATATCACATTTTTTGATGATGAAATTCCTTCCTTAGAATTGTGAGGGTATTTATCTCTCTACATCACTGTATTTATTAGAAAAATATTTATCATTTTTTTTATAGATAATGGTTCTTCCCTCAATCTATGCACTTTTCAATTTCTCTAGAATTTTGAATTAAAAGAGGAATATTTAACTAGATATGATGTCATAATAAAAACTTCTAACAATGAGTACCAAGAGACATGTGGTATTATATCCCTCCCCTTTAGGGTTGGAACTCAGATCTTAGATACCTTGTTTTATGTGGTGCCTTCCATTGCACCTTTTAATATTCTTCTTGGATGTCCTTGGATTCATGAAATGAGGGTTGTCCCTTCTACTTTTCATCAATGCTTGAAATTTGAATTAAAAAATCAACTTATTACCATTCTGGGCAACCCTCATCCATTTAAGTATTATTCAATGTTTGAGCAAGCTCAATCAGGTCTCAATTTTTATCCTTTGATATCTCTTATTCTTCTTCTCACCTTACCAAACAACTTGAAAATTTAAAGGTAAGTGAGAAACTACTAATCAAAGTTTCATCACAAGATCAAGTTAATCCATTTCTTCAAGAACCTCTTCTAGATATTTCTAAGTTACCACCTTCATCAAGGACTATGGGTTTACCTCATAAGAAGGGTGAAGTTGTACACATTGGTACATGTACCTTTATATTTGTAGGTATGACCATTGAAGAAAACATCTATGGTAGAAACCCTCTTCTTGTAAAGTGTTATTTTACCCATTGTTACATATCCAATGATTACCTTCTTTCCAAGCAAATTCAGTCTAGCATGGGATATATAGGTAAAGGTTTGGGGTCACAACAGAAAGGTATTCAAGAGCCTTTACAAGTTAGGATTTGGAATGGGATATGCGGCATAGGCTACATACCCAATAAAAACCAACCTTTTCCATTTGGTGATGATGATCATATTATTACTTATGCCAAATATTTGGATCATCAAGACTTAGAATGGAGTGATGAGGATGAGGGACCACCTTATCCCTATGACATTCTATTTTGCAATATGGTAACTTTGGTGCATCCTGAGTTAGCTTTGACCCTTAAGGAGTTTGCTAAAAGGGATACCCTTTATGATAGAGATCATGAGGATATCCTCTAAAATTACTTCTTCTTGATGGGTCAGTCCCTTGTGTTGTGCATATTAGGTCCTCTGGTTCTCAAGGGGACCCTATTCCTCTATCTCATAGAGACCTTACAAAATTGGAAGTTTCTTCCCCTTTCATCAAGAAGGATGGCATAGTAAAAATTTGCAATGAATTTTGTGTAGAAATTACCAAAGAATATGCTATGGATGTTCCTATTTGTGATACGAGTCATGAAGGTATCTGAACATGATGGAAAACATGCATAAAGTCTATCAAATGTATTAATATTCAAAAGGGGTTACAAAGGGGTTTTAATTTTAACAAATATGCCTTAGAAGGCTACAAAATAGGGTTCAATATACTGAGTGTCCCATTTTATTCAGTTAACTATCGAGTACATACTAGATTGGTCTTCCAAAGATCCTCAAATTTAGGTGGGGTTAGTGCAAGCATGTCACTATTGATCAAATTGGTCCTCCAAACCTGAATGACATGCAAATGGGGTTAGTGTGTTTGGGGACCTGTCATGGATCAGACCTCGTAGTTATAAAGATAAAAGATGCTAACAAAAGTAGTAAAATGCATAAATAAAGTTACTGTAAATGATTGTAAATACTAAAATATAGTAAAACTTACCTATCTAAAGGGTTTTGTGACCTATTGTTTCTTGAAACTGGATTCTGAGTGCTGATCGCTAGGTACCTAGTGACTCAAATTATATTCATTAAAATGGAATGAAATTTGGTGGGGATTTCCTCTAGTTTTTAGGATTCTACCTTCAAAATTTTAGGTCAAATAGAGTTCAAATGCAAACATTATGGGCAAAATAGAGAGAGTGAATTTGGCTAAAACATGCTCTAATTGGGTCGTAGGGTAGGGTGTGACTAGTTTGGTTCACTAGGTACCTTGTGACTCTAATTGTGACTATATTTTTTTGATTATCTTGGAAGATGATGATGCCCTGTAGCTATTTAAGCTCCTGGTCAGCACTGAGTCACCTTCAGAACCTATAAAACCTATCACAATAGAGAACAAAAAATGTTACAAAGAGAGGACTTATGATGTGTCTATGGTAATCGATAGCAAGTGAGGGCTTAAGTGACCTCTAGAATAATTCCAACATAGTTTGGATATGCAAAATGGTTGATCATCAAGATAGAAGAAATGGCTCTCTATTTATAGAATTTTGAGAGGCTGGGGGGTGAGGTGTCCCATGTGAGGTGGCATGAACCCTAGGTTAGATCCCAACCATGGTGAGGTTAAATGTGAGGTGTAAGGTGACTCACCCTTTCATGTGCTTTGAAAAGAGATATTTTAAATATCTATAAATATCCTATGTGCACACATGTGTGAGCAAAGGTTGAGGTTAACCTTGATTAAGTAGATCCTAGGTTAGATCATGGTTAAATCAAGCATCTTTAAATATCTATGAAATTCATAGGTGCATACATGTGTGAGTAAAATATTAGGATTAATCTTGATTAAGCTTAATTAAACATGCTTTTAACCCCTAAAGTGCACTTTAATGATAAAGTGACTTTAAAACAAAGTTAGGGCTACCATGGTTAGGCTTTTAATGGTGGTCACATGGGGACTAAGGTTAGGCATAGGAAAGGGCTTGAATTGCCTAAGGAGCTTATGCATATTTCATTTTAATAAATATAAGGTGTTTTAATATTAATTAATGCAATTTGGTGGATTTTGTAACTTAATAACAATGAAGAATGAGTAAGTGACCATGTGCGACTTTGAGGTGTTTACATTTACCCCTTTTGTACTGCAATGTGTGAAGACATAAAGCAGTGCAAAAATTTAGTGACTCCAGAAGATGATTCAATTTTGAAAAAAAGAAGAATTGATGATGGAATATTATGGATGATGGTGGATTTCGTCATGCCATGATAATTTTTGAGAGAGTAGACATAAGATTGCCTTACTATCATGATCAATGTAAGATGCCCCAATTGTGGAAGGAGTGAATGTCTTTGAAAATTTGCCTTTGATACTTCATTGAGCTTGATTTGATTTGATAAACCATTCAACCCTTGGTAGGTTTTTCTTAGGTGCTTCATTCATGAGTGGTATTACGACTACCACTCTTGAAGAAGGAAATCCATGATTAGCCTAGAGACTCAAGTATTTTGGTCCATCAAATGTTCATTTGAATTAGAGTTTTGATGAGAAGATAAATTTTACTTTTGAGTTGCCCTAGCAAAGGAGGGCATAATATGATCTTCGAAAAAGGTTTTTAGATAAACATAATTTCTATTATTGGGTTTTTAGTTATTGATCACGCATAAAGTAGATTTTGTGAAATGTCTACCCCCTCAAGCGATGAGGCGATGAGAGGTAAGAATGAAGCAATGATGAAATGCTTGATGAAGTGGTTGATGAGGTGAGATAATCAATGAAATGGTAAAAATATGGGAGAATTTTGAGGCAAGGGCATGTTAGACAGGTGAAAAGGCACATGGGGACCTTAGATCTGATTTTGGTGTAGTTTGAGCTCAGTCACTTGGTACCTAGCGACCGGATTAGGTCGCATAGTACCGTGCAACTATTTATTGTTGGAACCATACATTTTGCGAGATCAATGTGGTGAAAATATAGGTAAACCACATATCATCAAAATACTATTTTTGTGCCCAATCCAATGGTAATAGTTTTATGAAATTTGAATAAAATTTATAGGGGAAAAGTGGGATCAAAATTGACCTAACTTTTCAAGAAGATAAATGGAAAAATTTATGGCACTCGATGATGCTTTGATTTTGAGAGAGAATAATTGATGATGGATGATTACGAATGATGATGGACTTTGTCATGCCATGGTAATTGTTTGAATATTAGATATAATATTGGCTTACTATTGTGATCAATTTAGAATACTCCAATTTTTGAAGGAGTGAATGTCTTTGAAATATTTTACCTTCGATATTTTGTTAAACTTGATTTGAGTTGATGAGCCATTCAACATGTGATAGGTCTTGATCAGTTACTTCAGTCATGAGTGGTATTAAGACTACAATTATAAAGGAAGGAAATCCATGATTAATTTATAGGTATAGGTATTGAATTCATCAAATGTTCATTTAGATTATGTTGGAATATGTAATGCAACATTGTGTAAATTATTCTTACTCTAAAATATAAAGTCTAAAGAATAATATTTGAACTAGAATGTAATTCTATCTCATGTAAAATATTCCAATGCAATTAATAAATAAATTAAGGGTGCTAGGAATATTTAATTTCTTGGGAAAAAGTTATTTTTCTTTTTTAGCAAATATTAGAAAGTAACTAATCACTTTCTAATATTTGATAGATGCCACTTATCACATATCTCAAAGATTAGATTGTGATAAAATTAGAAAGTAACTAAAGCACTTTTTAATATTTGATAGATTATGATAAGATTATATTGTGATAATATTTAGGGTTGTAGTAGAAAAACTTCTCTTTAAATAGGGGTGTTGTCTACTACATCTTAATATATCTTGTCATATTGACTTGTGTTGTAGTTTATGTTGATGCATATTGTTGCATAACATTGAAGCATTATTGTAATATTGAATCATTGAGTAATATAGTGAGCTTCATAGTGGATGTTTCCCTTCTTCATTTGAATTAGGGTTTTACCACTCAATATTTGTGTTGTGGGTTTATCTTTTTTATGTGTGATTGATCTTGTGGAGCATTCTTCGATCTTAGGGAGACTGCTTGTTTCACATTTGGTATTAGAACAGTTGGGATCTCCATCAAGCGTCTTCAATCCTTTAAGGTGAAAAACTCATTAAGGTATATATATATATATATATTTGTTTTTATTTTAATGCATGTATTAAATATTTGGGTATTTTATGCATTTGATATTTGGGTATTTTATGTAAACTTATTTTGCAAATCTGCCATTAGGGTTTATAGATTTATTATGTTTTTAGATCTAGTTGTTAGATATTTTGCAAATAGTATTTTAATTTTAAATCTATAATTTTTTTTTGTTAAAAAAAAAAAAACAGTTTTGTTTAAAAAAAAAAAACCAGTTTTGTTTTAAAAAAAAAAAAACAGTTTTGCTTTATAAAAAAATAATTAAAAAAAAAAAAAAAAAAAGTTTTGCTTTATAAAAAAAAAAATAGTTTTGTTTTTTTGAAAACGTTTGCTTTATAAAAATATTTAAACTTTTTCATGCCATTTTTTTATTAATAAAATAAATTTTATTAATTTAATTGCATTTTTTTAAGCAATTTTTGTATTAAAAATTAATATTATTCTCCTTAAAATGTAATATTTTTTTTGTCTCACATTAACAATTGTTGTTTGTGAGTTTGCTTGTTTTGCAAGGTTATCCAAGTATGTTTTGGAGTATATAAGGCAATTTCGGATCAAAAATTTCACTCTCTTCCCCTATTTTTATTAATTTCTTCTAATCTCTCTCCAGTATTTGCTTGAAGCATACTATAAATTAATGTAACTTATATCTCTCATTATGAAAGTAAAAGAGAATGAAAGTGAGAGTGAGAGAGAGAGAGAAAGAGAAAGAGAGAGAGAGAGAGAGAGTGTATTTGTGTTTTGCTTTGTGTCTCCACTATCTCTTGTTCATATTTCTTACATTTTGCATCTCAACTAATCTAACTACTAACTTGCTACTAAACAATCTACTAACCAACTAACTTGCAATTTACTAATTTTTATATTAATAAAGAAGGTTAAAAATGAATCAACTTCCTAACCACAACTTTAGTATTTGATTAAAATTTACTTAATATTGCAACATAGTTTATATTTGCTAAACACCTATTGAATCCAAAAGAATCTGCTCTATCGGTAGCAAGTCCTTTTCGGTTCCTCATACCAGTACCCTTTTGGGTAGCTTGGTTGACCTTGGGTGAGATGAATTGACAATTCATTAGGCTATAGCAAAATCTAAAATGAACACTAACTAACTTATTGACTATCTAACATTTAACAAATGTTTTATGGTTCAATTCAAGTTAGTTTATTTTGTTGCAAGATGATTGTTATGGTTAGTTACCTTCTTATTGTAAGTTAATCTATTGCAATTTGATTTTGCTTTATTCAATTGCAATATGGTTATAGTAGTTCATTATTATCTTTCATGATGATCAATAAACTATTGCCTTGGCTAAAAATCCTGTAATGCATCAAAGGACAAAGCATGTTGAAATCCAAGCCCACTTTATCAGAGAGAAGGTATTGGATGTGACTATTCGATTGGAGTATTGCCCATCATCTTCTAATTCTGCTGATTTGTTGACCAAACCTCTTCCCAAGGAGTAGTTTTGTAAGCTGAGGGACTCACTTGGTTTGGTGAATTTGTCCTCAAGGGGGAATGAAGTGTAGTTACACTTATGTGGTCACAACTTCATCCTTATGAGGTGTTTTGTGCTATATATGAGTTGATATTTGGTGGTATAATTGCTTTTTGCATCTCTTTTGAACATGGTACTTTCTTGTTTACCTTGTGCAACTTTTGTACATGTTACTTTGTAGATGTCATTGTGCAATTATGGTATATGATGCAATTGCTATATGCGACTCTTTTACATGGTACTTTCTTGTTGCCTTGTACAATTTTGTACATGTTTTTTTATGTAGTTGGCATTATGCAATTGGTTTATCATGGTACTTTCTTGTTAGCATTTATGCTACTTTTATACATGATATTTTATGGTTGGCTTTATGAAACCGGTGTGCACACTTTATTATTTTCATATACCTTATGCAACTCTTGTACATGGTACTTTTTTGTTAGCCTTGTGCTACTTTTGCACATGGTACTTTAGAGTTTGCATTATCATGGTACTTCTTGTTTGCTTTATGCAACTTTTTACATGATATTTTTTGATCAACTATATAGCACGTGACTATAAGTATGGCTTGGCATCTTTTTGTGATGACTTATAGTTCACTATTTTTTAGATTAGTTTTGTTATCATCTTTGGATATTCATATATGCTATGGTGAATATATTTATGATGATGTATCTAACTGATCTTATGTTGAGCTGCTTGTAGCTTGCAGGTACTTTCATTTGGGGTTTTGTAGGTTTACTAAAGACACCCTTGTGATGTTTTATTCTTGTCATTTGCAACCAATTATGGTTTATGGGTGGCTTTGTAAGCTGCTTGTATTTGAAGCTACTCTGTTGGGGGCTTACAGTCTTATTTTGGCCCATTTTGTATTGGTGCCTTATTGTAGACCATTCTTGGTCATGGAAGCTCATTGTAACTATATTACTCATTTGATTCTCACCCCCGTTTGTATATTTAGGGGGAAAATGTTTCTTTGTCTCATAATTCCTTCCCCAATATTGCATTAAGGGGGAGTGTTGGAATATGTAATGCAACATTGTATAAATTATTCTTAAACTAAAATATAAAGTCTAAAGAATAATATTTGAATTAGAATATAATTCTATCTTATGTAAAATATTTCCACCCAATTAATAAATAAATTAAGGGTGCTAAGAATATTTAATTTCTTGGTAAAAAGTTATTTTCCTTTTCTAGCAAATATTAGAAAGTAACTAATCACTTTCTAATATTTGATAGATGCCACTTATCACATATCTCAAAGATTAGATTGTGATAAAATTAGAAAGTAACTAAAACACTTTCTAATATTTGATAGATTGTGAAAATATTAGATTGTGATAAGATTTAGGATTGTAGTAGAAAATCTTCTCTTTAAATAGGGGTGTTTTCTACTACATATTAATATATCTTGTCATATTGACTTGTGTTGTAGTTTATGTTGATGCATATTGTTGCATAACATTGAAGCATTCTTGTACTATTGAATCATTGAGTAATATAGTGAGCTTCATAGTGGATGTTTCCCTTCTTAATTTGAAATATGGTTTTACCACTCAATATTTGTGTTGTGGGTTTATCTATATAATGTGTGATTGATATTGTGAAGCATTATTCGATCTTGGAGAGACTTTTCTTGTCTCACAGATTAGAGTTTTTATGAGAAGAGAAATTCTATTTTTAAGTTGCCCCAATAAAGGAAGGCTTAAGATGATCTCCAACAAAGGTTCTTGGACAAACATATTTTCTAATATTGAGTTTTTGGTTATTGATCACTTGTAAAGTAGATTTATTAAGATGTCTACCCCCTCAAGTGATGATGTGATAGGAGGTAAAAATGAAGCAATTACGAAACACTTGACAAAGTGTTGAATAAGGTGAAACAGTGGTGAACTTGTAAGAATATGGAAGAATTTGAAGAATTAGAATGAGGTGAAAGGGAAAATCACCATGGGATACTTGGGGGTAGGTTTTGGAGAAGTTTGGGCTTAATCATAGGGTACCATGCGACTGTATAGGATCACAGGGTACCATGCGCATTTTCACTGATGTGACCCAGCTGTAGTTTTTCTACATTTTGGAGGACCAAATAAGGTTAGAATATAGGAAAACCATATATCGTCAAAAATATCTTTTTGAGCCTGATATAATGGTAATGGTTTTGTGAAATTTGAAGAAGCTTTTGTGGGAAAAATGTGGGGTCAAAGTTGACCAAAATTTTTAAGGTGACGAGTGCTTAATTTTAAGCTTTTAAAATAGAAAAGGGACTTGGTTAGTTAGATGACCAAGGTATGAGGGTGAATTGGTGGTAGATATGGCATGAGGTAGAGTAGTATAGGGCTCATAGTGAGGTTGGGGTGGCCGAGATGGCTAGATTGTGTAAGGAGGTAGAGAAAAAAATGGCTCAAAGAAGGATTGAGGAACCTCTTGGTAGGCATGAGGGGAGTGAAGAATATCCTAGTGAGAAGTAGAGCTAAGACAAATTCCTTCATTTTTTTTGGTGTTACAAGTGTGCCACATTTTTTACATATTATGATAGTTTCCTATGAGGTGGTGTATAGCATGATGTATATACAATATAGCCTATGGGTAGTTGTGACTATGTATGACCCATTGTATAAGATTGTATATACACGATGAGTTCACTTGATGATGTACAATGGTGTGATGTGTATGATGTATGTGTGATGTATGATGTATGTGAATATAAATACATGTGATTGCATATCAATGATGTGATTGAACACATGATGCATGATAGGTAAACTGAGACCTCAGTGATGATGACTATGTACATGGTAATGTAAAAGTGTGTGTATATGCAAGATGTAGGATCTTAGTAAGAGGGATGGCCATCCACCTTGCATATGGACTATCACAAGTGTTGCAATTAACCAAAATAACTAATCAGTCACATTAATTACTAACCATGATATACAAGGAAATATGAGGTGTGCAAATGGATGATAATGTACAAGATATACATAGTGAAAATGTAATGGATGGATGAAATATGCGTCTAATGAGAATGTACAAATGTGACGAAGAGACACTTGTTATAGGTAGAGGCAGAGGTAATGCTATTCATCCCTGATTTTGAAGCATGGTGGATGTGTAGAAATTTTTTCTAGACACTCAAACAACATAGTTTGAACAATCAAAATAATCTAGTAGTCATGCAATATCCTGTAGACATCTTGACTATCCTAACTAAGGTTAAGTCTATCATGGACCTGTGTGTGCACATGATGTTCATTTATCTATTTTGAGGAAGGTTGGACTAACCTATTGTAAACCTAGCCAAAGTACCTAGCTCATCCACAAGCATGCAATAATATATACAAGCAAAGATCGCTAATGTGACAGATGTACCACAACTTGTAAGGCTATTCCACTGCCAGGAAGACTCTTGGAGTCTATTTTTGGCGATGGAAATCACCTTGTAATGTTATTTTGGACCTGCGGACCTCTAAGATTTTAGCAATTTGGTAGTACTCTTGGAAGATTTTCCTTTTGTTTTTTACCCCTCTTCCTTTTGATTCTCTTATTTGTTTTTGTGGTGCTATTTAACTGGGCATTGTATTTTGTTTTTTGACCTATTTTCTATTTGCTTTTTCTTATCCATTTGTTTATCCCTAGGTTTATTTTGATCACATAGATGATAGGATGAGAAAAAAAAACCATTTGCTAAATGGTAAGGCCTACGCAAGGTGTTGTCCTCCCTACACTCGAAATTTGCTTAAGATGTGAAATGTGTGAAAGGTCCATGAATGAACTTAGTTAAACTAGGGGAAGCCTTGAAATTCTATATAATTTTATGGTGTTTGATACAAGTTTATTAGAATGACTATGAATGGTTGAGCAAGAGAAAATATTCCTGTTACCATGCAACTAAGAATAGGATTAGATACCACAACAATCATGCTAACAAATGTGTTTTTAACTCCTCAAAGTGGTTCTATATACAAGTTATGGATGGTCTATGTACAAGAACAATATGGACAAGACTACAAACAATGCAAATACTATGATATGTAAAAGAGGATATGACATAATAGAATGCCTAAAATGCATGGTGATAGGTGACCAGCACATTTATGGGAGACACAAAGCAAGTGAGATAAGTGAACGTAAGATGGTATATCCCCATATGATGTTCAATGTACTATATCAAAGTAAACATGTGGGGAATAATGTACAAGAAAAATAAAGGGGATGCCAATGTAATGCAGTAGCAATTGTGAGTGATGCATGTGATGGTATACGAAAGAAAAATGTGATGGTGAGTAGGTAAAAGGAAAATGTGAAGAGGATACCCTGATGATTGGGTATGTGAGAGAGGAAAAGAGGAGGAAGAAATGGAGGAAGGTGAAAGGAAAAGAGAAGGAGAAATAGGAGAGTAGAGAGGAGAAAGGAAGATTGAACTAGGTCAAAAGTATGTAGCCACTCGTAGCGTGAGCATAAAATAGTGACATAAGATGAAAAGAGGAAATGAGAGAAAAGTAAAAAAATCAAACCAAATCGAAGGTATGTAGCCACTCATAGGGTGACCATACAATATTGACAAGGTTCTAGGAGAAAGGATAGAGAAGGTGGGAAAAAGAAAGAAAGAAATAAGAAGGTGAAAAAAGATAAAGAGGAGGAATATTTGAACTGAATCAAAGGCATGTAGCCACTCGTAGTGTGACCATACAACATTGATACAATTATAGAAGTAAATATAGAGAATGAGGAAAGAATATAGAAGGAAAAAAATGCTAGAAGTGACATATACAATGTGTATGGGAGTGCATTATGTGTAAAATGCATGAAGATGAATGATACTAAGAGGATTGGGTTCAACTATGCCTTCGAGAGTGGTCAAGGAATAGACACCAAAACCAAATTTATGGGTGATGGCATAAGGTCCTAACTAGTTTGGAGTAAACTTGTCATGAAGGTGAGGTGGTTGATTGGTGTTTTGTTGGTTTTATTTGAGGATCATAGCCCTAATTTGAAACTCTCATGGATGAACCTTATGGTGGTAGGTCCATAAAATTTGGTCTTGATTAACATGTGTGTATTCAATAGTATGAATATGACATTCATCAAGTAGATTAAGCTGATAAAATCATGCTTGTTGAGTTAAGTCATCATCGATGAGTTCCTGCTGAGATATTTGTAAAGAGGGGATCTCAAGCTCTATAGGCATGATAGCTTTCATGCAATAAACTAAGGAAAATGGTGTCATCCTAGTTGGGGTTCGTATGCTCATCCTATAAGCCCATAGGGCAAGGGAAATTTGGTTGTACCAACCATGATGTGACATTGCAATAGTCTTACGAAGAATGACATAAATTGTTTTATTGGTAGCTTTAGCTTGGCCATTGACCTGAGGGTAGTATGGTGTAGAGAAACTATACTGGATGTTGTATTTAGCACATAATGCATGCACTTTATTATTTTTGAATGACGTACCATTATAAAAAAAGAGCTTTACAAGAATACCAAAGCGGAAAATGATATGTTGGGTAATGAACTCAACAATTTTTTGTCTAGTGGTTTAGACCAAAGGGATCACCTCAACCCACTTCATGAAATACTCAGTGGCGGTGATGATGAAATTATGATTACCCGAGGAAGGGGGAGAGATTTTTCTAATGATATACAAACCCCACTAAGAGAATGACTAGGTGGATTGGATAGGATGTAAAGCTTGTGATGGTAGGTGAGTGAGATTAGCATGTTGTTGACACTTGACACACTTTTTCACATATGCACAACAATCATGCTCCATGGTGGGCCAATAATATCCCATGCGAAGGATGCACTTGGTAATAGCAATACCACTAAAGGGGTCACCATAGGTGCCATCATGGGATTCCATAATAACCTGGTATGCTTCCTGAGCTTCAAGATATTATAAGAGAATACCATCATAGCTGCATTTGTACAAGATGTATCCCAACAAGGTGAAGTGTATCACTCTTTTTTTGAAAGTATGCTTGGTTTCTTGGGATAAATTAGGTGGAGGCAAACCCAATTTGCTGTAGTCCTTGAGAAAACCAAGGGTTTAGAGGTTCGATTTGAATGATATTGACTATGGTTGTAGAAGAATGTATTTGTTGTGCAATGGATGACTAAGAAAGGATTTGGACAAGCACACAAGTGGTTTCATTGTGTTTATATTTGGGTAGTAGAGACCCAAGTTAAGCCATAGTATCGACAAAGTGATTGGTAGAGCATGGGTGGACTCAATTTTATACAACTCGAATTGGTCAAGTAATTGATTCATGACATCCTTGTATTGTTTGAGTAGGGAGTATCAACATTGAAAAATACCTTTGACTTGATTCACAATGAGCAAGGAATAACCCTAGATTTATATTTTTTTAACGCATATAGTGTGCACCATATTGAGACCTAGGATGAGTGCTTCATACTCGATGTTATTATTAGTGCATGGAAAGTTTAATTTAAAAGAGAAGGTGAGTGGTACCTCTTGCAGTGTAATGAAGACAACTCCTACTCTAGCCCCACATTCGCATTGTGAGACATCAAAGAAGAGTGTCATATCTATGGTAGACTCAAGTTCAACCTATTGTTCAATTTCATAAGTGTGAAAGATAAGATCATCTAGAAGATCCAGGAAAAGTGGGTAGTATTGTAGTCTAGTTTGTCATCAAGCCAATGCTAGAACTATGATCATTATCTTGAAATATTTGAAGGTGAGCACCCTCTAATCACAACCTAGACTAAACATTGGAAGAACCAAATTGCTTTGATTCAACCTCTAGAAAAGGCTGGTATACCTTGTCAAATTAATAGGTGTTGACTCTATTTAGATCAAAACAGTAAAAGCTTAAATATAGGAATGATATAGTTAGAAATATGTGAATATTTGGTGGATGGGTGAAGCTAACAACATAGACATCCACAAAGCAACTTTTGGTGAATTAAATTTCAAAAACAATATTCAGGACTAATAAAATTTAAAACTTTGTAATTACTATATTAATGGCCTTTTACACACTTAAAGAATTATTCCAAACATCTAAAGCATTAATTATCCAAATTAACATAATAAGATCAATGCCTTGACTAACAAAAATAGAATTCTCATAAGCATTAATGTAAGAATGAATTATCTCAATTTACTCTAAGTTAGCTATCCAAATTAATATAATGGACTAACTATAGTAGTAACAACAGAGATAACTTTATAGAATTATATCCAGCCAATCAAAAAAAGCAAAAGTTCAAGGTAAACATCCCTTGTAATGATTCATTCATCAATTACAGAAGATATACACAGTAGTGCAAACAAACACTTTAGAGCCAACCTTTTAAAAGGAGGTCACTGCATTTATTTATAGATTTACAATGATAATAATTCTAAGCATTACAAGGAGTTTGATGTTTCTTGATTTTTTAGGTAACTTGCCATCCATGGTGCCAGCCAATTGCATATTCTTGATCTGTTACAACCAACTTCAAACTAGAGTCATCTTCGTCATCAATGGTTCTTGCGATCCTATTTCATTCATCGATTTACAATTGAATCTGGTTCATCAGAAGGTTCTAGAAGGTTTTGAACTATAAGCGATGATTTGGCTTCTATTGTGTCTAGTTCATTTTGCCCATAACTTTTGCAACAAGTAACCATGTGAAATCTCATCAAAAAGATGAATACAAAGGAAGATTAATAGTTATTGTTGATCTTCCAATTGAATGATTGTAGATGATTATCGTGTGACCAATATTTTCTTGAATATCCTTTATGCTTTCTTGAGATTAGTCTTCCTTAGTATTTATCATGAAAATAGAAAATCAGATGAAATCAAAACTTTGCTCACATTTATTCAACCTTTTGAGCTTAGCATATTTTTGATTTGCATGCCGATAAAAAATAATATAGAGAATCATGTATTTATACCTTTCAACCTCTTGGTCAAATTTATTTGCAAAATGCTCTTCTTAGTGATTTTCCCTTTCGTACACTTTTTGGTTTGTGCGCATATTACAAAGGCTTCAAGAAATATCGCATGGATGATTTTCTCTACTTTTTGCCTTTTCTCATGAATTCTTATGTTCTAGAACTTTTTATATTTGTGCATGACCAAAAAAGGAAAAAATAAATCACACAACTTACAAAGGAAGCACAAAACTATGACTCTTCGATCTTCTCCCATTTTCGGTCATTTTTGGTGCTTTTCTGTTTTCTCATGCTTTTGTTTTTGCATGTAGTTTACAAAGGCAGGGAAGCTCGCTCAATCAATATTCTATAATTTTGCCCTTTTCCAATGCTTTTGTATTTTATTGTGCTTTCCTGTTTGCATGTGGATATCAAAGGAGTTGAAGAATCACGCGTTGCATCCCTTTATCTATTTTCGATCATTTCTTGTACTTTTGCATTTTCAATGAAAATGAGAAAATTAGTGGATTTATGTTTATTCTCTCCATACTCAGTCAAATTTACAAATTTTGAGCTAAGTAGAGATGTAGTCAATTTTGACCTATATTATTGGTGCCTCCTGGGGAGTCTTCTCACAAGATTTCTTGAACTCATTCTTATTCATTGGGTTTATGGAGTCTAAGAAAATGGAAAGATGGAAGATCATGAAATGGAACGAAATGATCAGAAAGGGTGATATGAAATGAACGACTTAAAAATAGGCATAGAAAAATGTATGAATGGATTAAAATGAATGAAATTATGAAATGAATGGGGAGTGACAAAATGATATGAAAAAATATGGACGAGGTAACTAGAATCCAGTTGCTTTCTTCAAAACAAGGTGTCAAAGTATAATTTCCTTATGACTGTCACCTTGTGAATCATTTGTACATAATTAGAGGGTAATTGTTCACATGGAGACTAGACCAGAGATATAAATCTAACTTTGCTTGTATTTGCTTTCTCTTCCAGTATTTTGACTTCACATCATTTGGATATCTACATCATTATATCTCAAAAATTGCTTCTTCATGACCACCAACTTCTTAATCAAAGAAAAAATATTTAGAAGCTCATGGTCCCTGAAGAAACTATTTGTAAATAAAAATATGATTGAATTGCACCGAGGACTTCTCTTATAGGTGGCCCTAACCTTCCTACAACTCTATATGCATGAGGTCTTTTACAGGTTCATGTTTCCTTTATTCCTCTAACACTTGTTAAATTGTAAAACTTCACAAAAATTGTGTTTCACAATGGCCCATTTCATTGGACCTATTGCTCTTCATCTTCAATATCTTATTTTTCAATGTGGATCACTTCTATGTCAAGCTTTTCAGGTTCAATCTCCCAAACTTCCTCTTCTTATTATTCTTTCACTTCTTTAATTGATCCTATTCTGTGACTTGATATTCTTCCTTGGATTCATCCTCCTCTATTTCTTCTACACCGACCTCTACCTTACTAATATCCTCTTCACTTAGTAATTAGACAACATTGATTAGTGTGTTTGAAGCTTTTTCCCAAGATTTTTATGGAATTTTTGGTATTGATAAAATTTTCTAATGAATCCATCGTAAACTTGTTAACCTCTTAAAGGATGGCTCAACCCAGTAATTACCAACTTTAGCTATAACATATTTAATTTCCATCAGGCTCTTAATTAGCTGGATCACCTGTTCTTGTTGGATTGGCTCGGGTCATATTTCTATTTTGAAGTCATCCTTTATGATAGATTCTAAGCATTATTCTATAACTACTTCTCAAATATATTGGTGATATTCCCCCAGGTAATTAGGAAAACCAAGTAGTCTAATGTGAGATAGTTTTCTCATAATTTTATTTGTTTTGTGTTCCAGCCTGTATAGCAATATCAAATATTTCAATAATAGCTTATTCTTAGCCAAGATGTCCTTGGATATATTATTAGATGATATGTTATATGTATTCATCTATCTCTAGTAGATCTTGAGCATCTCAAAATGGTAGTTGGTCGTCAACTTCTAAATCCTCCAAGAGTTCTACCAATTCTGGTTCTTCCATAATTGAGTGATTGTATATATCTTCTTCTATTTTCTCAATATGGTAAGTTATTGGCTTCTCAAGAATCAATATTATACGCTTACCCTTGTGATGGATCATCATACGAGAGTAGTACAAATATATATACCCCCTAATTTGGTAGTTTATTCTCTACTAAGGCACAAACCAAAATAGATTTCAATATTTACCACCACAATATTTTGTACAATAGTGATCTTAAGAGCTCTATGAAATATCATTAGTACATATTTAACCGCTCCCCTAGTAATAACCAATGTTCCATGAAGCTAAAATACACCTTGGCATGAGCATGTCTATTCCATTCCCATATCATCGCAGATAGCCTTAGGCATGACTATAGTAGAGGCCCCCAAATCTATCATACAATTGTGAACTATTCATCCCTCCATTCTAAGGGAAATGTAAAATAAGGGGTTTATTCTTTAGATTAGTAGGAAACATCTTTTCTTGATCAAGAGGTTGGTTGAGCACAATAGCCATCTCTTTCCCTTAAGAATTCTTATTCAGATATGCCTTAAGTAAGTCAATTTCTGTAGGGAGAATGAGTGTGTTATAGAGACCCACCTTTGATGGAGTCCTCTTGAGCTCCTTAACAATATTAAATTTAGTTTTTTCTAAAAAATTTCTCTTGTCTCTTTTGTCTGTTTCACTTAATCTTCTCTTGTACTGCTGTGTCACCTCGATTCTATGTCTCTTTGTAATAGAAGGGAATTGCAACTTTTATCTAGCCTCTTCCTTGGAATGTGACTACTCCTTATCCTTCTCTTTACCACTTTGCTTTGGTTCATTTTTTCTCTTTTTTGGCTACCCATGGAATGGGAAACTTATCCTTGTTTGAAAAAGGTTGGTCCTTATTTTGAGAAGGGACCTGAAATGCGCCTAATATATGAGGATCAACCTACAATGGTTTCTTTCTAGATTTGGTTAATACAAAGACAAATTCTAGTTCAAAAGAGCTAGTCCTACTCATCACTTGTTTTTGTTGCCACAACATGTTAATTATTCCTTTTTGGGCCCTTTTAGCTTTCTTCATGGCTTGCTGAATGTGATGTTGATACATGTAACAAGAGTCCAGATCATGGGGCTTGTTGTAGACCAAGCACTAGATATTTACTAGAGTGTTCTCAAGATTAGAATCATATTCCTCTTAACTAACATTGAATCTTAGACTTACATTATTGCTAGCACTGGGTCTTTGATCTTTATTCACATAAGGGAACCTTATCTATTGAGATATCTCCAAATCCCTTTTCTCTATATCATTGATCATATTACTGATAGTATTTAAATAATTATGTATATCAAGAAGTAATAGAGACTCTTGGGGTGGTTGAGATGGAAGATGAGGAAATGGTACCACAATGAGCAATTTAGAAAGTGGTGGTGGATTTGCTATAGAAAAATGAGTTTCTGGTGGAGGAGAATTCATTGTAGGAAAAGATGCATTTGTGGACTAGGAAGGTTGCTGTGTGATTTTAGAAAAATATGGCATAACATGTTTGGGAGGTAATCTCCCTACTGAAATCAAGATATCTTTGGCATGGACCGCTACTTGATAGATATGGGAAAATATGGATATTTTAGATTGTTAGATTTGTAAACCAATGTCAGGTCCTAACTCTCTAATATAATACTTGTAAGCAAAGGGATATGCTGACATAAATTCATTGGGAATTCTCTTCCAAGTTCTGCTAAACCTGAGGTTGAAATCGAACACTGACTCTTGAGGATGCCTTTGGATGACTATGAACTAGGTTAGGAGTGAAAATGGGTCTATAGAATCATTTAATTATTTTACAAAGGACTAGCTAAGTCAGCCCAATTTTTGATGGAGCCATTTTCTAAGGTTCTAAACCAATGTAGGATATTACCCCTAAAGAAAAGGACCAATAATTTTACAATAACATCTTCGTGTCTGATGTTATGAATAGCTGCCATTGATAGCACATCTTGGAAATGCTCATATGTCATTTTCCTAGTACCATCATAGGTGGGTATGGATTTTTTTACGACTTGAGGGGTATCATGTGCAACCTGAAAATATAGTGGGATTGCAACATTTAAATCTAGGTAGTTATGTTGAGCTTCATCTTGATTGGTATCCATATCAACTCGGGTACATGGAGTATCAGTAAAAAAAGAGTCTTTGGTAGGGGATGATATTTGAAATTATTGTATGAATTTTTTAGAAGACGAATATCTTGAATACCTAGACTTTGAGAATAGCTCATAAAAATTGGTAGGATGATCATATTTCTTTGTAGAAATTCTGATAAACATGAAAGTGTAAATATTAGGACTAAGATTTTACTAGGTATTAATCTTAGGGAGTGATGAGGATGAACAAACACAAACAAAAAAAATGCTAGGAAGTTAAATCAAAATTATTTTAATCATGTCAGCCCAAAGGGACAAAAATTACAATGCCAGACTTATTCAATATTGGAACCCAATCCCAGATCGAAGACCCTATTTCTAGATCCAAAATCCCCTTTTAAAATCTACCTTCCCCGCCCAACTGGTGGTTGACAAAATTTTAAATTCTACTTTCCCACCCAACTGTCGACTGACAAAATTTTAAATTCTACTTTCTCACCCAACTAGCAACTGATAAAATTTTAAATTATACTTTCCTGCCCAACTGACGGCTGACAAACACCAAGGAAAAACAATTAGATTTTTTTTATTTGTTGATGCAAGATTGCTCTGCTGCCACTGGATTCTCCTGCATCAGACACCCAGGGTAATTTTGAGAAGTGACCTTACTTATTTGTTGTTGGAGGAAAACCAAGGTGGTCAACCTCGGACTTGGACAACCAAGTCGAATCTTCTACAAGCCTTCCCTTCCATTTCACCAGATATTCTTCATACTTTTTGTTTCTTTTAATTCTTCCGATGCAGGTATCCAAGATTTCCTCTATATCTTCTATCACTAGAGCCAATGTCGGAACACTCCACAACTTTGCAACTGGTTCCTTAAAACTATCACCTTCATGATACTCTACCAAATCAAAAATATTAAACACATGTGATATGTTCAATCCACTTGGAAACTCCACCTCATATGAATTTCTTGAATCTCTTTTTTGTATGATCCTGCATGGTCCAAACTTCTTCATTTTTAGCTTGTTATTTGTTTTAGCAGGAAACCTCTCATTTCTCAGGTGCACCATGACTTCATCACCAACCTGGAACTCCTTAAACATCCTTTTTTGATCAGCCTTTGTCTTTTACTGAGTGTTCATCTTATTGATGTGTTGTTTTACTTCATTCAAATCCTTCAGGTGCTCTACAAAGTTTTCAGCTTCAGCACTATTATTTTCTCCCCTGTCCAACTTCCTCAACTCAGAAGCATTTCTTGGACTACTCCCACATACAATCTAGAATGGTGATTTACCAGTACTCCTATTGACAGTCCTGTCCAGAGTAATTGGGGCTATACAAGCTCTCCAAGCTTCAGCAAAATATGGGTCTTCAGGGTACAAACCCTTAATTTATTCAAACCCCACAACTTCCACTCTCATTGTTGTCAACAAAATCTTTTCATCCATATCCTTCAGTGGCTTCAGTTTATGGCATACTCCTTTTGTTAGGGATTAAGTGTTGGCATGTCCATCATGGACTACACGACGATCAAAATGCCATGGTCTTCCTAATAGCATATGGCAAGCATCCATAGGCAGGATATCACACAGGACCTCATCTTGGTATCTCCCAATATTAAACTTGACTAAGCACTATTCACTGACCAATGCCCTATGGTCCTTCTGCAACCACACAATATGGTATGGATGTGGGTGTCTCCTCCTCTCTAGCTGTAACTTAGTAACCATTTCTTTAGAGACCAAGTTATCAGTACTACCATTATCTATAATAAAATTATAGACCTTACTTGAAAATTTGTACCTTGTGCGAAACAGGCTCTTTCTCTCATCTGGTTCCTTCTCATTAAACAAGGTTCTCATTGTGACCATAACTTCTCTTTCTGCCTCCTCAGAGTACTCTGACTCAGCTCTTTCATCTACAATAGTAGCTCTGGCATTACCCGTTGGCCTCCTTTTTGGCTTCTATTGGTGATGTGGACACTCATATGCTCGATGTCCTCCTTCTCCATAGTTGAAGTAGGTTCCACGAAACCCTCTTTCTCCATTTCCTTGAATATATCTACCTCTTCCTTTTGGGTAGTTGTTCTGACCATGAGATCTATAATCATTATCTCCCTTCTGATCTTGACTGCTGCTAGCTTCTTCTTTCTTCTCATCTCGTCCTCCATCTATTCTTCCACCAGTTATTTCTCCATGACCTCTTCCTTTATGCTTACCCTAAAACCTTCTGTTAAACTTCTCTTCAACTTTTAGAGCAAACTGGTAAGCATCCTCAATGGTGCTCATCCTAACCAGACTCAACTCTTCTTGAATACTGGTTCTCAATCCATTGATGTAATAGGCTACCTTCTCCTTGTTAGCCTTAGAATGGCTAGTTCAGATCAAGATATTGTAGAACTCATCAGTGTATTATTTGACATACTTTCTTGACTATCTCAAACTTTGCATCTTCTTTAGCAGATCCAACTCATAATCTATCGAAATAAACTGCCTCTTCAACTTTTCCACCATTTGTTTCCATCTGGTGATCCTATTTTTTCCCCTTCTATTTCTATCAAGTTGTACTCCTTTCCACCAGATTCTAGCATGACCCTTCAGTTTGGTATTAGAAAAATTGACCTTCTTAGGATCTTCAACCTCCTCATACTTAAAGTATTCTTTCAAATAAATGATCCAATCAATCAACTCCTTTGGATCAAGATTTTTAGAATACGTAGAAACCTCCATATTTGGTCTCTTTCCAATCTGAGATATGGCTCTGTATAACCTGGCTTGTGCAAGATCTACTGCCTCTTCTTCTTCCTCAAACTGGTCCTCTTCTTCGTCAACTTCATATTCACTACTTTATTCTCTCCTTGGCTCAAATCCTCTATGCAACTCCTTTTGCAAAGCCTGAACTTGCCTCTGCAAAGCTCTAAAGTCTTCCTCTGGCACCATATTTCTCCCACCACCATGGTTTCTTCGTGGAGGCATTCTGCTCACTTCTCTCACAAACCTTAACCATAAATCCTGGTGTAAAATGCCTCACGTCCAACGATCTGTTTACACACTCAGGAACTCCCGCTCTGATACCACTTGATGAGGATGAACAAACACGAACAAAAAAAATGCTAGGAAGTTAAATCAGAATTATTTTAATCATGTCAGCCCAAAGGGACAAAAATTAAAATGCTAGACTTATTCAATATTGGAACCCAATCCCAGATCGAAGACCCTATTTCCAGATCCAAAATCCCCTTTTAAAATCTACCTTCCCCGCCCAACTGGCGGCTGACAAAATTTTAAATTCTACTTTCCCGCCCAACTATCGGCTGACAAAATTTTAAATTCTACTTTCCCACCCAATTGGTGGCTGATAAAATTTTAACATATACTTTCCCGCCCAACTGGCGGTTGACAAACACCAAGGCAAAACACTTAGAAATTTTTTTTTTTGGTTTTTTTTTTGTTTTTGTTGATGCAAGATTGATGTGCTGCCACTGGATGCTCCTGCATCAGGGAGTCAGCAAGTGAATCTAATTTTTTCATTTATGAGATCAAGACAATTCACTAAATCTTGATTTCTCTGGGTAAAATATAGAAAAAATATATATAGTGGAATCTATCCCATCGAGAATGCCAAAAATTATTGTAGTTTAGTTTGTCATCAAGACAATGCTAGAAATTTGATCATTATCTTGAAATATTTGGATGCGAGAACCTGCTAATCACAGCCCATACTAAACATTGGAAGAACCAAATTACTTTGATTCAACCTCTAGAAAAGGTTGGTATACCTTGTCAACTTAATAGGCGTTGACTCTATTTAGCTCAAAATAGTAAAAGGTTAAATATAGGAATGATAGGGTTAGAAATATGTGAATATAATGTGGATGGATGAATCTAACAACATAGACATCCACAAAGCAACTTTTGGTAAATTAAACTTTAGAAACAATATTCGATACTAACAACATTCAAAACCTTGCAATTACTGTATTAATGACCTTTTGCACACTTAAAAAATTATTCCAAACATCTAAAGCATTAATTATCCAAATTAATCCTTGAGAAAAGGGTTACTCGTCATACTCCCAAAATGGAGACCGAGGAATAAGATAAATGCCTTGACTAACAAAAATAGAATTCTCATAAGCATGAATGTAAGAATGAATTATCTCAATTTACTCTAAGTTAGTTATCCAAATTAATAGAATAGACTAACCATAGCAGTAATAGTAGAGATAACTTTAGATAATTATATCCAACCAATCAACACAAGCACAAGTTCGAGGTAAACATCCCTTGTAATGCTTCATTCATCAATTGTAGAAGATATACACAGTAGTGCAAACAAACGCTTTAGAGTCAATATTTTGAAAGGTCACTGCCTTTATTTATAGATTTACAATGATAATCATTCTAAGCATTACAAGGAATTTGATGTTTCTTGATTTTCTGGGCAACTTGTCATCTATTGTGCTAGCTAAATGCTTGTTATTGATCTATTACAACCAAATTTAGCTTAGATTCATCTTCACCATTGATGAGATCTACGATCCTCTTTCATTCATGGATTTGTAACTGAATCTTATTTATTAGAAGGTTTTGGAATGTTTTAAACTATAAGCAATGATTCAAATTATATTGCATTTGGTTCATCTTTCCTCTAAATTTTGCAACAAGTAAGCGTGTGAAATCTTATCGAAAATATGAATACAACGATATATTAGTAGTTGCCATTGATCTTCCAATCGAATGACTATAGATGATTATTGTGTGACCACCCTTTAATTGAATCTCCTTTATTATTGCTTGAGATTAGTCTTCCTTAGTCTTGACCATGGAAATAGAAAATCATGCGAATTCAAAACTTTCTTTGCAAAATACTATTCTTAGCAGTTTCCCATTTTGCACACTTTTCTAGAACTTTTTGGTTTGCACACATATTACAAAGGCTTCAGGAAATATCGTGGATGCTTTTCTCTACTTTTTTCCATTTCTCATGAATTCTTATTTTCTAGCACTTTTCAGATTTGCGCACGACCAACAAAGGAAGCAAGAAATCGTGCAACTTACAAAGGAAGCACAAAACCATGACTCTTCAATGTTCTCCATTTTTACCCTTTTCCAACTCTTTTGCATTTTGTTGCACTTTATTGTTTGTGCAGGAATATCAAAATATTTGGAGATTCACGTGTTGAATCCCTTACTCCATTTTTGGCCACTTGTGCTTTTGCATTTTTTATCAAAAATGAGAAAGTTAGCGGATTTATATTTATTCTCTGCATACTTAGTCAAATTTGTAATTTTTGAGCTAAGTAGAGATGTAGCTGATTTTGACCTATAGGTAGGTAGTTGGAAAAGAGGCCTCAGCAAGGTGGTCAGTGATGACTTACCCTTTGATGAATTTTTGGCTAATAAATTTGAGGTTGAATTCAGTTAGGATCATGATCCATTTAGTTGTTTGGCTATTGTTATAGCTTCTACCCATCATGTACTTGAGAGGGTTATCACATGCAACCACATATGGCATATGATTGAGCATGTAGTGGTATAATTTTTTGGTAGATAATACTAATACAAGGTAAATTTTATCCAATTAAGCATACCACATTTCATAACTGATGAGTGTGTGGCTAATGTCGTAAATGAATTATTCCTTGGATGCCTTATTTTTTGGGCCAATAATTTTGCCCAATGCAAAATCCATGGTGGATATATACAAATGGAAGGGAATGTCAGGATGAGGTAGAGATAAAATAGGTGGTGAAGTGAGTAGGTCTTGATGTCAGCGAAATCCCATTAACACTCGCTATTCCAGTGAAATGCTACTCCTTTTTGTAGGAGATGATTGAATGGCTTACATTTATCCAAGAGTTGGGCATGAACCAATGAATCAATTGAAATTTTCCTTGCAATCTACGTAACTATTTGAGGTTAGTATGAGATGACATATTTATGATAGACCAAACCTTTTTAGGGTCAACTTCAAGCCTTGTGAAGAGATAATGAATCCAAGGAGATTTCCTAAGGTGATATTGAAGATACACTTATTGGGATTGAGGTGAACATTGTGCTCAATGAGATGGTTGAAAATATTCCACAAGTCATGAATATGATCTTGAAATTTGTTGGACATGGCTAACAAGTCATATACATGGTATTCGATAAATTTATGCATGTATTCATGAAATATGGAAGTCATGGCATGTTGATAAGTGGCACCAACATTCTTAAGGTCGAATGGTATGATATTGTAACAAAAATTCCCCCAGGTTGTAGTGAAAGATATTTTGTGTTGATATTATGGGTTAATCAAGATCTGATTGTAGCCTAAAAACCTGTCCATGAGGGATAATATTTCATGACCTATTGTGGAGTCAACCAACATATCAATGTTGGGTAGAGGAAATTTATCTTTAGGACAAGCTTTTTAGATCTCTAAATTCAGTGCATATCTGGATCCCTCCTTTAGGTTTTGCTACGGGGGCCATGTTGGACACCCAATCAGGGTAATCAATCAATTGTATGAATCCCACATCTAGGAGTTTTTCTAACTCATTTACCATTAATGCAATCATAGGATGCATTTTTTTTAGTTTTTATTTTACTAGCTTGGTGCTATCATTGAGCATAAGGTTATGAACAACCAAAGATGCATCTAAGACTGGCATATTAGTGTAGGACCATGCAAATATGTGCTTATATTATTTTATCAATGCTGTAAAGTTTGCACACTCCTAGAGGGAGAGACCTTTTCCAAGTTAAAAAATATGGAAATTTGATGCATCACCCCCAATATCAACATCGATAGTGTCTTTGATGAGCATGTGCGACCCATCATCAAGTTGAGCAGAAATGGGGATAATATGCAAGTCATTCGTAGCATTAGGGAGACACATCTCATCCTCATGTGTGATCTCAATGTTATAAATGTAATGAGCCTATGAATGGGTGGAAGAATAAGGAGTGTTAGCAGAATATAAAAAATACTTGAAAATAAAGAATTTATGTGGGTAAGTGTAGCACCCTAAAATTGGCGTAGTAAAATTGGAATAATTACATTCACCTTAGTAAATAAATTTAAATTCAAATTTAACCTCCCAAACCGCCCGTTAACCGTCGAGAAACCCGTTTCCTCTTTTTCGTGCCATTTTTAGCAGTTGTTTTGATCGTTTGACGATATCGTCTCCGATCAGACGATATCGCCCGATTTGACGATTTCGTCTGGACTAGAACGTCCAGACGATTTTGTCACAAAACTAAATTTGCATAGTTGGAATCCGTTCCAACGGGTCTCCAATCTGGGCAGAAGCGTGTCTGCGCCGTTGGGACCCTTCCCCTGTTGGAGATATCCCAAATTGGGATGATCTCCAACCTCCCAACAACTATCCTATGCCTATTTAATTCTAAAACTTTTCCTTCCCCAACCCCTGGCTGAATTTTTATGTAAATCAACTCCCTATGCGCTAAAACACTTCAAATTTGCTCTTGCACTAGTCCTATATTAATTTTATTGCAGGTACACCACTGGTTTTCAGTCGAAGCCAGCACCTATCGCAGCCGACGAACCTGTCAAGATCGGAGGCGATCTCGTCAAATTCGGGACGATATCGTTCTGATGCGAGACGATTTCGACTACAGCACACATTGAGGAAATCAGTGCCTGGAGTTTGCTCTTCTTTCTCTTTTATCTATTATTTTATGCTATAAATTAGATTGTCTATTCAGTTTTTATACTATATTGCATCTGGAGTTCACCCATTTTGTCTAGTTTGCATATTAAGATCATATTCTGCTATCTAAACACAGTGATTTGCATTTACTTTTGTTCTTGTATATTGTTCAATACTCATATTACTTTTTCATATAGTTTGCCCCTGTTTACAAAATAGAATTTCTTGTATTTCGCATCTGTTTGTTGTTTTGCAGGTCTCTGATGAATTCATCAGATGAATTCGTTAGATTGCAGACAATCCTGTCATTTTAGACGATTTTATCAAATTGAATGCGATTCTGTTGAATTGCATATGATCCAGACTGCTACAAGTAATCAAAAACTTCATCAGACTTTCGGATCAGGTAATCTTCATTGGCCTCCTGCAAATTCTCTGTTTCTGCTTTCTTTTCGTTTGCTGTATTCATTTAAATTGCATTTTCATGTAGTTTAAGTTAGAATCATTCGGCCAAACCTAGGATGAATGCTTAAAAATAAAACGAACTCATCTAAAACTCATTCCCAAAACCTAGGCATGGAAACTGCCGCAAAATGTTTCCTGGTGAACCCACCATCCGTTGAAAAATCACCAAAATGCACCTCCCTTGAGAGGCGGGACCTTCGCAAAGTCCTCTCATCCGAGGTACTGCATCATCCTTTTCCAATCCTCCTTTCGGGTGCGGATCCAATAGCCTGAAGGTAGGGATGCGAAAAATTTGGAGCGATACAGTAAGTTTTGAAGGAAATGTAATCAAATTCAATGTAATTCAGATTGTTACCGGGTATTTTATCAAGGTGAGCCTCATGACGAAGGGAAGAAAAAATATAAAAAAAGATCATATTCACTAAAATGGAGGTAGGAGATGATGGTATCAATGATATTGATGTGTCAAAATATGAGGGAGGAATGGGTTGATCGAGAGAGTGTATTCAGTGCAAAGAGGGTCGAGCGCACAATGTCAATTATGCAAATACAAGGATATAGAGGGTGAGGAAAAGTATGGTAAGATGGAGATGTCATCCATGGAAAGTTATGTAAGTTACAATATGGAAAAATCATAGATAAGGCCCTTAACATCATAAGTAGGAGGGATGATAAATGGTAATAGATAAGGAAAGAAATATTGGCAATTTCAATGGAAGAGTGATAGGACGATACATCACTTTGAATGTTGAATTTGAGCTCCTCAGTATGTCCTTTATCGCTTGTGTCCCAAGAGGGATATGTAAGGATGTCATCCATGATGTGTATAGTTGAATTTTGGCAACCTAACCTGGACCTATCTTCATGTGATCGACAATGCAGGTGTAGGAAATCTCTAGATCCTTGTTCATAATGACCTAGACCAAATCCTTGCCAATGAAAGCATTGGAAGTAATGCTTTGTGAAATTCGGATTTGATAGGTACTGAAGATTATCGTAAAACCTATATTTAGGTGGATTTGGCTTGAAAATGGAGGTTGATGTATTCAATCCTCCATAAAAAAATTTGGTGGAGTGGGAGGGTAGACTGAAAGGGATGACGAATTTGATGGTGAGAGGTACATTGTGGGGGTGACAAAAATCGTGGATAGACTAGAAGTTGGGAGGAGAGATGCGAGCGTTATGTATGTTGTATTCTCCCAAACTTGGAGTGGTCATGAGTATAGAAATATGAGGTATCTCATAAAATTCTTGGTTGGGTGATGATTCATGATGTGGTGATATAGAGGATGATGGTTGTGTCTTAGATGGAAGGGAAATGCTAATATGAGGGGCAATGAATTATGGATATTTGTGAGGTGACAATGAGGATGAGGGTTGTAATTCGAGAGTAGATGGAATGGAATAAGATGATAAAGTAGATAATGAGACCTAATTTTGTTGGGCCACAAGGCCAATAACTCATTTCTCCCATGAATGACACTAACAAAGTATCCAAAATAATATGAGTATTGTTGGATATTTTGAGTGATAATTTGTCATTGATGTCAAGAGTGAGGGGTCATTGATGTCAAGCTTTCAACACCAGTCAGTGGCAGTTTTAGTCGACAACATCCGTTTTCGGTTCTCCAATAAATGCAAAAGGATAATTTGATTTTAGTTTCAAGACCCATTTCTAGAAAGTTAGATTTGGTCCAAAGTGCAAAAAGAAGCCCAAGTGAATAATATTATAATATTATTTTATAATATTATAGAAAGGAAGTTTAAAATTAATTATAAACTAATTTATTAGTTAATTTACTTAACTTATAAAGTTATTTAAATTAATTATTAATTAATTTAGTTATTAATTATAAATTAATTTAAGCTAATGTTAAATAACCCTACGGTGGGTTATTAAAATTAAAATTCGAAATTCAATTTCAAATGACAAAGTATCGATGTGAGGGGAAGTTTAAAAATGTGTATATAAGGGGGAAATCCCACTTTACCAAACCTTACCATGCATTTGAAATAAATTGCGAGCCTTATAATTTGCACTACGTCCAAGGAAGAAAAAGCATGCGAAATTTGTGGAAAGTTAAACAACGGAGGAGGCATAAGAGAAGGGACTCTTCCTTCCTTCACATGGGCATTAGTAGCTCATGCGGTGGGCTCCCAAGCGCTAAGGTGCTTAGGCTAGAGGAGACAGTGTATTGAATCTCACCGAATCCCCTTGTTGGGGAAGAAAGAGGTATGCTTTAATATTTGTTGCCAAAAATTTCGGGAATATAGTTTGGGCATTTAAAAATTAATTTTTGCATATTTTTATTGGTTCTAAGGTTGCAAAGGGAGTTATAAGGGTTTTGCAAAATTAAAATTTTAATGTTATTTTCTCAAATATTTTGAAAGGATTGTAAGGTGTTTGGTTGATATTTTATGGTGTTGGATATTATTTTAAGTTGGAGTTTATAAGGTGTATCAAAGAAATTATCTTTATGTCTGTTATTTTTAAAAGGGAGCAATAAGGCATAAATTGAGTTGTGATTATTTTGTGTCTAAGGGAATATTTTTGAGAAAGTATTGAAGTGATATTGTTGTGTTTAATGATTGAAATTTGAAAGAAAGAAATTGTGATTAATACAGGTTTTCCAAAGCACTTTTACATCCAACAAAAGGTATGGGCATATTATTCCTAGTGAGTGATTGTTGAAAGTTGTGTATGAAAATTTGGAGTGAAAAGGATTGTTTGGTTAGCATTGTTGAGAGTGTTTTGATTTAATGCTTCAAAGTTTTCTGGAATAAAAAGAGTTGTTAATAGAACCTTTTTTTATAAGCATTGTTGTTGAAGTGATTAAGTTGAGTGAAGAACTTGAACTAGGTTTTTGAAAGAACATGAGTATCATTGTTATGTGAGAATTTATTGATAAGCATTATTGGAAACTTTGAGTGATTGTTCATGTGATTGGACTTGGGTTTGTGAATCATATTGAGTATCTAACAATTATATATATATATATTTCTAAGAGGGTGATTGAAAGTGATTGAGCATTATGATGAATGAGAAGCATATTGAGTCTCTAACAATTCTCTTTATGTTTCTATGAGATTGGACAAGTTCTAGTGTGATATTGTTTGGCAAATTTAAGGTAAGTCTTAGAGAAGACTTGTGGACAAATTTATGTGAGCTTTTGTGGAAGCTTACAATATAGATTGAGGACAAATTTGAGGATGGAGTTTGGTATATATTTGAGGATAGGTTTGTGCCAGATCAGAGACAAATATTGAGGATATATTTGAGGATAGAGTTTGGTACAAATTTGAGGACAAGTTTATGCCATATCAAAGACAAATATTTTGGACATATTTGTGCTAGACCGAAGGATTGTGTTTAGTGTAGATTTGAGACAGAGCTTTGGAGGTGATAGATTATATAAGGCAACAGTATCTAGTGAATAAAGATCCATTAGCTAGGATAGTGAGGATATGTGTCTTCAATGGATAGAGATCCATTAGCCAGAGTAGTAGGGACAACAGTTCTATAAGATCATCAACCAGAACAGAAGGAAAAGGAGTTCTCCTATGGATAGAGATCCACAAACTTGATTAAGGGATTGGTGTCTCCTTTGGACAAAGGTCCATAAACATTGTAGAGAAAGGATTCCCAAGAAAATTTATTTGAGAAAAATTTATAAGAAATATTTTCTCCGTGGAGTAGCCCACATTGGGTGAACCACGTAAAATCATGTCTCTCATGTGTGTGATGCTTTGTGTGATGTTTACTGCTTTAATATTGTTGATGTTATCATTTGTATTAAAAGGTAAATTTTTTTATCTTATACTATTCACCCCCCCTCTTAGTATAAGACTTAGTATCATTTCATCTAGGTCCACACAACTTAAACAGATTAAGAGGCTAGTCTTGGATAGAATCCTGGATCCTCATCAATTAGTGTTCTATCATGAACTTCAGAGAGATTTCCATAGGTGGCTAGCCTATAGGAGAGCTTTAGTATCTTCAGAGTTGTTCAGCTTCGAGGAATACCTCAAGAATGCAGACATTGTACACCGATTCCTAGGCCTTGTAGAGGACCAAGAAGTTGTTCTCACAGATAGGGAAATATGGAATAGAGTTCCGTGAGCTGTGCTATATCGATATTATTGCCATGAGCTTTACTTTTATCAACCAGCATCTGAAACAGACAATATCACCATAGCCCTTTTCATCAAATTCTTAAAAGAAAACTTTCAATTTGAAGAAGAACATTTCATGACCCCTGAACAACTTGAACCTGTTAATGATATTCATAAGTTATTCATAGAAGATTAGTTCATCTACTTTCAGCATTATTATTATTGTGTGCATTTATTGTTTCATTTGTTGTCTTTATTATATTGTTTCAAAGAAAAACTAAAAAACTAAAAATCAAAAAAAAAAAAAAAAAAAAAACATAGTAAAAACTTAAACATTTCATTTACAATATTGCATTAGGTATATATAAATATATACCTTTTAATTTGTTGCATATATATATATATATATATATATATATATATAAATATATATATATTTGCTGAAATCAAAACTTAGCACCATGACTAAACTTAGGAATGGTAAAGAAATTTTAGGAGAAGGAGAAGATTGGCTACAAAATACAACTGAAAACCCAAATGTCCTTCTTGGAGATACAAATCCGGAAGGTGAAACTCTAGGACAATCGAGATGAAGACTTAGGTGAAGATAAGGAACAAGAAGGAAGTGTTAAAGAATCTTCATCCCCTAGAATAGCTCCAAATGGAGGCATCACTTTTGACAACGCAGAACATTTTCAAAAATTTCTTAATCAACATATCGACGTCCTTAATGTGGCAGTCCATATTGATAAAGGGGAAATTAGTGATGCTCAAGCAACCTTAGAATGGGCGCTTGATATGCAAACTAATCCCTTGTCTTTCATTGATCAAGAAAGTGATAAGGGTGGACCATCCAATGCGAATATGGTCACTATAGCCCAAGCCATGACCAAACAACAGGTCACCCAACCTCCTAAGCAACCTGTTACTCAACCTAAAATCACTCCCGCACAAAAGAAAATTCCCTTCACTACTTCCTTCCTCCAAACTATTGAGCAAAATGCTTTAAATAGACAAAAATCTAAAACAAATCCAAATACAAACTTTCAACAATCTACAATACAACACAATCCAACTTCAAAACTCCTCCATAATATTTTTCCTACCAATGTTTTACACAATAGTAACATGGCATCTAATCTGCATGTTCCTCCATCCTACGCCCATAACACTCATGTCAATGCCCCATCGAATCAATATGGGGGGCAAACTAGTAATCTGGAAGCTATGGTGAAACAATTGGCTTCACGTATGGACCAGATAGATCCCTACCGTCCCTCGTATAATTATCGAGAGATTTGTAGCCAACCATTGGATCCCATAGTGGTAGCTCAACCATACCCTAAACATTTTCCCATGCCCGTCCTGCCTATCTATAAAGGAACCGAAGATCCCATAGAACATCTTCGCATGTTTAGGATAGCATGTCACGACATATCGCATGACGACTTGCTATTACTAAAAATGTTCCCCAAAAGTTTAGGTGGAATGGCATTAGAGTGGTATTATCAATTGCCCACTCATTCCTTAAGAAACTTTGAAGAAACAGCTGAGTCATTTGTTCATCAATTTAGTGCCTACATCGAGAGGCATGTAACTATTAAAGACCTATACAATTTAAAACAAGATAAAGATGAATGTTTTGCTGATTTCTTAGCAAGATGGAGACAATTGATAGGAAAACTGCACTTTGTGCTACCCTATAGGGAAATGTTAGACATTTTCATTAACAATTTACAAGAACAACTTTCTTATGAGCTATCAACAGCTAATTTGACTACCTTCGATCAAGCTATAGACTTAGCTCGAAGAGTAGAAGATGCCCTCATTAGGAGAAGCCAAATTAGAAAGAAGGATGATGAGAAAACATCTAGAAATCAATATAAAAACAAACAAGTTGTCGGTGATGGAGTCACTGACAACAAAAATGTTGCTAATGTCAATGCAACAAAAACAACAAAAAAATTCATCTTGAAACCTCCTGATAAGCCTCCTCGAGAGTTCACTAGATTAAACCAACCTTTATCAACTATTTTACCTCAACTTCTTGAAAGAGGTTTAATCCAACTGCCAGCTATCCGGGAACCTGACCTAAGCATACCCGGATATAGAGCTGATTTGCAATGTGATTTTCATAGAGGTCCTGGACATTCTACCAACGCTTGTAAGAGATTAAAACATAAAATACAAGATTTGATTGACAATAATGAAATGGAAGTGCAAGCCTTCCAACCTAACAAAACCCTCCTAATAATACTCAAAATACTGTTCCCCAAAATCAAAATCAGAATGCCAATCAAACTTTAGACATATTTCAACACCCTTTACCAAGACATGGTAAAGAGGTAGCTAATCAAATTGAACATCACAATGTTCCCCCTCCTACCCGATATGTAGGAACCATTAGTGGGCAATTACCTATTCAGGACTCTCACACATTCGACACAACCTTATCCCTGGTTACAACCAGGCCCTTACATAATTTTCAAACTTTTGATTCTAGCGATATAGAGTCAGATAGTGAAAGTGAAGTAGACACTATTCAATCGAATAGTTCTGAAAACGAATCAGATCCTATTCAACCTATCACAAATGCTAATGTTACAGAAGAACCATTTCCCAGAATAGTCACTACTCGACCTTCTTCTAATGAAGTCCTTCCTTATGAACAAGCCATAAACTCTCAACCGAGACCGTTTCAACATCATCACTATAACATTGTAGGTACCATCGGAGTCGTCACCCGACAACAAGCTCAAAATCCCCAAAAAGAACCAAACCAGAACGATGGACCAGCTCCATTTGTTCTAAAAAATCCTAATAAAGGAAACCATTCTCCTATTGTTCAACCTAAACCCCATTACAGCATTAATGAGCAATTGTCTAATACCACCACAAGAATTTCCCTTTTAGATTTATTAAGATCATCTCCCACCCATAGGGATGAATTGATGCTTACTTTGAGCTAGATGATGGTACCTCAAAACATCCAACCTGAATCTATGGTCAATACTATCATCACGCGAGAGATTGATTGTATTGACTTTCGAGATAAAGATATACCACAACACAGTTTACACAAGGATAATCCCTTGTATATTACAGCTTTAATTGGGGATGTAGCTGTCAAACGAGTCCTGATTGATAATGGCTCATCTCTAAACATCTGCACATTTGAATTCTACCAATGATTTGGTTTTAGAAGTTATGAAATGAAGAAGACTGATATGATTATCAAAGCCTTTAATAACGAAACACAAGAAACGTGTGGAGTCATTACCCTCCCATTGCAAGTTGGTCCTAGAACCCTTGAGGCAACTGTGTTTATTGTACATTGCCCGACCATCGTACAATATACTTTTGGGTCGCCCTTGGATTAATGCCATGCGAGCAGTCCCATCAACTTTACACCAATGTGTTAAGTTTGAGTTTAAAAATCAGTTGGTCACTATTCATGGTGACCCTAGACCTTTTGATATGTGTGCATTGGCAGAACCAGTTGGAGTGCAATTTTGCCCTGCTTTGTCATCCACATATCCTAGTTCTTCTTCATCTAAAATTGTGAAATATAAACCCATCACTTCATCTATTCCTCCTCCATTAACTTCATCTTCCCATATAGATCAACCACCTTCTAAACAAATTACTGTAGAACTTCAAAAAGCTCTTAAAACTACAACCAATTCTTCAAGTTCTAATCCCATAAATTCAAAACCTATAGACACATCTATCATACCTTCCACATATCAAGACATAGGTAATAAGCCTTCTACATCTTATGCCCTTTTTGATGATCTTTTACCAGATTTATCTACAACCTTAATATAAAAAAAAATGAATGCTTTCATGCAAGATTCAAACCTTTTAAATCAATTGCCGCCATCTCCTCGTACTTTGGGCCTCCCACAACCTATGGGAAGTACTTACCAAGTCGGGAGTTGCACCTTCATTTACAAAGGATATGACTGGGGAAGAATCCCTCAGAATATCAAAACCCATCATGATGGATATGCTCGGTGCTATTTTACCAAAGATTATATTAAAGCTAAACACATGATGCTTAAAATGGGATATAAAGGGAAAGGCTTAGGACCTTTCCAAAATGGCATGAAAGAACCTTTCGAGGTAGAACCATGGCCTGCCCGATGTGGTGTGGGCCTATTACCTAGTAAGGGTCAACCTTTTCCTTTTGAGGATGATGATCATCTCATATGCTATCAAGACTATTTGGATAGACATGTTGATTTGCCTCTTAAAAATCTGTCATTTTCATGCAACATGCTATCCATAGCATACCCTGAAATGATTGCTGACCCCGATGAAGAGCTGGAAGGAGATATCTTCCATGACGTCTCCGTTGAAGAGATGTTGTACAACGGGTTTTATTTTGATGGTTCTATACCAACCATAGCTCAACTTGAGGCCACTGACCCTCATAATGAATTATCTAAATTAACTTTACAAGAATTACAAGAGTTGGGCGTTTCCCCCGCCCCACCTAATTTTGAAAGAGATCTACACATGGAGGTAGAAAATGTCATTAAAATTAATATTGGAACTGAGGACAACCCTCACATAATCAACATTGGAGCAGAACTAAGTCAAGAAAAACAAGAACAATACATTGCATTTCTTAAAGAGTATGAAGATGTCTTCGCTTGGACATATGAAGATATGCCAGGTCTAGACCCTTCTGTAGTCATGCACCATCTAGTGGTCCATCCGGATGCTAAACCCGTTAAACAAAAACTTAGAAAAATGCATCCCAAAGTGGCTCTGCTAGTCAAAGGGGAGTTAGAAAAACTCCTGAATGTTATCTTCATACAAGCTATTGATTATGCTGAATGGATCTCCAATGTAGTTTCAGTCACCAAGAAATAAGCTACCAAAGTTAGGGTTTGCACAGATTTCAGAGATATTAACGCTGCATGCCCTAAATATGACTTTCCTCTTCCAAATATGGATCAAATTATTGATTTTACTACTGGGAGTGGGATGATGTCCTTAATGGACGGATTCTCCGGCTATAATCAGATCAAGATAGCTCCTGAAGACCAGGCTAAAACAGCCTTCATTACCCCCTGGGGTACCTTTTGCTGGAAAGTGATGCCATTTGGCTTAAAGAACGCCGGTGCAACTTATCAACGGGCTATGACCTACATTTTTCATGATATGATGCATGATATCCTACATGATTATGTAGATGATATTATAGAGCGCTCTCTTATTGAAGATCATCATTTAGACGATTTAAGAAAATTTTTTAATCGATTACGAGAATATCTCATTCGATTAAATCCAAGAAAATGTATATTCGGAGTTAAATCCGGCAAGTTATTAGGGGTTTTAGTTTCTTTACGTGGTATCGAAATTGACCCTCTCAAAATTGCGGCTATCACTGATATGCCCGCACCCACTAATATATCTGAATTACGAAGTTTACAAGGTAAACTTCAAGCTATCCGTCGCTTCATTGATAAGCTGGCGGACAAAACTGGTCCCTTTCTTAAACTCCTTAAGAAGGACGTCCCCTTTAATTGGGACACAGAATGTAGAGAAGCTTTTGAACTTCTCAAGAAATATCTCCTTAACCCTCCGGTGCTTTCACCGCCTAAATCTGATCGCCCATTTCTTCTATATATTTCTGCATCAGATTCTGCCTTAGGAGCTATGTTAGCTCAACTTGATGATGAAAAACGAGAACGTGCTAATTATTACATTAGCCGCACCTTCATCAGTTATGAAACCCGCTATACAGCGTTAGAGAAGTTATGTCTAGCAGTCGTGTTTGCTATGCAAAAATTACAACATTACATGCTTAGCCAAAAAACGTATGTCATTGCCAAATATGATCCTTTAAGATATCTCATGAGTCGACCTTATTTATCGGGTTGCACAGCCAAGTGGGTTCTTGCTCTAAGCGAGTTTGATCTCACCTTCATAGGATAGAAGTCTGGTAAGGGTCAAATCATAGCAGATCAATTAGCTGCTGCACCCTTAGAGTCTACTCATCCCCTCATTATCGATTTTCCTGATGAATGCTTTCAGTTAGAGGCAGACCTTGTTGAACAATGGTCCTTATACTTTGATGGATCCCGATGCATGAGTGGGGCTAGTGCGGGTATTCTTTTAATATCTCCACAAAAACATCTTATTCCTCTGTCCTTCAAACTAACCTTTGCTTGCACCAACAATACTGCTGAGTATGAAGCTCTAATCCTTGGATTACGAGCTGCTTTAGCGCTTAAAATTAAAAACCTCTTAGTTTTTAGGGATTCCCAATTGGTTATAAACCAAATTAATGAATTTTATCAGACCAGAGATGATAAACTTTGCCCATATAAGGCCTATGTTTTACAACTAATGGCCTTGTTTGATCAAGTTACCTTGGAAGCCATTCCTTGAACTAGCAACCGTGTAGCTGATGCTATGGCCGCCACTGCATCTCTCCTACCCTTGGAGTTAGACGACGAATATGCTACTATCATCATTCATCGACTCCAGGAACCCGCTTCACATAAGTCATGCTTAGAGCCTTTGGATGTGTTTCTAATCAAGGAAACTACTCTTGAACTCTGGTATACAGACATATTTGATTTCCTCCAAAATGGGACTTTCCCTGCTAATTCTAATCGCAACTAGCGTCGGTTATTACGTCGACGAGCAAGTCGATTTGTAATCATTGGCAATACTTTATATAGGAGATCTTTTGAAGGTATCCTATTAAGATGTCTAAATTTAGAAGAGTCTAAATCAGCCTTAAGTGAAGCCCATGATGGATCTTGTGGAGGACACTTTAGTGGTAGCGTCATTGCTAAAAAGCTCCTTCGGATAGGATACTTTTGGCCTACCATGGAAACGGATGCACATGAATATGTGCGCCATTGCGACAAGTGTCAAAAAAATGCTGACCTTGTCCATGCGCCTGCACAAGAGCTGCAGGCTATTTCTTCTCCTTGGCCCTTTTCTAAATGGGGCTTGGATATTATTGGTAAAATTAATCTTGTGTCTTCTGATTGACATAAGTTCATCATAACCGCCACTGAGTATTTCACGAAGTGGGTTGAAGCTATGCCTTTAGCTTCCTGCACTGGTTCACAGGTCTCTAAATTCATTTTTAATCAAATCATCTGCAGGTTCGGAATTCCTGCAAATCTCATCTCTGACAATGGAACTCCATTCAAAAATAAAGATGTTAAAAAATTATGTCAAAAATATAAGATTCAACATCGCTGGTCTACTCCCTATTATCCTCGGGGTAATGGTCAAGCATAAGCTTCTAACAAAACTCTAATCAAAATTCTCAAAAGACTAGTCAATAAAACTGGCCGTGACTGGCATATTCAATTATATCCAGCCTTGTGGGCTTATTGAACTAGTGTTCGAACCCCCACGGGCACTTCACCATTTGTTTTGGTATATGGTGCCGAAGCAGTTTTTCCATTTGAATTGGAAGTTCCTTCTTTGGCTCTGCTACTTCAAGACACCGAAGTAGGAGATGAATATCGCGCTGGCAGACTCAGTCAACTGGAACTCCTAGACGAAAAATGCATCAATGCTTTAGAGCATCTCCGTGCATACCAAAACAAGCTTAAAAGAGCATATAATAAGAAAGTTCGTCATCGATCCTTTGAGATTGGCGATCTTGTTCTAAAAGAAAATCAAAAAAATACAAATGCAACCATAGACCTGAAAGGTAAATTTGAGCCCAACTGGCTCGGACCGTACATCATTACTGCAAAATTTGAATCAGGAGCATATAAATTATCTACCTTAGATGGTAAATAACTTAAAGAACCCATGAATATTTTACATCTCAAACGTTATTATGCATAAATTTGGTTAATTCATCCATGTATATATTTGTTCAAAATCATTATCGTGTATTTCTTTCAATTTATTCAAAAACCTCAAAAACATTCATAAAATCTTCAAAAATCTTCAAAAATATTTATTGCATTTATTTAAAGCACTTGTAAAGTTCCTTTTGCTCCAAAACAAAAATCAACATAAAAATCCAAAAACAGCTATATGCTTGACTCTTTCGAAACCAAAACAATATACAGAAGAAAGAGAGAGTCAACATTCTCAAAAATTTCTCAAAATTATTTTTTCTTACAATTATTGTAGTTATATGTTTCAACTTATTTTGGATAAATTAGCATTTATTTTGAATCCCTCACTTGCACACTCACACAATAAATATCTTGATTTTATCTGGCATGATTACTAATATATCTTATATCAAAGTTCACAAAATTCAATTAAATAAAGTTTGAGCATAGAGAATTGATCTTGTTATTTACTTAAACCAAGCACATCTTTTCACAATAAAATGATTATATTTGTAATTTCCATGTTTTGCTACATAGTAGAACTGATTTCTTGAGTGAAAAGTTTCCCTTGCTATCCTATCATGCACATGGTCTAGAATCTTTGAGAATTGGCAAAAGGACAAGCTCACCCCTACCCAGAATAAAAATCCCTTGCTCTACAGCTAATCTGAGCAAGTATCCCTAGAAAAAGAAAAGGAAAAGAAAAATGTTATTTCAGCAATGTTCCAAGCATTATCAAGCAAAATAAATACAAAAAGAAAAATAAGCAAAGTTCAAAAGAAAGCAAGAAAAGCAATAAAATCTCTTTCCCTACCCTTTGAAAAGAAAAGAAGGGTGAATGAGCTTGAATCCCTGGAATTCTCAATTATTCGAAAACTGTGAGGTAAGCCCCATAACAAGGTGGTTTGTGCCCAACCTGCTTGGCCTTGGGTAACTCCTAACGTGGCGATATGTCTGTCACATTAGCGACCTTCTTTTGTACAGACCTATGTCTGCTTATGGATTATATGCATCTACATCATGGTTAATGAACACTTATTTGGTTTCTTCAAATCACTTGTATCATAATATCTTGCTCAAAACTGGTAAATGAACAATGCAATTGCACACACATTTGTATTTGAGAGATTTTTTCTATCATTATGATAAATCAAGATTGGCAATGAATTCACTTATGCACATGGGATTCCTTATAAATCTAACTTTTTGTCTTCAAAATACTTTGAAATATTATTTTTGCAAACTTGTTTGGAATAAACCAAGTACAATTATTTACCACAAAGACAACTATATAATAGAAAAAATCAAAAATTTCAATCAAAACATATCATATATATCTTATCGACTTTCACAACGATGGTATAGTTTCAAAACCAAAATTGGAATTTTATGCTTAGCGCAAGTCCTCATTATCATATTTTCTGTTCATAAAAAATTAATCATGCAATAAAACTATCCTTTCTTTGATCTTCGCGATGATGGTATAAGTCTATACCTACATATTCTATGCCTAGCGCAAACCATTGTAACAATTTTTTTCCCAATTTATCAAAGATCATACAAAACATATGACTTCATTTTTTTTTACAAATTATGCTTTTCAAAAGCAAACACATTTTTATTATTTCATATCATTATGTCACCTTTGCATTTTGCAATGATGGTATAATTCTTAAGGAATTATTCACAAATTTTATCACACTTAAGAATTTATGCCTAGCAAAAATCATTTCACAATATTTCATGCATAATATTTTCATGGAAATCTGAAAGCAAACCATCATCATCATCATTTGCATCATCACATCAAAGTCTTAAGACAGTCTCTTAAGCACTCTTTTCTTTTAACAACATTTCTATCCCGGGACTAGCTTGACGACCGAGTGAGCAGCGACTCCATGAAATGGTCTATAATAGCGACAATGTCCTTTGAAATTATTGGTAGAAATCTCTTTTTATTTTTATCACATTTCATTACAACCAATAAATTTGTTACATCAGATTATTTCATTTAAAATATTTAAAGCATGACATCCAAGTTATAATATTTTCCAAAATGACATAATTACGTGAATCATCAATAAAATCATTACATCAATCAACTCAATCAATCAATCAAACATAAAAAGCATCATAAGCATCACATAAGACAAGTCATATGATCAAAAATATCTCATCTATATATATCAACAGAATATATACATCATCAAAATTGGATTGGTATGCCACAATCTGTACCTCGATATAATAAATCCTCTATCAATACAAGTATAATACAATATCAGTAGCAATGTCCCGCCCTCTAGCCTCGAGAGCCTCTAGAGCTCTCGGCCTCATCTCCTCCCTCGCCCTACGGAGGACGAGGTGGTCCCATCGCAGTATGTGTGGTACTGCGAGTCCTCATCGTCGACCGAGATGAGCTCCTCGTCAACCCTGTCCTGATAGGATCTGCTATGGCAGGTGGCACCTGTATCCTCTGGCCCTCTGGCACTGCCTGGTAGTATAGAGCCTAATAGAATGCGGTCTGAGAAACCGACCGCATCAGCTCCGGAGTTCTCACCCCTTCGCCTCATGCCCTGAGATGAGCATTCTCATCTCGTAGTTGCGACACCTCAGCCTGGTGCTGTGCACCTACATCCTGTAACATCTACACCTAAGCCCGTAGAAGATCTCTCTCTGCCAGGAGAGTAGCCATCTCGCTACTCTCTCCAATGTCCACACCCTTGCCCTTATCAGGCGATGGTGGCCTCTGTGGAGATGGGGGTCTCGCCTCCCTCCTCTCCCTCTCCCTCTGTCGTGGCCTCTCCTGTGCCTGTGGCCTCCTCTGCTCTCCTCTACCGTGACCCCGGGCTGCCTCTACCACCACATGGCGTCGCCTCCCTATCCGACGCACGACTGCGTGGATCGGTCCCTATGCCCTCGTCATCCGAGGAGGGCGGATGCCTACGTACCAGGCATCATAGCCATTGGCTACTCCTGCGTCGTCCCCATCCACTGGCTGAATGGGGGCATCATCCGCATCCTGACTCCAGAATCGCTGCATATCTGGAGCTCCGCTAACTATGGTGTTATCCCAGATAGTCCGAGAAAACTCATAATCCCTAAGAGATGGGATCCCCTGTTGTAGACCGAACTATTATAAAACTCGGTCGTAGCGGTGGAGCTCCACCTCTCCCCTCTCCATCCGCAGCCAGCAGACTCGCCTGATGCGAGCCAGCTCTTGTGCATCCTCTGCCCACCCTGGATGCTGCCTCCATGACCTCCAGGTGATTTTGTCTGGGACCAAGTCATCCAGTAGTCTCCGGGACACCGGTAGGTCGATCCGTCGCTGTGCCCCTCTCCGGAGCCACCAGTAGAAGACTCGGGGCCTCTCCCCGTCAACCCTTGTCAGTGGAAGCCCTACCGGCCTCCGCACCGCAATGTGCTCCCAGCACCAAACCTGTAGGAGCGATGTCATGACCAGACATCGCCCGCCCTTGTACACGACCCCGTAAAGGATCTTGTACAGCCGGCATAGAACAAAGCTGCCCCAAGAAAATCTATAGCCATGGTCACGCATGTCGTAGATCACATCTTCCAGCATCCATGGTACCCTGCATCCGCTCTGGTGGCACAGCAGAAGTCCACCAACCACCCCAACCAAAACTTGTGTCAGTGTAGATGCCCCAGGCATCTGGCACAGTGCCTTGATGTTCACTTCACCCTTCTCCAGGGCAAAGCTCGGGTCACCGTAGAGTCGTCCCATCGCGTGGCCCTAATTGGCCATAGGTGTGATCATCCTCCCTTGTATGGGGATTCTAAGAATCCTCCATACATCCTCTAGTGTGGGAGTCATCTCCCCTGTCGATAACCAGAAGCATGAAGAGCCCGGGTACCACCTCTCTGCTAGGGCTGTCAGTAGCCCCATATCAGTAGAAACCTGCGGCATCTCTGCCACATGCTGCAAGCTGACCTGTGCCAGTAGATCTCGCTATGCCTGGGTGAGAGCGGCCAAGTCGTCTCTCAGCCCGCCGTATTTCCACTCTCCGCTCTTTAGTAATCCTCTCTGCAAGCATAAACAATCAAAACAACAAACAATCATTAATAACAATTTTAGCAATCAATAATGCAACTTAAAGATCAAATTTTTTCAATTGATGATATCGCCCACTATTGGCCGATATCGTCCGAAATTTGAGCAAAATCGTCTCTGATTTTGTGTGTCGAAATCGTCTTTAATTTGCCGAAATCGTCCCTTTTTCGCCGATTTCACCCTTGGGCGAAATTGACGAACTTGAGACAATTTCGTCGAACTAGGGACGATTTCGTCCGGACAACGTCGACGGCCAAAAACGACCGCGATGCTCAAAATTCATCCTAAAGTTCATTTACAAAGCATGTAAATTCAAATTAAATCAATCTAAACTAAGTTTAAACCGTTACCCGTAGATCGCGGCGGACCTCTGTAGATCTGTGCGCTGTCTCTACCATTTTTGCTCCAGAGCTCTAAAAATAGTAAAATGAACAGTAACAATGAATTAGGGTTTTACCCTATTTTTCTTAATTTTATTCAAAATAATTCACAAATAATTTTGCTTTTCCGCGTTTTTACCTCAAACGTTCGATTTGGGTAAAAACACGGAGGGGGCACCATAGTAAGTCGTCGTACGATTCGACCAAGAATCGTCGCCTAAAAATGGGAATAATTTTTTGCTTTCTCGTAGATCGAGAAGAACTCATCTTTAACGCATTTTCTTCGAAAAATTTGCTAAAGCGGGGGCAAAATGTAGCACCCTAAAATTGGCGCAGTAAAATTGGAATAATTACATTCACCTTAGTAAATAAATTTAAATTCAAATTTAACCTCCCAAACCGCCCGTTAACCGTCGAGAAACCCGTTTCCTCTTTTTTTGCGCCATTTTTAGCAGTTGTTTTGATTGTTTGACGATATCATCTCCGATCAGACGATATCGCCCCAGATTTGACGATTTCATCTGGACTAGAACGTCTAGACGATTTTGTCGCAAAACTAAATTTGCATAGTTGGAATCCGTTCCAACGGGTCTCCAATCCGGGTAGAAGCGTGTCTATGCCGTTGGGACCCTTCCCCCGTTGGAGATCTCCCAAATTGGGATGATCTCCAACCTCCCAACAACTATCCTATGCCTATTTAACTCTAAAAATTTTCCTTCCCCAACCCCTAGCTGAATTTTTATGTAAATCAACTCCCTATGCGCTAAAACACTTCAAATTTGCTCTTGCACTAGTCCTATATTAATTTTATTGCAGGTACACCACTGGTTTTCAGCCGGAGCCAACACCTATCGCAGCCGACGAACCTGTCAAGATCGGAGGTGATCTCGTCAAATTCGGGACGATCTCATTCTGATGCGAGACGATTTCGACTGCAGCACACATCGAGGTAATCAGTGCCTGGAGTTTGCTCTTCTTTCTCTTTTATCTGTTATTTTATGCTATAAATTAGATTGTCTATTCAGTTTTTATACTATATTGCATCTCGGAGTTCACCCATTTTGTCTAGTTTGCATATTAAGATCATATTCTGCTATCTAAACACAGTGATTTGCATTTACTTTTGTTCTTGTATATTTTTCAATACTCATATTACTTTTTCATATAGTTTTCCCCTGTTTACAAAATAGAATTTCTTGTATTTCGCATCCTGTTTGCTGTTTTGCAGGTCTCTGATGAATTCGTCTGACGAATTCGTCAGATTGCAGACGATCCAGTCAGTTTAGATGATTTTATCAAATTGAAGGCGATCCTGTTGAATTGCGGACGATCCAGATCGCTACAAGTAATCAAAAACTTCATCGACTTCCGGATCGGGTAATCTTCATTGGCCTCCTGCAAATTCTCTCGTTTCGCTTTCTTTTTGTTTGTTGTATTCATTTAAATTGCATTTTCATGTAGTTTAAGTTAGAATCATTCGGCCAAACCTAGGATGAATGCTTAAAAATAAAACGAACTCATCTAAAACTCATTCCCAAAACCTAGGTGTGGAAACTGCCGCCAAATGTTTCCTGGTGAACCCACCATCCATCGAAAAAGCACCAAAATGCACCTCCCTTGAGAGGCGAGACCTTCGTAAAGTCCTCTCGTTCGAGGTACCGCATCATCCTTTTCCCATCCTCCTTCCGGGCGCGGATCCAATAGCCTGAAGGTAGGGATGTGAAAAATTTGGAGCGATACAGTAAGTTTTGAAGGAAATGTAATCAAATTCAATGTAATTCAGATTGTTACCGGGTATTTTATCAAGGTGAGCCTCATGACGAAGGGAAGAAAAAATATAAAAAAAGATCATATTCACTAAAATGATGGAGGTAGGAGATGATAGTATCACTGATATTGATGTGTCAAAATATGAGGGAGGAATGGGTTGATCGAGAGAGTGTAGTCAGTGCAAAGAGGGTCGAGCGCACAATGTCAATTATGCAAATACAAGGATATAGAGGGTGAGGAAAAGTATGGTAATATGGAGATGTCATCCATGGAAAGTGATGTAAGTTACAATATGGAAAAATCATAGATAAGGCCCTTAACATCATAAGTAGGAGGGATGATAAATGGTAATAAATAAGGAAAGAAATATTGGGGATTTCAATGGAAGAGTGATAGGACAATACATCACTTTGAATGTTGAATTTGAGCTCCTCAGTATGTCCTTTATCGCTTGTGTCCCAAGAGGGATATGTAAGGATGTCATCCATGATGTGTATAGTTGAATTTTGGCAACCTAACCTGGACCTATCTTCATGTGATCGACAATGCAGGTGTAGGAAATCTCTAGATCCTTGTTCATAATGACCTAGACCAAATCCTTGCCAATGAAAGCATTGGAAGTAATGCTTTGTGAAATTCGGATTTGATAGGTACTGAAGATTATCGTAAAACCTATATTTAGGTGGATTTGGCTTGAAAATGGAGGTTGATGTATTCAATCCTCCATAAAAAAATTTGGTGGAGTGGGAGGGTAGACTGAAAGGGATGACGAATTTGATGGTGAGAGGTACATTGTGGGGGTGACAAAAATCGTGGATAGACTAGAAGTTGGGAGGAGAGATGCGAGCGTTATGTATGTTGTATTCTCCCAAACTTGGAGTGGTCATGAGTATAGAAATATGAGGTATCTCATAAAATTCTTGGTTGGGTGATGATTCATGATGTGGTGATATAGAGGATGATGGTTGTGTCTTAGATGGAAAGGAAATGCTAATATGAGGGGCAATGAATTATGGATATTTGTGAGGTGACAATGAGGATGAGGGTTGTAATTCGAGAGTAGATGGAATGGAATAAGATGATAAAGTAGATAATGAGACCTAATTTTGTTGGGCCACAAGGCCAATAACTCATTTCTCCCATGAATGACACTAACAAAGTATCCAAAATAATATGAGTATTGTTGGACATTTTGAGTGATAATTTGTCATTGATGTCAAGAGTGAGGGGTCATTGATGTCAAGCTTTCAACACTAGTCAGTGGCGGTTTTAGTCGACAACATCAGTTTTCGGTTCTCCAATAAATGCAAAAGGATAATTTGATTTCAGTTTCAAGACCCGATTCTAGGAAGTTAGATTTGGTCCAAAGTGCAAAAAGAAGCCCAAGTGAATAATATTATAATATTATTTTATAATATTATACAAAGGAAGTTTAAAATTAATTATAAACTAATTTATTAGTTAATTTACTTAACTTATAAAGTTATTTAAATTAATTATTAATTAATTTAATTATTAATTATAAATTAATTTAAGCTAATGTTAAATAACCCTACGGTGGGTTATTAAAATTAAAATTCGAAATTCAATTTCAAATGACAAATTATCGATGTGAGGGGAAGTTTAAAAATGTGTATATAAGGGGGAACTCCCACTTTACCAAACCTTACCATGCATTTGAAATAAATTGCGAGCCTTATAATTTGCACTACGTCCAAGGAAGAAAAAGCATGCGAAATTTGTGGAAAGTTAAACAACGGAGGAGGCATAAGAGAAGGGACTCTTCCTTCCTTCACATGGGCATTAGTAGCTCATGCAGTGGGCTCCCAAGCACTAAGGTGCTTAGGCTAGAGGAGACAGTGTATTGAATCTCACCGAATCCCCTTGTTGGGGAAGAAAGAGGTATGCTTTAATATTTGTCGCAAAAAATTTCGGGAATATAGTTTGGGCATTTAAAAATTAATTTTTGCATATTTTTATTGGTTCTAAGGTTGCAAAGGGAGTTATAAGGGTTTTGCAAAATTAAAGTTTTAATTTTATTTTCTCAAATATTTTGAAAGGATTGTAAGGTGTTTGGTTGATATTTTATGGTGTTGGATATTATTTTAAGTTGGAGTTTATAAGGTGTATCAAAGAAATTATCTTTATGTTTGTTATTTTTAAAAGGGAGCAATAAGGCATAAATTGAGTTGTGATTATTTTGTGTCTAAGGGAATATTTTTGAGAAAGTATTGAAGTGATATTGTTGTGTTTAATGATTGAAATTTGAAAGAAAGAAATTGTGATTAAGACAAGTTTTTCCAAAGGCACTTTTACATCCAACAAAAGGTATGGGCATATTATTCCTAGTGAGTGATTGTTGAAAGTTGTGTATGAAAATTTGGAGTGAAAAGGATTGTTTGGTTAGCATTGTTGAGAGTGTTTTGATTTAATGCTTCAAAGTTTTCTGGAATAAAAAAGTTGTTGATAAAACCTTTTTTTATAAGCATTGTTGTTGAAGTGATTAAGTTGAGTGAAGAACTTGAACTAGGGTTTTGAAAGAACATGAGTATCATTGTTATGTGAGAATTTATTGATAAGCATTATTGGAAACTTTGAGTGATTGTTCATGTGATTGGACTTGGGTTTGTGAATCATATTGAGTATCTAACAATTATATATATATATTTCTAAGAGGGTGATTGAAAGTGATTGAGCATTATGATGAATGAGAAGCATATTGAGTCTCTAACAATTCTCTTTATGTTTCTATGAGATTGGACAAGTTCTAGTGTGATATTGTTTGGCAAAATTAAGGTAAGTCTTAGAGAAGACTTGTGGACAAATTTATGTGAGCTTTTGTGGAAGCTTACAATACGGATTGAGGACAAATTTGAGGATAGAGTTTGGTATATATTTGAGGATAGGTTTGTGCCAGATCAGAGACAAATATTGAGGATATATTTGAGGATAGAGTTTGGTACAAATTTGAGGACAAGTTTATGCCATATCAAAGACAAATATTTTGGACATATTTGTGCTAGACCGAAGGACTGTGTTTAGTGTAGATTTGAGACAGAGCTTTGGAGGTGATAGATTATATAAGGCAACAGTCTCTAGTGAATAAAGATCCATTAGCTAGGATAGTGAGGATAGGTGTCTTCAATGGATAGAGATCCATTAGCCAGAGTAGTAGGGACAACAGTTCTAGAAGATCATCAACCAGAGCAGAAGGAAAAGGAGTTCTCCTATGGATAGAGATCCACAAACTTGATTAAGGGATTGGTGTCTCCTTTGGACAAATGTCCATAAACATTGTAGAGAAAGGATTCCCAAGAAAATTTATTTGAAAATAATTTATAAGAAATATTTTCTCCTTGGAGTAGCCCACATTGGGTGAACCACGTAAAATCATGTCTCTCATGTGTGTGATGCTTTGTGTGATGTTTACTGCTTTAATATTGTTGATGTTATCATTTGTATTAAAAGGTAAAATTTTTTATCTTATACTATTCACCCCCCCTCTTAGTATAAGCACATGTTCTTCAATTGGTATTAGAGCGGGTCTCTCCATGAAAAGACTAACAGCTTGGAGGAGGATCCATCAAAAATACACATGACTTTAGAAAATGAAGAAGATACCATTTTTGATATAAAAGATAAATTCTTTGATGCTCTCAGAAAATTAGAAAGAATTAGAGAAACAAATTCAAGCTTGAAGGAATAAATTCAAGAGGAAGAAGCAAGAATAAAACTTCTACAAAATCTCACAATAGTCAATATATAGGTATAAGAAGGAATGAAAATTGAGCAGGATATGCCAGATATGTTAAGAGCAAGAGAAATAGAATATGAAATATTGGAAGCAAAAATTGTTTATCTAAGAAATGAAGTTGAAAAGACCAAGGTACTACAAGATGTAGAGGATGAGAAACCAAAAAGGGAATCAAGTCTTCAAGAAGCAAAAACCTCAAACAAGGATAAGCAAGCAAAGGATATCAAAAAGGAAGAAAGCAAAGAAGAACCTTGGATTAGAGTTAATCACAAGAGGAGGAGTACTCCATCATAATATCAAGGGTATCCAAATAGGTTACATAATTTCTTCCATGGTCATTGCTTTTCTTGTAACAAATATGGTCATAGAGCTGTACACTGTATTGGTCATGCAAGAAATAATGTCAATAGAAATTTCAATTATTTTGTACCTCTTATGGATAATTGTATGATATGTGACAAATGCAATAATTTTGGACACAAGGCTAGATGGTGTAAAATGATACTTCCTGAGTCTAGTAAAAGAAAAACAAATTCAACAACTAGGAAAGATGAAAGGGAAAATGTAAAGGCTAGATTGATGTTAGTTCAAATAGCCCTTCATGCTCCAGATAAAGAAGAACAATGGTATCTTGATAGTGGTTGCTCTAGTCACATGACAGGAGATAAAGAAAAATTAATTGTATTAAAATAAACCAATAGAGAATTAGTAAGTTTTGGTGATAATGGGTCAACAAGGATTGATGGAAGAGGAACTCTGAGTTTAGATAATGGAAAAACAAGAATAGAAAATGTGTTGTATGTTAAGGGGTTAAAACATATTTTGTTAAGTGTAAAGCAACTTTGTGATCAAGGGCATATGGTTATATTCCACCCAGATAGATGTGAGATAAGAAAATTAGAAACTGGAAAACTCATTACCAATGCAAGAAGAACACCAAATAATATATACATGCTTAGTGAGATCAAAGGGGAAAAGTTCTTTCTATCATAATAAGATGAGATTTGGTTGTGGCATAGAATATTGGGTCACTTGAATTTTGACAACATAGTCAACATAAGCAATAAGCAGGCTGTTAGAGATTTACCCAAAATAAAAAGGCCATAAAATACAATTTGTATACCTTTTCAACATGGAAAGCAAACTAGAACAAGATTTAAGTAAAAATGATATATTTCATCTGAGCCATTGAGTCTAATACATACTGATCTATGTGGTCCTACCAGAACAAAAAGTATTTAGGGTGAGAACTAATTTATATTGTTTATATATGATTACTCCAAAATGGTTTGGGTAGCTTTCCTGAAAGATAAGTCAGATGCTTTTGATAAAATTCAAAGCATTTAAGGAACTGGTTGAAAATGAAACCGTCAAAAGGATTAAGTGTTCAGATAGAAAAAAACAAGACTTGGGAACTTGTCCCATGACCAAAGAACAAGAATGTGATTGGCACAAAATGGGTATTCAAAAATAAGCTAAATGAATATGGACAAGTAGTAAGGAACAAAGCAAGATTAGTATGCAAAGGCTATGCACAGGCAGAGGGAATTTATTTTGATGAGACATTTGATCTAGTTACCATAAGAATATTTTTAGCCTTCTCAAGTTTTAAAAACTTCAAAGTATATCAGATGGATGTTAAGTCAACATTTCTAAATGGTGTTCTAGAAGAAGTGTACATTGAATAACTAGAGGGATTCATGTTAACAGATAAACCAGATCATGTATGCATATTGAAAAAGGCACTGTATGGTCTAAAGCAAGCTCTTAGAGCATGGTACTAAAGACTGGATAAGTATCTTTAGGAATAGGCATTTAGAAAAGGAATAGAAGACAAAAAATTATATATTAAAAATGAAGAGAATAATCTACTAATTGTGGTTGTTTATGTTGATGACATAATTTTTAGGGGAAACAATGATAAGATGTGTAAAGAATTTTCTAAGAACATGCAAAATGAATTTGATATGTCTATGCTTGGTGAGTTGTCTTTCTTTCTTGGACTTTAGATTTCACAATCAGATAAAGGGTTATTTCTCTCATAAACCAAGTTTAAAAAAGAAATGTTAAATACATTTAGGTTAGAAGATTGCAAACTGGTAAGTACCCCCATGGTCACAGGATGCAAGTTAAGTAAGGATGATGAATTATGGTGTTGGATATTATTTTAAGTTGGAGTTAAGTAAGGATGATGAATTGTACAAAGGAATTTTAAAATTAATTATAAATTAATTATAAATTAATTTATTAGTTAATTTACTTAACTTATAAAGTTATTTAAATTAATTATTAATTAATTTAATTATTAATTATAAATTAATTTAAGCTAATGTTAAATAACCCTAAGGTGGGTTATTAAAATTAAAATTCAAAATTCAATTTCGAATGACACAGTAACAATGTGCGGAGAAGTTTAAAAATGTGTATATAAGGGGGAACTCCCACTTTACCAAACCTTACCATGCATTTGAAATAAATTGCAAGCCTTATAATTTGCACTGCATCCAAGGAAGAAAGAGCGTGCGAAATTTATGGAAAGTTAAATGACAGAGGAGGCATAAGAGAAGGGACTCTTCCTTCCTTCATGTGGGTATTAGTAGCCCATGCGGTGGGCTCCCAAGCGCTAAGGTGCTTATCCTAGAGGAGATGGTGGATCGAATCTCACTGAATCCCCTTGTTGAGGAAGAAAGAGGTATGCTTTAATATTTGTCGCCAAAAATTTTGGGAATATAGTTTGGGCATTTAAAAATTAAATTTTGCATATTTTTATTGGTTCTAAGGTTGGAAAGGGAGTTATAAGGGTTCTGCAAAATTAAATTTTTAATGTTATTTGCTCAAATATTTTGAAAGGATTGTAAGGTGTTTGGTTGATATTTTATGGTGTTGGATATTATTTTAAGTTGGAGGTTATAAGGTTTATCAAAGAAATTATCTTTAAGTATGTTATGATGAGTGTTATTTTTAAAAGGGAGCAATAAGGCATAAATTGAGTTGTGATTATTTTGTGTCTAAGGGAATATTTTTGAGAAAGTATTGAAGTGATATTGTTGTGTTTAACCATTGAAATTTGAAAGAAGGAAATTGTGATTAAGACAGGTTTTCCAAAGGCACTTTTACATCCAACAAAAGGTATGGGCATATTCTTCCTAGTGAGTGATTGTTGAAAGTTGTGTATGAAAATTTGGAGTGAAAATGATTGTTTTGTTAGCATTGTTGAGAGTGTTTTGATTTAATGCTTCAAGGTTTTCTGGAATAAAAAGAGTTGTTGATAAAACCTTGTTTTATAAGCAATGTTGTTGAAGTGATTAAGTTGAGTGAAGAACTTGAAATAGGGTTTGGAAAGAACATGAGCATCATTGTTATGTGAGAATTTATTGATAAGTATTTTTGGAAACTTTGAGTGATTGTTCATGTGATTGGCCTAGGGTTTGTGAATCATATTGAGTATCTAAAAATTCTCTATATGTTTCTAAGAGGGTGATTGAAAGTGATTGAGCATTGTGATGAATGAGAAGCATATTGAGTCTCTAAAAATTCTCTTTATGTTTCTATGAGATTGGACAAGTTCTAGTGTGATATTTTTGGGCAGATTTGAGGTAAGTCTTAGAGAAGACTTGTGGACAGATTTATGTGAGCTTTTATGGAAGCTTACAATACAGATCGAGGATAAATTTGAAGATAGAGTTTGGTACAGATTTTAGGACAGGTTTGTGCTAGATCAGAGACATAGATTGAGGACATATTTTAGGACAAAGCTTGGTACAAATTTGAGGATAGGTTTGTGCCAAATCAAAGATAAATATTGAGGATAAATTTGTGCTAGACCGAAGGACTATGTTTAGTGCATATTTGAGATAGAGCTTTTGAGGTGATAGAGATGAAAGTCTCTAATGGATAGATATCGATTATCCAAGGTAGTGAGGACATGTGTCTTTAGTGGATAGAGATCCATTAGCCAGAGCAGTAGGGGCAACAATTCTTCTAGAAGATCATCAGCTAGAGCAGAGGGGAAAGGAGTTCTCTTGTGGATAGAGATCCACAAAATTTATTAGGGGATTGGTTTCTCCTTTAGATAGAGATTCATAAATATTGTAGGGAAAATATTCCCAAGAAAATTTATTTGAGAAAAATTTATAAGAAATATTTTCTCCGTGGAGTAGCCCACATTGGGTGAACCACGTAAAATCATGTTTCTCATGTGTGTGATTATTTCTATGATGTTTACTACTTTAATATTACTGATGTTATCATTTGGATTAAAAGGCAAAAAGTTTTATCTTATACTGTTCACTCCCCCCTCTCAATATAAGCACATGTTCTTCAAGTATTCTAAGGGGATTGTGATGAAGATAGGAACAACAACCTACATGGGTGTCAATGAGTGTGGGGTGAATCCAAAACTATTGGTGTATGAAGAGGAGGGATGATTAGAGCAATCAAGATGAGAGTGTTTGGTATAGTGGTGATAGTTGCAAGAGGTTGTAACCTGAGCGAAGTGGAGTAAGAATATGGGATGGAGTGTTGTTGAAAGGACAAAAATGTGGGTGAATTTAATGATTGATAAGAGGTGGTCAACGAGGATGTCAAATTTGGAGAAAAAGGGTTTGCTAATGTGTGGAAAAATTAAGGGGTGAAATAAAGGATAGGTAAAATAGGTGATGAGTATTGATCAAGGAATGATGCGGGTGAGGGGTTCGGCTCGACATGATGAATGGAAATAGGTGTGAATTGAGAAGAATGAATGGTGAAGTGAATGGTAGAGTGACCATGTTACAAAACTAAAAGGGGTCATCATCTACCTTAATTTTGTGGACTTGACCATCATGAAGGTATTTTAGGCAGTGATAAAGTGTGTAAAGAACATATTGCATACCCCTAATCCATGGGTGCCCCAAGAGGATATTGTACTACATCTCACCTTCGATGATATGACATAGAGTTGGTATTGTCTTAGCTCAAAATTTAACTGGGAGGACAATAGATCCAATTGTTTTGTGCATCAAGCCATAGAATGCTTGCAAATTGAAAGTGGGAAGAGTGAGGTGAGTAGGTGGAATGTGGATATGGCAGAGGGCCACTACGAATATGATACTTAGAATATTTGATGTTAATCAAGACACGCTTATAAGTAATATTATTAATACTAGCCATAATGTGAAGGGGAGGATCGATGCCTTCTCATTCAAGTATAGTAATATCTTGGTCATAAAAGATAATGAAGCATTGCATGCATATTTCCATGTTGCCCATGAACTGTACGAAGGTATTGGTATCATCTGTTTCCATATATATTGATCGTAGAATTTTATTTAGAACTTCACAATGAGGCTATAATTGCTATAATAGATCATAGATGGATAGCTTTGCAGGAGCTATGCGGAGTTGGTGTGTGAGGCTACTATAAACCGTGATAACATGAGGGGATATAGGTGGTGGATTGGCCTATGTGGATCTTATATATGCAGTTGGGGTAATGGTAGGCTAATATTCTAGTTGATTGAGGTGTGTAGGGTAGAATTGATTGCATGTAGTGACATGAACTATATCCACGAGATCCTTCTATGAGGAATCATTGTTGATCTAGTTAACCTATCATGGTGCAGGTTGAAAGGTAGAGGTATGCTGGGGTTGTTCGTGGTATGGAAAAAGTGTGTTATAGATCCTAAAATTTTGGTTTCATGGGGCCAATGGATTATCAATGTGGATGATCCCATTGTTTATAAGGTCTTGTACCAAACTACAAAATTGATGATAGTTTTGGATATCATGCCCACGTTGTATATGATACTTGCAAAAAGCATTCTCATTGAAGTCATTTGGATTTTGGTGCATATGATCTTTTGGCCTTATGTCTGGTAAGGAAATTTGTCTAATTTCATACAACCTTTGAAATATGGTTCGTAAAGGGTCAGACAAGGAAGTCCAATTGCACTGTGGGTGTTGTGGACATAACTATCGATTTTGGTGTTGATTTGGAGGAGCAAAGGATGAAAATTCTAATTGTTGACTTCCCTATCGATAGAGTTGTGAATGTTGTGAGGGTAATATGGAAATTCAGCCAATCACAACATGATTGGTTTGAGATGGCCGTGAAGGATTTTGATTTGGGGTGCATTTTCCAAAGCCGACATTTGGATTGTAATCCACTTTTTTGCAAAGGGTGACTTCACCCTTCTACACCTTGATATTTTCAATGATTTTGGCTTGAGAAATGACATCCTTGAAGGAGTGATGCTGCTATATCTAGAGTGTGGTGGAGATTTTTTTGGCACAAATTTTGATAAAAATATTGACCAACTATGTGGATGGAATGGGAAATATGAGATCATGAATGATACCATACCACCTAGCAACATATTCATTGACAAGCTCATTGTCAAATTGTCATAGACTGTAGAGGTCTGGGAGTGATGTTTTCCTTTTGATGTTAATGGAGAAGTGTTCTAAAAAATTATTGACCAACTGCTCAAAAGTAGGCAAATTGTGCTTCAACAAATTATTGAACTAGTCAAGAGCTTAGCCACCAAGGGATAGAGGAAATGTGCAAAGCATAAGTGCATCACTACCCTGAAGCATATGGCAGGCATATCGATAAGTGCATAGATGTTCCCGAGGATCCTCTTTACCCTTGAATTTGTTGAATTTATGTATTTTATACTTTCAAGGGTATTTATGGAGGGCCACAAATAGATGGATAAGATCATTGCAGATTTGACTATATGTGGGATTCTGTAGCCCATAGACACTAGTCCATAATTTGAGAGCCTTGAGTTGTTCCCTCATGAGCTGCATTTTAGTGGAGGGTATTGATGATGTAGATGCAGAAAGAGAGGATTATACTTTAGCAAGTGGCATAGGCAAGTAATTATAGACACCTATGGAATGATGTGAGAATGATTCTAATTTTTTTTAGCTGATGGTTGTGTGGAGAATGAAGCAAAATTTTATTTTGATGATGCAGAAGGGACTTATTGTTATTGTTGGAGATGTTGCTACAATTGATGTTGTTGTTATTGTTGTTGAAACTATTGTAGTTGTTATTGTTGGTGCAACTGTTGTTGTTGCTGCTATTGTTGATGTAGTAATTTTTTTTGAAATTATTGTGGGTCAAGTTTCTCTTGATGAAGCAGGTATTGATAGTATGAGTGTGTTTGAGGTTGTTTTTGGTGAAGCGATTATTGAGATGATGAATATGGTGGTTCGATATTGTGATATGTAGGTGGTTGTGATTGGGATAGGACTTGTGGAGACTATCAACCACAATAATAGATAGGAGGATGATACGAATGTTGAGAATGATCTTGATTAACCTATGGACTAGGTGTTTGCATTGATAACTATTGATAAGTGGATGGCCACTCATACTAAGAGGTATGCATGGGGTGAAAAGGAAATGTAGTAGGGAAAGTGGAAGTTCACAAAGGAGGTTATGTGCAAAAGGTAGGTGGTTTCTCGCCTAGCATAAATATGGGACTTGACAACAATGGTATAGAAGGATTTACCTATGCAGGTATCGAGAGGTACTATTGCCATATATTTGTAGAAGATAATAGTGTGGAAGAGGGTATATGTAGGTGTGAAGGACCTTGTAAATTTTGGAAAGATTTGGGCATATGAATATTACCCACGATAAAAAAGAATTGTGTATTGATGTGAGACACTCCTTGAAGTGGGGTGTGAGAGGACAACTAACCCATGTTAAAAAAAAATTCTTTGGGGGGTGGGTTGGTGGAATATAATTAAGTAGGTGGTATTGATGAGATGGAGCTAGAAGGTGGCTGTAAGAAAGGATTTGTAGAGTGGCCTAAAGTAGTGATCGTAGAGTGTGGAAAAGGTACAGTTTATGGAGAAGCTCCTTGAGCATCAGGTGGAGTGGGGGTAGAAAATATTTTGGCTACCATTTGAGCATGGGATTGAGCATCTATATAGGTAGGTAAGAGGTTTCCCTCACCATATAATAGATGTTTTTATGACTATTGGAAAAATGGATGCGGAGAATGAGTGGAGGATGGAGAATAATCCTCATGGAAGGTGACTTTAGGCTAAAAGTCACCAGGTGCAAAATAGATGATGCCCAAAAAGGTATCTAGATTGCACATCAACTCGATATAAGATGAAGAGGATAAAGTATCAAGTAGAGTTTGAATTATTCAAAGAGTGACATTAGGCATGAGATATTGGGCGTGAATCGATTGCACTTGTTCTCGAGTGTGGGATCTAGAACTTGAAGCAACGAGAGTGCCAAGTTCTAGAGTGGATATCTCATATTGAGAAGGGTTTGCATGAGTGACCTCCATAGCAAGGTAAGCTTACTCTCAAGCTTGGATACGGGTAACCACTACCATAAATGGGGGAGAAAATAGGCTAAAAACACTTGTTTCTACTAAATTTGAGGTGGGGAAGTAACTAGGATGATGTTTTGGAAGTAACCAAACCTTTATGTGAAACAAAAGTCTAGGTTGCTGGGTAGGGTGTGACTGAACTAGGTTGTAGGGTGCCTAGTGAGTATGTCTAAAATTGATGACAAAAATAGAAAAGTGCTAGAACTATGTCTAGGTATGTGAAAAACTATTTTTGTGGGTTTTGGAGCCTGTTTTTATGTGTTTTATGAGAGAAATCCAATTAATAACAAGATAAAAATAAAAAAAACTTAAATTTTGTAAAGTGTGCTTTGGTGTTGGAATATCTTTAAAACTGAAATGAGAGAAGGTGTGATGAATGTATCATAAAAGGTGTATTTTGTGGACAATCTCCTCTTATGCCCAAAGGTATGCAAGGGGTAACTGTATTGTATGCAAAACAGAAAAATGGTGTCTAAATGGAGGTAATGGCTTGAAAATCCTAAAGCAAGTAAGATGCACCAAAATGCAAAATTCTCTATAGAAAGAGGCGAAAATGTCTAAGACCTACTACTAGAATACCCATGCTTTCACTTCACCCTTGGGCAGGCTTAGTCAAGAACATTAGTTGCACACTCACTAATTAAAATGAAGCCTTGCGAGAAAGGGCATATAATCCTAACATACCCTGAGGATCTTTCAAGAGTTGGGGATTTTTTGGTGATGAAATCTAGAAAACCACTCATGGGAGCCACTAAGGTGTGTAGGGGGTGAGGTGATGGAAGGAGATGAAAGCCAATGCCACTAGTCTTGAGTGGGCATTGATGATGAAATACAACCTTGCTACTGTTTAAGCTGATCGTGAAGTGTGTGTGTTCTAATATAAGAAAATAGGAAATGCCTTTTTGAGAAAGAAAAGAAATACAACCAAGAATGATGCAACCTTTTTCGTCAAATTTTATTTTGTTTTGAAAAGTAAAATGCACTCTGAAAATAAATAGAAAATGCAACAAATTATGCATAGTGAGCTTTGTAACACTAGGTATATTAACAAAATATAAACAATATGATCTATAATACCTTAGAATTTTGCTCTTTCTAAACTAAATAAGAAGGTTTTATAGATTTTACCTAAAGTCCTTTTGGATGGATTTTAGAGATTCAAATGTGCTTCTATTTCGGTCGTTGGGTGGCTATTGATTGATTTGGATCACACCCTACCTAGAGACTATGGTAAAAGTATGATTTCAGATTGGATATGAGCTTTGGGATAGTAAATTTTTCTATAGATAAGCACCTGCAACCACATATAACAATATATTACCTTTTATGGATAAAATAAGTGCCTAAGAAAACCAAGTATGAAATAAAAATAATTTTTCAAAGGTAGCGTGGTGTCGAGTTTTGTAAACACTCTTACAAGGTGGTATGGTACCAAATTTTGCAAGAGTTCAAGAGATAGCAATTTTGCAAGGTGGTGTAGTGTCAAATTTTGCAAACAGTTTTTTTGGTAAGTTAATAATTTTCATTAAGGGGGCATTTGAAAGGCACCCCAACACCTTAGAACAACACAAAAGAAAGGGATGCAGGGAGAAACAAAAATGCATCCTAGGGAAGTAGAAAAGAGAAGAGGATGCGAGAAAAGTCCAAAATGCATCCTTAGAGGAACAGGAAAAGACAAAGACTAACAAAGAAAGACCAAAAGGAGAGGAAACCCCAAAGGGTCAACAACAGTAGCAGGGAAGGCAATTACTCCATGGTAGGTGCTTCAGAAGTTTCCTATTCACCTTCCTTGGTTTCATCCTTGGGAACTTCCTTGAAGACTTCCTTTACGATTTCAACGATATCATCCTCCTTTGCTTCGAATTTTCCAGTAGTAGCAAAACTCGTAGGGGCTTCCTCATTGAAGGTGTCACAGAAAAACAACAAAATTAAGAACATTTCTCCACTCTTTCAATTGCAATGTCTTTCCCCATAGCATTCCAGGTGGTATCCAGATGGGCAATGGTAGCAGACATGGTTTGGATTACTAATTTCTGTAGATATTTTTCAATGGGGTCATTGGGGTCATCCTCACCCTCTTCCTTAACCTTCTCAGGGCTCTGAGAAACTTTTTTCTTGATCCACTGGGAACTCCTTGTGGGAGTAAATTCCACCTTAACCTTTTTCTTAGCACTGAGAGAGCCCTGGCATTTAACTTCCTTGCCCTTTCTTTTGGTACCTCTCATCTTAGAGGGAGGTGTAGAGGAAGTGTCTTCCTCAGTGTTTTCCTGAATGGGAATATTTCCTTTAGGAAATTTTTGCAGTAGATAAGCATAAAGGACCTTGAACATGCCCTGATGAGAAGGCCAAGCTTCCTCCTTCTTGGCCTGGGTAGAATTTATAGTGTAATCCATGGACAAATACAAGAATTCTAGAATATTGAGAAATTTTGCATCTCTAAAATGATTCACAAAAGAAAGGTGGAAACTACAAAGTTGTGACTCAAGATCATCAATAGTAATGTATTGCATTACTGGCTTCATTACCTCCTTCCATGGTGTAGGCAGATCCTTGTGAAATAAACCCTTCTTGATAAGCTTCCTGATTGGTGATGAAGGTTTGAACTGGTTAATTTCCACTTCCCAGTTGTGTTTGTTCCTTCTCACAGTGCGGCCAACAACAAGTTGTCCTGTTAGTTCTGTGAGAAGCTCTACGTTCACCAAGAAATAAACTCCGTGAATGATGACAACTCCATCTTCCCATGTTGAAGCAAAATCCATACTGGCATCCCAATCAGTCCCAAAAAACATCTTGAAAAAAGGAACTAATCCTCTATCATTGAGGATAGCTTCGGCTATGGGCTCGATGGCATAGGTGTTAGGCTCAACAAAACACATCTTGATGACTCTCAGAAGAAGGGAACTAGGGTTTTCAAAAATGGAACTGAGGATACGAGGAAGAGCAGGAGAAGACCAGAATAGAATCTTAGCAGAGCTTATAAAGCACCAAAGCTTTAGTGAACATTTCAAAAAACTTTTTGCAAGACTTCTCACACAAGATCTTCATCTAGGGAAGCTAAAAAACTAGACATAACCAATCAAGAGGTTACAGATTCTATAAAGGAAGATTTTTTGATAGGTAGGATCAACGATGAAAATAGAAATATGTGCTGAGATATGGAAAATTTGACAAATAAGGATGCCTAGGAATCTAAATGTAGAAAAATCAAAGGTAAATTCAAAAGTCCAAGGATTTGAAAAGTGCGACCGAGCAAGGAATGAAATAAATATTGGAACCATGTGAATGGGACATAGAATAAGTAAGGGTCGCGAGCAGGTAGAAGTGGTACACGTGGAAGAACAACCCAAGATCATGTAAAAATATGGAGGAAAAATCATTTGGCACAAAAAATTTTAAATCCCAAGTAAAAGCTAGCGGAAAAAAGGTGGTGGCATGAGTGATGAATATGGGGAATAAGTACCGCTTGGTGGAAAAATGGGAAGGAAATGTTTCCAAGATGAGGCTCCAAAAATGGGAAAACCTAGGGAAGATAAATTTCTTAATGGAGAAGACTTTGGTAATGAAAATTATTTTGACAACTGCAATGTAGAAGACATGAGGGCCAATGGTATTACTTCTCCTTAGAGTCGAGGGCCAAATAAGATGTAGGTCACATGTGGAGTGATGATAATTCATTTTGCTAAGTGAGATTTAAATCCAACCTGGCAAGTTCACTGACATCACGGGGAAGAGTGTCCGTCCAGGTCAGCATCCCTGGGACAAAGGCACCAATATTGGCCAGCTTGTCAGCGACAACATTAGCTTCCCTGAAGGCATGTTGAACTATGATTTCCTGTTGGTGTGATAGAATTTTCTTGGCTTCCTCGATTAGATTCCTGATTTTCCAACCTGGTGATTTGGAATTTTTTAGGTAGTTGATAATATTCAAAGAATCTCCTTCGATGATGACTTTTCCTAGGACCTATTTTGAATTGTAATCCTCTCCATAGTGCCCTTGCTTTAGAAAAATGATTGGATTGATCCCCTAAAGGTTCTGTAAAGGCAAAAATGGAATTTCCTTGATGATATTTGAGAATACCCCCAACGCTAGCTCTTCCTAGATTTCCTTTAGCAACTCCATCAAAATTGAGTTTGACCCACCCCAAAGGAGGGGGATTCCATTTGATGTTGGCTCTGGAACTTTGAGGAATGGCAGGATGAATATTATCCAAGGAAATGTTAAAGGATTGGAGTAAGGAAGCTTCAAAAAAGGGAATAGGTGAAGAATCAAAAGGGGCAATCAAAGATTTTTCCTTAGAAAAAAGGATAATTCTATTAGAAATAAATTCAAAATCCCTAGCTTCCTTAGAAAAAATGTGCCTATTGCGCTCAAGCCAAATCTACCATAAATAGTGATGAAGGCAAAAACTCCAGAAGCCTTTGAGAAAAGGATTTTTAAAAGGGTTAGGCCACTAGGTAAAAAGGTCAACAATAGAAGAAGGATAAGCCCAACTGATATTGAATTTTAGGAAGAGATTATTGAGGATGGACCTGGAGTAGAGGTAAAAATGAAAGAGGTGGGCCATGGATTCCCAATTAGCAAGGCAAAGGAAGCATCTATTAGGGAGGGGAATGCCACATTTAATAAGATTTTCAATAGAGAGGATTTTATCTTGAATGGCTATCCATGAGAAAAAGCAACCTTTGGATTCAAATGTTTAAGCCACACTAGATTGAAGGGAATAAACACCTCTACAGGAGATAAGGATAAAATATAAGCATATTTGATAGAAAAATCTCCTGAGTTGGTGGGCTCCCAAATAGGATGGTCGCAAGAGGCCTCAGAAGGGATAGGGAAGGAAGATAAAAAGGCTTCAAGTGAAGATATTTATGTTTCCATATTAGGATGATGGATCCTTTTCCAAGATCTGGTCCCATTGGAAGTGGATAGGAAGTCAACAACTTTGGTGCCAAAAAGAGGATCAGTAAACTCTTTAAGCAATCTGAATCCTGGGACTTGAAGAAGTGGGCGATCACCTAACCACCTATCTTCCCAAAAGTGCATGGATTTCCCATCACTAACCTGCCACCTTAAGCCTTTTTTTTGGGTGGTTCTTTTTTGCCAAATTGGCTTTGGGTTTTTTTTCTGTTGGCTTTCCCGGCCCCACACTACTTTTTTTAGAAGTTGTCTCATAGAGCAAATGGATTTCCAAAAGGTGGATGCATAAGGGGGGATTTATCCATATAAAAAATCAAAATTTTGGAGGTATTTCCTTCTTGTGATTTTGACCCATTCTACATGATCTCCTGAAATTAAACGCCATGCTTGTTTGGCAAGAAGAGCAGAATTTAACATGTGTATTCTTCTAAGTCCTATTCCCCCTTGATCCTTAGGCTTGCAAACTTTTTCCCAAGCAACCAGATGGAATCTATTTTTATTTTCAGCTCCTGTCTAGAGGAAATGCTTTTGGATCTGTTCAATTTTATGGTAAACTTTAGCAGGTGCTTTGAAAATTGAAAGGAAGTAAACAGGAATACTTTGTAAGTAGGCCATGGTCATGATAGCTTTTCCAGCCTGGGATAATAAATTACCTTTCCAAACGGAAAGCTTTTTTTGAAATATTTCGATGACATTGTCCCATAGGTGTTCATTGGCATTGCCCACAAAAAAAGGTAGGCTTAGATAAGTGGCAAGTAAGGAGGAAATGGCACACCCAAGGATGTTGGTAATCTTAATTTGTCTTCTCAAAGGAGTGTTAAGAAAATATAATTTGTTTTTCTGAAAATTGACTTTTTACCCAGTGGCCTCCTCATAAAGAAGAAGGATATGCTTAATGACTTTAGCTTTGACCACTGAAGCAAAGGTGGAAATAAGAGTATCATAAATGAATTGTTGATGAGTGATAGGTGTAGTTTGGGATGTAACATTGATACCAGTAATAAGACTAGATTATCTAGTTGTATGAATGGATCTCCCAAGGGCTTCAATGGTAATGATGAAGAGGAGAGGGGAAAGGGGGTCTCCTTATCTCAATCCTTTGTTGCTAGTGAAATAAACTGCTGGTGAACCATTTATTAAAATAGAAAACCAAGCAGAAGAAATGCACCCTCTAATTAAATTGATCCAATCTTGATGAAATCCAAATTTGGATAGAACTGCCAGAAGGAACTCCCAGTTTAGCCTGTCATAAGATTTATTCATATCTAATTTTAGGAGGAAAGCAACTTTTTTGGTGAAGGAAGTTGAGTTAAGGGATTCATGAGCAGAGATAATACCATCAAGGATGGATCTTCCCTAGAAAAAACTTTCTTGACAATGGTTAATAATTATAGGCATGACATATCTCATTCTATTAGCTAAGGCCTTGGTTAGAAGTTTGTAAACTATGTTGTAGATACTAATTGATCATAAATCATTGAAATATTTGGCATTGGGAATTTTTAGAATGAGGGCAATAAAAGTGGAGTTAAAACTGCGAGGAATAACTTTAGAATTCTGAAATTCCTTGATGTCTTCGCCAAAGTTGACAGCTGGTAGATATTCAAGTAATTACATGAAATGAGAAATACCCTCAACTCTAATCTCCTTTACGTCAAAAGTAACTCTTCCATCCTAGCAAAGAATTTCCTTAATTATGTTATTGCTTCTGTTCCTCATTGTAGAAACATGAAAAAACTTTGTATTGGAGTCTCCTTCCTTAAGCCAAATGGCTCAAGATTTTTGCCTCCAAAATGTTTCTTCACACTGAAGGATATTATGATACTGGGATAGGAGATCCCTTTCCTCTCTTCTTTGTTCAACAATACAGTATTGGCTTTCCTGAATGTCTTTCTCAATGGTAGCAAGATGATTTTTAATTATGATACTGGGATGGGAGATCCCTTTCCTCTCTTCTTTGTTCAAAAATACAGTATTGGCTTTACTGAATGTCTTTCTCAATGGTAGCAAGATGATTTTTAATTTCTTATTTGTTTTGGAAAATATTTCAAAAGATATACCTGTTCCAAATATTGAGATTTTATTTGATCAATTTTGATCTTTTGACCCAATATGAAAGAAGGCAATCCTTGAAAAACTATTTGCCACCATTGAATAATTCTCTCTCTAAAATTAGGATGTTGCATCCACATTGCTTCAAATATGAAAGGGATTCTAAATATTTTAGGATTATTAGTATCTAAAAGAATAGGACTATGGTTAGACCCAATTTTGAGAAGTTATTGAAGAGTGGCATCCCCCCAATTAGCAGTGGCTTCTTGAGAAAACAAAACTCTATCAAGTTTTACTTGAATAAGTTGAGTACCACTTCTTCTATTAGACCAAGTAAACTGATTTCCTTTAAGGTTTACATCCATTAAGTTGTTATGGTTTATGAAATCCTGAAAATCATCCATACTCTTTGAAAAGGAACCTATCCCTCCTCTTTTTTTAGAAGGAAACAAAGAAATATTCAAATCCCCTACAAGAATCTAGGTAAGGTTTGAAAATGTGTCCCTAAATGATGAAATAATTTCCCATAACTTGGATCTACTTGGGATAGAATTTGGAGCATAAACATTGGTAAGAACCCAAGGGGAATTGGAATATTTTTCAAAAAAAGAATACTAGTAGATTATTCATTAGAATGGATAATCTGCCTTCGAAGAGAGCATGATTCCAAAGACAAATAAGTCCTCCAAAAGCTCCCCTTGCATTTCAAAACATAAAATTCACTATTCTTCCATAGATTATTACAAATAGCTTTGGCAAAGGTGTCTCCAAATTTGGTTTATTGCAAAATAAAAATAGAAGGATTGATTTCTTTTCTCAATGACTTGGCTAGCCTCTGTTTAGTCATGCCATTAAGACCTATCATATTCCATGAGTTAAGAACTCTCATATTCCATGAGAGGATTTTCATTTGGAAGATTTGATAACTCTTTTACCTCAATTTCCTTGAGGTTAGGGAGGTTTGGTGCATTTTTTATCATATTTACTCTGATTTATCCCCATGGAGAACAAGGTTTTTTGAATGCCATTAGCAATATCATCTTCTAATATCTTCTTCCAGTGGTCAGCATTGGAAGATCTACCTTTATTCTTCTCACCCCCACAGTCAATCGAGGATTTTTTATGACTTATGGTATGCTTTGGACTAAAATTGTGAGGATTAATTTTTTGAATCACTGGGCTTGAGGATTCAAAGAGAGATAAGGGGAAAGCAACTTCCTCAATGTTGTTTTGAGAATAAATATAAACAAAAATTTTAGGAAAAAGGTCAATAGACTTTATCAGGGAATCATGACCTGTAACCCCATTCTTAGGAGAATGATTAGGCATCCCATTAATAGGGGAATGAACAGGGGAATGTTCCTATCTAATTTTGTGAATAGGGGATGAAGAAGGATTTGAGACAGGGCCAAGGATATGAGCAATAAAATCAGTATCGACATCCCTAGAAGGTAAATTAGACAAAAGTTGATATTTATTAGGAAGAGCAAAGAAGGAACTTACCTCATTTTTGTTCAGATCTTGACCAAAAGTGGAAACATTTTTGCCTTTGTCAACAACAATTTGTGGCTCCTATGAAGTACCTCCTTGAGACTTCTAGTTCTTGATTGGACAAAAAAAATCCCTTTGGAAGAAGGATATCTTTTTTTCTCAACTTTGGAAAAAGGAATATTATTCATTTTCTTTTTAGCAACTATTTCTTCCTGAGCCTTTAAAGTAGGGCATTGAGCTCTGAGATGTATTTAAGTTTGGTATTCAATGTAGAAAGGAGGCTTGTTCTCATATTCAATGGCCTACTTCATATAGAAAGACTCATATTCCAATTCCACAAAGGTGGGGAGAGCCAATTCCATATTAGTATTGACACATATGCGAGTAATAGTCATCCTTGATCTGGCTAAAGTAGCATGATCAATGGTCACTAAATACCCAATAGTTTTAGCAATAGCTCTAAGGATGTTTTCATGCCAGAGATGCTAAGGAAGATTTGGGAGTCGAACCCAAATTAGAGTATAATTAATGCTTTGTGTATCAGGATCAAAATTAGGAGACCATTTCATGAGAAAAACATTTTTCCTACCCAGGAAACAGGAACCACTGGTAAGGATTCAGTTTGCATCCTCCTGGTTGTTGAGATGGATTCCAAAGAAAGCATTGGAAAGCCCAATGATTTCCAAAAATCCATTGGCTTTTAATTTGAAAAAATCCCATCATATGATAGTGTCTAAATTAGGCCTTCCTCCCACAATTTTTCCAACAAGGAAAAATGATTCCAGAGATAAATAATTGGAAACTAAGCTCAAAGGAATCTTAAATTTATTCCCCACTGTCTCCAAGGGTAGCATGGAAGGAGTGGGAGTAGATGAAATTCCTCCAAGGACATTACCAAAAGAGGGTTTTAGACCCGTGCATCCCTCGACCAAAGGGGTCCCGATAGAAGATCCTTTTTCGGGTGGTTCATCACCCCAAAAGGCAACTATCTTTTTAGTAGGATTATTAGAGGAAATATTGCTCTCAGGAGCCCCCACAAGAAGCACATGTGACCATCCTTGATCCCATCCTTACAACCATCCTCATGCGCTCCAAAAATTTGAAAAAAATCCTTCTCGCCCTTTAGAATTTAAATTTTAGAGCTCCTGTCTGAATAGTTCTTGCAACAACCAACCATTCAAGGTGGCACAATGCCAAATTTTGCAAGAAGGATAGAAACCACAAACGATTAGTAAAATAATGTGATATTGAATTTTTCTAAATAAAAAAAGGACATCAACATTGCAAGGTGCTACAGTACCAAGTTTTGCAATCACTCTTGTAATGTGGTGTGGTGTTGAATTTTACAAGAGGCCAAGAGAATCAAGATATCAACAAGGTGGTACGGTATCGAATATTGTTAAAACAATCTTACAAGGAGGTGTAGTGCCAAATTTTGCAAGAGTTCAAGATTCACAAAGAAGGGTTTATTATACCTTTTAAGGATGCTAGTTTCTTTAGGCAATTTTTAGCCTATGGAGGCTATCTTTTGGTAAAGGGTATAGCAATCCCATATGGAGGCAAATCAGTCCCCTAGACTTACCTACAATTTTGTGGTTGCTATGGACTGTATCAAAACTAGTTCTTGCACCATTTTTGGGAGTGATTTTTTGGGTTACTAGGTACCTAGCGACTAATTTGGGTCACACATTACCTAGTGACTATGAATTATAGCCAAAAATAGTTGTCTTAGATCTGAATAATGTGTTTTAGGGTTTTGTATGGTTTCAAATGGTTTTTGGGTCACTTGTAACACACAAAACAACCAAAATTAGCTAACTAATACTATGATATAACTAATAAGAAATAAAGCAAGTGGGGACCAACAAGTGTGCCAAAATTAACATGATGGCAAATGAGCATAAAGTCTATAAAATGTAATAATATTTAAAAGGGGTTACAAGGGGGTTCTCATTTTTACAAATATACCTTAGAAGGCTATAAAATAGGTTTAAACATGGTGAATGTCCCATTTTGTCTAGTGAAATATAAACTAAATCTTGTATTGGTCTTCCAAATATCCTCAAATTTGGGTGGGCTTAGTGCAAGCATGCCACTGTTGATCAAATTGGTCCTCCAAACCTATATGACCTACAAAAGGGGTTAGTGTATTTGGGGACCTATCATGGATCATAACTCATAGTTATTAAGAAAAAACATGCTAAATAAAGTAGTAAAATGTATAAATAAAGTTGTTGTAAATGACTGCAAATGCTGAAATACAATAAACTTACTTGTCTGAAGGGTTTTATGACCTATTGTTGCTTAAAACTAGCTTGAGTGTTAGTCACTAGGTACCTAGTGAATCAATTTTTTTTTCATAAAAATGGAATAAAATTTTGTGGGGAGCTTCCTCTAGTTTTTAGGAAGCTACCCTCAAAATTTTAGGTTAAATGAAGTTCATATGCAAAAGTTATGGGTAAAATAGTGAGTGTGACTTTGGTTGAAACAAGCCCTGATTGGGTCGTTGGGTAGGGTACGACTGGTTTGGGTCACTAGGTACCTAGCGAATTTTACTGTGACTATATTTTTCTAATTTTGGTGGAACATGATGATATACTATAGTTGTTGAAGCTCCTGGTCAATGTTGAGTCACCTTTAGAACCTGCAAAACTTGTCACAATGGAGAATAAAAAGGGTGCAAAGAGAGGTCTTATGATGCCTCTATGGTGGTTGATGGCAAGTGAGGGCTTAAGTGACCTTTAGACTAATTATAGTAGAGTTTGGGTATGCAAAATTTTTGATCATCAAGATAGAATAATGGACTTCTATTTATAGAATTTAGAGAGGCTAGGGTGGTTGATGTGTCCCCTATGAGGTGGCATGAAACTTGGGTTATATCCCAACCATGGTGAGGTTAAAGGTGAGGTGTAATATGACTCACCCTTTCATGTGCTTTGAAAAGGGATCTTTTAAATATCTAAAAATATCCTATGTGCACACATGTGTGAGCAAAGGTTGAGGTTAACCTTGATTAAGTAGATCCTAGGTTAGATCATGGTTAAATCAAGCATTTTTAAATATCTATGCAAGTCATGGGTGCACACATGCATGAATAAAATATTAGAATTAGTATTGATTAAGCTTAATTAAAAATGTGTTTATCCCCTAAAGTGCACTTTAATGATAAAGTGACTTTAAACCAAGGTTAGGGTTACCATGATTATGCTTTTGATGGTGGTCACATGGGGACCAAGGTTAGGTGTAGGAAAGGGCTTGAATGGCCCAAGGAGCTTATGCATAACCCCTTTTAATAAATGTAAGGTGTTTTGATATTAATTAATGCAATTTGGTGGCTTTTACAGCTTAATTAATTATGAAGGATGAGTAAGCAATCATGTGTGAATTTTAGGTATCTATAGTATCCTCCATCATAGCCCTTTATTTTATGGGTTAGTTCCTTGCACTACCATCCTTTTTGTTAAGATAGGCAACACAATCAGAATTTGTGCCAACTTTAAGAACTTAAAGAACCAATGAACATAATGCATTTAAAAAGATACTATGCATGACTCTGCATTTTCATTTTTCATACTACATTTATTGCATTTGGTGTTCTTGATCATACTGCATGATTACCTATCATATTTTGCATGGTTTTCCTGACATTCTATTCCATCTACATTTTACTTGTCATATAGTTGCATTGTTGCTTGATCATACTTGCATGACTGCTTGATCATATATATTTTTGGAGACTTCGTGAGGATGGAAAGTGATGACAACTAATTAGGTCTAAGCTCACATGCATTGTACTCATACTAGGGCTTTGATACCTAAAAAATCCCCAACATAGGGCCCCCTCGATGCATTTTCATTATTGCATTTGCTCACATATTTTCTTCTCTTATTTTATATTCCTTAACCTTTGAAAGTATAAAATGATCATCAAATTATCTTCAAGCCAAGAAATATAGTTATTCTCTTTGTATATCTTTGTCCTTTGCATGTATTATTTATTCTCTTCGTCAAGACAATGGATATATGTTCCTACTTCCATCAATGTATCTTGTCTTGCTTTTGGTCACACTCTTCCTTCTAGATATTTTAATTATTAAAGGATCCTCATGTGATAGGATAAATATCATGTGAATATCATTTATGATGTTCATATGGCCACTGACTATCTTATGCACATCTCTTAGATATTAAAATTTCAATAAGGACATCTACTTCTCCCATCCTTCTATCCTACTTCTATCTAACACATGCACACACACATTTTTTTGTTGTATTTTACATTGATCTTTCATCTCTCTTTGCACACACACCCCTATTGGGTAGTACTTGTCTTGGCAAATCAATCTTATTATTAATTAATGATATCCAAATCTCAAATCTATTCTAGAAAATATGGTTGCTCCTCTTAATTTATTAAATAAATTATCAATTCTTAGTAGCGAGTACCTATTTTTTATAGTAACCTTATTTAGCATTCAATAGTCTATGCACATTCTTAAGGTACCATATTTCTTTTTAACAAATAGGATAGGAGCTCCCTAGGGTGACACACTAGGTTTGATTAACCCCTTTTCAAGAAAATACTAAAGTTGCATTTTGAGCTCTTGCAGCTCTATAAGAGTCATCCTGTATGGTGACCTTGTGATTGACGCTTCACTTGGTAATAAGAAATACATATTTTAATGCACCCAACATCGGGTGTTTCTGGAAGAGATAAGACTCCTTCTCAGACTATTCTCTCCTATTCATCTTAACTATGAAGATAAAATCCTTCTTCCTAATAATATTTTTAATCTGCATTGTAGACAATGGATGTGGTTTAACTTCCCTTCATCCACAATTAATTATAATTCTTTGATTAGATTCATCCACAAATTCCACCCATCTCTCTTCAAACTTTAAAATATCCTTGTGCATTTTTAACCAATCAACTCATCATATGATATCAAATGTATGCAAAGGTGCCACATACATATGCCAATTGATCTTTCCTTATGGTAAGGAGATGTGGGAATCAAAGAAACACTGGTTAACATGGTGAGTTCTCCCTGATCCATACTCTACCTTCCAACCATTGGCCAAGAATCCAAGTATAACAAGTGAATCCCTAATTAATCTAGATGATATAACATCATCAGTTGACCCACTATCAATTAATATTTGCACATTTTTATCAAAAATTTTACCATTTAATAAGAAAGGAGTAATTTGACCATTGAGTTCAAAACTACCTGTGACCGCATAAATATTATGGCCAACCTCTTCTAGGGCTTTCGTTGGTAGATCAGCTCTGAGGAGGTATTTATTATCATAATGAACTCCTTTACATACATAACATCCACTTGGTGGAGCTCTATTGCCTCTATTTTTGTTTGTATTTCTATTCATGGATGTAGTTTCCCTATTTTCTGGTCTTGTCTTTTGTGAAACTCTTTAAAATCCTTCTTGAATTTACCACCTTGGTAATTAGGTTTATTTCTACCACCTTACTTATTCTGATCTCCTCCTTTGGGTTTCTTATTCGGTTTCTTTTCCCATTTCATAAAACCAAAAATTTTATGTTTCTTGAGTCCATATTTTTCCATTTCAAATAGCTTTTGGTAATTAAAAAATGCCTTTATCATTTATTGATTAGCTTCCTCTTTCCTTGCTAAATAAAAAACAATAGGTAAATTAACGGGATTGTGCATATTTACCACTGTCATGATCCTAGGATGTAATCCCAGAATAAATTTTTGAGTTTTCATTTCCTCATTGCTTTCATATTGGGATGCATACTTTAACAGTTGTATGAAATTTTGGTGATATTCTCGAACTGACATGCTTTTCTGTCTCAAATTTGAGAATTTTCCAAACTTTTCAATATAATATTGCCTTATCAAGAATCTATCTTAAATTCCTTGATGAAATTCTCCCATTTGAGGTCAGTAGCTTTTACCTCATGCCCTTTCTTATATGATTTCCACCATTCTAGGGCTATTTTAGTCATATTCATAACTACTAAGGAAGTCTTAGATTAAGAGGATAGAACCACTAGAGAAAAGTATGACTCTAGTTCACTTAACCAGTTTTCAGTCAACTCTTTGTCACCATTTCCATTAAACTTGGATATTACAACTATTTTTAAATTTCTATCCAATTCCTTACTCACCCTTGCCCTTCCAACACTGGATCTCTAAGGTTCCCTTGGCACTTCCACTATCTTGTCCAATCTAGTTTCTTTCCCTCTAGTCAAATCTTCTATTACCTGTTATTGCTGGATAATAAATTCCTGTTGCTGAGCCATGTGAGTTTTCTATTGGGCCATCTCTTCCCTTTGGTTTTCAATTTGTGTTTGCAATAACTGAACCATCTTCGCAAGGTTCCCTCATTCCTCACTAATTTCATTCTAAGGAATATCATTAACCCTTTTCTGCCTTCTTTCACATTGAGGACCTTCCTTAAATTTATTTGTGGTCCTCTTACAGGTCTCTCGATGATTTCCTCCTCCCTGCCTCCCGTAGGATTTTTTGAGGACCCCCCTCGTAGCATTCGTACTATTTGTCCTATAAGTGAAAGAGGTAGTATATTAGTTATTGTTAACTATTCTACTTCACATACAAAGTTCTATAGCTTAGAATCATATCGACTCTGATACCATGTGGGTAAACTTCATGAAGTGTTATTTTAAAATAGTACTTTTGAACTATTGGTAGTAATATCGTCAACTAGTTTAAATATCTGCAAAATGATTATTGTTCCATGAAAATCAAAATATGGACTATAGGAAACAATAGCTCAAGTGGTTAGTGGTGGGTCATTCCATCTTTGCCTTACCAACAACTTAACTCATTAAAGTTATTTTATATAGAAAATCTTGTAAGATGTATAAGAATTAACTTAAGTAAATTAATGGGTTAAAAGTGCTCCTAGTTTGGAGGAATGATGGAAATTAAATTTAGATGTTCCTACTTGTATTTTAGAATGTTTCAATAGATAGGAAAGCTTCTAAACTTGAGAAAATTTACATTTTTCCTAAGAAAATGATTAAAGTCACCAGGAGGTTATGACTTAGGGATTAACAAGACATCCAATATTGTTGAGGTACGGGTATGCACACAACAAACTTCAAAACAATTTTTGATCTATGGAATTAGTCTAATTATGGCTCGATCAAATCTAGTAGGATCAGGTGCTATGAGACACCTGCTCCAGGTTGATGCTGAAGAGCACAGTGATAAACTTCATACTCAATGAATTTTGCTAGGAAGGTTGCAAGGTTCGATATGAGACGAACCTTTGTGTGTTCAAAGAGTATGTGGGATGAAGTCCAAGGTTAGGGTAATGACTTGGCACTAGCTGGTTCCAGATCAAGGGAACATCCAGTTAGTCACAGGGCATGAATATGCTAACCTCATTCATACTAGTCACAGAACAAGTAGACCAAGTAGTTAAGGTTCAATATGATGAGGTAAGGGAAGGAAGCGTCTACCCTCTAGGTGTTATGGGCCCTAGAGGATAACCCTTGTGTGGATAAAACCTCATACCAAGAAATATGGAAGTAAATGAGCACAATTGAATCCAAAGAATGATGACTTTACAAGATTTGGCCAATCTCGTCCATTTGGGTGGCTGACTGCAACAGACTTAAACTCAAAAGTGGTTTGCTATGTGCTGTAGAATTATGAATGTTTCATTTCTACTTTGGGTGCTCCAAAATGATGTTTACCTAAAACCAAACTTGAACTCTAGAGAAATCTTTTAGGTTAGACAGTAAACCTTTAAAAAAAAAATCTTAGATTTTTTTTTAAACTTTTACTGGGCAACTAAGTGAATAGTTAGACCCGAGTTGTTTTAGACCTGAGTTGTTAAATAAACTCGCGTAATTGATTTGTTTGGGTTTCACAGACCATAGGAATTCCAAAGAGGTACATAGAAAAATATAAAAATTAAAGAGAAAAGAGAAAAAAGAGAGAGCTTATGTTCATAGTTTGAGAATATAGGTGTTAAAATCAAATACATGTTTTTATAAAGTATTACAGTGCGTCGACAACCTCGGATATGATTATATGAATTTAAATATTTATTAAAAGAAACAAGGGACGACTATTTTCTGGTTAAAGAGCAACGAAAAAGTATTATTATTACGCACCGGATTACATTTAGAATGGTTTTTGGCTGCGCATGGCTGTCTTTATTTTAATAAATTCATTATTAGAAAACATAGTTTGAAAGTATGATGTAATTATGAAAATAAATAAAACTTACACAACAATGTGCCCATAAGAGAAGTGTCTCTTTTAACTTTATTAAATAGATATCCTTATTTATGAATAACGAGAAGATTTTATTTATTTATTTATTTATTTAAAAGAATATAATATGATATAATTATTTATAAATAATTTTTTAAGTAAAAACATAATTTATTTATTATTATTTTTTTATTTGGTTAGTGTGAACCTTTGTGATTAATGCATAGGGCTGATCAGTCTCCCATGACCACTAGAAAGTTGAGAGCTATGCTTATCAATAGGGAATTTAACACACAACCACCACACACCCAATCCCTCACACATTCGTCCAAGTCGTGGTTTAAACCTTGGACCTTTCAAAGAAGAGCCAAAGCCTGTTGCGCTATTTTTTAATAATATATATTTTAATTTTTATTAAATATTAATTTTAATATTTTTTTTTGTCTTAAGGTTTAAAGGTCTAACTCTTAATTGCCTACAAAGTGAAACAAATATTTTTATTAGAAGTATTTTGTAAAAATGACTACCAATTGATTCTTTGTCATTTAAAAATTGTAACTATATCACTCCTTAAATCAAATTCCAAATGAAATGATGATTGGTATCTATATGCCTAAAATCAAGATTTTTTCATATGGGGCTATTGTTATCACAATGTATAGTAGTGGGGGAATTGATCTCTTGTTGCAATTATCTAAAACTCTTTGTAGCAATACTACTTGATAACTTGTTGATGAAGCTGCTATATATTTAATCTCCATTATGGAAAGCAAAACTCTTTGTTGCTTCTTTGAACTCCATGAAATTAGACAACTAGCAATACTAAAGCAATATTTTAAAGTCGATTTTCAATCATCTACTCATCCTATATAATTTTAAAATGAATATACATTTAACTTCAAGTTTTCAACTATTATGTAATAAATGCTATAATGTACTATATATTTGATATTATTTTTTCTACTCTCATATGATTATCATGAGGTTCTACCATGAATATAGAAACAAGACTCATATAAAAATTAATATCAGGCCTAATAGCTATAAGATAAATCAAGTTATCAACCAATCTACAAATAGAGTCTCATCAATATTATTACTTCCATATTTCTTTCTTAGATTTTTTTTTGTGCTACTAGGGTTACCACCTAGTTACACTTGTCTATTATAAATCATCTCAATAGATCTTGGGTATACATTGCTTGACAAATGAAGATAGCATCAGTCTATTTATATACCTCCACACCAATAAAATAATGCATTAGACCTTAATTAATTATCTTGAATTCATCCATCATGCTTGAATTCCTACAGAAAATAAAGTCATTTACATAAGAATAAACAATCAAAATTTGTTTAGTTTATTTTTGCACATATAATGTTGGTTAGTTTTGACTTCTAGTAAATCCATGCTATTGGAATTGACCATTAATTCTCAAATACCAAGCTCTAGGAGCCTATTTCAAACCATATAGTGTTACCTTCAATTTATAGACATGATGTTCTCTTCCTTTTATTTCACACCTAGGTGGTTGTTGCACATAAACTTCCTCCTTAATGAAACCATTCAAGAAAGTTGATTTTACATCTATTTGTTAAACTAGATACTTATTATGAGCCACTAGTGCTAACACTATTCTTATTGTGTCATATAAAGCAACTGGTATAAATATCTACTCATATATTCCATAGATCTATGCATATCCCTTGGCAACGAGCCTTTTATATATCTTTCAATAATACTATTTTCATTGTAATTGTTTTTACATATCTATTTCATTCCTATAACATCTTTATCTTTTGGAAGTTCAACCAACTCCCAAGTTTCTTTTTTCTCAATTATCATATTTCTTCTTTCATCGCATCATGTCAAACTATATACTTGACAACATCTTCATAAAACTAGGTTCAACATGTATTTGAAAAAATAATACAAATTAGTAGACTAATTCATACCTTTTTGATTAATAGTCCTTTGAAAATTTTCAATTAGAATTTTAACGTTCTTTGGAGTTGATACTAGAATTGTACTTGTATTTGAAGCTCTTGGTGATGATATTGGGCTACTACCACTAGAACTTGTGTTGTTACTAGAAGATATGATATCATATTTAGATTTTTCTATTTTTACACTTGATCCTTTTCCTTGTTGAAAACCTTCTTGCCACACACCCCTTCATTAAATATTGCATCATGCAATATAATTGTTCTTTTTTATTGAGTATTTCAAAGTTTGTGTGCTTTACTCTCTTTAAAGTAACCAATAAAATACATTCTTCACTCTTTACATCCAACTTCTTCTTGGTTTCATCTACAATATGCACAACTAATAAACCAAAAACTTTCAAATATTCCATCATAGGTTTTCTACCATATCATGTTTCTTTCGATGTATAATTCTCCATTACTAATGTAAGGCTATGAATGAGAATATACACAACTATAACTACTACTTCTACCCAGAATTTATTTTCGATATGCTTTATTTGCAACATAGATGTTGTCATTTCAATAATTGTATAATTTTTTGCTCGACAACCTATTTTGCTATGGTGTGTATGTTGTTGTAAGTTGTCTTTTGATTCCATGATTAGCACAATATGCATTAAATTCCTTAGAAGTAAATTCACCTCCTTGATTAGTCCTAAGAAAAAATAATGGAATTATCACTTTATTTTTAAGTAAGGCTTTAAAATTTATAAAATAGCCATATGCTTCATTCTTATTCTTCAAGAAATAAATCCACATTTCCCTATAAAATCATCTATGGATTTTAAACAATAATTTTTTTTAATCAATGCTTGTTGTCTGCATGGGTCCACAATTATTCAAGTGAACCAATTGTAGTGGTCATGAAGTCCTCCATGATTTTACTACTAGAATTTTATTTCTTTACTAATTTTCCAATGAACAACTAGAACACACCTCATCATTTGCTTCAATTTTAGGTAAGCCTTGAACCATATTCTTTGTATATAATAGATTTTATCCCTTAAAAGTTAGATGACCATAATGTTTATGCCATAACCAATTTATATCTTTAGTAGTCACTTGTAGAACATTTGAGTGTGTTGTATGCATCTTCTTTAGAAACATTCTATTTTTTGTCATGGGAATTACCACAACTATCTTACCACCATTATTTTTATCAAAGATCTTACATGCTCATTATCAAATAAAATTTTATATTTCTTTTCAACCAACTGGCCTACACTCAAAATATTGTGCTTAAGACTAGAAACTAACAAAGTGTCTTGAATATTTTTACCTCGTATTGCTTAGTGTGCATAGCCAATGTGCTTTTACAAATAATTTTCATAGCCTTATCATCTCCAATATTCACTTCATTTTTTATTGTTTCATCAACCTTTAAAAATAAATAATTGTTGCCTATCATATGATTTGAACAACCAGAATAAAAAAAATCAAAGACCATCATTAGACTTACTTGCGATACAACAAGAGAAAAATATTATATCTGGAATGCTCTTCCTCCTTTTAGGTAAAATTTTCTTTCTTATTTTTGATGTGAATTTGTTTGATCTTGCATTCTTTCTTGAAATGGCTAGATATTTTATAATAATGGAACAACCTGTTTGATGAGATCTCTCTTTTTCTCTAGGGAATTGTTGTTATGGTTATCTTCTCCAACTTTAGCCTTCATGTAAAATGCTTGTGCTATTTTTTTTGGAGTTTTCTCCAATATACTTTCATGAGATAACAATAATCCCATAAGTTGGTCCAACTTCAACATCATCAAATCTTTATTTTTCTCTAATGTAATAACAACAAAATTCTATTTTATTGGTTAAGATCTAAGAAATTTTTTAAAAGTTACCTAATCAATAATGGTACCTCCATGGATGCTTAACTAGTTAATAATATCTTGAACTCAAACATAATAATTAGTAATTTTCTCATTATCTTTCATTTGAATATTTTCGAAACCTCTTTGCAAATTTTGGAAAAAAACCAATTTGACTTTATTAGTGCCTTAATAAATAGACTACAATGTGTCCCAAGCTTCCTTGCCATTATTTCCTACAACAATTTTAGGAAAAATTCTCACATCTAGAAAAATTTGAATAAAAAACATTGCTAAGGCATCTTTCTTCTTATTCCTCTTTTGCACTATCAATGCATTCTAATATTGAGGCTCTTATACTCTACTTGGACTTGTTGGTTACAAATCTGCCACAAGAAAGGATTTTGTATGTATACGTGCCTTAGACCTGAACCAACATTAAAATGCTGAGAGAAAGAGAAGTCTCCCAGGCCAATATCCAGAGAGGGATGGCTCCTAAACTAATCTAAGCTTGATTTTAGATAAGAGTTGCAAGAAAGGAATTGGAAAAATGCAGAAAGAGACGAGAAATAACGGAAAGAGATGGGAAATATGGCCACAGGTCGAAAATGTAAGATTAGGAAAATATTAACAACAGGAATTGACCTCAAGCACATGAACAAAATATAATAAATGAGTGCAACCTAATTCACTTACGACCTCTGCAATATCCTCACAAATTGTTGGTGTATTGTCTGTTCCTTTGAGTTCAGCTAGTACTGCTACTAGTTTTCCACCTTCTCAGCCACACACACTAGTCCCAATGGCCCAGTATCCTCCACCAAGGCAGTTCTCAGCATGGAATAGTTCGGGAGCCTTGAACTTACAGGCACAAAATCCAGTCCCTCAAGATACTTTGAAAGCTTTGTCGACCTATGATGGTACTGGTAAAATTGCTTATGAACATATTCAAGATGTAGCCTCTTTGGCGTCCATCCATGACATAACGGACAAATATGTGATGGTAAAATTGTTGGTGTTGTCTCTAAGAGGGAAATTGTTGTATTGGTACCGATCGTTGCAACCAGGCACTATTGCATCATGGGATCAATTAGGAGAGTTGTTAATCAAGAATTTTCATGAACAAGCTGATCCATTTTCCTTGCTACATAAATTTAACACAATTCAAAAGCATCCACAGGAGGCGATAGCAGATTTCAATGTCAGATTTACCAAAAGCTGGCAGAGAGTTCCTGAAGGTCTTCGGCCCACTCATGAGCAGGATGCGTTCTATTATCTCAGAGCTTTCAACATCGACATTGGCTTGGCTATTCGGCAGTCCAATGTGACTACATTCCTAGAGCTGTTTGAACAAGTGCAAAAGGTGAAAGCAGACTTGATTGCCATAGGTAGGCTTCCCCCAAAGGTAACAATGCCTATCTTACTTGATATTCCTCAGCATTTGTATTTTGGTTCATTTTCACAACCTATGCCTTCCATGTATCCTATTCCATCATGGAGCTCAAGTGCACCTCAGATCGCACCCATTCCAGTTCCTCAGCTCTCTGCTCCAACTATTCCACAATTGCCTGCGCCAAGCATTCTATCATTTCCAACTCCCACTTCATTCCCAACATTGCCTGCACCACTAGCACCTCTACCTTTATCGGCACCTCCTGCGCCTTCAAATCCTGATCCTTATACAACGCTTTTACAAGAGGTAAAATCTGCCAATTCAGCTATAAGAGCAATGGGAAACAAGATCACACTTATTGAAAGAAAGCAAGCAGAGAGAGATTTCCAACCTAGGAGATTTTAACTTCCGTCGATCATTAGAGAACAAGCGGCTTCAACAAGAAAAGTTCTTGAGAAGAACCTAACTGTGTTGACAAATGAGGAAGCTGGCCCCATAGAAAGAACATATTGGTGCTCTACATGTAATGATCCACATGGTGAGGATAATTGTATGGTTCATTTGAACTATGTACACACATTGGCCGCAAGCTCTTCTAGAGGACAAGTTAACATGATTACTGAGGTGGATCATAATTTTATGGTTCCATCTGAAGAACAAGTCTCAGTTCTCACGAGAATTGGGAAGAAGCCAGTCACGATAGATCCAGCAGAGATAGAACCATTAAGGGTACCAGCTGATTCGAGGATGCAAAGTGAGAAGAAACAAGTGAAAGGTCCTACTTCAATACCAAATCCAGATGCACATGTTTTACTAAAAGATCCTGTTCCACCACGAGCGAAGGAAAGAGTGCAAGAAAAAGCCTCAGCTTCGTAGGCAATAGCTAAAATAGAGGAACAAGCCAGAGAAAATCTCAAATACCCATCTTTGATTAAAAGACTACGGGTAGAAGCCACTCAGCAATATTAGAGCAGATATGAACCTCCTATTGAAAAGGAGTCTGGTGCAGCTACATACAATATTGTTGAAGAATTGAAAAAGATTCCAGCTAAGGTTAGTCTCTATGATGCATTACAATTACCTGGGCAAGTTGATTTGTTACAAGAGACATTGAAGTCTATGAAATATAATGAGAAGAATCCTACCCAGATGATTTTTTCTCAAGCATTAACTACTCCAGCCACTGGAAAATATAAACCACCCCCATTTTATTTGTCACTTAGGATGGAGGGTTAGATAGTGCACAACTGCATGATTGACTCCGGTGCTACAAAAACTGTCATGCCAAAGGCAGTTTGTGAAGTCATGGGTATGGAATATACAAGAAGTAGCCCTGGTGTCTTGCAGTTGGATGGGACTCCTGTGAAAAAAGTGGGTGTAATCAAGGATGTTCCTATTGTTCTACATAGTATGCCTCAAATTACAGTAATTCAGGAGATAGTTGTGGTTGATTTGGAACCATATTTCAGTATGTGCTTATCGAGAGAATTCACTACCAAGATGGGAGGCTACCTTTCTCTAGATTATTCTCACTTGGATATTCCTTTCAAAGGAAGAAGAATTCATATCTACAATGAAAAACCTTCTTCTTTTCATATAGAGAATATGGAAGAAGAAGGAAAGTCCACACATTCTGTCAACTTGATGACTGAAGAATTGGAAGATCCTGATTTGATGGATGAAGTTTGCTTAGAGGATGAGTTTTCAATGCTTGAATTTAATGCCATGATGGAGACTGAAATTGGTTGTTACTCCATTACAAAGCCTGAAGAGGTTGAAATGAAGATGCCTCTTGATCAAGACTCTATGCCGGATCAATTATGGACGTTGTACTTTGATGAAGCGAGCTGCACAAATAATGCAGCGGAATATGAAGCATTGTGCCTAGGTTTGAGGAAGGCAAAAAAATTGGGGATTGAACAATTGTAGATTTTTGGTGACTTTGAATTGATTGTGAATTAAGTAATGAACAAGTGCTACTTCAAGCACCACTATCTCAAGTAGGTGGTGAGAAGGCCAGAATCAGTAAGAATGGTGTATAGGTCCTCTGTCCCAGAAGCTGCCACCATCAAGGGAAGGACCTTGGAGCATGAAGAAACTAAAGATCGACTGAAGTACAATCAAATTTGGTTTGGAAACTACAGGTTCACCTGGATAAGCACCCGAAGTTGGGTTTGTGGTGGTGGCATGCCAATCATGTCGCAAAATTTTGTGTATATAGTAAAAAAAAAAAAAAAGAAAAAAAAAAAAAAAAAAGTATTGTGGAGTTCCTCTGTGTACATAAATCGTCAACTTCGGCTCCTTTTGCACACGAGCCCGCAGGTATGTTTATTTATTTCTTTGTTTCCTTTCCTTCCCAACAGATAGTGGCTTCCATTTACTTCTTTCTTCCACTTCCTTATTTTCATTCCTTTCTTCTTTCATTCCCTCTCCCACTCCTTCTTCCACTCTCAAGCCACTACTGTTGTTTCTGATCCCCTCTCTGATATTCTCATTTCTTCATTTCCCCTTTCTTCCAATTCTTTGTTTTTTTAGCACTCCTCCATAGTTCCCACCTCTTTCTCTATCCCATCTACTTCCATTTCATTATCTATTTTCATGAAATCCTAGTAACTGGCAGCACAGTAGCGACCTCCTCAGTTGTTGTATCTACCACTCCTACTCCTCCATATTCCACCATTCCAACATTCACCATTCCCATTCCACGGCCTACACATCTGTCTGTCATTACTCCGTTCATTCCCATTTTTGCAACCTAGGTTATTTTCATCACTGCCATAGAGACCCTTTCACAGCACCCGGTGATTACCTAGCTCAATCGAGCTAGGTGAAATGCAGATCCACTTGAGTACTGAAAGTCAGCAAGAGCTTGTTGCAGTAGCCCGTAGAGATGTCCACCATCAGCCAACACTCACTGATTCTGCTTCTCCAGCTTCTTGAATCTGTTGCCCAATGCATAAAGGCCTAGGGTTTGTGCATACAACAGAACTGTATACCCCACGAGCCACCAAGAATGTTGGCATTTTTGCCACATTGTTTTTGTTGTTGTTGTTCATGCAAAGTATTGCATAAATTATAGAAATACTCACTCCTCTGTGTTTTCCTACAAGTTTTGTGCCAAAGAAAGTAAGTTCAAATGTGTCGCGATATCGCGACATGTCGTGTTTTCGTGACCAAAAGAAGCAATAGAGAGCACGAAAGCAAAAGTGTCACGATATCACGACGTGTAGCATTATCGCGGTTCAAAGAGGAGAGAGAAAACAAAGTGGGAAAATTTCACGATATCACGACGTGTTGTGGTATCGTGGTCAAAAGCAACAGAACATAACAAGGCACCAGAAGTGTTGCGATATCGTGACAGGTTGTATTTTCGTGATGCAAGAACATGAATCAAGCTGAAGACATAAAAGTGTCGCGATATCACGACATGTTGCGTTTTTGTGACATCCGATGCTGAAAAGAGCTAAGTATAGAAAGTTGTGATATCGTGACATGTCGCGCTTTCGCGATTTGAAGAGAAGATGAAGAGCAATAAGGACCAAGTGTCACGATATTGCGACATGTATTTTTGTGGCTGACAGTGGCAAGAAAGTGAAGTGCTTGGAGGATGTCGTGATTTCGTGACATGTTCCATTTTCGTACAATTCCTCAGCAAAGGGGAGAGACAAGGCGAAATTGTCGTGATTTCGCGACACGTTGCGGTTTCACGGGAATAAAGCAAGGAACAAAATGGTACGAAATGTCATGATTTCACGACATTTCACATTTTCACGACGTAGGCGACAACAAAGGAGAAGATAGCAAAATTGTTGCGAAATCGCGACACGTCTCATTTTTGTGACCTGTCTCATTTTTGCGATGAGAAAATGAAAAGGACAGTGCCAAGTACGAAATGCCGTAAAATTATGACATGAAGTAGCAAAGGAACAACACGAAGGTCGGTTGCCGTGATTTTGTGACATGTCTCATTTTTGTGACTTGTCGCGTTTTCACAGAGGTGCATGAAGGAGAAGGCCAAGCGAGAGGAGGATGTAGCGATTTCGTGACTTGTCATGTTTTCGCGACTAATGAAGATGAAAGAGCTAAGTAAGGGAAAAGTGTCACGATTTCACGACACGTTGCATTTTCACGACCAAGAGAAACAAAAGAGAACAAAGAGGCAAACATGTCGCAATATCGCGACATGTCGAATTTTCACGACTAAAACAAAGAGAAAGGGCAAGAAGATGAAAGTTGTCGTGATATCGCGACATGTCGCATTTTTGCGACCTGTCACTGTATTGCGCTAGAAAGTAGCAATAAAGGCCCAAGGCAAAGACTCCAAAATTAAATGTTTTGCTGCTTACCTATGTGTGCAAGATGGGAGAACGTGCTAAATCAGGCAGTTTTCCAAGCCACCAGAATTAAAGATGCCTCCGATATTAAAAGCTCCTGTTCGTGATTTCCTAACGCTTCAAGCATGCCCCGAGAACGGTCATTTAATGAAGAAATATGGTTCCTTGTTTTCGTTCGGTTTGTGATTTCTCCGAGGCAGGTTTAAGGGGATCGTTTCTCTTTTCAAGTGCATATTTTGTGGATCTCAAGAAAGTCTGTTTTATGTTTTAAATGCTGCAGAGAGGCAAGACCTCTATAAATATCAATGTATATCTCAAGAAAAAAGAGGAGAGACATGTTTTACAGAAAAAACTTATCAAGTTCTCTGCATAAATAAGAGATATTTGGCTTCATATTTTGCAAGCGACTTTATGTGTGATTTCCTTCTATCTTATGCATTTCTCATTTATGCTCGTGTTTCTTATGTACTGTTGAAATTTAAATTCTGCATCTGAGTTTGAATATTGCTGGTGAGGAAGTGAGTTTTGGAATGCAATCCTGGAGGTTATCTGCGCAAGGTCGTAAGTGAATTAGGTTGCGCTCTTTTATTATATGTTGTTCATGTGCTTGAGATAAATTCCTACTGTTAATATTTCCCTGATCTTACATTTTTTTCCTGTGGCCATATTTCCCATCTCTTTCTGTTATTTCTCGTATCTTTTCGCATCTTTTTAATTCCTTTCCTGCAACTCTTATCTGAAATCAAGCTTAGATTAGTTTGGGAGCCAAACCTCTCTAGATATTGGCTCGAGAGACTTCTCTCTCTCTCGGCCTTTCAATGTTGGTTCAGGTCTAGGGCACGTATACGTACAAAATCCATTCCTGTGGCAGATTTGTAACTAACAGTTTTTGGCATGCCCGGTGGGACAGACAGTGTCTGTCTCAGAAAGATCCATAGTCGGTGGGACAAGTATTATTCAAAGTTGACAAACCCACCTGTGCTAACAGGACTATATCCCATGCTTCTTTAAAAACCAACAATATCTTCATATTTATTGCCCAATAATCACAATGATCTCCATTGAATGGAGGAATTAGCAATAATTTACTACATCCATAATTTTGCACTTCATATTTAGAGATTGACCACCTGTAAAAAAAAAAATCTTTGTATATTTCTAACATGATCGCTCTAATACCAAACGTCAAGAAAAAATATTATAATTATGCTGCAACTCAATATTGTTGTAGAACAAAGAATAAATACAAAAAAAACTCACAAAATGATGGATGCAAAAAGCTTTACTCATCTATTATTTTATGAATTTATTATGTCAAATTAAGGAATTTTTTCATCCAATACTTAACACCCGACATCCTACATGTTAATAATAACAAAACGTTTCTATATCTAATTAATTTATTTTTTATTATTATTTTCCTTTTTATTTTCAAAATTAATATTTTTTATTTATTATCATTTTTTTAAAAATACATGACTATTTATAAACCATTTTTATTTTACTTTATAAAAAAACTATTTTAATAACATGTTTCTTCTATTATTTACTAAATATTATTTTTAACATGAATTATATAACTTGGTTTTTAAATTTGAAGATAAATTATATATAAATTAAAAATGCCAACAACATGCTTTATCTATTTTTTTACTAAACATTATTTTTAACGTGAGTTGTATGATGCTTAAGTTTGAAATGATGTTTGAATTTGAATATAAAACACCTCCTCTATGGGTTTCAAAATTCTTCACACTTTAGTTGAAAATGTCTGGGTTATCTTTTCCCCTCTCTAATGTTTCCCCTTTTGAGGCTTCTCTCTCTACTAGTCTAGGGTTATCCATTAGGGTCCTTGGTCCCCCTCATGCTGGCTCGAGTAGGCTACAAACCAAATGGAGCTCTCCCCCTTTAGAATAGCTTAAATTGAATTTTTATGGAGTATTTAAAAGAAATTTAGAGATTGCAAGAGTTAGAGGATTGGTCAAAAACTATAATGGCAAAATTTTTTAGCCTTTGTTGAGAACCTTGGTTACCAAACCAATAATTTTGTAGAGGCTAGGGCTCTCTTCCAAGGTTTATCCTTGCTTGACTCAATGGGGGCTAATAAGATTATTATAGAAGGGGATTCTTTATACATTATCAATATCCTCACTAAATAGGCTTCACCCAACTAGAATATTGGTAATATTATGGATGAACAAAAAAGTTTCCAAAAAAAAATTGTGATCTACCAAAGTAAGCATATTACAAGGAAGGTAACAAGGTTGCAAATTTTCTTGCAATATCAGAATTCAAAATGAAGGTATATCTATATGGAAAGAGAATTCCCCACAAGACCTTATTTCTTTGGCGAGAAATAATATTTTCCACATCAATGACAACTGATTTTGTTCTCTTATTTGGTATTTTGTTTCTTAGTTTCTCTGTGTATTTTGTTCTTGTTGGATTTAGAATTGGTGGATTCTATCTCTAGTTCTTTGTTGCTTTGTTTTGTTTGTGTGTTTATTATCATTCATTTCTCCCATGTTTCTATTGTACGCTAGGCATTATCCTATGCTTTGTTTTTTTTCTTGGATGTTGTTAGGGCTAATTTTTTGGTCTTATTTTTAAATTTGTAGAAGGTTCAAGACCCTTTTAAAACCCTTTATTTTCTACCTAATAAAAAAAATATTGCATATAAACTAAAAATGACAACGACAAAATTGTAAAGACATGCTCAAATTCTAATTGGAATTTGAAAATAAATTTATATATAAATTGAAAAAATACTAAGAAAAAATCAAAAGAGATGCTTAAGTTCAAAATAAAATTTTAAAAATAAACTATACATTTTTAAAATAGTAATAATATCATTTATATTTTTAAGACAACTTAGCAGTTAGAGTTTTGGGATCTCTTTGGTAGATCTATGTTCAAAGCATAAGGTACTAAGAAGGATAGGCCAATTGGTAGCAGAATGAAGTTTACAAGTTGATTGCTTAAATTTGATTCCTTAAAAAATTTAGATCTTTTAACTTTATCTTACTCAATAAACTTATTTTTTTTTTATTGGTGAATGAGGATTTTGAAATGATCCTATAACATTTTACAAAAAGATAATGATTGAGAGAAGAGCTTCCAACCAATCTATAACAAAATCAATAGACTCTCTATAGGTCATCAAAGATAAACTACTAAAACTAAGAGAAGCCCATGCAAGGGCTAGAAATAAAGCCTCACATGGAAAGAAGAGAAGTCCTCTGAGGGTAACAAGAAATATCACCCATGCTGAAACATATATTCCATACATGGCACTGGGTAATGTCTATGAAGTCCACACTATAATAGGTCCTCCATATGTGGCAATTGTTGTTCTCTATAAGAACCACATTATGATGGATTGAAACTACGTATAGGATGACACCTATGAGATCTTAATTGATACACATATTCCCCATGCATCTAGGAATAAGAAAAAATATATTTTGGAGAATTCTCTAAATACCATGACCTCAAAGAGCTGGATATGCACTATAAACCCTTACACATGAATATGTAAACTTTGTACTGTAGCAAATATGTGGATGATGGTAATGATGGCTAAGCCCCACAAAAAGAAAACAATATCCTTCCAGCCCTTTGGGGAGAGACCAATTATAAGACACAGATAGGAAATTGCCATTGAGCAGTACAAGAGGGAAATTCTTAGTCTAGATGGTAAGGTTGGACTCAGAGATACCCAAATTGGCTAACTAATCAAAAACTTGGTTACCTTCTATATAGACATACTAAATGGTAACATTAACAACTAAGCTCATAAGGGTTTTGGCTTCAAAAATCAGGATGAAGATGTTCCAGAAAGCAGAGTCCATGCAAAGTTTTTTGTTCATTGAATCACCTTCAACCACTAATTTAGGATAATGTAAGTGGGGTAGAAGAGACAAACCTTGAGAAAGAGCTCATGCTTTAGCAAAATGATTAGTTTAAACCCCAAGGTATATTGCAAAGGCTAGAATGATCTTCTCTTCATGATTTCTAAAAATACCTCCAACACCAATAGGGCCAGGGTTACCCTTGGCCACCCCATAAAAAATGAATTTTATCCAGCCTAGGGGTGGAGAAGATAATTTAATAAGTGAACGATCCACCATAGAGTTTGGGGAAGAGATAGGATAAGAGGGAACCTTTAGAAACCTTGCTAGATTGGCTTCATTCAAATATTCAGAGGGCCCAAAACCTTGGATGATAGAGAGGTTCTTAGTGATTGCTTGAAGGATTCTTGAGAACACAAACTAGAAATCATGGGTAGAGTTATTAAAGGTTCTTGAGTTACGTTCTTTCCAAAATTCCCATAAAAAATGGGGGAGACAAAAAGTTTAATTTTTTTTTAAGTGGAAGCTCCTGAAGGGGTTGGGCCACTACAAGCACAAATAATTTAAGAGAAAGGGTGGAGCCTAGGTAATCCCAATAGTATAAAATAAGGATGAAATAATATTGAGAGAAAACTACAAGACATGAATATGTGTTGGGTGGATTCGCAAGATTGATTGCATAGGTAGCAATAGTTAGGAATAGGGAGTCTACAAATCTGAAGGTTAAGAATGGAAAGGATTTCATCTTGAACAAAAAGCCAAAAAAAAGAAACTAAATTTGGGTATAAGGTATTTATTTCAAATAATATTCAAAGGGAACCTCTAATGACCTTGACTCTTTGTGAGGAAATAAACAGATTTAATAGTAAAATAACCATTCACACTAGGCACCCAAAGCATCTTGTCTTTTGATATTTTATTTTTTATTTAAATAAAAAAAATATTACTATTCCTTATATAAAACAAATAAACACAATATCATCTGGTACCATAAGATTTATGAAGATCCACAAAGCATATATAGTGAGTTTTGGTCATTTCGGTCTAGATATTTGATAAATTCATGTGTTTATTGTGTCTTGCATGCGGAATATGTTTGAATAGATATTTCAAAATATAAATCAAATTTCTTTTTTTATAAGCGATATTGTGTATGTCTTTGAATTTTTATTTAAGAGACTTAAGTTCAACCTTGGTATAAGGGGATTGAACTTTTTTGAACGATACTATAATGGTATATTTTTTGGTTTTCCAATTAAAAGAGTCAACTTCAAATATCGAGGGGACTAGGACCCCTTACATAAACCCTATCTTAACCACACATCTTTTATTTTTCATTGTAGACACCCAAGTTCAAACCTGAGTATCATGAGATAGGATCCCTCGTACAAAAAATTATTTTTAATCAAAAATTTATCTAGTGAGATGGTATGTCTTTGATTTTTCATTTAGGATATCTAAGTTCAAACCCCATACAAGGAACCTAAGGCCCTTTCAAAAAGCTATGTTTTACCTTAAAATTTTGTACGAGAGGATAAAGATCCTTCGTAAAAATATTTTTTAGCCTAGAAAGGGATAGGTAAAACTTGTTTTAGCCTAGAAATAGATAGGCTAGTTGGTTTTATATTTTTTGAAGAGTAAGGGCACCCCAATTGGATTCTTGAAAGGTCAAAAAGGTTTGAGTCTATTAACTTTATCTTTACCTAACAGATTAAGGATTATAAAAATTCTCTAACAAAAATAAATATATAAAAAAGTTTAATTCTTTTAAAATATTCAATTTTTATTTTAATATAAAAGAAGTTGGTGAAATATGTAAATTTATAGTTAAAATTAATATTGTTATTATTAATTTCAAATTCTTATTATGTATTTACTTTTAAAATAGAACTAGGACCTTTTAGAAACATTAACATAGTTATTTTAAGTAGTGATAAAAAGAAAAAAATATATTAATACATTAACTATGAATTTTATTAAATATTTGTTTGCATAAAAGTATAAAAATATTTTAAGTAAAAAGATAATTCTAAAACTTTGAAATGTATGATATAAGATTTAAATTTAAGATTGTAATTTTTAATATCCAATACATAACTAAGGATGAATTTTTAAACATAAAATTTAAGTATAAAACAACTTCAAATAATGTTATAAATAAACAAAGTTTTCATACAAGAAAGTGTTTAGTACTTTGTTTTAAATTAGTAATGTAATTTTCAATGGTTTAAAAAAATTTAAAACCTTACAATTGAAATGAGTTTCAATCATATTACATTATGAGTTTGGTAATTATGCATTTATTATATGATAAGATTTTAAAATGGATCTATTGTATCATGATTTTGATAATTATGCATTTATTACATGATCATATTAAAATATAAATCTCCTATTTAAAAGTTGAAGAGCTTAACTAGTTCAACAAATATCATCTCACAATTCTCACAATTATTAGCAATGTATAAAGACATAATTATCAAAAACCTAAAAGAATAACCAATATTAAAGCTTATACATGCAATGCTTAAAGTTTTCAAGACATATTTAATTGTAGGATATATTTTTTTAAATTATTAACCGTTAGAACAATCAAGTATAATGACAACTAAAAAATATATAATATTAAAAAAATATTATATAAGATTATTATTGTTTTAAAAAAAAAATTCATGTATGTTTTTTATTATAAAATTTTTAATAAAAATATATTTTAATAAGTGAAGGCAAGCAACAGTGGAGCAATGCTAGAGTAGTGTTACGATAATGCAAACGAGAAATAGTGGAGGAGTGTTGGAGCAGTGTTGAGAAATGGTTGAGTCAGGGTTATGCACATTGGTGAATATTTGTAAATTAGGCGAATATTAGGATTTCCAAAATTGGAAATTGGTGAATATGAGGACCCTCGACGTTGGTTCATTCGCCTAAAATTTTTAGGATCAACATTTTATTAGGGTCAATTCACCACAATATATATCCAAACATAGGCATATTTGTACTCTTTGGAAAGCTCCTTTCAATACCGATATAATGGTGGTGTTTTTATGAAGTTATAATATGATTTAATAGGTCAAAATTTGTACCAAATATGACATTACATTTTAGGGTTTCAAATATCCCAAATTTTGATATGAAGATGTTCAATTTGATTTGCTTAGGATTCTCCAAGATTCACCATGATTTTGATTAGGATTCACCATTTTTTACAAGTATATTTTGAGTCCAACCCCTTAAGCATAATCTTGGGTTGAGTAGTGTTAGGATAGCAAGGAACAATGGAGCAGTGCTAGGGTAGTATTGAGTGGTGGTTGAGCAGTGTTAGGGTAGTGGAGGTGAGCAATAATGGAGTAGTACTGAGTAGTGGCTAAGTATTGTTAAGGTATAAAATGTGAGAAATAGTGGATAAGTACTAGGGTACAAGCAAAGTCAAGTAATGAAGAGATATAGGTGGTATTGCGATGTAAACTCAGCTACAAGAGATCAACAAAATGGACTCCAATCACATAACACAAATGCAATAATGGAAGAAAACTACAAATTGATATTATTATCATTCTTGAATTCACACCTCTTCTACAAAATATTACAATCCATCATATAGCAACTAAAAACCAAAGTAACCCTAAAAATGTATTTTTTCTAAAAAGTGCTAAAATAGATATTTTTTCTAAAAACTACTAAAAATAGAAATGAATCGTATTACGTCCATATTAGGTACACACATTCGTATTACAATAAATAACTTTACTTTAAAATATTAGGTCTCAAATTAAGGTATAGAAAAAGATAATAAACTTTTAACAGCCAAAAATACCCAAAAAACCTGAGAACCTATTCTAAAAGCTAATTTTGGGGCACTATATGGAGGATTTAGGTCCCAAAAAATTTCTTTTTGGAGGGTCAGGAGTATCATAGATCGTCCTGATGCAAAACACACGCGCGGAACCACTTGTTAAATTTCAAGGCAAACGGGCATACGATTCACAAGTTATGGCTTCGACAAGTTGCATCATATTGGAAAAGTAGTGATTGTGATTCCCATGGATTCATGGGGTAAACAATTGATTAAAATATGTGAGATCGGGAATGGGAGTAGGATCTAGGTGTACGATGAGGTGGCAAATGATTGTGCCATGGGTGGTGAAATGGTTGGTTGGATGGAGACCTCTGGGGCTAGTAATCCTCAAGGTAAGCTTTTGGGTGTGTTTGGAGACTCTCCAAGACCACCATAGGATTTATACCCCCCTAAGTGCTTGTTGGGATTATCCTTTCCTTTTAACCCTAGTGTTGGATCCTTTGCGGATGTTATTGTCAATTTATCTAGGAAAGTAATATCCTCTATGGGACTCTGTGACCTCTCTCCTTCTGAATGATACCTAAGGGTACCCCATGATCTTATGGACCTAAATAATGATGAAGGCATCTTTAACCTAGTAGGCAAGTTCTTAGGAGCTTGACCTAATTTTGATGCCTTTAGAATATGGGCCTTGGCTAAATGGCATATAAAATATTTTCTAGAGATCATGGCCCTTCCTAAGAGCTTCTTCCTTATCAAGCTTAATGATGAAAAAGATATGAACCATATTGTGGGTGGTGGACCATGGTTCTTTGGTAAAATAAGCTTATTTATAAGGCAATGGGAGATGGATTTTAACCCTAACATGCAAAATATTTACTCTACCCTCATATGGGTGAAGTTTTTAAGCCTAACATTTTAGTTCTAGCATGAGGATATTTTGAGGAAAATTGCCAAAATTATTGGATAATTGGTGATGATTGATGCCACCACTAGAGCCAAATCTTGGATGGTGTATGCAAGAATGTGTGTTAATGTGGACCTCTCCTCTAAGTTCCTAGACTTTATTAAGCTAATTTTAGATTATGGGTCTCATACTCAAGCCATTGAGTATGAGAGTAGACTAGTGTACTTCTCAAGCTACAAGAAGGATCGACACCAAGTAAATCATTACGCGAATAAGGTTCCCCAACCTAAAAATATTTGGATGGAAAAGAGGAAAAATAAAGTCATAAGTCAAGTTACTATGTCCAGGAAAAACCTATGGATGATATTTTTGGTGTAGAAAATGTCCCCATGGTCAGGGTTATTCATAGCAGCTATTTATCGCCAAATTGGCTAAAATTAGGATTTTTAAAATTTGGAATTGACTAATATTTGGGACCCTTGACTAGGGCCCATTAACCAAAAATGTTTGGGTGCAATTTTTTTGGGTCGATTCGCCCCAATTTTATAATAATTTGAACATTTTTAGTTTAAATTTCCAACATTACCCCTAATAATAGTGAACCTTCTACATACGTTTTGGAACTATTAGCCTGGATTTCAAAATTGATTCACCAATTTTTTAAAAAACATTTTGGAGCAAACCCCTTACGCATAACCTTACCCATGGTTGAAGCTTTTGATGCTATATGATATCTAGTTATCCAAAAGTTGGTGGTGCTCCCATGATTGAGTCCTCTAATTCCATTATTTAGGTATGTAAGCCCATCATTGAGTCTCTTCCCTCTAAGCACTTTGTAAAAAAGTATTTTGAATTCTTAACCTCTATTATGGATATTGATCTTTCCATGGAGGAAATGACCTACCCCCAATCTATGAAGTTAGGGTTGGCCTCCCCAACTAACCAATTTGGGCAACCCTAGCCTCTAGCATCTCCTTTTAAGAGCTCAATGATCGACATTTGTATCTCCCCTGACAAGGTGGTCGATTTAATGAAGATGATGAACTCCCCTTACAAAGGAAAAAAATATTTTGGACACTAGCTTAGGCCTAGTTATGAGAACTCATAAGGAAGGCCCCATGGATATTGGAGTGAACAAAAAAGTAGGAAAACCCACAAATAAAGACCTTAGAAGGTGTGCAATGGAAGAAAATATTGTAGACAGTTCTCAATTAACTTTTCCAATGGATTGATATAAATGCTATGATGATTCCTCTCTCACCTTAGTAGAGTTAAAGAAACATATGCTGACTATGTCAAGTGGGGGTAGGAAACATTCCAAAAATACTAAATGAAGATCATATCATGTAATTTTAGAGGTCGAACTGACCTCACCAAATAGAGAATTCTCACCTCTATGTGAAGAGATTTATCCCCTCACATTATTCTCCTTAAAGAAACTAAATTTATGGAAAATAATCTACTCAAAGCTAAGAATCTCATTTGGAAGGAAGCTCTTTTTTCTACTAGCCATGTTCATGATGTCTCTAGTAGAATTCTATGTTTATGGGACCCCTTAAAAGTTGGTGGGTTTTTCATTTCCTCTTCTGACAGAATCATTAACATGCTATTTTCTTGAAAATATTCCAATAAGAGATGAGTTCTTTACAACATTTATGCTCCCGACTCCATTTCTAAAAGGTGCTTCCTCTGGGATCTTCTTAGCCAACTGAGACCTTCTTTTTTGAATGAATATTGGATGCATGTAGATGAATTCAACACTCCTTTGTATCCATCGGATAAAAAATGAGAGAATCCTCTCTTGACTAATGGTATGATTGATTTTTCTAATTTTGTTAACCAACTTGAACTTTATGACTTGGAGCTTAGGGGCAGAAATTTTACTTGGAGTAATAGATGACCTAGTTCTTTCTCATTCAATGTAGGTTAGATAAATTCTTAACCTCCAAAGATGACCTTGACCTTTTGGTATGGTCTTCCATAACCTCCATCCCTAAGATAATCTTAGATCATAACCTCATTGTTATTTAACTTTCCACTCTCTATCTAACTTCAAAAGATCTTTTAGATTTGAGTCTTTGCGGATCCTTCACTTTTATCTAGAACCAATAATTATGGAGTGCTGGTCAAAAAGCTTCCTAGTCCCTCTAATTTCTTAGATATTTAAGAAGATAAAATTTATTTAAACCAATCTAAAAAGCTAGAATAAATATTTTTTTTGTCACTTAAAAAAGAAAAAACAAGAGCTAAAAGCACAATTACAAGATTTAGAGCTTGCTTAAGAACTTGAATCTCTTCAAGAGAATCATAGAGTTCAACAAAATCTTCTACTATCTAGATTCCAAAATATCCTCAGGAGAGGATTTTTTCTAGAGGTAAATATTCAGGGTTTAGTGGCTAAAAAATGGGGATAAGAACACAAATGTTTTTCATATGACAACCCTAAAGCATAGAAGCCATAACAAATTAAAGACATTATCAAAGAAGATGGATATAGGCTAGTTAACCCAAAGAATATTAGAGATGAATCTATCAACTTCTTTCAAACCTTGCTTAACTCCTCTAGATTGAGTGATATCAATATTGAAAGAAGACTCCTAAACAACATTCCTTCTCTTATCTCTCAGGAATATAATTCTAGGTTGATCTATCCCTTCACTCCTGATGAAATCAAAGATTCAGTATTCTCTATGTTGGGTGAGAAAGCCCTTGGCCTTGATGGATTTCGTGCACTATTTTTCCATAATTTTTGGTATATCATAGGTTTTGATGTTATTGTTGCTATCTTTGATGTTCAATTATCTATATTCATCCCTAACGATGTCAATTCCACTTTCTTCATGCTCATTCCCAAAAGTGTAGGCACTAAATATCTTAAATATTTTAGACCCATTAGCCTTTATAATACCATATACAAAATATTAGTAAAAGTTCTAACTATGGTTATGCATAAAGGGTTGGACTCAAAATGTACTTGTAAAAAAATGATGAATCCTAATCGAAATCAGGGTGAATTATAAGCAAATCAAATCAATCATATTCATACAAAAATTTGAGGTATTTGAAGCCCTAAAAATTAAGGTCATATTTGGAGAAACTTTTAACCTATTAAATCACCTTATAACTTTATAAAAACACCACCATTAGATCAGGCTTGAAAAGAGCTTTCCAATGAGTATACATATACCTATGTTTGGATATATATTATGGCATATTAACCCTAATAAACAATTGATCCTAAAAATATCAAGCGAATGGGCCAGCATTGAGGATCCTCATATTTGCCAATTTCCAATTTTAGAAATCCTAATACTCGCCCACTTTGTGAATATTCACCACTATGCATAACCCTGGTGCTAACCAATGGGTTGAAAACCATCCTTCCTACAATCATTGACCCCAATCAAGAAGGTTTTGTGCTAGGTAGACAAATTTTAGATGGTATCATTAAGGTTCATGAATGAACCTGTTTTATCAGTAAGAGTGGTAAAGTAGGTATATTTCTCAAGCTCGATATAAGTAAAGATTATGATAAGGTCTCATGGAAATTCTTGGAAAAGATGTTGTGCAAATTTGGTTTTCATCCTAGATGGATCTCCCTTGTTAAATAGTGCTTCTCTACCCCTCAATTCTTAATTATTATGAGTAGGAAGGTATTTGGGTATTTTAGTAGTAGTAGAGGCCTTCGATAGGGAGATCCCTTATTCCCATGTCTCTTCATCATTCTTGCTAAAGCCTTGAGTATATCCCTAAAGGTAGTTGCTTCAACCAAAAGTATTGAAGGAATAAAATTAGCTTTTTCTATTGATCCTATGACACACCATAGATTTGTGGATGACACTTTGCTTTCCATTAGTACCTCTATTCCTCAATCAAAAGAATTTAAAAAATTTCTTCAAGGAATTTGAATTAGCTATTGGTAAACACATCAATTTTCTAAAAAGTAAACTTTTTTCTTTAACACCCGTCTCAACATGTAAAGAGCTATTGCTAAGATTATTGGTTCTTCCATTGTTGTTCAAGTTCAAAAACATCTGGAAAACTAGAAGGGAGCTTTCCTCAGTCAAGTAGGTAAGGCTTAGTTAGTCAAGTTTAACCTGCAAAGTCTCCCATTTTATTTTCTATCTCTATTCTAAATTCTTGTTAAAATTATCAAAAACTTGAGCAGTTATAAAGAGATTTTTTATGGCCAGGGACTAAAATCAAAAATAGATTTTACCTCATCTCTTGGGACCAGTTGTGCTAAAAAAAAAAGGTTAGGGGTCTTAGATTAAGAAAAATAAAACTCATGAACAAAGCCTTGCTAGCCAAGTAATGTTGGAGGTTTATCACTCAAGATAACATTGATTGGACCCATGTTAGTAAAGAAAAATACCTGAAAAGAGGATAAATTTTTATGAATGATCAAAACCTCACCCATGACTTGACATTATAGAACAATATTGTCAAATATTGAAAAATCATCCAAAGAAGCATCAAGTGGATACTTAGAAATGGAGTTAAAATCAAATTTTAGGAATATCCATGGTTGGAGGATGTTCCCATCATGGATATACTTTCCCTTGCTACCCTTAGACCTAGACATACTTAGACCTTTGTATCTAAAGTGACAGATTTCATTGAAGAAGTGGGTGGTTTGAAGAAGTGGAAGGGTATTATGAGTCCTTTTCTGAACCAAGATGATGTGACATCCCTGAAGACCCTTGCCCTCAACTTGAGAACCCAAGATATCAAATACTATACTTGTGAATATTCTATAATATGGAGGGAGGATGAGATGTCCTTTTTGTTAAATTTTCATATCATATTACGGTTGTAAACAATTTTCTCTCATTATCTTGCTCTAAAATTTGGTCCAAAGAGCTCATTTCTAAGGTGAATATCTTCCTCTGGATCACCCTCCAAAATAAAATTCTATCCCTCAATAATCTTAGAAAGAGAGGATTAATTTTGGACAACTATTGTTATCTTTGTTTTTTTGGAGTGTCTCTTCTCCCTTGAGATCCTCTCCTCACTTCTTTCTTCCTTAGAGACCTGTTGAGTGACTCCTAAGTATATGTTGGACATTTTTGAGTAGTGGTCCCTTTATCCTTTTTGTTCCCTATTATGTAGAGAGTTGTGGATATTTTTTCTTCCTCATTTTTTCTAGGGTCTAGAAAGAATGCAATAATAGGGCCTTCAATAACCTTTCATAAATAGCCTAGGTTAATTCCATAATTCATTTTGCTCTTTTTGAAAATATTTCTAATATACCCTTTAGCCCTTCTCCCACTCCCCCTTCTAAAGCTTCCCTAATTGCTAGCTTGGGCCTATCTATATTGGAAAGCCCTCAAGTCAATCCTCCTAGATGGAAAATATCATGGAATACTCTTCCTAGGGTTTGGATCAAATTTAATTTTTATGGAGCTTCTAAAGGTAATCCTGGCCTAGCAGGGGATATAGTTCTAATTAGAACTAATAAGGTGGAGATCATTGTCACATTTTCTAACAATTAAGGGACTCAAACTACCCATTTTGCTGAGGCAAGAATACACTTCTAATATTTGGCCCTTCTTACTGGGATGGATGTTAGAAAAGTCCTTATAGAAGGAGATTCACTTAATATCATCAACAACATAAATGGTAGATCCTCCACTAGTTGGAATATAACTAATATTTTGGATGAATCAAAGAGGATCCTAAGTAACTTTGAAAACTTTCAATGCCGACATACATATAGAAAAGACAACTCATATGTGGACCTTCTTGCTAATCTAGGTACCCAAATTAAAGGGTTGAAGGTGTGGAAAGAGAACTTTCTACATGATCTCATTTTGGTAGCAAGAAGATACTAGGAGCATCTCAATGAATATTTATAACATGTTACTTGCTAGGAGTCTTTGGGCCTCCCTCTCTAGGATTGTAAAGATGTTAGCTATCTATGCAAAGGAACTCACTTGGATGCTAAGGTATTTCAAAGACCCTCAAGTCTCCTTCTTTAGAAATCTTGAGTAGTTCAGGGGGTTCTCCTACTCTCTTGATTTCTCCTATTTTCTCTCCTTTCTCTATCATGTATTTTTTGGTTGTTTGTGGGCTTACTCCCTATCTCATTTTGCTTTTGGGACACTTTACTTATGGCTCTTATGATTGGTTTGGTTTGTGGGTTTCACCCCTTTTTCTCTTTTGGTCTTTATGACTTGTATGCGAGTCTTCTCTTATTGATTTTTTTTTGGACTTGGTTCATGTTAACCTGGTGTTTCACTCTTTCCTATCTCTTCTAGACAGTGACGTAATTATGTCAACGGTTCGATGACCCTTTCAAAACCCATTCTTTTCATATTATAAAAAAATTATAATTTTTTAATATATAATCATGAGTACATTTCAAGATTATATCATTGCTTATAGCTTCAATATCTCACCTAGGTACTATTTTATAAATTTTCATAACACTGGATAAATACCATAATAGTATTACTATGCATTTTTTAAGTGTTAAGCTAGATTTTGTATAAATATGGCTTGGCAATCAAATATAGTATCATTGTACAAAATATTTGTGTACACATGTATTAGATATCATGAGCTTTAAAAGTAATAACATTGTGCTCATATAAAAATGCTTAAAAAAATTATATATAAATGTTTATCAAATTTATCAATGTAATTTAAAGTTAGGATTAATAATTATTTATTATTTATATTTTTTATATGAATTAGTCATATCAAAAACTCATCATTTATTAAATAATTATTACCTAATAACTATATTTGAGAACTTATACATGTTAAAATATACCATAAGGTTTATATTGGTGAGCCATAAAACATATAAATAAATATTAATCTATGTATTATAAAAATAAGAAAATAAACAAAGATAAATTGGTCAATCAATAATATATATGATATTTCTATAAAAAATAATGTCTATCCAAATTTTATGTGTAAGTATATCTTTTGAACTAAAACTCGAAAATGAGTCCAAGGAGAGATGTCCATCAAAGTATTGTGAAGAAACCAACAACTAGACTTAGCAACCACAGTTTGCACTTGCGAATGTTCTTTAAAGGAAAGCAAAAAAAATCCTTAGCAAGATTACAAATACCCGCAACCACAATGCCATGATTGTCATACAATTTTGCAATTGGAGAAACAACATCAAGAGAGAGCACAACATTTGGAGAAGAATCATTACCTCATCCACCACTTTCAGAATAAACCTTTAAGCTCACTTTGGTGCCATGAGTTCCACTATCTGTAACAGTTGTTACATTTGTGGATGGTGAAGCCATAAAAAAGGAGAGCGACCACCGAATTGGTGATAATATTAGTATCCAAAACCAAAGTAGCTAAATTTATGAATGGCAACAAACCCAAACCCTAATAGAACAAATTTCCTCATCAAACCCTAGCAGAGTAGCTTTATCTAAATCAATGCCACTTAATATGCATTTTGTAATGTATATAAATTAAATTATTAGTTAATATTTAAGTTTGAATGCTATAAAAATATAAAATGCATACCATTAAATGATATTCTATTGTGTACTATCCTAAATTTCTAATCAAATATTAATAGTGATTTTTTAAAATTAATTATTTGGACTTCTATACATAATAATATAAAGGATTTTGTCCGAGGGGACAACATAATGGTTCGGGCTTTAACTCTTCTTTGGGAGGTCCAAGGTTGAAACGATAGTATGGGTGAGTGTGTGAGGAGGTGTGTGTGTGTTAAATTCCCTATTGATAAGCATAGCTCTCAATTTTACAAGGGATCATGGTTAGGAGGATACTGTTTTCTCATTTATTATTTTTTATAGTTAAGAGGGTACATGTCTTTGGACGACCAAGACATTTATCCCATATAACAACATGTATGGTTTAGTCTATAAAAAATGAGTGCTTTTATTTGGTAGGTCATGATTTCTATGCCAATCATGCTCTATCCTTCCCTCTTCTCCTTCCTAGTGCAATGATGTTTTTAAATTATGGGAAACAACCTTATCTTTGAGGATCAAAGCATGTCACCATATTGATAAGATCAGTATGTAGTTTGGATAAATCACATTAGTGAAGGTATTTGGAATACAAGTATTAGGGAGTTGATACTTTTCCTCTCCTTTTGATCATCCAACATATAATAATCATAACAAGCCCTTATATTCATTTAATGTAAGGGCATACATGAATGCTAAACAATTATGAGTTTTTTTGGGAAACTTGCATGTTGGAATATAAGTTTAATTCTTATCACCTCTCATAGTACTTACTATGGAGTAATATAAAACTTATGTGGAACAACATAACTCTTTTTATACGAAGTCACAACAACAATTGGAAAAAATAAAATTCATTCCTAGATTTACTTTGTATATACATTGGTAGACAACACCATAGTGGTTACAGGTCATAAATTCCATGATTCAATATTATAGTTTATGATGAACATTATTTGATATGAAATTTTTTGATTAAATTTGGTATTCTTTTTAAGATTTCAAGGTTTAAATTATTTTCTCCATAGGAATAAATTTGACAAAACTTTTAAAATCATGATTTTATAATAAAATATTTTGAGCCTATAATTTGTTTTTTGGAAAACATTCTAGAAGGGATGTCACTTTCGGGTAAGATTTATGAAGGTAGGGTATCTCTTCCACCAAAATTGCGTAGGGCTAGCACCTGGCCTACCACCTTTGACATACTCAAGGAACAAACCTAAAACAACAAAAAACAAGAACATACAAACACAAGATTGAAAAAAACATGCTCCTTAAGTGTGTTGAAAAGATAAAGAACAACCAAACATACACATACGATAAGATTAAAAAAACACAACATGAACCACACAGAAAAATACAAGAACAACATAACAAAACACAAACATGACAAAAACAATAGAACACTACAAAGACACAACCAACAAAAACATGAAAAACAAAAACAACCAAAACCTAAAAAAAAAAACAACCAACAACATACAACAAACAATAAACAAAAACATAGAAAACACTCACACACCAAAACACAAAAACACCAATTAACACAAACATACAAAAACACAAGAACAAGAACAACAAAAACACAAGAACAATAACAAAAAACACAAAACAACAAAAACACAAGAACAACAAAAAATAACACAAAAATAAAACAAAACAAAAAAACACACACACCTAAAAAAACTAAACAAAAAAAGAAAAAAGAAAAAAGAAAAAAGAAAAAAAAATTGAACACAACAATTACCTTTCTAGACCTAAATATTTTTAAGGCAAAAATAAACAGAGGAAACAAAAGAAAGATTAGTTTGAGCTACAAAACTAAAATACCTTTATCAAACCAAAGAAAAATGAAAAAAAGAAAAAAAAAAAAAAGAGCAAGAAAAAAATAGGTACCTCTAGAATTGGAGCCATCCAAAGAAATGATAGAAATAAGAGCTTCCCTTATTTGCAAAGCCCACCATCTAGGAGGGTGGCCGCAACAAGTAATATCACCTTTGTCGAAATACCGATTAGCTAAAGCATCAACACTCTTGTTCTGATCTTTGACCACATGATTGTAATCAACTTTCAAAAATCCCATCTGGATTAACTGAATCTTAATAATAATTAATCTTATTCTCCAATCAACCTTATGATTCTTAGAAGGAGTTTTCAGAAGATTAATCATGAGAGTCAGACTCAACTAGCACATTTTTCCCATCCAACCTTAGTAGCCTCTTGAAGGCCTCTAAGGATACCATACCCCTCAACAAGGTTATTGGATAGAATACACAAATTCTCAGCAAAAGTAAAAACCTGGGAGCCATCTAAAAGTCTACCAATTCCTCTTGCACTAGCTTTTCTAGGGTTCCCTCTAAAAGATCCATCAATATTGACTTTTCCAAAATTCTTAAGAGGTTGTCAATTCCTTGTTCTATCCTTCTTGCAATTACTCAAATTCCCTTTAAGTTGGTTGTCCTTAGAAGAGTTAATCTTCAATCTTTGCATCACTTGATCCCATCTTTGGTAGGAGTTTTGGGGGTGATTAAAGAGTTGTTAAAATGATTCAACTAAGTTAGCGATGGTCTTTTGCCAGATATAGTGAATATGTTTCCTATCTTAATTAAAAATTCGGTTATTCCTTTCATTTCAAATATTTTAAAGAAGAATGGTAAAACTCATCCAAACTAACTAAAAATAATTATCAACATCCTCTTGTTTAAACCAATCCCTCCAAAGTTGAGCACATAATCTTTTGAACTCTATAAATTATTCACATTAATTTAAAATGATAAAATTGAATGTAATAAATCTCCAAACTTAGGACTTTTGCTTACATGAGTATTATTAATATATAATTAATTTAAATGACTAAAATTAAAAAAATAACTTATACATACCTCCTTCGTCTTGAATATTAAACCACCAATGAGCATATTTCAAGGGTGAATGATTGCATATTATTTTTTTCTTCTTTGTGGGCGGGAGGTGAAGGCAGTAAAAGCAATGTTAAGAAGGCTGTGGATCTACGCCGTCCAATTGGACACACTCTGGGTGAATGCCGATTCATTGCACGGAGCTTTCACGTCCTTGCAGTCATTATTATCCCTTTCAAATCGATGGGTGATGGAAGGCGTAATAATTGAAAACAATTAAGAAAACAAAATTGTGATAACTGCAGGAATGTCTAACAACAATATTTTATAAGAGCGAGTAAAACGGATGGCAGAGGCGGCATTGGATTGGATAAAATGTTTCTTAATCCCTGACCCACACGGGACGCATGCCATCCTATTCTGCACAGAGAGAACGTAAAAAAATCCCAACATTAAATAAATAATGTTATCTTGAGTGCGTGGGTTCTTCAATCTTTCCGAGGCAACATTAAATAATGGATTAAGATTTTTATTTTTATTATATTATTGTATAGTTTTTTTTTAATGTATAGATTTGAACCTTGGACCTCCTTCGCTTTGGGGTTTGGATGAACTAATTGTTTTACACCTAGGACCTTATTATTGTATAGTGTTATTATGTGTTTTATAAAATTTAAACTTTGTTCTCACTTCAATATTAAAAATCTAATCAATTAAATTAATAATATTTAATATAAAATTTGAATCTTCGAAGAGAAAGAGAGCTTCTGTTTTCAGTGTGATGACAAATCCGGGTTTAAAATCGAATACTTGTAATACATTGTTTGGAGTGTGGCAACCGATGTGAATATGGATGTTTATTAAGTGAAATTTGGGGAATTATTTTATGGTTTAGCGGATCTGCAATGTATCGTGACTATGCTGAGGATTACATTTAGAGTGTATTTTGGTAATTTTATACAATGGCTGTCTTGTATTTTGAAAGGCTATGCGTGTTGGTTGCCACTTAGTTTCGAACTGGTATTTGAAACTAAATTATTTAAAAATTAAAAAAAAAATTAAAATAATAGTATCTTAATTAGTTGGTGAAAAGCGTTTGAAAGAGTTTTTGAAGTTTTTTATTTACAAGAAGAGGTTTTGAAAGGAATATCGCAGAGATAAAAAAAACAAGGTCACACATGAGGTACCAAGGCAGAAAAGATCCAGCGAAATTAAAAAAAAAAAAAAAAAAAAAAAAATCTTGCATTTAAGTAGGTGAATATCCCTTAAACCATGAAATTAAAAATTTGAAATTTTTTCCTCCAAGAGGGGGTCTCTCCAAACATAGCTAAACTTTGAAAATTTGAAATAGGCAGGACCACTCCTAATCCGTTTTCATCCAGCCATACACCAATCTAGAGGTGTTTGGAAATTGCAACAACGAGATCTACAGAGGAGCTTCAATTAGAATGTTGAATAAAACCAAAGAAGCTTTGTATAAAAACACCCCAAAGTTAAAAAGACTTGTCTAGCCTTTGGAAGAACTCCCATGGTATTGGGATTAAAGATGTGTTGACAGGATAAGTTTTTTCAAAAAACATCCATACACCTCTAAAAGAGAAAGGGGACATCCTAAACCTTAATGAAACTCCCTGGAAACAACGGTCATCGTGGCCCTTGGAAACCTTTGAGGAGACTAGGGATTGAGGATGTGCTTAACCACCAGATCTACTGTCCCGAAATGAAAAACAAATATACATCCTCAATGGTAGATAGGGGGCCCTCCTAGCCCTTAGTGGAACAAAAAATATGGAATCCACAAGTTTCACGGAGGACAAAAACCAACATGTCAAGCACCTTCGTGATGTTAGAGTATATCACATTATTGGGTACATATCTATGTACCACCTTGGGTACATAACTAGATTAGGAGTTTACTTTAGAGTAAATTTAAGTAGTTACTTCCAACAATCTAATAAATGCACAAGTGTCCATGTGCAATTATGTAAATGTACAAGGAGTTCACTTGTACATGAGTCATAGGAAAGGTAGATGAAGAGTCATAGGTTGAGTGAGGGTCAAGGAACATATCTTCCTATATATATGACCTTATAGAGTGAGTAGAGAGTGTAATAACATATAGAAGAGAGTGCATAGAATAGTGGTAGTATGAGTACAATGTAGTTCTTTCAAAATAGTTTGTGGAGTGTTCTTGTCCTCCATTGTATTGCATTGTACTATTTTCATGAGCTTACATTAATGTTATTTTACTGAGTTATTGCAAAAGTCTATATTATTTTCTTACATATTTTGGTACCGTTATATTTTTTTATGTAAAAATTATTATATTAAAGAATTAACAAAATACAATTTTATAAAAAAGGCAAATAAACATGCCACGTGGCTAACACCATCAACCAAAACTAACCATCCCCGTCAAAATAGAGCAGGAACCCAAGCGAACAATTTACAGAACTGATGGATAATAGAATAAACTGATTACAAAACGATGAGGCTTAGTCACCCTTGATTCTCACCTAGAGGCTTTGACAATGAGTCCCTCCCTTGTCCAGAAGTGCTGGGAACATAAACCCAACCATAAACTCTTAAGTTGTCCCAGGCATCAAGTCGAGGATTTGGGAGAGAGGAATAGTCACGTAGCTATGACCATATCTATAAGCACCTTGAGTTGGGATAGGAGTGCATTTTGGAAGCGAGCAAAATTTTTGTCTGAACCTTGACCTGCTACGAGGAGTATCCTGAATTACTGAACATGGTGTGTTCCCCCACTGTTCAATAAGCTCTTGAAGATGAGTGAGCTCCATGGCCACCTTAAATGTAAACTAAAAATACACAGATGAAATAATATTAGACTTCTCAAAAGTAGATATGTCCAAAGAAAAAGAACACTTACCAAAGATACAATCATATCTAGGTCTCCATTTACTAGACATGGTCGCCATACAAAAAAAGTGCCACACTTCAAAAAAATAGCCAGTAATGGTAGGGGGTCTCTCAAAATGATATGCTTCCACTTAAACATGGCAAAGGAATAGGGTATAAAAAGGAAAAAAAACCACTCGCAAAGGGAATGATCATTAGCACAAACCCACAAAAGATGGACAAAGTCTTTAGATTGAAGATATAAAGGGAAATAAGGGTTGGGGATACCTAAATGTTGTAGACACTCCCTAACAGGAACCCCTTGGTGCAAAAGACTCCATGCAAAACAAGAAATATTGGTCTCCAAGAAAGGAGCTCAAGCGATCTGGAACCTATGAAACCAAATAGGTCGAGGGGAGGAGACCTTCCATTATTTATTGAGCTTATCAATCATGGGGAGGTAAGGAGAGATCCATCCATACCCCAATCAGGCCTTATAATTTCGTAGTGGAGTGTTCGGATACCACTTCCAGTTCTTCCACCAAGGTCACTGTGAAAGCAAAAATATCTTGTGTAGCATGGAGTCAAGGAGAGAAAATTTGATAGCCTCAAAGGTATCCTTGTTAGAGTGATTAAACCCAAATTTGGATCTAAAATCATCCCAAGGGAACCAATCCCTGGTAGGATGAGAAAAGAAATCAGTGATGCATCGCACACCTTTGCAAAAGAATATCAGTGCATGAACCCAAAGAACCTGTGCAAGCAGAGAACCCTAGTAGGTGATAACAGGTGACCACAAAAAATTCATTTGGTTAATGGAGAGGCCATGCCAAAAGCTCTAGATATTCCATCTAAGCCAAGGCTTAACACTCTTCCAGGATTTCCAAATGGTCCTAATGACGAAGGATCCTGACACTTTCATAGACACAGGGGAAACAAGGAGGGAATGGAACCCCATGCCCTTCCAACTCTTACGCCTAAAAGGGGAACCTTCACTAATATAGTGTTAGATGAAAATTTTCCAAGCCTCATTACCCGTGAGGGCTCTGATGACCCACTTAACATAAATGGCCCAACCTTGACGTTAGGTATTAAGAATACCAAGTCCACCATGGCTTTTGGGAAGACAACAATACTCCCAGACAACACGGTGGAATCTTGAAGCACTATTTGAGGAGGATCATAAAAAGTCTCAATCAAGCTTCTTATAGCATTTTTGGATGGGACCCAACAGGAAGAATAATAAAGATGGGTGTTTGCAAGGATTTTAGTGCAAATTTCAAATTTACCAGCAAGGAAGAGTTTCTTGGTGGACTAGTAGGTAAGTTTTTGTTCCACCTTGTTAACAACATACTTCCATAACTCTGGCAACGACCCATTAAAGGCAAAAGGAATTCCTAAAAAATGAAAAATTTCACCCTCTTGGATTATCTTTCCATTGATATTGATTTATCCAATGGGGCATTGGGTTGAGAGACTGCCTATAACATTGGGTCTTTCTCCATTGAATGGAGGATCAAGAATCTAAATAAAAAGAGTCCAAGCAAGAAAGCACTTGTTGAATGACACCTTCTTCCTCAATAAGAGTGAGGAAAGAGTCATCAGAAAAATGATCGTTGATCAATTGAGTATCACCTCTGGGGAGAGAAATTTATTGAATAGAACCCTAAGGAGCGTGGTGAGCTAGTAAATAACCAAAATCTTCAGTAACAAGGACATAAAGGGAAGGAGCTAATGGGTAACCTTGTCTAATGGATTGAAAGAGACCAATTACTAAAGACTTGTGTTTGTTAATGGACATAATAGCCAAAGCCTCGACAAATAACATTTCCACATAACTAATGAAGTAGGGTCCAAAACCAAGAGCTTTAAGCATGGCTAGAATGAAGGACCAATAAATCCTGTCATAAGCTTTCTCAAAGTTGATTTTTATGAAAAACATTATTGGTTAGAATTGCAAGCCCACTCCATACCTTCCCAGATAGCAATAATATTGTTAAGTATGTATCTGCCCTGAATGAAGCCAATTTGCCTTGCGTGCATGATAATAGGAAGGATATGGCAGATGCGTAAGCCAAGGTTTTGAAAATGATATTATAAGAGACATTAAGGAGAGTAATAGATATCCAATTTGTGATGATTTCATGATCACCAGCCTTGGAGATAAATTTAATAATCCCTTGATTAATACTAGGGCCTAAAGAAGTCGTAGAGAAGACCTCCTAATAGACTTTGAGAAGATGAGGCCCTACAGTGTCCCAAAGGGATTTGTAGAATTCACAAGGTAAGCCATAGAGACCAAGGGATTTATAATTGGCCATATGAGAAAGATCTTCCTCCAGATACTTCAAAGAGAGGGTATTTTTACAGGTAACTCTTTGAGACTCAGAAAGCTACTCTAGGACCACTGAAAGGCAAGATTTAAGGGTCTGGTCATGTTGTAGGGAGTGGTTCTAATCTCATAAATGATGTAAATGATGGGTATATAATGAAGTAAATTCAATCACAAAATGTAAACTTATGATTTTGATTTCATAGTGAACTTATTTTACATTTTGTGGTTGCATTTATTTCATTACATACCCATCAAAAGCTAATAGCGGTATCAGAGCCACGATAGATTATATAGTAAATATGGAGAGCCACAAGTGAGATTAAGAGTAGATAGCAAATCTCAATTCCAAAATTTTTGATATTGTAGTTGGCTAGAGTCTTTCCACAAAGTTGTAAAAAATCCATGAAGACTAGGACTTAGAATTGATTCCACTAGATTGACAAATCAACTAGTGAACATTCGTCATCTCTAGATCTAGAGTTTCTTCCATTATAGTCCTAATACTTTATTGTAGGAAAATGAGATTCAAGGAAAGTTGGGAAGCTTTCTACAAGAGCTAGAAAAAATATCTTCTTTAGAATCAATCCAGCACCAGAAGCAACAAATGGAAGATTGGAGATTTGGAGGCCTATATAAAATGTCCCATTGCTATAAGTTGTAGACTTGTAGAGTGTAAAAGAAGAAAAGGCCATAAGAGCCTTGATGCAAATTCAATAAGAGACTCCAGATAAGAGTCTAGGAGGATATTGGAGGTTTGATATCTATTGAAGACTATAGATTGCAGAGTGAAGGACTAGCAAAGGTCCTATTCCAAACTTCAGTGGTAGAAAATTTTAAAGATCCAAGAGGAATATCTCTTTACAACACTTCCATAGTATAAGGTTGAAGGAAAGGTCACATTGGGAAGACTGGAGAAGTTGTGAGAGTGAAGACCCTAGAGAATAGGTCTCAAGGATATAGAAGGAAAAGGCTTGGAGAGCCTTATTGAAGGAGATTTTGAGAAGACCATTTAAGGAGTTTTTGGGAGAAATCATTGGAGAAATTTTCCATCAAGGAGAAGTTCCTGATAAAGAAAGAGTTTGGGATAATTATCGCCATCCAACAACAATACCAAGGGATAAGGATTTGGTAAGTTTACCAAATTTTGGAGGAGACCAGTGAAGACCTCAAGACTTTCAGACTCTTGAGAATAAGGCCTAGATTGAAGTTAGAATTTGACAAGGAGGTTGAAGGAAAAAGGATAAAAAATGAGCCTACAAAATCCAATATATTTGAATATTGCCTTTGATATCTAGAAGGCACATTTCAAAGATAGGGGTTTTCTAATTTTATAGCAAAATACTAAAAGGTTTTTGAAGGAAAATATCAGCTATGATTTGGAGGAGTTTCCTACCATGTTTTTTATATTCAAGGACAACATTTCAATGAGATATTGGTTAATTTACAATATAAAATTTTTATATTGGAGGATAGCAAGAAAGCAACAATTTGGGTAGCATAAATAACTACCAAGTTTTATATTTTTAGAGTACATCTTGAAAGGGATTTGAAGCCACCAAACTACATTTATGAATTGGTGAGTTAAAGAGCTATTTCAGATAGCAAGGTAGAGCTACAATTTCATCTATTACAAGGAAACAATTAGGTGAATATAATCACCTTAAAAACCTTCATCTATAGAGATCATTAAGGTAAGCAACATTGGTCCAAAAGGTTCATTACTTGAAAATTAACTACTTGATTCATTATTAAGTTTCATTAAAGCATCATATTAGAGTTTAGAGTTGCAAGAAGAATATTGCATGTTAAAGTCTTCAAGGGAGAATAGAATATAGTTTCTTTTAAAGATATATCTGCATATTAAAATAGGAGTTAGATATATTTTTATAGAAATAAAAATATCATCATCCTATTATCTAGTTACAACAAAGACAACATTATCTATGAGTTGAGTTTATATATATTTTAGTGCATATTTCAAGTTACTTTGAGAGTTCATTTACAAGAGTAATAAGGTGATATTAATAGTGCACTATACTAGTTATACTTAAGAGATATTTTTAAGTGCATTAAATATTGTTCAAAGGTGAGAATTAGTGCACAAGTAGGATTAAGTTGAAGTGTCAAAGGACACTGTTGAGCACACAAAACCTGCAACATATCTTGGTGAAAGAAAGTCACCAAAATAAGGGCATATTAGTTGCTTGAAATTATTAGTGCAATGCATTCAAGAAAGTGAGTTAGAGGTTAGTGTTATTATATCACTATCTCACCTCAAGAAGTTGCCTCATAAAAGAAGTTAGAAACTTGGAGAAGAAGACATACAACCTAAAACATTGGTGCAACTTAAGGTGTTCTATCTTAACTATTACAAGGATATTTACATTACATGAGAAGCACCATTTTTATCCTTTAAAAAATATCCAAGAAGGACAAAAGATACATACTCTAAAAGGCAATACAATGGCTAGCAAAACACAATCTTCAAGTGGCCAATTTGAAGCCAAGGAGAGAGCCAAAAAAAGGCTCATCAAACTAGCATTCAAGCCAAAGGATTTAGCATTATTTGGTCTCATATCTATAAATTTTTGTGGTGCAATTCAATCTACATCGCAAGGAGATCGAGTTGGACAAGCATAGCCATGTTAGCAAGGCAAGTCTAACATAACATTTGCAAGAGAAGTAGCAAAATGGAAAACAAAAAAATCAAGGTGCAAGTAAGGAGCTTATTACCCAAGAAAATATTATCAAATATTGGAAGAATAACATCGTTAGGGTTAAAAAAAATACCTCCAAACCATCAGTACTAAAGCACCTTGGAACCACCTACATTGGAGAACACCATTATTTGGATAAATCTAAGCAAGAAACCATTGAGCGAAGATCAATAGTTGACATGAAGCATTGGGATGGTAAGGTAATGAAAGGGCATAGCTACATGCAAGGTTAAAGATGTCCACTTGTTGTATCGAGTGAATAAACATAGTGCCACTTGGTACAATATTTAAGGAGTAAAGGAATGTCATTAGAATATTTTATAATTCCTTCATTCATAACACATGCAAAGGAAGAGGAACACCTAAGTAACACTCTACATAGCTGACAAATATTTGTCATCATTCAAGCATATATATATTGTAATAATGCCTATATTACAAAGAGTAATATATTCTAATGCACCTCACATATAAGCACCATATAGCAAGGAGTGATAGGCTCAAGCAATAATGTATATGCCATTTGGCATATGTTACATAAGGAGGTAAGGTTCATTAAATACCTTTGCCAACAAGGAAAATGTAGAAGGTGATTTTTGCTACACAATAAAACAATGATTAATAAGGGAGAGAGCACAATCTAAAGAATGCTGAGAACATCAACCAAAGTAGCACTTGATACCATATCTCGTGGACTACAAAGATTTAGCATTCAAGAGGTTAAAATTTGCAGTAAAAACTTATGTCAAACACTGAACAACGAGTAGCGAGCAACACATTATTAAAAGCTATAAGTCATAGTATATCATTAATTGCTTTCTATAAAGGTTATTCAATTCCTAAGGTTGGTTTATTAAACAATAGGAGGAATAAGGAGATAAAACCTTAGACATTCTATTAAGTTCTAGAAAGCTAATTGAAGGGTGAAGTTTATTTTGGAAAAAGCATTTCAAATTCTATTGCTTGAAATTCCAATAACATAGTATTTTAAAAATAATCAAATTAGGAGATATAAGGGTTTCCACCTTAGATAATTAAATTATTTTGCAAGTGTTATTATTTTCTAAAGTTCCAAATTTGGGAGATATAAGGAATACTACACCAAAACTTAGTCTATTGGAATTTAGAAAATTAAATTGTTGAAAATTAGAATTGATAGAAGTTCTTCATAGAATTGGTTATACTTGTCTCATACTCATACTAAAGGGAAAAAAGAAATCCAACCATATCAAATTGATAAGTTCATTGCTCAATAGGAGAAATAATGTGAAATAGAAAACCTTAAAAAATCAACTCAAAAGGTGAACTAATAGTTACTAAGAACTTTATTAAATTTATAGCATAACCTAATCACTTGGGAGACATAAGAATTCTAAAAAACCTAAGCTCTAGAAAGATTTTATCAAATTGGGTCACATACTCTAAACTAGAAAGTTATAATATAGACTACAAGGATCATCATGAAATCAAATAAATTCTTCCTTATAGAATCCCAACTACTTAAAGGGCCAAATTACTCCTCATGGAGAAAAAAAGTAAGAGCAATTTTGATACTTGATTTTTTTTAGAAATTGTTTAAAGGAACAACAACTAAACCTAATACAGGTGATATGGAGATTCAAAAGTTTCAAGAAAGTTATGCAAAAGTATTAATGATAATAAATTTTGCCATTATAGATGAAATACAACCATACATTAGTATTGCATCAACATCTACAGAAGCTTGGAAAACCCTAAGCAAGATATTTGAAGGGAAAAATAAAGCCACTATATTAAATATTCAAACTTAATTACATTCATTAAAAATGAATAATGGTGAAAGCATAGAACTATTTCTAAGGAAGGTAACAAACATAAATGGAAAATTATTAACCTTAGGAGAAAATATTGAAGATAAATTCTTTGTTCAAGTAACCATGAGAGCACTTCCAGATAGCTACAAACATCTAGTTACATATTTACAAATCCTAAGTAAAGATACATATTTTGATGAGTTAGTCAATAGTATTCAATAATATGAGGAGAAAAATATAGTTAAAGATTAAATGACTAACAATGCATTGGTCTCACCACTATTTCGATAGGCTCTAAACTAACCAGAATTAAGGTGGGAGAGAGTCTTTAAGGCAGACCAACCACACCTTATCCACCACCAAAGCTCACCTCCTCTCACTCTTGCTCTCTCTCTCCCAAGTATATAATTCATAAAAAGTTTTTTATGGTCGCTTGAGTTTAGGTGTATGAGAAACTCACATTCAATTATTTACTCTATGTATTACATACCACTATCTTAACAAATAAAAATTACAAGTTTAAAAATTTTTAGATTAAAATTAGTATATTGTTAGATTTTATTTAAGATATTTAGATTTAAATTATTAAAAAAGATTTTTGTTAATGTCTGTCATCATACTTTGTATTCTATTTTATAATAATAATAAATATATTTCATTTTTAAATACATGATCTATAATATTATTTATAAGAATTTATATCAATATAAAATTTAATATATATATTTTTTAATGTTTGCCAACTTTTCGTTTATTCCACATTTTCCCACCTTTAACACAGGATCATCACACATCGATCCAGGACTTTCAGCCATTTACATGTTAAGCTAAACCAAGAATGCTTGTATCATTTAATTATAACAAAAATCATTATTTAAAAAATAAATAAATACTTTATTAAAGATACCAAAAGTGATGGACTTTTGCACCATAACATCCAAATACCTTAAGAAAGTTCATGTAATGCCTAATGGTTCAGGGTTATATTTATTTATTTATTTGACTTGTGTAGGGGTATATTTTTTAATATTGGTTATTATTTTTTTTTTTAATATATATATATATATATAGTAATATTGTATTAATATATAATAAATTTTTGTTTAAATAATTATTTTTATAGAGTTTTTTCATGAGATATTTTTGACAAGTTAATTTTTAAATATAAAAGTTAAATAATAGTAGAAAACAGTACTAATAATTGACTTGAAGGTGGTGGAGAGCTCTTTTCTCCTTATATGGATAGGGATCAATTTTATTATTCCTTAGATAGGATGATGAAAACCCATATTGGCTAATGATTTTGATTCCCTTCTAAAACACACTTTGCCATTTTTTCACATCTCCTTGTAGTTTTACTCACTAACTTTCCCATAACTTTAAAATAAAGGTATAAGCATGATCATAGGATATTTTACATGTATCCTACAAAGCACATGTCTAGATGATCAACAATGTCATGATTGTCACTTTAATAGACAACTATGGTTACTGATTAGGTTATAGGGTTTTTACGTATGAGCTAAAAACTAACTTGTTTTTACACTTAGCGTTAAGATACTTTGTTCTTATAGATGGTTATGTTTTTATAGCCTCTATGAGGAGGGTGTGATCCAGTTGTCAATATTAAAAGTGAAATTTGTTTGTTTCATTTATTAAATATGTATCTCATTTCTTCATTTTATTACTATTGTTATGCTTGTACAATATGCCCTAATTTACAGGATTTGGGGACCAACCTTTATTTTTTATCTTGGTGAATTTTATTTATTTATTCTTGGTTTTGTATATAATAGTCAACCATCCAAAAAACTTAGGTTCTCAATTGAATGTTTTCACTTGTGGATGCCCAATTTTTACATACCTTGAGATTTTCATCATACTTATTATTATAGTTGTGTATGGTAAACTCTTCAAAATGATGAATAACATATCTAATTAGAATAGGCTTGAAGAAAGTTTTCTAACGAGTACCAATATGCCTATGTTTCCATAGTTATCTCCAAACTTGATTAAATTTAGACACTATAGACCTGGTAACACCGTTGACAATATGGATCACATCACTTTCAAGGTTTATATCTCCTTCAAATAGCAACAAAAAACCATGAAGCCATCTCTATTAGATGCAACTTGAAAAGATATTTTTGATGAATATAAAATTGCCTAGGTTCTAAGAAGAATTGGTTTCTTGAATGGCCTATTTTCAACATATTATCTAATTACTTTATTGGTTGTGGGACCTTCCATTTACCACAATGTCACTTTTGAAGAACATATATGTTGAAATACCCAGAAAACATTTTGAAACCACCTCCATTGGATGAAACACAAAAAGAGCTTTCTAACTAATATGAATTTGCCTATGTTCTAAGGAGGTTTGAGGTCCAAAATTGTTTTTTGTAGGTTGTCCAAGTTTTCACATCCAAAACCATGTCCATAGTCTAATATCAAAAATCAATAACTCAAAGAGATTAACGGGAGTTTAAAATAATAGAGCATAAAAAAAAACATCCACTATTTGATCTCAAAGGTGAACAACTCATGGAGATTGGAGGGAGCTTTAAATAATACAGTATTAAAGAATAATGCCAAACTTTTGATCTCAAAAATCAATGAACCGCAAAGATTGGAGGAAGTTTTAAATAATAAAGCATTTAAAATATCAACAAGTTTGCCAACCATTTGATTTTAGATCAATGGCTCATAGATGTTCTAAAAACATTTAAAGGTCCACCAACCATCCAATATGAGATCAAAAACTCATATATATTCCAAAAATAATATGAAGGGTAAGACATCTAAAAGCCCACCAACCATATGATATTTGAGACCAGTGACTCATGGAGATTTAGAGAAAAACTTAAAGGATAAAGTATTTAAAAAATCTTAGCAAGCTTCATCAAAATTATGATCTCATATCAATGACTCATAGAGATTTCAAGAAGAATTTTAAGGGTAAAACATCTAAAAGCCCACCAACCATCCAATATCAAAGGTCAATGACTCAATAGGGAAATAAATATTTACGTTCAACCATTGAAATTAAATCTATATAAAATTGTTGAAAACCACTAAAACATTACCAAAAAGTGTAGATTGTTCTTGATAGGAGCTAGAAAACATAGAAAATGGATGGAAATTTTGGAAAGAAGTCAAAAACACAAGAATTGGTAAAAATATAGAGAAATATTAGAAAACACTAAAAAATACATAAAAATGTGGATTATTATTAGAAAATGTAGAGAGGAGCTGAAAAAAATACAAAATGGCTAAAAATACAAACAAATGATAGAAAACACAAAAATTCAAAGAATTTTTAAAAGCTGTAGAAAATTAATGGAAAACATAGAATGTTTCCAGAGAGGCACATGAAGAGAAAAACTAGAAGAGAGATAAAATAGAGGAAAAAACATAAAGAAAACAAAATGAATAGTTGCAATATTACTACATTGGTAAGGGCTTTGAACTCTCTTTGGGGAGGTCTTAGGTTCAAACCCCACTCAATATGAGGGGACTAGGACCCCTCATAAAAACCCATGTTTTTAACTCAAAATTTCTAGCCAACGACTTCTTGGTTCAATGATTGGGATAAATAATTTATGTTGCCCACACCAAGGTTCAAATATTGGTGGCACCAAATAGTTAAATTTGACTAAACTAAAGTAAAAAGGAAAGGGAAACCCTTTCAAAACTCTACTTTTTTTAAAAACAAAAATAAATGAATAAAAAATAAATGACAATGTCTACAATTTTTTACTTTGTCTCACACAAAAATCTTCTCTTGTAGGTTAACTGACATTGCTACTTGAAATTCAAAGATAATGGACATGAGAATATTAATGTCGACCGAGAGGACACAAATTTGTAGAGCACAAAAATGGCTTGTCCCACTTGCTATGGCTAATAGAGCATGAATTTATTCACCTAATTCCAACTCGATTCAAGAAATCCCTAGATTTCTCAAAAGTGAAAATTTAATGAGGTATGGTAGATGTATGGTCAAAATGTGGTCCTAAGGAACTCAATTCATGAATGTAAAAAAATAATGGATGTAGGAGTTTTAATGCTGATTAGGTAGACCCAAATTTGTAAAAAAAAAAAGTGAAAAGAACTAATGCTCAACTCATTTGCTCTAGATGAGAGATGTGGTGATGTTAACAAAGCTTAAACAATGTCAAAGGAATAAAGATGACAAGGAGTTTCATGAATCTATGCCAACAAACTTGTTATGGGTAGAAGAGTAGAAGTTAGATCACTTAAGACAAACCAAGCATGAGTAAGCCTATGATTTTAATCAATTTGAAATTTAATAAGTTATGGTCAAAGTGCAATTGAAGTGAACATGAGGAGCTCATAGTAGGAACGGGCTAAAGATAAAATATAAGATTTGATACCCTCTAGGAGAAAGAATGTAATAGAAATTAAAAATTAAATAAGTGAGGCTATGTAAAGATCTAGAAAATTATATAAATACCATCCCACTAGACCCATCAATTAGTTGGCCAAGTAGAATTAGTTTGTTCCTTGTTTATTTTCTATTTTTTTAGTTGGACGGGCTTTTTGAATCAAGATTCACATTGCTCTCGAGTTCTACTCTTATAATTCATTAAAGTGTTTGAATTTGAAGATGTATATATTAAGACACATCTTTCATAATAGAAGGCTTTGAAATTCTATATTCAATCTATGCATGATGATGGTGGTTATACCTAGTTAATTTTATAGTCTATTTTTCCTCTAAAGATAGCACCATTCTAGATCTCAAGCTTTGTGAATACTAGTCATTCTAGGATTGGTTTTAAATTAGAATGATCACTTTATTGAGTCAAAATCAAATTCATGGTAGTATAGGCTTATTTATTTTCTTTTCTTTTCTCTTCCACTTAAACCTTTAACTTTATTTTTTAATAACCTGTTTATATTAGGAGTAAATTAGTTTCATTTGCTATGAAAAATTTTAAATTCCATAGTGTTATGATCCAATCATTGCGGTTGTATATGATAAAATATGAATGCAATGAACATTAATTGGGTAATTACCGTTTGCATAGGTTAAACACATATCTATTTCATGTTATTTAAATTTCCCTTAGTTTATGTATGTGATAATGTCAATGTAGTGGAATTTTTCAAATAATTGTTCTTAAAGCATTATGCTTAGGAAGCCTACATATTAGAGTCATATCAACAAAGGTCTCTTGAAGGAATAACTACCCTCAATCTATGAATTCATCCATGTTTACCAATACCAAACCATAACTAAACCTTGGGGGAAACAAATTCCCTTTCAAGAGGAAATAAGATCTATTCCAAATAAGTTGGATTACCATTGAAACACCAATAGTTTGGTTTTTGCCTCTTCATGCCCATTAAACCTAGCACTAGGGGGAAGTTAGAATGTGTCATTTCCACACTCAAAAATTACCAAGACATCAAAACATTAGTTATCAAAATATTATTTTGAAAATAGCAATATTATCTTGAACTCTCTTCTACCTCTATTGCAACATGGGACTCCTTTCCATTCAATCAATTGTTCTTGTTCTTGGAAATACAATCACATCCCTTGATTGCTAGTTTACTACCTTTTGTAATGGAGGATGAGGTAATCCACTAGTCTTTACATTTCATTATTAAAGTTGCTATTGCAAGACCAATTTCCAAGGCATCTTGAATATCCTATGCTAATATTGGGCATGGCTCTTGTTATTGTGATGACATTGGAAAAAATATAGAACAAGATTTAGCATTTTTTTATGTTTGATATTGCGTATTGTTGATTTTTTAGTCCTTGATGTCTTAGTATATTGATTAATTTATCTTCTACATTAGGATTAGACATGTAAACACTTTGTTGATGATGTTTGTGTGGTGATCTCTTTTACTTTCAATCATTGTATTTTGCTTTAATTATGAAAATATTAGCTTAGTTATTATATGTTTTCTTATCTTGTTATTGCTTTTTTGTGTTGGCTATAGTATTTTGGTATATCTTGTATTAACTTAGGTAATTGTATGAGTTATGTCAATTTCCCCACAAGTCATTTCAACATGCTATGAAATGACTATTGCACAAATTTTTTTAGGAGAGGTAAAAATATAAATTTTTAAAAGGGTCCCAATCCTTTATACAAGAAACCAAATCCCTCAAGAAAAGTGGAAAAGATAATCCCAAGGGAAACTAAATATAGAAAACATAATAAGAATATACATCATAAAAACATCACATGACACAACAAATAATTTAGTACAAAAGATATAACTTAGAGAAATTACATTTAAAATCAAGAGGTTGGATGATCCTCATTGGTTTGCTTCGTTTTTCAATAACAACAAGTTCCATGTGTTCATACTTCTTCTTTATCTAATCCACTATCTTCAGTTCCTCTGAAGTATCCATCCTTTGGTTAAACCTTTGAGTGTGTTCCTAATTATTAAAGGCATGTTAAAAATGGATGTCCTCCTCAATATGGACTCCTCTATTCAGTAAGATTTTTATTTCTAAGCATCCATATGAATGTGGCTATCTCTCACCTAGATTTGTTTATCCACCATGTGTTTCTAGTATGTCTCTCAAACATATATTCATCTAGTTCATACACTACCTCTTTAAGGAGATTTACATTCTCATATTATATTTTAGTTTTGAGATAGGGAGAGTTTATATTTATCCCTATTTTCTTCCCTATATTATCATCCTTTTGAGCTTCACTCTCTATGTTTACATATTTGTCTTTCTATGCTATCTAAGTCATTTTTTTCCTCCTGGCTACTCTAGCTTCTCTTTCCAACTCTGGCCTTTTCCCTGTATTGCCTCTACTAACATGTAATATTATAACCTCTATCTCCCCTATTTATTGAGAGCTTATAATTATTTTAGGTTTTTGTCTAGCCTGAAGCCCCTCTTCATCATTTTATTCTCATAACACCAACTTCTATTTACATAGTTTTATGGGATGCCTATTATGAACATTTGTATAATCATATTTTCAAGCTTTCCTTCTATAAATTATCTTACCTTTCACTATTTTATCAACCCCACCCAAATTTTGACTCCCTAGCATAGGTTCTTGACTATCCTTTTCTCTAACAATTGGAGTATTGTTAGGCTTTAAAATAGTGTTAGTTTTCAAGCTATCCACCTCTTTAGAATCATGATTCTTTATGACTCCTTTTGTTTTCCTAGGTGAGGAGACCACCTTTACCGCTAACAATTATTTGAGTATTTATACTAGATACTACATTCTCCTAAGAGGGGTTTTGTTTTTGTTTAACTTTTTTGTTATCTAACTTTGTCATTGATTAATTTACTATTTTTAATGTAGGATTATTTCTAAATTATTTTAGCTACAAGGCATTTTTTTACAAAAAATACAATAGGCCTTGGTGTAAGATATCCTTAATTTTACCTTCTAAACTTGACCCATGGAAATATCTATAGATATAGATAGATAAAAACAAAAATTGAACATTTTATAATGATGAAAATGGTAGAGAATAATGAAAAGGTAACCAAATACCTTGTTGAGCAAGGTGCAACAACAATATTGTCATTGTTGTCAACATAGTCAGATAGATCGGTTGATGCATTGGATAGGAAGTTTAGAAGCCATTCAGATGCAGTGGATAGGAAGTTTAGAAGCTATTCAGAGTATGTACAATGTTTTTCTAAGAAGACCGAAGTGGCCCATATGCAAAAGATCAAAGAAAAAGACAAGTAAGAAAAGTGTCGCTATATCGCGACATGTTGAGCAATAATTAGAAACTGTCATGATATCACGACATGTTGGGCAAGAAAGAAAAACTGTCGCGATATCGTGACATGTTGAGAAGAAAAAAAAACTATCATGATTTCGTGACATGTTGGAAGAGAAAAAGGCAAGTGGAAAAACTGTCGCGATTTCGCGACATGTTGGAAGAGAAAAAGGCAAGTGGAAAAACTATCGCGATTTCATGACATGTTGGAAGAGAAGAAGGCAAGTGGAAAAACTGTCATGATTTCACGACATGTTAGAAGAGAAAGAGCAAGGAAGAAAAACTGTCGCGATTTCGTGACATGTTCGAAGAGAAAGTGCAAGAAGGAAAAACTGTCACGATTTCGTGACATGTTCGAAGAGAAAGCGCAAGTAAGAAAAGCTATCGTGATTTTGTGACATGTTCAAATAGAAAACGCAATCAAGAAAAACTGTCACGATTTCGTGACATGTTGGAAGAGAAAAATACAAGTAGAAAAAGTGTTGTGATTTCGCGACATGTTGAAGAGAAAGGGCAAGCAAGAAAAAGTGTCATGATTTCGTGACATGTTAGAAGAGAAAGAGCAAGCAGGAAAAACTGTCGTGATTTCGTGACATGTTGGAAGAGAAAAAGGCAAGTAGAAAGTGTGTCACGATTTTGTGACATATTGCAAGAGAGAGAAAGAAAGAAAATGTGTCGCGATTTCGTGACATTGCAAGAGAGAGTAAGAAAGAAAATGTGTCACGATTTCATGACATATTGCAAGAGAGAGAGTAAGAAAGAAAAGGTGTCACAATTTCGTGATATAGTGCAAGAGAGAGAGTACAAAAGAAAAAGTGTCACGATTTCGTGACATATTGCAAGAGAGAGAGTAAGAAAGAAAAGGTGTCGCGATTTTGCGACATAGTGCAAGAGAGAGAGTACAAAAAAAAAAGTGTCACAATTGCACGACATATTGCAAGAGAGAATGTAAGAATGAAAAGTGTCACGATATCGTGACATGTCACATTTTTGCGACTAAAAGAGGAGAGAGAATGTAAAGATGAAAAGTGTCGTGATATTGCGACATGTCGCATTTTCATGACTAAAATAGGAGAGAGAATGTAAGAAGGTAGAAGTGTCACAATATCGTGACAAAAGAAAAGAAGAAGAGTACGAAAGCAGAAGTGTCACGATATTGCAACAAAAGAAAAATAGAAGACTATGAACAAAAGAAAAATAGAATACTATGAAGGCAGAAGTGTCGCGATATCGCGACAAAAAAAAAAAAAATATTACAGAAGCGAAAGTGTCGCGATATCACGACATGTATTTTTGCAGGTACAAGCCAAGAAAAGAAGCAAGGAGGCTAAAGAGTCATGATATTGCGACATGTATTTTCATGGGTACAAGCCAAGAAAAGAAGCAAGGAGGCAAAAGTGTCGCAATATCACGACATGTATTTTCGCGGGAAAAAGCTGAGAAGAGGACAAAGATGTAGAAGTGTCACGATTTTGTGACAGGTCGCATTTGCACGATGTAATAAGAAGAACCCAACCAAAATAAGATATGTGATAGTTAACTGAATTCATATGGCAGTTACAAGGGCCATTGCAGAGGAAAATCATGCAGCTAAATTAAGAAGAGTTAACTGAAGTCATACGACAGTTACAAGGGCTGTTGCAGAAGAAAATCATGCAACTAAAATAACAAGAGTGAACTAAAGTCAGAACGGTAGTTATAGGGCCGTTATGGAGAAATATCATGCAGCGGTGGTTATACTAAAAGTCATTAGATGAAGACCAAGATTTGGACAAAGAAACGTTTCGAAGAGCTAAAACTATTAATAGGTTGCATGTAAGAATATTGTGTCATAAAGGAGTTACATATAAAAATTACTATTGATAGGCTGCATGTGAGATCTTGGAAGTTACAGAATACCAGGAGTTTCAATATGAAAATATTGTTATAAAAGGAGTGTTGCATGGAGAATTAAAGTGTCACCAAATAGAGGGAAAGTGCTACGAAAAAGAATATAGAGAGCGCAACTGAGAGAGAGCGGCTGAGAGAGTGCGACTAAGAAAGCGCGATAGAGAGTGCGGTTGTAAGTGCACAGAAGGTATGTGTGTTTTGTGAATTGAAAGAGAGGTTGGGTAAGCAATAGACCAGTGAGGGTCTTGTAAAATCGAATGCATTTTTATGTCAATCTAGATTCAAAATAGAAGTCCAAGTTGGTGCTTGGAATCAGGGGTTGGTGCTGGTAAATCAGGGGTTGGTGCTCCTTTCTGTTGGTGCAGATAAATTAGGGGTTGGTGCTCCTTCTAGTGGGTGCTGGTAAATTGATTGTAAAGTTGGTGCTTTGCAAATGCTGGATTTGGATGGGAGTCCAAGCAGTCAATTTTTGAGGAGTAGCCAAATTTGTGAACCTCGTTACATCTTGTGTTATGTGATGCTCTCTTATTGTACTTACTTTATGTGGCTTTAAGTTTTCATTGTTTTAGCTTTAAGAGTTGTATATTTAAATTTAAAGAACTACACTAATTCATCCCCCCTCTCAGTGCCATTGTAAGACTAACAATTGGTATCAGAGCCAAGTTTCTGAACAAGCTTAACCGGTTAGGGTGATCTTGGAAGTGACACAATGGCAGGTGGTGAAGGATTCTCATCAAACAAAGCACCATTGTTTAACAAAACTAATTACGCATTTTTGAAAATCAAGATGTAGACATATCTTTGTGCTCTGGGATACGACATCTAAGATTCAGTAGATAGTGGATACACAATACCCACCACTTCTCCAACCGATGTTGTCGGTAAGAAACTTTTTGAGAATGACTCAAAAGCAAAGAATGCTATCATGTGCGGTGTAGCAAATGGTGAACTGGTAAATATTATGAGTTGTAAAATGATAAAAGAAATATGGGAAAAATTGAGAAGCATTCATGAAGGAGACGATAAGATCAATGAGGCCAAGTTACAAACACATCGATCTCAGTACAAAGTATTAAATATGAATGATGATGAGAACATAGAGGTATATATACTGAGAGTTAATGAAGTCATTAATGCGATTAGAGGACTCGATGAGAAAATTGAAGACTCTGTCATCATGAAAAAGGTATTAAGATCTCTTCCCAAAAGATTTGATTCTAAAGTATCAGCTATAGAAGAAGCTAAAGATCTAAATACTTTTAGTATGGATGAGATGCATGGTTCTTTGACTGCGTATGAGATGAGAATAGGAAAATCTAAACCCACAGATAGAGAAGCTGCTTTTAAAGCCCACAAAAATACGAAAGCAAAACAAGAATCTGAAGAAAAAGAGACATCAGATGAAATGGAAGTAAAATTTGTTCGAAAACTAAAAAGGGGACAAGGAAAATGCAGAGGAAAGTCACCATTTAAATGTTTCAGCTGTGGAGGCGTTGGGCATGTTGCAGCTAAATGTCCACTTAATGAGAAGAAGGAAAGTGCTGAAAAATCGCACCAAGAAAGAAGTGACCGGAACAAAAAAACAAATTTTAGAAAATGCAACTTCAAGAAGAAAAGTTTCATCTCCAAGAATTTCAGTTCATCAGAAGACAGCTCCGGTGAGGATTCTGAAGAGGAAACAGGTGAAGCTCTTTTCATGGCATTCGAAGAAGAAAAAATAGAAAAAGAACAGGAATGTGATGAAAACCCTGAGGCTGAGGCTGAAGTAGATCTAGAAGGTGAGTTGATCGCTACACTTGAAGAGTTGAGTATAGAAAGGAAAAAGAATAAAAGATTGTCCAAAAATTTGGAAGAATATGGGGATGAGATTGAAGATCTCTTCTTACAAGTTCAAAAGGCCAAGAAAATAGAAGAAGCCTTGAAGACACACCTGGATGATGAAGTCGATGTATATAGCAAACGTGAAGAGGAATCTAACAAAGTTATTGTTGATCTAAAGCTGCAAGTAGAAGAGTCCAAAAGGATTGAAGAAATTCTCAGGTCACAGATCAATGAGAAAGAGATTGTTTGTTGCAAATAAGAAGAGATTGTTTTATTGAAGAAACAACTAGAAGAAGCCAATACAAATCTCAAATTTGAGAAGAGCACAGAGTTGCTAGATAAAATTCTAAAGCAACAAAGAAGCTCCATGGCTAAGCTTGGTCTTGGATATGAAGTTGAACAACCTTCATCTTCCAAAAATGCAGAGAAGAAGAAGTTCACTGTTGAAGGATCGAAGCAAGAAAAGTTTGAAGCTGAGTCTTCAAAAGAAATAAAATATCAAAGAAGATCTATAGCAAAGCAACCACAACAAAAGAGGTTCTATCACTCTCACTCTATTCATAATAATGCTTTTAATGGCTATTGTTTTAGATGCAACCTTTATGGTCACGAGGCAATTTATTGTGGATTGAATAATAAATCAAAGAGTTATGCTGGTAGAAATACATCTGCTTTTTCGAGTGAACACCATGTGCAATTTTTTAATTGTAATGGCCATGGGCACATAGCAAGGTTTTTTCCAAGCACTTATGTATCTAATCTAATGCAAGACCGTAGATTTCATCAGACTCAAAGAACACAACATAGACAGGGAATAAATCATATGCATAAAAGAAAGGAAAATAATCATCCATCAAGGATGCACAAGAGACAACCTGGCAAGAGAAATGTTCAAGTTCACGAAAAGGTGCAACATAGGGATGTAGTTGAAAGACTCAAGCCCAAGTTCAAGAAAGTCTGGAGAAAGACAAAAGAAAGGAAATTGTGTCAACTTGGACTGAAGGAGACTACTCCGCTATTGCACTAAGCAACTCCAGGTGGCACATCCTCAGGAGGAGCAATCTTAAAGTTTTATTTTAATTCTCCTATGTATTTTTTTGGTTATCTGAGGATGAAAGGCAAGCAGTCGGGGAATTGTCGTACAGTTGTTAAAGTGTGTTTTCAGTTTATGTAGTGGTTTGTGGAAGTGCCATGAAAGGTGGTGATTAAATTGCAAGTTGTCACCATTGGTAGTATTGCTATATGTCATTGTTGTACTGTTGATGGTTCTTACTGCTACTATTCAAAGTTATGGATTATAACAGTTCAAATAATTTTTTTTAGTGAAAGAATGTTGCCCTAGCTGCATATATGTGTTTTGATAAAAGCAACGTGTATTTGTACTACACATTGATGTGAAGTTGACGGTGACGGTGACGGTGATGATTATTACTACTATTCACATTATTGATATTGTTGATGCCTATTATGCTTATCATGATGTTGTCAAACAGTGAAATGAAGTGGTCTTGGACTCAGGGGGAGCATTTATGTATTTACTTATCTTTTTGCTCATATTTGTGATTTTTGCTAAATGTAATAATTTTTTCTTGAGAATGTTGTGCATGGACTTAGGGGGAGTTTGTAGCAGCCCTTTGGTATTATTCTAAAAGGGGGAGAAGAGTTACAGGAAATTGCACGTGTGTTGCCAACAATTCCAAAGGGGGAGATTGTTGAGCAAGGTGCAGCAATAGTATTGTCATTGTTGTCAACACAGACAGATAGATTGGTTGATGCATTGGATAGGAAGTTCAGAAGCCATTCAAATGCAGTGGATAGGAAGTTTAGAAGCTATTCAGAGTATGTACAATGTTTTTCCAAGAAGACCGAAGTGGCCCATATTCAAAAGATCAAAGAAAAAGACAAGTAAGAAAAGTGTCATGATATCGCGACATGTCGAGCAAGAATGAGAAACTGTCGCGATATCACGACATGTTGGGCAAGAAAGAAAAACTATCGCGATATCGCAACATGTTGAGAAGAAAGAAAAAATATCACGATTTTGTGACATGTTGGAAGAGAAAAAGGCAAGTGAAAAAACTGTCGCGATTTTGCGACATGTTGGAAGAGAAAAAGGCAAGTGGAAAAACTGTTGCGATTTTGTGACATGTTGGAAGAGAAGAAGGCAAGTGGAAAAAATGTCATGATTTCGTGACATGTTAGAAGAGAAAGAGCAAGGAAGAAAAACTGTCACGATTTCGTGACATGTTCGAAGAGAAAGCGCAAGCAAGAAAAACTATCACGATTTCGCAACATGTTCGAAGAGAAAGTGCAAGCAAGAAAAACTGTCGTGATTTCGTGACATGTTCGAAGAGAAAGCGCAAGCAGGAAAAACTGTCACGATTTCGCAACATGTTGGAAGAGAAAAAAACAAGTAGAAAAAGTGTCATGATTTCGCGACATGTTGAAGAGAAAGGGCAAGCAAGAAAAAGTGTCACGATTTCTCGACATGTTGGAAGAGAAAGAGCAAGCAGGAAAAACTGTCGTGATTTTGCGACATGTTGGAAGAGAAAAAGGCAAGTAGAAAAAGTGTCACGATTTTGTGACATATTGCAAGAGAGAGAGAAAGAAAGAAAAAGTGTCACGATTTCGCGACATATTGCAAGAGAGAGAGTAAGAAAGAAAAAGTGTCGTGATTTCGTGACATATTGCAAGAGAGAGAGTAAGAAAGAAAAAGTGTCGCGATTTCACGACATATTGCAAGAGAGAGAGTACGAAAGAAAAAGTGTCACGATTTCATGACATATTGTAAGAGAGAGAGTAAGAAAGAAAAGGTGTCGCTATTTCACGACATAGTGCAAGAGAGAGAGTACGAAAGAAAAAGTTTCATGATTTCGTGACATATTGCAAGAGAGAATGTAAGAATGAAAAGTGTCGTGATATCGCGACATGTCGCATTTTTGTGACTAAAAGAGGAGAGAGAATGTAAGGATGAAAAGTATCGCGATATTGCGACATGTTGCATTTTTGTGACTAAAAGAGGAGAGAGAATGTAAGAAGGCATAAGTGTCATGATATCGCGACAAAAGAAAAGAAGAAGAATACGAAAGCAAAAGTGTCGCGATATCACGACAAAAGCAAAATAGAAGACTATGAAGGCAGAAGTGTCGCAATATCGCGATAAAAGAAAAGAGAGAGTATGGAAGTGAAAGTGTCACGATATCACGACATGTATTTTTGTGGGTACAAGAGAAGAAAAGAAGCAAGGAGGCAAAAGTGTCACGATATCACGACATGTTGTGTTTTCGTAGGTACAAGCCAAGAAAAGAAGCAAGGAGGCGAAAGTGTCACGATATCGCGACATGTATTTTCACGGGTACAAGCCAAGAAAAGAAGCAAAGAGGTGAAAGTGTCACGATATCGTGACATGTATTTTCGTGGGCAAAATATGAGAAGAGGACAAAGAGGCAGAAGTGTCATGATTTTGCGACAGGTTGCATTTGCACGATGTAAGAAGAAGAACCCAACCGAAATAAGATATGTGATAGTTAACTGAAGTCATATGGCAGTTACAGGGGCCGTTGTAGAAGAAAATCAGGCAGCTAAAATAAGAAGAGTTAACTGAAGTCATACGGTAGTTACAAGGGCCGTTGTAGAAGAAAATCATGCAGCTAAAATAACAAGAGTGAACTAAAGTCAGAACGGCAGTTACAGGGCTGTTACAGAGAAATATCATGCAACGATGGTTATACTAAAAGTCATCAGACGAAGACCAAGAGTTGGATAGAGAAACATTTTGAAGAGCCAAAACTATTAATAGGTTGCATGTAAGAATATTGTGTCATAAAGGAGTTACATATAGAAATTACTATTGATAGGTTGCATGTGAGAATATGGAAGTTACAGAAGACCAAGAGTTACAATATGAAAATATTGTTATAAAAGGAGTGTTGTGTGGAGAATTAAAGTGTCGTCGAATAGAGGGAAAGTGCTACAAAAAAGAATATAGAGAGTGCGGTTGAGAGAGAGCGGCTGAAAGAGCGCAGCTGAGAAAGCGCGACTGAGAGAGTGTGGTTGTAAGTGCGTAGAAGGTATGTGTGTTTTGTGAATTGAAAGAGAGGTTGGGTAAGCAATAGACCAGTGAGGGTCTTGTAAAAGTGAAGGCATTTTTATGTCAATCTAGATTCAAAATAGAAGTCCAAGTTGGTGCTTGGAATCAGGGGTTGGTGCTCCTTCCAGTTGGTGCTGGTAAATCAGGGGTTGGTGCTCCTTTCTGTTGGTGCAGATAAATTAGGGGTTGGTGCTCCTTCTAGTGGGTGCTGGTAAATTGATTGGAAAGTTGGTGCTTTGCAAAGGCTGGATTTGGATAGGAGTCCAAGCAATCAATTTTTTAGGAGTAGCCAAATTGGTGAACCTCGTTACATCTTGTGTTATGTGATGCTCTCTTGTTGTACTTGCTTTATGTGGCTTTAAGTTTTCATTATTTCAGCTTTAAGAGTTGTAGATTTAAATTTAAAGAACTACACTGATTCACCCCCCCCTCTCAGTGCCATTGTAAGACTAACATACCTTTCTATGTTGACCTTCTAGAGTGATGTATCTTATTATTGGACAGCTATTCTATCCCATGGCCTAATAAGGGAATTTAATCTATATCTAGTTTGGTACCTCTCCACATTTTCACCTTTAACCATGAAAGCTTTGACCTAATTAGCATGAAAATTTTTGTTTTTGGGAACCTCTCCACCCTTGATCCAGAGCTTTGTAGTTGTTGTAATTTCAACAAGGGATATGGAGAACACCACACCACCTACTTTTATGACAACCTTCTTCCACTTCTAGAAGATATTTTTTGCTATTATCATTTCAAATCCATTGAGCCTATCCATAAATATCGTTAGACCACCTCTTTGTAAAAGTATCCATATTTAAATGTCTTGTTTCAATTGTATAAATATTGAATATCTATTTTTTAATCTATATAATTAAAACCATTGGTTTTAACAATCTTTAACACAACTAGTTATTATAAACAAGACATCCAAAATTAATAGAATCAATATAGTTATTCATAAAATGCTGGATAGTTTTGCAGGATCTATAGAGGATAATAAGAAGGGTATGATGTGGGGTTTACTAATAAAGTAAAGAAGTGGAAAATAATAAAAATCTATATGTGGGGTTTTAATATCAAATGTATCTCCACCATTGTCTCTTATCTTCTTAGTATATATTCTAAAGTAGAAAGGCTCAATTTCTATTTTTAGAGATACATTTTCTCTCTACATTATAGAATATAAGTATTTTGAAATAGGTAAAGTAAATAATTATTCTTCTCCCTTCCATATTTAAATTACTTTTTAGTGCTACTTATGTAGTAAATTATTTCTACATAACCAAAAGTACTAGGATATAACCTGATAACCATATGTTATGAGTGTTATAATGGGGTCATTAAGACTATGACTATTTTTAGTCTTTTCCAAATTTAGATAGTTCTTACCATTAGAGGAACTGAAGTGGAGTTAGCTTAGATGAAAGCATTAAATTCCTAGAGAATGTTTATTTATCTTAAAATTTAAAAGTAGTATTGGATGACATTTTTATACATTATGTAGATTAGAATACTATAAATATTAAATTAGACATGCTTTTATTAAATGGAACACAATATGTGAGTAATCCTTTTCCCCCTATTGTCAAATAAATATAAAATTGGAGTTCTTTGAGGCCTTGAATTCTAATCATTTATCTTCAAATATGCATTCTTGTCATATGATTGAGGTAGTTATAGCTTCTAATATTTCTAGGAGCTATCTTAAATGAATTTAGCTCATGTGTTCTTCTTATTGTAATATTTTTTATAAAGTGGATGAAGCTTTCAAAATTCTATCCATAAGTTTACAAAGGTTGATGACAATATTTTGTAATATATGCATAATATCCTAAAGTATTTCCTTGGATTCTCAAACAAATATCAAAATCTAAAATTTGATATCATATCTAGAGATAAGGGTTTTACCTAATTTGGTTATCAAACTAAACGATTCAAATAAGAACTAAAAAAGGTCCTTAAAATGATGATGTACAAAATATTGAGAGTAAAACTAATTCTACAAAATATACATGGAGCATTAAGGCAAAAATAGCAAATACATTCTCTCAAAAAATTGAGTTGAATGCATCTCTAATGGTTAAGGAAATATGTAAATATGTAAATATGTACTATTAAACATGTTAGGTTTAGTATTGAGAAAGCCAAGTAGTCTAGTGAAACCCATGAGAGGTGGAGTGTGAAAGAATCATATTGGCATAATTTTATAAGGTTAGTGGATGTGATTAAAATTTATGATATGTATATGATTTGATATGATATAAATATATTTTTTAGGAGACACAACATGGCCAAGTATTGAATTAATGGTAAATAATCAACAAATAAATTTTATGGGAGATTTTCATAAATAGATTTGTCAAGGATATAAAAAATTAAGACCCTAATTCTATGTATTTGTCTTGTATAATGTTACGACTCCATCCTAACATTTTTATGTATTTCCCATTATTATATAATAACCCCTTTCCAATGTGGGTACCCCATGTTAATGATATTTTGTAATGGTATATGGTAATTGAGGCACCTAGACAAGTGGGGTCATTTCATGTAACTATTATCAAGAATATAATTATTTTTTTGTAGAAGATTCTAGCTTGAGTGGCACTTTGCATGTAAGCCAACTCTTGAGAATTAGGTTAGGGTTGCATGAAGTGTATATTTAAAATACAAGTGTCCATAATTGAATGTATATTTTTACATATTGAATGAAAGTATCGAATGAGGTTGCCTCCTTAAAGAGGCCCACAATTCTATGTTGTATCTATGAGATTATTATATTTTTGCATTTACATTTTGTATCACAATATTTTGTTCTTCATGAATTTCTACTTCTATTGCAATAATGATGTAAATGTGCTTATATTAAATAGAAGGTTCCTAAAAAGTGGTATTAGAGTACTTTCTAGGGCCTACTATGACTGTGATAGTTCTTGCATTGCCATATTGACTTTTAGATATTTTTTTTTTGCGTTTTCATATTTTTTCTTATTTCCTTATTAAAAAAAAAGAAAAATTCATCATTTTTCTATATTAATTTATAAGGTTAAAACTACTACACAAGGGGTTTTAAAATATCATGAAGAAGTTGTTTTTATTGGCTAAGCTAGATTTTCTATAAAGTGTGTAGTGAAGTGAGGGGCGATCAAGCTCTAATACACAGGCCTTAGACACCACTCATTTATAGAATTGAGCTTCCATGTATCTTTGGTTATATTGGGAGACACCCTAGGATTAGGAGAAACCTTTAGCCTTCAAAATATTTATGATCGTGTATTCTTTGTATTACATTGAACACAACATCTAGGAAGATCATCCTCCCATACTATTAGAGAGGTAAGTAGTGTGCTCATTTGTATGTGTGGAATCCTCCTTGACTAGTGGCTTGAACTATTGGTCTAAGAACTATCATTCATAACTATGGTATAACAATGGGTATATGGGTAGTACACACACCCTAGCTTAGAGTACCCTATATCTATTTATCCTACTTGTCAAAAAACTACATTAAAAAAGTAAGCATAGTAATGTTTGATTTTAATGCCACATACATTGGGAGAAACCATTCAAAAGATGCAATAATAAATAAGATAGATCTGCGACATGACTAAAATATGCTATAAATAGAAATGGTGAAAATAGTACAATAGTAGCATTGGAATAAATGGGTACTCCATAATATATGCTACTACTTTATGAGGGAGGTCTAAGCTTATAGCTTAGACACACTACCCTACTACCTATATACCACAGTCACACACACATTATGATGCTCCTATATATTGCTCTATTCTATGATCTATCTATGGCCATTATATAGGAAGATAAGTTCCTTGGCCGACACTCTATCTAGTTGGACAAGTGGACACCTTGCACATTGCAACTTACATATTGACACTTGTGTATTTATTACATTGCATGAAGTAATTAAATAACTTCCCACTCAAGTAACCTAATCTCCTAAGTATGTACCAAGGGAGGTACATTTTCATGAACCAAATAATGTAATATGATCTATTTTCTAATACCACCATGTATTACAATATTTGGGTATTGAAGACTTTAGTATTCAATGTGGATCTTCTTTCATTTGATGGATTTGATTTGGATCTTCATCGTCAACTGCTTCATGGCTTCTGATATTTTCCAATTCTTGGTTCCTTGATGTCAGGTATTTTTGATGAACTATTGTTCTCATGATTCTACATGTCATGAGTGGATCTGAATATGGTCTTCTTCTTCCTTTTGTACCTATGTAACACCTGTTTCTTTGTTCTTCATAAGCATTAGCCTTGAGCTCAAAATCAGTAGATCCATCTAAAATAAGTTCTTGAAGATAATAGTTTATCTTTTGTAGTAATATTCTTTCATGATCCTTATAGTACCTATTTTTGAAATAACATGAAAAAGATGAGTGATTTAACCCATCACAATATTTGCAAGGATGGAAAATCCAACAATTAGTTTTTCATGACCATATTGATTGCAATGGGTGCACTGTAGAGATGATTTGATGATTTTGAAGTCTATACTAGGGATATCATATTTTTTTATCTCTCTAATGAGACATTCTAACCAAATGTGCATAATTGAAGTTATTACATATTTTACTTTCTATATAATAACTTCTTGATCCTTTTTTCCTATTTTGGGTCTTTCTCGATATTAGATTCACTAGATGAATCTTCCTTTATATGGTTGCCAGTTTCAAAAATTATTTCGTATTGTATTGGATCTTTCCTTTATTTTTAGATTTTATCATTGTAATCCATCAGTTTTTTAATCCATATAGGTATCTTTCTCATTGCACTTCTAAGAGTATTGCTTAGTATGCTAGTAGCCATTGGCATTGCCTAATTTTTTTTAAATAGAAAAGTTCTCTCTTATGGTTTCCTACTAGAATAATTGATATCTAATAGAAGTATATAAGATTTATTTGATAAAACCTATATTGATCCTTGATACTTGTGGGCTTCCTTATGTCTCCCTAGTAATGAGAATGAGTACTCTTAAGGATTTTTAGATTTTGTAGATAGCTTATATATTGCTAATGGATTTGCAACTTGATAAATAATAGAATATGATGTTACCAAGTTTAGTAGGATGCCTTATGACTCTCTAGTATGAATTTGGATAAGATATGAAGTGCTTTTGAGAGATATAGTTCAATATTGGTTGATTTTATAAAGTTATGAAGATTTCTAAAAATTCAACTTCTATTATCCTTATTACTCTTATTGAACTCAACAATTTTTCTAGATATCAAGAGGTTTTTAATGTTGGATATTTTATCTCTGTTTGAAAGGATTTGAGACAAGTAAATGTTATAATGTCCAACCTTTGTATGATATTTATAAACCTCTTATAATGGCCCTTTTGAAAAAGGATTTCAATTTTTATAATTTCCTATAAATCAATTTATAGTAGTAGACCATATGACTCCCAACTTTGGAAAATTAGAAAAATAATATTTTCAAAATATTTAAATGATTCAACTTACGTAGAAGGCCTTATATATCCTAGGTTAATTTACAAATAATATTTTGTTTTTTTAGGTAAGTTATCTCCTACGTCATTGCTTTCAATATTAAAATTTAAACCATAAAAGTATAACATTATAACTCCAATTTTGAAAGCAATATTAATGAGATAATTTTTCTTACCTTAGCCCTCTTAACTTCACACTTGGATGATACTGATTTGGCTGAAGTATAACTATCCTCTATGTATACTTTCAATGATGCTTGATTTGATGAGGCTAAGGACACAAGTGTGGTATGATTGTTGGGCTACTTTATTGACACTTGGAGAGTAGATGTTGGCCCTTACAATGGAGTATTTAATACTCCTATATTATCTTATTTCATGCTAGGTAAGGTTACCAAGCTTATACATTGATACTAGGATAATAAATGCCAAACCTTTCAATAGATCCTTTAATGCTCCTGTGCTCTCCTTCTTCCACCCTGCGGATTGACCAGATTGTGCTTACCTTTCACTAATCGTGGATGTTGGACGTTAATGATGTCTCTTTGTTTATTTATGATGCATACATGGGTAGTATTTTGTAGATAAATTGCATTCAATTTTCTTAGTAACACTACCTTCTCTTCTTGTAATGTTGCTTTGCCAAATGTTATGTATTCTTCTTGCTTTAGTGCTCTCAACATTTGTTTCTTGAGTGTTAGAGAAATTATAGCCATGAGGGAATAATGTGCCAAGTGGAACTCAATCCTTTTACATGGATTTTCCTACGTAATACCTCCAATAAGAATATTATAACTCCTTAGAAGTCTTTCTCCTTAGCTTGCATCGATTTCTTGGAGGGCAAGTAATGTGTTTTTCTTTTGTAGGTAATCTGAGATACATATCAAAGCTTAGGATGAAGACGTGGTAGCTCTCTTACTACCCTTGGTTGATGATACTCTTTATGTAGCATCCACATTGTTGTTGTGTGTTTATCCCTATGTTGTGCTACTTGTTCATGAAGATAGAGGTGAAGCTTGATGCTTCTAAATACTCCAATATACTCTATATTTTATTTTACGTAAATAGATTTATTGCCTTTCTTGAGATTTATGTAAATTTGTGTGATAGAATTACTTTGGATCCTTTAGCTTACGTAAGTAACCTATAAGAGGCTTTCTATCATTTATTTAAGTCTTCCTTTTGATTGTAGGTTCAATGTTGGACAGAATAGCCTTTCGGTGATGGAGAGTGTTTGATATTTTCTGGCCCTTCCTTTGGCCTTTACTCTGGCTGCTTCTTCCTTGTACCTATTATGCCTATTGTGGCACCTTTAAATTTTCTCCTTTACCTACGTTTGATGTAATATGGAATTAAAAAATTATATAATATAGAATCCTTATATTACATCTTTTCCTTGCACTCTTTTGCAAGTCTAAGACTCTTATTTTATAGCAGATTGATGAGCACAAACAAAGGGTTTTAAGGAAGTCTCTTTGGCTAGACTCCTTATATTTTTTGCTTGGATTATTTATGGTGAATACAAGCATTATAAATTCTATAGAACTGAGGCTTTATTTTAGTTGCACTAACCCTTAGTGCTTGGATCTTAGAAGCTTCTTTGTGGTTTGAGTTTTTTCTTTTTCCTCTGCTTGTACTAACCAGTTTTGGTGGCTTCTATTGGCAACTCTGAGTTGTAGGTTTTTGTGCTTTAAAAAGTGCTTTTATACACTTGATCTATACTAGATTTTGTAGCCTTTATCTCAAAGCACAAAACTAATTTATTTTGAGAGAAATAATAGTGCAAATAGCTCTAACAAATTCTACTGTTAATGCGCTAACAAATTACACTTTATCACTCCAATCTACTATCAAGAAAATGCACTTAATCAGTTCGCTACAACTAATCAAGAATATTATCAAATGAACCTTAAAGATTTATTCTGTAAATTCCTTACAAGCAATATATTAGGATATAGCCTTATTTTGATTTCCAAAGTAGATAATAGGATAGTTGATAAATTATTTATAAAATCTAAAATCTAATCAACTCCTAATGTGCAAATTAGCCTTAACAAGAATCCTTTTTTGCACACTTGAAGACTATAATGCAAACCTCATTTTGCAACTTTAATCAGGATGAAGATGCTTTAATAAATATGGTAAGTAATTCACCTAATCAATCTACATGCACCAATAGTTGCATACCTTTTTCTGAATGCTTTTTTAGCTCCTTTTCTGATTTTGTAGAGGATGTAGATATTGGTGCCTAAGAACACCAAGTTGCTGCCTTGAATAGGATCTTGCAGTTTTTTGTAGACTATTTTTGAAGAGTTCCTTCTTCACCAATTTTATGGTCTCAAAATTTCTTTCACGAGCCTAGGATTTGGTGACTTTGATATCCTCTTGTAATCTCCTCCTTATGCTATGTATTTGGAGAAGTATGTATCTTTGAAGTAGTGACCTCTTTCTGTAGGAGTTAATCTTCAAATATCTTGGATTTGATAAGCATATTCTACTTTAAAGTCTTCTTGTTGAATTTTAACTTCAAGTAGGATCTTCTCCTCAATATTCTAAATGTCTTGAGGTCTTCATTGGATTATTATTCTACTCGTATTTTGCACTCCTTTCCAAAATATCTTCCTATTGGGATTGTCGTCAGATGGCGATAAGTGTCCCAAGTCCTTCACTACCAGGGGTTTCTCCTTAGTAGTGGATTTATCTAGTGAGTTCTCCTTTGAGGATTTATTCAATAAGTCTCTCCTAGCCTTTTATTGGATGCTCATTGAGACCTAGTCAGGTTCTTTGATCTTGTATCTTCTCTTGGTATTCCTAGAGATATTATCTTCAACCTTTTGCTCTTGGAAGTGTTGGTGTTGAGATCTTCTCCTGTATCTTATGATTCTGCTACTTCTGGATACGAGAAAGATTCTCCTAGTCCTTCTTCTTCTTCCTAACTTGGAATTTCTTCAATGATATCTCCTCATGATATCCTTTTTTATTCAGGTACTAGATTGATTCTAAAGAATATTTTCTTTCTAACTTTCTTGTAGGAAGCTTTCCTAACTTACTGGATCACCTATACTTGCAACAAATATATTAGTACTACAATATTCTTTTGGATAAAATGCATCTAAGGCATGCTTAAAAATAAAGAATTATATGGTTTGTTCTTTAATATCAAGGCTTCCATGGCCTGTTCTTCAATGACAAGGCTTCTATGGCCTTTTTATGTAGATCAAGTCTTCTATAGCATTTTCTTCTAGATCAAGGCTTATATGGTATTTTCTTCTGTATCAAGGCTTCTATGGCCTTTCCTTCTGTATCAAGGCTACTATGGACTTTTCTTCTAGTGAAGTTATTCAATCTATCAATGGAGATATCCAATATCTAGACTTCACCATGATTCATTTCCAAAATATTCTTCTAAAGTATTCTCCCTTCTGCAACAACTAACCTTTGCACTATGAAGGTACTCTAACCTTTGGGTTACAAAGTTTACGTCTCCCAGCTTTCTGTTTAGGAGGTATCCCAATCATATGAGTATTAATTCCCTACAAAAAGAAACTTTTAGGTAAGTATTTCTAGATCTCTTATCTTCACTAGTTAATTCATCAACCTAGTGGATTGAATGTTGAGTCCTAATATTTATGAGTTTTCCTTCAACTATGTGGAAAGACTCTAGCTCTTATGCAATCTCGGTATTTATAAAATCGATATTTCATTCCTCACTTGTAACTCTCCCTAATTCTACCACCTAGAATATTCTAATAAATTTTTATAGTGATTGGTCCAATAGCATGTTTGGTTCTCAAAAAACTAAAGATTAAATAATGGTGGTTTCCTCTAGACAAGGTTATGCATAAGGGGTTGGACCCAAAATATACTTGTAAAAAAATGGTGAATCCTAATTGAAATCAAGGTGAATCCTAAGAAAATCAAATCAATCATCTTCGAACCAAAATTTGGGGGTATTTGAAGCTCTAAAAAGTAATGTCATATTTGGGGTAAATTTTGACCTATTAAATCACCTTATAACTTCATAAAAACACCACCATTAGATCAGGCTCAAAAATATCTTTCCAATGAGTACAAATATGCCTATGTTTGGATATATATTGTGGTGAATTGACCCTAAGAAAAAATTAGTCCTAAAAATTTTAGGTGAATGGGCCAACGTCAAGGGTCCTCATATTCACAAATTTCCAATTTTGAAAATCCTAATATTCATCCAATTTGTGAATATTCGTCACTATGCATAACCCTGCCTCTAGACCTGCTATGGCTAGATATACCATAGCTCTGATATCGTTGTTAGATTTTTATACCATATACATTGGGAGAAGCCATTCACAAGATGCAAAAATAAATAAGATAGATCTACAAGATGACTGAAATATGCTATAAATAGAAATGGTAAAAATATTACAATAGTAGCATTAGAGGAAATGGACACTCCATAAGATATGCTACTTCTCCATGAGGGAGATCTGAGCCTATAGCTCAAACACACTACCCTACTATCTATCTACCACACACACACTATGGTGCTCCTATATCTTGCTCTATGCTATGATCTATCTATAGCCATTATATAGGAAGATAAGTTCCTTGGTCGACACTCTATCTAGTTGTACAAGTGGATACCTTGCACATTAACACTTGTGAATTTATTATATTGCATGAAGTAAATATATAAATTTCCCCTCAAGTAATCTAATGTCCTAAGTATGTACCAAGGGAGGTACATTTACATGTCCCAAATAATGTAATATGCTCTATTTTCTAATAAGTAAGAGGACTACAATATTCCAAAACTAATTAAACACAAATAAACAAGAAATTGGTGATGCGAATTACAATCACAATAGGGTTTGCAAATAAAATTCAAGTAGTGGTCAGTAAAAGCTAAGAAAAATTCTATCAATATTAGTAATAATTATCTATAACCTTTAGGAATCATAATAGATACGGAATTTGTTAGTAATAGAGTTAGTTAAGGCAATTGTTAGAGACAATGAGCTATAGTGGTAATGACAAAATAATGTCAAACATAATAGAATCAGTAATAGATAGTGTCAAGCCTAGTAAGCGGTTGTCAAAAAATATTCTAAGTGAGCTAAGACTCTAGGAGATAAATAGACAACACTTGAATACATGTCCTTAGAAAAGAAAAAAATCTAGGATGCCAAAAAATTCATTGTGAGACCTAGTCCATTGTGCTCATATTTTTGAGATGATCATTTTGATATAAAGCACCCAAACACTTTTTTGTCCCATTACTAAAAATAGTAACTCCTAGAACAATACTTCTATTTTTAGTAAGTTAGTGGGAGTGGTTCAAATTATACCTAAATGGCTAGAGGAACTAGAGGACACCAAAATGAGTTAGAACAAAGCAACCTTATGGAGCAAATGAGTGTCACACTCACTAACCTTGGAAATGAATTTAAATAAATGAGGGAAGAAGTATCACTTATGAGAGGTGACCATCTTAGATCCAAAGCTGCATTTGAAGAAAAATTCCTAGAGGTTGAGGATAGATTAAGGGAAGGCCCAAAGGTGTTTGAGCATCTTAACATTGAAAAACTAGGTGGCAGTTTAGGCAATAAAGAGAAGGGAGTCCATAAGGAGAAAGAAGGCTATCATTATCTTTTTGACATAGATACTCCATTTAAGATGCCTAAATTAGACTTTCCTAAGTTCAATGGAAAGGATGCTAATGGGTGGTTATGTTGAGCAAATCAGTTCTTCAAACTTCATAATGTACCTAAATATTTATGGGTCACCATGGCATCTTTCAAATTTGAATTTGAAGCCTTACAATGGTATCAATGGTTACAAAACATGACTCCAGACCCTTCTTGGAAATATTTTGAGTCACAATTACTCACTCATTTTGGCCCTAGTGAGTATGAGGAATTTACAGGAGCCTTAACAAAATTGAAACAAACCTCTACTATCCATGACTATCAAACCCAATTTGAGAAATTGACTAATAGGACCAAGGGGTTGAATGAAGGATTTTTTTAGAGTTGTTTTATCAATGGATTGAAAGATGATATCAAGGCTGAGGTCAAAATGTTCAAACCATAGTCTATGATGCAAGCCATAGGATTGGTGAGATTGGAAGAAGAAATAATTTGGCTCAAAGGAGACCACCTAAATTTCCACAGGCCAAACCCACATTTCCTTCCAAGTTCACACCAAATATTGGCAATAAATCTACCCCATACAAGCGTTTGACTATGGAAGAGATGGATGCCCATCAAGCACAAGGCTTATGTTATAATTGTGATGAGAAGTATTCACCAGGGTATAAATGCACCCAAAAGAAGTTATTTTTTTTGGATGTAGAGGAATCAATAAGCAGTGAACAACTTGATGAAGAAGTAGAACCATTAGAGGAACAACTTAAGGATGAGGGTGAAACACAAGAAGAACCACAACCAAAAACTTTGGTCCATGCTCTTGCAGGAATTTATACCCCTTAAATGATGAAGGTAGTAGGATTTTTCAAAGGACAATATCTTATAATTCTCATTGATTCAGGTAGTACACATAACTTTATTGATCCTTGAGTCACCAAGCAAGCAAATTATTACATACATGCTTGCAACTCCTTTGAGGTTATGATGGTAAATGGTAAAACATTTCCTTGTAAAGGTAAATACCACAATGTTAAGTTGAATATAGGGGACTATGAACTCAAAACTGATATGTTTGCTCTTCAATTGGGAGGATGTGATGTTGTGCTAGGAGCTCAATGGCTAGGTACCTTGGGAATAATAGCCTAGAAATTTACATAATTATGGATGTAGTTTTCATAGAATGGTAGGTCCTACACTCTCTATGGTTCACCAACAAGATCTCCATAGATTATTAGTTCAAGTTATATGGAGAAGTTGTTAAAAAAATCTTCCCATGGGGTAGTAGCTCAAATATTTGCAATTCAACCACAAACTTTAGCCAAAGACAAGCCCCAAGAATCTGTACTAAGCATGATGTAGTTTTTGTAGAACTAATAAAATTACCTCCATATTGTTCCCATGATCATGTAATACCATTGGTACTTAGTAGTATGCCACCTAACATCAGACCTTATCGATACCCCTATGCCCTTAAGTCAAAAATCAAGATTTTGTTACAAGAATTGCTACAAGTAGAGTCATTCGGCCTAGTAATAATCCTTATTCTTCTCTAGTCCTATTGGTTAGAAAGAAATATGGGTCATGGTGATTGTGTATAGATTTTTGTGAGCTCAATAAGCTCACCATTAAGGATAAATTTCCTATTCCAGTGGTTGATGAATTGTTGGATGAGCTACATGGTGCAATGTTTTTCTCCAAGTTGGATCTTTGCTTGGGCTATCATCAGATAAGGCTCAAGGAGGAGGATATTCCCAAAATAATATTTTGAACTCATGAGGGCCATTATGAATTTTTGGTTATGCCATTTGGCCTAATGAATGCACCATCCATATTTTAGAGCCTCATGAATAACATCTTCTACCCATTCCTTCACAAATTTATTCTAGTTTTCTTTGATGATATTTTGATTTATAGTCACTCTTGGGAGGAGCACCTCATACATTTGGATCAAACTCTACAACTTTTATCTTAGAATAAACTTTATGTTAAGAGGTCTAAGTGTTCTTTTGGGATGATAGAAGTGGAGTATTTGGGACACATTGTCACCAAATATGGAGTTAAATTTGACCCTAAAAATATTCAAGTTGTTCAATATTGGTCGAAGCCTCACACTCTCAAGGGACTTCAAGGATTTTTGGGACTCATAGGGTATTACTACAAATTTATCCAAAACTATGGAAAAATAGTAGCTCCTTTAACAACCATGTTGAAAAAGAATTCTTTTACTTGGTCAAACCCTAGCTGAGAAGACTTTCTTTGACTTAAAGCATGCCATGACAACCACCCTAGTGTTAGCCATGCCTGATTTTTCAAAACCTTTTGTAATTGAAAGTGATGCTTTGGGAAATGGCATAGGAGCCATGTTGATGCAAGAGGGAAGACCATTGGCCTTCACCAGTAAAGCACTTTCAAGCCAAAATTTGGGTAAATCTACTTATGCAAAGGAGATGCTAGCTATTTTGCATGTGGTTAATCACTGGAGACCCTATCTCATTGGGTATCATTTTTCCATCAAAACAGACCACCAAAGTCTCAAGTACTTCCTAGAGCAATGGGTCGCCACACTTGAACAACAAAAGTGGGTCTCTAAATTAATGGGCTATGACTATGAGATTACATATAAAAAGGGAAAGGAGAACATCATGGTTGATGCACTCTCTCGACAATTTGAGGATCAGAGTATGTTAAATGCTATCTCTTCTCCCATACCTCAATGGATTAATTCTCTTAGAGAGGACATGATCAAGGACTCAAGATTGTAAAATTTGATCACCAAACTTCAAATAGAGCCTAACTCATGCCTAGGATACACTTGGGATGGACAAGATTTGAGATACCTTGATCACCTTGTTATTCCCCAAACTTCACAACTATAGAGAACTCATCTTGAAGGAAATGCATGCCTCACCAACCATATGATATTCTGGGTTCCTCAAGACTTATGAAAGGATCAAGTATACTTTATTCTAGAATGGAATGAAGAAGGATATTCAAAATTTTATGGTTGAATGTGATATGTTCCAGAGAATGAAAGGAGAAATGGTGCATTCCCCTAGAACTCTTCAGCCCTTGCCCATTCTAGAACAAGTATGGATAGATATTTCCATGGATTTTATTGAAGGGTTACCTAAGTTAGGAGGAAAATCAGTTATTTTGGTGGTAGTGGATTATCTCACAAAGTATGCTCATTTTTGTTCCCTCTCCCATCCCTACATAGCCTTAGTAGTAGCCCAAATATTTCTAGACTTCATATTTTGCCTTCATGGCATACCCACATCTATTGTGTCTAATAGAGACCCTACCTTCACTAGTCATTTTTGGTAAGAACTATTTAAGTTGTAGGGAACTCAACTCAAAATGAGTTTAGCCTATCATCCACAAATATATGGCCAAATAAAAATTGTTAACAAATGCTTGGAGATCTACCTTCATTGCTTTACCTCTAAATATCCTACATAGTGGGTGAAGTGGCTTCCCTTGGTCGAATGGTGGTATAATACTTCATATCACACTATGACCAAGGTTACCCATTTTGAATTAATTTATAGTCATCCTCCATCAACACCCTCCTCCTACATTCTAGGAATCTCCAAGGTTCATGTTGTTGACACTACACTCAGCCAACATGTTGTAGTCCTCCATCAACTAAAGATGAATCTAGAATTGGCCTAGAATCGTATGCACCAACAAGCTGATCATCACCATTCTGAGTGTATATTTGAAGTAGGAGATATGGTTTTTCTCTACCTATAACCTTATAAATAGTCCTCACTCCAGCTCCATAGATGCCAAAAACTAGCTACCAAATACTATGGACCCTACCAAGTCTTACAACGGATTGGTGCAATGGCCTACAAATTGGCCCTTCTAGCTATGTCAAAGCTCCATCTTGTATTTCATGTCTCCTCTCTCAAGAAGGTCATGGGTAATAAGGTACAAGTTCAATCTGCTTTACCAAAACTAGATGAAGAGGGTTCCATCTTGCTCGAGCCTAAACAAATTTTGGACCACAGATCATGCACTCTTTGAAACCATGTCATCATTGAGGTTCTTGTTCAATGGCATGGATTACAACCTAAAGATGCCACTTGGGAGTCTCTCCAGTAGCTACAACACTAGTTTCCTCATCTCCAACTTTGAGGACAAAGCTTTTTGAAGGGGAAGGGTATGTTAGGACCCCATCCTAACATTATTATGTATTTCTCATATTATTATGTAATGACCCCTTTCCAATGTGGGGACCCCATTATAATGATATTTTGTAATGGTATGTGGTAATTGAGGTACCTAGACAAGTGGGGCCATTTCATGTAACCATTATCAAGAATGTAACTATTGTTTGGTAGAATATTCTAGCTCGAGTGGCACTTTGCATGTAAGCCAACTCTTGAGCATTAGGTTAGGGTTGCATGAAGTGTATCTTTAAAAGACAAGGGTCCATAAACGAATGTATATTTTTGCATATTGAATGAAAGTATTGAAGGAGGTTTCCCCCTCAAAGAGGCCCATAATTCTGTGTTGTGTTTGTGAGATTATTATATTTTTGCATTTACATTTTGTATTGCAATATTATGTTCTTCATGAATTTTTACTTTTATTGCAATATTTATGTGAATGTGCTTTTAGTTTGTTCACATGGTGTTATATAAAATAAAAATTATTTTATGTGCATAGTTGTTTTTTAATATTTTAAATAGATCTCAATAGTTTTTACTAAATTTTTATTCTTGAGATTACATCAATTAGTTGTGGCTTAGTGTTTGCTAGTGGACTATCAAGGTTTGATTTCTTTGGGGTTGACATTCAACATTATATCATATTATTTGTAGAGAGTTTTTAGATCTAAAATGGAAGCATTCCATAATCAAAACCTTGATCGATAGTAGATAATAATTAATTATTACTGAGTTCCCTCTATTGAATTAAAAATGGGCTTATTTCTTAATATTTAGAATAAAAGTTGTATATATTTTCTAATTTTTATCTTTAATATTTATTAATAATTTAGTATGGTTATAAGCAATTTTTAAATATTTGAAACATGCATATAGCTCATAGTATAAATATTATGAATGTATCACTTTCATATTTGATGTGATACTACAATAAATAATTTCTCTCAATTGCTTTATTTTCTAGGGAAAAGTTCATATGAAAGTTCTATATTCAGGGATATGTAATTGGGGATATTATATAGGGAGAATTATTGTGATAGATGATCATGCCTCTCATCCTCTTGTATATAGACCCTCTAATTTAAGAAGAGTTGCATAAAGGATGAGGAGTGAAGGATATGATAATTTTGAGTCCTTTTCAGAGAGAGTGATACAAATATTACATTTAGTGGGAAAGGAATATTTTGAGGATAATGTGATGGAATTGCAAATAATACCTCTAATAGTGGCTCAATCAAATTAGATATCTTAAGGGATATTTTGGGGTATGGAAAAATATTCTTGATAGTGACATGCTTCTAATTATTTAGGATTATGAAAGCCATGTTGGAGATAGTATGATTAGGCTTGAGACTACACATGAAAGTCAATATGATTGGGATGATATGGAGGACAATGATGATGAAAAATGAAAACTTAGAGGTAAATATGCATGTGAAGTTGAATATGGTGAAGGAATGTGAGAGATAAGAGGATATTGACGTATTAAAGAAAGTAGTGAATAAATTGATCATCATTCATATATAAAGTATATTGGAAGATATGGTAATTTGACATTATTAGATAGTTTTGGTATATGATAACATAAGCCTAAACACAATCTTGATGTAATCCTACACAATATTGTCATATTCATTACTTGTGGGATTGATTAATTCACTTATATAATTATGTATTTACCCCTATTCTTTCAGCTTATTTTGTATACTTGATCTCTCTATTTTATTTCTACATTATCTTGCGTATGGCTTTTGGTAAATGGTATGCTTCATGTGATTTTTTGAAAGCATTATGAAAACTAACATGTCAAGGAGAACTAGACAAAGGGATATTTGTAGGTATAAAAATATGAGGATGAACTTTGATATCAATTTTCATGATTATATTTGAGGCATATTTAAAAATATTAGGAGTAGTTATTATGATCCAAGCTTGTAGATTCCTAGTGGACCATTCTTCGTTGATAACTCTAGAAATTATATTAATGTAAGAGAATTTTAGTAGCTATTATATGTCTATTTATACATTTTGGAATTCATATTACGTTAGAAATTTTTATGTTATTTTGAGACAACATACATATGGTTACATTTGAGTAAAGTTTTAGTTTGATCTTCTATAAATATACTTTTCAAAACCTAGGCAGATGAAAATATTAATATATTATTATCTATATTATAGTTAAGGAAGAATAATATTTCTAGCTTCCTAGTAGACTTCATAAAGAGATTATCAAAGATTAAAAACTCATGGCATATGTCATCTCCATATGAGTTCACTATCTATGTTCTTAAATTTCAATGAGGTGTTATATTTTTTTGTAAGTTTTTTTAATCCATTATGAATCAAGCTTTTTTTTGGCAATGTTTAAAGATAATATTTGTGTCCCATTATTAGGAGTGAGAATATCATACATGGTTTCGCTTTAGTAAGGTTTTATTTTAATATTTTATAAAGATACTTTTAAAACCTACTCATATGTGCAGATTATCATATTTTTATCACTAAACCATTTTAGGTTGGTTAGGCTTACTAACTTCCTAGAAAAGTTCACATAAATATTCTTATTAAGCCATAGCTATAACATGTTATGTGTTATCATCTTAGAATATCATAGTCATATGTTCCAATGGTCGGATACACTTGACACTCATGCCTTGTGTAGAGTGAAACAATCAAAAGTATAGTATGGGATGTGACTCAAAGGATAACCTCTAGGATTTTTTACAAGTATGATTCCTTATAAGATGCTATCTTCAATAATCACCTAATAAAGCCCTAAACTACCTATATTTTTCAAATGAAAATGAGAGAGATATAATAGAATAAAATCCTATGCTACAAGAGATGATCCACCAAGATAAAAAGATTCTTCTGCATACCAATGGGATAAATAAACACATGCATCATCTACTAACAAGTACAAATTGAACACAGTTCTAATCCAACATAACATTAACATAAATTTGTACACATAAGAAATAGGGTAAACAATTATTAGTCATAGCTTATTATATATATCATAGTAGTTCCTTCATGTATGCTAGAATAGAAGATGTTTGATGCTAAAAATATAATGATTCAAGGCTTGAGTTCAGACTAATATGCAAAAAAATAAAAGTGAATGTATATATATTTAGATAGCGGGGATAAATATGACACTTTTGATGCCTTATAATGAAAAAATGTTACTATTTATAGAAACATTTAGGGAGCACTTTCCCTCCAAAACTATGTAGGAGATTCAAAATGTCTCCTCTATTGTGTGTTGAGCCATACCCACATTCAATTTGTTGATCACCTCAAGACCTCTAGATTTAGAGTTATTAATGTTTAAGGGTTCTAGACCTCTAGATGTGTAGCTACTGTTTCTATTGTCAACCACATTTCTTGGGCATCCCTAGAGATTGAGTGTGGTGCCTCTCTATAACAAATGTTCCATGCTCAAGGTTTTTCTCATTATGGCTCCCATGTTACTATCTTTAACATGTTTTTTGCTCCCTTTGTATTACCATGTGCAAGTGGTGTAGGTAGGTGGAATTTAAGCCTTCTATAATTTTTATCCTTACTAATCCATCTGGGAGGCTATGTATGTACAATAAAGTGCCTAAAGGTTTCTTGTTATGAAATTTGAAAGTAAACTCTAATTGGAATTAATCATCACCTTTTATAGCCCTAATACTTTCCAAGTTACACTATATTATGGATGATTGGATGGTTAGTGGACCTCCACATACCATTGTATTTATTCATTTTCCAATATGGATGATTGATATTTACTATATGACTCCTCTCTAGATTACTACAACTTTTTCCATGTGTCTTATGTTTTTTTTATTGATAGAGTTTCTCTCTCCAAAATTCATCAACATTTTTCCAAGATGGCATGGATCATTGATTTTAAATCTGATAATTTTTAGAATTCTACTTCCTTTATATTTATTATGATCTCCTTGAAATAAGGTGAACCTTTAATCATGGATGAGATGATATAATTTATTTTTTTACCCTCTTTAGGATTTTCTTAGCACTCGTTTGCATGTGATTCCACCATGAAATTTTCTTAGAGTTAATATTTTTCCTCTTACATAATTTAGAACTTCGATCCAACTCTTTTGTACTTGAATTTGCCTTAGCTTTCCTTTAAAGTCCTAGTTAGCATTTTAAAATAATGCTCATCAAAAAATTAAAAGTTATGGGTATACCTAAGTATTTTTTCTTTTTGGTTCTATCCAACTCACTTCTTTGTCTTCTTGCCATTAATTTCCTAAAACAACACATGTTATAGATAAATAAGATTATATGGTCCATGGAGCTTTATGACTTGAAGTGCTCTAATATAATTTTATGTTTTCATGAACCATTGTATCTTTGGCTTCATCACATTCTTTGGTCATCACAAGAAGCTATGAAAGCATGATGCTGGCTACAAAAGAAGACTAGAATAAATATTTTAACATGACTAATCTAGGGTTATTACATTACTACATAAGATTGAGATAAATCAAAATCATCACCACATATTTGTTTCACTAAGAAAATATGGCAAGAATCTTCTTGAGAAATATCATATGTAAACCTATAGAAAACCCTATAAAATTAGGTCTACAACTCTCATGCCTTGATTTATCTCCTCTAGTGGCTATAATGCTCTATTGATAATTATTTGGGATTTTGATATACCTAACTGACATGATATCAATTTTACAATGAGTTATATCTCATATTTTCTGCAGGCAAAAAATAATACATTAGAAGGAAGTAAAGATATTTATAGGATATATAGAGGGAACTACTTATAATGGCTTAGAATTCAAGAGGATTGATTAGTTCCTCTTGAAAAGTTATATAGATGCATATTATATAGGTTGTATTTATGATAAAAAATCCATAATTTCTCGATCTTCCATTGAAGTAGAATATCATGCAATAGGGGGAGTTGTATGTGAAGCAATATGGTTGAAACATATGTTGGAAAATATGGGAATACCATAATATAAACCTACAATCATGCATTATGATAATCAAGGTATACTAAAACTTGTTTGTAATCTTATTTTCCATGAAAGGACAAAATATATTAACATGTAGTGCAGTTTCATTCATGAACAAGTTCAACAACAAAACATCCAAATCAAATTATATCCTACACAAGAATAATGAGAAAAAATATTCACCAAGCCACAAGGAAAAGTTAAATTTAAAGAATTTCAAAGTTTTCTATCTAAGATTATGATGTGATAATCCTTAAGGGGGGATGTTAAGAGTTATTACATCATGTTTAATGTGAATTTAAGTTGAGTAACCACTCAACACATGGTTTGTAAAGTTCACTAAAGGATAAGGGTATTTGTAGAATATTATACCATTTTAAGTAACTATTTTATTCAAATACCCTTTCACTTTCATAATGTAACTCATTGAAAGTTTAAGTTCTAACATAGTGGAGAATTGAAGTTCTTGTTTCTCAATTCATAATTTTTGAGGGTAAATAATTATGTTACCTAAAAAACCAAACTCAAAATACAACTTGATTTTGAGTAAATATCACAAGTAGTATATAAGACCACTACCCATCCAAAAGAAGTAAATGAAGATCAAATAAAGTTTTATAAAGTAAAAAAAAAAGGCAAATATTAATCATCAGTTTAGATTAGTAGATGAGGTTCAAGCATTCATTTGGAATTCAACCATAACCAAGGATGCATGGAAGAATCTAAAAGAAAAAATTAAAGTTGAAAAAGAAAATTAAATTTTATTCCTTAGGAAATTGTATTCATTCATTAGGAAATTGTATAGTTTCAAACATCAATATAAGAACTAGGAAAAATAGTGTCTAATAAAACTATAGTTTCAATTATTTTGTGATCTCTCATATCAAAGTAAAATAATTTTATGATAACATTCAACATCACTAAACAAACACCAAGGTTTGAAAATCTAGTGAATCAACTTCAAAAATTAGAGTCCTAATATATAATAGATGAACAATAACAATTACTAATTACAAGTCAAAGAGGAAAGTAGCCATTTAAAAGAGGTCTAAGATCTTCATAGTGCTTCCAAAAAAGAAATAATTATCAAGGATATCAAAATCAAAGAAATTATATTTAAAGAAATACTTTTCACACACAAAGGATGTGTGAACATTGCGGTAGAAATGAACACACTATGAAGGTATGTTGGCATAATCCATTAAAAATGGATCTCCTTCACAAGATATGAACAAAAAATAAGATAAGTCATCTTAAAAAAATAAAATAAAAGTTAGAAAAAGATATAACAAAATAATTTAACCAATAAAATCACTAATCTACGGTTATTACATTACTACATAATATTGAGGTAAATGAGAATCATCACCACATATTTATTTCACAAAGCAAACATGTCATGAACGTTCTTGATAAATATCACATGTAAACCTATAGGAAATCCTATAAAATTAGGTCTACAACTCTCATGCCTTGATTTATATCCTCTAGTGAATGCAATGCTCTATTGACAATTATTTGGGATTCCGATCTACCTAACTGACATGATATCAATTTTACAATGAGTTATATCTCATATTTTGTGCAGGAACAAAAAATAATACATTAGAAGGAAGTAAAGAGAGTTATAGGATACATAGAGGGAAGTGGAACTACTAAAAATGGCTTATAATTCAAGAGGAGTGATCGGTTCCTTTTGACAAGTTATATAGATGCATATTATATAGGTTGTATTGATGATAAAAAATCGACAATTTTTTTATCTTCCATTGAAGTAGAATATCATGCAATAGGGGGAGTTGTATGTGAAGCAATATGGTTGAAACATATGTTGGAAAATATGGGAATACCATAATATAAACCTACAATCATGCATTATGATAATCAAGGTATACTAAAACTTGTTTGTAATCTTATTTTCCATGAAAGGACAAAATATATTAACATGTAGTGCAGTTTCATTCATGAACAAGTTCAACAACAAAACATCCAAATCAAATTATATCCTACACAAGAATAATGAGAAAAAATATTCACCAAGCCACAAGGAAAAGTTAAATTTAAAGAATTTCAAAGTTTTCTATCTAAGATTATGATGTGATAATCCTTAAGGGGGGATTTTAAGAGTTATTACATCATGTTTAATGTGAATTTAAGTTGAGTAACCACTCAACACATGGTTTGTAAAGTTCACTAAAGGATAAGGGTATTTGTAGGATATTATACCATATTGGGTAATTATTGTATTCAAATACCCTTTCACTTTCATAATGTAACTCACTGCAAGTTTAAGTTAGTGGAGCATTGAAATTCTTGTTGCTCAATTCACAATTGTTGAGAGTAAATAATTATGTTACCTAAAACACAAAACTCAAAATGCAACTTGATTTTGAGGACATATCACAAGTAGTAGATAAGACCACTACCCATCCAAACGAAGTAAATGAAGATCAAATAAAGTTTTATAAAGTAAACAAAAAGGTAAGGTTAATCAACATTTTCAGAATAGTATATGAAGTCTAAGCATTCATTTGGAATTCAACCACAACCAAGGATGCATGGAAGAATATAAAAAATAATAATTAAAGTTGAAAAAGAAAATTAAATTTTATTCCTTTAAATCTAGATCCATTGTTTGAAGATGAAAAGTGCAGAGAATATGGATTCATTCATTAGGAAAATTCTATAGTTTCAAACATAAATATTGAAAACATGAGATTCCGAAAGAAAAGCAGTACTAAGATGCAATATAAACAAAACTAACTCGATGCTAAGTCCTATAGAATGAGCATGCATGAAATAGGATGAACGTAATCGAATCAAAACCAAACATAAAGGAGAAAGCAGGAGCACAACCCTTTTTATTAATATGATTCCAAATTCGGTTACAATCCATCTCCTCCCCTTTCAAGGGCTAGGAGCGTTAGCATGTTTTGGTTACAATCGTGATTAGTAGTCCTCCTTCCGCGTGCCCACATGTAAAATGGGTGGGCCAAAGTGTTGCCACCGCTTGTGTTGATGAATCCTCGATCCTTGCTGCTCCTCCTACGTTCAAAGAAACAACAAAATCGTTAGTAGCACCTGTTGCAAAGATTGAAACGTTTGATCTCTAAAACAAAATGAACGATGCATGCAAAAGTTTGACTGAATCGATAAACAAAATGACTCTAAATAACTTGCAGATTTGACAGGGACCAGGGGACATTACCAGAGAGGCATCGCCATTAAGACAGTCGAGAAACTCGTCGAAAATCGCTATTCATCCCGGGTCAGGACGAGTAAAACTACAGCAGATTGGGAATCGTCCTAGGTTAGGATGAGTAGGCCTGCATCAAATTGGGATTCATCATGGGTAGGGGTGAATAAACCTACATGTGAATGGAATTCATCCTGGGCAGGGACGAATAGAACTGTATCAAGTTGGGATTCATCTTGGGCAGGGACGAATAAAACTGTATCAAGTTGGGATTCATCCTGGGCAGGGACGAATAAACCTGCACGAAAATGGTTAAAAGTAATGCCCAAAATGTCTCATCTCTGCAACTCTGGGTGGCCTGCAAAGTTAGGGTTTAGATAAATAGGGGTATTTTGAGGAAACCCAGAAGGTCAGATTGCCCCGATTCGGCTTCAATCATCGGGGATCTGACAAAATCACCTGCATGTTAGGGAGGACAAAACATAATGGAAACATGATGAAAAATGCTTGAAACAACCTGAAACTTGAAATGTAACTTATTCAAAAAGCATGAAATCAAATGCAAAAGGAACAGTAGCAAAATATTGAGTGTTGTCGACGAATGGATGGATCAATGCGGTCAAATTTCGGGTCCTTGGATCCGGATTCATACTTCCAATATCCACCCAATGACCTCCCTTGCAAAAGAGATCAAGGATGTGGAAGAGGTGAATCAAAGGGAAGGCACGGTATTAACTTGGCAGCACTTCGTTGCTCAAAATGCTCCTAACCTGTCCTCCTTTGGGTGAGAAGGCTCTACAATTTATAGACCTCAGGGGTGCAGTTTGTATGGGCATGCAAGGATGTCAGTTGGTGTTCACGCATGAGGGAGGAGATTCCTCTGGCTTGGTCCCCCATGCTTGTCTACCCTACCTTTGTGACAGTTTGTTTTCCCACTTGCGCGCATGCGAGGCAGGGAGCAGTGATTAACTGACTTCCACTGCCGTTTGTCGTGCTTTTTCTTTTTGCCCGTTGAACCTAGAATTCGTCCTACCCAGGGATGGATTGGAATTCATCCTACCCAGGGATGGATTGGAATTCGTCCCTGGTCGGAATGAATTCAAGTTTGCATTTCGTCCCGGGGTGAGACGGATTTGGAGCAAAGTGTCTGGAGGTGCCAAATTACTTTTTGGCCTTCCAAAACTGCTATGTGAGTGGCTAGGACCACTGTTTGACCTCTGAGGGCTGCCCTGGAGGCTGTGTGTGTCAATGCGATCAGTGTTTGCAGTCACATAATTGGATTGGTGCTGTTTTGGTGTCTACAGATGCCCCTTTTTGGAAAGCGCTGTGGGTGATGCAGTGCTGAGAAAAAATAGATAACCAAAGCACTAATGATTAGGGTTTCTTAGTAACCTAACCAACTTGTGATGCCCCAAGCATGGAAAGGGCATGCATTCTTGAATCCTTGCCTCTGATGAGCTAAGGAATTTGATTTCAAGTGTTAACCTATTTTGGTGAGGTGTGACTTGAGCTTAGACATTGATCAGTCATGAATAGGCAAAGGGCGCAACCTTTTGTCCATGGGGGAACCTTGAATTCATGATTCACGAATGCCAAGTGTTTGATCAATTTGTGATTATCGCTTGTTTGCTGCCCCAAGCAGGAGCATGATTTGTCTTTGTCAATGATTCTTTGAATGTGTGTCATTTCCATGATTGGGTGTGTATTTGTTGATTGGTGACTAAGTGTGACTACCCCCTCAAGCGACGAATCGATGAGGGAATGACTGCCATGAGAAAAGCGATGAGTCGCTTGACCCAAGATGACTTAGGTGAGGGTGCCTTCAGATGTTTTCCATTGAATGCTTAAGCAGTTTCCCAACATTTGGACCTATTTTTGGTGGGTTGGAACCCTTTTGGCGACGTTGCTTGGGGATGAAATTGGCAAAAATCCATCCTCCCGTGGAGCGGTCCAGCTATGATAGCCTTCTTGGGGAGTAGGATAGTGACAATTTGTGACCCCGACATCATTTTTGCATGCCAAGAATGTCAGGCATGGATGCGCCTTCGTTCACTTTTATTACTTGTTTTGGGTGGTTTTTGACCATTTTATGACACGTTTTGGGGTGAAATTGGCTAAAATCGGTCCTCTCGAGGAGCATTACGGCTATGGAAGCCTTCTTAGGGAGTAGGATAGAAATTTTGGCCCGACATCAGTTTTGATGCAAATGTGAGGCGTTGTTGCACTTTTATTACTATTTTTGGGTGGTTTTTGACCATTTTGTGACGCATTTTGGGGGTGAAATTGGCTAAAATCGGTCCTCCCGAGGAGCAGTCCGGCTATGGAAGCCTTCTTAGGGAGTAGGATAGCGACAATTTGTGACCCCGACATCAGTTTTGTATGCCAAGAATGTCAAGTGCAAAGGCACTCTCCTTCGGTAGCTTTATTGCATGTTTTTGGAGTATTTCTTGCTATTTTTGGTGTTTTTTGATTTTTTTGCTCTGAATTCATCCCAGGGTGGGACGAATTCCTATTTAGAATTCGTCCCAGGGTGGGACGAGTGCTAACTGGAGTGCTCGTCCCAGGAAGGAATGAATTCAGGCCAAAAAGGTCTATTTAAAGGCAAAAAGTAGGGTTTGGGCTCATTTGCATTCGATTTTTCTGGCGTTCGGAGCTCTGAGGAGGAGGAGAGAGATTCTACAAAGTGAAGCACTTATTGATTGTCGAGCCACCATGAGTGCACATACCGGGTCATCGAGCGGAGGAGCCGAGGCGAGACCAGTAAGTGCACTCGCTACTCTTATTTTATTTTTATTGTGTGTTGAAAATTGTACTTTGATTTTTAGTGTGTTTTTCTGTTAAAGAAACAAAACCCTAATTTAAGGAAATAAAAGGTGAATGAATGGATTGGAAAACCATGTTGAACACTACACTGAAACCTGGCAGTAAACCTTAGGGTAAACCAACTTAAACGTAAATGAAAACCAAGATTTAAAACTTAGATTAAACCTAGATTAAAACACATACTAAAACCTAGATGAAACCTAAATTAAACCTAGGTGAAACCTAAATTAAACCTAGATGAAACCTAGATTTGTTTTTGTTTTTCGTTGAGTTAAATGAAACCCTAATTGAGAATGAATTTTTTTGTTGTTTTTAACTGGTTAACTTAGGTTAAAACCGTAGGTAGACCATGTCAAAATTATTTTTGTGTTGTTTGTTTTTAATTGTTTTTTTTTGTCAGTTTTAACTAAGATTCGAAACCCTAAAAAAAAAACTATTTTTATTATGTTGTTTGTTTTTTGTCAGTTTACAACTATGCTGGACAGCCGTAGTTAAACTATTTTTATTTGTTGATTTTTGTTTGTCAGTTAGAACTAGGCTGGAAAACCATAGTTAACTATTTTGATTTGTTGATTTTTGTTTGTCAGTTAGAACTAGGCTATGAAAAACCATAGTTAAACTATTTTAATTTAATAATATTTTTTTTTGTCAGTTAGAACTAGGTTATGAAAAATCGTAGTTAAACTGTTTTTATTTTGTTGATTGTTTTTTGTCAGTTTATAACTATGTTGAACATTCGTAGTTAAACTGTTTTTATTTGTGAAAACCGTAGTTAAACTATTTTTATTTTGTTGATTTTTTTGTCAGTTAGAACTAGGCTAGAAAACCATAGTTAAACTATTTTTATTTTGTTGATTTTTGTTTGTCAGTTAGAACTAGGCTGGAAAACCATAGTTAACTGTTTTTATTTGTTGATTTTTTAGGATGAAAAACCGTAGTTAAACTATTTTTATTTTGTTGATTGTTTTTGTCAGTTAGAACTAGGCTGGAAAACCATGGTTAAACTGTTTTTATTTTGTCTGTTTGTGTGTTGTTTATTTCCTGTCAATTTACACATTACAGTTTTAGAAACTATGAGTACGGACAAGTGTTGTGAATGACTTTTGCTTAGCTGTACATTGTTGTACGTGTTTATTAGTTTTGTACATTACTGTTTTCGTGCTTGTTTTCAATGTTTTGATTTTTGTTTGTGCTTTGTATGATGTGCAAGTTGTGAAGAGCCGGTATCGGGTGCCGACTGTATTTTCTAACACCCGAGCAGCGTTGACAGAAGAGGACTGGGCATGGCTTGATGCCCTTGGGCTCAAGCATGTGATGCGGTTGGAGGCAGCGATTGGTGATCAGGCCTATCTAATGGCTTTGATCAGTCTGTGGGATGTGCGGACTAACACATTCCATCTCCTGACAGGGGAGATGACAGTGACCTTAGAGGATGTCTATCGGATTCTTAGGATTCTGATATATGGGATCCCCATTAGGATGATGGTGCGGGACCAGAGGACAGCCGTACTGACTCATTGTTTTGGACATGGAGAGGAGATGGGTGTGGAGAACCCGGTGGAGAAGGCGGAGGAGGACTGTCAGATTGGGGGGATTCTAGTGCGGTGGTGGTATGGGAAGGGAGTGTTGGGAGCGAGGCACGCATTGCTTATGAGCCTTGTTTCCAACATGCTGCTGCCAGATTCTTCGGGCGTGAGGTTCCCATGGAACTTGCTAGAGGTGGTGTATCGGCTGGTGGACTGCCCGATTGAGGAGCCCCTGATTATGAGGTGGGGCCAGACACTGTTGGCTCAGTTATATGATGAGTTGTATGAGGTCCGTTGCCAAAAGTGGAAGGGGATCAGCTGTAGTTTCTTGTTACAGAGCTAGGCCTGGCAGCATATAGTGGTGGATCGACCGCTAGGGCTACCGTGGATGACACGGGCTGATATGGTAGATCGAGATATTGGGTATGCGGCGTTATGGTACTGGTCAGAGGAGCGGGGACATAGTCGACGGTTTGCTAGTGATGTAGAGCACTACATCGAGATGTTTGCATGACTTATGTCGGGGGATGTGGTGTGGAGGCCATATCGAGATTGTCTCGCATGGCCTGAGGCTGAGGAGTGGCTCCGATGAGTTCGGAGGGGGAGGTGGCTCATTGGGCAGCACGAGACAGAGCATGAGTACTTTCCCTACGCCCGGATTACATGATAGTTTGGGGTGCATCAGGGGGTGCCTGGGGAGCCCTTAGTCTATCGACTCCGGAGCGATGAGAGGACCTTGGTGGTGCCCATCATCGAGCCATCGGGGAGGAGGCGGATGCAGTACTTGATACCCTAGATGTGGATGATGTCGGGGTTACAACCGAGTATCAGGAGTGGTGGACACTTCGACGATGGCGGGGTGAGGGGCCATTGGGAGGGGATGAGGCAGCAGCCGGTAGGGAGGGTGCAGAGGCACCAGGAGAGGGTTGGGGAGCTCCAGCTATAGATGTGGAGATGGTAGAGGTTGCAGATGCGAGAGAGGAGTTTGGGGGAGTGGAGCAGCCAGAGATGCAAGATGCTCTAGAGCAGTGGGAGCCTGAGCAGGCTAGGGTCTCGAAGAGGCCGATGCATCAGGCAGCTCCGGGGATGTGGATGCGGGATTGTGCGTTGAGATAGCACGGTTGATGGAGTTAATATGGGGACGAGATCGGGAGATCACACATTTGGCAAGGCTACTCCGATGATGGGATGAGGAGCTAGGGGATGTGCTGCAGGAGAGAGATCTCTTGCATACATAGCTGGCAGAGCAGGAGAACGCATTGGTTTCATTCCACCATCGGGAGGGGGATACAGATGCTACGCGGGAGGTGGATCACCTATGAGAATAGCTAGCACAACGCAGCATGATGATGGATGCCTACCATCAATGAGAGATGGAGTGGACGTGCTATCGATTGGATCTGGAGGCAGAGGTTAAGCGTCTTGGTGGGCAGTTGCCTACATTGTCACTAGGTGGATCGTCACGCCGCTCGAGAGGGAGTGATACTGAGCAGTCAACATCTTCTCGATGCAGGTGACTAGATGAGGGAGGGGCTAGTAGGCATGATGTGGGGGCTAGCAGTGGCCGCCCTGAGGGGTCACACAGGACCCACACCATGGGAGGTAGTTCCCGTCGCACCGATCCTACGTGATCTTGGTGGTCGACGCCCTAGGCTTGGGGTTTTTGGGTTTTTGATGATTGCGGGGTCAGAGGACCAGTTATTGTAGCCTACGGGCATTTTTGATGACATATATACAGATGCCTTTATTTTGTTTATACACTTGTCGTGTGTTGATTTTATGCATAGTGTTTGATGTTTATGAATGTATGTGAATTTACATTGATGGATGCATATGATATGATGAATGTAAATGCTTTTGATTTATATGCCATGTGATGGAATGGATGAGATGATTTGTTGATAACTTGGCGTTGGCACCGTAGACTGTGCAAGACTTGTAGTGTGCAATGGTTTTATGAACTGTCTTGACAAAGCTCCAAGGATTTGATGGAATGACGTTATATGTATATACGGTGTTTGTGTATTTTTTTGATGATGATATAAGAATGGAATATATATGACAGTTGTTGTAAAATGTAGTTAAGTGTTTCTGAGACTCAGATGGTTTAACTAACTAGCCAAAACTGTACTTTTATCTGACACGACTTTTGTATAAGGTATGAATCGGACTTGTTTTTGACCAAGTTATTTCACATCCCTGTGTGTGTGATTGAGTTCATTTATGTGGTATTTGTCAGGATACCGCCAGTGCCAGATAGGCTATCAACCAAAACTGTACTGAGGATCACCTAATTAGCTCCACTAACTCCTTTGTTGTATTTAGTCAGATTATTCTGCTTGGCGATCTAGGATACCATAAGCTAGCTCATCCACATGCAAACATTGATCTGCACACAAGTAAATGTGACAGATATATCATCATGCGAGAGGTTTGCCACCAATGACCGATAGGCTATCCACCAAACCGGTACTGAGGCTCGCCTCGTGACCTTTTTTGAATGCTGAGAGTTCCAGGGATTCAAGTTCGACTCCCTTCTTTTCTTCATTTGTATTGGGATACTTGCTCTTTTGTAGTGATGAGAATCACTGTTTATTTTTGTTTGTGTTTCTTTCTTTTGAGCAAGGGATTTTGAATTTTGGAGTGATGAGGATCACTATTGTTTGTGCTTTTTGATGTATGCACTGTGTGGGATTTGATGTCAATCTTTTGAGGTGTTGACTTTTGCAAATTTTTGATGTTTTGCAACTTTTTGAGAACTTGGGATTCTTGGGGAATTGGGTAGGGAAGATTCTTGTCCTTTTGCCAACTCTCAGCATTCTTGGGGTCATTCGCACAGGGGGATGAGCGAGATAACCTTTTTCACTGTATGGTATCCTAGACTGCTTTATAGGTTTCATCTTTCATTGACACAACTTGGGAATTGTTTTATGTGTTTTAGCTTGTGATGGGATGTTACGTAACAAGGCGTATTTCAAGTATGACTCTACCTTTGTAAAATATTTCTGACTGTGTACAGTTTTGGCTAGAAATTTGACGACAACTGAATGATGAAAACTCTAGATACATTAAATGACAACCTGACTTATGATATGGTGACTCTATGTATGGTGTTGTTTTTGCAATATTGTATATGAAATGGAAAATGTGAAAAATGATGGGTTTGCCAAGTAACGACAGTCTATATGCCTTTGAGCCGTATGACCAACAAATATGCATTGTATGGATGTGATGCCTAATGCAACTATTTTTTTGTATTTTTGATTTTTGAAGCGTGCATGAAAGTAAAATGCAGATTTTTTTATTTTTGATGATTTTGTTGTTTTTGAATTTTCTTGATGATGCCCAAGTGATTGCGAGAATCCTTGGAGCTTTTTGGTTTGACCAAAGGGTTTGTGGGCACCTTTGGAGCATTTTGGGGATTGACCAAGCGATTGTGGAAATCCTTGGAGCTTTTGGTTTGACCAAGCGATTGCGATAATCCTTGGAGCTTTTTGGTTTGACCAAGCGATTGCGATAATCCTTGGAGCTTTTTGGTTTGACCAAGCGATTTGTGATAATCCTTGGATCTTTTTGGGTTGACCAAAGGGTTTATGGATACCTTTGGGGCATTTTGGGTTTGACCAAGCAATTGCGATAATCCTTGGAGCTTTTGGGTTGGGCTATGGCTCTCTTAGATATGGAATGGCCTCAAATGACTGATGTTCAAGGGTTCTAGTTCTTTGATTCCATCAAGGGAGGCTAGTCGGTATGTTCCAAGTCCTATTTTACTTTCAATCACGTAAGGACCTAACCAATTTGCCGTGAACTTGTCTCAAAGATGGGAAGGCAAGTTGGGGTTCTGCTGGTTCTCTTTTAGGACTAGGTCACCAACCTGAAAGTCTCTCGGGTGAACTTTCATGTTGTATGCCCTCTTAAGTCGCTCTTGGTAGATACGCAAATGCTCGAGAGCATTAACGCGTCGTTCATCAAGCAACGTAAGCTGGTCTAACCGGGCCTGTCGCGCGGTGTCATCATCGATGAACTCTTGCATTGATATGTGCAGGGAAGGAATTTCCAACTCAAGAGGCATGACTGCCTCGGAACCATACACTAGCGAAAATGGAGTTGCCCCAGTGGGTGTCCGAATGCTAGTGCGATAAGCCCATAGGGCAAGTGGGATCTGTATGTGCCAATCCTTATGACTGTCTATGACTGTATTTTTGAGAATGGCAACTAGCATTTTGTTTGACGCCTCTGCTTGCCCATTTGCTTGCGGATAATAGGGTGTTGAAAAATTGTGCTGAATCTTGTACTTTGTGGTCAAAGCACGCACGTCTTTGTTCTTGAAGGATGTCCCATTATCCGAAAGGATCTTGGATGGAATACCAAAATGACATATGATGTTATGTAAAATGAACTCTACGATGCGGGCTCTAGTCGTAGAGGTAAGCGGAATTGCTTCCACCCATTTGGTAAAATATTCGATGGCCGTAATGATAAACGTGTGATGGCCAGACGATGTAGGGGAGATCTTTTCGATTAGATCAAAGCCCCACTGTGAAAAGGGCCAAGCCGATTGGATCGGCTGCAAGGCTTGAGAAGGTACGTGTGTGAGATTAGCATGGTATTGACACTTTACGCACTTCTTGACATAAGCACAACAATCTCGCTCTAAAGATGGCCAATAATAGCCCATGCGAAGAATGCGCTTTGCGATGGCCATACCATTGAAGTGGCCACCATAGGTACCATCGTGTGCTTGGGCGATCGCCCAAGTGGACTCTTGCTGGTCCAAACAACGGAGGAGGATCCCTTCATAGTTATGACGGTACAAAATGTCTCCTAATAAGACATGCTTTGTCGCTCTCTGTTTGAATGCTCGTTTTGTGGCATGCGTCAATCCAAGTGGAAGGGTACCTAACTTGAGGTAGTCTCGGATAGGTGAATACCAATCCTGCTGATCTGAAACCTCGACGATATGAATAGCCAATCCCTCTTGAAGTTCCTCCCTAGCGAAAGCTGAGCGGGAAAGAATCTGCAAGAATAGCGTTGTGTTGCTATTAATGGGAGTAGGGGAGAACAAGGACCCCCAGTCGGCATGTTTTAAATGATCGAGGAATCGAGTGAACTTATCCGGAGATGGTTCAATCTGAATCGAGTGGACTCCTAGCGTTGAATCAGAGCTTGCACGCTCCATCGCGGATTGCGATAGTGTTTTGACTTGGATAGTTGTCATGTCACCAGAGAGGTCTTGCGGGATAAGTGACCCCAAGGAGGCCATAGTGTCCGCAAAATGATTCGATGATCGAGGGAGTGCCTCGATGTCGTACCATTCAAGTTTTGCCAGGAGTTTGTCCACAAGGGCCTTGTAGGCCTGCAGGACTGGGCATTTACACTGAAATACCCCTTTCACTTGGTTGACTATTAGCAACGAATCATCGAAGATGTTCAAGCGTTTAATGTTCATGGTGATTGCTGTTTGAAGACCTATGAGCAAGGCTTCATATTCAGCGTTATTATTGGTGCATGGGAAGTCAAGTTTAAATGACAAGGGGATTGGAGCCCCTTGCGGTGTGAAGAATACAATTCCCGTGCCACCTCCTTGCTCACATTTAGAACCATCGAAGAATAGGGTTATGTCGGCCTGTGACTCAAGCGCATCAGAATCTGGCGATTCTGAGACATGGAAGACCCCATCATCGGGTAGTTCTACTATCAGAGGCTGATCGTCTTCAAGAGGAGCCTCTGCTAGTTGATCGGCTATGACTTGACCTTTAATGGATTTTTGTCCAATGAACTCTATGTCAAACTCCGTCAACAACATGATCCATTTCGTCGTGTGGCTACTATGATAAGTACGACTCATCATGTATCGCAATGGATTCTCCTTAGACACAACATACGTCGTGTTGCCCAGCATGTAGTGGCATAGCTTTTTGGTAGCAAACACCACTGCCAAGAAAAGCTTCTTGACGTATGCATAGTTAAGTTCATAACTGACCAGGGTGCGGCTAAGATAGTAAGTAGCCTGTTCTTTGTGATGTTCATTCTTCTGGGCTAGCATGGCACCCAGTGCCACCTCAGTAGCTCGAGATGTATAAATAGAATGACACTCCTGGTCCAGGTGGTGCCAATACTGGCGCTGAAGCCAAGTATTATTTTATGTCATCAAAGGCGGACTGGCACTCGTCATCCCAATGGAATGCTACCCCCTTGTGCAATAGTTTGTTCATGGGTCGGCACTTGTCAGATAGCTGTGCTATGAAGCGCTTGATTGACACGACCTTTCCTTGCAGGCTTTTGAGCTTCCTGATGGTAGTTGGGGGGAGCATCTCAAGGATTGCCTTGACTTTGTTTGGGTCCACCTCGATTCCTCGCTTTGAGACTATGAAACCCAAGAGTTTTCCAGATGTGATGCCAAAGACGCACTTCTTGGGGTTCAGTCGGACCTTGTGTTCTATGAGGCGATCGAGGATCTTGCTCAAGTCAGTGAGATGATCTGGGCGCAAGAGGGACTTGGCCAACAAATCATCCATGTAATCTTCCAAATTTTTGTGCATGTAATCATGGAAGATGTACGTCATGGCACGTTGGTAGGTGGCGCCAACATTTTTAAGGCCAAAAGGCATGACCTTATAACAAAATGTCCCCCAAGGCGTTGTGAACGTCGTTTTGAATTGGTCCTCGGGATTGATACGAATTTGGTTGTATCCTAAGAAACCATCCATTAGGGAGAGCATTTCGTGACCTATTGTTGCGTCTACCAATGCGTCAATGCTTGGCAATGGAAAATCATCCTTAGGACTCGCTTTGTTTAGATCTCAAAAATTAGTGCATATGCGAATCCTCCCATCGAGCTTCTTGACGGGCACCATGTTGGACAACCATGGCGGATAATCCATGCAGATGACAAACTGTGCATCCAACAGCTTTTGCAACTCGTCTTTGACCATTAAGGCCACTGTTAGGTGCATCTTACATAGTTTTTGCTTCACGGGCTTGACTGTCGGATCAAGTGTTAGGTTATGCGTGACTAGCTGCGGATCTAGCCCCGACATGTCTTTGTATGACCATGCAAAAACTTCCTTCTTCTCTTTGAGAAAGGCAATGTAGTCGGCTTGCTCTTCGAGGGATAGGCTTACCCCTAGCTTGAGAATCTATGGATTCATTGGATCTGAGCCGATGTCTACGTCGGTTGTCTCCTCAACTGACATGTGAGATCCGTCTTCCAACTGATGTGGAATTGGGATCAAGTGGATATCATTTGCTGAATTAAGATCGACGTTGGGAACCTCGGGTTCCTCTTCAGCGTGAAAGATATCTTGAGTTGGCCCAGGGGTGAAATGAAGCATCTCATCGAAAGGCCAATACTCTGATGGGGATGGAAGTGTGTTAACGCGATCCCAGTCTATGGCAGCCATGTCTAGCTACAATGGTTGTGCTGGATCGGTTGGATTGTGGATGGGGGCGGTTAAGTCAATGGAGATCATGTTGATGAAATGAATTTGGTCTCCATTACCGTGGGTGTGATTCTTCGAACATCCTGGATGATATTTGTGTGCAGGATCTGGCTCTGGAGGTATGGGCACAAATGGATCGGCCCTATGAGCGGATAAAAGGATAGGGTCTGCCCTTGGCACTGGTAACTCAATAGGATCCCTAGGCGAAAGTTGCTCTCTATATGCCTCATGTGGCGGATTCAACACTTGGTCCCATTGCATGGGGTTGAGATGCCACTCATGCCCTGGCACTATGTTCATTTGTTCAAATAGGTCATTAATGTCCAAAGGGCGTTGTTGCGGTCGCATTTGATTAAGATGGGTCACCATCTCGATTTCATCTTCGTAATCACTATCAAAAATCAACAAACTTTCATTGGTTCCTACAGCTGCCTGTGACATGTTAGACTCGTCTTGCTCAATCAGATTGATGTGGTCCCAACGGGGTTGTTCCGTGATTTGCGGGGGGGCCTGAGTTTCTTGCAATGGCATGGGCCCGATAGGAGCCTCCAAAGGGAGAAGGTTGTTAAGGCTAACAAGGTTTATGGCTAACAATGGGAAATAGTCTCCCAATGTATATTGTGTGTTAGGGTTGGCGTATGGATCTACTGCCATCCCAGCCTTGTTGTCTATCCTTAAGCTTTTCATATCTTCTACCAAGATGTCTAGGGGTAGGGGGTGGTTGAACCCCACTCCTGACTTGTCATATGGCATTTGGTATCTAGGCTGACAGAGGACACACATTCCTTGTTCATACCTGCCTAACCCGTATCCATGCCAATTGCATTGGCTAAGATAGCATAAAGCAAAATCCGGGTTTGACAGATAATTGACATCTTCCATGAAGGGGTCTTCATCTTCATCTTCTTTCTTGGAAGGTTCAATGCCATGATCAAGGCCCCCGTACACAAAATTTGTCTGGTTAGGCGGGTAACCTAAAGGAACAACACTGCCAATGGGAAGGCGAGGTCTCCCCATGTCCTGCATGGACTCTAATATAGGCGTTGCAATGATGTTTCTCACTAAATACTCCCCCAGGCCCGTGTTGGCTATTTCAACAGTAATTGTTGGCGATTGAGGGGGAGGGAAAGCAAGTCCTTCCTGAGTCCACTCCATGTCAGGTGGGCTAGGCATCTCAACTTCCATCTTGCTAGGCATCTCTTCAGTAGAGATGGTTGAGACTGACGATGGTACTTCTTCCATAGGTTGCTTTCCTTTATCCTTCGTTGTGTCCATCGTAAGTGGCGCTATTGATGAAGGACCAGCCGATGAAGACGGACCTGGCTGAGGATCTGAGGGCTTTGACAATGATGGTGCTTGTGGAGTCAGACCCTGTTTGGATGGATTTAATTGAAAATCCACATGCATTGATGGAAGGGTCGACTGTGGCATTAACTGCATCGAGTTGCAGTACTTGAAGGGTTCCAGGTCTGTTGGAACTACGTGCACTTCCCCTTCAAAAGTGTACTTGAGGCATTGGTGAGTGATTGAAGGGACACACTTCATGTCCCTAATCCATGGTCTGCCCAATAAAATGTTATATGCCATCTCACCCTCCAAAATGTGGCACAATGTTGGAATGGTCTTTTGTCCCACTTGAATGGGTAGGACAATTGTGCCAACTGTTGAGCATATTGCATCGTTAAATGCTCGTAGTGTGTATGTGGAGGCCACTATGTGAGAGGCGGGCAACTTCAAGTGTTTTAATGCCGCTATGGTAATGATGTTACTAGACGAGCCAGTATCCACCAACACCCTTTTGTATGGAATCCCATTGACCCACGCGATAACATGCAGGGGTGGATCCGCCATATCACCAGTCACTGTTTTGATTTCATCATCTCTGAAAGAGATGACTGGCTCTGTGCATCTTTGTATGTGCCCCATGAAATTGTTGAAAGCATTTGCCTCATGGGGTTGTAGCTCAATAGCTTTTAATATATCCATGAGAGCTTCTCGATGAGGTGGTGATTGTTGTATAAGCTCATAAATGGATAGTCTAGCCGACGTGGTCCGCAAGCTTTGGGTAAGCTTGCTCCGAATCGTAACCATTGGTCTAGATGGAGGAGAGTGTTGTTGAGGTTGTGATGTTGTTGGCACCTCTCCTATAGCTGTTGCAGGGGTAACTGTGCTTGGATACCTCTTATTTCGAGTCACTATGCTAATCATTCCCACATATCCTTGCATGGGACAATCTTGTGTCACTTCATTGACTTGCACATTCTTCATTTGTGTATCATGTGTGGGTAAGGGATCTTTGAAGACTCCCATATGTTGGTTGCCAGGTGCGACTGGATTGTCGACCACTAATGTTTTGTTATCAATAAGGTCTTGCACCAAGCCTTTGAATTTCCAACAGGCATTGAGGTCATGCCCTCTTCTTCTATGAAACCTACAATATAGTTCTTCCCTATAGCCTTTAGGTTTTGGCGCATTGGGATCTATGTGTTGAATTTTAGGTAGGTTGATTAAATTTGCCACTGACAAGCGATCAAACAGGGAGTCTCTGGACTCCGTGTACGGGGTGAATTGTCACTGAGGGTGATGTTGCTGATTTTGCTTTGGTCGATTATTCTCTTGGTCATAGTTGTTAGGAGGAACCGCCTGATAGTTAGCCTTTTGGGGCTGTATCATTTGTGCAGGCGGAGGCATGTTAATAGCAACTTGATTGACCATGACGGGTTTCTATTGCGTTGTCCCTGTCTTGTTGTTGTTCTTAGTCCATTCTTTTTTCTTAGGTTTGGAAATTTTGCCATCCTGAATTTTGATCTCTTCGATTATTTGGGCTTGCGCCAGGGCTTCTTCTAGAGTGGCATATTGCTACAGCTGCAATAGCACAGAGATCGATCTCAAACAGCTTTTTGAAAACATTTGTGTGAGGTCGAACATAGGAGGGAGGTAAGGCAGCTTTGAAAGCAAAGCCCTCCACTGGTTCCCATAGGCAACCATAGTTTCTTCCTCGTATTTCCTGAGGCTGGCTAGGTCACTCAGTGATGCCTTCTTCTTGGTGTTGAAGGCGAAACATTCAAGGAACACGTCCACTAATTGATCTAAATTATAAATGCTATGCTTTGGCAGTTGGGTAAACCAATCCGAGGCAGGGCCTATGAACGTGGTTATGAATGTTCTCAATAACAAAGCATCGTTATCCTGAATGCCGAAGCATTGACTCAGGAATCTGGTAACATGTTCTTGGGCATCCTCCTCCCCTCTAAAGAGTGCCAACTGGGGCAGCTTAAAGTGTTCAGGGTAAGGAGGTGCTGGCACCGACGGATGCACTGGATGACTGTGAAGTAATCATAGAGTGGGCTTTTGGTGCCTAGAAGCTTTAGTTTCCATAGACTCTAAATGCTCCAAGAGTGCTTTGTATGCATCGGAGGACTTAATCTCCTCCTCCGTAACTTGTTCTCATTGCGTGTTGAGGGTAACTGGAGGCCTATGGAGGGGTGGCTGGATAACACCTCCTCTACCTTGATAGGGCATTTCGTCCTGCTCTTCCTCTTGTTCATACTCCTCATAAGCTTCTTAAGGAATCACTGGGAGAGCCCGATGAACAGGGGTGGGTGCCCGTGGAGGGTACCCATCGTTGTTCCTGGGAGTGGCCTCCCGCTCATGTCTAGGGGGTCTTAGAGGCACCTCTTGGTAAATTCTTGGAGACCTATCTTGCACTATAGGGTTGTGCCTCTCATACCTTTTTGCCCTCTATGTTTGGGGGGTCTGAACCCTTTCAGGCACAGTGGTGCAGAGCAGCTCATTTTTTTGGCATCGGATGCGCTCTTTACTAAGGTGATATAACTGTTCTAGTTGTTGTTGATCCTGCTCAAGCTGCTTGATCTGTGCTTGGCGGGCGGCATGTCTAGCAAATGCTAGGTCAATTTGCTCTGTCGTTTTGATCCTAGGAGGCCTAGTCGCCTCTCCTATGTATCTGTCTCAATTTTGGGGATCCGAGACTTCTATGTGGCGCTTCCCTCTATCGAGGTTGGTGGCATTTACTTGAGGCTCTGGCCTTAGTGGGTGGCCCTGATACCTAGCGGGTGCGAAAGCGCATTGCTCCCACGCTGTATATTGCTCTTGAGGAAGGTAAGGGTCTTCCTCGTGCTCTCTTTCATAAGTGAAAAAGGGACGGGCGGAGTTGGCTCGCCCCATCTGATGAGCCTTGTGCTCTGGATTGGTTCTTGTAGTTCTGACAACAAGAGGGGGTAAAGGAGGGATAGTGTAATCATGTGGTCCCTCCCGTCGAACCCTACGTTGTCCTAGCACTTCACTATGCGATGACTATGCATACTAGGTGTTTATGGGATCTTTCCCATCTATATTGAGTGCCACATGTATGGATCCTTCCCGAAAGGGGCTATGTTGAGTGGGCGTGCCTCTCGAAGGGGTGCCCCTATAACCTCATTCTGTCAAGGCACAAAGTGGACTATTATGTGTGTCAGGCCGCCAAGGTGGAATAACCAAGTCCTTGGAGCTGTAGCAGAGGCGACTTGTGCCCCCTTGGTCATTCTACATAGTGTCCGCCCGTGAGTGGGCTTGGCTATGGGTGAACACCATGATCACCACTAAAAACATGATATTATAGAAGAAAAGCAGTACTAAGATGCAATATAAACAAAACCTAACTCGATGCTAAGTCCTATAGAATGATCATGCATGAAATAGGATGAACGTAATCAAATCAAAACCAAACATAAAGGAGAAAGTAGGAGCACAACCATTTTTAATAATATGATTCCAAATTTGGTTACAATCCCTCTCCTCCATTTTCAAGGGCTAGGAGCGTTAGCATGTTTTGGTTACAATCGTGATTAGTAGTCCTCCTTTCGCGTGCCCACATGTAAAATGGGCAGGCCAAAGTGTTGCCGCCGCTTGTATTGATGAATCCTCGATCCTTGCTGCTCCTCCTACATTCAAAGAAATAACAAAATCGTTAGTAGCACCTATTTCAAAGATTGAAACGTTTGACATTTAAAACAAAACAAACGATGCATGCAAAAGTTTGACTGAATCTATAAACAAAATGACACTAAAAAACCTATAGATTTGACAGGAACCAGGGAACATTACCAGAGAGGCATCGCCATTAAGACAGTTGGGAAACTCACCAAAAATTGCTATTCATCCTGGGTCAAGATGAGTAAAACTACAACAGATTGGGAATCGTCCTAGGTCGGGACGAGTAGGCCTGCATCAAATTGGGATTCGTCCCGGGCAGGGGCGAATAAACCTACATGTGAATGGAATTCATCCTATGCAGGGATGAATAGAACTGTATCAAGTTGGGATTCGTCTTGGGCAGGGACGAATAAAACTGTATCAAGTTGGGATTCGTCCTAGGCAGGGACGAATAAACCTACACGTAAACGGTTAAAAGTAATGCCCAAAATGTCTCATCTTCGCAACTCTGGGTGGCCTACAAAGTTAGGGTTTAGATAAATAGGGGTATTTTGAGGAAACCCAAAAGGTCAGATTGCCTCGATTTGGCTTCAATCATCGAGGATCTGACAAAATCACTTGCATGTTAGGGAGGAAAAAACATAATGGAAACATGATGAAAATGCTTGAAACAACCTGAAACTTGAAATGTAGCTTATTCAAACAACATGAAATCAAATGCAAAAGGAACAGTAGCAAAATATTAAGTGTTGTCAGCAAATGGATGGATCAATGCGATCAAATGTTGGGTCCTTGGATCCGGATTCATACTTCCAATGTCCACCCAATGACCTCCCTTGCAAAAGAGATCAAGGATGAAAGAAGTGAATCAAAGGAAAGGCATGGTATTAACTTGGTAGCACTTCGTTGCTCAAAATGCTCATAACTTGTCCTCCTTTGGGTGAGAAAGCTCTGTAATTTATAGACCTCAGGGGTGCAGTTTGTATGGGCATGAAAGGATGTCAGTTGGTGTTCATGCATGAGGGAGGATATTCCTCTGGCTTGGTCCCCCATGCTTGTTTGCCCTGCCTTTGTGATAGTTTGTTGTTTGCCCACTTACGCGCATGCGAGGCATGGAGCAGTGATTAACTGACTTGCACTACCGTTTGTCATGCTTTTTATTTTTGCCCGTTGAACCTGGAATTCATCCTACCCAGGGACGGATTGGAATTCATCCCTGGTCAGAATGAATTCAAGTTTGCATTTCATCCCAAGGTGAGACGGATTTGGAGCAAAGTGTCTGGAGGTGCCAAATTACTTTTTGGCCTTCCAAAACTGCTGTGTGAGTGGCTAGGACCACTGTTTGACCTCTGAGGGCTGCCTTGGAGGCTGTGTGTGTCAATGCGATCAGTGTTTGCAGTCACATAATCGGATTGGTGCTGGTTTGGTGTCTACAAATATAAGCGCTAGAAGAAAATGTGTCTAATGAAACTAAAGTTTCAATTATTTTGAGATCTCTATTATCAAATTAAAATAATTTTATGATAACATTTAACATCACTAAACAAAAACCAAGCTTTGAAAAGCCAATGAATCAACTTCAAAAAGTAGAGTCCTAATATATAATAGATAAAAAAGAACAATCACTAGTTACAATTCAAAGAGGGAAGTAGCCATTTAAAAGAGGTATAAGATCTTGATAGTGCTTTGAACAAAGAAATAATTATCAAGGATATCAAAATCAATGAAATGAAATTCAAAGAAATACTTTTCACACACAAAGGATGTGTGAACATTGTGGTAGAAATAAACACACTATGAAGGTATGTTGGTATAATCCATTAAAAAATGGATCGCCTTCACAATAGATGGATCAACAATAAGATAAGTCATCTTCAAAAAATAAAATCAATGTTGGAAAAAGACATAACAAAATTATTTAACCAATAAAATCACTTTATACAAGAAGAAGAATAAAAATATCAAGAAGAACAAGAAATACATGTATTTGTTGCACAAGCACACCTAAGACAACACGATAATATTTGATATGACTTAAAAGTAGTAAAACATATGATAGGTCAAGAAACTTGGATCTAGCATCCAAATTATTAGACAAGGAAAGTTTCATTCATAGATCACTTCAAACCAAGGAAACAATATGAAGGAACACTACGTAGATACAAAGACAATATATCAAGCACAAGACATGGTATACCTCTAAGGCCAAGAAGTTCATTACATTATAGAACGAAGATGGTATGCTCAAAGTTAATTTCTTTTCTACTCATTTTTCTAAGTATAGAGAAAAATATTTACAAGATGAATGGCCTATTATGAAGAAAGCATTGAAGAAGCATGACATAGCTTATGAATTAGATTATGTCAAAAGAAGATTATCTATTTTTGCAACTTGAACAAGAGATAAATATATTGTTATCAAGTCAAAGGACTAAAACAAGTGCATAGAATTGCAAAATATTGCATTCAAAATATACATCCCATTTATCATATCAAATATCTTATGGTCAAAGGTAAACTTACAAGGAACCTAGGATTTGATCACAATAAAAGAAATGAAAAGCAAAGAAAAGTAAGTAGTATAAGAAACCCTACACAACCTTATTTCCATCATATAAAAGATAAAAATCGATGACCAATCAATTCGATGGTCAACACTAGATGCATGGTAACACATAGTTCACTTGACTTCATAAGGTTCTATCTCCGTCAATACTACTCAAATTCCTTTATATGACCATTCATTTCAAAGCTCTTCAAAATTTGCACAAGTTAACCCAAGAATCATTACATTGGACAACCCTTCACAAAGATATGACTTCCAAAAGATGAGACTATTATTATTATTTTTTAATTTCCTTGAAACTACCATTGTTTCAAACAACTATATTTACATGATCATATCACCCTCAATATTTCTTAAGTTCTTTGATAAAATCACTCATTTAAAATCTCTTTAAATTTGATATAAAATAGTACAAAAACTATTTAAATCAAACAATTTTATGCAAAAATATAACTTTTAAAAAATAAATCATTTTTAAAACAAATTTACCCAGCCTATAGAATTCATAATTTTCATAAATTATTTTTTTATAAATAAAATATTTATATATATCTATATATTATAATCAACTTTTAAGTTGTACAATGGATACTAGATAATCTTGTATTTTGTAGGTACACTTTGCATGGTAGGAGGTGCTCATCTTGTCTTATTCATCTTGTCGTCAAACCTTAAACCTTTCATTAGACCAATATCCATAAACATTAATCATACTTAACCACCTACTCCTATAAATCTTCTATACTTAAAAAACAGTTGTCTTGTGCTATACATGTAGGGGTGTATATACCCATATTTTTCTACTCAAACTATATAATAATCAATATAGATAATAGTAATTTATAAAAATGACGAGTCTTAAGTATGAAACCAATGGAAGTTCCCAGGTTATCATTAAAAACATTAACAATAGCATTTCTTGCTTTAAATCAAATACGTATTAATTAAAAATAATAATCAAAATATATAATAGTAATTTATAAAAGTGACGAGTGTCAAGTATGAAACCAATGAAAGTTCCCATGTTATCATAAAAAACATTAACAATAGCATTTCTTGCTTTAAATCAAAGACGTACTAATTAGAAATGGCGCTGTAAGGTCTAGTAACTATGAACGATATAAATAAAAGTGTAATAATTATATATAGTATTTTTTGTTTCAAAGGATAGGTGGATTGGTAAGTGTTAGTTTGGTTGGATATGTACAAAGAAGAGACTTAGGTTTAAATTTGAGTGATGTGCCAGAACGGTGGTACTAACCCCGAAGTCCTGGGAGCCTTCGCACATAGTTTGAACCCTACCAGCTGTGCTGGTAGTTACTAGAAATCGTGATTGTAACCATTTATATATATATATATATAGTATTTTTTGTTTCAAAGGATGGGTGGATTTGTAAGTGTTAGTTTGGTTGGACATGTACAAAGAAGAGACTTAGGTTCAAATTTGAGTGATGTGCCAGAACGGTGGTACTAACCCCGAGGGACCAGGGGTCGTCATGTCACGCCGGGTTAACTTAAAGGAGACGCCGCACGGTTATAAGGGGCAGCCCAAGATTCGAACTCTATTTGATAGCAGAAAGTGACTGTAGATATTTCAGATTCTATTGTGTTAACCAAAAAAATAATATATATATATATATATATATATCACTCCTTAAAGATAAGAAAATATTCCTTAAACACCCACTACGGAAAAAGCTACAGGTAAGAGCGAGTAAACGGATAAAAGTTCCTTAACCCACGGCCCAGATTCTATTGGTTTATCGGTTATCTCTAACACGATCATGCTCATCACGGGAGTTCCGAAGAGGTTCGGATATAGTATTTGATGCAGAGAAAAATGCGAGAGAGCGCGCTTATGCTCTTAGTTTGAGAAATATATTTTAAGATCAAATACATGTTGTATATAGTATTACAGTGTGTCGACAACCTGGGATATGATAATATGAATGTAAATATTTATTAAAAGCAACAGTAGTGGACAATTTTCTTATTAAAAAGCAATTCAGAATTAAAGAAAAAGGCATTAATTGTACATCTTACCCTGAAATTCTACATAAATAAATGTATTCAAGTGAATATATAAACTAAAGAAATTGTCAATACTTACTTACAATTGGTTGATGGATACAATTAAATTCATTTTCCCAATCAATTAATGAGCTGCTTTCTTCCTTTTGTTGACATTAGCATAGTAGCTCTTGTTTGGATGCTTTCTTTTTCAATTATTCCTTTTTCTTTATGCTTATTTCCAAGTGTATTTCTATTTTGAATACACTTTATCCTCCTCCATTATTGTCCTTTTGTTATTTATTCGTCGTTATCAACAAGTAATATGTTGTGTGTTGATTTTTTATTCTTTTCTTAAATCATGATGATATTTAATATGTTATAATAGTAGATATAAAGCTTCATTAATTAATCATGTAAAAGGATTCTCGTTTAGTGCCTTTTCTTTCATATGAATTATTGTATCAACATAATTTTTTCTATTTATAAGGCATGTCATTAAAATGACATAGGAAGTAGAGAGTATGTTTCTTTTATTTTATTTTATTTCGTCTTTTATAATTTGCATATAGGGTGCTACACTTTTGGGTGAGCGATATGACATAGGAATTAGAGAGTACGTATGTTTTATTTCATTTTTTATAATTTGCATATAGGGTGCTAGACTTTTTGGGTGAGGGTGGAAATAGGGTATGCCACCATGTGCTTCTAATTATGTGTGTCTTATTCATTATTGTATAAATATTGTGATATTTGGTAGAGACAAGTTAGGGGTTCTATTTTTATTTTGTTTTAATATTTAAATTTTATATTTTCATTTTGATGTCTTTCATATTTTTTTTTAGGTTTCATTGGTTTATCTAGTATAGAGGTGGTAATGTTTATGGAGCTCCATATGATCATAAATTTATTTTGTTGTATTTTTTTTTCAGCTAAGAAGGGATATATCTTGAAGGATCAAGATTTTTATCTACTTAATAGTGTATGGTTTAGTTCATCAAGAATTAATGCTGTTATTTGATAGTTCATGGCTTATGTGTCCTCTTATTTTTTTCATGTAATGAATATTTTATTTTGTTGAAAATAACCGTATTTTAGGATAAGGCTTTTGTTGGAAATAACCTTGTCTTTGAGGATCAAGGCGTATCACCATCCCACCATCTTGATAATATTGGTGCTTTGTTTGGCTAGCTCATGCTATTGAAGGTACTTGAGAGACAAGTGTTAAGGACTTGAAACTTTCCTTCTCCCTTTTGGCTATCCAACATTTAACCACTATAATATGTCTTTTTATTCATCTAATGCAAGGAAACATATGATTGTTGGGCAATTATGAGTTTGCTTGACTATCCTAGTTATATTGGGATGCTTCTATATTGAAGTACATGTTTGATTTTTATCACCTTTTATTGTATTCGCTTTGGATTATAGTGAATAAATGGTCAATGCAAAAGCCCATAGAAAAAAATAAGTTTTTTAATTTATTTATATAAATATAAAAATAAAAATAAAGCCACACAATAACAACTCACAAAAATAAAGGTCATTCCTAAACTCCAAAGATACAATGGTAACAAAGCGGTTATAGTTACTAAATCACATGATTTAGTATTATAGACCATCAATCATAATAATTTTAGATTGCATTGGGTATATTTTTTATATTTAAAATTTTAAATTATTATTTTTATTAAAATAAATTTAACAAAACTTTTATATTATAACTTTATAATTAAGCATTTTAAACTTTCAATCTTTTTAAACTTTTAAATTATTAATGTTAGTTTAAAATTTTATTATAATAAAAAAATTTGATGTAATGAATCTGACTTTTGCTTCAGCAAGTTGAATGAATATAATTAAAATATATAATCAGCTCAAATGATTGGAATGTTACATAAGAATCCTTAGTACACCCTAAAATAGCAAATTCCTTTAATAGGCAACAATAATAATAGGTTCTTGGTAGTACGTTTCAACAATAAATACACCTTAAGGTACGTTGTATGAAAAGACATTCAGACCTATTTAGCCAAACCATAATATTTTTTAAATTACATGATAGAATTGGTAGCCACCAGGAATCTGAGTAGGTTATTATAGTCGCTATAAATTATGCGTTATCTTTAGTTGTCACATAGTTCTTGGCAGTCCGCCCTTATAACCACTATGCCACAGCCACAGTATTCTGCGCCCCACAAGCCGCAACACAGTTTTTTGCATAATCCATCCCTATAACCACCATGCCACAGCCACACAGTATTCTGGGCTGTGTACCCCACAAACAACCACACAGTTCTTCGCGCAGTCAGGCCCTATAACCACCATGCCAAAATCTTTTTAGACCTTTGAACCTTGGATCTATGCTCCCCTCCCCTTATAAAATTTTATCGAACCAATTGATCCACACCTCAAACCTATTAATAAACATATTTGAAGATAAAATGCTTTTATATTATTTTTTATTCTCCGATCTACGCTGTCGCAGCTGGGCGAATGCCGATTCTTTACGCCGCCCAGCGGGACACGCTCTGGGCGAATGCTGATTCCTTGCACGGGGCTTTCACGTCCTTGCAGTCCATTATTGTCTCTCTTAAGTCGACGGGTGATGGAGGGCCTAATAATTAATAATTGAAAACAATTAATAAATTAGTCGTAATAATTGCCTAACGAAAATATTTTATATGAGCAAGACGGATGGCAGAGGCGGTATTGGATTTGGGTAAATTGTTGCTTAATCCCTGACCCACACGGGACGCATGCCGTAAATAAATCTCAACATTAAATAAATAATGTTATCTTCAGTGCGTGGGTTCTTCAATCTCAACATTAAATAAATAATGTTATCTTCAGTGCGTGGGTTCCTCAATCTCTCCGAAGCAACATCAAATAATGGTTTAAGGTTAAGAATTTTTTTTGCAATTAATTGAAAGAGGTCTTATAGGCTAATATAATAGTTTATATATTAATATATATTAATAAAAATTGAACTATAAAAAATTTCTAATCAATTAATTAAACTAAGAGTTTATTATCTCTATTTGATAGAGATAATAAATAAGAAGTAAATATAAGAATAGGAAGAGAGCTTCTGTTTTCAGTGTGATAGCGAATCTGGGTTTTAAAATCCAATTCTTGTAATACATTGTATTGGATTATTTTATGGTTAAGCAGAATCCCTTAATGTATCGTGGCTATGCTGAGGATTACATTTAGAGTGTATTTTGGTAGAAAATTTTTGGTAATTTTCTACAATGGTTGTCTTGGATTTTGAAAGGCTCTGTGTGTCGTTTTAATATCGAACTGGTATTTGAAAATAAAGAGAAACAGTAACAATTAAAAATGATAGTATATAATTAAGGAAGAATCAGAAAGTGTGTGTGGTGCATTTTACTGTGTATTACATGCCACTATATTAACAGCGAAAAATTATAACAGACAAAGTTCTAAAAGATTTAGGTTAAGATTGGTATGCTTTTGGAATTTTATTTAGGATATTAAAATTAAAATTTATTAAAAATACTTATTAATACTTTTAATTATATTTAATATTCTTTTATAAAAAATTATATATAATTAATTTTAAAATATATTGGAGAAATTAGATTAAACGTTTTTCGCAGGACTGTCCAAACTGTCGAACTTGTTTCGGCCATATCTCACTCATCCGGACTCGGATTGAGCTGAAATTTTGAGGGTAGATGCTTGGAAAACCTAGAACGTCTCCACCAATTTTCATATCATTTGGAGCAACACAGATCCTAGCACATACCTATGTGTGAACGAGATATTTGGCAAGCGGCTATGCGAGGGTTTCATTTGGGTTGAGTGCAAGCAGCTCCAGAGGTTGGTTTTTAGGGCCTTCGGGCCCTAACGAAAAATATTTTTGTGGTTTATGCTCAATATTTTAGCAGAAAATGTTGTAGGGGATACAAGATGGGTTAGAAATTTATCTTTCAATAGATCATACTGTGAAATTGAGTGACAACGGCTTCCAATTTGCTGCACAAAATAAAAGTGAAAACAATACCTTTCCACGACGTCTAGGGCAAGGATTAAAGAGATCACGAAACAAGTTTCAAGCAGTTGATCAAAAAATGGCTCATATCTCAAGTGAATTTGGTGCTAAGGTGCACCCACAAAATAATTCTACTATGAAAACCCTTGTCAAGGGTAAGAATTTTGAAGACTCAGTCCCAAAAATGAATTTTAGGGATGCCCTTCATGGTGGACAGCCTTAGCCCAATGCTAATATCAATATTAGGGCTTCCCATAAACCTCTAAGAATGCCTAAGATTGATCCTAGGAAAACGGAGTCAAGATGTCTTAAAGCAGCTGATGGAACTCCTATTGTTAAGCTTGATATGGGTAACATTCATACTGGCATTGAAGATTTGGAAAAAAGAGGAATAATTTATCGGTTCGTGGTTTTTCATCCGAGTCTATCTGCTTTCAAAGTCTGGGCTGCAAAAAGCTGGAAAACTAAAGGTGAGTTACAAATATCTATTTATCCAAATGGTTATTTTCTTGTTTTATTTGCTAATAATGAAGATAGAGAGAAAAATTTTCAAGGGGGTCCTTGGTTTTTTGGAAGGGCAAAGCTTTTCATGAAGCCCTGGCATACTAAATTTAAAGCCGAAGAAGAGATGCCTTCTATAGCTCGTGTGGGTTAGACTCTTTGGCCTCCCTATTGAATTTTGGAAACCTACTATTTTTTCTTCAATTGGAAACTCTTTAGGAACTTTTATGATGACTAATGATTGTACTCAAAATTTTGAACATATTATTTATGCTCGGATTTGTGTTTTAATGGATTTTGACAAACCCCTACCTAAAAATATCACATTACAATTTGGGGAAGACACTTGGGAGCAAGTAGTGGACTATTGGAACATTCCTTTTCGTTGTAGAATTTGCCATGAATATGGTCATTTGGTCAGTGCTTTCCCAAATAAAATTCCTAATCAAAATAAAGAAGATATAAACTCAGCAGGTTTCCAAATACCTAAGAAGAAGAACACTCAGAAAAACCAGTTATGAAGGACCAATCAAAGTCATTTGCTAATATGTTTGAAATCCTTTCCACAAATGATTTCCCAAGTCAGGAAGAGGAAATAATGGAAACTAAAATCTTAGAAACACAATTTAAATATGAAGGGAAGAACTCTGAGACAAACCAACAAATCAAATGTTTTCAACAAAAAAAAGAGAGAAAATTTACACAAGAAAAACAATATTTCAAATGTCAAAACTTCAAATAATGCAGGTCCCAATATATACTCCGTTGAACCATCTAGTAAAATTTTGGCTATGTACAAGCATTCTTCAAGGTTAGAAGCCATCTCAAATTCAATTGGAAATTACACCTTATCACTCCAATATACTATCAAGAAAATGCACTTAATTAGTTCACTACAACTAATCAAGAATATTATCAAATGAACCTTAAAGATTTATTCTGTAAATTCCTTACAAGTAATATATTAGTATATAGTCTTACTTTGCTTTCCAAAGTAGATAATAGGCTAGTTGATCAATTATTTATAAAATCTAAAATCTAATCAACTCCTAATGTGCAAATTAGCCTTAAAAAGAATCCTTTTATGCACACTTGAAGACTATAATGCAAACCTCCTTTTGCAACTTTAATCAAGATGAAGGTGCTTTAATAAATATGGTAAGTAATTCACCTAATCAATCTACATGCACCAATAGTTGCATACTCTTTTTTGAATGCTTTTGTAGTTCCTTTTCTGATTTTGTAGAGGATGTAGATATTGGTGCCTAAGAACAACAAGTTGCTGCATTGAATAGGATCTTGCAGTTTTTTGTAGACTATTTTTGAAGAGTTCCTTCTTCACCAATTTTATGGTCTCAAAATTTCTTTCAAGAGCCTAGGATTTGGTGACTTTGATATCCTCTTGTAATCTCCTCATTCTGCTATGTATTTGGAGAAATATGTATCTTTGAAGTAGTGACCTCTTTATGTAGGAGGTAATCTTCAAATCTCTTGGATTTGATAAGCATATTCTACTTTAAAGTCTTCTTGTTTAATTTTAACTTCAAGTAGGATGTTCTCCTCAATATTCTAAATGTCTCGAGGTCTTCATTGGATTCTTCTTCTACTCGTATTTGGCACTCCTTTCCAAAATATCCTCCTCTTGGGATTGTTGTCGGATGGCGATAAGTGTCCCAAGTCCTTCACTACCAGGGGTTTCTCCTTGGTAGTGGATTTATCTAGTGAGTTCTCCTTTGAGGATTTCTTCAGTAAGTCTCTCCTAGACTTTTATTGGATGCTCATTGAGACCTAGTCAGGTTCTTTGATCTTGTATCTTCTCTTGGTATTCCTAGAGATATTATCTTAAACCTTTTGTTCTTGGAAGTGTTGGTGTTGAGATATTCTCCTATATCTTATGATTCTGCTACTTCTGGATACAAGCAAGATTCTCCTAGTCCTTCTTCTTCTTCCTAACCTAGAATTTCTTCAATGATATCTCCTCATGATCTCCTTTTTGCTTCAGGTACTAGATTGATTCTAAAGAATATTTTCTTTCTAAATTTCTTGTAGGAAGCTTTCCCAACTTACTGGATCACCTATACTTGTAAAAAATATATTAGTACTAAAATATTCTTTTGGATAAAAGGCATCTAAGGCATGCTTAAAAATAAAGAATTCTATGGTCTGTTCTTTAATATCAAGGCTTCTATGGCCTGTTCTTCAATGACAAGGCTTCTATGGCCTTTCTATCTAGATCAAGACTTCTATAGCCTTTTCTTTTGGATTAAGGCTTCTATGGTATTTTCTTCTGTATCAAGGTTTCTATGGCATTTCCTTCTGTATCAAGGCTACTATGGTCTTTTATTCTAGTGAAGTTATTCAATCTATCAATGGAGATATCCAATATCTAGACTTCACCACGATTCATTTCTAAAAGATTCTTCTAAAGTATTCTCCCTTCTACAACAACTAACCTTTGCACTATGAAGGTACTCTAACCTTCGGGTAACAAAGTTCACGTCCCCTAGCTTTATGTTTGGGAGTTATCCCAATCATATAAGTATTAATTCCCTACAAAAAAACTTTTAGGTAAGTATTTCCAGATCTCTTAGCTTCACTTGTTGATTCATCAACCTAGTGGATTGAATGTTGGGTCCTAATATTTATGAGTTTTCCTTCAACTCTATGGAAATACTCTTGCTCTTATGCAATCTTGGTATTTCTAAAATTGATATTTCATTCCTCACTTGTAACTCTCCCTCATTATACCACCTAGAATATTCTAAGAAATTTTGATAGTTATTGGTCCAATAGCACGTTTGGTTCTCAAAAAACTCAAGATTAAATAATGGTGGTTCCCTTTAGAGAAGGTTATGCATAAGGGGTTGGACCCAAAATATACTTGTAAAAAAATGGTGAATCCTAATCAAAATCAAGGCGAATCCTAAGAAAATCAAATCAATCATCTTCACACCAAAATTTGGGGGTATTTGAAGCTCTAAAAATTAAGGTCATATTTGGGGTACATTTTGAGCTATTAAATCACTTTATAACTTAATAAAAACACCACCATTAGGTGAGGCTCAAAAAGAGATTTCCAACGAGTACAAATATGCCTATGTTTGGATATATATTGTGGTGAATTGACCCTAAGAAAAAATTAATCCTAAAAATTTTAGGCGAATGGGCCGACGTCAAGGGTCCTCATATTCGCCAATTTCCAATTTTGAAAATCCTAATATTCGTCCAATTTGTGAATATTTTCCACTATGCATAACCCTACCTCTATACCTAGTATGGCTAGATATACCATAACTCTGATACCGCTATTAGATTTTTATACCATATACATTGGGAGAAGCCATTCACAAGATGCATAAATAAATAAGATAGATCTACAAGATGACTGAAATATGCTATAAATAGAAATGGTAAAAATATTACAATAGTAGCATTAGAGGAAATGAACACTCCATAAGATATGCTACTGCTCCATGAGGGAGATCTAAGCTTATAATATTTTTCGTCTTACATAATTTACAACTTCGATCCAACTCTTTTGTACTTGAATTTGCCTTAGCTTTCCTTTAAAGTTCTAGTTAGTATTTTCAAATCATGCTCATCAAAAAATTAAAAGTTATGGATATACCTAAGTATATTTTCCTTTTGGTTCTATCCAACTCACTTCTTTGTCTCCTTGCCATTAATTTCCTAAAACAACACATGTTATAGATTAATAAGATTAGATGGTCCACGGAGCTTTATGACTTGAAGTGCTCTAATATAATTTTATGTTTTCATGAACCATTGTATCTTTGGCTTCATCACATTCTTTGGTCATCACAAGAAGCTATGAAGGCATGATGTTGGCTACAAAAGAAGACTAGAATAAATATTTTAACATGACTAATCTAGGGTTATTACATTACTACATAAGATTGAGATAAATCAGAATCATCACCACATATTTGTTTCACAAAGCAAATATCTCAAGAATCTTCTTGAGAAATATCATATGTAAACCTATAGAAAACCCTATAAAATTAGTTCTACAACTCTCATGCCTTGATTTCTCTCCTCTAGTGGCTATAATGCTGTATTGATAATTATTTGGGATTTTGATACACCTAACTGACATGATATCAATTTTACAATGAGTTATATCTCGTATTTTATGTAGGAAAAAAAATAATACATTAGAAGGAAGTAAAAATATTTATAGGATATATAGAGGGAACTACTTATAATGGCTTATAATTCAAGAGGATTGATTAATTCCTCTTGAAAAGTTATATAGATGCATATTACATAGGTTGTATTGATGATAAAAAATCCATAATTGCTCGATCTTCCATTGAAGTAGAATATCATAAAATAAGGGGAGTTGTATGTGAAGCAATATGGTTGAAACATATGTTGGAAAATATGGGAATACCATAAGATAAACCTACAATCATGCATTATGATAATCAAGGTATACTAAAACTTGTTTGTAATCTTATTTTCCATGAAAGGACCAAATATATTAACATGTAGTGCAGTTTCATTCATGAACAAGTTCAACAAAAAAACATCCAACTCAAATTATATCCTACTCAAGAATAATGAGCAAAAATCTTCACCAAGCCATAAGGAAAAGTTAAATTTAAAGAATTTCAAAGTTTTCTATCTAAGATTATGATGTGATAATCCTTAAGGGGGGATGTTAAGAGTTATTACATCATGTTTAATGTGAAATTAAGTTGAGTAACTACTCAACACATGGTTTGTAAAGTTCACTAAAGGATAAGGGTTTTTGTAGGATATTATACCATTTTAAGTAACTATTTTATTCAAATAACCTTTCACTTTCATAATGTAACTCATTGAAAGCTTAAGTTCTAACATAGTGGAGAATTGAAGTTCTTGTTTCTCAATTCACAATTGTTTAGGGTAAATAATTATATTACCTAAAAAACCAAACTCAAAATACAACTTGATTTTGAGTAAATATCACAAGTAGTAGATAAGACCACTACCCATCCAAAAGAAGTAAATGAAGATCAAATAAAGTTTTATAAAGTAAAAAAAAAGGCAAATATTAATCATCATTTTTAGAGTAGTAGATGAGGTTCAAGCATTCACTTGGAATTCAACCACAACCAAGAATGCATGGAAGAATCTAAAAAAAATAATTAAAGTTGAAAAAGAAAATTAAATTTTATTCCTTTAGATCTAGCTCCATTGTTTGAAGACGAAAAGTGCAGAAAATATGGATTCATTCATTAGGAAATTGTATAGTTTCAAACATCAATATAAGAACTAGGAAAAATGGTGTCTAATGAAACTATAGTTTCAATTATTTTGTGATATCTCCTATCAAAGTAAAATAATTTTATGATAACATTCAACATCACTAAACAAACACCAAGGTTTGAAAATCTAGTGAATCAACTTCAAAAATTAGATTCCTAATATATAATAGATGAACAATAACAATTAATACTTAAAATTCAAAGAGGAAAGTAGCCATTTAAAAGAGGTCTAAGATCTTCATAGTGCTTCCAACAAAGAAATAATTATCAAGGATATCAAAATCAAAGAAATGAAATTTAAAGAAATACTTTTCACACACAAAGGATGTGTGAACATTGTGGTAGAAATGAACACACTATGAAGGTATGTTGGCATAATCCATTAAAAAATGGATCTCCTTCACAAGAGATGAACCAACAATAAGATAAGTTATCTTCAAAAAACAAAATAAAAGTTAGAAAAGGATATAACAAAATAATTTAACAAATAAAATCACTTTATATAAGAAGAAGAATAAAAAGATCAAGAAGAATAAGAAAAACATGTATTTGTTGCACAAGCACACCTAAGACAACACGATAATATTTTATATGACTTAAAAGCAATAAAACATATGATATGTCAAGAAACTTGGATCCATAATCCAAATTATTAGAAAAGGAAAGTTTCATTGGTAGATAAAAAAAACTAGAATAAATCTTTTAACATGACTAATCTACGATTATTACATTACTATATAATATTTAGGTAAATGAGAATCATCACCACATATTTATTTCACAAAGCAAATATGTCATGAACGTTCTTGAGAAATATCACATGTAAACCTATAGGAAATCCTATAAAATTAGGTCTACAACTCTCATGCCTTGATTTATATCCTCTAGTGGATGCAATGCTCTATTGACAATTATTTGGGATTCTGATCTACCTAATTGACATGATATCAATTTTATAATGAGTTATATCTCATATTTTGTGCAGGAACAAAAAATAATACATTAGAAGGAAGTAAAGAGAGTTATAGGATACATAGAGGGAAGTGGAACTACTAAAAATGACTTAGAATTCAAGAGGAGTGATCAGTTCCTTTTGACAAGTTATATAGATGAATATTAAATAGGTTGTATTGATGATAAAAAAATCCACAATTTTTTTATCTTCCATTGAAGTAGAATATAATGCAATAGGGGTAGTTTTATGTGAAGCAATATGGTTGAAACTGTAGATTAAAGATACAACGCCAAATAGAAATAAAGAAATCACAATAAAGGAATGCAGAACAGTTGTACAAAAAATGAATGATTTTTATTAATCAATGGAGTTTAAAAACTCCTTTTAAGTACAACAAGGCCTGTAACCCTTTTTGTGATACAAAGTTACAATTTGTGCTAGGGTTCTCCGAAACCCTAGCTGGCACAATGTGGTGGCATCTCCGAAGAATGTATCCTTAACCTCAACAGAATGAGTGGGCTTCGTTGTATCCTTTGGCTCGGACCACTCTAGCTTAAGCAGCTGCTATCAACAAATCAGATCTACCACTAGAATCCTGCACACATTTAAAATATCAAAGAGTTAGAAACAAATAAGAGGGCTCCACTGTGTGAGCCCTCAAAAACATTCTAAAACCCTAGATTTATGAAATAAAAATAAACAGAATGCATAATTCAACGGCAGATTAATACATAAAGAAAGATTACTTGCTTTAGACTAATCTATACCTTTTCCTGTTAACGCGGTGAGACTAGGCGGCGGCGATGGATGCGGCGAAAGGGTTTAGTTCAGACTTAGGGCCATAGAAGACTCAGAAGACTCAGGATTAACAGCAATAGCCAACTCCAGACTTATATTGGAAAGATAGGTAGGTTTAACCGAAGAGATCGATAGGGTTTGAGCCATCAAGGTGACTCAATTTATAATCTACTCTTAGGGTACACTTTAGGGTTTTAACGACACTTTGAACGTGTGGCTAAGATTAAAGTGGATCCAAGGGTAGAGAATAAATCTAGGTTGTGAAACGGATTAAGATGGATGGAAGGATGAGATTAAATGAAGGATGGATGGCTCAGATTAAATCACTTAAACTTTATTTTTATATATATATTAAAATATTAAAAAATATATATAAATATTAATTTAAATAAATTTGGAGATGAAAAATGGCGGGAAAAGTGAAATTGGGCCAAATAATGGTGGGAAAGTGTGGATTTGGGCCAAATAATGGCGGGAAGGATGGATGACTGACACATGGCTGGCAGGAAGGTATAGATGACTTACAAGTGGCTGGATTTTGGTGTCTACAGATGCCCCTTTTTGAGCTGCTTTGTGTGAAGACACAATGTAGCACAAAAACTTAAGACACCTGAAAAGCTGGATCAGACGCAACTCTCTCTCAAGACTAAAGCACAACTTTGAAGACCAAAGAATAAAAGAATATTTAAAAATTTTCAGCTTACCCCCTAAATTGGCGAGCGAGAATGGTTCTCACAAGCCAATTGGAAGAAATTCGAAAGAAAATGAACCGTTTTTGCCCCAACGGTGAAAAAAAGGGGTTGGTGTATGAACCATCTGTTTATGTCCCAACGAGAAAAGGGGTTGGTGTACAAACCAGAAAAGAATATGATTGAAGACGATATGAGTGATGTGAAAGATGGACCGTTTTCTACCCCAACGGTTATAAAGGGATTTTTGCCAAAATGTAAATTCCATGATCATGTAAGATGAATTCCACTATAGAAAAATTAGAAATTGATAACGGATGCACCAACTCCTGTGTGTGAATCCATACTGTTGATGAAATTGCCTTGTTTGCGCCATTGATATGCAAAGATGAAAGATGCATGAAAGAGTCCAGAACTCAGAGATGCTCCTAGTGACTGTATGGACAATTCCTCGGGTCGGAACCAATCAACCTAGGTAGCCACAATCTCTAGCAAGACTTAAAATAATGACGATATGAAAGATTGTCCATATTTAAGGCCCCATGAACTAGGCCATCAATGACAACTGTTGAGCAAATAAATCTTGGTATGAGGTCACTTGAAAAGTAGAATACCCAAAATTGATTTCCAATTTTCAAACAGTGAAATAATTGATGATGATAAATGGTAAGTGTCCTTATGGTGGTTTAATCCTCTTACCGAATTGCATGGATTCAAATCGCTGCAATCGCCAAGGTGATAGAATATACCACTAGATACGAGGTTTACTTTAATTTGATTTGGCAAAAATATGCATGATGAACGAAGAATGAAATTGACGATAGATCAGAAGAATTGATGAATGTGGTTAATTTTGTGAAGGTTTTGAATATTTTTAACCCAATTTGTAAAACAATGATGAATAATGCGCTTTTTGAGCGAAATGACAAAATTTGTGTCCAAAAATGTTGTAACCTTCACAAAATGTTTAATTATGATAAGAAGAATGGATGAATGCAATTTGATGAAATTTGGAGGAGGTAAGCTTCAATTTTGCAGGTTTTGTTCCTTTATTCAATACTGACACCAAACGCCGGTCTGCGTTTGTGGTTGGCATAGATGCCCACCGGTGTTTAGGCACTCTGCAGATGCATGACTACGTCTGAATCCACCATGAAACGCCCAACTACGTTTCAGGGCACCAAAATCAGCTATTTAAATAGTTTCAACGAGAATTTCGCTCATTTGTGCGTTCGAGCTTGAGAGAAGTGCGTCTGAGGGAGTGGAGTGAAGTGAAGTGAAAGGTTGTGTGGGATATTGAAGCACACGGGAGGTATGGCAGAGATGGGAGCGGACGCGCCAGTGCAGCCAACTGAGGTAGTTGTTCATTTAAGCAAGTACTTATTATGTGTTTTTTTTTTTTCAAAAAAATTTGTAACAAATTTTTGTTTTATTGTTTTGCAGCTTAGGGTGTTAGAGGCATGACACCGATTCTCCCCTATCATTCCGGGGATGAGGAGGTCGTTGTCCCAGGCAGACTAGGAGGTATTGGAGGCAGTGGGACTAGCGGAGGCAGCCCGGTTAGAGGTAGTTTGGGTGGATGAGGGGTACCTCTCGGCTTTGGCCGAGAGGTGGGATCCAGATCGGGGGACATTCCAGCTCCTGACTGGAGAGATGACGGTGATGCTTGAGGATGTATATCACATCATCAAGGTGCCCGTGGAGGGGGCACGGGTGGAGGTTGGACGAGATAGGGCCACGGAGATGGCCAAGGTGTTTGGGGATGACTAGAGGGAGATCAGGACGGAGAGCAGGGGGATCCCATACTTGGCCATGTATACGGCCAAGGAGTTGGGAGCGGTGGAGGCTCTGATGATGTTCGTGTTGGCCAACATTGTGGCCCCGAATAGCACCGGGTGTAGGTTCCCATGGAACCTGATGGGTGTAGTGAGCGAGATGCTCACTAATAGGGTAGTGTATGCCTAGGCACCCACTTTATTGGCACAGGTGTACCGGGAGTTGTATGATGTTCAGAGATGGGGTCAGAAGGGCTTGGGTTGCAGTGTGGTGCTCCAGTGCTGGGGCTGGGAGCACTTCAGAGTGGCCCGATCGGAGGGGTTGCCATGGGCTCACTGGGACGTGAGCCAGGCTTATGGTAGGAGATGGCCAGTGGCGAAGGAGAGACAGTCGAGCCGCCCCGTGAGATCGGGGCAATGGTATAGGAGACTATGGGCAGACTTGATAGATGCCCGAGTCATTTGGAGGCCCTGGCGGGAGGTGAGGTGGATCGGGGATGGAGAGCACCTAAGACGGGTGCGACAGGCCAGATGGGTAGTAGGGCGGAGCCATGACGAGGCGGAGTACATACAGATGTCTCGAGTACTCCGCCAGGTCGGATTGAGGGAGGATGTCCTCGATGAGCCAGTGCGCTACCGGAGGCACAGATCAGAGGGGGATTTGTCGTGTGCCGAGCCATGGAGGGAGGCGGTAGAGGACGATGAGGACATGGAGATCCCCGACATGGATGATGTCGGGGTGACAGCTGAGTATGCAGCATGGATGGCCGCAGAGCCGAGGTGGGAGCCACCATTGGTGGCTGGTAGAGCCGGAGAGCCCGAGGCTGGGGCTGGAGAGGGCGAGGGAACCGTGAAGGTTCCCAAGCGCAGGGAGGGTCCTCGCCTTCGATCTGACAGTCGAAGGTGAAAGGGGAAGATGGCACGACAGGCTCCAAGGAGCAAAGATGACAGGGAGGATGGCAGAGAGGGCCTAGGAGAGGTCGTAGGAGAGGCTAGGGAGGTACCCCCTAGTGAGCATGAGAACGAGCTAGCATAGCTACAGCAACAGATAGCGGAGCGCGATGCTATGCTAGCTACTCGAGATGAGAGGATAGCTCGGCTGGAGCAGCAGGCGATAGAGCGGGATGCCTTGTTAGCTGCTCAGGAGGAGAGGATAGCCCAGCTACAGGCGGACTTGGATGGAGCGACCAGGGTGCCCCAGGATGACAGGGTGACAAGACTCCAGGTAGAGCTAGCGGAGCGGGAGCGACGACACGGGATAGACATAGCTAGGCTTAGGTCTAGGACTCATTACATTGAGGCTCTGGAGGACACATTGTTTAGGCATCACATTGTGTTGCCTGATCCTCCATCCTCCTCCGTCTCTAGGCGTAGTGAGTCTAGGCACACCACTAGGTCTAGGGCTCCTACTAGGTCACGGGGATCCTCTTTTGATGGTTAGCTTAATGCTTAGATGCACTCTTTATGAGCCTTGGTGCTCTATTGTATATTGTAGCCTTTTGGCATTCATTGTACAGTTTGACCTTTATACATATATATATACATGGCTTTTATTTATTTGGTGTTTTACTCTCTTTTGTGTGAATGCCTATGTTTTTGTGATGCATGTTTTTATATGTTTTAATTTTTTTGATGCATATGTGATGGAATGGTATGCAAAATTATAGATGATTAATGCGAGACTAAGTATATAACATACAAATCTATGGATGATTAATGCAAGACTAAGTAAATGAAATATGCACTAAGAAGCACTCATATTTTTAGATAGTTAGATTTAGCCAACTGTTATCATAATTGTTTAATCAGGGGCACCGAACTTGGTGGCTTGTGAATGGATGACGTATGGAATGACATGAATATGGAAGAAGATATGGAGGAAGATATGGAGGTTGATATGGAAGACTGTTTTACAAAGACTCAAACATGCTAGTGGTATCAAACAAACTTACTAACACTGCCTAATTCAACTAGGACCAAATGTGTGTGCATGCGATTTCATTAACCAAATCAGAAGCATGGTAGTGACTCTAGGCAATCAAAAACCTGTGTGTGTGCAAGTGTGTTCATTAACCTTATCTTGCATAAATTAGGTAACCCTGTTATGGAGAAGACCCCGAAGCTAGTTTGTCCGTATGAGCATTCAAAGGTCTCTTTTTGAGGAGAGACATGTCGCCACGCAATGAGTATACTCCACTGCCAGTCAAGCATCTATAGCCCCGGTGAAGGTTAACTCCATAGTCCATGTTGTTTTTGACCTTTGTAAGCCTTGGGGATGACTACCTATCCGTCCGACTCGGACAAGTAGTACAATCCTTACAACTTATTTGGGATCAGTGGTGTGTGAAAAATGTTCATTTCCTTAGAGCTTTGGGGAATCGGATTCTCAACCGAATTATGATGAGAATTTTACCCTATCCTTACTACTCTGTTTATATTTATATTTTGTGATTGCTTGTGATAGTGGTAAGAACCACTATTTTATGGACTATGTTTGCATGATAGGACAAACGAGGATTACCCTTTTCACTTCAAGGCACAACCCAAGGATGGTGTTATTTCTCTTTTACACAAGATGTTTTTAAGATGTGAAAATGTGATAGGTTCAAGACCGCTTTTGAAATCATTTCCCAATACTCAAGATTTTATTTAGTGTAATTTGTGATATGGCCCTAGAGAACTTTGACATGCATTTCAAAGTTTGCTTAAAACACTAGGAATGGCTGAGTGATCGAAAACATTTTGGCAATGTAAATATGTGCAAATGGAAAATGGGTGTACGGATGACAATTCGGTTTGATGGATTTTATGAAGGTGCCCCTGATTAAGGCAACATGACTTTTTCTTGACCAAATTTTATATCCAAAATATAGAATGGTCTCTAACATGATATGCAACTATGGCTGAAAATAAAATGTTATGGTTTTCAATGAGATGTATGAAATGCAATGTTTTTGAATGAGATGTATGCAACTAACAATGAAATGCAAATTATTATTATTATTTTTTTTGTTCTTTTGTTGTACAAGCCATGTATATATGTACATATAAAATGTCATCAGGCTCCTGTGCCTTGCTCTCGTCTATGTCTTCCTGGAAGACCTCTAGCTTAGAATATGAAGGTGAATGTGGAGGTGAAGGAAGAATGTAGTTGGCGGAAGCCCTTAACAATTCCTCGGAAAGGATGAACTCTGAAATAGATGGAGAGGATGAAATCCGATCCATGTCAATCAGGCTTGGGTTGATCGGGATTGGCTTATCCGGATCATATGGATTATGGAGCGGGGTGAATAAGTCTTCAAAATTCATTGTTGACTTATGAAATAAAGGATGGGCGGAATGGAAGGGAATACCGGTGAAGACCTCGGAAGACCTGAAATGCAAAACAACATAGTTTTTCAGTTTTTTTTTTTTTTTGTAGTTTGAGTTTTTTTTTTTTTATATACAACATATCCGCTCATGATCGCCATTTGTAGATTAAATATACAACGCCAAACAGAAATAAAGAAATCACAATAAAGGAATCCAGAACAGTTGTACAAAAATGAATGATTTTTATTAATCAATGGAGTTTAAAAACTCCTTTTAAGTACAACAGGGCCTGTAACCCTTTTCATGATACAAAGTTACAATTTGTGCTAGGGTTCTCCGAAACCCTAGCTGGCACAATGTGGTGGCATCTCCAAAGAATGTATCCTTAACCTCAACAGAATGAGTGGGCTTCGTTGTATCCTTTGGCTCGGACCACTCCAGCTTAAGCAGCTGCTATCAACAAATCAGATCTACCACTAGAATCCTGCACACATTAAAATTATCAAAGAGTTAGAAACTAATAAGAGGGCTCCACTGTGTGAGCCCTCAAAAACAGTCTAAAACCCTAGATTTATGAAATAAAAATAAACAGAATGCAGAATTCAACAGCAGATTAATACATAAAGAAATATTACTTGCTTTAGACGAATCTATACCTTTTCCTGTTAACGCGGTGAGACCAAGCGGTGGCGATGGATGTGGCGAAAGGGCTTAGTTTAGACTTAGGGCCGCAAAAGACTCAGAAGACTCAGGATTAACAACAATAGCCAACTCCAGACTTGGATTGGAAAGATAGGTAGGTTTAGCCGAAGAGATCGATAGGGTTTGAGCCATCAAGGTGACTCAATTTATAATCTACTCTTAGGGCACACTTTAGGGTTTTAACGAAACTTTGAACGTGTGGCTAAGATTAAAGTGGATCCAAGGGTAGAGAATAAATCTAGGTTGTGAAACGGATTAAGATGGATGGACGAATGAGATTAAATGAAGGATGGACGGCTCAGATTAAATCACTTAAACTTTATTTATATATATATATATTAAAATATATTAAAATATTAAAAAATATATATATAAATATTAATTTAAATAAATTTGGAGATGAAAAATGGCGGGAAAAGTGAAATTGGGCCAAATAATGGTGGGAAAGTGTGGATTTGGGCCAAATAATGGCGGGAAGGATGGATGACTGACACATGGCTGGAAGGAAGGTATAGATGACTTACAAGTGGTTGGATTTTGGTGTCTACAGAAACATATGCTGGAAAATATAGGAATACCAAAAGATAAACGTACAATCATGCATTATGATAATCAAGGTATACTAAAACTTGTTTGTAATATTTTTTTCCATGAAAGGACCAAATATATTGACATGTAGTGTAGTTTCATTCATAAACATGTTCAACAACTAAACATCCAACTCAAATTATATCCTACTCAAGAACAATGAGCAAACATCTTCACCAAGCCAAAAAGAAAAGTTAAATTTAAAGAATTTCAAAGTTTTTTATCTAAGACTATGATGTGATAAGGGGGGATGTTAAGAGTAAATACATCATGTTTAATGTGAATGTAAGTTGAGTAACCACTCAACACATGGTTTGTAAAGTTCACTAAGGGATAATGGTAGTTATAGGATATTATATCATATTGGGTAATTATTGTATTCAAATACCCTTTCACTTTCATAATGTAACTCACTGGAAGCTTAAGTTAGTGGAGCATTGAAGTTCTTGTTGCTCAATTCACAATTTTTGAGAGTAAATAATTATGTTACCTAAAAAAGCAAACTCAAAATGCAACTTGATTTTGAGGACATATCACAAGTAGTAGATAATACCACTACCCATCCAAAAGAAGTAAATGAAGATCAAATAAAGTTTTATAAAGTAAACAAAAAGGTAAGGTTAATCATCATTTTTAGAATAGTATATGAGGTCTAAGCATTCATTTGGAATTCAACCACAACCAAGGATGCATGGAAGAATCTAAAAAAAAATAATTAAAGTTGAAAAGGAAAATTAAATTTTATTCCTTTAAATCTAGCTCCATTGTTTGAAGATGAAAAGTGTAGAAAATATGGATTCATTCATTAGGAAAATTTTATAGTTTCAAACATCAATATAAGCGATAGAAGAGGAGGTGTCTAATGAAACTAAAGTTTCAATTATTTTGAGATCTCTATTATCAAAGTAAAATAATTTTATGATAACATTTAACATCACTAAACAAATAGCAAGCTTTGAAAAACCAATGAATCAACTTCAAAAAGTAGAGTCCTAATATATAATAGATAAAAAAGAACAATCACTAGTTACAATTCAAAGAGGGAAGTAGCCATTTAAAAGAGGTATAATATCTTCATAGTGCTTCGAACAAAGTAATAATTATCAAGGATATCAAAATCAATGAAATGAAATTCAAAGAAATACTTTTCACACATAAAGGATGTGTGAACATTGTGGTAGAAATAAACACACTATGAAGGAATGTTGGCATAATCCATTAAAAATTGGATCTCCTTCACAAGAGATGGACCAACAATAAGATAAGTCATCTTCAAAAAATAAAATCAATGTTGGAAAAAGACATAACAAAATTATTTAACCAATAAAATCACTTTATACAAGAAGAAGAATAAAAAGATCAAGAAGAACAAGAAATACATGTATTTGTTGCACAAGCACACCTAAGACAACATGATAATATTTGATATGACTTAAAAGCAGTATAACATATGATAGGTCAAGAAACTTGGATTCATCATCCAAATTATTAGACAAGGAAAGTTCCATTCGTAGATCACTTCAAACAAAGGAAACAACATGATGGAACACTACGTAGATACAAATACAACTATATCAAGCACAAGCCATGGTATACCTCTAAGGCCAAGAAGTTCATTACATTATAGAACGAAGATGGTATGCTCAAAGTTAATTTCTTTTCTACTCATTTTTCCAAGTATAGAGAAAAATATTTACAAAATGAATGGCCTATTATGAAGAAAGCATTGAAGAAGCATGACATAGCTTATGAATTAGATTATGTCAAAAGAATATCATCTATTTTTGCAACTTGAACAAGAGATAAATATATTTTTATCAAGTCAAAGGACTAAAACAAGTGCATAGAATTGCAAAATATTGCATTCAAAATATACATTCCATTTATCATATCAAAGATCTTATGGTCAAAGGTAAACTTAAAAGGAACCTAGGATTTGATCACAATAAAAGAAATGAAAAGCAAAGAAAAGTAAGTAGTATAAGAAACCCTACACAACCTTATTTCCATCATATAAAAGATAAAAATCGATGACCAATCAATTCGATGGTCAACACTAGATGCATGGTAACACATAGTTCACTTGACTTCATAAGGTTCTATCTCCGTCAATACTACTCAAATTTCTTTATATGACCATTCATTTCAAAGCTCTTCAAAATTTGCACAAGTTGACCCAAGAATCATCTACATTGGACAACCCTTCACAAAGATATGACTTCCAAAAGATGAGACTATTATTATTATTTTTTAATTTCCTTGAAACTACCATTGTTTCAAACAACTATATTTACATGACCATATCACCCTCAATATTTCTTAAGTTCTTTGATAAAACCACTGTTTAAAATCTCTTTAAATTTGATATAAAACAACACAAAAATTATTTAAATCAAACAATTTTATACAAAAATATAACTTTTAAAAAATAAATCATTTTTAAAACAAATTTACCAGCCTATACAATTCATAATTTTCATAAATTATTTTTGTATAAATAAAATATTTATATATATCTATATATTATAATCAACTTTTAAGTTGTACAATGGATACTAGATAATCTTGTATTTTGTAGGTACACTTTGCATGGTAGGAGGTGCTCATCTTGTCTTATTCATCTTGTCGTCAAACCTTAAACCTTTCATTAGACCAACATCCATAAACATTAAGCATACTTAACCACCTACTCCTATAAATCTTCTATACTGTTGTCTTGTGCTATACATGTAGGGGTGTATATACCCATATTTTTCCAATAAAAACCAAAAGCCTTTGCAGTGACTACTCAAACTATATAATAATCAATATAGATAATAGTAATTTATAAAAGTGACAAGTGTTAAGTACGAAACCAATGGAAGTTCCCAGGTTATCATTAAAAACATTAACAATAGCATTTCTTGCTTTAAATCAAATACGTACTAATTAAAAATAATAATGAAAATATATAATAGTAATTTATAAAAGTGACGAGTGTCAAGAAACCAATGAAAGTTCCCATGTTATCATAAAAAACATTAACAATAGCATTTCTTGCTTTAAATCAAAGACGTACTAATTAAAAATGGCGCTGTAAGGTCTTAGTAACTATGAATGATTTAAATAAAGGTGTAATAATTATATATAATATTTTTTGTTTCAAAGGTTCGGTGGATTGGTAAGTGTTAGTTTGATTGGGACACTTACCAAGAAGAAACTTAGGTTCAAATCTGAACGATGTCCCAAAACGGTGGTACTAACCCTAAGGGACAAGGGGTCGTCATGTCAAACTGAGTTAACTTAAAGGAGACGCCCGCACGGTTATAAAGGGCAGCCCAAGATTCGAATTCTATTTGATAGCAGAAAGTGACCATAAATATATCAGATTCCATTGTGTTATATATATATATCACTCCTTAAGCAAATATTCCATAAACACCCACTACGGAAAAAGCTACAGCGAAATAAAGATAATGGAAGATGATAGGTAAGAGCGAGTAAACGGATAAAAGTTCCTTAACCCACGGCCCACACGGGATTCACACGCCAGAACGAAAAATCCGAAGCCGCGGACGCTGTACTCAGTGCGTCCATTCCCAAATAAACAATGTTATATTTAAAGACTACTCTTGGAATTTTATGGTGGCGACGTGGAAGCCACGGCCATGCTGCTACTATAAATATTCCCCAGAACTGCAGTAGACATAGAAGTAGGCTTATATCACTTGTTCACTGTTTACTCCATGGCTGATCTTCACTCCACCAACTCTTCGCCCACGTTTGGAGACACCACCCGTTCCGCTTTTGCTAAATTAATAAAGTCCAGAGCGTATCAGTCCAAATCCAGTGCAGAAGCCTGCAACAAATACGACGTGTTTATCAACCACTATGGGAAAGACGCAAAGAAAACGGTGGCAAGTCTGATCTATTACAATCTCAGAAATCGCAAGCTTAAAGTCTTTCTGGACAACAAGGCCATGGTGCATGGAGCGAATATTCCTGTGATGCTGGAAGAGGTTGTTCGCAATGCCTCTGTTCACGTCGCTGTATTTTCGAGAAACTACGCGGAATCAGCATGGTGTTTGATTGAGCTGTGTTTGATGATAGAAAGTGGGGCTCCCATTATCCCCGTCTTCTATGGGGTTCGGCCTTCCGACCTGCGCATGGGAAATGCAGAGGGAGTTTATTCCAAGGCTTTCCACAAACACCTGAAGAATGGCGAAATGCGCTCCGCAGTGTTTCGTATAATTATGGGTTTGAATTTCGAGGGTAAATTACACAACCAATTTTTTTTTTTTAAACAATGAAACGCATTTTAAGTTTGAGAGTTGTGAACTCACGTAATTGATTTGCTTGGGTTTCAGAGACCATGGGATGATGTTGGAAGAGATTGCTTCGTGTGTAGTAAAGCATGTTTCCGCAGCAAGCAGGCTTGTGCTTCCTACAGTATGCAATGTCGTCTGTTTTGTATTCACGCTATTCTTGTTAACAGTTTTGTACAGAAAATTTTGGTTTATCGGTTATCTCTAACGCGATGATGCTCATCACGGGAGTTCCGAAGAGGTTCGGATATAGTATTTGATGCAGAGAAAAATGAGAGAGAGCGCGCTTATGCTCTTAGTTTAAGAAATATATTTTAAGATCAAATACATGTTGTATATAGTGTTACAGTGTGTCGACAACCTGGGATATGATAATATGAATGTAAATATTTATTAGTCGTGGACATTTTTCTGATCAAAGAGTAATTCAGAATTAAAGAAAAAGGCATAAATTGTACATCTTACCCTGAAATTCTACATAAATAAATGTATTCAAGTGAATATATAAACTAAAGAAATTGTCAATACTTACTTACAATTGGTTGATGGATACAATTAAATTCATTTTCCCAATCAATTAATGAGCTGCTTTCTTCCTTTTGTTGACATTAGCATAGTAGCTCTTGTTTGGATGCTTTCTTTTTCAATTATTCCTTTTTCTTCATGCTTATTTCCAAGTGTATTTCTATTTTGAATACACTTTATCCTCCTCCATTATTGTCCTTTTGTTATTTATTCGTCGTTATCAACAAAATTTATGTAATATGTTGTGTGTTGATTTTTTATTTTTATTTTTTAAATCATGATGATATTTAATATGTTATAATAGTAGATATAAAGCTTCATTAATTAATCATGTAAAAGGATTCTCGTTTAGAGCCTTTTCTTTCATATGAATTATTGTATCAACATAATTTTTTCTATTTATAAGGCATGTCATTAAAATGACATAGGAAGTAGAGAGTATGTTTGTTTTATTTTATTTTATTTCGTCTTTTATAATTTGCATATAGGGTGCTACACATTTGGGTGAGCGATATGACATAGGAATTAGAGAGTAAGTATGTTTTATTTCATTTTTTATAATTTGCATATAGGGTGCTACACTTTTTGGGTGAGGGATATGGAAATATCTTGATTTATTAACGAAGGGTATGCTACCATGTGCTTCTAATTATGTGTGTCTTATTCATTATTGTAAAAATATTGTGATATTTGGTAGAGATAAGTTAGGGGTTCTATTTTTATTTTGAATTTTTTTGTTTTAATATTTAAATTTTATATTTTGATTTTGATTTTGATTTTGATGTCTTTCATTTTTTATTTAGGTTCCAATGGTTTATCTAGTATGGGGTGGTGATGTTTATGGAGCTTCATATGATCATAGATTTATTCTGTTGTATTTTTTTTTTAGCTAAGAAGGGATATATCTTGAAGGATCAAGATTTTTATTCACTTAGTAATGTATGGTTTAGTTCATCAAGAATTAATGCTTTTATTTGATAGTTCATGGCTTATGTGTTGCCCTATCCTCTCATTTTTCTTCGTGTAATGAATATTTTATTTTGTTTGAAATAACCGTATTTTAGGATCATGGATTTTGTTGGAAATAACCTTATCTTTGAGGATCAAGGTGTATCACCATCTCACCATCTTGATAAGATTGGTGCTTTGTTTGGCTAGCTCATACTATTGAAAATACTTGAAAGACAAGTGTTAAGGACTTTGAAACTTTCCTTCTCCCTTTTGGCTATCCAACATTTAGCCACTATAACATGTCTTTTTATTCATCTAATGCAAGGGAACATATGATTGTTGGGCAATTATGAGTTTTTCTTGACTATCCTAGTTATATTGGGATGCTTCTATATTGGAATACACGTTTAATTTTTATCACCTTTTATTGTACTCACTTTGGATTATAGTGAATAAATGGTCAATGCAAAAGCCCATATGAAACTTAAGGAAAAAAAAGGTTTTCTTTTTAATTTATATAAATATAAAAATAAAAATAAAAATAAAGCCACACAATAACAACTCACAAAAATAAAGGTCATTCCTAAACTCCAAAGATACAATAATAACAAAGTGTTTATGGTTAGTAAATCACATGATTCAGTATTATAGACCATTAATCATAATAATTTTAGATTGCATTTGGTATATTTTTTATATTTAAAATTTAAAATTATTATTTTTATATGGTCTTTTCAATTTTTAAATTATTAACATTAGTTTAAAAATTTATTATAATAGAAAAATTTGATGTAATGAATCTGACTTTTGCTTCAGCAAGTTGAATGAATATAATTAAAGTATATAATCAACTCCAATGATTGGAATGTTACATAAGAATCTTAGTACACCCTAAGAGAGTAGCAAATTCCTTTAATAGGCAACAATAATAATAGGTTCTTGGTAGTCAATTATAGGTACGTTTCAACAATAAATACACCTTAAGGTACGTTTCAACAATAAATACACCTTAAAAGGCACCTGACATGTTAGTCTTAAGACCATGAAAAGACATTCAGACCTGTTTAGCCTCGAATATGAAACCATAATATATATTTTTTAAAATTATATCATAAAATTTGGTAGCCACCACGAATTTGAGTAGGTTATTATAGTCACTATAAATTATGCGTTGTTTTTAGTCGTCATATAGTTCTTGGCAGTCCGCTCTTATAACCACTATGCCACAGCCACAGTATTATGCCGCCACATAGTTCTTTGCATAATCCACCCCTATAACCACCATGACACAGCCACACAGTATTCTGGGCTGTGTACCCCACAAAGTGCAGTCGGCCCTTATAACCACCATGCCAAAATCTTTTTAAAACCTTGGATCTCGGCTCCCGCTCCCCTTATAAAATTTGATTGAACCAATTGATCCATACCTCAAACATATTAATAAACATATTTGAAGATGGAATGCTTTTATATTATTTTTTCTTCTCCGATCTACGCTGTCCCGCTGGGCGAATGCCGATTCTTTACGCCGCCCAGCGGGACACGCTCTGGGCGAATGCCGATTCCTTGCACGGGGCTTTCACGTCCTTGCAGTCCATTATTGTCTCTCTTAAGTCGACGGGTGATGCAGGGCGTAATAATTAATAATTGAAAACAATTATTAAATTAGTCGTAATAATTGTCTAACGAAAATATTTTATATGAGCGAGTAAGACGGATGGCAGAGGCGGTATTGGATTGGGTAAATTGTTGCTTAATCCCTGACCCACACGGGACGCATGCCGTAAATAAATCTCAACATTAAATAAATAATGTTATCTTCAGTGCGTGGGTTCTTCAATCTCAACATTAAATAAATAATGTTATCTTCAGTGCGTGGGTTCCTCAATCTCTCTCAAGCAACATCAAATAATGGTTTAATGTTAAGAATTTTTTTTTGCAATTAATTGAAAGAGGTCTTATAGGCTAATATAATAGTTTATATATTAATATATATTAATAAAAATTAAACTATAAAAAATTCTAATCAATTAATTAAACTAATAGTTTATTATCTCTATTTGATAGAGATAATAAATAAGAAATACAATACTTGTAATACATTGTATTGGATTATTTTATGGTTAAGCAGAATCCCTTAATGTATCGTGGCTATGCTGAGGATTACATTTAGAGTGTATTTTGGTAATTTTCTACAATGGCTGTCTTGGATTTTGAAAGGCTGTGTGTGTCGTTTGCCACTTAATATCGAACTGGTATTTGAAAATAAATAAAAATAGTAACAATTAAAAATGATAGTATATAATTAAGGAAGAATCAGAAAGTGTGTGTGGTGCATTTTGTCGCTTGGGTTTAGATGTATATGAAACTCACATTCACTTGTTCACTGTGTATTACAATCCACCATCTTAACAGCGAAAAATTATAACAGACAAAGTTCTAAAAGATTTAGGTTAAGATTGGTATACTGTTTAGGATATTAAAGTTTAAATTTATTAAAAAGTGTTTATTGATACTTTTAATTATATTTAATATTTTATTTATAAAAAATTATATATAATTAATTTTAACATATATTTATAATTATAATATAATTTATTTAATGTTTGCAATTTTTCATCTAATCCACATTTTCCCGCCATTAATGCAGGATGATAACACACCGATCCAAGACTTTGACCCAAATTCATGTTAAGTTTTTTTTTTTTAAAGCGAAAAACTTCTTGCGGGGTCGCTTTGGTTTAAGAGACCACAAACAGGGGTTGTCAAAGTCACTCGGGAGTCGCACCCAACCTTGCCCATACCAAGGTTATCAATTGGATTTTGGGTACCCAGTTCAACTTTTTGGTAGGGTGGAGATTTGAACCTGGGAACTCCCTTGGAGGATTGCCTTCTCCTCTCCAACTCACCTACAACACTTGGATAAATTCATGTTGTTAAAACATAAATGTTTGTACAATTTAAAAAAAGAAAAAAACTGACATTACATAATTTGCATATGCTCACTTTTGCACTATAACATAAAATACTTTAAGAAAGTTCATGTATAGAAATTTTCTTAGGAACAATATAACCTATCATTATATCTTGAACTGTTATCTTCTGATGTATATAGCTCGTGATAATAGTGAAAAAACACCTTCATTATGCCCTTATCATCACATATCAACTGCTGTCCTAGATTCCAGTAATTCTGTTCAAAATGGATCTTTCTCTAACGTACTTAAAGAAAGATTTTGACCCTTTATCACCAACTTGTAACCAATTAAGTTTAGCCTGAGCTCTTTGCCTTTGGATTTTCTTCATTTGCAGTTTTTTAGGCTCATTTTTCATAATAATTAAGTCTTATTGGACTTGAGTATTACCAAGATCTGATTGTAAAACAGATTCCAGCTGAAAAATGTTACTATGAAGCATATTTTCTAACTTTTTATTTTCAAAAGCTTGTTGTGTACTAATGGATTGAAACACTCTTCTTCAGCCATTAACATTCATATTCCATCTATTAATGGGACTAGCATGTTTATACAACAACCTGTTAATTTCTCTCAAAGTGAAAATAACATCATTGCAATCAGTTAGGTCTAATAAGGAAATATTCAACAAAAATTTCCAAGCAGGCCTTACATGATGAAGGATTTCATTATGAAATTTCAGATTAACAATAATAGAAAAATGGTCTGATAAAGCATTTGGAACAGTATGAATTCTAATACCATCAACCATATGAGTAAAGTGGAAAAATGAACTAGTAGCATAGAATTTGTCCAATCTAGAATAAATTCTATTAGCACCTTTCTGCATATTGCACCATGTAAACCACAAACCTTGATGTTGATCATGAAAACCTTCCAAAGGGTCAAACAAACTAAATTGAGCTTTAAATTTAGACCAATGATGGAATTCATCACTTTTCCATTCAACCCCCAAACCACCACATTTATCATAGTGATGCTCCACCATATTAAAATCTCTTCCAAACACCTAAGGAATATTTTGCAAACCCAACAACCATTGCCACAAAACACTCCTATCCTGATAATCATTAGGAGCGTATATAGAGCATATACCAAACTTAACATTGTTTTTGTCAATAATTACCCAGACTGCCCTGTGACAAGGAGAATATCCAAAATCAATGAATTTAGATGCCCAAAAAGGGGACAACATGATCACAGCTCCTCCTTTACCATGAACGTTATTAGTATGATAATAGGAAGTATTTTTCCAAATAACTTTCAAGGTTGAATATAACTGAAAATCTGTAGCCTTCACTTCCTAAAGAAGAATACAATCATATTTACGAATAGATTGAAGAAAAGCTTTAACCACATATTTCCTGTCAGGGGACTCCAGTCCCCTAACATTCCAACTTATACATTTAATTGTCATTATCAAGATTAGAAATTCTATTCCTGCTTGTAGCAAGCTCTTTGGCAGCTTTAAGAATTTTCCCTTTAGTAATTGAATCTACAAATCTTCTTCTTTTCTTCTTTTCCACCATTGAACAATCAATTCTTGATTGATCTAAGTCATCACCAGCCACACTATCCCCAGCAGAGCTAGCAAGCTTCGTACTTGGTAGGGACTCAACATCAAAAATATCATTATTAGTCATATCCCCAGATGCTCCATCTTGTTCAATTGTGTTAGTCTCAATAGTATTTTTACATTCCAAAGCCCTATGATTAATTGACTATAAAGCCAGTTCTTGGGCATTTAATTTAACACCTTTATCATTAAGAAATATATTGTTCATATTATCAATATTGGATGGAGGAATCAGTTTGTTCGAAGCCACATTTTTCTCAATAACTTCCTTACTATTAGCCATCTTCTCATAAAATGATTTCAATTTACAGATAGCATTACCATCCATATTAGAAATATTTCCATGATCAACCACATAAGATGTAACCCCAACATTACAGTTAGAGCCATTTTGTAGCATATTGGATTCAGGCACTACAAACTTAGTAATAACAAAAGCATCTTTAATTACACTATCATTATTATCCTCATCAATATTATAAGAAACCTCCATATTTGTCATAGACATATTACCATAATTCTTATTAGAAGAAACATTACATTTATTTACAGGACTAACATTTCTTTACAAGAAGTTGAATCTTTAGGTGGTCCTATTACTAAAAATGAAATTATTAAGGCCATACAGTCTATTCATAATGATAAGGCTCCTAGAATTGATGGACTTCCTATTGAATTTTATAAAAAGAATGTTGAGTGGATAAGTGAAGATCTCTATCAGGTGTATGAAGAGGCTATTCATAATGGATCCTTGGGTAAAGAGATTAATACGGGTATTATAAAATTGCTTCCTAAGGATGGTGATAAGTCTCTAGTCAAGAACTGGAGGCCGATTACCTTACTAAATGTTTCATATAAAATCCTTGCTAATATTTTGGCATTGAGAATTCCTAATTATCTTCCTAAATTTATAAATCCTTCTCAAAAAGGTTTTGTTAAAGGGAGGTATATATTAGAAAATATTATTACCAGCTGGAAAGCCATGAATTGGTCTAAGTTTTTAGGTCATAATGTTGGAATGTTGTTGCTAGATTTTGAGAAATCTTATGATAGAGTTGAGTGGAATTTTGTTATTAAGGTTCTTGAAGCTTTTGGTTTTCCTTCTAAGTTTTGTGATATGGTGAAGGTCTTATTATCATATGTTGTTTCTTATATTGAAATTAATGGCCTTCTTTCTAATCCTATTGTGTTACAAAGGTCAATAAGGCAAGGATGCCCTCTTGCACTTGCTCTTTTTGTTATAGCCAATGATGCTTTATTTTATCTGCTTAGAGAGAATGTTATTAGTCCTGTTATTAAGGGTATTATGCTCTCGAATGGTCAAGATCTTGTGAACATCCATTTTGCTGATGATACTTCTATATTTATTAAGTTGATAGAGGAAAATTTTGATTCTTTGTTTGCAGAACTTGACTGTTTCTACAATGCTTCAGGTGCAAAAATTGCTAGATTCAAGTCAATTTTGTTAAGCTGGGACAATTTTGCCCCTCCTTGGATGGCCAAATTTAATATACAGTGGGGTGGTCCTACGAGACAATTTCGGTATTTGCGCATTCCTTTTGCTCTTGATACTAATATTAAGAATATGTGGATTTGGGTTAAGGAAATGATATCTACTAAGTTTCCTAAATGGAATAAGAGATTTATTTCTAATGCTAGTAGGCTAAAGATGTGTCAAAATATTTTTTCAGCATATACTATATATTATGCTTCAGCCTAGTTTTTTTATTCCTATCATGTTAATGACATTCACAAGCATATCAAGAATTTTTTATGTGCTGGTAATATTTTTGGTAAAAAGAAACATAGTGTTAAATGGGACTGGTGTATTATTAATAAGTTAAAAGGAATTTTCGGCCTTAAAAATATTCATTTTCAAGGAATGGCCATTGCTATTAAACAGATTGTTAATTGTATAGAAGGAGAAGAACCTTGGAAAGTTTTAGTTAGAAACAATATTCTTATGGCTATTCCTGAACAAGCCCGTACTTGGAAGGGCCTCCCCATGAGTGATATATTGCTAGGCAAATTTCCAGTTGCTCTTTCTGGTTCACTTGTATTTAGAAGTCTTTGGAAAGCCTAGGAGATGATTAGAGGTAGTCATTTTGCTTGGTCTGTTAATGATAATTCAGTTCTCTATTTGAATAGCTCTATATGGTGGAATATTATGTACATAAATATGTTTCTTGCCCTTACAAAAGGTTGTTTTGCTAGAAATTGGGCCAATTTGGGTATAAGAACGTTTACTGATATTCTTGATAATGGAAGTTTGAGATCTTGGGATTCTCTTAAGACTCAGTATGGTCTTCTTGCTTCACAAAAAAAGACATACTATTTCTTAAGAACTTCTTTATAGCTGAATTCTCCTAATTTTGTTTCAGATGAACAATTTTTGTTTGATAATGTGCATTGGAAAGGTGATGTTCAGTTTTATAAAATCACTTCCAAGCAGTTATATAATATTTTGGCTGATACCAATGATATCATTATGCATATCAATAGAGTTTGGTAGATGGATCTTTTAGCGTCTTATGGTCAGGTTATTTTGCAGCATATTTGGTCCAGTCACTTGGAACCTAAGAAATATTGGTTTAGATGGCTTCTTTTGCTTCAAAGACTGCCTATTTTGAATGATTCTAATAATATTATGAGTTGTTCTATTTGTAGAGTTCCTGATTCTATTGAGCATATCTTTTTTGACTACTTCTTTGCTCGTGAAATTTGGCACATGTTCTTGTATAATATGCAGGGATGGAACATTCATGATACTGTGACTAGACAACATATTTTACTGGGTTTTATTCCTCATATGCAAAAACATTTGAATAATTTTTGGCTTATATTATCATCAGAGATATTATGGATTATATGGGTGTATAGAAATAAGGAGATTTTTTAGAATTTGTAGAGATCACTTACTGGGTCTTTTAGAAGACTCACAAGTTTTAAAATTTCGTTACAAGTTGCTCGAAATATGAGAAGCTACAGTGATAAATACAGGTTCTTATTTGATAGACTTCATGATGCTGGAAGACAAGAAGACTATTGCTGCAAACTTGAGTATTTTGATTATCAGTTAGCTATGATTCAACATTTTATAGCTCTTTTCTATTACAGTTATAGAATGGTTTATGACATTACTTGAGTCTATTTTAACTCAGCACAAGTAGTTGTATCTGGTTTTTTTTATGTGTTGGTTTATTTTGAACTTGACATTATGCAACTTTTGTTTTCTTAATATATGAGTATACATTCTTCCTTCTAAAAAAAATTTCATGTATATTTTTAACTATATGTTTTTTAATTACATAAAAAATATATAGATAGATTATTATTAGTATTTGGTATTATTAAGTTTAAAAATGGTTTTGAAATACATCTTACAATCATTTACATTAATTTTCATAGGAACACTACACATAACTTACATCAACTCTAGCAGGAGCAAACCATACGCAAAACTAAAATATCTAGAAGACCCTCATTATTATTATTATTATTTATGTTTTATTTATATAATGTTATAATTAATATATTATAAATTTTTGTTTAAATAATTATTTTTATAAACGTTTTTAATCGATATAATCTTTGATAAGTTAGTTTTTAAATATAAAAGTTAAATAATTGTGAAAATTTGAAATAACAATTGACTTGAAGGTGGTGGGGAGTTCCTTTCTCCAAATATAAGATAGGTATGGACCATTCATAAGATAGAGTTCCATTCATGGTCTATAATGATGGTAAACTCAACAATATTGTTCACATTATGGATGGCATCACATGAAAGGTTTATATCTCTAAATATCAATAAAAATTCATGAAACTACCTTTGTTAGATGTGGGTCAAAAATATATTTCTAACAAATATAAAATTTCTTAGGTTCTAAGAAGAATTGGCCTCCCAAATAGCCTATATTTTTAACATACTACCTAATTTCCCTATCGATCCTGATACCTTCTCTTCACCACAATATCACTTTTGAAGCCCATATATCTTGAAATAGTCAAGAAAAATTCATGAAACCACCTCCATTGGATGCCTATCAAAAAGTATTTTTTAACCAAATATGAGTTTGCTTATATTTTGAGGAGGTTTGAGGCCCAAAATTGTTTATTTTCTATAAATTTTCCAAGTTGTCTATCTAAAACCTTACCCATAGTTTGATATCAAAGATCAATGACTCATGGAGATTGGAGAGAATTTTAAACAATAAAGTATTAAAAAACAACACCCATAGTTTAATCTCAAAGATCAATGAATCATAGAGATCAGAGGAAGTTTTAAATAATAGACATTACCAAAGCAAGCAACATACACCGTTTGTTGTCAAAGTTCAATGAATCATGAATATTTTAGGGAGCTTAAATACTAGAGCATTAAAAAACAATGCCAACCATCTAATATCAAAGATAAATGTCTCACAAAGATTTAAAGGAGTTTTAAATAGTAAATAATTTAAAATATTAGCAATCTTTATCAAGTATTCAATCTCATATTAATGGCTCATAGAGATTTTGAGAAAAATATAATGGATTAAAACATGTAAAGGCCCACAAACCATATAACCTTAGATCAATGAATCATAGATGTTCCAAAAACATATGAAGGATAATACATCTAAAATATCACCAACCATATGGTCTTGAAGATCAATGAATTGTAGAGATTCACAAAAATATTTTAAAGGGTTAAGTATTGAAAAGATTTATACAATCTGTCAAATTTTTGATCTCAAATCAATGGCTCATAGAGATTCTAAGAAGAATATGAAGGGTAAAATATCTAAAATACCACCAACCATCCAATCTCAAAGATCGAATCAAGAGGGAAATAAAGATCTATGTGTAACCAATGAAATTAAAGCCATAGAAAATTGTTGAAAAACATGTCAAAAAGTATAGATTATTGCTGAGAGGAGCCATAAAACATAGAAAATGTATGGAAAATGTGGAAAGAAATAAAAAAATATAGAAAAAGGTCAACGATATATATAAACACCAAAAAACACTAAAAAGTGCCTAAAAGTGTAGATTATTATTAAAAATAAAGTGAGGAGTTGAAAAACATAGAAAATGGTCTAAAACACAAGGAAAGAAAACACAAAAGAATACTAAAAAATACAATGAATTGCTAGAAGGTATAGAAAATTAATGAAAAACATAGAATGTTGCCAAAGGCATGGGAAGAGAAAAATTAAAAGAGGGAGAAAATAGAGGAAAATTAAATAAATGAATAAAATAATAATAAAAATAAAAAATAAATTACAAAGCCTATAATTTTTTACTTTGCGTCACACAAAATCTTATCTTGAAGGTTATTTGACATAGTTACTTGAAATTTAAAGGTAATGGATGCAAGAATTTTTATGTCAATGAGGCACACACAAATTTTTATAGCGCAAAAATGGATTATCCCACTTGCTATGGATAAAAAGGCATGACTTTCGTCACTCAATGCCAACTTGATTTGAGCAATCCCTAGATTTCTCAAAAGTGAAAATTTAATGAGGCATGGTAGAGGTATGGTCAAGAGGTGATCCTAAGAAACTTTCTTAATGAATGGATAAAAATAAGGGGTGTATAATTTTTAATACTAATTAGGAAGACCTATACTAGTAAAACATAAAAGTGACAAGAATTAATGTTGAATTCACTTGCTAAAAATGACATGTGAGTTGATGTTAACAGTACTCAGATAGTGTCAAAAGGTGAAAGATGACAAGGAGTGACATGAACTTATGCCCATACCATTTGTTGTGGTTGGAGTAGAATTTAGACCACTCAAGACAAACCAAGAATGATGAAGCCTAATCATTTGTTGAATTTGAAATTTAATGAGGTATGATCAAAGAGCAACTGAAGCGATCCCAAGGAACTTAGAGTAGCAATGCATTAAAGATATAATAGAAGATTTAAGATGCTCTAGAAGAAGGAATATAATAGTAACTAAAAATTATAGAAATAAGGCTATGTGAAGAGCTAGAAAATTGTATAAATAATAGCCCATTAGATATCCAAAAGGGCCAAAAACAATCAACTAGTTGGCCAAGTAGATTGAGTGTATTCCTTGTTTATTATTACTATTTTTAGTTGGATGGAACTTTTGAACCAAACCTTATTCTATTCTTGAGTTCTACTCTTGTAATCCATTAAAATATGTGAATTCGAAGATGTATGTGTTCTGATACATATTTCATAATAGAAGGCTTTGAAATTCCACATTCAATCTACACAAGTTTAGCAAGTGTGAACTCTACCTAGTTTATTTAGTGGTTAATTAGTTGTCGGCTATGTTAGTCGGCATGTTTTTTGTTTCAAATATCTCTCCCTCCTCCTTATCCCTCCATTCTCTCCTATATTCCCTCTTTCCCCTTATTCCTCTAACCTCCCTTCATCTTCTCCTCCGACTTCATCCCTTCTCGCTTCTCCCCTAACCTCCTTTCTCTTATTATAAATTAGTGGTTATATTCTTTGTTCGATTGAATGGTTGTATTTTTCTTTGCATAATAATAATAAAGCATTATTATTTATAACTTAGAATATTGCCTCCTGATCTGAATATCAGATTTGGTATCAGAGCTACCGGGCATGCGTGCTGGGTATGAATCTCGAGGACACACGGTGACTAGCTGGCGAGCGTGCTGGGCATGTATCCCGAGGGCACACCATGATCGAGGACCAGCATGTATCTCGAGGGTGCACCATGATCGAGGAACTGGGCAATCAGATCGAGGAAGTGGTAGAGCGCAGAGCTGAGAGCTAACACGGACTGCATGATTTCCTAGGTGACACGTGGCGGAGCAGTCGATGATGTGGCAAGTTGACGTGGACGCTGACATGGCGATCCGAGGTGGACGCTGACATGGCGAGCTGAGGTGGGGATCAGGTGTGCGATGACGTGGCAAAAATTTGTTTGTCCATGTGGTGAAAGCAGTTTCATCAGAGCAAACACGTGGCGGAAGCAGATTCGTCATAGCAAAAGATAGAGTTGGGAGTGATTTCCCGAAGGCAATCGAAGTTTAATGCGCCCGCGCACATATTTGAAGACCAGATTGTCTTTCTCCCACTCAATGTGGGATAAATCTATGTTTATTTTTTTTTAAATCGCCACCCGTAGACGAAATAAGGAACCGGTCGTTCCTTTCATTTCTCGCCAAAGTGCGTAGCGTGGTTGGTTTAGTCGTTTGGTTGCGGCACAGAGGTCCTGGGGTCGAATCCCGTCGGGGTTAGAAACAATAATTTTTTTTTTTTTGTTTTATTGTTGCCGATCAAGGATTCATTACTCCTTGCTGCCCTTGTCCTCTCACCGGAGCCACGTGGTGCAGTGGCTAGACCTTGCGGGTAGGAAGCGGAGGTCCTTAGATCGAATCCCGTCGGGGATTTCAAAAAAAAAAGGTTTCTTTTTATTTAATTTTTTATTATTTAGTTTTAATTAAGGTTTTAAAAATTATTTAATAATTTTTATTTAATAATTTTTTATTATGTTTTTTTTTTAAATAAACTTTTATTTTAAAAAAAGGAATAATTTAAGATATATATATAGAAAATTGTTAAAAAAAAATTAAGGGCTTTATTAAAACAAATTTTGGAAAATTGTTTAAAAAGAATTAAAAGGGTAAAAAGTTTTTTTTGGCATCATTATTGTAACCCAGTTCATGCGGTGTAATTCTGGGTAGATGATTCGATCATCTGGATGCTATTATGCATTGCTCTCTCTGTTGAGAAGAGAGACTCCCGATTCCTTTGACAGGAAAGTCCAGCAAAGTGGACTTCATACAGTGTTTTGTCAGTTGGAAAACCAAGTGATAGCACATTAGAGAAAACCAGATTCTGGATACGAGGCAGATTCTGAAGATAATATATTCGAGTAAAGGGTAGTTGAATCTGAGATGGTTGAAACAGTACCTAAAGGACAATCAAGTGACAGTTATACTCCTGCAGTGCCTGAAGTTGAAACGAGTGAGAGCTATACACCTCGCTCTCCTGATTCAGAACCAGAAGAAGCAAAAGCAGAAGAAGAGGAAAAAGAACCAGTGGAGGTGAAACCTGCAATTGAAGAACGAGTTGTTCTCAAAAGGCATCTTGAGCTAGCAGCAACAACAAAAGAAGTCATTATAATCAGTGACAATGAAGTAGACAATTTCACCTTTCCAGTCTTGGGAAATCCTCAAGAAGAAGAATGCCAAATCAGTGAGAATTTTAAGAAAGCTAGATTTGATTTAAATCAGTGATCTATTTTGTACTTCTTTGTATAGCTTGTTTGAAGTTGAAATTATATTTGCTTTCTAAAATGGCTTCCAATACTAGTTTACCAATCCCTGAGTTCAATGGTGGTGATTATGAGTATTGGTCAATTAAAATGAAAACTCTGTTGATTGACAAAGGTCTTTGGGATGTGATTGAAGAGGGATATACTGAACCTTTAGCTGCTGAATGGGCCGCTATGAGTGTTGCTGATAAAAGGGCTAGAAAGGAAGCACAAAAGAATAATTCTTCTGCCCTTTATCATATCCAAGCTACCCTTGATAGAAGTATTTTCCCTAGAATAGCTTCTTTTATAATTGTTGAATCTGCTTGGAATGCTTTAAAAGAAAGTTATAGGGGTAGTGACCAAGTCAAACAAGTTAAACTCCAAACCTTGAAAAGAGAGTTTGAAACTCTTAAAATGCAAGAAAATGAAAAGGTTGGTGATTACTGCGTGCGAGTGAAAGTCGTAGTAGATAAGATGGTCACTTTAGGAGATGATGTAAAGCCTAAAGTTATAGTGAAGAAAGTGTTGAGGACACTTCTTCCTAAGTGGAATTCAGTTGCAATAATTATAGAGGAATCTAAAGACATAACTTCTCTGTCTTTTGAAACCCTCATTGGATCACTTCTCTCACATGAGGAGATATTACAGCCAACTCCTTCCACAAGTTATGGAGGAGATGATAAAGCCTTTGCTTCTCAAGAAGGTAGAGGTAGAGGTCGTGGCAGAGGAAAGTATAAAGGAAGAGGCAGACATAATCAGAGAGGTGGAACTCCTAACAGAGGAGGAAATCAGAACAGAGGAGGATTTCAAACAATAGTGAATAGCAGAATAGAGGAGGACAACAAAATAGAGGGAAACAATCGAGCAGAGGCAAAGGAGGAGATAAGTCAAAACAATCTTGCTACAATTGTGGCAAATTTGGCCATTATGCTCGTGACTGTTGGACAAAGACTTCACAAGGAGCTAGTAGTAGCCAGAACAGTCAGTTTGGAAACTTTGGAGAAGAGGAAGAGGCCACAAATCTCTTTCTCTCATATGGTTAGGCAGATCATAACATGAATGATACATGGATCTTGGACACTGGGTGTTCAAACCATATGAGTGGCAAAGAAGAACTCTTTGCTACTCTAAACTCCTCCTACAAATCCAACATCAAATTGGGAGATGATAAATCATTGGCGAGTTGAAGGCATTGGAGCTATGGCGGTTCCAACTAAAGAAGGAGTCAAACAAGTAAGTGATATCTATTATACACCCCATCTCCAACATAATCTTTTAAGTGTTGGTCAAATGTTAGAAAAGAACTACAAGTTGCTTTTTGATGAGGGTAAATGCACTATTTTTGATAAAAATAACAATAATAGAATCATTACTCAAGTGCCAATGACAAAGAATAGATTGTTTCCTTTAAAGTTTGGCCAGCCGGGGAGATAAGTTAGCAAGTGTTGCTATTTCCAATCCAAGTGTTCTATGGCACTTGAGATATGGCCATTTGAATTCTGCTAGTTTGAAAATGCTAACTTCCCAAGCCATGGTCACTGGACTTCCTAAAGTTTAGGATAGTAAAGAAGTTTGTGAAGGGTGTGCTCTTGGGAAGCATGCTAGATCAAATTTTCCTCATGGACAAGCATGGCAGGCCAGCTATCCACTCTAGCTAGTGCATACCGACATCTGTGGTCCGATGCAGACATAGAGTCTGGGTAACAACTCTTACTTTCTACTCTTTATTGATGATTATACTAGAATGTGTTGGATATATTTTTTGAAACATAAGGATGAAGCATATGAATGCTTTATCGATTTCAAAACAAGAGTTGAAAGTGAGAGTAGATATTTTGTAAAATGTCTTCGATTAGATAGGGGAGGAGAATACTCCTCTAATGAGTTTGTTTATTTTTGTAAGCAACATGGCATTAAGAGGCAGTTCACTGCTACCTACACTCCATAGCAGAATGGTGTCGTAGAGAGGAAGAATCGCACCATTGTGGAGATGGCAAGGTCTATGCTTCAGACGAAGCATTTGACTAATTCATATTGGGCAGATGTAGCCAGGACCAGTGTATATATCTTGAACATAAGTCCTACTTCAAGTTTGGAAGGGCAGACACCTTACCAAGCTTGGTATGGTAAAAAGCCAAGTGTTAAGCATTTCAGAGTGTTTGGCTCGCTGGCCTATTCTCACATTTTTTATGAGCTTAGGAAGAAGCTCGATCCAAAGATTCAGACATGTATCTTTGTAGGATACTGTAAGAATACAAAAGCTTACAGAATCTATAATCCCAGGACTAGAAATTTTGTGATTTCTAGGGATGTGATTTTTGATGAAGGGGGAGAATGGGGTAAGCCCCAAATATTCAGTGATGTTGAATCCACTGATGTAATTTCTAAGCAGGTACAACAACAAACACCACAAAAAGGAAAGTAGTCTCCTCCCGATTCAAGTTCATATTCTGATTCAACTTCTTCACCAAGTCCTTCTCCATAGATATCAGTAAGTTCCTCACCCATGGACATCGATTCTCCATCCAGAGGTAAGATAACTCTACAGAATCATCCATCATATCAGATGTTGGATAATTTTTTTTCAAGAAGATACACTAGGAGTCAATCTAGTGAAATGGATTCTATTTTACATAGATTAGAAAGCATGCACCTGTATGGTGATGATGTCTCCCAACAGGAAACTAGGGGAGATCAAGTTAACTATGCTTTGTTAACTAGTGCACAACTTGAACCTTCTAGTTATGAGAAGACATGTACTCAAAAAATTTGGCAAGATGCCATGAAAGAGGAGATAAACTCTATAAAAAATGACACTTGGGGGCTGGTAAAGCTTCCTAAAGGCAAGAAATGTGTTGGATGTAAGTGGGTCTACAAGACCAAGTTTAATGCTGATGGTAGCATTGAAAGACATAAGGCGAGACTAGTTGCAAAGGGATTCACTTAGAAATATGGAGTTGATTATGAAGAGACTTTTGCTCCTATAGCCAGACATGAGACTATTAGAACAGTTCTTGCCTTAGCTACACATAAGGGATGGAAAGTCCAACACATGGATGTGAAAAGTGCATTTCTAAATGGTTACTTGAAAGAAGAAGTGTATGTTGAGCAACCACAAGGATTTGAAGAGAAATACAAGGAACATCTTGTTTACAAACTGAAGAAGGCACTTTATGGCCTCAAGCAGGCACCACGAGCTTGGTACTCATGCATTGATGGGTACTTCAAAGAATTTGGGTTCACCAGAAGTAGAAATGAACCCACCCTTTACTACCTACAACAAGGAAATGACATCCTCATAGTTTGCTTGTATGTGGATGATCTCATATTCATGGGTAGTAATAAAAAAATGAATATGGAGTTCAAACACTCCATGATGAAGCAGTTTGAGATGAAGGATCTTGGCTTAATGCACTACTTCCTTGGAATGGAGGTTCATCAGTCAGATACGGGGATCTTCATCTGTCAACATAAGTATGCTCGAGACATGCTTAAGAAGTTTGCTATGGAGCATTGCAAACCAGTTGCAACTCCATTTGGACATGGGATCCAATTAAGCAAAGATGATGGAGCATCAAAAGTTGATGTGACCACTTTCAGAAGCATGGTTGGGAGTTTGATGTTTCTCGTCAACACCAGACCTGATATTCAGTATGTTGTTTCTCTTGTCTCTCGATTTATTTCTAACCCTTCTAAGTTGCATTTGCATGCAGCTAAGAGAATTCTCAGATATGTAAAGGGTACATGGGATTTTGGAATCCATTACCATAAATGTAACACTATCAAGCTTGTAGGCTTTAGTGATAGTGATTGGGGTAGCAACATTGATGACAAGAAATCAACTTCAGGGAACTATTTTAGTCTGGGTTCGGGACTAATCACTTGGAGTTCCAAGAAGCAGATAGTCATAGCACTATCTTCAACAGAAGTTGTGTATATAGCAATCACTCATGCTAGTACTCAAGCTCTATGGCTACGAAAGGTATTAGAAGAGATTGGAGTGTAGAAAAGTGGTCCAACAAAGAAATTTTGTGACAACATTAGTGCCATTCAGTTGGCATACAATCTTGTCCACCATAGTAGGTCAAAGCATTTTGATATGAAGTACCATTTCATCAGAGATATGGTGGAAACTGAAACTGTTGAGCTTCCCTATTGCCCCACTTTGGAGAATGTTGCGGACATCTTCACCAAGGCACTGGCTAAAGCTCAATTTGTAAAGCTGAGAGACTGTCTTGTCAGTCCTCTCACCTTTAAGGGGGAGAATGTAGCAAGTGTGAACACCACCTAGTTTATTTAGTGGTTAATTAGTTGTCGGCTATGTTAGTCGGCATGTTTTTTGTTTCAAATATCTCTCCCTCCTCCTTATCCCTCCATTCTCTCCTATATTCCCTCTTTCCCCTTATTCCTCCAACCTCCCTTCATCTTCTCCTCTGACTTCATCCCTTCCCGTTTCTCCCCTAACCTCCTTTCTCTTCTTATAAATTAGTGGTTATATTCTTTGTTCGATTGAATGGTTGTATTTTGCTCTACATAATAATAATAAAGCATTATTATTTCTAACTTAGAATATTGCCTCTTGATCTGAATATCAGATTTGGTATCAGATATATAGTTTATTTAAAAAAAACAACAAGATGATGGTGGTCTCAAGTTATCAGGTTTTTGAAAGGGGTCTCACAACCTTTTATATAAACTCCAAGATTAATGGAGAAACACCACAAAAACAACTAGAAACCACATGTAATGGCGAGAAATCCCAAAGGCAATAGAAAAAACACAAAATATGCAGAAACAAAAATAAGCATAGAGGGAGAAAGAACTAGGAAAGAGCATTGATAGAAGCAAGATAGTTATAAAAAAACAAACAAACCTCCTAGAAAACATCTCCCACTAGCCTAGAAACCTCCTTCAAGTAGTCAATCACAATCTTCAATGATCCCCAAATCACACGTTATTTGATTTATATCATTTTCAGATTATGGATTACTTAATTCTTTCTTTCAATAGCCCCTTTTAGGGCATACACTTTCTTCACCAATTTATATTTTTGAAAATATCTTAGCAAAATCTCAAAATCAAAAGGAAGGAAAATAGGAACATAATCCTCCTCGAACAGTTTCTTACCTAGCAACCATTTGGATTTCCTAGTACCACTACCTCCCACTTCACTTAAATACGGTTCACCAACCTTTCTAGTATTGGCTTGAATATCTTTGGAGGAGATCTCCAAAAAATCATTACTTAGGCCATTGCTATGAGATGCCTTGCCTTTCACACCTCTCACCAAAACTTGAATTTTTCTTAACCCATATCCGAGAGAAAAGTAATACCTGTCCTCACTTCCATCGCTCAACCCGCCTGACTCATCCTTAAGTGAACATGGCTTAGCAATTGATTGATCAATAATTGATTTAAGGATTTCGATAGCAACCAGGCAACTCTCCACTAAAAATTGTTCAAAGACCAAAAGCACAATATATTGGTGATGGAACCTGACCTCTACCTCCTTGATCATCCAACATGGAATTATTTATAGATTGAAATAAAAATAGTGGGATATTCATCAAGAGCTACCTCTAAATATGGTTCAAAAACATAGTGTGGAAGCTTTGGATCACTTCATACATTGAACCTAGAGTGAAATAGTCCATTATTTCTTTGGCCACCCTATCATACGAAGGAGAAAGGGCCTTCACACTAAACCCATTATGTATTCTAGGGATATATTCATTGACATTTAGAAAACATATTATCTCCTTTAGTAAAGAATGTTTATGGTCTTGCTGATCAACTTTGTTGACACTTCAAAGGAACAACTACCAACTCTCACCCAACCCTCGTTACAAGTAAAAACTATCCATTTTGACAAGATCGGATTATGACCATGAAAATTTTGAATACAATTTAGAAAATTTTGAATACAATTTAGAAGACCTCTGTTCAAAAAAATCAATCTCACCTCTTCATCAACTGATAGAGAGGACGGTTCCACATGGATCTTAGCATGGTGAGATTTAGGGTTGTACAAATTTGCTTTACCCATTGAAAATCCACTCACTAATTCTTCACTCCATAGCACGGAGAGCCCTTTCACCCTACTCAATGAAAATATCATACCTCTCTAAACAATCCATAGAAAGAGAGCCTAAAATAATTATGAAAACTCCAAATCCATCCAAACCAAGACCATAGCACCAGATGTCAGAAAAAGCAACAAACAACACCCAAGCATTCCTAAAATCACCACCTGATAGAATTCTAACCACATTTGACTTCCTCATATTGAAAATGGTACCCCAACAATTAAAATATTAAAAGCCTTGCTAGTTTTCTACTTATCCAAATAATGAAATAAGAAGACTAAAATCCATGCCAAATACCTTGAATAGGCTACCCTCATTAAAAAGGAGACACCAAGCAACACCTCACCTTCAAGATGCCAAAAAAATAAGCTTCCAATAAGGAAGAGATCACCATCCACCACGTCACAAGGAATAAATTTCGGGTGAAGTGCCAGCTCATCATACCATTGAGGAACCATGGGCTAAGAGATTGAGACTTACGAGTAGCAACCAACCTCCCATAAAAGCTTTGAGATATACAAAAAGAATTTGAATTTGGTGCATTAATGGAAGATAGGACCTCCCTCACCTAACATGATCTATAAATCAAAGAATTTTAGAAACCAAAAAATTCCCATGAATCAACGATCCTTGTACGCATACTAAAGGTATTACTCAATATTTTTAAAAATTGAATGCTCATCATACCACTAAGGAACTGTGGGCCAAGATATTAAGACTAATGAGGAGTAACCAACCTCCCATCGAAGCTTGAAGAGACACAAAAATAATCTGAATTTGGTGCATTAATGGAAGATATGAACTTCCTCACCTAACATGGTATGCAAATCAAGGAATTTTAGAAACCTAAAAAATTCCCACAATTCAACGATCCTCGTATGCAAAATGAAGGTATTACTCAAGATTTTCAAAAATTTATTGACCTTTTGACATTCATTAAATTTTCTCTTCATTGATACGATGTAGAAGTTCCTTTGGGAAATCCCTATGCTAGACCAAAAATCCCCATTTTTACTTATCTTGTTATTGATTTGTTGTGTTGGTTATAGTAATTTGGTATATCTTGTATTAATTTAGGTAATTGTATGAGTTATGTCAATTTACCCACAACAAATGATTTCAACATATTATAAAATGACTATTCTGTAAATATTGACTAGTCATTTTTTATAATCTATATAATAAATTATAAATTAGACATCCAAAATTGATATAATCAATATAGTCATTCATCAAATTTTAGATAGTATATAGAGGAGAATAATAAGGGTATAGTGTGTGGTTTACTAAAAATCTATATGTGGGGTCTTAATATCAAATTTTTCTCTATCATGCTCTCTTAATTTTTTTGTAAATATTTAAAGTAGAGAGGCTAATTTGCTAATTTTAGAGATACATTTTCTCTCTACTTTATAGAATATAAGTATTTTTAAAGGTTAAATAAGTAATAATTCTTCTCCCTTTCATATTCACATTAATTTTTGGTGCTACTTATGTAGTAAAATTATTTCTATAACCAAAAGTACTAGGAAATAACCTATTAATCATATGTTATGAGTTTTATGATGGAGTCATTGAGACTATGACTAATTTTAGTCTTTTCCAAATTTAGATCGTTATTATCATTAGATGAACTTAAGTGAAGGTAGCTTAGGTCAAAGAATCAAATTAATATAGAGAGTTTATTTATCTTTAAATTTAGTAGTAATGGACTTCATTGTTATACACAATACAAATTAGACAAATATATTTATTAAATTAGAGATTTTTAAGATCTTGATATTTAATCATTGGTCTTCAAATATGTATTTGTGTCATATGATTGAGGTAGCTATAACTTATAATATTACTGAGAGATATATTATACACTTTTAGATCATGTATTCTTCTTACCATAATTATTTTTTAGAGTGAATGAAGCTTTCAAAATTCTATTCATACTTTTACAAAGGTTGTTTACAAGCTTCAGTAATGTATGCACAATATCCTAAAGTATTTCCTTACATTTTTAAAAATATAAAAATCTAAATTATGATATCATATCTAGAGATAAGAGTCTTGCCTAATTTATCTATCAAACTAAATGATCCAAATAAAAGCTAAAAAGGATCCTTCAAAAGATGATGTGCCAAATATTGAAAGTAAAAATAATTCTACAAAATATACATATAACATTAAGAAAAAATAGTGAATGCATTCTCTCAAAATTTGAGTTGAATGCATCTCTAATGGTTAAGAAAATATGTAAATATGTACTATTAGATGAGTCTTGTTTAGTATTGACAAAACCAAGTAGTCCAATGAATTTTTTTTTCTATAGTTAGTGGATGTGATTATGTTTTGTGATATGTATATGATTTGATGTCATTTTAATATATTTTATAGGAGACACAACTTGGACAAGTATTAAATTATGGTAAGTAGTCAACAAATGAATATTTATGGGAGCATTTTATAAAAAAGTTCTTATCCTAAGTCTACGTAATTGTCTTGAATAATAACTTGGGTGGTAGTCATTACTAAAATTCTTTGTATTATGGATATTAATGTGGTAAAAATTCTCTCTCTTTGTGACTAGAAATATATATTTTAATCTTAGAGACACATTACTCCATAGGACAATAGTGGTCAATTGTTTTCTATAATTTTAGAAAAAACCTATGTTCTCAAGATACAAAGAAAAATATGGATTAACGGATTGATCTTATATACATGAAGGTAATTAAAGAAAATATGAGTCTTGCATGATGGACTTTGATGCCAACTTGCAAAGGTATGTTCAATGCATGCAGAGAACATGAATTTAGTTTGATTTTTCCTTTTGTATAAAAAAATTGCATGACTTATTGAATGGTAAAATTAAATTTTTACGATAACAACTTTAGCTTTTGATTTAGCAATGAACAAAACTAAAGAGATATGTACTACAAGATTAGATTCTCTCTATGTGTATATGTTTCCATATATATATATATATATATATATAACCGTTTTAGTTTGTTCATATGGTGTTATGTAAAATATAAATTATCTTAAGTGCATACTTGTTTCTTAATATTTTAAATAGATATCAATATTTTTTACTTATTTTTTGTTCTTGGGAATACATCGATTAGTTGTGACTTAGTTTTTCTTAGTGGACTATCAAAGTTTAATTTATTTGGCATTGACGTTCAACATTACATCATATTATTTATCAAAAGTTATTAGTTTTATAATGGAAACATTCTAGAATAAAAACCTTGATTGATAGTTGATAATAATTAATTGTTTCTCAATCCCCTCTATTGATAAAAAATATATTTCTCAATGTTCAAAATTTAAATTGTATAAATTTTCTAATTTTTTTGTTTTAATGTGTGTGTTTTTTAAATTAGTATGGTTATAAGCAATTGATAAAATTTTGAAATAACAATCCCAAAATTTATCATCATTGACATGTAAAGTCTATTGGAATATGTGGTAATTTAAAATTATTGGATAATTTTGATAGATGATGACATAATCCTAAAGGTAACCTTTATGTAAGCCTATATAGATTATTGTTATATTCAGCCCTTATGGGATTGATTAATCCACCTGGATAGTTATGTCGTTACCCCTATTATTTTTTCTTTTTTTGTATACTTGATCTTTCTATTTTGCTTCTCTATTCTCTTGCATATTGTTTGTGTTGAATGTTATGCTTCACATGATTTTTTGAAAATATTATGAAATTTGACGTAGTCAAGGAGAACTAGATAAAGGGGTATTGGAATATATTACCATATATTCCAATAGACTTTACATGTCATCATCTATCTACTTATATACATATCTCTCTCTCTCTCTCTCTCTCTATATATATATATATATAATAACAAGGTTAGGTATGGGCACAAACAGGACACCTTCAATATATTATGATGAAATATATATTACTATTTACACACATACTTGATGGAGCACTTCCATTCCAAATTTTTGTAGGAGATTTAAAATACCCCTTTACTATTTGTCACACCATGCATGCATTCAATTTGTCAATCTAGCTATAAACTAAGACATGAATAAATATTTTGATGTGACTAATATTGTGTTATTGAATTACTACCTAGGATTAGAGGTAAAGAAAAATTATTATCACATATTTGTTTGAAAAAGCAAATATGACAAGAACCTTCTTGAGAAATATCATATGGAAGATTGCAAATCTATAGTAAATATTATATAATCAGATCTAAAACTATCATGCTTTGGTTCCTCTCTTCTAGTGAATGCAATTCTATAAAAAAAAATTATTTGGAAGTCTCAAAGTCTCATCTACCTAACTTACACAAGACTTGATAACATTTTGTATAATGAGTTATCTCTCATGTTTCATGCAAGAACCAAAAATTATGTATTAGAAGGCAGTAAAGAGAATTCTAAGGTATATGTAGGGTACTATTGAATATATCTTAGAATTCAAGAGGAGTGATCAGTTCCTCTTAACAAGTTATATAGATGTAGATTATATAGGTTGTATCACTGATTAAAAATCTACCTTTGGCTATGTATTCTTTCTGGGATCTGCACCTATATCATGGTGAAGCAATAAATGATACATAGTTGCTCAATCTTCCATTGAAGTTAAATATCATGCAAAAATGGGATTTGTACATGAAGCAATATGGATGAAACATGTGTTGGAAAATATGTGACTACCACAAGATAAACCTACAAGCATACATTGTGATAATCAAGGTGTACTAAAACTTGTTTGTAATAAAAATTTTAATGAAAGAACCAAACACATGGACATGGAGTGCCACTTCATTTATGAACATATTCAACAATACAATATCTAGCTCAAATTCTATCCCATTGAAGAACAATGAGTAGATGCCTTAACCAAGCCACTAGGACAAGTCAATTTTAAAGAATTTTGGAGTTTTCTCTCTAAGACTATGATGTAATAATGTGGGATGTTGGGAGTTATCACATCATGTATAATTTGAACGTAATTTGAGTAACCATTTAACACATGGTTTTTAAGGATCACTATGGGACAAGGGTGGTTGTAGGATGTTATGACATATTTGGACAACTATTGTTTTTAAAACCCCTTTTATTTTTATAATACAACTGATTCAAAGCTTAAGTTATAATATATTGGAGCATACATGTTATTGTTTCTTGAGTTTGTGAAAGTATGGAAAGTAATATATGGGACCCTACCCATTCGAAAAATAAAATGAATACCAAATAAATTTTAAAAAATTAAATGGAAAGGTAATAGTAATCACCATGTTTTGAGTAGTAGATAAGGTCCAAGCATATATTTTGGATTCAACCATGACCAAGGATGGATGTGAGAAGCTAAAAATAATTTTTGAAGCTAAAAAATAAATTAAAATTCTATTTCTTTAGATCTAGCTCCATTGTTTGAAGATGAAGAGTATATAAAATATGGAGTCATTCATGAGGATAAGTACTGAGTTACAAAAACCATTGTAAGAACTAGGAGAAAAGGTATCTAATTAAATTATATTTCTATTTTTTAGATCTCTCCCATCAATGTAAAATATCTTATGATAACATTAAATATCACTTAACAAACACGAATATTTGAAGAACTAGTGAAGCTACTACAAAAAGTAGAGGCCTCATATATAGTATATGAAGAAGAAATGACTACTTACAAGTCATAGATGGAAGTTGTCACTCGAAAGAGGCATACAATTTCCATAGTTCTTCTAACAAATAAATATATGTCAAGGATATAAAATTCAAAAAAATGACTCTCAAGGAAATACTTTTCACACACAAAGGATGCGTGAATGTTGTGGTAGAAATAAAAACACTATGAAGTAATTCTGGTATAATTCATTAGAAATGGATTCTCTTCACAAGATATGAACTGGCAGTAGACAAGTCATCTTCAAAAAGCAAAATCAAAGTTGGAAAAAGGCATAACAAAATTTCAACTGAAAAAAATCAATTTAAAGAAGAATAAAAAAATCAAGAAGAACATGTATTTGTTGCACAAGCACACCTAAGAAAACACAATAATATTTGGTACGAATCAGAAGCAACTAAACTTGTGATTAGTCAAGAAACTTGGATCCATCATCTAAATTATTATACAAGGAAATTTACATTGGTAGATCACTTCAAGCCAAGGAACCAACATGAGGGAATATCCCTAGATATAAAGACATTTTTTACAAGCACAAGCCATGGTATACCTCTAAGGCCAAGAATTTCATTATATTCTATAATGAATATGGTATGTCCAAAGTTAATTCCTTTTCTACTAATTTTTCCAAGTATAGAGAAAAATATTTATAGGATGAATGGTCTATTTTGAAGAAACCTTTGAATAAGAATGTCATATATTTCAAACTAAATAATGTTGAGAGAATATTATATATTTTTGCAACTTGAATAAGAGATACATACATTGTTATCAAGGCATTGGATCTCATAACTCTTTTTAATAAGTGTACCCACACTACAATCATCTAATATAATGAACAACAAGATGCATTATGACATGATCAATATTGAATGAGATTAAGGAAAATCTATTAGATAACATTAGTAGCTATTGGGTCCTAATGGTTCAACTGTAAATAGTATAAAGAGCTTTATAGGTTACTACATTCTTGTTCAAGGAAAAATTATGGAAACTATGGTTTCATTGAGAGGATTGAAACAACTGCACAAAATTGAAAAATATTATATTCGAAATATACATCCCATTTATCATATCAAAGAACTAAGAGATAAAAGAGAACTTTTAAGGAGTACAAGATTTTATCACGATAAAATAAATGAAAAGAAGAGAAAGGTAAACAATAGAATAAATCCTACACAACATTATTCCCATCATATGCAAGACAAAAATTGATGACCAATGAATTCAATGGGTAGCATTGGATGCATGGTAACACATTCTTCACCTAAATACATTGAGGAAAACACATAATTCATGTATTAGTTCAATATTTATTCACTTATTGTTTGTAATAAGTATACTTTTAGAGTGCATGATCAATGGAATCCAACACTCCTATGTATTATTAAGTTCGTATTAAGAGAGGGAATTTCTCTCTCAACCCTAGCATCTTTACAGATATTATTATTTGGTTATAAAATAAAATTAGAACCTTGAGTATAATGTGATAAGGGGGGAATGTTAGGAGTTATTATAGAACAATCCATGTGATAAGGCAAGTGGTATAATTACCCCTCATAAGGTATATGCATGTAGTATAGGAAAAATATAGTTGGAAGTTTGGTTAAGAGTTTGTTATTCTTGAAATAGACTTTCTATGTACATAAATACACTTCATTGAGTAATACAAAGTATCAAAGCATTGGGTTCTAATATAACATTTGGTCTATAAACTTATTATCCTTTGTACATAGAAAACATTGCTAAGGATCATGAAAACCTTATTTTATTAGGTTATCCCAAGGTAATTTTATATGACCTACTAGCCATACAAACTTTTTGACTTTTGAAATGCTTGAGATATTCCAAATATCTCTCTATATTCTTGTGGTATTACTATTTTTTTGGTTCTTATATTATATCAACTTCTTATTGTGTATTCTCCTAAGCTATTCAACTTCTAAATTAGCTTATCCTATTATCTTTTTGCTCAACTGCCTCATAGAAACAATGTCTATTATACTTGTAAAAACAATTCTTATCATTTATATCTTCTTTCTTGATCCTTATACATAATGTTTGAAACCCTAAGACCATATTTTTATTGAATTAATCTCATCCATGGATTCAAATTTATATCTAGATTGAGTTTTTTATCACATCAAGTATCTATCAAAATATATATTTTTTCTCTAGTTTCCACCACCTATATTAAACCTTTAATCACTAGATCAATTGATTTTTTCAAATAATTCTATAGCATAGAACTAACTAGTGTAATAATATAACAAATATTAATCTTGGATCACTAGGCTCAAAGTACTTAGAATAATTATTACTTATTATCTTTGAATCTCTTTGTACAAATTCCAAATTAATTTTCCCCTTAGAGATAAGTTTTCATTATAAGAACTCTTAAACTGAGACATCCCCAACTTTTATCATCACACGTCTTTCTCCATTTCATCAAAGGAGATTTTATTTTATTATGTAATCCTAACCATTAAACTAATTGCATAATATAGATTAAACCTTTGTTAGGATCCTAATTCTAACCCTTAATATATAATTAATTAACCTATTTTATTATGGATCATTGTGTCATTTTACCTCATAACTCTCGATAGGCATTTATATGCATTTAAAAGGGTGTAATTAAGTGATCCATTGAAAAATAAATATTTATCTCTTTGAGAGAACTAGCAGGTCTTCCTCCAAGTGAAACAATGATTCTTATTGAAAGCGATTGATTTCATTACTTATTTGTATCTATTTCTATTTACTTTCCACTCTTCACCATTGCTAGGAACCAGGTTCCTACCAGTTGGTATCAGAGCCTCTCACTTTCACACCCATAGACATCCAAACCCATGATCATTTTCACCTCTCACATCATAATAAATCATTTTCATCATCATTTGAGTGACATAATTCTATATCTGTGGCTAACTGGTGTCTAACCAGAGAACAACCAATCATATACAAGACATAATGATAGACAAATCAAGTGATAGAGATATTAAAAATTGAAATAAATATCAAAGACACACCGACAGACAAATCAAGTGATATAGATATAAAAAAATAAGTAAACATTTTAGGTTACTATTGCTAGTGATCAAGAGAAGCATACAAATCATTTTGATGGTAAATTTGACTGTGTGGATGTCAAAATCAATTCTCCAATCCAGGTGAAAATTGAAAATTAGCTCCATATTGAACACAAATAAAAATATGAAAAGGAAAACCCATTTTGCATGTGTTGTGATATTTGCTGGTGATGTCATTTGAATTTACGATGAAAAATTATTAATTTTGAAGTTTTAACCTAAATTTAAAAAAAATACATATACCGGCACCAGTGAAACTTTCTAGTTGGAAGGCAATGTCGTGTAATTTTTATTTTTTAATTCTTAGGGTATATTTTATCCCATATTTAAAATGGGATTGGTAGCTTGGTGTTTAAAACAAAGATACATTGTATATTCAATCGTGACTTCGGTCACGCTTGCTATATGCCCTCGTGTGACCGAATCCACCCTATCGATACTTGTCCAACCGTGCACTTTGACTTGACTTTATCGGATGTCCTCATCTACCTCAATCATTGACGCCTTCCTTTTCTGCCTCTTGTAGCCCTCGAATTGCTACCACCACCCACTAGCCTATTGTTGTTCACCTACCACTCCTTAGCTTGTCACCACCATGGCTCACCTTCGTGCTAGCCCTTGCTCTTCCCTTCTGCTACCCTACTATCGTTCATCTACCACTAATTGTTGTTTCCCATAAAATTCAAAAATTAGGACCATTGGGTCTAAACCAAGTTGATAAAACAAATTTTACAAGAAATTTATCAAAATTTTTTGGTAGATTACATTAAATTTTTGCTTTTTGTAAATATTTTTTGAAGAATCCATTTTTTCAACTACAAAAAGACTTCTACATTACAAATCCACCAAAAAATGGTCGATGGTAGGATATCTCAATCACAAGAACCCAACCTTAAGGATTTCATGTAGGAGGTTCGTCAGTGGAGGGAGGACATTAAAAATGACATGGCAACATTGGATATAAAAATTGACACCTATTGCCACTTTGTCGCTACGCTACAACAAAATATGGCCATCATCCAAGCAAACCAAGCACTACCTTGGGAACCATAAACTACCATTCTTCTTAGAACCACTACGTTGGATTTTCCAAAATTTAAAGTAGGTGATCCCACCAACTGGATTTATAGAGCCAAATAATATTTCTCCCTATACCAAATTTTAAAGATACAAAAGGTTCCCATTACTTCCTTCCACCTAGAAAATATCACCCAAAAAAAAGTACCAGTGGCACGAGAATACTAATGGTACACCTACATGGTTAGAATTCACCAAAAACCTAATGGTAAGATTTGGTCCCAGTAAATTTGAAGACTTTACAGGTGCCCTTACTAAACTTTGCCAAACCACTACGGTGAGAGAATACCAAGCCCAATTTGAAAAATTGGTAAATCTTACATCAGGGCTAGATGCCTCATTCTTCCAAAGTTGTTTTATTAGTGGCTTAAAAGAAGAAATCCAATTAGAAGTGCAAATGTTCAACCCAAATAATATGATGCAAATGGTTGGATTAGCCCAATTTGTAGAAGAAAAATTAAATAACCAGTGCCGATTAGGAAGACCTCCTATAGGAAAATTGTAGAATACTTACACCACCATGAAACCTAATAGGGTCTTACCTATTAAGTGTATAAGCCCTGAAGAGATGAAGGAAAGAAGAAAAAGGCCTTTGTTTTCACTATGATGAGAAATTTATCCCCAACCACAAATGTATTACCCCTAAACTATATATGTTAGATACACTTGACCACTATAATTTAAATAAAGAAGACAATATTGAGGTGGAAGTAGTAACAGATACTCCAAAGAGTAAAACATACGATGCACCAGAAATTTATTTTAATGCTCTTGCTGGTTTCACCTTCCCACAAACTATGAAGGTCAAAGGATACTTTAAAAAATAAAACCTCATTGTGCTTCTAGACTCTAGTAGCACACACAATTTTATTGATCCAAATGTGGCAAAACAAGATGTTTTATTTATACATCCTTGCAATAATTTTGAAGTCGTGATTGGAAATGGAGGAAGAATTTCTTGTAAATGAAAGTATAAAAATATTAAAGTCACTATGGATGATTATAATATGAAAATAGATATGTATGTACTTCCACTAGGAGGATGCAATATCATCCTAGGAGTACAATGGTTACGAACAATCGACACCATCCAATGGTATTTTGAATATTTATGGATGAAATTCACACAAAAAGGCCAGAAATATACTATTAAAGGATTGAATTCAAGCCCTTATCAACTAGTAAGCTCTCATAGAATGGAGAATATTATTTGCAAAGGAGGTAAGGGTATGACTGCACAATTATTTTCTATCCAACCACCAAATTAAGAACAACCAATGGTACCTGAACTACAACAACCCCTAGCATGCCATGCTCAAGTATTTAATGAAACCAAAGGTTTACCTCCCCATAATAAACATAATCATACTATTCCACTTCTTCCAAGACATCAACCCCCTAATATCTGACCTTACCGATATCCTTATCTAAAGAAGACAAAAATAAAAAAACTAGTACAAGAATTACTTAAAGCAGGGGTTATTAGACCTAGTGTGATTCCTTACTCTTATCCCATTTTATTAGTTCAAAAATTGATGGCTCATGTCACTTATGTATTTATTTTCACACCCTTAACAAACTAACCATCAAAGTTAAATTTCCCATCCCTGTCATCGACAAAAAAATAGATGAATTTCATGGGGCTACATACTTCTCAAAGTTAGATTTATGATTAGGTTACAATAAAATTTGAGTAAAGTAAAGTGATATTCTAAAAACTACCTTTTGCACTCATTAAGGGCATTATGAATTTATGGTTATGCCAATTGTCCGTACAAACACCCCTTCTACATTTTAGCATCTAATGAACCAGTCATTCCACCCTTTTCTTCAAAAAATTATTTTAGTTTTTTTTGATGATATATTTATTTATAGCAAAACATGGGAAGATCACTTGCACCATCTATACCAAGCATTGAAAACCTTGGAGGACAACCAATTATATACCAAAAGATCAAAATGTTCCTTTGAACAACAAGAAATTGAATATCTCAGATATATTGTCTCTAAATAAGGAGTTAAAGTGGACCCCCGCAATATTGAAGATGTGAAAAATTGGCCTATCCTAAAAACCTTGAAATACTTGCATGGGTTTTTAGGATTAATAGGGTACTATTGTAAATTTATCAAAAATTATGGCAAGATCGTAGCCCCTTTGACAACTCTACTCAAAAAGAATACTTTTCTTTGGTCTTCAAAGGTTGACGATGCTTTCATCACCTAAAAGATGTCATGTGTAACACTCTTGTATTAGCGATTCTAAACTTTTCCAAACCATTTATTATTGAAAGTGATGCTTCGAGAATAGGAATAGGAGCAGTGCTCATGCAAAAATAAATACCCTTGGCTTTTACTAGAAAAACATTTTCTATAAAGAAATTGGTCCGCTCCACATATGAAAAAGAGATGTTAGCTATTATTCATGCTATTCGACATTGGAGACCTTACCTTATTGGAAAAAATTTTATTATCCAAACTGACCACCGTAGTTTAAAGTACTTTATTGAGCAACACATATCCACTCCTGAGTAACAAAAGTGGGTTACTAAACTACTAGGATATGATTATGAGACTATATACAAAAAAGGAAAGGATAACATGGTTGTCGATGCCCTTTCATGGAAATTTGAATAAATACCCCAATTGCACGCCCTTTCCTCTCCTATTTCCAAATGGATAGACCAAGTAACTAAAGAATGGTCTAATGATCCTACAACATACACACTAATTCAACAACATCAACATGAACCCAATAGAAAGCCTCACTACTCTTGGAGTAATAACATACTTAGGTATAAAGTGTGTATTTTCCAATCCCCCACATCCTCATATCGAGCAAAAATTATTCATGAGTTACATGCCACACCTACTGCATGACACTCTGGATTCCTCAAAACTTATAAACGAGTGACTAGATATTTTTATTGGGTGGGCATGAAACAAGAGATCAATAAATTTATGAAATAATGTGAGACCTACCAAAGACAAAAGGGAGAGACAATACGTACCCTTGGCCTTCTACAACCTCTTTCTATCCCAACTAAAACATGGGATGATATTTCCATGGATTTTGTTGAAGGTCTTCCAAAATTAGCTAAGAAAACTACTATTCTAGTTGTAGTGGATCACTTATCTAAATACACTCACTTTTTCCCCTTGGCTCACACTTACACAACTAGGATTGTTACCCAAATTTTTCTCGATAATATTTTCAAACTACATGGCATGCCTTCCACTATAGTCAGTGATCGTGATCCCACCTTCACTATTTAAACTCCAAGGCACTAAAATTCATATGAGTTCTGCTTATGATCACCAAATCGACAGTAAAACAAAATTTGTTAACAAATATTTCAAAAATTACCTACGTTTTTAAATTTCTACTCAACCCGTTCATTGGGTTAAATGACTTCCTTTAGCCGTATGGTGGTATAATACCTCATACCACACCACCATTATTATGACACCATATTAAGATTTATATGCCCAAGCACCACCTTCCATCACCTATTATATTCCAATAAGTATGAATGTGCCAACAGTGGATTCACACCTTTCTTCTAGAGATAATATTCTTCATCTTCTCAAGTTTAATTTACTCACCATCCAACATTGTATGAAGCAACAAGTAGACCAACATCAAACCGAGTGGGCTTTTCAAGAGGGTGATATGGTATTCCTTCGTCTCAAACCCTATCACCAAACTACTCTCAAAATCAAAGGATACAAAAATCTAGCTCCCAAATTCTATGGGCCTTATAAAGTCCTTTAACACATTGGGCCCGTTGCTTATAAAATTGAGCTACCATAATCTTCCAAAATTCATCTTGTATTTCATGTCTCTTGCCTTAAATCATTTGTTGGCACCCACATTACTACACAAACTCAACTACCAGAATTCATAGAAGAGGGAGCACTCATGGTTGAACCTGAAGCTATCTTGGATCAACGCACTCGAAAACTTTTCAATTGCACCATCATCAAACTTTTGATTCAATGGAGAGGTCTACCTTTTGAAGATGCTACATGGAAAACACTTCATCATCTCTAGCAAAAATTTCTTCATTTTTGGCTTTGAGGAAAAATCTCTTTTAAGGAGGGTGGCTTGTTAGGATCCTAATCCTAACCCTAAATATATAATTAATTAACCTATTTTATTATGGACCATTGTGTCCTTTCACCTCATAACTCTAGATATGTATTTATATGCATTTACAAGGGTTTCATTAAGTGGTCCATTGAACAAGAAATATTTATCTCTTTGAGAGCACTGGTAGGTCTTCTTCCAAGTGAAACAATGATTCTTATTGAAAGTGATTGATTTCATTACTTATTTGTATCCTTTTCCATTTATTTTCCACTCTTCACCATTGTTAGGAACCAGATTCTTACCAATTTTTTTCTATCAATTTTGGCATAATATACAAGGATATATAATATGTGGGAATGACTTATAAGACTGAGTTAATTAGCTATACATTTTCTACTAACAATAACCATTTGCATTTACATACCAATAGTTTTTTTATGAATTGTACATTTAATTGGATTGTATGGTTATATCCTCATTCTCCCCTTAAATAACATCCCTAGATATGTTGTTGGTTTGAATAAACTTGCATATCCCTACTATAATTCTATATGGAGTGTTTAAGAAGTAAATTTTATATTTTATCCTACTAACCTTTTATCCTAACATTCTTTTGTATTTCTTTATTAAGTTATTCAAAGATCTGGCCTCTTTTTTCTTGCCCTCCCAAAAGGGGTTGTATCATCTTCAAACTATTTATGGGTGATGTTGTCAATGTTATTACTTGCCTTAACTCCATTTATTAGCCCATATTTTCATGATTTTTTCAAGTTCCTTCCTAATACCTCTAGCATAATAATTAATAGATATGATGATAGAGGATCTCCTTGTCTAATAACCCTCTCGAAATTAAATGATTATATTACTAGCCCATTGACCAACATTGAATATGATACCATAGTCACACAAGCTATAATCTATTTGACCCATTTATTTTTTTTTGGTACTATTAAGAGGAAAGAGGGTTTTGAAAGGGACCCCACAACCTTTTACAAAGCAACCTACCACAGAGGCAGCAAGAAGAAAACACAACAAACACTAAAAAGGAGACCCCCAAAACAACAAGGGAGACAAGATGAATCAACCAATGAGAGAACCGAGATAGTTCTACATCATTGAGTAAAATTTATTGATAATATTATTGGATATTTGGGCAGCCTCCTTAGCATAATATAAATCCATATTAACAGATATCCAAATTGCACATTGCTTGATTTCCATAAGATGCAGGCTATGCACAATAACACTTTTCTTCACCGAAGCTTACCCTAGAGAATAAATATTAGCCACTGAATTATCCTTGATGAAGTACCTAGGAATAACCTCCACTTATTCCAATTTAGGAAGAGGAGAGGACTATGCCATATCCTTCTTTTTATGATTGAGCCGTAGTGACTTATGGGTACCACTACCATCTGCCTTACAACCAACAGAAAGGCCCTACACCATCAAAGAAGCAACAAGAGAAACAATAGAATTCTTAACCACCTCAATAGAAGAGTTCTTCACCATAGAAAACCAAACCCCTTTAGTAGAAACAAGAACCTTACGGGAAATATTTTCCAAACCAGAACCCATGGAAAAGGGGTACACATCCTTCAAATCTGTAGTCAAGCTCTCCAAAATCCATAAAACATCACCAGGAATTGGGATTGGAAGAGAATTTAGATACTTTAAAATGTCCCGCCACCACAACCCCTTTCTCCATTGCAGCATTTCCAAATACAAATAGTGCCAATCCTTGATGCAGGGAAAAATGGTCCCACCCACCTTGAATAGCCAACATCGATTTATGCATAGAATTGAACAGGAATAGAGGGATGTTCATCCACATTTTCCTCCACAAGTGATTTAGGAACATAGCATGAAAACTATGAATGATTTCATACGAAGAGTCCAATGTGAAAAATCCTAAATCTAAACTTTTCTAATATTGAAAAAAAATCATATTTTACCCTGTTATAGGATTTATTTGTATAAGTTTTTAAGTTCATTGCTCTCTCTTTTCTAGAACCTACTTAATGCATTAATTCAAGAGCTATTGTGATACCATCTAAAATATCTCCCTTTCACAAATTTTCCTTTCTCTTGTGAAATAATTTTGTCTAATAGTGATGCTAACTACATTTCCACCACTTTGGAGATTATCTTGTATGCAATATTATATAGGCTTATGAGACTAAATGAGTCAAATAATTTTACATCCTTCTTTTTTAAAATTAGAGTAACATATATTACATTTATTTTATAAGATATGTACTATTTTACACTAGATTGTTCAACTTACACGAATAAATAATCCTTCACTATTTCCCAATTATGTTGATAGAATATTGTTGAGAGCAAATTCAGACTTGGAGATTTATCCTTATCAAAATAGAAAAGGGTTGAATGATCTTATTTGAGAGTGATAAGCTCCATTAGATTAATATTATGTTCATATGTTATAATTTTAGGTACTTCTTGTCATGGTTATGCATAGTGGCGAATATTCACCAATTGGTCGAATATTAGAATTTTTAAAATTGAAAATTGGTGAATATGAGGACCCTTGACATCGGCCCATTCGCCTAAAATTTTCAAGACCAAGTTGTTTTGTAGGGTCAATTTGCCATAATATATCCAAACATAGGCATATTTTTACTCATTGGAAATATTTTTTCGATCCTGATCTAATGGTTGTGTTTTTATGAAGTTATAAGGTGATTTAATAGGTCAAAAGTTATCCCAAATATGACCTTACTTTTTAGGGCTTCAAATACCCCAAATTTTGGTGTGAATATGATTGATTTGATTTGCTTTGGATTCACCATGATTCACCTTGATTTTGATTAGGATTTGCCATTTTTTTACAAGTATATTTTGAGTCCAACCCCTTATGCATAACCCTACTTCTTATAGTAGTTTATCATTAAGAACTTTAATATCAGCCACTCCTAGAATAGTTTGGCAGAAATTCCTTTCATCCTTTGTTTTTTGACTCTAGTCTTCAATCCAAACCACATTTATTGATTTAACTCTACTAATTCTAAATGTATATCTATACTAATGTCATCCTATGAAAAATATTTATGCTTTTATCTTATTTTAATGAATTTTATGATTTTTATCGTACTCAAAATAATATGATATTCACTAAGAAAATCTATTTTCTTGAAGCTTGGATTAGTGTGCTTGCATTTTTAAAATTTAGGAAATTCCTTTTTTAATTCTTATTTCTTCTTAAAAATATTTTAAAATGTGTTCTTGTTCTATTATTTTAATCTACATGTCATTAATTTGATTTGTTTTTGAAGAGTATACAACTTGCCATATCCTAAAAAATTTCATAATTGCACTATGATATCCGTAAATTGAGGAATATCTTCCCACATTTGTTCATATTTAAAATATAATATTATTTAATTCACTCATTGCCATTTTAACTCTTATTGGCTAGTGATTTAAAATAATCCTTTCCAAGCTATTAATTTTAGTAGAAGTCCCTTCATCTAGCCAATGATTTGAGAGTATACATCTATCTTTTTTTTTTCTATTAGGTTCTATCCCATCCTATTATTGTTCCATATATAGTTATGCTCTTCAAAATCAACCTCCCATAGATTTTTTTGAATAAAAGTTAAGAAATATCTCATACTTTGGGTTATTTTCCTAATTCCCCCAAATTTTTAATCTTGTTGTGTTATGAAAGTAAGACATCCTATGATCATGAATCAAATTTCTTGGTATATACTTCTCATAAGTTATTTTACTCCATACTTTTGATCTACCCGATTGAGTTGCAGGCCTATAGAAATTGACAAAGATGAAACAAATAACTAAAAAGTAGCATGTTTACTAATGAAACTATCCAATACCTAGTTTTAGGAGTGGTTTTATAAGAATTTCTAACTAGATTCCATTATGATAAAATCCCCTCTATTGCTCCTTCTAAATTCATAGCATCCCATTTACATATTACCCATACTATCATAGTTTTGGAAAATTCTTCCTTTGTCATCTTAGTTTCCTAGATACAAAGAATTTTAGGTTTATTACTTGAGTAGAGGTTTTCGATACACCTCTCCTTTTAGGGGGCATTAGCACCCCTTATATTCCATGAGATGGTAATCATATCAAATTAAGGGCTATTCGTCCCTCCTTTGAATCATCAATATCATTTTGCTATTGGTAAATAGAAGTCAACCAACTTAGATTGTGTTCTTATCTTTTTTTTTTGCTTCTCCTTCCTTGGATTTTTCTTGATAATTTGAAGGTTTTTTCTCCTTTTGTCTTTCTATTACAATGAGTAGGTCTTATTATTCTATTTCTTGGTGATTTTTCACAACTTTTATTTTCATTAGATTTATCCTCTCCTATCATTGATAAGGAAGCTTTTGACTTACCTTACTTATTTTTTGGTATTACTTTTTAATGGTAGAGGTATCAACATACAACATTGCATTTTATCTACCACTTTTATTCTCCTAAATGGTGCATGGTCCTTTGAGAGGGTCTTCAAAATCTAATAAGACACATTCCTCGGGTTCAATAGGAACGACCATCCCTAAATCAAGATCATATTAAGTAGATTATTCCATGATAATATTTTAATCCTAGTGTACCATATCTTCTAAGCTCTAATTTGTATTTTTCATAGGCTAAATCATCAAAAGAATTGATATTTATTCCAATATTATTACCCATTATTTATTTAATTTCATATTTTTGGATATATTTTTTAGAATTTGAAAACCATCCTCATCTATATCTATTTGTAATTTTTTCTTATGGATCTTAACATATGTTTTTGCTAGATTATTCTTAGAGCATGATCTCTCAGTATGCCCCACCTAATGATATCTTCTACATATAAATGATATATTTTTATATTCCATGGTTTGGGTCCTCAACTTACCCTCATACTTAAGAATAATTGATTCGGATAAATATTTATTTATATCAATCATGACCAATATCCAAGCTAAATAGCCAAGAATCTATCTTATATAGTTTTTGAAATCTTAAGGAATTCTCCTAAAGTGTTTTCTATTGGCTTGAAGGTATTCATTTCCTAGAATTCAATGGGAAACCTGTACATCCTAACCCAAAATACTACTAGGGATAAATTTATATTTTAGATGTAAATTTTTCATACCAATAGATAATTAAGAGTCTTGCTCTTCCCGTAAACCAATGAACCCCTTTCAGGATTCTATATTTTTTTCCTAGAATAAAAAATGGCTAGGAAGAAATATTTAGGAAGAAAGGATAGATTTATTCTTGGATATTTCCATCTCCTATCAATCCATTTTCTTAGATTTGAAGCCCCTAGCCAAGACCCATTAATTTTACCAATGATTACCTTAAATTTGAGCAACGAGGATTGTTGTTCTATGAGGTCCTTGCTATCCTCTACTACTAGAGACGATTCTAAATAGTTAGCTATAAACTAATCCATGGAAAATAAACTATAATTTAATATCTACTAAAATTTATTACTCTATCCTATAGCAATTATATTATTTGAAAATTAACCTATAATACTTTTTATGTGGAAATTTTATGACAATGTAGGCATAAATAATACCTGGCTATGAAATTATATACCCAAATAGAATGTCCTTTCTTGTTGATGCCCTAGCCCTTCATTTCTCCTCCCATCATCAAAACCTCAACTGATAGATGTCTATAATTTCATTTCTATGATTTCAAAATTTGTCATTGCCCTTGTTCTAAATAGCTAAGTTCATAAGGTTGTATCTCCTTCAATACTACTCAAATTCCTTTATATGACCACTCATTTTAAATCTATGTAAATTTTACACAAATTGGTCTAAAAATCATCTAAATTAGACAACCTTTCACAAAGACATGGATTCTAAAAGATGAGATTTTTTTTCTAAAAAATACCCTAATATTGTCCTTGTTTCATATGACTATGCTTATATGGTCGTATCTCCCTCAATACTATTTGGATTATTTTATATAACCATTCATTTAAAATCTATTTAAATTTCACATAAAATAACATAAAAATAATTTGAATTAAACAATTCTATGTAAAAATATAACTTTTGAATTAAACAAATCTATGTAAAAATATAACTTTTAAATGATAAAATATATTTTAGACAAAATTGCCCTTACTCTATCCATTCATAATTTTCATGACTTATATAAACAATATATAATTTATTAAAAATTATATATAATCAACTTTTAAGGTGGATATTAGAAATTATTATATTTTTGTAGGTTCACATTGCATGGTAGGAGGTGATGGCCTTGTCTTATTCACCACCTTGTTATCCTTCATATTTAAACCTTGAATCTCCTCATTGGAGTTAAAGCATTACATAGTAGGAGATGTTGGCCTTGTCTTATTCACCACCTTGTTATCCTTCATATTTAAACCTTAAACTTCCTCATTGGAGTACATAAAACATTGTTAAACTCGTTGAAGTCTTTTAATTTTAATATCCACAACCATTAAGCATATTAGATCACCCATTTACTCCTACATGTCTTTTATGCATGAAAAAAGACACTTGTATAAAAAGACTCTTGTGTTGGGCTATCATGTAAAGGTGTATATACATCATCTTCTTTGAACCTTCAATCTAAAAAACCAAAAGCCTTTGCAAGTAGCTACTTAAACTATAATAATCATTTTTAAAAATGACGTGTCAAATCTATGAAAGGTTCCATGTTATAATAATCATTTGTAAAAATGACAAGTGTCAAATCTATGAAAGGTTCCATGTTATTATTAAAAATATTTAACAGTAGCATTTCTTTTTTAAATCAATAACGTACCACTAAAAAATGGTGATGTAAGATGTAATAACTGTGAACGATATAACTAAAAGTGTAATAATTATATATAGCACTTCTTAAAGATAACAAAATATCCTTTAAACATCCACTACGGAAAAAGCAACAACAAAATACGAGTAAAGATGATGGGAGGGGATAGGTAAGAGCAAGTAAAACAGGTGGTGGTGGCCACATTGGATAAAATTCCTTAATCCACGGCCCGCACGAGATCCACACGCCAGATAGAAAAATCCCAAGTCTCCAAGTCCATACTCAGTGCGTCCACTCTCGAATAAATAATGTGATATTTGAAGACTACTCTTGAAATTGGGAGGGGATAGGTAAGAGCAAGTAAAAAAGGTGTAGTGGCCACATTAGATAAAATTCCTTAATCCACGGCCCACATAAGATCCACACGTCAGAACAAAAAATCCGAAGGCTCCAAGTCCATACTCAGTGCGTCCATTCCCTAATAAATAATGTGATATTTCAAGACTACTCTTAATATTTTATGGTGGCAACGTGGAAGCCACGACCATGCTTCTACTAAAAATATTCCCCCAAAGAGGCAGCAGACATAAGAGTAGGCTTCTATCACTTGTTCACTGTCTACTCCATGGCTGATCTTCACTCCGCCAACTCTTCGGACACGTTGAAAAAATCCCACATTCCGCTTTTGTTAAAATAATAAATTCCGGAGCGTCTTAGTCCAAGTAAAATGGCGAAAATGTTGCAAGTGTGAATAGAGTTTCTTCGCAAGTGGCTTAGAAAAATCTTTTTCTAGTCCTAAGTGTGAAAACTCTTTCCTATTCTATCCTTTGTCGGCAAGCTTTGTCAACAAACTATTCTATTCTATTCTCCCTAACTCCTCTCCTATATTCCCTCCTCTACTTTCTCCTTATCCCTCCATTTCCTCCGTTATTCCTTCTTCCTCCTTATCCCTCCAACTCCCTTTCCCCTTATTCCTCCAACTTCCCTTCGCCGACTTCTTCCCTTTCACCTACATATATATTCACAATATTTTGCAATGTAATAAGGTTGGAGAGTGCAATTTAATTTTTAATTTGTCTGCTACATTATTTAGTTTTTTTTTTGTTTGCACCCGTTTGATCTCGGTCTATCACTGGTATCAGAGCCAGTTAGTCGGGCACGATTCTCGAGGTGAAGCCAATCGGGCATGGTTCCTGAGGCAAGTGTCAGGCGCACAGGTCGAGGAGTCGCCAGCAGGGCTCGAATCCTAAGGTGAATTGCGAGCAGGTTCAGGCATCGATCCCGAGGTAGATCGGGCATGGATCCTGAGGTGAATCGTGCGCAGGCTCGACGACACGTGGCAGCAGATAGCAGGATCAACATGGATTTCAAGGTGACACATGGCGGCTAGCGAGGTGCTGACTGGGTAGCATGTAGATCGAGGTGGCTATCGTGGTGACGTTGAGGTGGCAGTTGATAGCACGCGGATCAAGGTGGCAGCTGAGGTGGCAGAAGGTTCTCGAATCATGGTGTAAAAGTTTACCACGCGGCGATCGACGTGGCGAGTTGTCATTGGCTGTGTTGGCGGCAAAACACGACGATTGTGACTGCCCGAAGGCAGTCGATTATTCTTGTGCGTTTTTGGGTTGATAAACCCCCTTGCGGCTCCCACACAGCGCATGTGGGATAAATCACTGCAAATTTTTTTTAAAATTTTTTGCCCGTCGTGCTTTAATTTTGCTCCCCGTGTATTGAAGACACGTCCGAGGGGCGTGGCTTAGCGGATAAGGCGGTCCGCTATCGGGGAGACAACCCGGGATCGAATCCCGTCGAAAGCATAAAATAAATATATTTTTTTAATTTTTTTGCCATCGTCGAAGTTAAAAGGGAGGGAGTCCCTTGTTGTTTCCAGCAGAGCCGCTTGGTGCAACAGCAAAGCACGCCCGCCGTGTTTGGGAGGTCGCGGGGTCGAGTCACCCGCGTGAAGAAAAAAAAGGGATGATCCGGTCAGTGGGGTGCTATAATGCACTTCTCTCGATTTTGAGACGAGAGACATCGAAATCCTTTGATGAAAGGGTTCGACAAACAAGTCTCCATACAGTGTTTTGTCAGCTGGAAAATTAGGTGATTGCTCATCTGAGGAAACTAGGTTCAGGGTACGAGGGAGATTCTGAAGACAACATCTTCGGACAAAGTATTGAAGAGTTCGAGACTATGGAAGTTGTTCCAGAGGATCAAGCAAGTGCAAGTCATACACCTGGTGTATTGGTAGCAGAATCAAGTGAGAGCTATACACCACACTCTCCTGAACCAGAAGCAACAAAAGAAGAAGCAGAAGATGAAGAAGAAGAAGCAGAAGAAGAAGAAGAAGATCCAAAGGAAGTAGATCCTAAAGAACCTGAAGTCATAGTCATCAGCAGTAGTTCTGAAGTAGAACCTGAATGTTCTAAAAATGCAAGATTTGATTTGAATCATTAAATCTCTTTGTACTACTTTATATCGCTTGTTTGCTTCAAATAAAGTTTGTTTTTATTCTGCAATGGCATCCAATACTAGTCTGTCGATTCTTGAGTTCAATGGAGGAGATTATGAGTATTGGTTTATTAAAATGAAAACCCTTTTGATAGGAAAAGGTTTATGGGATGTAGTCGAAGAGGGCTATATTGAACCTATTGCTGCTGAATGGGCAACTTTCTCTAATGCTGATAAAAAGGCTAAAAAAGGAGCACAGAAAAACAATGCTTTCGCCCTTTATCACATACATGCTGCCCTAGATAAAAGTATCTTCCCTAGGGTTGCCTCTTATGTAATTGCACAAGATGCCTGGAAATGCCCTAAAAGAAAGCTATAGAGGTAGTGACCAAGTAAAACAGGTAAAACTATAAACATTGAAACGAGATTTTGAAAATCTCAGGATGCAAGAAAATGAAAAAGTGGGAGATTATCGCGTGCGAGTGAAAGCCGTAGTTGATAAAATGGTCACACTAGGGGAAGATATTAAGCTAGAGGTTATGGTGAAGAAAGTGTTGAGAACACTTCTTCCAAAGTGGAATTCAGTTGCAATAATTATTGAAGAATCCAAAGACTTAACCTCGTTGTATTTTGATGCACTAACTGGTTCACTTCTCTCACATGAAGAGAGGTTATAGGAAACTCCTACCACCAGTTATGGAGGAGATGATAAAGCTTTTGCCTCACATGAATGAAGAGGTAGAGACAGTGGCAGAGGACAACAAAGAGGTAGAGGCAGGAATAATCAAAGAGGAGGAACTCCTAACAGAGGAGGATCATCCAACAGAGGTGGAAATCATAATAGAGGAGGACAACAACAATATAGAGGGAAACAATCTGGCAAAGGAAAAGGAGGAGATAAATCAAAACAAGTTTGCTACAATTATGGCAAACTTGGCCATTATGCTCGAGATTGTTGGTCAAAGTCTTTGCAAGGAAGCAGCAGCAACCAGAGCAGTCAATTTGGAAATTTTGGAGAAGAGGAAGAGTCCACAAATCTCTTTCTTTCATATGACCAGACAAAGCAAAATATGAATGATACATGGATTTTGGACACAGGGTGTTCAAATCACATGAGTGGCAAAGAAGAACTGTTTGCTACTTTAGACTCCTCATACAAATCCAAAGCATCCGATTGGGATATGACAAGTCATTGGCAGTTGAAGGCATTGGAGCCATGGAGGTTCCAATGAAAGAAGGCGTCAAGCAAGTAAGTGATATCTATTACACACCCCATCTTCAACACAATCTTTTAAGTGTTGGTCAAATGCTAGAAAAGAATTACAAGTTGATTTTTGATGAGGGTAAATGCACCATTTTTGACAAGAACAATAGTAATAGAATCATTACACAAGTGCCAATGTAAAAGAATAGATTATTCCCTTTGAATTTTGGCTAGCCAGGAGGAAATAAGTTAGCAAATGTTGCTATTACCAATCCAAGTGTCCTATGGCACTTGAGATATGGTCATTTGAATTCAGCAAGTTTGAAAATGCTAACTTCACAAGCAATGGTAACTGGACTTCCCAAAATTCAAGATAGTAAGGAAGTCTGTGAAGGGTGTGTCTTGGGCAAGCATGCCAAATCAAAATTTCCTCATGGGCAAGCATGGTGGGCCAGATATCCACTCCAGTTAGTGCATTCAGATATCTGTGGTCTGATGTAGACCAAAAGTCTAGGTAACCACTCTTACTTCCTACTTTTCATTGATGATTGCACAAGAATGTGTTGGATATATTTTTTGAAGCATAAGGATGAAGCATTTGCATGCTTTGTTGATTTTAAAGCAAAAGTTGAAAGTGAGAGTGGATATTTTGTAAAATGTCTTAGATCAGATAAAGGAGGAGAATACTCCTCTAATCAGCTTTTGAATTTTTGTAAACATCATGGCATCAAGAGGCGCTTCACAATCGCCTACACTCCACAAAGAAATGGTGTACCGGAAAGGAAGAATTGCACCATTGTGGATATGGCAAGATCAATGCTTCGAAAAAGCATTTGAGTAATTCATATTGGGGAGATGCAACAAGGACTAGTGTTCACATCTTGAACAGAAGTCCTCCTTCAAGTTTGAAATGGAAGACACCTTACCAAGCTCGGTATGGTAAGAAACCAAATGTGAAGTATTTCAGAGTATTTGGTTCATTGGCATATGCTCACATTCTTGATGAGCTGAGAAAAAAGCTTGATCCAAAGAGTCAGGCATGCATTTTTGTAGGATATTATGAAAACACAAAGGGTTATAGACTCTACAATCCTACAACTCGAAAGATAGTGATTTCAAGGGATGTGATTTTTGATGAAGGGGGAGAGTGGGGTAAGCCCCAAATATTCAGTGATGTTGAAGCCACTGATATAGTTGCTCAGCAGGTGCAACCACAGATACCACAAAAAGGAAAGTAGTCTCCTCCCACACATCCTCCAAGTCCATCTTCTGAATCAACTTCTTCACCAAGTCCTTCTCCACAGCGATCAGTAAGTTCCTCACGAATAGACATTGGTTTTCCATCCAAAGGTAAGAGAACTCTATAGTATCATCCATCATCTCAGATGTTGGATACAATTTTTTCAAGAAGATACACTAGGAGTCAAGCTAGTGAAATGGAATCTGTTTTACACAGATTAGAAAGTATGCACTTGTATGGTGATGATGAATCCCAGCAGGAACCTAGGGGAGATCAAGTTAACTATGCTTTGTTAACTAGTGCACAACTTGAACCTTCTAGTTATGAGAAGGCATGTACTCAGAATATTTGGCAAGATGCCATGAAAGAGGAGATAACCTCTATAAAAAATGACACTTGGGAGCTCGTGAAGCTTCCTAAAGGAAATAAATGTGTTGGCTATAAATGGATCTTCAAGACCAAGTTTAATGCTGATGGAAGCATTGAGAGGCACAAGGCAAGATTAGTAGCAAAGGGTTTTACTCAAAAATATGGAATTGATTATGAAGAGACTTTTGCTCCTGTAGCCAGATAGGAGACTATCAGAACAGTTCTTGCCTTAGCTGCACACAAAGTATGGAAAGTCCAACACATGGATGTAAAGAGTGCATTTCTCAATGGTTACTTGACAGAAGAAGTGTACGTTGAGCAACCACAAGGATTTGAAGAGCAAGGTAAGGAACACCTTGTTTACAGATTGAAGAAGGCACTCTATGGTCTTAAACAGGCACCAAGAGCTTGGTACTCACACATTGATGGGTACTTCAAAGATTATGGGTTCACCAGGAGCAAAAATGAACCCACACTCTACTACCTAAAGCAAGGTAAAGACATCCTCATAGTTTGTTTGTATGTGGATGATCTCATTTTTATGGGTAGTAATGAAAAAAATGAATATGGAGTTCAAACACTCCATGATGACACAGTTTGAGATGAAGGATCTTGGCTTAATGCACTACTACCTTAGAATGGAGGTTCATCGATCGGATACGAGGATCTTCATCTCGTCAACATAAGTATGCTCGGGATATGATCAAGAAGTTTGCTATGGAGCATTGCAAACCAGCTTGCAACTCCAGCTTGGACATGGGATCCAATTAAGCAAAGATGATGGAGTACCAAAATTTGACGTGACCAGTTTCAGAAGCATGGTTGGGAGTTTGATGTTTCTCGCCAACACCAGACCAGATATTCAGTATGCTGTATCTCTTGTTTCTAGATTTATGTCTAACCCATCTAAGCTGCATTTGCAGGCAACTAAAAGAATTTTGAGATATGTGAAAGGTACATTGGATTTTGGAATCCAGTACCATAAATGTGACACTATCAAGCTTGTAGGCTTCAGCGATAAAGATTGGGGTAGCAATATTGATGACAGGAAATCAACATCAGGAAACTATTTTAGTCTTGGATCAGGACTAATAACTTGGAGTTCCAAAAAATAGATAGTAGTAGCGCTATCTTCAACAGAAGCTGAATATATAGCAGTTACTTATGCAAGTACTCAAGCCTTGTGGCTAAGGAAAGTACTAGAAGAGATTGGAAAACAGCAAAGTGGTCTGACCAAAGTCTACTGCGACAACATCAGTGCCATTCAGTTAGCATATAATCCTGTCCACCATAGCAGAACGAAGCATTTTGATATGAAGTACCACTTCATCAGAGATATGGTGGAACATGAAATTGTTGAGCTTCAATACTGTCACACTTTGGAGAACGTCGCGGACATCTTCACCAAGGCGATGACTAAAGCTCAATTTGTAAAGCTGAGAGACTGTGTAGTCAGTCCTCTCAAATTTAAGGGGGAGAATGTTGCAAGTGTGAATAGGGTTTCTTCTTAAGTGGCTTAGAAAAATCTTTTTCTAGTCCTAAGTGTGAAAACTCTTTCCTATTCTATCCTTTGTCGACAAGCTTTGTCGGCAAATTTTCCTATCCTATTCTCCCTAACTCCTCTCCTATATTCCCTCCTCTACTTTCTCCTTATCCCTCCATTTCCTCATTATTCCTTCTTCCTCCTTATCCCTCCAACTTTCCCCTTATTCCTCCAACTTCCCTTCGCCGACTTCTTCCCTTTCACCTACATATATATTCACAATATTTTGCAATGTAATAAGGTTGGAGAGTGCAATTTAATTTTAATTTGTCCGCTGCATTATTTAGTTTTTTGTTTGTTTGCACCCGTTTGATCTCGGTCTATCAGAAAAATGGCGAAATGCGCTTCGCAGTGTTTCGTATACTTACGGGTTTGAATTTCGAGCGTAAGTTGCACAACCATTTTCTTTATTTTGCAATGAAACGCATTTTAAGTTTGAGAGTTGTGAACTAACTTGGTTTGAATTTCGAGCGTAAGTTGCACAACCATTTTCTTTATTTTGCAATGAAACGCATTTTAAGTTTGAGAGTTGTGAACTAACTTAATTGATTTGCATGGGTTTCGGAGACCATGGAATGATGTTGGAAGAGATTGCTTCGTGTGTAGTAAAGCATGCTTCCGCAGAGACGGGCAAATTCGAACTGGAATTTGAAAAAAAATCTTAAGACACTAACACTAAAATTTGAAAGTAAATCTAACGACAAAATTCGAAAGGGACGTTTCATCTGATAGCATACGATTTATGAAGATCCAGAAAGCATATATAGTGTGTTTTGGTCATTTCAGTTTAGATAAATGATAAATTTACAGTCAAATGTTTATTCAGATGTTTATTGTGTTTCTTGCATACTGCTTACTTTAAAAATAAATTGAAGAATGAAAGCATATATATGTATTGAAGAATGAAAGAAGTCAAATATTGCGATTGAAGTTAATATTTTCATTCTTAATTTTCAATTTTTATTAAGAATTTGATTTTTATAAAAAAAAAAAATAAGAATTAAAAAATATATCAATAAAAATAATAAAGAGTAGAAATATATTAATACATTAACTAAAATTTTTATAAATTATTTATAATTTTTTTTTTTTATATAAAAAGATATAAAACTATTGAAAGAAAATGTATAATCATAATGATTTCACATTAAGATTTACTTTTAAGATAAATAATTTTTGCGTAATGATTTCACATTAAGATTTACTTTTAAGATAAATAATTTTTGCGATGGAACATCGAACTTTCGCACGTATAAGATTATATTCGATTTAAGTATGAAAAGGCTATCCATCAATAAAGTTTTAACGCAAGCGAGGGTTTAATACGATGTTTTTAATTAGCAAATCTCATTCATGTAATTTCTAGTGGTCTACAGAGATTTTAACGGCTCACACATCTAATACAATGGAATGTTTTAAATTAGCAAAGCTCATACATGTAATTTCTAATGGTTTAAAGATATTTTAAAATTTCACACATTTAATATAATGGAATTCAAATAAGTTTTATTTGTATAATATTATAAGTTTGGTAATTATGTGTATTAACTGACAAGTTTTTAAACATAATAGAAACCTAACTATTAATACCATATAATAACTCTTATTAATAATGTACAATAACATAACTACTATCAATCTAGAAGAATACTCACTATCGAAACTTATACAAGCAATGGTTAATGTTTTAAAGGCATGTTTAATTGTAGAAGAAGAATTTTTAATTACCATATGATAACTCTTAGAAATTATTAATGTATAATAATATAATTATTACCAACTAAATTTTAAGTTATAACAATTTAATATTTATGTAGTCGAGCAAGTGTGAGCTTAGTCTGGAGTGAATATAGTTGAAAGTGAGTGTGAGTATAAGCTAGGAGTGATTGTAGCCAGAAGTGAGTGCGAGCTAGGAGTGAGTGCAGCCAAAATTATGTGTAAACATAAGTATTGAGTGAGTATAGTGCGAGCATGCGCTTGGAGTGAGGAGGAAGTGTGAGTAGGAAAACATAAATTAGAAAGTAAAGTGTGATAAAGGAACAAGGACCACTTCTTGTTCTATATATAAGAAGAATTTAAATGATATATTTGAGAAAATCTAGGTAAGATGGAAAGAAATTCATTTGTAAATGTCCTTACTAAAAGTATGAATGACCAATTTGGAAGTTTACATGCTCTAGCTAGCAATAAGAGGAAGAGTGAATCTATGGAAAACCTAGTCCAGGTAGCAGATTCTACATCAAAGTGATTATCAAGGATGAGATGGTTGACCATGATATAGTAATTTTTAAAACTAAAGGTTTAATATGTAAGTTTCATGGATATTGATCAGGTTTTTGTGTGATTCTAAATTGGAGTAAGTGGAAGTGAGAATTGAATTCAAATTACTCCATGACTTTTTTTCCAAAAGGATTTTTCCTCATTATTTTCTCTACTTAAAAAATTAAGGATAAAATAAAGGATGGAGGCCCATGGTTTAGGGGTAAATATGCATTATATTTAAGACCTTGGAGCAAGAATTTTTATGTGGACATAAAAACTATAAAATATTTTCAATATGGATTAGGTTTTTTGGCCTTCCTTATCAACTCACCAATAAGGATATTTTGAATAATATTGGCAATAATATAGGTGAATTAATCTAGGAGGGATAAAATACTCAAATATGTATTGCCATAGATATTTCTAAACCTTTACTGTAGTTAATTAGGATTAAATCTGAATCAAGAGAATGGGATCAGTAAGTGGATTATGAAATTATTATATTTTGATGTCACAAATATCATGAAATTGGGCACATGGTAAGATACTACAACCCAGAGGGCTGCAAATTTAAGGGACGTGACTCTAGATATTTTTACAAACTCTTGCAATGCAAATACCCTTTTGAGAAGTGAATCTAGTTAGTTTATGACTTTACATCTATAGTTGGCTTGTTGAGAGGAAGGTTGGGTAGTTGGAACCTCAGTAGGGGGCTGGGGGTAGGAGGCTAGGTTGGTTGAAGGTTCTTTAAAATCTAGTTGTGTTGTGGGGTGGTCTCCTATCTTGGTTCATTTTGGATTGTTGGTTCTCTGGTTTGGCTATTTTTATTGTAGATGTAGGGGGATCATGGGATAGAAGGTTGGATAGCTAGAACCCTGGTAGGTGGTTGGAGAAACGAGGCTGGACCAGTTGAAGGAACCACAACATATTGCTTTGCTAATGGGTAGATGACTAGAACAGTTCATATTTGAGTGCTTGAGGTCCAACTTTTTTTTTATCCCACTTGTGTGCTGATTTTTGTTGAGTTATGCTCTTTTCGTTCAGCACCAATGGAATATGTTATTTTCTACAAGACTTCTCGGTATGGTGCTAAAATATTTTAAGCCTTTTTGTTTTAGATTTGGGTTGGTTGTGTGGTTGGATGTGGGATTTTTATGGATTAAGCATTAGAGATGTAGATCTTGTGTTCAACTACAGAGCTCTTTAATCAGCCACTAGATGTGAACCTAGATCACATTTTGGTAATCCTAGTTGATTGTTCTTTCACATTGTCATTTGGGTATTTAGTTTGGGGATGCAATTAAAACCCTACATGTGCCTAGCTCTTTGAGCTGGAAGGACAATGTGCTTATCCGTTGGGACATTTTGTGATTATTTTATCCTAGCATTAAGGGTGTCGTCTATTCCGGGTCGCTATATCTTGGAGCCCTACGTGATTTGTGAGATTTATAGGAACTATGTGTTTGAGCTAGTATGGAAGATCTTTGGTTCTTATTCTTGGTTTCCTATTATGTGGGTTGCTGCCATCAATCAGATGGTTTGTTGGGCCGAATGCTAGGGTTCCCTAGTTTCTTAGTCCATTCTATGTTTTTTGAGCAAGAGATGTATTTTTAAATTTCTAATTTAATATTTAACGATTTTATTTAATTTTTCTATTGGATATACCATTGCATGGAATAGAAAAATTATTTGGTTTTGCAATCAGTTTTAATCATGGTTCTAGGAGCCTATTAATACCCAGTAGCTCTCTTGGATCTCTTGTCTAGGCTGATCAAGTTTAATATTTAGGGTGTTGGAATTTTGTTAGTTTATTTTTTATGGACATCCCTTGTGTCAAATGGTGAAGTTTGTGTTTGTGGCAGAGCTTTCTTGATTGATGGGATCATGTTTCCAAACCCTATTCAATTTTCTAGGAGTGGTTGTTCCACTAGAGTAGTGTGATGTTGGTGGATTGTTTTAGGACCCCTATTGTGTAGGGTGATTTACATTGGTTTTTTAAATTAACATGCTACAGTGAGGGGCTTTAATTTTTATTTTAAATCCACAGGTAGCATGTTAGTTTTTTCTCTTTTATTCTTAGGTCATCTAGTTGTTTATGCTTGTTCTCTATCTTGAGTACATAATTTTTTAGTGGGTGGAAAATTGCTAGATTAATGTGGCTTGTGATGTAAATATTATTTTTGATCCACTCCTAAGGGTTTGTTTTCCCTAGTGCTATTCAGATCTAGGGCTCTATTTCTTGAATGTACTCGATTTTTTGGTTTTGTTGGATAGTTTTTAGTCTCAAAGATAATTTTTATTGAAACCTTTATTTGGAAGCAGCTTAATGCTTGTTAGAGTTCTATTTGTAGATAGATTTTGCAGCTGGCCCAACCTTTGGTATCATTAATTGCTTAGTTTAGATTTTGAATTTGTAGAATGGTGCATTGCCTCGATGTGAATATCTCCATCAATTGTTTTTAAATTTTCTAGGTTAAGGGAATGCCTACATGGCAGTCCGTAGTGTTGTTTAGACCACTTGCTTGCATTATTGAGTTGCCATATTTTCTGGCATTGGTTCTATAGATGGTTGTTATTTTTTCAAATTTTCTTTCATCACTTAGGTTTTATTGTTTTATTTATGGAGATCTCTTCTTCATGCATGAGTTGTTGATCGATGTCATTGGTGTGAAAATTGTACTTTTCATTGGCTGGGAGGGTGATTTGAGGCTTTATCCAGTCATTTGCTCTATGTTGGTTGGATAACCCCTTTTGTATTTGATGGTTATATATCTCCATTTGGATCTCGATGTTAAGATTTTGGGATCCTCTCAAAACACTCACCATTTAATTAATTAAAAAATACTATAAAGTAAAAATGGTGGAAGAGAAAGTTTTTTTGGGTATGAGGGTAGCTTCAATTTGAAACAAGGAGATCATTTCATAGGAGAAGCCAGGTCAAATCAAGGATTTTCCACTCCTAAGAAACATCATTAGATGGAAAAGGCAATTACAATTCAATTGAATTAACCATTAGATGGAAACAATGATATAAGAGATGAGGAAGTACAATGTGCAAGTTCAAATATAGAAGGAGCTAAATGTACAAAGGAATAGGGGAAGGAAAATTTTAAAACAAAGGAATATGGAGAGACAAATTTTAAAGTAAATAAGGTGAAGGAGGTCAAACTTAATGTAGGTAAATCATCTTTATTATCCTCAAGTAGCTTAAAATATTCTCCTTACAATAAAAATGAAATGTATTTCTTGCACTTTAGGATTTCAAGAGTAGTATAGTAAATAACATCTTATGGGGAATATCTAAGGATATTTATGGTTTTTATGCCAACATAATAAAGTGATGAATATGGAGGATCATCTATGTAGTTTAGAGTTTTCAAGGCAACATAAAGAAAAATGTTAATGAGGCTATTCCTTGCACTTTTGACTCTTTAGGGCAATATATATATTTAGAAGATAAATGCCATTTTAAACAATATTAAAAAATAGAAGAGATTGATGAAGTTGATAGTGTTTGTGGAAATCAAAGAAGGAAAGGAATTCCATCAAAAAACAAAGAGAAAAAAACTCAAAAGGATATTGATCTGGGAAGCCAAATAAAAATATCACAGGTGTTAACAAGAAGTGGGGCTAAACCCATTAATAAAAATAAAAAGTGTTGATGATAAAAATGATATCATGGAATATTAGGGGTATGAATAAAATCCCTAAAAAAAATTATTAAGGAATTAATAGGTTGTTATAGCCTTGAATTTATTTTAATACAAGAAATAAAATTAAGTAGTTATGAATGTAAGGATGCTTTTAATAATATTTGGAAGATAAGTGTTTGTTTAGAAATTTCTTCTATAGGAGTTTCAAGTGATATTGCAAAAAGCAATTAGATTGCTATATTATTTTCTAGGAAAGAGGAAAATATAAAAGTTAGGGTTATAAATGTATATGCACCAACTATAATTAGTCCTCATGAAATATGTTGGAAGGACATTAGTGTACTTTTGTTAAATACAATGATGATTTATTGTGATCTATGGATTCTTGGGGGTGATTTTAATATTATTCTATCTCCTTTCAAAAAGAAGGGTGGCATTCCAATATGGTCTAAATCAATATACTATTTTGCTTCATTTGTCAATTCACATAATATTTGAGATTTTAGTCCCTCAAGCTTTCAATATACATTGGATAATAGATGCATTGGAAAAAATCATATAGGAGAAAGACTAGATAGATTATTGCTATCCCGTAAATGGTTGTAAACAAAGTATAATCTTTTTAGATATTTTATTGTGAGCAAGATTAGATCACAAACCTATTATTTTAACTTGTGAGTTATCAAATAATGGTCATCCAAATCCATTTCACTTCCAGTCTATGTGGCTCCAAGACCTTGATTTTTTTGATATGGTTATGTTATGGTGGTATGAATAAAAAATTGAAGGATCGTGTATGCACATGTTTGTTCAAAATTTGAAATATTTAAAGGAGCACATGAAGATATGGAATGCCAAATATTTTGGTAATGTTTTTAAAGAAAATAAATGAATTGAATCCAAGGTAAAAAATTTACAATAGATAGTAGAAATTAGTGGAATGAATTAGACATTTACAATAGATAGTAGAAATTAGTGGAATGAATTAGTATTATTATGTGAAAGAAAAATAATTACTTTCTATTTATCATAATACATTAAAAAATGAGGAATCATATTGGTTTCAAATATCTAGAGAGAAATGGATCAAGGAAGGAGATAGAAATACAAAAAAATCATGCTATAGAAAAAACAACTTTTTTTTTCATCATATAAAAGTTTTTATAACTCCAGATGGAAGAAATATTGAGGACAAAGAAAATATAAGGAAGGAAGCAATTAATTATCTCATAAATATTTTATCAGATTCTAGGCAATATAAGGAGGCACAAAAAAACATTTACAAAATATTCCATCAATTATCACTCAGGGACAAAATGGAAGTTTGATGAAGAGAATATATATGGAGGAGCTTCATTAAGCAATTTTCTCTTTCCATCCTAACAAGGCACCTTGCCCTAATAGATTTCTTGCAATTTTCATTTAAAATTTTTGGGATTTATTGAAAAGTTATATGTTAGATGTGACTGAAGAGGACCGAAAAAGTAAGGCTATAATAAGTGATATCAATGCTACTTTTATTACCTTGTCCAAGAAAACTTTGTAATATGATATATAAGATCATTTTAAAAATTATGGAAAACAAGACGAAAGGTATTCTAGGGTGTCTTATATCAGAGGAATAAGGCGACCTTGTTCATGGTAAATAAATTCTTAATGGTATAATTATTGCATAAGAGGCCATACATTGTCTTCATTCCATGAAAAAAATAGGTATGCTTTTGAAAATAATTATGAAAAAAGCATATAATAGGGTTTCCTAGAATTTTCTACATGTTATTCTCACAAATTTTGGTTTTGATTATAGTTGGTGTGATTGGATTCATTGATGTTATATCACTATAAAATTTTCTATTTTGATTAATGGTTCTCCTACTTGATTCTTCAAGTCATATTGTGGACTTCATCAAGGTGGTCCTATTTCTCTTTATTTATTCATTATTCTAGTAGAAGCATTAGGGAAATCCTTTTTAAAAGCAAAATTAGAAGGAAAAATCAATGGTATTCAAGTTACAAAAAATTGTCTCTTTGAATTTCATCTCCAATTTGTTGATCATAGTTTTATTTTGGACCATCCCTCAAACAATGAGACCATGGAGTTTACATCAATATTAACATGCTACTGGATAGTTGGTCAAAATCTGGAATTTTTTATTTATACTACCCTAAACTTACAATAAATTATTATGGAAAAAGGTGCTTAAAAACTCATTGGAAAATGATTGGGCATAGCTCTGGAAGAGAAAACTAGGGCATCGATTGGGTAGCCGAAGAGATTTCTGGTTATTGTGGATTTGAAGACAATATTGCTGCCCCAAGAGGGCCCAATGGGGACACCTCTGGATCCTCTTCTAGAGAGACATAGTTATTTTGCAGATTTATTAAAGGATAAATCTCCATCAAAGAATGAAGAAGCACAAAAAACTACATTAAAAATGCTCTTTACGACTGCTAGAAATAGATCAACATCTCAATGAGTTAATGGATGCTTGCCACAGTCAGAATCAAGACCAAATATTTTCATTGAGCAAAGAAATAGTTTTATATAGAGCCAATCCTAATTTGATCTGTAAATTCATGGGTATTTGCCCTACCCTAAATTTTTTGCATTCCTGGATCCGATAAAACTGGGAGCCTCTTGGTGAGTATTCTTTGTGGTTTATTAGAAATGGATATTTTATTGTTAGTTTTTCTTCACTTGCTGATAGAAATAGGGCTTTCAAATAAAAAAATAGGAATCATGGTCCGACAGGATTATTTGTTCAACCCTGGAGAGTGGGATTTGATCCTTGAATTGAACCCACTACTATCCCGATTTGGATCCATTTGTATGCACTTCCAATGGATTTTTGGAGTGAGCATGTATTGGAAATTATCAGTAATTCCCTTGGAAGATATTTGGGTGTTTCCAAAGACACAATAGAAGGAAACACAACTATTTATGCAATATTATGTGTGGAAATGGATCTTAGCCAGCCTCTACCAGCAGAGGTGGAACTTGAACTTGACGTACTATCTTGGATTCAACAACTAGATTATGAGGCATTACCCTTCAGATGTAGAGTTTGCCACAAATATGGGCATTTGACCCGATCTTGCCCAAATACTATGAACATAAAAATGGAGGTTCCTCTAGGAATGTCAAATATTCCTAAGGAGGGTAAGTCAACAACAAAAAAAGAACCAACCAATATTTCTCAGGGTAAAGAAGCACACGGAGATGGTTTTGAACAACCAAAAATAAGGAGAAGGCAAAAGAAAAAATATGGTAAAGAGCAAACCCAACTCAAGACCTCCAATAGGTATGATATATTTAAGACACTAATGGACCAAGAAGAACAATTCATGGAAGGAGTGGATGGGAATAATGAAAATAATAATAGCCATGTTCAAGCTCCTCTTTCTTCTCCCCCCATAATAGAGCAGGTAATTGAGTATAGTGAGTTACCACAGTTAGAGAGTGCAGGGGTATTGATAGTGCATAACCAAGAGCAACCACTAATTAAGGATGTCAGCATGGGCATAGCAAAAAGGAATGGAGAAAGGCCAAATCTAGGGATAATTCAGGTGGAAAAGAGATAAAAAAAATAGCAGCTCGCAAGGAGTGGGTAGAAAATCAAATAAGGAATTGATAGAAGTTCAAGGAGACAAACTGATCGCTCGAGGATCAGTGAGGTAAATAGATTTTTACTGCTCTCAAGGTAACCAATGATTATACAATTATGGAATGTTAGGGGTTTAAATAGTAGAACCCATCAATTTGTTGTTCTAAGACTCTTAGAAAAATATAAAATAGATTTTTTGCTTATCCAGGAGATAAAAATGTTGTTGGATCTTATGTGTAAAACAATTAACAAAATTTGGAGGGGTGTTGGTCATATGGAAGTGGCTGCCCAAGGGGCCTCAGGGGGGATAGTTACTCTTTGTAACTCTCTTGAATGGACTTCAATAGAGAATATATCTTGGAGGGGTGTTCTCACATCACATTTTAGAAATAATGTCACAACTGAACATGTTTTAATCATAAATTTTTATGGGGCTCAAAACCTAGATGCATTAATGGAAAGTTGTGCATAATATGAGAGTATCAAGGGAAGATTTATACTAGATTATTGTTGGGGATTTTAATACTATATTATCCTCTAGATATCAAGAAGGGGGAACCCCAATTTTGGATCCAGGGGATCGACTTATGATTGCCCAAGTCCAGGCATTAAACTTGGTGGATATTAAATGCCCTGGAACCAACTATACTTGGAATAATAAGAGGAGGGAGCCACATAGCAGGAAGGTGAAGTTAGAACATTTTTTGGTTTCAGAGGAGGTATTTGTAAAATGGAATATAAAATTTCATATTTTGGAGGGTCTAGTTTCAAATCACTTTTCCATTTTGTTGGAAGGAGGGATCAAGACAACGCAGCATCATAAACCATTTAAATTTGAAAAATTTTGGTTACAAAAAGAGAAAATTCGAAAGAAAATTCCACAGTGGTGGGAAGAAGGTCGTCCAACATATGGGACAACAATGTTTAGATTCCATAAACAACTTCATTATGTGAAAGATCAACTAAAAAAATGGAGGTGAGCTAACAAGACAGAATTCTAGGTCCAAAGAGCTCTATTGGTGGATATATGGGATGAGGTTCAAAAGGACTTTAGGGAAGGAATAATTATAGAGAAAATCAAAAAAGAGGATGATGCATTGCGTAAAGCGGTTGAGGACATTGACAACCAAGAGGAGACCTACTGGAAATAGAGAGCAAGAACCACTTGGTTATTAGAAGGTGATAAAAATACCAAAATTTTCATCGGATTGCTTGTGCTAGGAGACAGATGAACAACATGGAAGCTATTCAATATGAGAATGGACACTCCTTTGATACAATTCCAGGTATGCATTTCCATTTAATGGATTATTTTCCTAAACTATTTAAGGAAAGTATGATGCAAGATGAAGAGGCTCAAAAAGAAGTTATTGTTGTCATACCCTCTGTTATCTCTGAAGAAAAAAATTAGACCCTAATTAAACCCATTGATAGAGAGGAACTGAAGAATGTAGTCTTTGGAATGAGCACCAAAAAAATACCAGGTCCAGATGGCTTTCCGATTGAATTTTTTTAGGCCTTCTGGGATAACTTGGAGGAGGATGTAATGGTTGTTATAGAGGAGTCCAAAGGTAGTAAAAGAATGCTTAAAGCATTAAATCATACTTTCATTAACTTAATTCCAAAATGGGAGGAGGGGGTACATATTTCAGATTATAGACCTATTGCCTTATGCAATGTAATATATAAAATAATCACAAAGGTAATGGTTGAGTGGCTAAAACCTCTTCTACATAGCATTATCTCCTCAAAGTAAGGGGGTTTTGTAGAGGGTAGGTAGATCTTGGATGATGTGGTTCTAGCTTAGGAGGCAATCCATTCAATGCAAAAATATAGTAATAGAGGAATGTTCATAAAATTAGATATGTCAAAGGCTTATGATAGGGTGGAGTGGAGCTTCTTGTCAAATATGATGGTAGCCTTTGGTTTCTCTCAGGATTGGATAGAATGGGTCATGAGTTGTGTTTCTACTCCGACATACTTAGTGTTAATCAAGGGTCTTCCCTCGTAACCGTTTGGAGCTACTTGAGGCCTTCATCAAGGATATCCTTGCTCTCCCTATATTTTTATCATATTGGCTGAAGGATTGTGTAGACTCATCTTGAGGAGAAGACAATAAGGTTTTCTAATAGGTATTAAGGTGGGTGAGGAAGTTTTGACTCACCTACATTTTGTGGATGACACAGGATTGGTGGGAGTGGCCAACTTCAAGGAAGCAAGAATGATTAGAGATACACTTAATGTCTACCTTAGGGCTACAAACCAAGTCATCAATGATAAAAAATCCAAAGTGGTCTTTTTAAATCTTGATCAAAGGCTTCAGGACAAAATTTTAGATATCTTGGTATTCACAAGGACTTATGTCCTAGTGGTATGCTTAGGGGTCCCTTTTCATATTAAAATGCTAAAAATATATATTTGGAGGAATATTTTGGACTGTATCAAGGAAAAAATTAATCATTGGTCTCACAAATGGTTAAGCTATAGGCATAGATTAACTTTTTCACAGTCAGTCATTCAGGCCATGCCAAGTTATAAATTTTCTATTCTTGCTGCCCCACATACCATATGGAAAGAGTTGGACAATATGGCTAGAAAAATTTTATGGGAAGGAGTAAAAGGAGAGAGTAAATGGGACTTAGTAGGTTGGGATAAAGTAAGCCAACCCAAGGTAAAAGGAGTTTTGGGACTGAGAATATCAAAGTTAAATAAAGCTTTGGTTGGAAAGCTTTACTGAAGGTGGATTTCCCAACCAACTTCTTTATTCATTCGAATCTTAACTAGTAAATATTTGGGATATGTAAACCCAAATGAGGTGGGTCGTTTCCCTTTTGATGGTAATGGATCCTTAGTGTAGCAAGCTCTCAAGTTAGTATCTTAGGTTGTACAAGATGGATTATTTTAGAAAGTGGGGAGAGGGGAGAAGGCACGATTTTGGACAAATTCATGGGATCAAAACCCACTTATCATTGTTGAATTTACTGAACTGCAACCAATAAAAATAGCCATAGAAACCAGGGGGTGGGTCCAAATTGAAATTTATTTCAACACTAGTCAGCTGGGGTATTATAATTTTAAGCATTTAAAGAAGTTGGATGAGTGGCCAATTTCAATCCCTTCGAATTTGACACCCGTCATGACTAAAACCTTGGCAGAAACATTTCTCATGGGTAGAGATGAGGAGGATGAATTAGCTTGGGTCTATAGGAGCCTTGGTGTCTACACAATGAAGTATGGATATGATAATATCCTTCTAGAGCCTCCTCATACATATCAGGTTGAGGATTGGAGAAATATTTGGCAGTTCAAGGGTTGGCCGAAAGTAAACTTTTTTGCCTGGCAGTTCATGCATAATGGAATTCTTACTTTTGATAATCTCAGATGTAGGGGAATCATTGGTCCATATCAATGTGTTTTATGCTACAAGAGTGAGGAAATAGTTGATCACTTGATGTTTGAGTGCCCATTCACGCGCTAGATTTGGGAGAGATGGTTTTTATATTATAAAATTCAAGTTAATGGTGATTTGAATCAGATTAATATTTGGGAAATATGGAAGAGGGGTAGATTTAAATCTAAAGATCTTTGTATTGTTTGGGAGCTTGGATTAAAATTCATTTTGTGGCAAGTGTGGTTGGAGATAAATGCCAGAATTTTCAGAGAAAATTTTTCTTCTTTAGATGGAGTTTGGCAGGTCATTTGGAGCAAAGTCACAGAAAATGTGGCAGTATATGCTAAAGAGGAAACTCGGGTTGTTATTGGGGCAATGGAAAAGGAAGTTGAAGTGCAAGAGGGATAGGATAGAGCTAGTTGGAAACCACCTTGAGAAGGTTGGATTAAAATTAATATTGATGGAGCTGCAAAATCCAATCTGGGTAGAGCTGGAATTGGAGTGGTTTGCCAGAATCATGTTGGAACAGTGCTCTATTTGGAACTGCAAGGCTTGGGAATAGCCACAAACAATGAAGCAGAAGCCTTAGCTATCAAATCTACTTCTATTTGGGCAGTAAAATAAGTTCATAGGAGGATAATCCTAGAATCAGATTCTCAAATAATGGTTGGAGCTCTAGATTGCATGAGGAACTTTGCTTTGAAAACATGGAGGTTGAGGATTCTTGTCACTCAAATTAAGGAATTATGGAGGGAATTAGATGATGTGATTCCAGTTTATGTGAGTAGAGATCTAAATAAAGTGGCAGAGTTCCTGGCTAAGATGGGTACTGAGAAGGAGGTAGGGGTTCAGTGGCATAGTGACATGGCTATTGAGGATGATATGATTAGGCAAGTTGGTGAGCAAATCCAGTGCTTAGCTAATTTGGATAACCATTCTAGAAATACTATTTAGGATATTTGTGCTTCAATGTAGATCTTCTTTTATAGTTGTAAATAGGTGAACAGTCATTGTATAAATATGGTTTAAGAGATTTGTCTCCAATGCAAATCTTATTTTACTGTTGTAAACATGTGTTCTCTTTGGCTAAGTCTGGGAAAATTCTCATCCCAACTTGTAAATGATCTTTGTTTTAATACAAGTTTTTTCAAATTATTTTTCAAAAAAACATTAAATTATTATGAATATTTTGGGGTTTAAAATTGAAAATTTTTTATCATCCTACTTGGGTATTCTTTTGTCTAATAAATAAAATAAAGAGGAGCTTTGGATATATTTTTTGGATAGAATGAAAGCTTGCTTGCAATGTTTGAAAGGTAAGTTCATAAACATGATGGGAAGGCTTCAACTCATAAAGACTACATTAGAATTTATTCCAATTTATATGATGCCACTTTCAATATTACCAACAAGTATTTACATTAGAAATTGATAAAATTTAAAGAGACTTTCTATGGAAATGTTGTGAGTAAAAATTTAGGTTTCCTCTTTGTAAGTGGGATAGGGTTTGCAAAGGAAAGAATATTGGAAAAACAAGCTTGTAGAATTATAGAATTATAAATTTGGTAGGAGTAAAGTTTGGGTGGAGATTATTCAAATATCAAGAACGAATTAGCTAAAAATATTACTTCAAAAATATATAGGTTGTTTTGATGCAATGAAATTGATTAGGAAAAGAACTCTACCCAAAGGATCATCAACATGGAACTTTATATGAAAGAGTTTGCAATTGATAAAGAAACACATTAGATGATAATTCAATGAGGGGAGTTATTCAATATTTTGGTCTGATGTTTGGTTGAATCCTTATCCTCTTATCTCTAACTTAAAATGGAAACCATTGGCTCAAGAGTGCCTAACATGTAAAGGTCCAAAGGTGAAATATTATATTATTATGAGAAAAAACTCCAAATCATAGATTTCTTTTAGTAACTTGGTTGAAGAAGGGGAACTCAAAAAAAATGTATACAAACTTCAAAATATGCTTTGAGAGTTTTATTTATCAATTTTTGCATGAAATTATTAGTTGATTTGGAATTTATTAAAGGATGGTGGATACTTGATCATGTTGGGATATGAGGATTTAGAACAATCAAAAATTTCTTCTCCCAATTTTTTTTCCTTGGAAGAATGTTTGGTCATTACAGACTCTCCCTAAGATCTCATCATTTCTTTGGTTGGCAGTTCAAAGTAAGCTTCCTATGGAAAAGATTCTACAAAGAAGAGGATATTATGGACCCTTTAGATGTGCCTTGTGTGAGAAGAATTTAGAAATGTCAGACCATTTACTTCTTCATTGTTCATTTGCTCATACCATTTAGGGTTATTTTTTAAAAAATATGAACTTATATTGGGTGCCTCCATCAACATTGAAAGAGTTGATAAAATGTTGGATGAATTATTTCAAAGCTAAATAATTATGTATTCATTGGAGGATTGGACCTACCACTATTTTTTGGAATTTATTGCTTGAAAGGAATAAAATATTTTTAAAAAGAAATATCAAAATCATACCTAAGTTTGGAGACATATTAATGCCTCTCGTGCAAATGGTTATCATGATGGGAAGTCTCAAATTAAAAAAAAAGAGGTGCTAATAACTTGGTTATAGTATTTGAACATATATGGAATAATAATATGTGATAAGGAAATTTAAAAAAAAATCTACTTCAGTCTATGGTAAAATGGAAATATCCAGAAATTGGATTTATCAAAATTAATTTTGATGGTGCTTCTAAAGGAATATAATAAAATCTGGTGGAGGTGGTTTTTGTAGAAATAGTGAAGGTAAAATTCTCCGCATATATTCAAAATCATATGGAACTTCAACTAACAACTATGCAGAGGCTAGGGCACTTCTTACAGGGATTAAAATTGTAGTAGAAAAAGGATGGAAATATATTTCAATTACCATCAATGCTATTAACAAAAATGGATGTGCAGATTGGATTAAAAATAATATTATTACTGATGTTTATCATCTATTACTAGAGGTAATCTCTTGGCAGTGTGAGCATATTTATAGAGAAGGAAATTGGGTAGCAGATAAATTAGCGAATTATAGTGTTGATCTTCATCCTAGTGAAATTTAAATTTTAGAAGGCAATTGGCCAAGTGAGATTTTATGTCTTAATAAAAATGATGTCAAGGATATGATTGTAGAAACATAGCACTTCGAGGAAGTTGAAGAATATATTTAAGAGAAAAGAGAAATGAAAAAATTGTTAGATGCAAAAAATCTAATATTTTGATATTTTGATGGGATTGGCCCTCAATAGAAGCCACATATAACCTCTCTATATAAAATATTATAAAATTATTATCAACTTAGAAAAATAATCATTATTTTATTAGTAATTATTAATATATAATAATATAATTATTACCAACTTAGAAGAATAATAGTTATTGAAGTTTATACATGAAATATTTAATATTTTAAAGACATGTTTAATAGTAGGAGAAATTTTAAATCTATTAATTTAACATATTCATTTATATTTATACATTATATTTATTAATCTTCCAGGACCATCAAGTATAATGATAGCTAAAAATATATACTATTAAAATTGTTTTCATAAGATTATTAAATTTTTAAATTTTTGCATAAATATTTTTTTGATTAGGTGGATGAAGGATTTTTGAAAGGATGTCTAAATATTTTACAAAGAGAAAATAGTCACAAAAAGAGTGAAAATGAACATCAACATAAAAAGGGTTACACCCAGGCAAACCTGAGTGACACTTACATCAACATAATTTAAAATTTAAAAATCAAAATATCATCCAAAAACCACCAAAATGAAACTAGAATTTTAGCCTGGTTTAGAGCCTGGTAAAACAATTCAAAAATCACAAGCTGCTCAGAGACTAGGCCACCATTTGGGAAGACGATTCAGTAATAAAAATCTATAGCTCCATCAAAACTTAGAAATATTTTAGATCCAGCATCTAAGTACATCAAATTAAGAACTTGAAGAAATAAATAGAGCCAAACTATGGTGCCCAAATAAGTAGAAAGTATATTACCTTCTTCTGACATCATTAGCTAGTTTTATTAAGCCTTCTGGAAAATTTTTGTTCCAAAATGTGATGGCATTTTGAGAGGTACCCAGGTTAGCCAAAAAAATGACTGAATTGTTACCCTCCTTAAACACATGCTAGTACTAGACAATTTCAAAATTTTGGGTCAACTTATGCACTTCCTCCAATAGGTTTGAGATTGTCGAAATTGGATTCTACATCCCTCTAACCATATTAATGATATTGAACGAGTCACCTATGACTATGAATTTTCTAAAGCCCAAATATTTTAACTATAAGACTCCTTGAAAGAGAGCTCTAGCCTTACCTGCATGGCTAGTTTGAGTTCTTATATTTTCAGCAAACACCAACAAAATTCACTCATCCATATCCTTGATAACACCACCTGCTCTATCCTATCCCATATTATGTTTAGATGCACCATCAAAGATCAATTTTAAGCACCCAAGACGGGGTGGTTTCCAGCTAGTGTTTACTCTTACTGGTTTATGGATTCTTAGGATCAAAGCAATAGAATATTTAAGACCCAAATTCTTTTCTATACCAGCTTCCATACCAAAATTCCTCACATCTAGGGATAGGAGTTCAAAATTCTCCATTGTGGCAAGGAAAATCTTAACAAAAACTGACTCTGGGTGATAAGAAATATTCTTAAAAGCTCTAGAATTTATTTCCTTCTATATATACCACCATAGATGAGGGAGGACAAAGGATGTGAATGATCAAATTTTAAGTGACAAATAGGTAGTGGTCCATTGCTCCACATGGATATTTAGCTCTTTAGGGGAAACCCAATCCATTCCCACCAAATGAAGTAGCATCCCAAAAACTTCTTTAGAATAGGAACACAATGGATACATTATGTTTGAGATTGTCCAAGTTGGAGTTTGCATTCTTCTAACAATATTAATGATATTGAGTGAGTTACCTTCAATTATAACTTTTCTAAAGCCTAGATATTTTAACTACAAGACTTCTTGAAAAAGAGCTCTAGCATCCCAAAAACTTCTTTAGAATTTTTGCATAAATATTATTCATGTATGTTTTTATATTATGAGAACTTTTAATATATAATCATGAGTACATTTTAAAATTGTAGCATTACCTACAACTTCAATGTATCACCTAGGTAATATTATTTTATTTTTTTAACACTACATAAAATGCCATGGTGGTATTATTATGTAATTTTAATGTGTTAAGTAGTATAGATATGGCTCAACAATCAAATATAGTATCATTGTAAAAAATAATTGTATCATTATACGACACATCTATTAGATATCATGAGCATTAAATTAATGGTATTATTTTTATATAAAACTATTTAAAAAAAATTAAAGCTAAATATATTTTTTATCAAATTCATCAAGGCAATTTAAAGTTATGATCAATAATTAATAATTATTTATAAATTATATGAGAGTTAGTAATTTCAAGAAATCATCACTTATTATATTAATCAATATTAATATATATATTATAAAAATAAAAAAATAAACATAGGCAAATTGGTCAATTTGTAATATATATACAATACCAATAAAAATCTCTTTTAATATTTTATATGTAAGTATTAATTTTGAACTAATATGTTGGTGATTGTCACCTTAATTAATAATATACTTTATGATGGCTAATTAACTTGTAATTTTTAATGTTATGATTACAACCAATGTCACTATTATTTTCATTTTCATCTCTACCAAAACCCTTCTCATTAGATATAGCATTATCACCATTACCATTTTCATTATCCTTATGCCTCTCATCACTTTAGTGAATATCATCATCTTAACATCCTTCATGTTCATCCTATTGAATCACCTTATTACTCTCCTCGAGATTCTAATTTAACATATTTCTAGATTCGTCAATCTTGTTCATGTAGTCTTCATTACCCTCTTCATCCTTTGAGCCAATGGTATCTCTAAATATTGACTTAGCTTCAATGTGTTTATGTAACTATAGTAAATTATATCAATTATAGAGAAATTTTATCATTACTAGTTGATGTTATGTAGATTAAAAAATTTAATACTCAAATATATAAGAGATACAAAAACAATTAGCAAATATTTTACAATTATAGTAGCTATGGTATGTAATCACAAGATTTTTTTGTTCTATGATATTCTATAGAATTAATATCATATACACAATTATAAAAACATTATAATTTATTAAGATATAGATGTATATGGATTTATTTAAATAAAACTATTTTATAAACATAAAAAGTGAAACTCTAATTAGTTAAATATTTCAGAATGACCATATATATGATCTTGAGTAACCTCAAAGATAATAGCAATCAATATATTAAATGGCCAAAATCAATGAATATAACATTCATGAAAATAATATCATGAAGAAAAATTATAGTATAATTGCTCAAAATATGGATACAAACTACAATATTATCAATGCTTGAAATATGATCTTTGATGATACAATACATGGAGCTCTATCTTCAAAATGTAACCTTATAAAGGTGACTCTTGGAATTTTTGTCTATTTCTCTACTTACACATCTAGAATACAAAATATTTCCTATTCCATGCATAAGATAAATATTGCATGTCCTTTGGATTCACATCTTACCACTTGTGTACATAAATTTTGACTTTCTATTTACGTGCACACTTTATGAAACTTTGCACACTCCTACATCTATACACATGAACACTTTATTACATGACACTTGCACACTCCTACATCTATACACATGCACACTTTATTACATGACACTTGCACACTTTCTCATTCTTTACACTTGCACATTTAATTACATGACACTTGTACAAATCATACATATAGCCACATACCGTAACATGCGAAAAGTCACCAGTTTCAAAACTAATAGAATATGTGGAAAGTGTCCTTTTACTATTGAATTAAAGATTGTTACAACATAGTATCCTTAGAGAAAGGTTTTTATTTCTCTTTCAATGTAAGTATGGGTGAACTTGTGGATTATTTGTTGATTCCCTCAATGTAGGTGGGCCTTTATGTACATGTACCACAAGTAGTCTTCTTGAAGATGTCCTTTATGCCTGATCTAGACCTGCAAAAAGGAGTTAGATTATTTGTGGATCTATCTTGGATTATATCCCATATTTATGAAGACAAATTAATATAAAAATATGATAAAAACTTATAGAAATGTTGTAGAAACTATCTAGAACTGATGCATACCTGATTTAGAGCTGTAAATTTTCTATAGGGTTGGTTTGCATGATGAAATGAGAACTGGATCTTGGGTTTTCATGATAGGGTACCGACAAGATTGCTATTGAATTTTGGTCAGAATTTATTGTCTAAATATGTTCTAGATAATGTCTATTACTATATTTTGGGTGCATAATTATCAGAAAGGATTTTAGTACAATTTTGGCACAATCTAGATATGTTAACCAAAAGGACGAGAGAGAGAATAATGAAGGAAATGGCCCTCTATATATAGAGTTAGCCAAGGTTAGGGGGGTATTTAGGTGTTCTAAATCCTAATTTTAGTTGCTACCATGGTGAAATTAGGATTTATGAAGTGGCATGCCTAATAATCCCTTCATGTGCCCTAAAGGAAATATCCTAGGTGCACACATGTGTGAGCTAGAATTAGGGTTAACCTTGATTAGCTAATCCATAGGTTAGATAAGGGTTGAGTTAGGCATCCTAGAAAATATTCTAACGAAGTGGGTGCACACATGTGTGAGGGAATGATTAGGGCTAATTTGGCTTTTAACCCTAATTAAACCTAATTAAGTGATAAAGTGCACTTAAGTGGAAAGTCACTTGCAAATTAGAATTGTAATTAGCATAATTAGGGTTTTTGTAGGGAATGGTCCCATGGAGGCCCTAATTAGGTGTAGGAAAGGGTATATGTGACCTTAAGGGTCTTGTAGGTAGCCATCCTACAAATAGAATGTATTTTGGATGTGTTTTGTGTAGTTTTGTAGGTTTTTGGCACCTACAGATGACTATGATGGCTTATGATGGCCTACAATGGACTACAATGGCCTATGAGTGCCTAGAAATACGTAAGTAAATATACAAGTATTTATGAAAGCCTTAAATAATGTAAAAGCGATCTTGTGTGACTTTTAGGTATCTACATTTACTCCTTTTTATACTATATTGCGTAAAACACAATTTATTATAAAAATATGATGGAAGAAGGTGGTGAGGTGTATGCAAAGACGAAGAATATGTGGATGAATGAATATGAATGAATGTGAATGAAACATGATGGTGAGATAAGTAATTTTGCCAATTTAGTACAATATTTTGCAATATCATACTGGTTATTTATGAGGGCAACTTAAGACTATTTTGATTTTATGATCAATGAAAGATGATCCAATTACGAATAGAACAACTGCCTATTCAAAATTTTGCTTATGATTTATTGATGAGTACATGATGATATTTGTCAAACCATTTGAGCTGAGTGACATGGACAAATCAAGTGTAACATTTAGTATGTGGTCAGTGTTGATATAAAAAATGAAATCAATAATTATCTGGACATGTCAAGCAAAACATTTAGTATGTGGTCAACACCGATATACAGAATAAAATCAATACATATCTTCTTTTGTGTGTGGCTCTCATGATATACAAATGTCTGATTGAGATTGAATTTATGATGAGATAATATTTAGCAAAACCATTTGTAGACATATGTGATATCCGTGATTTGATGTTTGATTGTTTGATCATATGCAAAGTTGATTTGTGTATTAATACCCCCTCAAGAAAGGAATCAACAATGAAATGGATTAAATGTGGTGATGAGGTGATTGATAGAAGAAAATGGTGACAAAAAATAAAAACATTTGGAAAAAAGTGGTGGGAGAGAAAGAGGAATCTGCAAGAGTGAATAAAAGGTGAAAATGATGGCATGAGGGTTGGTTTGCATGGCGGGGTGCAAATCTGAGTATTTTGGAGTATAGGAGTATTATGAGGAGAGGAGTGAGGAAGAGTTTATGAAGTGAAGTGCTTCTAAAATCTTGAGCAAGTGTGGATATGGTAGGAGGTCGGGCAAGCACTAACGGTTGACATGGTACACCACCAGTAAGTGCACAAGACTCAAAATATTTTTGTTTTTTGAATTGCATACATTTTTTAAAAGTACGATAATGAAGGTTTGAGTGTGAATGCATGTGTGCATGTGGTATTTGATTGAAATGTATGGAAAAAGTGTAAATAAGGCCAAATGGGTATCCCAAAATATTGACTATTTTTTGGTTTGATCATTTTTTTAAAATGTTTGACTATGTGATGCAGGGTGAATGTGTAAGAGTTAATCTTGTTTGTTTTACATGAATGATGTATTGTTTTTGGAATATATTTGAAATTTCATCGTGAAAGGTCAAAATGAGAATCCAAAAATGTGATTTATTTGACATTTTTAATGTTTTAGAAATTCACGTGGATGTGTGTCATGAGACATATGTGTATGAGGTTGACTTTTTTATATGGCATGAAGTATGTAATGTTTTTGGAATCTGTTTGAACTTTCACTATGAAAGGCCAAAATGTGTGTCCAAAAATATAATTTGTTCACCGTTTTGAAATATGTTGGTGTGTTTTTGAACCGTGTACCTCAAAATATGTGTTTGTGGGTTTGTATATTGTTTTGTATGGCATGAATGTCTTGTTTTTGTATTTGAATAATTTTTTTTCCATGAAATGGCCTCATGGGTAACCAAAAATGCCTTCATTGTAGAGGTCAAATGGTGGGGTTTGAACCAGGTTTGCATGCTAGGGTGTGAAGCAGATTTTTTTTGAAAAGTTGTGATGCATGAGGTATGTTGCATAATATTTGTATGTGATGAATATGTGTAGAGTAGAATGAAAATGAATTTATATGCATGTGAAACTAATGAATATTTTGTGTGGTGTGTTTGAATGAAAATAAGTGAGGAATATTGAGTTGTGGCATTGTGTGTAGTAGTTGAGAGACACCCTAGATGAAAATGGATGAAGGAGGATGGGCAATGGATGAGGCAGGTGTTGATTACGGGTGCATGGAAGATATCGAGTATTCACGTCATCAAGGCATATATTTTGGCATTGTGTGAAATGTGCAATCCAAATAGAAACACCTTTCACCTTCCCATGGGAGAGAAGATAATTATATTGGAGGATATCTACAGAATATACAAGTTGCCCATAGATGGCACGACAGTGAGGGTGGAATCATTTGGTACACAAAATTATATGTTGAAGCGGATATTTTGTGTGTGGTAGGAAGAGGTTGTGTATGATAAGAGTATGGACTATGATACTATTGGGAGGATGTCATGCTGTCTAATCACCATTGTATGGTGATGCTAATGATATCAATGTATACTTTACTAGATACTTTAAAAGTTAAGTTCTCTTGGAATATGATGGGTGTGGTGTGTGATATGGTAGAGCATGAGGTAGTGTTTGCATGGGTACCTATATTTTTGGTATAGGTTTATAGGGATTTGCATGATGTGGTGCATGTAGAGTTGTATCTCGTTACTATAGGTTTGGTCTTGGGAGCACATTATGATAGAGTGGTTATCATTATTCAATTATAAGTCACATGAATTGATGGGATACTTCATATCCAACACATTAAAATGACATAAAAATATGGAGAAGGGTATGAAGAGGGGGCATGAGGGTGATGACATGTTTTGGAGGAGGAGTCTAGGCAATTTGGAGCCTAAGCATATCCATTTGAGGCCTTGTAGGGGTAAGGTAGTGTGGTAGAAGTATGAATAGTAGTTGGGAAAGATCTATTTGAGGATGATGGGTGGTAGTATGGTAGACATGTAGATTTATTCCCATTTATAAGGGTAATGCAACAATTTAGGCTATGATAGGGGTGACCAAATCCACATGTTGTGATATAGAGGAGGTAGGGCAATCTAGGAGTATGACTTGTATTGCCTCCTTTGGATATGATAGGAGATCCATCGATGGTGATTCTCGATTTATATGATGTAGGGATAAATCTTGAGTATGATGTATGGTGGGCTATGTGGAGGTGGGAGCTAGGAGTTAGAGTGGTAGATGGTTTGGTGCAACAAATGGTAGAGTTGATCGTATTAGGTGGACTACAGTAGAAGGGGTTGGACCTATGTTGAATGTAGGGTTAGAGGAGGAGAGAGAGGATCCTCTCTAATGCTATATGTGACATCAATATGATGGGGCTAGGATTCCTATTGTGGGGTTGCTAGAGCGACAGGCTAATAGTGTAGGCCAACTCTTAGATGAGGCAGTACCTATGGAGGATGAGGGAGGTGGTATCATGGTAGAGTACAACATAGGGTTTCCTTAGGGTGGGTTACTAGGATAGGAGGAGGATGATGATGGGGGTATGCTAGATGTAGCCTTAGATATTAAATATATAATGTATCCTCATGATGACCTTGTGATACTAAGATATAAGATGCTAGATCTAGAGGGGAGATTGCATGAGAGTAGGATAGATCAATATATAGATCAAAAATATGGTTGGAGGAGCATCAGAAGCTAAAGAAGATATTGGTGGTAGGTGAGCAGGAATATCATGTAAAGAGATAGGAGTTAGTGAGGTAGTGTGAGAAGTAGATGAGGCATGTTGAGTGTGTGGGATATCTATGACATTGGGTATTAGAGACCATGGTTGTTGAGGAGATATTGAGGTTATAGATCACCATAGTATAGGAGAGTGTACAACGAGGGCAAGCTGATATAGAGGTGACATGAGTAGTGCACATGGTAAAGGTAGTGGATTTGTATGTAAATATAGAGAGGTAGTAGCAGGTATAATAGGAGGTTGATCATGCTAGGGTAGTGGTTGAGTAGGCTATGATGGAGATGACTAATTTGAGAGTAAAGGTGGATAACTTACAATGATAAAACAAGGATGTGTCTATGATGTATACAAAGGAGGTCTCAAGAAAGGTACAGTGTGAGTTACGATTGACTCTAGCTGGACTTGGGATCCCAAAGTATGCAGAGTCAAGATCGATCTCATGGTCACTATCATGATCACACAAATGCTTGTAATAGAGTAAGTAGAGCACTCCTTATATAGTGCTTAGAGATCCAAGGATGGTAACACCAACAGTATCATAAGGAGTGGGAGTTTCCCCAAAGTTGGATAGGACTACAATGCCTATACTTGCATAGTTGGTGGAGGCAACACTAGAGTCAAGTGGGGTAGTAGAGGCATAGAGAGTAGAGTTGGAGATGATACCATAATAGGGGAGTGGTGAGACTCCTAGCGATCATTAGGGTTAATATGTACTATGGATGTACTCTATTTTTGTAGCATGAGGGAATTTTGATCTATATATATACACGCTTTTTATACTTGTATCATGATTTTATGTGAATGGATGTGTGACTTAAAATTACATGTATGTGTAATGTAGGTGTAGACACCAAAATAGCACCAATATGATTATGTGACTACAAGCACTAACCGAATTGGCATACATACCCCCTAGGGCAGCCTCTAGAGGTTAAACAGTGGTCCTAACCACTCCCAAATTAGTTTTGGAGGGTCAGAGGTCAATTTGGAACCTTCTAAGCACTCTGCTCCCAATTTTTCCCACCTTGGGACGATTAGAATCCTATTCGCCCCACCCCGGGACAATTAGCAGCAATCGCTCTAGGGTGATGAGGCCAAGAATTGCCTCATCTATGAACACTTTTTGATACATTTTTGACCATTTGAATTACCCTTTTTACTATGATTTTCATGGTAATTATGGAAAAATGCATTATATAATGATGTTTGCAAAATTTGGAATGACAAAGTGCATATGCTATGTTTTACTATTTTTTTACTGCAACTTCACCTGTTTTTCAGTTAATCAGTAGTGTTATAGCAATTTAGAACTTGTTTGAATATCTTATGCTTGGTAATATGGTGTTCATTTGGTTAAACTAATTCAAATGGAAAAGGGTACCAAGAATTCATCATTGTAGCTGACTATGTAGGAAAATAGGTCAGAATCGTGATGAGCCTCAACCAGCTGTACATATACAACAGTGCTTGGAATTAGTCACTCCAGCACATGCCACCGATGCAAAAGGATGTGAAAGTAGAGTGAAGAAGTCAACACATTACTTCCTACGCATTTGGACCACAGATCAGCAACAAATGGTCACTTGCATGTTGTTTTAGAGTAGTGCAGGAATAAGTGGCATAGGAATAGAGAATAGCGCAGGAACAACTAAAGGTGGTCAAAAAGCGATAAAACAATGGAAGAAAGTATTGGAAATTGACCAGGAGGTTTTTCCAACTCATATCAACATGATTTCCTCAATAGATACAGCCCAACAATAATGAATGGATAAATTTTGGACAAAGTAAAATCTTGCAGTCTAGGAAAATAGTTATGTAAATCCCTACAAAATAGGAACCAAGCATATCAGTGTTATCTTATAAATAATAAAGCTCCCATATGGTCGAGCATATAGATACATATATATAGATAGATAGATAGATATATATAGGCAAGAGAGTACCCAAATTTAGGATAGAGTAAAGGTTTCCTGTAGCAGAACAATAATTTGCAGGTTTTTCCTGCATTACTGTAATGCATTTTTAGATTAAATAAAAAATGCAATCTTCAGTTTTCAATTGGCATGTTGACGTTTATGAGTAACAGCTAGATCTTCTTAGCATAGCTCTTCACCTTCTTCTGGTTCTAGAAGCAAGACCCCACTTGCAGGCCAGAGGAAGGTAGTTTTTGATAGAAATTCTTGCTGAATTCTTGCTGCAGCAGGTTAGCAAAATTCTGCCAGTTTGCATTTCTTTAGTAGTTTTTAATACATATTTCAGCAGTGAACAACATTTCTTTGTATTTACAACAATTCTTAGATATTTTGTCATCTTGTAGTTTTACAGTCATTATTGGTTCAATTTTGTAGTACACAGCAATTTCCAGATATCTTGTCATTTTGCAATATTGGTAGTTTTGTTGATTGAGTTTATACATCTTGATGGCAGAATTAAGGTTTTTATTAAAACCATGGTGGCAAAATAATTTTCATCAAAATAGTGGTGTATAAATTAAATGTTCAAATTTTATCCCATGGAAGGCTTTAATTTTTATTAAAATCAAATCTTTATAAATATAATTTATATAATCTAAATTCTTTTAGAATTTAAATAATTTATAAATTATAAAAGGTTTTAAAAAGTTCCTATGTCACGCTTGTCCCTTTCCTGGTGCTTTCAGCGGTGTAAAAGGTTTAAAATGATTGTGGCATGGTGGTTATAGGGGCGGACTGCGTGAATATCTGTGTGGCGGCTTCTAGGGAGGAAAAAATATAATACTGTGGTGGCCATAAAAGCTAGACAGCCTGCCCGGATTCGTGGCAGCTACCGATTCCACCATGTAAATTAAAAAAAAACAAACAAAAAACAAAAGTGCCTATG